>CM070516.1:25290250-26572569 GCA_036346375.1 Guadua angustifolia | reverse complement strand
AACCTTTGACGAATTTACATTTTTTTTGAGAAAATCGCGATTACGACCCGTTGGCGAATTTATAGGTTGCTATAAACCTTCAACGAATCTATATTTTTTTAACTATAGAGGGACATAAAGTAATTTATTTTTTTCCATGTCCGTTTTGCTAAAAAACACCAGGAGGCGAATCCATGAGTTGCTATAAACCTTCGACGAATCTGTGTTTTTTTAACTGTAGAGGGACATATAGTAATTTATTTTTTTCCAGAATCCGTTCCACTAAAAAACACCAGGAGAACATAAATGTATACCGCGGAGGGAGCTAAACATAATTTTGATATTTTTTCGGGTCTATTTTATTAAAAAATCGCTGAAAGAACTTAAACACAATTTCTTATTTTCTGGAGGGCCTCTACGCGAGGGAAGACAGCTGGCATCGGTCACAAGCCGGCATTCTCTAGCTCTTTATTCCGTGGAGGTTTCGTCGGAAGTCTGATTTGGTGGAAGTTTTTCATTCGGACAGAATAATAACTAGGATAGTTTTTGCGGCGTGATACACCACGTCATACTGTGTTTTTTCAGAGAAACAATCATGTTTTTTTTCATCAGTGTTTTTTTAAATCATCGAGGAAACGTGTGAAACGGTTGAAAGGAAACTAACACACCTGCGATTGCGCCAAATCGAAAGGTCTTTTTTGTGAAAAGTAGCCGGAAAGACCCAAACGCCACTACATGTTTTTCAGTATTTATTTATGGTCCTTTCACGAGAGATTCGCGATTTTTCTGAACGTGTTGTTTTTTTGCGGAAACAATTTCATTTTTTCGTCGGTTTTTTTTAAATCATCGAGGAAACGGGAGAAATGCTTGAAAGGATACAAACGCATGCACGATTATGCTAAATTGAAATGACCTTTTCATGAAAAATAGCCGAAATGATGAGCCGAGCCGGTCGGTCGAGCGTTGTTTTTTTCGCGAAAACAATTTTGTTTTTTTCGTCGGCGCTTTTTTTTTTTAAATCGCCGAGGAAACGTGAGAAACGGTTGAAAGGACAAATTTTATTTTTTTTCGTCGGTGTTTTTTTTTTAAAAAATTATCGAGGAAATGTGCAAAACGGTTGAAAGGATACAAACGCATCTGTGATTGCACTAAATCTAAAGGCCCTTTTCGTGAAAAATGACCGGAATGATCCAAACGCCACTACATTTTTTATATTTATTTAGGGTCTTTTGATGAAAGATTCGCGATTTTTCTGAATCAAAAGAACCGCTTCATAAAAAATGTGAGGACATACACATAATTATGCATTTTTTGAGGGACCTACACGTGAAAAGAAAAAACGAGCCTAGAGGGCTCTTGGGGGGAAAGCTTAGTTTTTTACGGTCTTTTTCGGAAAATTGACCTAGATGCGAATTTCGAAACATCCGAGGGGTTCTTTGCAAAAAAAGGAGGTATATAGGGGTACCCGATAAAAAACTAAATTTTCGGATTTTTGAGGACCTTTCCCAAAAAAAAAGGATCTAAATGTGACTTCCGAAACATTGGAGGGCTTATTTAGTGGCATTTGGTAAAAAAACAAAATTTTGGAATTTTCAGAGCCTTTTCGGTAAAAAAAAATAGACCTAAATGTGATTTTTAAAATTTTGGAGGGCCTTTTTTTTAAAAAAAATCATCGAGGAAACGAGAGAAATGGTTAAAAGGATACAAACGCATGCACGATTGTGCTAAATCGAAACGACCTTTTTGTGAAAAATAACCGAAATGATGAGCCAAGTCGGTCGGGCGCGCGTTGTTTTTTTCACGGAAACAATTTTATTTTTTTTGTCGGCGTTTTTTTTAAATCGCCGAGGAAACGTGAGAAACGGCTGAAAGGATAATTTTTGTTTTTTTTCGTTGGTGTTTTTTTAAAAAAAAATCATCGAGGAAATGCGCGAAACGGTTGAAAGGATACAAACGCATCCGCGATTGCGCTAAATCTAAAGGTCCTTTTTATCAAAAATGGCCGGAATGATCCAAATGCCACTACGTTTTTTCGCTATTTATTTAGGGTCCTTTCATGAAATATTCGTGATTTTTTTGAATCAGAAGCCCTCTTCGTAAAAAACCACAAGAAAGACATACACGTAATTATGCATTTTTTGAGTGACCTACACGTAAAAAGGAAAAAACGAGCCTAAAGGGCTCTTGGGGGGAAAGCTTAGTTTTTTAGGGTCTTTCTTGGAAAAAAAAGTGACCTAGATGCGAATTTTGAAACATCCAAGGGGTTCTTTGCAAAAAACAGGAGGTATCTAGGGGTATCCGATTAAAAAACTGAATTTTTGTATTTTTGAGGACCTTTCCCATAAAAAAAGATCTAAATGTGACTTGAAATTTTGGAGGGTTTATTTAGTGGCATTCTGTAAAAAAAATGAAATTTTAGAATTTTTAGAGCTTTTTCGGTAAAAAAATGGATCTAAACGTGATTTCTAAAACTTTGAAGAGTTTTTCCGCAAAAAAAACCAGCGCGTTCGTGTGAGCTGGATTCGAACCAGCGACCGCAAGCACGAGAAGCCAGGTAACCCTCACGCTGGCCGCTGGCTACAGGCCCGTTTACTGTAGCTACAGGCCCGTTTAATGTAGCTGCAGGCCCGTTTACTGTAGCAATGTCATATCATTACAGTAAATGGCGATGGTGGTGATCGGATGTCTCTGTCTCGCAGTCTCTATCTTCCTTTTCTATTATATCCGTCATATCACAATTCACAAATTCACAAGAAAGGAAAAGCTAAATGAGACGCCACCAGGGTACCCATGCGCAGCCGAACAACCCCGGAACCTCCTCCTTTTCTACTTCCTCCTCGCCGGCGCCGAGACGCGCTACCACGTCTCCCGGCTCCCGCTACCAGTTCAGACCCCCCGGCTGCGTCCCGGAGCTCGCCGTCACCATCAACGGCCAGACGCTTGGCCCCACTGTCCACGCCACGAAGGACGGCTCCGTCGACGTCGACGTCAACGGTAGCCTCATCGCCAACACGTACAGAGCCCGCCAAGGCGTGGCGTTGTGGGCGGGGCACAACGGCATGGTTGATGTGCCGGGAGGCCCCCGAGGCGGAGCCACGCGTGTACGCCGACCACGCCGTTCACTTCAGACGCGACGGCGCGCAGCGGTCGCCGGGGCTCAACGGCAAGATAGCCGTGTGGGTGCTGGAGATAGACGAGGCCGGACCGTTCGCCTTCCGCCGAGAGCACGCCGTCCTCCACTACGATCGGCGGCACAGGAGCACCTACGAGCAGGCGGCCGCCGGTCTCGCCTTCGTTGCCCTGGTCTGCACCGACCAGATCTCCGGCCCGACGATCTGGCGGTGCAGGGCGACGCCGCCTACGTCACCATCGAGAACTCGCCCCTCACCGAGAACTGCCATCCACTGGCACGGCATCCGCGTCACCCACGGTGACACCATCGTCGTCACCGTCACCAACTCCCTGCTCACCGAGTACGTCGCCAAAGACTGGCACAGCAACAGCCAGGCACGTCGTGACTCTTCCTCTCCTCCCAGCTGCGCCCATTTAGCTCTTCAGCACCCGTGCATCGTCCGTTCATCGTGCAATTCACATGGTTCTTCTCCATTAATTCCTGCTAATTATGCTGCAAATTGGGACGCCATGGGGCACGTTCACGTACAAGTTCGTGGTAGATCGGCCGGTCGCCTACATGTACCACGCGCACTACGGCTTGCAGCGCTCGGCGGGGCTCAACGGTATGATCGTCGTCGCCGTGCCACCCGGCCAGGCCGAGCCCCGTTCGCCTACGACGGCGAGCGCACCGTGCTGCTCAACGACTGGTGGCACAAGAGCACCTACGAGCAGGCCACAGGTCACCGTTGGGTTCCTCCTCCTATATTTTCTTTTTCTTTACTGGGCATTCTTATCTCTTCCTCCTTACTTCTCTCTCTTCTCAATTCGCCCATTCCCCATTTCTTCTCTTCTCGCTTCTCCCATTCGGGAGCCAACCAGCCGACGACGCCCGTACTGCAGGTTCTTCGAGCGGCGCCTTGCAGGTGCAACCAAGATGGTGACGATGCCGCCGACTAGCTTCGACATCCTTTGTCTCCCACCCACCGGCCTCACTCCTCTCCCCGCGAGACCCGCCGGCGCCTCCCTGAACAAGGCGTCCAAGAAACGCGCGGAGCTGCTGTGCGAGCCCTACGACGCCGCCCTCCGGGCCATGGAGAAGGACGGTGCAGGGGGGTCAGGTACGAGGACGCTGTCGGCGAGAGCGCTCCACGGCCACCACGAGCTGCGCCTCCTCGGCGCCGCGGCCAAGTACGAGGACGGCGGCACCACGCAGAGGCTCGAGGCTGACGCCGTCGCCCATCTCGGTGGGTTCGCCAGAAGCCATGTGCTCGACACGGAGCACGACATGGTGGCAGCGCGCGGTCCGTCGACTCCGGCCGGCGCGGCTGCTACGGACGGCGACGCGGGCGACCAGGTATGCCCCACCGCGCCGCTCCCTTCCCTTCCGGCCTCGCCGCGTGCTTGCCTCCCGGGCGCCTCCACCCGGTCGGCCTCCTCACGGCCGGCGACCCCACCGTGCCGACCTCCCCCTAAGCAGGCCGAGCGCTGTGCGGGCCGTGCCAGCACGGCCGTTCGCAACAGAGCCCGTACGCAAAGTGCTGTGCCGGCCTGTAGGTAAGGTTTGGTTAGACATGCCTCGCACTAATCCAAATTAATCCGGCCCATTGCTCACGTTGGACGTGCCTTGTACTAGTCCAAAATGATCTGGCCCATAGCTCACGTCTGCTCATTAATTGGTTCGTTATTGTAACTGAAATTAGCTATGGTCGAGCTGCTGCAATCTCCTTTTCTTTTTTAATATCTTGAGGCGTATATTGTAGACAAGTGTAGTCAAACAAACGGCCAGGATATCTTCTTATCGTTTTAGGACAATAATTTGGATAACGCTTGCATGGCGCATATATGCACGAGTTCTGTTTGGCGAAATATAATAGATATGCTTCGATAAGAGTATGTATAATGGTACATATCAGTAGTCTCTAAGTTTTGCTATATAGAATAAAAAATAATGTGGATAAGAGAGGGTGCATCTAGAGAGTTGAGCTGTCTTTTAATCTAGAGTCGACTCTAGTACGAGAACCAAGATAGATTGTGTATGGAAAGAAGCTGTCTACTCATAAATAAGCTGTCTATACCATTATATGGGTTGTCTCTAACGCTGTCTATAAATGACATGTTAGCTTGTGATAGATAGTAGTTATCTATATCATTGTACATGCTCTAAATAGGCTTTTAGTCCACCACACGCATGGACCGATGCATGTACATGTGGGTCAACTTTCTAGGAAGAGGAAATGACATAAGGAATACTCCCACCGATCACAAGGGCATGTCAATGTTTGTCCAGCAAAAGGTCACTTAGACCAATATTTCTTTTGTAAGGAAATACTCCTGGTTTTGCATTTTTCTGTCATGGCTGGTTTGTGGATTGACATGATGAATTCTTCGTTTGACAGGACCAATCCTCATTGAGTGCTGTTATCTGATTGAGGTGCTTGCGATCTCAACTCCAGCTCAGATATGGAGGTTGTAGATTAAAATAAAGTGAATTAAGTTTATATGTTTAGTCTAAAATGTAAATAAGATGACCCATCACTCTTAATGTACGTACAACTCTAGCTCCATAAATTTTTAAAGATAGAAATACTCTACTCCATCAACTCTATAAATTTTGGTAAAGTTGGAGCAATACTAAACACCCATGAAAAGCTTACTCAATTTGATAGGTACCGTATCTCTGAACTTGTTCATGCACGGGGAGCCAGTAAGAAGGGATTTTTTTTAGGTGACTCGTGATGTTTCTCGCCTTAATTGGAATACTGCTAGCTCGGATTGCAATTTAGCCCCATAAATAATATGTAGTGCATGTGCTGTTATACATATGAAACTATATCCCTGCTCCTTGCGCTGATCTGAATTTACCATTGTTACTTCAGTTAAAGGGTAGAGTAGTGTTACCTTGTTTTCTCATTTATAAACTATGCAATTGACTGTTTGCATAAAGAAGTAATTGATTATGGCCTGATCTCATATGCCCCCTCTGATTGATATTTCCCCAACCCAAGCACCGAACGATTTTAGAAGACGGTGTGTATTTAGGAATGATTGATAAAAAATTGATGACTATGGTTTGCGGGGCTAGAGGCAAGTGCATGGTGTGGCGATGCTACACATCTAGTTGTACATACTACCTTACAATTTCTATAAATAGATTTAATCTGTAACGTATGCAATAATATCCACTTATCTTTTTTTTCTATTTTCATGTCAGTGTTCCTTTATTAGGCGTTTGAAGATGGCGAGTAGATAAGGAAATCAAATATTTCTTTCTATATGGTACTTCTTTGATTTATCATATATCTCTTATAAATAGATAAATAGATCTAAAGTGTGGATGAGGATGAAAATGATTAAAGAGAATAGATGACAAAGATTTTCTTGTTTTTTGAATAATATGGAAAATTTTAGCAATTTTTCTTTTTTAGATTAATGTGAAAATTTTTAATATTTCTGATTAACAGGAATGGTTCTAGGATTTTTTTCTAATAATAATAATAATAATAATTAAAAAAATGATTTTCTGTTTAACATCAGTAGTTTTACAATTTTTCCTAATAAACGACCCCTCTTTTTCCCAAGTGGGCAAGCCAGGATAGGGTCAAAAATTTCGGCGAATTTTTGATGAAATTTCGGATTTCGGGATAGGGCGAAATTTAAAGTACCGGCCGAATTGAAAATTTTGAATATGCTACAATAATTTTGGTAATTTCGGCAAAATTTCGGGCAAACCAAGTGAAATGTCAGATTTTGAAACCGGATTTTGATGTTTTAGGGCTGGATTTGATCAGAATTAGTTCAATAACCCTTAAGAAAGTCATCTTCTATGAAAATTTGTTGAAAAACTAAAATTTTGAGACATTTTAAAATTTGGGTAGAAATACTGTCAGATTTTTATAAAATTGTACAAGCTTGATAATGATCTAAAAAATTTATGGTATCATCTTTAGTAGTGTAGGATTATACGGAAAAATTTTCAAAATAATTAAACTTTATTTGTTATCTTTAAAAAATAAAAAACAGAATGGACATAATTGAGACAGTAAATTTTTTAGGTTTTTCTAAATTTTGTTGAGTGTGATCATGATCTAAATTTTTAACATTTTTTGTTTGGTCAATTAAATCTATAAAACCATTGAACTTCATTTGTTATACTATATTGCAAAAATAAAAAGAGAAAGAATGTAAATGCTACTGTACCTTGTAAGAATTTTATGAATTCACTGAAGTGATCATGATTCAAAATTTTTATGAGATCTTAAACACTTACTTTTCACTCTTTTACAAAAATTTTCACAAATTTTAAACATTCTTTTATCGCTAAAGTAAATCTATATATTGATTATCAGGCTTTTATTAGGACGTAGCACTGTCAGAATTTTTAGAATATCTTCAAGTATGATAATCATATGAAACTTTTATAAAAGCATAAGTGATACATCAGGACATTCTATAAAAATTTTCAAAATTTCCTAACGTGGTTTGAACTATTTTTCATTCTGTTTAAATTTGGTGGTAAGACTTTTATCAGGATAGTAGCACTGTCTGAATTTTTAAAAATTCTTGGGTCTTTATCACCATCCGAAAATTTTATAGAAACATTAGTGATTCATTAGCATCATGTACAAAAAAATTCAAATTTTTCTAACATTGTTTGTATCATTTTTCATACGGTTCAAACTTGTCGGTCAACGTTTCATTTGGATAGTGCCAATGTTTGAATTTTTAAAAATCTCGTAAACCTAATAATTACCTTGAAATTTTATGAGAACATCTCTCATGTGTCAAGAACTTTAAAAAAAAATTTAAAATTTTTCGGCATCATTTGAATTATTTTTTTATTAGTGTAATTTTATCGAAACGAAATTCGACCCGTCCTTTCCCCTTCTTTTGCGCCAGGATCCGTCCTTTACCTTTTTTTTTTGCGATTTTTTTAATAATAATAATAATAATAAAAGATGCGGATGGTGGACAGATCCTCCACGGCGCCTCGTGACCCCTGCTTATTCCCAAGCTTTTCCAGTGCTTTTGTGCTGCTTTACGACCAGGACCCCAGGCGGGGCTTTACGATCAGGAGTCAGGACACGTCCTTCCCCACTTCTTTTGCTCAGCACCGTCCTTTCCACATCCCTTCCCACTTCTTTTCTCAGGACCGGTCCTTCTTTTGCTCAGCACCGTTCTTTCCACATCCCTTCCCACTTCTTTTGCTCAGGACCACCCAGCAGTTGAAAAGAAATAAAAAGGAGAATGCAGAGTGCTGCAATAAGAATGCATTCCACTTTTTTGTTGTTAAAAAAACTATCTCCTTCTCATGGTAAAACAAAACAAAACAAAAAATCCTCTAGCGAGTGGCCACCGCCTCGGCCCTTCCTCTCCCAACCTCTATCCCTTTTTATCTACACGAATTAAGAGTTATCTCTGCAGCCTTGGGTTTTTGATTTACTAAGATTTACTATTTATGGTTAGAGAAGTAAATGAGGTGTTTCTATGCTTTTTTTTTTTACAGTTGCATAAACATTAAAGTATGAATGAATGGTAGATAGTGATTAGTTACTCTTTTACTTGTTTTAAGATTTATACAACTTGTATTAGAAGGAAAAGCATTGAACTACTGCTCGAGAAGTGATTTAGCCACCGAGCACATGGAAAGATTTGTCTTTTTTTGTAAGTACAAGCGCTCGTCTTTAGTACCTGTTTCTTGTTTCGAGGGTTTAGTGTTATTCTCTTCGTAATTTATATTTGTCTTTTAATTGTTTTGACTTCTGAGTGCAAGGGATGGTTGAATTGTGCGGTTCAAATTCTGAATCTGATTAGGTATAGGTTATTTAGTCTGTTATTATGCTATATCAATGTTTTTTTTAAAAAAACAAATTGGCCAGAGCACTGACATGCATTATTGAAGAAAGAAACACAGACGAGCTATAGACGTGCACACACCCCTCCACACGCATGCATACACGCACACGTGCCTGCACTCGTCTCTGCGAGAAACGCTGAGTTCGAGACTTGAACTTGGGTCGACTGGCACGCCACTGAGCTAAGCCTCAGTCCTCCTATGCTATATCAATGTTGCCGGCAGATGCCATAACGGAGAAGATACGGGGCAATGGAATGATGAAACAGATTGTTGTCTCTCAAGAGACTACCCTGCTGATCACGGCTGACCAAGTAATCTCCTTTTGCAAGCACTGTTTACCGCACCAATCTTTATTAAGTTGTAGTTACGCTTGCAGTTACAAAATTCATGTGCAAGCGCTGTTGAATACGCTCTGCATTTTCCCTACAATCTGGACTGGATTTTTCCTGCAAACTATCATTACGGCTACCTTGTAGCTACATGACTATATTACCCTTGGGACCACCGTATTTCAGGAGTTAGTGCCTTCACAGCTTTAGTTCGAGTGCTTCTAGAAATATGGATCAGTCTGTGTTGTAGTATATGTTTTCTCGACCACTGTTTGGGTTAGGATTTATATGGTGCTAAAAGGACAATAGCACCAACCATCCAACATGTCTGTTATCTCAACCCATCTTTGCCTGTGTCACTTCATCAAAATTACTTTTACCACTGCTCTTTAATTACCCACCTTTACCACTATTATTGCTCTTTGCAAATAAATTTTTTATCGCAAATTGAGTTTCCGTTGCAACGCATAGGCACATAGCTAGTAATACTTAAATGCATACTGGTAATATATTCTTCTCTCTTTACAAAATATCTTGGACTTGAAAATACTTGTACTAACATGTTTCCTTGAATTTCATATAGCTGTCACCTTGAACCCCCCGAACGTATTACTCATATGGCATGACCAATATCTTCTTGCCAAATCTCTGAGATGCTTTTGAAGCGCTTTTTAATGATACTGATATAGCGATGCGAGGTCTTCACGAGGCCAATCTTTTTAAAAGAAGGTTGGATCATTCTCGACTACGCTAGCTAAGAGGATGGCATATGATCCCAAGACTACCTCTGGTATTTTCCCTATGTCATCTTAAATATAGTGCCACTTTCGCATTTTCATCTCTTATTGTTGTCTTTGGTAACTTGCAGCACATTGGTGGGGTGTGTTTAGTTCAGACACCCCCACGCTCCAGCAGTTGTCTCAGCGCATCATTTTGCATTGCGCTTCTTCCAGCGGATGTGAGCGTAATTAGAGTATGTTCGTGTTCATCCACACCAAAGTTCACAACCGTCCGTCATACAAGCAGCTCTACAAGTTGGTCTACGTTAATTACAATTTGTGGCTCAAAATCCAAGAACAAGAAAATGACAAGTCCACAACCGAAGACAATCCATTCTAGCACCTTATGAGCTTACACTGTGCGACACAGAAAATCCAATCCGACAATGGATGAAGACAGGGAGATCCATCGTTGACCCCTTATTTAGCAAGGACACAGAGACAAAGAGTGACACCCCATCCCATCACACCTCGTGACAGACCTGATAGACATTGATGCGTTGTGAAAGAATACTGAGGCTGCAAGTATCTCTGAATTGGTCGACAAAACAATGAGTGATACTCACATGAAAAAGAGGAAGCACCAAGCAGTGACGACGATGGAGCAAGCAAAAAAGAGATCTCTCTTAAATGGAAAGGGGAAGCTTCCCATGTAACAAGAACAGTATGTAGGGAGTGATGAATAAACTGATAGTACTCTCAAGGACAATCAGAGCCCGTCGTACCAAGAATCCAATAACAGTAACTCCAAAACTGAGAGCAACGACGGTCAAACCAGTGCTGATGCTCACATCCCTCACTCAGAAGCATAACTTCCTATACAATTTATTAGAGGTGTTCCAGTATACTCATGCCACACAGGACAAAGACCATGGGGCTTCACAATCACCTAGAATGACTATTGCAGGCAAGGGGAAGGACCATCGACACAGACGTGACGTGCCGCAGGATAGCCATAGCTCGTATAACGTCGTGGAGACGTAAGAGAGTTATGGCTCATATGGTCCATACGGCTACATCATCCCGGATTCTCGTACGCAACCTCCCACTCAATGGGTATATGAGTGGTAAATCCAGAATTTTATATCATGTTGTACCAATAGTGGGAAACGACTAGCTCGTGGTCGGGGCAAAACTGGCATGAATAGAATTTTATGCCATATTGTACCAATAGTGGGAAACGACTAGCCCGTAGACGGGGCAAAACTGGTATGAATATAAAGTGGAGTTGATAACTACACAAGGTTTGATGATAATGTCCACAGAAGCGTGCAACATAGCCAGCCAAATGTACAACCAATAATACTACCCGTAGCCTCAAAGATGATGTTTCGTTTCATTCCAACTCGATTTTTTACTAACATATCGTTCATCTAGGTCTAATATGGCATGTGTCACAATGGAAGACCGACGAAGCTATACTAAGTGGGAACTTTATTTTAGGTGAGAAATGTTCAATTCAAATATCATTTGCTATGCTATTAAAATGAATGTAACTGAAATATGGACTTGTTCAATTGATTTGCATATGTATTAAAATGAAATATTATTTGTTGAGATATTACTACTAATTACGTATTTCACAACTTCAAATTTCTAAAATATAGCAAAAGTCATGCCAAAATTTTTCCAAAAATAATGTAAGTGAAATGTGGACTTGTTCAATTGATTTGCATATGTATTAAAATGAAATGTTATTTGTTGAGATATTACTGCTAATTGCGTATTTCACAACTTCAATTGTCTAAAATATAGCCAAGGTCATGCCAAAATTTTTCCAAAAAATTTCATATTTTTCCATAGTTGTACTATTGTTGCAAAATATGTACTTTACAACTTGACGTTTTCTTTAAATATAGTTAAGGTCATGCCAAAATTTTATCGTATTTTTCATAGTCTTTTATGCATTTCTAACATTTTCTTGATTTTTTGAGCCTTTTTGGCCTTTTATTAATTTTTCACTTTTTTTGGTATTTTCCCCCTTTTTCCTCTATTTTCCATTCGTCGCTGATTTTGCCTCGAAACCTTTTGATAGTCACCCGATATCGATCAATTTTCAACGCCGCCGGCACCAGTTCACCTACATTTTTCAAACTAATTTGAATATCTTGTGGCTAATATTTGTTGGTTTATAGAAACCGAGTTTTTCTCATTGCTAGCTACTTTTGTTCAAATTATTTCAGGTCAACTGAATCTTTCAGCATGAATCTAACACGGGAAGATAACTACGGACTTGTCGACGGCTTCTGCATTATACCAAAATACACATCCATATGTTCCTTACCCTTTGGATGATCTATCATCTTTCCAATTGTACTCATCGATTTGCATAGTGCTTCAATGCTCTCTTCATCTGGGTTCTGACAATTTCCCAGCAATTTTGTAATGCATTCATGCATGATGTGTTCTGTTAACGTCCTCTCCAGAAAAGTGACTGCCAGTCAAGTTTTGTAGTTCTAAATATCATGGCCAAAAAGATGCGCCAAACTCTAACAAGGTACATGTGTTCTCTTTTCTAAGAGTACTACTTGAAGTTGCCCATAATGTTTGCCTATTTTGTACCTGTAGCTACAAGCAGCCACTCCTGTTTATGCATTTTCTGTCATGGCTGGTTTGTGGCTTGACATGATGAATTCTTCGTTTGGCAGGACCTATCCTCCTTGAGTATTGTCATCGGATTGAAAAGCTTGCTCAGTTTGACAGGTACCGTATACCTGAACTTGTTGTTTATGCACGGGGAGCCAGTAAGAAGGGATTTTTTGAGGTGACTCATGAAGTTTCTCGCCTTAATTGGAATTTGGAACACTGCTAGCTTGGATTGCACTTTAGACCCATAAATAATATGCAGTGCATGTGCTGTTATACACATGAAGCTATAGCCCTGCTCCTTGCGCTTATCTGAATTTACCATTGTTTACTTCAGTTAAAGGGTAGAGTAGTGTTACCTTGTTTTCTCATTTATAGACATGCAATTGACTGTTTGCATCAAGAAGTAAATGATTATGGCCTGATTTCATATACCCCCTGGTTTCGTATATAGAAATCAACGTAAATGGAACTCGATTGATTCCCCAACCCAAGCACCGAGCAAGCCCAAGCTCCTAGATACTCGAAAAGAACGGTTGGAAAAACCGATAACTTTGGATCGCAGGGCCTTGGGGTAAGTGCATGGTTTGACGCTGCGCATACATATGCGTGGTACGGAAGGTGGGCAGCCGGCAGTGCACCGTGACCGTGCACCGCCCATCCTCACCTTTCCTCCGTGCCTTTTTGCCTCTTGCTTTAATTCTTGTTTTTGCTTTAATTTCCACCCATCCTAACCTTTTTTATTTTTCTTCTTGTTTTAATTCTTGTTTTTGCTGACACACTTGTATGGTGTGGGCACAGGCCCTTATGTCCTCTCCTTTTCCATTTCAGAGTAAAAATAAATCCTCAAATATCCCCGGCTTGGCGTGTCAAACTACGCTTCTGACCAATTGACGTTCTTTTTTACATTGGCATTTAAGAGCTGTAGTGCTCCCTCCGGTCACCAATAGTTATTATTTTGGACATCAAAACATCTCTAAAACATAGCTTTAATCACTAATTTCTATTATAATATATTTATAAAACTAATAAAATTATAATATTATGGAAGTACTTTTCGAGAGAAATCTATATATAATTTTTATGTATCCAATTTAAATATTTAATAAAGATATTGACAGTCAAAATTTCAAAAATTTGGCTACATCTTGTCCAAAACAACAACTATTTGTGACCGAAGGGAGTAAACCTTTTGAGTATGTTGCGTATCCCATATGCTACTGGCATAGATTAACGAATGGTAATTTAGCAACAAATCCATGTTGGTATCAAAACCGTTACTAAGTAGTCCTATGTATCGTACCGGCCTTAATACCGATGAATACTGGCCATACCGGTCTGGTAACGTCAATACCAGTCATGCCAATGGAATTGATAATATAGTCTAATAAATTATATGTTATATTTGATAGTATTACTGTGTATTTAGAGTAATATTAGTAGTGAATTTTTGTGTACATATAATTAAATATGTGTACTTATAAATATATATTACTATTATACAAAACCTAAAATGATACGTCGGTATGGTATGGATTGGTACTGGAATATACTATTTTAAAAGCTAAATCACTATAGCCTCTGGTACTGTACTGATAAGTGTGATACTGATTGGATGCAGGCACGGAGGAGTTGGCTTATCAGTGTGATACTGATTGTATGCAGGCAGGGAGGAGTTGGTTAGAAAAAAACTGAAGGGGAGCACACTCGACGATTCTTCTTTCTAGGTCTAAGCTTCCATCGTCGCACATGCCCGCACATACATCTCTTCTCGAGAGTGCATTCGCGCGGGCGCGGACGAGTGTGGCACATTTTTTTTCCTGCCATGTTGCTCGCTTTCCACTTTGGACAACTTGGCCTTGTAATTGTGACACCATTATTGTTCCGTATGCCAAAGATATCGATAGGATTAATTCAATGCTATAAATTTTGGTAGCTCTAAAGAATAATAAAATGTCTGGTTTACCTCATCTTTCTGAGACGAGGACATATATATTCATTCTCTTACAGCCAGGTAGTAACGTATTAGTATATAGTACTAGCTAAGATTAGTACTATGTGTATAATTGTTTTTGCCTGTGTTGCTCGGCACAAAATACATATAGTATCGTTATGAGTAATCCAGTTTCTTCGCATCATCATAGTTTTTGTGTTTAGCTACTGTTGCAACATGAGCCAGCTGAAAACTCTCAATTTGGGGCTACATCTATATTGCCATATCCATTTTAGCGGTGCAGGAGGGTTGGGCATGTGAAATTGGTGATTATAGTATCTTTTTGATAAGAATGATGTTTATCTCCAGATGTATGACCATTGATCGTGTATTGACATGAAAGCAACGAATGAATTCAAGTTTGGGACTTCCCTTGTGTCTGACCTAGCCATAACTGCTCCTTTACCTGACAAGCCTAGTTGACATATCATGATTAGTGGAGACACCTATTAATTAATTTGTGGTGTACGATATTTGATTGGTTAATTAATCTACAACGTGGAGTATAATAAAAATTGTAAATCATACTGCAAATCAGTAGATTGATTGATTGATTAACTGCGCTCGCAGGGCCACCGTATGACGGTGGTGGAGGCGGACGGGCACTGCGTGAAGCCGTTCGTCGTCAAGAACCACAACATGATCTACTCCGGACGTTGTCCGCCACGTCTATTTTGATGTAGCATGCACTAACAATTGCGAAGTTCGATCCGTACCACAGAGAATCTGCTTGATAGGTGGCCAATTGACATGGGGTCACAAAGGCCAATAGCATATTAGCCTGAACTTCTTTATCTACTTGCGGATGTCGTCACTAGCAAGTAAATAAATATAAACCCTTACGTACCCCTCTGCATGGCAATTCACCACTCGAAAACCTTAGAAATGAAACCATAATGATAGCCATGTCGCATCCAAACAGGCTCCTTTTCTACTTCCTCCTACTCTTCGCCTCCGCCGCCGGCGCCGAGACGCGCCACCACGTCTCCCGCTACCAGCTCTGGCGAGGCTGCGTCCCGGAGCTCGCCGTCACCATCAACGGCGAGACGCTTGGCCCCACCGTCCACGCCGCGAAGGGCGGCACCGCCGACGTGGACGTCGAGGTCAACGGCGGCCTGATCGCCAACACGTACAAAGCCCGCCAAGGCTTGGCGTTGTCGGCGGGGCACAACGGCATGGTCGATGTTCCGGAGGGCCCCGAGGCGGAGCCGCGCGTGCACGCCACGCCGTTCACTTCATACGCGATGGTGCAGCAGTCGCCGGGGTTCAACGGCACGATGGCCGTGTGGTTGCTGGAGGTAGACGAGGCCGGACCGTTCGCGTTCCGCCGCGAGCACGCCGTCCTCCACTACGATCGGCGGAACAGGAGCACCTACGAGCAGGCGGCCGCCGGGCTCGACTTCGTTGCCCTGGTCTGCACCGGCCAGATCTCCGGCCCGACGATCTGCGCGGTGCAGGGCGCCGCCGCCTACGTCACCGTCGAGAACTCGCCCCTCACCGAGAACGTCGCCATCGACTGGCACGGCATCCGACAGGCACGTCGTGACCCTTCCTCTGCTCCCAGCGGCGCCCGTTTAGCTCTTCAGCACCCGTGCATCGTCCGTCCATTAATTCTTGCTCACTATCTCCTAGTGTATATGCTGCAGATTGGGACGGAGGGCGTCGGCATGCAGCGCTCCGCCGGGCTCAACGGGCGTGGAAGGTTCGACAACTGCTCGACGATGGCGTCCTGCAACGCGACGCACCCGCAGTGCTCGACGCCCGTGTTCTCCGTGCCAGGCAAGACGTACCCCTTCCGCATCGCCAGCGTCACCTTCATCTCCGCGCTCAACTTCGAGGTCGAGGTGGGTAATCTATGAGTGACCATTTCCACCAAACTCCTCACATGCAATGAACACAGATTTCGCTCTCAGATTTGTGGCAAACGCAGTGGAATATTCTGAAAGATCACGTACGTACGCACGGACGTGTTTTTGTCATGTAGCCTCTTATGATCGATGGGCCGCGCCTTCTACGTGTTGGTGATGCGGAGATTACGGCCGGAGTTCATGATCTCGGCAGCTCGACTCCGGCGTCCATCGTCGTGTCCGGCAACCGCGATACGTCCCTGTCAGAGCACGACTTCGAGATTGACCAGGTGCGCAGGAGACGTGGACTCAGCATTAATTATATCCCCTCCATATATATGGTCCACACGTCCGCTACAGCTTAATTCTCACTCTCCAAAAGAAAAACCTCCGTACGTGTTGGTCATTAATTAGCGAAGTTCAAAAAGATAGATAGTCATTTTTGTGAAATAAAGTAGAGTTTAGTGGGCTTCTTGCCCTCCATTGATTCCTCAAAAAAAAAAACATAAACATTTCTGATAAAATTTAACTAGTTAGGCCGAAAGTCTTTTTATGTGCATATACTACATGAAACAAAATTTTCCAAATTGAGAGGTAAAAGTGAACTTTCTTTGACCAAGAGAGTACGTAATCGGATAGTGAAGCGACGTAGATGGGTTGGATTGTCGGTATTCATGATTGACATTTTCGGTTGGTGGAGCTAATATTTTGCCTCTCCTGGTGGCTTGATATTTGGTACAATTTTAGTGAGACCAACAACGACGATGTATAACAAAAAAAACACACTTTTGTAAATTACTTCTCCCTCCGTTTCATAACATTTTTTTTTCAAGCTTGTTTCAAAATATAAGGCATGCATGGATTTCAACGATCATTTGATCTCTCTTTTACTTTCATTTATCTTCCTTTTCTCTTCCACACATATGTGTACATTTCACATGAAATATTCCCTCTTTTATTTCCAATACATTAGCAGTTGGACTACATGTAAAAAGAAACAAATGGAGTAAAATTCTATAATTTAACTAGTCGTACAGGTAGATAAAAGGTGCACAAGTCATGCATGCCACTCGTGCGAAAGGAGATACTTTCGTGTCCAAGTGTTGATCATATTGAAAGTATGGATTTTTTTTCACGTCTAACGGCCACTTAAACTAAATAGTTTTCTTATCTTTTGACTTTGTTCACGGAAAGCTCAATTATATATATGGCTGGATACATATGATTATATACTGTTGTGACGTTGATTGGTATCTTTGAAGTCTCATTCGGATGACGGGCGCGCATGGTTCAACTGGTCCTTGTCCGTCTCCGGTGTTCGCGACGCGATGCGTACTGGCTACTCACCGCCGGCTTTAGCTGGGGCAGCCGGCAAGATGCATCACATTGTCACCACCCTATCAGAGCTCAGCTCCGATTTGCTCTTCAATCGGACCGTCCAATTTACCACAGCCAGTGGGATCGCTCTGATCATGATGGTGCATGTTGCTCTAGATGATCAGAGGAAGAAGAACAAAGGGGGAAGAGACGCCAACTTCGCCAAGGCGCTTCTGATCCTCTTCGCCATTATTGCTGCACTTCTCAACCCCGCAATGGCTGCGCGGCCATTGCGTGGCGGCGGCCATGATCAAGCTGCCGCAGGACCTGTAGCTGCTGCACCGGTGCTGATGCCAGAGAGCATGGCAGCTACGGGTCACTCGGCGTGCACCAACGACCCTAACACGCAGGATCCTTACCATTGCATACACCACTAGCTATCTTAGCTAGTACTATATACTAACACGTAGTACTACCTAGCTGTAAGAGAATGTATGTATGTCCTCGTCTCAGAAAAATAAGGAAAATACGTTGCATACGTTCTCAGAAAGATAAGGAAAATACGTTGCATATGTTGATCCTAATAAACCTGACACGTGCGTAGTTAGCTTTATATTCAGTTTGTTCTTGTCTGCAGTAGTGCTTGGTTGAGTTAATGCTCCTGTAAATCTAACGCATGATTGCATTGTCGTTGGAGTCCAACAAGTGCGGTGCATGGCCAGTGCGTGTGCGCGTGGTGTGGAGTAATTTTCGGTCGGGTTGTTAGTCTGTTGGTGTGAGTTTGTTATTCTGAATAAAGACTGATAAGCTCTGAAGAAAACGCTGCGCTTTGCCAGCACAAAACTTCTTCCTCGCTTTCTCTGTTTTGCTTTGCTATTGTCATTCTCTTTGCTGGATTGAATACAGTGTCCAAGTGCTTGGTGTGCGTGATTAGATTTGGGACCAACAAGTGGTACCAGAGCCACGAAATTACATGCCCAAGATCCTACGCTACTATCCCGACTCCATGGCATTGGTTCCACAAGGTGCCGGAGGAACAGTGGCATCACGTTTCACTATCCGCAGCTCACTCCGATGACCTATACCAGCTAGGCTATCAAGGTTGAGGCCCTCCTGGACACCCAGGATCTGTGGGATGCCGTAGCCCCGGCGGAGGGCGCGGCTGTGGAGGTCCGGAAGGACAAGACGGCACGGGCTTATCTTCTTCAAGCTTTGCTGGAAGATATCATGTTGCAGGTTGCATCAAAGAGAATGGCAAAGGAGGTGTGGGACAGCCTCAAGATGAGGTTCGTAGGCGCGGATTGAGTCAAGACAACGCGCTTGGCCATTTTGAAAGGAGAATTTGATTCTCTTCAGATGCAGGACAGTGAAGCACTGGATGACTACGCCGGAAAATTGAGTGGCATGAAGGTTCGGTACGCGAATCTAGGGGAACTCCTGGAGGACTCAGCACTCATGAAGAAGTTGCTTGACATAATGCCAGATCGTTTCCATCCTGTCGTTGCAGGCATCAAGCAATTTTGCGACATCGAGAACATGGCATACGAGGAGGCTCTAGGACGTCTGAAGGCATTTGACGAGCGGCTGCATCTGCGCGGTTCTGGTGCCCAAGGGGATGGTCAGCTCCTCCTCACAGCGCCCGAGTGGTAGGCGTGGCAGAAGAAGCATGGTGGAGAATCCAGTCCCAGTGTTGCAAGTGCGCCGGTGGACAAGACGTCTGCCACTGGCGACAAGGCCAAGGAAAACAAATCCAAAGGGAAGGAGCATAGCGGCTCATCCAATGGGAAAAAGAAAGGAAAATGTCACAACTGTGGCATCTACGGGGCCGGCATTGTGCGCGTGAGTGCCGCAAGCCCAAGAGGGAGAAGCGCCAAGAAGAAGCACATCTCATGCAGGGCGGTACTGACCAACCTGCTCTGTTGCTGGCGGAAGCGACCATGGAAGCGCTCGGAGTTGGTGAGATGGTGCTTCTCAATGAGGAGCGTGTGCATCCACGAGATCACGGTGCCGGGGTGTGGTACTTGGACACTGGAGCTAGTAACCACATGACAGGAATCAGGGATCACCTTACTGTGTTGGATGAGTCCGTGTGGGGCACAGTGCGTTTTGGCAATGGCTCCGTGGTTTGGATATGCGGGCGCGGTGCCGTGACATTCAAATGCAAGTCCGGCGAGCAACGCGAGCTCACAGGTGTGTATTACATCCCAAGTCTCCGCAGTAACATTATAAGTTTGGGGCAGCTCGATGAAGGAGGCTGCAAGATCGCCATAGCAGATGGTGTACTGTCTCTGTTTGATGCTGAGCATGCGCTGTTAGCACGAGTGGAGCGGTCTGTAAATCGTCTGTATACTGTGGAGCTTTGTCATACTGAGCCGGTGTGTTTGCTGTCGAAGATGGAGGACAAAGCGTGGCTATGGCACAGTCGGTATGGTAATCTGAATTTTCGGGCTTTGCGTGATCTCGGAAAGAAGATGATGGTTGAATGCATACCGATTTTGAACCACCCTAAAGAGTTCTACAATGGGTGTGCTCTTGGGAAGATGCATTGGAAACCATTTCCACAGGCGTCTTCATATCGGGCTGAGATAGCACTTGAGCTCCTTCATGGTGATTTGTGTCGACAGATCACTCCACCAACTCCAGGCGTCAAGAAGTACTTCCTGCTGATCATTGATGACTACAATAGGTTTATGTGGGTGTTCATGTTGGCATCTAAAGGTGAGGCCTTGTAGCATTTTCAGCGTTTCAAGGCCTTGACTGAGGAGTTTAGCCTGTCAGTGAAAGTTTTCCAGACTGACAGAGGTGGTGAGTTTATCTCGTCTGAGTTCAGTGCTTACTGTGACAAAGAGGGTATTAAGCGCAATACTGTTAAGAAACTAAATGTTAGTCTGAACCGGGCCTTGCATGGTTACCGGGTCAATTCAGTTGAGCAACGATCGGAGCCCTGCGTGGTCACCGATCTGCACTCTAGACGTGGCGTACATGTCGCATGGCCGTTCTACACGATGAAGCCATGGCGATGATTCAGGATCGCATGATGTAATGAGTTGTTATAAATAGAAGAAGATCCTAAGAGGATCGTTGCATTTGCCAAAACACACTTTGCATTACAAACTCTTTCATGGTATCAGAGCACGATCCATCCACCATGTCTGCAGACTCCTCAAACACCACAGCTGCCTCCAGTGTGTCGCAACATACTGCGCCCCTCAACCACATGATAAATGTCAGACTCACAGAGGAAAACTACCTCCTGTGGAAGACTCAGATCCTTCCCTTCTTGAAGAGCCAGAATATTCTAGGCTATGTCGATGGGTCAATCCCACAGCCGCCACAAACCATCATCGTGCAGCCCAATACAGAGTCCGGCGAATGCCGGCGCATCGCTGTCAATCCCGAGTACACCACCTGGTATCATCAGGATCAGGTGGTGCTCAGCACCATCCTCTCGTCAGTATCCGAGAGTGTTCTCGGGCATCTTGTCGGCGTCACGACCTCGCTCGACGCGTGGCGTACTCTGGAGCGCACCTTCGCGGCGACCTCGCGCGCACGGATCATGCAGATCCGCATGCAGCTGACAACGACTAAGAAGAATGACATGTCGGTCACGGCATACTACCGCAAGATGAAGGGATACGCCGACACTCTTGCCGCCATCGGCAAGCCTCTTGATCAGGAGGAACTGATCGCGTACATACTGCACGGTCTTGGAAGAGAGTACGACTCCCTCATGACGAGCATCACCACGAGCCTGGACTCCTACACTCTCAGTGACGTCTTCGCTCACATGCTGAGCTACGAGATGCGCATCGCGGAGCATGACTCTGAAGGTCAGATTTCTGTTAACTTTGTCAACAGGGGTGGTCGTGGTGGTGGTCGCTATGGTCGTGGACGTGGCCGCAATGCTGGACGCAATCCAGGGCGAGGTGGTCGTCAAGATCGGCCTCACAGCAAGAAAGACGAAGCACTCTGTCAAATTTGTTTCAAACCCAACCATGGGGCAGCAACATGCTGGCATCGGTTTGATCAGAACTATCAACCAGAGGAGGTGACAAAGGTGGCAGCTGCTGCTTCAAGCGGATACACTGTCGATCCAGATTGGTATGTAGACACTGGAGCCACTGACCACATTACTCATGATCTGGAGCGTCTGACTACCAAGGATCAGTACATGGGTAGCGATCAAGTTCAAGTGGCAAGCGGCTCAGGTTTGTCCATTGCTCATACTGGAAATTCTTTTGTTACTGGAATAGGTCGACCTCTCTATTTAAACCATGTCTTACATGTTCCTCAAATCAATAAGCATCTCTTATCTGTTCATCGTTTAACTTTGGATAACAACGCCTTCGTTGAATTTCATCCTCACTCTTTCTTTGTCAAGGATCGAATCACGAAGGCCACTCTTCTAAGAGGAAGATGTAAGCATGGGCTTTACACCCTTCCAATCAAAAGATCCAGTCAGGCGCTACTTTCCACAAAGATCTCTCAGCAATGTTGGCATCGACGGCTTGGTCATCCCTCCACTCCAGTTGTTCTTCGTGTTCTTAGAGAAAATAATCTTGTAGCCTCAGATAAACCTTGTTTTCCTTCTGTTTGTGATGCCTGTCAATGTGGCAAGGCACATCAGCTACCTTTTAAGAAATCTGTTCATGTATCCACTACTCCACTTGAAATAATACATACCGATGTTTGGGGACCAGCTCTCCCATCGGTCCATGGTTCAAAATTTTATGTCTCCTTTGTCGATGACTATAGCAAATTTGTGTGGATTTATTTCCTCAAACAGAAGTCTGAAGTGGAGACTGTTTTTCATCACTTTCAGCAACATGTTGAAAAGCTCCTAAACTCTAGAATTCGTTGTGTTCAGTCTGACTGGGGAGGAGAATTCCAACGTCTACACCACTACTTCAGTAGAACAGGAATTACTCACCAAATTTCGTGTCCTCACACCCATCAACAGAATGGAGTTGTTGAGCGAAAACACAGGCACATTGTTGAAACCGGACTCACCCTTATGGCTCAATCTAATATGCCGCTGCGATTCTGGGATGAAGCTTTCCAGGCAGCCTGCTATTTGATCAATCGCTTGCCTAGCCCTACCATTAGTCTTGACACACCAATTCACCGCTTGCTTGGAGCTAAACCTGATTATTCCATACTTAGAGTCTTCGGTTGTGCCTGCTGGCCGAATCTCAGGCCATACAACTCACGAAAACTGACTTACAGAACCAAGCAGTGCGTGTTTCTAGGATATAGCTCTTCTCACAAAGGCTACAAATGCTTTGATCGAACAACAGGGCGTGTGTATGTCTCTAGAGATGTCACATTCGATGAAAATGTGTTTCCCTTTGCTTCCCAGCATGCTCCTCAGTCAAACAATGTTGATCCCAACACTTCTCATCATCCTGCTCTCATTCCTATCTTAAGAAATCCTCACCTCTATCAGGAACATGTTCTCACCAATACTGTTTCACATTCTTCACCTAGTCCAGTAACAACTGAGTTACATGTGAGTAATGCTTTACCTGATCCTATTGCTCTCACTAATGATGCCTCTTCTGGAGAAGCTACTCCTTCTGCAGGTTTCCCTGATGCGAATCCAGATGCTCATGCTGATTTAGATGACACAACCGTGCAGTCCGAAACTGAAACTGAACCTGCTCCTGTTCCTGAACCTGCACAACAGCCTCCTCCAGCACATCCAATGCGAACAAGGCTTCGGAATAACATTCTTCAACCCAAGAAGTACACTGATGGCACTGTGCGGTACAATACAGGAAGACGGTTTGCTGGCCTCTCCTCTGTCAAAGATCCGACAACAGGATCGGCCTCACCTTCTGAACCTGCTTCCCTTCAGGAGGCATTGCATTCTTCACAGTGGAAGGAGGCAATGGATCAAGAATATCATGCACTTCTGAAGAATGACACATGGGAACTCGTGCCACCTCAACAAGGTATTAATCTGATTGACAGTCGTTGGGTTTATAAAGTTAAAAGGAAATCTGATGGCTCCATTGATCGTTTTAAAGCACGTCTTGTGGCAAAAGGTTTTAAGCAACAATATGGTGTGGACTACATGGACACCTACTCCCCAGTTGTCAAACCCACTACGGTGCGAGTTTTGCTGTCTCTAGCAGTGTCAAAAGGGTGGAGCCTTCATCAAATTGATATCCAAAATGCCTTCCTTCATGGGTATCTTGAAGAAGAAGCCTTTATGAAGCAACCACCGGATATGAAGATGCTACCAGACCAAACTTCATCTGTCGCCTGAAGAGAGCACTATATGGCCTTAAGCAAGCGCCAAGAGCCTGGCACTCAAGGCTCACTAATAAGCTTCTTGAACTGGGCTTCAAATCATCAAAGGCTGATACTTCATTGTACTCTTTCAGTCAAGGTAGAGTGACAGTACACATGCTCATATATGTTGATGACATAATCATTGTGAGTTCATCTACTACAGCAACACAAAAATTAATCCATCAGCTTGAGAAAGAATTTGCTGTCAAGGATCTCGGTAAGCTGCAATACTTTCTTGGTATCGAAGTGAGGCCTCAAGAGAATGGGATAGCACTGTCACAGAAAAGGTATGCCCTTGATCTTCTTAAGAAAGCCAAAATGGACAGATGTAATCCCATTTCAACACCCATGGCATCTACAGAAAGAATGTCCAGAAATCAGGGACAACCACTGACTGAAGACGATCATTTTCAGTACAGGAGTATTGTGGGAGGATTGCAATATTTAACCATAACTCGGCCTGACCTTTCTTTTGCTGTCAATAAGGTCTGTCAGTATGTTCAGTTTCCAACAGATACTCACTGGTCAGCAGTTAAAAGGATCTTGAGATTCCTCAAGGGAACTCTAGATGTTAGTCTGAAAATTCAGAAGTCAAACTCACTGGTTCTAAGTGCATTTTCAGACGCCGACTGGGCAGGCTGCCCTGATGATCGTCGTTCTACTAATGGATTTGCTGTCTTTCTTGGATCAAATCTTGTCTCTTGGAGCTCTAGGAAGCAAGCCACTGTCTCTCGCTCAAGCACTGAAGCTGAGTATAAGGCAATTGCAAATGTAACAGCTGAAGTCGTCTGGTTGCAGTCACTTCTGAAGGAGCTTCATGTAGTTCAGCACAGGCCACCGTTGCTCTGGTGTGACAATTTGGGAGCCACCTATCTCACTTCAAATCCTGTCTTCCATGCACGAACTAAGCACATTGAGGTGGACTTCCACTTTGTCAGAGAACTAGTAGCCAGGAAGGCTCTACAAGTCAGGTTTATTTCGTCACATGATCAGCTTGCAGATATATTTACCAAACCCCTGTCCAGACTGCCTTTTAGTTCAATCTCTAGCAATCTCAACTTAGAATCACTAAGCTCGGATTGAGGGGGCGTGTTAAGAAACTAAATGTTAGTCTGAACCGGGCCTTGCATGGTTACCGGGTCAATTCAGTTGAGCAATGATCGGAGCCCTGCGTGGTCACCGATCTGCACTCTAGACGTGGGCGCATATGTCGCATGGCCGTTCTACGATGAAGCCATGGCGATGATTCAGGATCGCATGATGTAATGAGTTGTTATAAATAGAAGAAGATCCTAAGAGGATCGTTGCATTTGCCAAAACACACTTTGCATTACAAACTCTTTCAAATACTATGGCACCCTACTCGCCACAGCAGAATGGAGACGTCGAACGACGGAATCAAACTGTCGTTGAGATGGCACGGTGCTTGTTAAAGTCAATGAAGATGCCAGCTCATTTTTGGGGCAAGGTTGTGCGCACCGCTGTCTATTTGCTGAATCGCGCATTGACAAAGAGCCTTGCCGGCAAGACACCCTATGAAGCACTATACAACAAGAAGCCCAAAGTTCATCATCTCAGAACTTTCGGTTGCACTGAACATATGAAAACAGTAGGGGCAGGGGTTACAAAACTCTCAGACAGGTCAATCCTAGTTGTGTTTTTGGGCTATGAAGAGGGAGCCAAGGCGTATAAGTTATTTGATCCAGTCGCGAACAAGGTTCTAGTGTCCAGGGATGTTGAGTTTGAGGAACAAAAACCCTGGAACTAGGAGGACACTATGGGAGCAAACTGCAGTCAAGGAAGCTTTACAGTGCATTACACTGATAATTGTCAGAGTGCTGAAGATACAAAAACTGCTACAGCATTGTCCGACAATGAAGAGCCAGTGACTCCGACTTCGGCTGTGCCTGCTGCTCCGCTTAGTCCACAGCTCCCCAATCCGATTCAGTTTGCCACTCCTCCAGACCAAGCTACACCAAATACTCAAGGTCAGGTGCCTCGCTATCGAACTATTCAGAATATCTATGACACTACTGATGATATTTCTGAGTGGAAATACAGTAGCTCTAATGACTGAAAATAAGTTAGTAATAGTTTCATGTGACGCACCATAAGCTAGCTTACAGCCACCCATTACGGTCTACCGTCTACGTGCCACGGACACGCCCAAGATATGTTCAAAGTTGCAAGTTCCGCGTCACTTACAAGCTAGTCCGCCGACAATTTCGACATCGATTTGGAGGGGGCCGGTTTCGATCGCTCGCGGCACCTGATCCCAGCACAGCACAGGCTGTTTCGTATTGACTCAGGAGTCCAAGTAAAGGTAGCCGATAAAAGCGAAAAAAAACAGTGTATTTAGTTTTCTTGTAACAAACAAATTTTGATTTATTATCTGACTATAAAAGAAATACAGAAAAGCTGGTGGATTGATCGCCATGCAAAAGGAAAATCAGAGTGTCGTTCTCTATTGTTCTGCAGAAGTTTAACGGAGTAGTTTACTGTACATCATCCGGCATGCTAATTGCGTTTAGTTTTGCAGTAAGCAGGTTGCCGTACGTTTCAGGTATCAGCGCAGTTTTCGCTGAAGTATTGGCGCTTCACGAAGTGCGTTCCTGGTCAAGCTCCAACAGTCTGCCTCCAGCCGAACGCTAGGAGCCTTCTTTTTTCCTTCCGCCAGTCCTTGATGTTGTTACCGTGCTGGTACCGTCTATTGCCATGTACCACCTCTGGGAGTCACCTCCTCCAGGAGCAGAGGCTTAGTTTCAATTCTAGAACGTATAGCAGAAATATAGGATAGAATGAACATGAGACATGGATTTAAGATAGAAAACTTTTTCGGAAAAAAATCACGAACACACAATAGCTATATCACTATATGAAAAGATATTTATAATGAAACCATTATTCTTCATATAGACTACACGCATAGATTTATATTAGTATATAGTAGACTCTATATAGAAATAGAATTAAGGTATAGTAGAAAACAAATTCATATCACTCTCAAACTCATTGATACATACAACCATTTCCAATTGCTACTGAACACGTCAGACGTCACGAATAAAATCAATTTCGCTTTTTTTTCGTCAATAACAGTCCATCAGCTAGTCAGCTGCCATATGATTATTTGTCACTTGTCAATCTCTTGATTCCGATCAATGGGCGGGCCCAGACAGCTAAGTTCATCAACTGCTCGATGTATGCCCACGTCTGGGCCAGTAGTGTAGGCCCACTTTGGCATTGTTTATGTTTGTGCAAAAGACAGCTTTTAGTTGATTGTCATGAAAAGCCTTTTTTTTTTTAACTTCTTGTCGACGATTTGAGAACCGGTTCCCCGTCGAGCTTACTTGTTGAATGAGGGATCAACTTAGGGCCCCTTTTCCGCGGAGGGTATAACGTCCAAGGGCCTACCGAGCTACTGAATCGAGATTGTCGGGATGACACAATCGAGCAGAGGGGGCTTTTTTGCCTGGTTCGGGCCTCTTACGGAGGAGATAACAACTCTACGTCCAGTGATTGCACTAGTTTTCAAGAGTGGATTACATAGTGCTTGCTCGGGGGCCCGGGAGGTTCTAAGGATAATCCTCCTGGCCTCCAGCAATCGCTAGCTATGTGTGAGGGGAAAAGTAAAGTGAAGTCGAACCAGTCGGAGCCAAGCCGAACTGAAGCCCCCAAACCCTACGTGTGACGGGGTATTTATAGGCGATTACAGCGTTACAACATTTATTACGGAGTGACGCGCCACTGTTTCCGAACGTGGGTGAAACTGTTTCCTTGTTTTTCGCCATGCCGCGATGTGGGTATAGTGGACTCAGATCATAACCGTACGGTCCTTCAAGCCGCCGAGTGATTAATGCTACGCCGTGGACCGTGTCTGGCTGCCAGGATGCCCGAGGTCCTTCCTTGACTCGGTCGCAGTCGCACAGGTGCCCCGAGCAAGCATGCTCGGGGGCGAGCTCGATTGAGGATGGGGTAACTCCGAAGGTCATCCTGCCCGAGGACCTTCCTTGGAGACACCGCCTAAGGGAGGGCATGGTCGGCAGTTGACCGGGGTATGATGGTCGTCGTAGGAAGTATCCAATCCCTGACACTTCTTTTCTTCACAAATAGGTTTGGACATAGACAAAAAGATAAACTAGAACAATCTCCATAATCCAATCATATTGATTTGATTTTTTTTAGTGTTAATCAGTAACAGATTTGTGAAAATCTCCTTTCTCCTTGGGACTTCTTTAGTACAGTTTGAGGCTACATGGCCACCTACTAGCATTACATCAGGTACATCAGAAACACTAAAGTTGTGGTTGAATACGTTGCTGTGCCCATATTTGTCAAAGGTCCTTGGCTCCCCCAACGAGGATTTTTGCCAACAGACATGATACCAATTTAAAGAAGAAATTACTTTCCTCTGAGAGACTTATTCTGCATGATATTTAGGTTAGTATGTTTCTTATTTAGGGGTATTTGGTAGGGCTCTAGTTTCACCAGGTATTTCTAGCTCTACAGATCTATGAAGCTGGAGTTGTAGGTACATTAAGAGTGTTTAGATGGATCATCTTATTTATATTTTAGACCAAAAATATAAACTTAATTCACTTTATTTTAGCCTACAAGTTTCAGATCTCAGGTGAAACTGAGATCTAGAGTTCTACCAAATAGACCCTTATTCTGCAGGCTGTATGAGCTCTGAGGAATGTCGCTACTGACTCTCCAAAGTGCCGTGACCTGGTGCGTGGGAGCGGCGGGTTATTCCCATTGTTGCAGTAGCTCAATGAGCATGCCAAGCTATCGATGCTCAGGAATGCCACATCCACACACTCCAACTTCTGCCGTAGGAAGCCACAGTCGAACTTTGAGTAGGTTTTATTCTGAGCTGCTGTCTCATTTGTCATACTGACTATAAATGTTTCGCGCTTAGAATGATTTGGTTGATTTATGCGTGTTTGAGAAAGTCAAATCAGCGCTCTCAGCTTCGATTGGTCACACACGCCCTCCCACGTGGGCCGTTGCACGGTGCTATAGAAAATCAACCGGAAAATCGTCTCTGCACGGTGCCACATAGGGATGAAAACGGAGCGGATTCGGTCGGATAGTGATATTTTCATGTCCGCTCACATTTTTTTCACCCGGATGCGGATACGGATACGGATAATTTAAAAATGGATCGGATATTAAATCGGTATCGGATAATAATAAAACGGATAGTAATCGGAGTCGGATCGAAAACGGAAACGAAACCGAATATTTAGTCGGATAATATACAAACGCGAAAACACAATTTTCAACACAGAATATTAGGATTTAGAGTACATAATCCACAAACATAACAAAACTTATAGAATAGTGTTTAAAACAAACATAAGGTAACGAAATCTTACCTTATGTTTCCGTTAGAAGTGTTGGGCTCTGCCCATCCCAGCCTCCGCCTCGAGGCCCGCCGAGATCGAGACTGGCGACTATACGGATATCCGGATATCGGATATCCGATCCGCTCAGATCCGCCGGATATCACCTCCCCATATCCGCTCCGTATCCGCTTGCCCCGATCCGGATAATTATTCGTATCCGTATCCGTATCCGTCGGATATCAGATTCTTTTGCCATTTCTCTAAAAACGGATACCGAATACGGATACGGTCCGGATATTATCCGCTCCGTTTTCACCCCTAGTGCCACATGCCTGCGCGCCGCGCAAATGCATCTAGTTAACTTACATGGCAATTCTCCAGTCCGACCGCGTGTTCCAGCCCAAACCACTCGTGTAGAGTAAGCCCTCCTTTGATCGGATCCTGCTGTGCTGCTGAACCGAAGGAAGAAATTAAGCCCAGAGGCTGGGCTAAGAGCACTGGGCCCATGCGAGAGGCTCGAATCAAACCGCTGGGCCGCGAGATGGCAAAGCGGCAGAGCTTACATGCACGCTCCTCTCTAAGTATTGTTAGAGCATCTCCAACAATATTCTCCAAATCTCACTCTTCAAAAGTCAGATTTACAAAACTCTCCAAAAAATACGTTTCCATATCTTCTCCTCTCCAACAGCACTCTTCATATCACACTCTCTATTTTCTCTCTCCTATATTCTAATCATATTCCACATAACAGTCATAACAACAACTGTTTTTTTTACCGGTAAATTCAAACAACTATATTTAAATACAAGAATTTAAAAATTAAAATTTATTGTGATGGTTATCTTCGAATGGCTATATTTGAACGTGGGAGTTTTAAATTTGAATTTTCCTATAACGGTCATGTTATAATGGTCATTATTAAAATTATTGTACCGAGTGAGTCATGTCCTAACGGTCATCGCAACGACTATATTTAAACGGTCATCTTAACGGTTATATTCAAACGGTCATCTTAACGGCTATATTCTAACGATCATCTTAACAGCTACATCTGAATATGTAAACAAAATAGAAAGATAATATGCAGACCCGGTTTTTTCATGACAGGAACAGCACAATATTTGAAAATATGGTGTGGTTCAAGTTATAAAAAATCACAGTTGTAAGCACTCAGATTTCAGTAAAGAAAGGAATTGTATAATAAGACTTTAAAATACAAACAACTGGTCTACTCTGGTTGTAACGCTAAAATGTCAAAATTGAATAACTCATCACATTCAAAGTTTTCGAATAAGTAAAATGTCATCATAACTGGTTTCCAACGTTATGCACAAAACACAAGATCAGGAACAGCTCTGTTTGCCTAAGTCAGCTGAAAAAGGAAGAAAAGCTAATGATCGTGCCATATGTAGTAGAGCCAGTTCTTTCAATGCTCAAATCCTCATTAGGGCAACCGCAATGGTTAAAGACAACTGCTCTCTATAGTAAGATCCATGTCATCTATATACCATACTATAGTAAACCCTTGCAATGGTGAATCTATATAGATGTCTATAGCTGTTTTTTAATGTCTCTATACAGCCTTGATTTCTGCGTATAGACTATCTCCAGGTCTATAGATAGCAGCGCTCTCTCTCTTCATTTAATTGCTTGCCACATAGGATAGATGCTGATATGGACTTCTTATAGATAGCTGATTAGGCACCATTGCGGCTGCCCTTAAGAGCTAGACGGATTTCTAGATTGCCATTAAGGTAACTTTTCATTTTGTCTCCACCATGCACCCCTAAGGTTGAGCCATATGCTTTCTGGTATTCATCGAGCTCTTATTATAAAACTAGTAAAAGAATAAAGAGGGAAACTTATGCAATTACTTGCACATTGGACTTCAAGGTAAATGGCAAGAAACCTAAAAAAATAAATTAATGTTGGAAGATAACTTGCTAATAAGTTTCAAATCGAGACAATTTACATCAGCTCCACAGACGAATGAGAATACACAAGGGATCGACAAAACCCGTAAGCTGACTGAATTTGCTAGTTATATGAATTACAATTTGGTAGGATGTTTCAATAGTCATACCTGTTGCATCAAAATGTTCTCATTCTCATTGAATATTATCCAACACTGAAGTGCATGTATGTTATGGTAGCTAAGAGACAGAGAATTGTGAAGTTAATTACAGACTATTTGAGGCTCAAGAGAGGAAAACTGTTGGTCCAGATCTTGATCGACAATCTGCAGCCTTCAGCTTCAGGCGATTCAGCAAACGCCTCTCCAGGGTAATCTTGCGATCAACTCCGGACGCACCCTCTGCTTCAGAGTACCTGAAAAGCAAATGACAACAGAGGGAACTTGGATTGCAGAACAACAAGGAAAAGAGTTTTGCGCTGCCTCAACCGCACAGCCTTTTCATGTATATTCTCCGTTTAGTTTTCAGCCCGAGGCTTGATAGAATCTTGGCTCCGCCACTGTTTGGGATTTCAGGTAAGAAAGAAGAATAGCAAAAACAGCTTGAAATGTTCCTTGAAGGGAAAAGATGTAGTAACAAAACATGAACCATCCTAGTCATCCATACACATACATGACTGTTATTCTTCAATTTTATCTAGGATAAAATATTCTACAAGACAATAAACTGTTTTTCATCTAATATCCATTTACCACAAACGGTCCTCCAAGGTAGGCTTCATACGCAACTTTTCATGAGGTACAAACCCCAGTTTCACCGCAGTTCATCTAAAGCCTTTTTCCTAGGAAGTACTTCAGTACATCACACGCAAAAGTGTCCCCTCATGCATAAACCAAAATGCTCAATTATCCACTACCCAATTTTTTTTAGATAAAAGATTAAAATCTGGTCTCTGCACTTGCACACAGCTGATCCACTACCCAATGGCAATAGAATTGTGAGACGGCAACACTGTTGAGACAATGAGCCCCAAGACACGGATTCTTCAGGCTTCAGATGTCTTCGACTATTACTTCTGCTAACCGGCAATCTGCTCTGGACCGGCAACAACAGAGTTCCTGCAAAACACCAAACAACAACCAGCAGGAACGAATACTGCACAGGGCAGGAGGTATCAGAAACAACGCATAATCTTTGCGATGCATCAACAGCCTGCATCTTTTCTGTATTTTCTTCTTGCTTATAAAGGAAACAAATCTGGGTTAGTTACAATTTGACTCGGTTAACTAATTTCAAACTAAACGGACTCCAACTCTGATTAGGTAACCTTTACTCGACAAGGACTCCTGACGTGAAACACCCCAAAATTTCAAAATTTTGATTTCTCTATTCATTTGGATTTATTTGATTTTTTTCTTAGATTTATTTGGATTTATTTTGAGCTCCTTTCGGTTCCTTTCCATTTTGGGTAAGCTTACCATTTTTGGCGCTTACCAAATCCGAAAATTGCCGTTTTTGCCCTTGGCCTACTCTTCCTTTGGCCCGATTTCCATTTCTTCCCCGTCCGTCCGGTTTTCTTTTTTTTTCTGCGCTGCCCACTTCGCCGCCGCCCACCTTCTTCCCACAAGACACCTCAAATTTCACTCGGCCTCCTCCCTCGTTTCTTCTTCCACGCAACATCTACGCCCGGTCCTTGCGCTGCTTGGTCGGTCCGGCCACTGCCTCACCCGCGAATCCCGCCGTCCTAGCGCCTCTACCTACCTTCCTTCGCTTACGTCTCAAGACCGACACAGACGCCGGCCAAGCGCCTCGCCCGGCCGCCACTGGTGTCTCTCCTTCTCACTCCGTCTCGCTTTCTCCGTGGCGCGAGCTATAAATAGCGCCCCGCCCTTTCCATTTTCTCCTTGCACCGAGCCCGTGACGCTTCCTCTTCCTCCCCGCCATTTCATTTCGTTGCCTCGCTGCAAGACCACGCCCATCTTCCTCTCGCCCGGCTTTTCTCATCACAAGACCTCCGCTATCTCCCCGCCTGCTTTCTCGCCATCAAGTTCGCTGGCCTCCTCTGCTCCTCCGCCCACCTGCTCTCCCGCCAGGCGCTTATATCGCCGGCTCGCCTGCTGCCTTCCCTAACTCCTGTTGTCACCAAGATCACTGGCGCCTCTTGTCTCATTAAGGCTATGGGCCCCAAATTGCTTGTTTTCCTCACTCACGCTAAGTGGGCCCCGCCACGCCTTTTCCCCACTGCTGTCCGCTGGCCCCGCATGTCATACCATCTCACATCGACGCTTGCCCCACCTGGCCAATGCTTGGCCACTGCCAAGACTGTCAGAGTTTGGTCACGGCTGGCTGGCACAAGGTCGCGCCGAGCCGCCTTCGCACCAGGTCAATTCATGGCATCAGGCAGCCTGTTTTGATTTTATTTTTTTCAAAGTTAATCTGAATTTAAAATCCAAATTTGATTTAGAAATCTAGAAAATCCCAAAAATTCCCAAAAATACAAAAATAGCCAAAAATACATATTCTTGACTAGTTCGAGTCGCTGAGTCCAAAAATGATCTCCGTTTTGCCATATCAAGTCCAGAAAATTCCCAAAATACCCTTGACCCCTGTTCCGGCCATTTTCTCTCTAATTTTCTGTTTCATTTTTCTTCCTTTGTTTTATTTTATTCGTTTATTTATTGTTTGCGTTTTCTCACGCTAGATCTGACGTCAGAGCAACCATCGGCACGAAACCCGGAGCAGGAGCAAGTTGGAGCCATATCGGGAGCAAGCGTCGTTCAAGGCCAAATACGACATCAACCCCTTCTCACTAGGCGAACCCTCAAATCCGCAAGACAAGCCGTGTCTTGAACATATTGAACCCAAACCGCTATAATAATGTGTATATATTTTTTTGGTATTGCATTATTTTAGTATTTTATGAAACTAGAAAATGTGGTAGTTTTGAATGACATGATTAGATACAACCCAATGATTAACCTGTTGTTATGTCTTAAATTCCTTTGTGACCTTAGGCTATAAAATATTGAACCATCGAGACTAGCAGCTGATATAATTTCACCCTTAGTTAAAAGGCTTAAAATCTTTGAGAGATGGCTCTGCTGATTTTCAAAAATTACTACGCTTGGGGGACGGTGTTGGGCGGACCACTAAGGTGGATGTCGCCCAATCCCCAACCGATGACGGCTGTGTGGTGGTACAAAGGTACCAATGGTTTGTGGAATGTCATGTGGTCGAAGTCTTTGGCATTTAAGGACCGACGCCTTGGGCAAAGAAAATAACTTCAGATCCCGCCAACCACAAGTTGGGCTGGCCAAACCTATTGACTTGGTCCAACATAGCTCAATACATTGTCCTTCCCTTTGGAATGCCTATAGGAAGTAGCTGCCATTGAGGAAAATGGCTCGCAGAGCGATCGGGGCGGAACGGGAATGAAGAGGCCATCCACCAGTTCACGCAACAGTGGGTGTCCACAATATTCGGGTCGCATCTCCCATGACGGCCAGTGGGTTCTGAATATTGCGGATCTTAGATAGCCTACTGGGTAGGAGCTAAAGAAGGGAAGTTCAACGAAAAGCTATGATTATCCCGGCCTGACCGCATGCATTAAAGTTGCATGATGTTTGCGATGGCACAAACGGTCGATGATATCTTGTGGGTAAAGCCGAGTACCTCGCAGAGTGATATCAATGGTATTCAATACGCCGTGCTTCCTAAGCATGAAGCCGAGTTAATTTAGGTGATTCTCAGAATCGCTACCAGTAGCTTTTTATAATTAAAACCCGTCTGGATGTGAACTTTGCGATAACCCCCATGTTATATTGCTATCTATGGTTTGTGTTCCAAATGTAAAATGAAAAGTGATATTTATTGCATCCACAATACTTAAACCTATGCCTACCTTGTTTTTCCCTGCATGTAATATTCAAAATTTCCGTGTGGTTTGTTGAGTACGGTTGTGTACTCACCCTTGCTCCCAACCCCCTCTTTAGATTTCAACTAAAGCTGGCGAGTTCCAGAAAATCGTAGATGACGATGTTATTTGGTTTTTGAAGGCTTTGATCTATCTGCTCAAGCCTTTCCTGTGGGTATTCTGTAATGTATTCGGTGCCAGCCGCACCTTTTGTAAAACCTTGGCCGTTAGGCCCTTATTTCATTTGTAAAAATATTCGTATTTGTTCTTGTATCAGGCAATGTGCACTTGGTTACCATACTAAAACTCGGTAGTCAGAAGGTATTTATACGCACCCCATGAAAAGGGCGGTCTGTGACAAGTGGTATCAGAGCCTGACTTGACCAATAGATCAAGACCTTAAGGTGGTTTAGGACTCTTTTTCCCAAAAAGTTATTTAAAACTTAAACAAAACTGATTACAAAATATATAAGCATATTAGCTATCTTCCTCTTCTTCTCGCCTATTTTCTACCTTACCTAGATCGCTGTTTCCAAAAATTGATTTGAGGTTTCTATTCTCAACCGACTTCAAAAACTTCCACATTAGCAGATGACGCATAGGTTTTCCTCATCCCTAGAAATTCTCAAGGAACCACTTTTGGGTGGTGGACCTAATCCAGCCGTCGACAGTAAGGAGTTTCCGCCGCAATAGATCGATAGCCTTAGACCTTACCCCTTTTGTTGTGATAGGTCTTTTGGTAATGTAACATGGGTCGTACCAGACCTTGAGATGGTATTGGGTATGACTCCATAAATATATGAAAAGCTATGTTCCCTAATTTCTGATATTTTGTGTTGTCCTAAAATATCTGCATAACCTTACCCAAACTCAAAAAGTTCCTTCCCTTCGTCTGAGCCTCTTATCTATTCATTCTACTCTGCACTCGGACTCTAAATCTTACTTACCTTCGCTACTCCAAAACCTCGCCGCAAAGACCTGAGTAAGAGTCGAAAAGCAAGATGGTGGGAGTAGGACCACATCAGCAGCTTAGTGAGGAAGCAGAATCAACTGGAAACTCAACCAACCTAGCTCAGGTGCTGGCCATGATGGAAAGGAATAGGCATCAGGTAGAGATGCGCCAGACACAACTGATGGAGAGAATGTTAGACCAACTTGCCGCCAGACCCCATGGACGCCCTCACAATGATTACTATACGCCGATGGGAATATTGGAGGATCCAGATGGTCTGATTTCCAGAAGACGAGTGTAATATCAGAAATCGCTTGCCGTGGTTTCGCCGAATTGTTTTGTCTTCGTAATTTCAAGGATTTATTCAGAAGAAAGTTTTGTCGCCTCGCAGTTTAAAAGAAAAGTTTTCTAAGGTTAGGGTTGAAGTTTTAGGTTTGGGAGGGTTATTGTTGGAATTTCCCCTCTCTTCCTTACCTTCTACCTAACCTTATCTCTCTCTATTCCTCTTTTCTTGTGGCTGTCATTTCTTCTTCCCCAGGTCAAAATCTTTCCCCAACCAAATTGACCGACTTCCCATTCTCAGGCTCCGCCGATCGCTTCCTTGGGTCAAGCGCTTGCCATCTCCTCGCCGATTCCTTTTTTTGTTTTGTTGGCCATCCCATGGAGTCGCCTCGCCATTCCTCTGCCGCCTCGCCATCCTTGAGTCACCCCGCCATCCTCGAGTCTTCAAGCGCCGCTTCTAACCGATTTTTCCTGGTCGGCTCCCAAGACCATCAAGAGTGCCGATCGCAGAAGAAGAATCCGGCGGCGGCAATGGAGCACTGATGCAATAAGCAAATTGAGCAAAGAAGAAGAGCGGCAACCGAGCAAAGAAGAATATTCGGCAAGAAAGACCAAAGAATATGCCCTTCCCCTTGCTTCTTGTGGTGAGAGCTCAAGCAATGGACTTTGTGATATTTTGGTTGCTAGTATGCATGCCAAGTGTTTGATGAAATGCTTAGCTAGGTTTCCATAAGAATGAAGTGATGGTTTCTTTTCTCCCTAAGTGGTTTTGCTAGTGAGTATGGTTGTGGTCTGTCTCTTGATATGGAATTGCTGCATGGTCATGTATTATAAATATGCATATATAATAATTTATTGGGATGAAAATGTTATGCATGTTATTGTTATCTGCAGCCTCTCTATGATTTAGATTAAGGGAGAAGTTTAAGATGGTTTTAATTAATTTGATAGTGGCACAGATCTAGGGTGGGGCATTCCTGCTGTTTGTCTGGTTTGAACTTCAAGGCATTTTGCTTGGTTCAACATATTGAGGGCATGATATGATATTCAGAGCAATACATTCTTTTTGTAAAGTCCATAAGTACCAATTTTGTTTTAGGGAAATCCATAAGTTCATTAAAATTCTCACTAGGATGGAAGGGTAGGTGTGGGTATGCAAATTTTGTCTTGTTCACCACAGCATAATATTGTAGGGTATGAGAATGATTTCCAGCTATTACCTTTTTTTGTAAAAGAACACTAGCAATTTTGGTTAACGTGGTGATAAATGATTATTCTTATGGCTTTGTCTAGCTTCATCATATAAAAGTTTAAATATCCTGGTTTTTTTTCTTGGGTTAGAGATTAGTTAGTTTTGACTAGCATATGTGTGCTTACTTTTGTGCTAGTATGGAATATGGATATGTCTTCCTTGGAGGTATTAAGGAATTTGATGTTCGCTCACCATCCAATAATAATTTCAGAGGCTATCATATGCAGCCCTAATATGAGATCAAAACTACATTTAGTGATTGTAATCTACATTGTGAAATGCATATTAGACACAAGTCATTCTTGTTGTGCTTCTCATGCATTATCGAAAGATTTCCTAATCTAATAAAAGGAAGATGAGAGTAGGGAAAACTTGTCGTGGGTGATAAGTCTTTTGAATTTGGTGGCTTGAAATTTGTGTTGTTTCTAGTAAACGGAATTTGACAGCTTGTCGAATGCATCTGCTAGCTATTGCCGTGATTAACTTAGAGGTTAGTGCATGGTGATCAGTGAAATCTTGACTCTTGAGTTGTGGTGTTTTCTTCTTTTTGTTGGCCCAATTCAATGTGTGAGTTAAGAATTATTTTCTGCCATTTGAATATGAGCATACTATTGTATATTAGTTTAATTTGTTAATGGTTATGCTTAAGATCCCATATTGAGAGAGAGTTGTCAGTGTGTTCTCCTATTATTAAGGTTTAATGTCTGCTGTCTGGTGGGTTGCCCGGAGTTTCCATTAGTGTGAATTGGGATTGTTTTTGACAAGAGTTGAGATTTCGTCATGCATTGAGGTATTGAGTCGGACCTTGATCCATTCTTGTGCGTAACGTTGTTTTCGTGAGTATCTTCGGGGTGGTTACGACTTCGCGTGCCTCAAGCGCCGTTAGAAGGCAAGTGCAACTCCTAGAGCGTCGTTAGGATGTTAAATGCTTTGTTTGCGATAAGATTATGAAAATTCTAATGATGTGAATATGTTTATTAGCATGTCTATAAGTTGTTTTTAGTATGGTGATGAGGATGGCTGAATGTTAACAAATTGGTAAGTAAGTTATTCAATTCCCATTTATTGCATTGCATTACGAAATTGTACGAACGAGTATGGTTGTGTTGATGCAAGTGTAGGGACAAGCTTGCACTATAATCACCTAGTTCATATCTGTAAATTTAATCTACTCTATAGAAATTATGTGATGCCTTTCCCTGAAATTTTATTCATGACTTTATTTACTGTCGAATGAATCACATTGAGGAAATAGCAAGTTAATTGGTAATTCCATATTGGTTATGGCTATGTGTGGTGAAAATGAATGAGGGATGAAATGCATTCACGTCAATTGCATAATTGCATTCATGATGGACGAGGCGTCCCATGTTGATGCGGCCTCAGTGCTCACCCGTAGTGAGCACAAAAGTCCTACTCGTAGTCCTATTCATCGAGGTGAATGGGAGCGAGTCAAGAAGAGTAGGCCCCGCCACGGATGGTTAGATTGAGGTGCACACCGACGGGTGTGCACTCACCTATACCCAGATACGCTATGACAATGTGTATTATGAGCATGTATGGTGCATTCATTGTTTTGATTCATGAGAAAAGGATGAGAGCATAAAAGCATTGCATTGTGTGTTGCAATTGGTAAATGTTAATTGATGAGAAGGGAAATGACCAGTTGAGGATTTAGTCGTGGACTCATCCCGAACCATTATTGAGGCGTGAGTATGGTTTAGTTACGCTTCCGAGTTGTATGTGGTAAATGGGGATAGATATCGCTTTTTATCGGATGATTTCAATTAAGTATTGGTTATGTCAAAAGATGAAGTAGTTGTGCTCTTATGTTTGGTTGTATATGAATTCAAACTGCTTTTTATTTACGGATATCAATTAAAGAAACTTTTATTTTATGTCTTGTAGCATTTATATTCTAGTCGAGTTCATTATTTTTATGCTCGATTGCGCTTTTTCGAGTCTTGACTCACGCTTGTTTGTTTTCTTGTTTTAGGTACTTTGAAGTCGCTCGTTGGGTTGGGAGTAGTAACACGCATTACCCACTTCGCCTCCAAAGAATTGCTTAACCGATTCATTCATTTTGATGTATCTAATAAGATTGTAATGTGTTATGCATCGTGGTGGAGTTTATTAAATTCTATTGGTTTTGTGATTGGTTAACTAAGGACCCGCTAGAATAATATCCTCATCGCAAATGTTTTCGCTCAATGAGTGGATGTCCTGCTTTTCTAGAGAGGTCATGCTTAAATTTTCTAAATTTTTGACTTAGTTTTAATCTGGTTTGGGGAGTTTCAAGGTTGGTTCAATCTTTTAGTAGAGGTATAAGGTTTAGGTCTTTGGTAGCATTCGCTGCGCTTGGCCGGTGTTACAACGAGACAACCCATCTTTTCAAGTTTAGCGTAACCACTTGCAGCAGATGATTGGATCAAACATTCAATCTGAGACTCGACATACCCAAAGGTTTCGACAGAGAGCGAGTGTTATACGCCGCACCACCGCAAGGACAAGCTGTCGCTCGGTGGATGGACTTCTGCACGTAAATCCGACAAGAAACCACATGGTCAGAATTTGAGGAAGCATTCAGAAAAGCCCACAGCCCTGAAGGCTTAATGGCAGCTAAAAGAAGAGAATTTTTGACTCTCCACCAAGGTGAGAGAACAGTTTTGGAATACCTTCACCAATTTAACCAGCTAGCCCGATATGCCCCTGAAGAAGTGGATACCGAAGCCAAGAAGGTGGAAAGATTCTACGAAGGCCTATAGGAAAATTTGAAGTCCCACCTCACAGCACTTGACTTTCAAGACTTATCAACAATGGTCAACAAGTTGATAATGACCAAGGAAACCCAGAACGACTTAGAAGATGTTCGGAAAAGGAAGGCCCAACAAACAAGGATACAGAACCCAAGACCGCTAAAGATACTAATGCCAGATGCTACCCCCAATTTCCCTGCCAAAAGACCAGTTGTAGAACATAGACCGGTACCTACTATGCCTCAACTTAGGGAAGAGAAGTGCTTCAATTGCAGGAAAAATCATTATGCAAAAGATTGCCCCCATAAGACTGTTTGCTGTTTCCACTGCGGACAGATGGGACATTTCCGGTATTGTTGTCGTAGGAAGCATTTACCATCCAGTATGGCCAAGGCCCAAGCATCCAACTTTGTCTCGACAGACCGACAGATTGTGCCAGATCAGCCACCAAGATAGCAACAAGAGTTGCGATAAGGGAGGGCACCATTCGAGACCGAACCCAACCCCAATGTCTCGAGAAGCTTGACAAATCAAATGTCCGCTGAAGAAGCTGCAGAGACCGCAAACGTCGTCATCGGTAAGTTCCAAGCTCAGTCACAGCCAGTATGATTCTTTTAGCCCTGGAACAACTCATTCCTTCATTTCATTGGCTTTTGTTTGCGAAAATGTTTACCATATCCCCCTTGCCTCCCTATGTGTCCCAAACACCTGGGAGTTGGGTGATGACTCGGAACAAGTGTAAAGGTCTGAGATTGACTATTCAGGAAGTTAAGTTCAAGGCCAGTTTGCTGATGATAAAGATGAAAGGACAAGACCTCGTTTTTGTAAGTGAATTAGGTTATCCAGGAATAAAGCAGTATTAGGTTGTGGAAGAAAATATATCACTTTGACAACCCAACCATGGACAGCAAGTGACCGTGCAGACAAACCCAGAGTTAATAGAAAGGAAATACATCAGTGTTCTCACCTCAGAAAAAGACAAGATGCCGATCATTCAAGAATAGCTGCACTAATTGACATGAGAAGTGACTTAACCCATCATAAGGACCAATCAAAAGATATATATATATATATATATATATATATATATATATATATATATATATATATATATATATATATATATCTTGACCTACAAGTGGTGTCGGATCCGACATTTAATTGAATCCAACCAGATATTCTCGATCGTAACAAGTCGGCCTAACAAAAAGGTGAAGCAGTTCAACAGTGTAGAAAGAGACCGACAGATACCAACCCCACGAGAATTTTCAGAGGATGAATAAGCCACGCTACGGCCATATAACCTTATATGTAATAATAAAGATATAAGAGGATTGATTTTGACAAAGAAAGTAGCCAAGTATGTCCTATGCAGTGACGAATGTCAGAATGGTTAAGATGAACCACCAAAAGACCGCCAGGCTACTACGCAACAATGGGTGTCCACAATATTCGGGTCGCATCTCCCATGACGGCCAGTGGGTTCTGAATATTGCGGATCTTGGATAGCCTACTGGGTTGGAGCTAAAGAAGGGAAGTTCAACGAAAAGCTATGATTATCCCGGCCTGGCCGCATGCATTAAAGTTGCATGATGTTTGCGCATGGCATAAACGGTCGATGATATCTTGTGGGTAAAGCCGAGCACCTCTCGCAGAGTGATATCAATGGTATTCAATACGCCGTGCTTCCGTTAATGAAGCCTGAGTTAATTTAGGGTGATTCCTCGTGAATCGCTACCAGTAGCTTTTATAATTAAACCCGCTGTGGATGTGAACTTTGCGTATAACCCCCATGTTATATTGCTATCTATGGTTTGTGTTCCAAATGTAAAATGAAAAGTGATATTTACAACTTGCATCCACAATACTTAAACCTATGCCTACCTTGTTTTTCCCTGCATGTAATATTCATAATTTCCGTGTGGTTTGTTGAGTACGGTTGTGTACTTACCCTTGCTCCCAACCCCCTCTTTAGATTTCAACCGGTCAAGTAGTTCCGTAAGATCGTAGATGATGATGTTATTTGGTTTTTGAAGGCCTTGATCTATCCGCCAAGCCTTTCCCGTGGGTATCTCAGAATGTATTCGGTGCCACCAAGACGCACCTTTTGTAAAACCTTGGCCGTTAGGGCCCTTATTTCATCTCAGAAAATATTCAGATTTGTTCTTGTATCGCAATGTGCACTTGGTTACCCATACTAAAAACTCGGTAGTCAGAAGGTATTTATACGCACTCAAAAGGGCGGTCCGTGACAATCATCTCCTCCACCTCCGCTCCGCTTCTTCTCTCAGCCTCGAAAGTGCCATCGCAGAACGTGAACGCCACGGGCGATGCGAAGAACAGGAGAAGAGCTGAGCTTAAGCGATGCAAGGTGGGAGGATCGCTCGCGAGGACGCCAGTCGTCGTAGACGCGTGAAGGAAGTCAAACAGTTGCGCCAACGCCGAATAGCGAGCGGAGAGAGGCTCGCCAAATATAGGGAGTCTCTCTCCGCTCGAGCCTCTCTCCGCTCGCAAGTCGCAACATTTAGGGGGCGGAGTAGCGAGCCTGCTGAAGACAAAATAGTCAGGGGCTGTTTGGTTGCCTGCATGTACAGAGATTTGTATCCATAGATGTAGAATCTTGCATTTTTTTTGTGTTTGGTTGCCTGCATTTAGTTTTGAGACTGGCTCTTTGGATGCAAGATTCTCCATGCACTGGCTCGAGATACGAGAAAATGGGCGATCTCGATGCAAAGGTATAGCAGCCTCGTGTTCTCAAGTAAGGGCCACCGTCACCACAATATCAAACCATGCATGGGTGCTACGGGTACGTAAGTTTTTTTCCTTTTTGTTTATATTTTTAATTAGCATCTCCGACACGAACCGATTTCAAAAATGGGTTCCTAATATTTTTTCAAACAAAACTAGACCACACTTGCTATATAAATTTTAAAATACCTACCTACTAAATACTCAACCAAACACCGTCTCTACATCAGTACATCTCGTATCCTATCAGTCTGGCTGAGTTGAATGGGCCAGACTCGCGAGAGAAGGCAACCAAACAACCCCTCAGTGAATCGGTAAACAATATAGAGGGAGAGTGAAGTAGAGAGTCTTTTGGAGATGCTTAGGTGTGTAGGGATCGATGGCGCACACATGCGTGCGTGCCTTGAAGAAATAAAAGTCACGGACAACTTTGTTTTGGAACAAACGCGGACGACTATCCAGTTCTTGAACAGAGGAAAAGATGACAATCTCATTCGAAAATGCTATGGATACTCGACTACTACTTTTCGGTCATAAATAGTGTAACAACCTTTATTTTTACATAAATATAAAAATAGAAATCTCATGTGCATACAGTGTTAGTCTCATAATCAGTAGCTAGCATGCACATTTACAACAATTGATATCACATCCATACTCTTTATTACAAATAATAATGGTAATTTACACAATAAGGTCTTACAATTCATAGTAATGCAGCGGAAAGAATCAAAAGTCTTGTAGTGTGCCCATCCAACCCTTAGGCAACTGACAAGGCATAATCCCGAGAAAAACTCATTAACATCCCCGAATCCTGCGTCAATTAAATTTTATCGAGCTAATCTGATTCTTCACCTAAAAACAATAAATAAGTAAGGGTGAATATTTGCGTACTCAGCAAGACTTTTGCAAAACCTACAATATGTGCAGGCCATTTCAAAGGAACGGCTTCTACGGTTAATTTGCAGAAAGCGAATTTAAATTGTAAAACAAGTAGTAATTACAAAATGGAATTTATAAAAGCAAATTTGACTGATATGAAAGTAATAAACAAGTAAAGTATAAGTAACAACTCACAGTCTTTCACGATGTGAGCATTGAGTCGTCCATTGCCAACACGTGGATCAAATCTGAAACAATTCTTTTTCAACAAATATTTCCAATTCAACTCATTCCAATTCAACCCATTCAGAAAATACCAAAACTTCTAACTATGTGATGACTTTACCAAGTGCCCATGACCGTGAACGTGGCTAATCGATTAGTTTTACATTCTGCAGAGGTGTATAGCTTTACCCACAAGACATGACTGACTCTTTGTGCAAATCATTAGCACACTTCCTTTTGTGTGCCGCAGAGAGTTATAACATAACTGTTACATTACTTAACCCTAACTTTGCATCAGCACGGAACGAAAACCCACACTATATCAGAAGAACTCAGAGCATAGAAATAATGGAACTTCCCCACGAGTGGCGCACACTATTGTATCCAGAACGTTGATCCATGATCACCCTGTGGACGCCCTTCGAGCATTCCATTAAGAAATAGCTCATACTACTCCAACCTTCCAATGTACAAATCTCGTTTTAAGTAACTTAATTTGTTAAGACTGTCCCATACTAGCACTTATGGTTGTCCGGTTATCTTGTCTTGAAAACAACCCATAGTTCGGTCCTTAATCCGATACGGGCAATAATCTCCCCCTATACTATGTGCAAGTCCATGTACCTCCGGCTATTGCTAATAATTGCCCGCATTAAAAATATAGTTTTATTTTTATTTTTAGTCAAAATACCAATAACTATTATTATGTCTCAATGTTTCCAAGTTTCATCCGATCAATTTTTCCAATTGATTTATTCCAAGTCTAAAGCATGGCTAAGCATGATTATTAACCATCACATATACCCAAATTGACATCGATATTGTCTAACCTTAATTCTAGGGTTGTCAAGATTCACATGTCAACACTAAGGGAACTTCATAAGACAATATGTATATCTACCAATACCCACAAAGTAGCAGCATTTAATGAAAATAGCATATGCAATGAAAACATTTAATAAAAACATTTATAAAACTGGGATCAACATGATCAAATGGGGTGCTTGCCTTACTTATTGATGTCTTTAACGAAGTTGAAGTCGCAGTCGATGACGGAAGTAGTTACATCGGGTTCTACACATCATTCACTGAAATATAGCAAAGAACAAATAACACGCTTTCAATAAGAACAAAAGAAATCGATGGAAATCCAAATAGAAACAAATCATAGAAAATAGGTATGGTTTAAGGTTTAGGTTCTTATGATTTTAGGTATTCGGATTCTAATCGACTTGATTTAGTTAGCAATGATAATATTTCTTGATTTATGAATTCATTTCCTTTATTTTACGGATTCAAGAGAGTAAAATTATGTACTTTTATATTTATAATATTGAATTCAAGATGCAAAAATTATTTGGATTAATAGAATTATGACATTAGTTATTATATTCAATGCTATGAATGAATAGCACTTGACTTTTTAATGCTTTTACGTGAGAAACAGTTTCAACTATGTTAGATCTATTAGGTCGAGCTATTGGTTATAGATTCATGGTTCTTAAGAAGGTTTTGGTGATCTGAAACAATTAGGGTTTGTTTGATCTTTAACTTCAAATAATTCAAATCAAGTTTGAAAATTAAATATTTCTAAATAAATGTATTTATTAGGATCTCAGGAGCACATGTGAATTATTCATTATTTATAATTTCAAATTCAAGAGGATAAAATCATTTGGATTAATATTTTACTATTTACTTATTACATTCAAATATTTCCTATAGTGAACCCTAAGTATTTTTGCATATTCAGGTTTCTAAGGTCTTAAAAGTCTAACAAAATTTGTTTCATTCAATTTGGAGTTCATTTTTAAAAATTCTATGTATAGCATATTTTGAATTCTTACTTTAATTTGAATTGAAAATTTAAATAGAGTTCATTTTCAAAATATATTTTGTATATTCTGAATATTCATAATTTCATATGAATATATAAATTTATTTCATCGATTTTGATTTGCAATGTAAAAGATATGAGCCATTGAATATGCTAGGGTTTGAAAAATACTCAAAAATCAGGAATTTACCAAAAACGGAAAGTGCTTCAAGTCAAGACACCTTCGCTTTTGGTGTTGCGTGTTGAAGCAATCGATCGGCGGGGCTGGTGTGCAAGTGATTGCGTATGTACCGTGAGATCGACGAAGGGCCCGCGAGATCACTACAAGAAAAGTGATTTTAATGACGGTTCAAACTCGCCATCATTAGTTCAAATCGCCATTGTAGGTTTTTATGATGAATTTATGACGAAATTCAACTTGTCATAAAAAGTGCGCTATAGAAAGTTGTCAATGACGAATTGCTTATTTTCGCCATAAAAATCAACTTTTCTATGATTTAATTACATTTCCACAATGAAGAGGTCACTTATGACTTAATATAACTCGCCATTAATTGTACCCAAAACGTCATGAAAAATATCAAATTGGCCATAAAAGAACACTCCTGGCCGACCAAAAATGAGCGCTGACTATTTTATTTATGACTTAAATTGTTCATTATAAACTATTGCCACGTGGACATGCATTTTCGCCATTGAACACTCAAGTGCCACATCAATAGCCGTGGTGTTAGGTGACGGGCACATGTTGTGATGCAATTGTTTCATCACGATGATTGCCACGCGGACATTCATTTTCGCCATAGAACACTCCAGCTGCCACGCCATCGCAAGGATGTGAGATGACGTGGCAAGTCCGAAAAATGCAACATGTAGGGCTTTCCAAGGAAAGGCTTAATAGGTTCTTTTGCATAAAGCCAAGTTTCATCAAACCTTACTTAATAATAATTTTCACAAAGCACATTTTATACAATTATTTAACAATTGAATTATTTAATATTCTAGTGAAGGTTCTATCCACCATCACTAGTATAAAGGCTCTATCCGTCACATTTTAAAAGATTAAGATAAACCAACTCATGACTCCATCCGTCATGATCAAAACAGTTCCATCTACCGATTGGCTCAATCAAGAAATAAACTTTCGAGAGTTCCCACCACTCCTAATCCCAAAACAAAACATCGCTTATTTTTAAAACCAAAACCAAGTCTACCAAGATGAAAGCATTCTTCACTTTGCCCTTGACCGTAGGCACGGCTATTCAATAGTTTTAACTCTACAGAGGTGTACATTTTACCCACAAGACATGATCTTCTCTAAAGCCAAGCTATTAACACACTTCCTTTGGTGTGCCAAATAGAGAGATCATGACAAGGCCTTTTACAATGTATACGCCTAACCCGACTCACCGCCGAGGTTTCACCGCTATTAGGGTTCCATCCGCCCAAAGATAGAAGCCCTCTTGCGCTGCAGGGAAAATACGACCTACCTCCATCCGCACCCACATTCCACCATCCGTGAGTCTAAGTTAGGTTTCTACAAATTATTCACCAGTCGAGCCCATTTGACATGCGGTTGCACGGTAATGCTTAGAATGGGCAACATAAGCGCCGATCCTTAAATTGATTATCGCGGCTTTCACAATCCGTAACCAAAGGCTCCATCCGCACTACCGACAAACCATTCTGCTCCAATCTAAACCATTTTCATTTTGTTTTTATTTTGCAATCACAAAGAGCAATCTCTTTGCTACGCTTTTAATAGAACACATTGCAACAAAGATTTTCAAAGCAACCCATCCATAGGTATTTTAATCAATTCCGCAACTAAGCTCATCTAACACACTAACAAAATATATCACAACCTAATATGATCATGATATATCACAGCAATCTAGGGTTACAAATGAACATGGATTTCAACATCAAGGTGGTATTTATCAATTCGGATTAACTACCAACCTATATTTAACATCATCTTTATATAAATAGCAATGTATGGTATAAAACTTTTGTAAAACATTTGCAAACCATAGGATCAATGTGCATCAAGGATACTTGCCTTCATCGACGAGGTGCGCTGCGTTACTCTGAAAGTCTTCTCCTTCGTTGGCGACTACGGCAGCTTCTTCGACTACGCGCAAAACTAAGTAACCTAAAAGAATAAAATAAATTAAATAGAAACTAAAAATTATAATAAAAATATTGACAGATAGAGTATGAATTTAGATGAATTTAGCAATTGGAATCACTCAATTCGGAGTTACGACAGAGGAGAAACAATTGTTTGAATTCTCAAAATCCTGAAAATTGGAAAACCGGGGAATATTCTTTGGAATCTTTTCTTTTTCCTGGATTTCCTGATTTCTTAACTCTCTTACAGCTGGGCCCCACTGGTCATAGGCTCAAGCTTCTTCTCAAAGTGCTCTGTACAGAGAACGTCCAGGAAATGCCATAGCCATGGGAGCAAGCATCAAAGGAGGAGCCGCCAAGGAAGAAAGGGACTCACGGAGGGGGAACTCGCGGTGGGGCTCGCCGGAGGAGCGGCGGCTGTGGCGGCGCGCAAGAAGGTGGCGGCCAGAGCGCACGGCAGGGCGTAGGGCGCGACGCAGGCGGCGGAGGCGGTCGCCGAGGGCGGCGGGCTACGGCGGGCGCGGAGCTCATGAGCACGGTGGCGGTGGCGTGAAGCCGAAAACAAGCAAGAATTCAAGAATGAAAGCCACGACGCAAAAAATCTGCAAGAAGACGACGGTCAAACCAAGAAAACTCAAATTTCACGTAAACGAAGAGAGCATCGTAGAGAATGACAAGGTGATTCTACGGCTAAAAGGAATTGCGCTTAGAAGTTACCGGATTGAAGGAATCGCGATTTAACGGAGCGACGGCCGATTTACTAACAAACTCAAACCGGGTCAAACTGCAGCGAAAATCAAACCGATTGAATGGTTGTGTTTCTGGAAGCAAGGCACAAAGTGACGTGGTTGGTTTGTCAAGAAACTTATCGAGCAAGAGATGGCTCGCCGGTGTTTTTGGAGGACGCCGCGACGGTTTTCTCGAGTTTTGGGATGGGAAACGATACAGAACCGAAGGAGCAAGATGAGCACGGTGTAGAGGACGCCAATATGCTCGTTTGAGAAGTGGAAGCTCGTCGTTTCATTGAGAAACGACCGAGTTATTGAAGTTTGAGTGCTTTTCGGTTTCTACTCAATTAATCCAATTCCGCGAAGTTAAAAGATGAATGGTCATGGAAAATGGGTTCTCCTCGTCTTCCTTTTCGAACGGATCCGCCATGTATGATTTGGACATTCATGGAGAGAGATATGAAGGGTTGAAGTTGAAGTTAGCTTTGGAATCGAATTCTGTACAGACCTGATACGTTGGAGAAGATGAACAGTGACATGCCACGTGTCACTTTCTCATTGGTTGGAAGAAATAAAGAGACAAAAGCACGAGGAATAAAATAATAAAAATGATCTAAAAATCCTGGAAAAATTCCTAAAAATACTAGAGACTATTTGAAACCCAATAAAATTAGTTTTACTGAATTTTGATGAATTTTGGAATTTATATTATTCCGGAACGAATAAACTGAATTTGATGAAAGACCGCGAAGATAAAATACCGGAGAGATTCTAAAAATCTTGGAACAATTTCCAAAATCTTTTTAGAATATTTGAAACCTAATGCAATAGATTTTAAGATTTTTGGAGCATTTTGGAACTCGGGTGAAATTTCGATTAAGGACCGGAATTGGAATTTTGATTTTATGGCGATAAAGAATTGAACTTCAATTTCGGATGGATAAGGATGCCAGGTTAAATATAACACCGATGAAAAACTAAATTTTAAAATTAATTAATTTTAAATTAGCTTTTAGCGTAAACCCGAAATTGGGGATGTTACAAAGAGCTAGAGAAGAACTGATATGACCACTAATTTGTAACCGATATGACTACAAATTTGTATGCATAATATTATCATATACATGTACATTCTGATGAACTAGTTACTGGCGTGCATAATATTCAATTTCAATGAGGCTGGGGTGAGTTGTTGCCAAATTCCTATGTTGTAACTTATGCTTTTAATGAGTTTGTAGTTTCATAGCCAGTGTATGCATGATTGGGACTAGCTAGTAGAACTAAACCAATGACATTTATGTCTGTGAGGTGTTCCTCTTTCGTAAATTACTGAATTTGATTCTTCAAAATGGCACGCACTTGCTAGTGCTTTCTGTCCACATCCCAGAATTATGCAATCTTCTGCAAAGATTTTCCAACTGGTTTAATTGTATCAAGATATTTGTAGTGCTTGCATAAGGAGGACTGGTTATATCCGTTGAACATTTGGTTTGGGTTTGGTATTGCGTTAAGTACTACTGCCTTTGACTTCATATTTTAAAATTTAGAATCAGAGAACACGTTTAAGCACATAATGTTTGTTCAATGTTTTTGGATATATGTATTTCATTGTTTTTTGGTGCTGTGATTTGTTATTCAGCAGCACCGGTTCATGGTGGTCTTTCCACTAAGCAGTCCTCTAGAAATTTTGCATGGCGAGTGGGCTGGCTGGAAAGTGCTGGTCTATTTTTTACTTAATCCGACCTTCGGAAACTATGTATGGCCAATGCGCTAGAAAGTTTACATCAGGGTTTCTTGTACTATACTACAAAAGTTTTCTTGGTAGGACCATAGGACATCCAATATTCCAATATGATCGATTATGTAAAACTTAGTTGGTGATATTTTTGCATTATCCTTTTCTTGTCAAGTCGATATGATACTTTCATCTGTTACTATTTGCTAGTTCATGGTTCATCTGCTAATCTGCTGCCATAAGACTTGGGATAATTGTTGAGTTTACAGCAGTTATTATCACATGACTTTCTGACTGTTTTTTATGGCATGACATTTTCAGGTCAGGACAGTCCTTGATATACAATGTGGATTTGGTACCTTGGGAGCACATCTTTTTGAGAGAGATCTGTTGACTATGTGCATTGCTAACTATGAGGCATCGGGCAGTCAAGTGCAAATCACACTAGAGAGAGGAATTCCTGCAATGATTGGTTCATTTGCATCAAAGCAGCTTCCATACCCCTATCTTTCCTTCGATATGGTGCATTGTGCAAAGTGTAATGTTGGATGGGACAAAAATGGTATGTATTGCTTTGTTCTTTCTAGTGTTTTAGTTCTCATTGATTGAAATGGTTTTATCTAGTCTAGTTTCAGTGCAAATTGTTTGGATCAACGGACATTAATGTCCTGCATGGCTGCATGTGTACTACCTTAGGTTAGTATCTGTGTAAGATTGATGTAAATATCTAGCGGAGGACCTAATGTTCAACGACATACTGTTATCTACCAAAAGTGAAAAGATACATTTCCTTTTTAGTTAGCAATAAATGAACAGATTATGTTCCAGTCTTCTTTCTTGATTGCTTCAGTGAGCTTCTGACCCTGTCACTACCAACTTGCATATGTAGAATTGTCAAACAGATGTGTTTAAGATCGTTTGGTACTTTTGGATGAGAATCTAATGTAGTTCCCGTATTATATTGCAGATGGTGTTTTCTTGGTTGAAGTGGACAGGCTTTTGAGGCCTAGTGGATATTTTGTCTGGACATCGAATCTGAATACACACAGGGCCTTGCGTGACAAAGAAAATAAAAAGAAATGGACAACCATTCGTGACTTTGCCGATAGCCTCTGTTGGGAGATGCTGTCACAACAAGATGAGACAATTGTGTGGAAAAAGACAAATAAAAGGGATTGTTATAACACTAGGTATTGTATTGCATTGTTGCATCTTGCCCATGTTTTGGATCCAAGTGCTTACCAATATCTACAAGTTCTATAATAGAGATAAAAGTTCAGATGCATGATGAATTTACACTCTTGTTTTACAGGAAATCCGGGCCTGTGCTTTGTGGTAAAAGTCATGATCCGGAATCACCATACTACCAACCACTAAATCCCTGCATAGCAGGAACAAGAAGTCAGCGTTGGACCCCCATTGAACTCAAGACAACATGGCCTTCTCAGCTAGATCGAGCTCAACAGAACTTGATATACACGGTAAGTATCGAGCTCCGAATGCAACCGAGAAGACAAACTAATTTATAAATAATATTGTGAAAATGTGAGCATTTCTATGTTCAAATATTTCCGCTTTGCATCAAAAACCTTGTGAATTGCCGGGGTGCATTCAAGTCTTTGCCGAGGATACTGCAAACCGACTCCATGGTGCGTAAACTATCGGTCTTTGCTTTCTCCGCTTATATTTTCTGATCATCCAAAGAGACCTGGTGATGAGGACCCACAACCACCATTTAACATGCTAAGGAATGTTCTAGATATGAATGCTCATTTTGGTGGATTTAATGCTGCTTTACTCAAGGCTGGAAAGTCTGTATGGGTGATGAATGTTGTTCCTACAAATGCCCCGAACTATCTGCCGCTAATTTTCGATCGTGGGCTTATTGGGGTTCAACATGACTGGTAAGTAGTTGCCATGAGTTTTTCCTGTCTGATTTTTTTCCATTTGTTTGAGGTGTATACTGTCCGCTTATTCAACATTCCCAATTGTCTTTCTTGCTAAAATTTCCCATACTATACCCCCTATGTACATGCGCTTGCAGACACAGCCACAACTTGCAAACGTCAATAAACAACCTTTAGAATGCTTATGGAAAATACTTGTTTTGTAGAATAACTCTAGCTAAAATTACATGGAGATACATGCATTTGTTAAACATCTTTATTTAGATAGCTCTTGCCACGTGGATCTTCTGATCACTTACATTCAGTTAACTAACGGAATGTCAAACATGTGTTTAGGTGTGAAGCGTTTCCAACATATCTGAGAACATATGATATGGTGCATGCTAATGGCTTGCTATCACTTGAGAAGCGCCACAAGCATAGATGTTCTACGCTTGACATTTTCTTGGAAGTTGATCGTATCCTATGACCAGAGGTAAGCAAGTTTTGCTGATTATACTGGTAGAATCTGGAATATGCAGCCATGAAACACATCTATTTCTCACATCTAGAGGTTCCTGATGCATGTGAGGCAATAAACCATGATGTTGTCCTATTGGGTGTGTTGGTGGTTCTAAAATAACAAAATGATCCAGATGGTGTTATTCTAGTTAGTGTTGTTGCTTAACCGTGCATGTGGAAGGGAGTCGTGACATCCACAATATAAGGATTGGTTTAATTCCAAAACTTTATTTTCTTGAAAACTTTGCCATGTGGAAGGGAGTATCACAATCAGCTTGTTGGTATTGCATCTATCCCTCTCCCTAACTGTCTTTATTGCCTAGTGCTAACTCTCTTTATTTCTAATAGAAGTGTCTAGTGCAAACTGTCTTTATTTGCAATAGAAGTGCAATGTTCAAACTTTTCTATTTACAATCAGACATGTGGACTAGCAAACTGTATACTATATACAATTGCTTTGATGCCATCTATCACATTCTAAGAAGAAAATGCTTCTTTTTTTACATGTGAAAGGGGAAGGAGAGAGAGTTAAAGATTGGACGAGAACATTCAGGCCTTAGAAAGGGGAATTGTTGAGTGGTTTAGTTAATGGGTATACTTTTGGTGTAAGTATGTAGGACATACACATAGATATGTCCATGTCTGTGGGAAGAGTAAATTTTGCACTCTAGTTATATTTTGGTATATGTCCATGTATGTGACATGCATGCGAGGGGAGTAAAATTTGTACTTCTGCTCTTTATATATTTTGGCGATGTTCACATGTTGTACCGTGGATGATTTGTGATAATGAAACTTTGGTACGTTGCTTTCTCGAGGAATTATATGTTATGGTGCTTGGATTGTATGTTATGGGTGCTTGATATTATTATAAATTTGACAAACATTTATTAAGTGGATATATTTAAACTAATGCAATTATTTTTCCAAGCAGTATTTCTATTATTTAGTAATCATTTTTTTACTTGCTTGAAATGCTAAATGCAAGCACATGTACAGCTTGGAATTTTTGTTAAAGCATGTCCTACTGCTTTTAAAATTTCAATACCCTAAGCGGTACTACTGCTTTGAAAAACGGTTTTACTAGCGGTAGGACCGCTTTTAATGTATATACCGCTTGAAATACTTTTACAAGCAGCAGTATACAAAGCGGTAGATATTAGAATTTCAAGCGGTCATACTGCTTGGAATACCCTTATTCCAAGCGGTTCTACAGCTTGCAAGGACGTGTCATCCTATAGTAGCGGCGACGCAACTTGAAATGAGGGAATGGCGCAGGAGGGGAGACTCAACGCAATTGAGTAGTGGTTTTGGTATTAGATGGTTCATGGTGCTGCCTTGATCTACTTTTATAGTCAATTGAGTCGGTGGACAATAGGATTTGAATGCAGCTTGGCTTTGCGGCGGCTGATCAAGTGGCAGCGAGGCTTCTCTACCATGACAGTAACTTGGCAGAGGTGGCAGGTCGAGTGTCAGAGGAGTGGCAGTGACGTGTGCTTGGCCTTGGGCTGCGCAAATGCGGCACCGACCGAAGAACACGATAGCACAAAGAGGCGGTGCTGCTCAGCTCTTGTTCTGGCGCGTGATCTTTCTCAGGTCTTCATGAGTGCGAGCATGGGGCTTCTCGGCGGGATAAGCTTCATGGTAGAGACAGCTGGGTCGTGGCCTCGGTTGCAAGGAATTGCAGCGGCAAAATGACAACCAAGAAAGGCGGTAGCTCGAGTTAGCTCTGTCCTGCGCAAAGCTGAGAGAGGGGAGAAGATTGGAGAAGATGAAGCTGCTGATGTGTGGGGGCAGATGGCAGGGAAGGAGAGAGGCGGCTGGAATGTGCTCGGCTGTACAAACTACATTTGATTTTTGTTTTGCTTAGACCAAGAACAGAAAGCTTTTACACGGCTGGCTGCTTGCTGTCTTCGTGAGGAAGAAGAAGATCTGCAGTTGAGCTTGGTCGGGCCCACTTGTAAGTGTCAGCCGAAGGCAATACTTCTGTAGAGTTCTGGATGACACATGATCTCACTCGAATCGTAGCTATCAAACCGACTCAATATTTTATGAAAATTTATTACAGGTCGGCAAGACAAGTTTTTATATGAATTTAAATTTTTATATTAAAATTATTTACAGAAAAATTTGAATAATTCTGCCAATGCATGCCGCCTAATTTTCTAGTTTCGGATTTTTATTTACTTTAAGGTCAAAACTTGCTCTATATTTTATTTAGATTTTTATTGAGATATAAAATCATAATATTTATATTATTTAAAATTTTCATATTTTTATATTTTTAGTTAATTTATAAAAATTCTGACATTTTTATTTTCAGAATTGTTTCATTTCTATTTTTGAATTTTTAAAGTCTCCAATTTATGTTTTAATTTTTGATATTTTTACCAGAGGTAGATACTAAGTTTATGTCAGCATGGTAAAAATCTTGGCTTCATAAAAGCCATGGAGATTTCTACACAAATCTGACAAGATCAAGATTGACATCTTATCTCATGATTATAATATCTTTTTGATATATTTTATTGGTTCATGTCATATTAAACGTCAAGGGTAAGGTCCTAGGTATTCTGGAGTGCTATGATATTTTATTACCATTTTTTAGATATTTTGTTCTTACCTTTTTACTTTTACCATTTTACCATTTCACTTTATTGATTTTCTTTTTAAAAGCAAAAGCTCAATAAAATCCAATAATTCAAGAAAAATCAGGAAATTAGCCTTAAAATTAAATATCACACTTCAAATTCATTTTTATAGTTTATTTGTTTTGGAAGAGATAGTTTTAATATTGCCATTTATTCTTTTCTTAAGATTAGAATGCAAGAGAAAGAGGAAAGGGCATTGTTTTAAATTAAAATTTTGATTCAAATTGAAATTTTTATTAACTTACATTTTAAATTTAAAATTTTTCATTTTTTATTTTTAAATTATTTCGGATGTTACAAATAGTCATCGCTTTTAAACATAGGTACACCAAACTTTTTAAATTTTAATTGACAATATATTTTTAAATGTTTAAATTGGATACATGAAAATCATATCTATAGATTTGTCTCTAAAAGTACCTTTATAACACTATAATTTTATTGAGTTTTATAAATATATTATAATAGAAATTAGTAGTCAAAACTATGTTTTGAAAACCACATCGACATCCAAAACAACAAATATTTGTGATCGAAGAGAGTAATTTATAACCTTTGATGTGTTCCAACGTTCATGTGTCTCGAGGTTGCTTGTATCATTGCCCCTCTATTTCCATCGGAGCGCACCAAGGCAACTAGGGGCCAACTCGATCCCAATAGGATAGGGCTGGGCAGCTTGAATTTGATCTAGTGGCTCAAAATTTTGTTGAAATCTCACAATTCTTTAGTAATTCAAGTTATTTAATTTGGGAGTCGTCTAGGCAGCATTCGAGTGCTTTCTCGCTTGAGTGCACTCAAATTTCCTCTCCACCCCTTCTCGTCACCTTCTGCGCTACTGCTTCACGGTTCGCTTTTTTTATTTAATATTTATTTTAAATCTCTTTTTCAAAACTAATAGGCGCCGAAAAAAATTAATGAAATATTCTCCCGCCGCCTCTAGTACAGGGCGATCGCCCATGACTGGGGCGATGGTTGCGTTGGCAAACGGTAGGGTTTCAAATCTAACTAAGAAGAAAGCAGTATGTTAGGTAACCGATCGCCCACCTGGGCGATCGGTTACTGTAGCAATTTTTTTTTGCATTTTTTGTGGTTTTTGTAGGCCCGCGGGACAGTCCGGATGCGGCCCCAAAAATATGAGAAAAATCAACAATGACTCATTTAAACACCGCTACCACTTACGTATGAGCAAGATAGGCGACGCGTCCCGGCAGAAGTTGCGAAAATCGAAAAAGGCACTCGCGCCACGAAACCACAGAAATCGTGGGCCACTTAAGGGTTTTCAGAGGCCTGACGGACAGGCCGGATGCGCCCAAAAATACGAGAAAAATCAACAATGACCCACGCAGCGGGTTACCACTTACGATGGGCGAGATAGCCAGACGCTGCCCGGTGAGGAAGTTGCGAAAATCGGAAAGGCACTCGCGCCACGAAACCACGTAAATCGTGGGCCACTTAAGGGTTTTCGAGGTTTGCGGGACAGGCCGGATGTGGCCCAAAAAATATGAGAAAAATCAACAGCGATCTACGTAACGCAGGCTACCACTTACGTATGGGCGAGATAGCCAGAAGTTGCCCCGGTAGGAAGTTGCGAAAATCGGAAAAGGCACTCGCGGCCACGAAACCGTAGAAATCGTGGCCACTTAAGAGTTTTCATAGGCCCGCGGGACAGGCCGGATGCGGCCCAAAAAATATGAGAAAAATCAACAGCGACCTACGCAACGCGGGCTACCACTTACGTATGGGCGAGATAGCCAGACGTTGCCCCGGTAGGAAGTTACGAAAATCGAAAAAGGCACTCGTGGCCATGAAACCACAGAAATCGTGGCAGAAACTTTTTGTATTTTATACAAAAAATGTCCCGTATTTATAGAAATATACAACATTCACGCCAGATTTGCAAAAATCTCCACCGTTTTAAGCTCTATGAATTTTAAAAATTCAGACAAGATTAGTGTCCGATATGGAAAATTCGCATAAAGAGTAATCGCTCAATTTTTAAAAATTTATAAAGCTTGATAAAAATTTTATGGGAACATTAGTGATGCATCATAACCATGGACAAAAATTTCAAAATTTTATAGTCGATAACAAATGACTCATGTTATGAACACTTAAATTATTTGTTGAACATATATAAGGGCACATACAACCGGCTAGCTCGGATGATAAAATAAGCAATAGATTAGATTATATTACAAGGGCATTACAACAAAGGACGAAATTGCTTGACTAACTAACTAACTAAAGCATCGCTTGTCATGGTGGAACAAATGATCGCTCCGCCTATTTGGGTATAGCCAGAATGATGTCCCACAGTTTCTACATATTACCTGACCCGTGTTAAATTTGCGATTTGTCATCGGACACCGCTCAATCCCTACTATGAAAGAACTCCTTCGGGATCCAAAGTTCACCCAACTGTCGCCGAATGGGTGGCCTATGCCGTATGTCTCGGGTGTATAAGACATAATTTTTTGGTCTTTTTTATGTGGATTTCTGGCCTCCCATATGGGCATGTCATCCCGATTCCCTGCGCCCCTATGTTAATACCACCCGGTTCCCAGATGGTCTGCGAACGCGTCAAGGATTTGTTGCGTGGTGCGGACCTCACGGCCGCTTCCCTTGTCCCTTCTTCTTCGAGAGGAGGAACCTCTTGCACCTCCGTGTGTTGGTCACATGGAGACATGCGAGACGCCTGTTCTGCTTCGCTCGCACTCCACTATATGGTGCAAGAGGTGTGTTGGGCTTATCCTGATTAACCGAAGCGTGCCTCGCAATCAATGCAAGATGCCCGCTGGTCGTTGAATAACACCCGAGGCGCACTCGGTCCGGCTTTTCGGTGGTAGTGGCACCGCGGAGAGGGTTGCTCCCCGCTTATCCCATATAGGAAGTTTGAGATGTGGGTGGTACGCCTCGGGTCCACCAGCTTGAAGTAGCCGCACCATTCATCCTCGCCAAGGGGCACCCAGAGAATCTCCGTCCGCTAGATCATCGTGGCGGTATCAACCATCGCCGCAGCCATGTTCGCAAAAGTCGGGCTTTGGTGGCCCTGGAGGAGGTTTCTCCTTTGACTTGAGCGAATTCGCAAGTTTTTTTGAACTCCTGTGGTGCGATGAACTGGTTTAGAACTACTACTTTGTGAGTTTAACATGAGTATGTCTCATGAAACTCACCGATTGGTTGGCCCTTGCCCACCGCCCTAAGCTCGGGTCGATCTAGAAAAGGACATATCCCGTGGCCTCCCACCGGGTGAAGTTCTCGGCCAAGCGGGTAGGCGTCGTGGCGCTTGGAGAGAAATTCGTAGTCACGCCGTCCGCCCGCCGATCCATTGGAAGAAGCAACACCGTCCTTCAGCCGAGAAAAGAAAGAACGATGCATGAAATGGTAGTGTTACTCAGACAGTGGACACCAATAGGTTTACCTCAGAGGTGCGCACAACAAGAGTGAGCGGCGGCCATCTCTCCATGGGTAGATTGCATCATCTTCGCCAGAGGTTGCAACGATTTGGGCCGGGCAACTCCGGCAGAACTAGGGCGCCGACGCCATCGCATCCGGATATTCGGGCGGGATGACTTCGCTGTCAAGAGGCGACAGAGAACAACATTGTGCCCTAATTTGTGTAGATTCACCGACGCTTATTGTTGGTTTGGCTGTGTTGATGTCTACCCTCGCCCTGTTTTCTAGTGGTGGTGAGGGTTACTCCACACAATTACAAAGACTTGTCCATTTTTCAAAGGACTTGACAACACACTCGCAGGCCAATGCCTTTTCAGCCGAGTAGACAATACACTGCAATGTCGAGTCTTTTCAGTATGCGACTAGAAAATACACTGCAGCCTCAGAGCCTTTTCAGGCGGACTTGACAACACACTTCCAAGTTGGAAGCTCGTATGAGAGGACAAGCCAGCAACGATCGCCGCACAAACACATCGGTGCGACAACCCCAATCGGTACGAAGAGATCTTGGAACGCTGTACGTGGCAAGGTCGAAGAGCCTCCCTCTTCTTTTGCTTTGCCCTTTCCCTTTGAACTTGCACGCCTCGGCATTTTGCCTTAATCCTGCGCTAAAATGAACGGATATATCTTAGGAACTTCCTCACCTTGGTTGTTCCTCTTCTCCCGTGGTTCTTAGAACACATCGTCCCTTCTTATATAGGCCTTAGGGGCACTCGGAGAGCAAACACGAAGCACGAAGCATGATAAAAAGATGTCAGGAATGTGAGAGATCGTCGATGAATATCGCTGAGATGGGCGATCGCCAATATCAGGCGACGCCCATCTCAGTATGATATTTACCATCAAAGCGTGCCTCCCGACATTTTCACAAGATGCTATTTTTTTTTATCGCTTACTATACTAAAAACAATTTGAAACAAATATTAAATACAAATATGATGGGCCCTATCCCCAAGATCGGGCGATCGCCCATACCCGGCGATATTTACCCTTTAAAACCTTTCGCTTCGCCATGCACGAAGTTGCGAAAATAAGTCGAGGTACCACCTATCTATTATCGAAGTTAGCGGGCGCTGTTCGCACGGTTGCGTAAAATAAGTAAATGGTGCTGCATTTACATGGCTAAGAAAAGAAAACTCACGCAAATGCAAGCACTTAGTTCAGATAGTTAGACAACATGGTGGTGAAGATAAATAAATTACAAGCGCATAAACAGTAATAAATCACCACGACGACGCCTCGATCCGCCTGGGGTATGTGAGTGGCGATGGCAGACGGACGACCCTCCTACCCGGCTCATGCGGTTGCGGACAGGGTAGTGTAGTCTGTCGGCGACTCGTGTCTCGCTGGGTGGTGGGTCGAGGTACTCAAAGGACATGAACTGCTCCACGCCGAAACCTACCACCTCGCCGGCTATCAGAGTCTGAGTAGTCAGAAGCACCGTGGGGCCTCGCCGCGCATGAGACGAAGATCGCCCGCCACCCCACCGTACATCGCGGCTGCGCGAGACGAAGGCTGGCCCTCGCCACTCACCGCACATCGCGGCTCAGGCGGGAGGACACGAGGGCTCAGACGGGTGATGTCGGCACCGCAGCCAACCGGCCGGGCGAGGTGTGGGCACGACTCCACTAAGCGGGAGGTCTTGGCCGACGGGGACGGTTGCGCACGCGACCACGCCTCGCCCCCCCAAGAAGTGAGTAGGCCGCGACACCAAGAACAACCCGCCATGAGCCGAGGAAAAGTCTCCCGCCGCTAAATGACGGTGAGCGTGACGCCCCGTGACATCTCGCCGCAAGACGGCTTGCAAGTAATGCCACCGATATGAGGTAATTTACATAAAACATACGTAGGGTGACGGGTGACCTTACCACGTAGTTCTCCTCCGACATCTCAAGGGTACATCTCCGACACCGGCGCCGAGCTGCGCATACTGCTGTTGTGTACCCAACCCCGAAGCCGAGTCCGTGGCGCGAACCACTTATGTAATCGCCGATGTGGCAAGATCGCACGGCCGGTCTCGCCCACCGTGTTCACCGCCGCTTCTCCCCATTGCAACACCCACGTGCCAGGCGCGATGAGCGAATGGAGTGCCCAAAGGATGCCCCGACCGAGTCATCCCGCAATGCAAAAACGATAATTTACATACAACATGCATTCCGCGAATAGTAAGTATTGTGCTCAGATACCTACTTGTGCGCAGACGCGGAGACAAAGGTGAGTAGTCGGCAGGGAAAACTCGAAGAGGCCGAATCGCCACAAAGACTCGGTGCGGCGAGTACTCCTCGACGCACAGGTCGAAGAGGAGGACCTTATGGGTGAGCCAGAGCCGATGGTCACGCCAGCAAAGCTCGGACAGCCCGTGAGGTGCTCGGACCGACTCGCTGGTCAGACGGTGTCCACAGACGCCCTCGCCCCGCACTGTCAAACTCCCGAACGAATCCCTACAGACACCTTCTTGACCAGAAGGTGGGCATACACCACTGCGAAAAAAAAAAGTAGTGCATGTTATTAAAGTGTCAAAAGTATGGGGTTAGATATAAGGGGGCATACCTGTTGCTGAACCCAATACATGCCCATAGTGGGCCGGCCGATCCGGTGGTGGTGGTGGTACAGTCCTGTGGAGTACGGAGACCGGTCAACAACGGGTTCACTGATGGAGAAGTGCTCCCGTGACCACCGCTGCAGAGTAGAACGCAGCCCGCCAAGAGCGCCTGTCCCCACCCGGAGGCACTCAAGAAGACCCTCAGACGCAGACGCGAAAGCACGGCAGAGCCCCACGACCACTGCACCATCTGTTTACAACGGCAAAGTTAGACATGTCCGGTCATAAGAGATTTAAACGAAATGTGTTACCTCCTCCGCCGGGGTGTCGGCAATAAACTGGGCGAACTCGACAAAAGCCGGCTCACCGTGTCCCGCGGCGAGGACGGAACAGTACCAACCGAACAGAACAGAGAGGTACGCCCAAAGCCGCTGCAGTCCTCCGCGCCGGCCTCGGGTGGAGAAGCTCACCGCAGATTCGCACAATATTGTCGTGAGCTCGGCGATCCGCGGTTATAATGAACGAGGTACTAACCGTGAATCGGAGCAGCCACGCCGCACACCGTGCCGCCATCCGCTTGGGGCACGACGGGGCCTGGGGGTGTCGCTGCACCTGGGCGAAGCGCGCCTCCAGGTGCGCAAGCCACGCGGCGGGGGCGTCGTGCGGCACAACTGCATGGCCCGCGCAGGGGAGCCTTAGGAGGTACGACACGTCCTGTAGCGTGGGAGCCATCTCTCCGCAAGGCATGTGGAACGTGTGTGTCTCCGGTCTCCACCGGCCCACGAAGCGCGTCACAGGGACCGGTCAGACGAGAACCGTGAGACGGCGGGCCCTCCACGCCGCTCGCTTCCACCATCCGCGAATCGGAAGTAAGCCGGCAGCCAGAACTCGCACGTAGTGTGTAGCGCCGTTAAAATTCCATTAACAGTAAGCAAAAGAGTAGGAAAAGTCGCCAACTTATCAGGAACTCAGCAGCTGGTCGATCCGAAGAAACTCCTTCGCACCGAGATCGCAGATGTCCCCAATACCGCCCTCTGCGGACAACCTAGACCGGTGGGTCAAGTCCACTCGCCGTCTAGTACCGAGAAGGCGGCAAGAAGACGCCTAACTCGCGCTTATCGCCGTCAGGCTCGCGTGGTTACAAAGCAAATTCATGGTTAGAAAGCAAATAAAGCAAACTGGACGATTAGTAAGTATAGGAGCCAAATAAAAACAAACCGGATAATAAGTACATGGTACACGTTACGACTAGCAAAAATTAAATGAAAAGTAATAAAATGTTCCATATTCAAATATATCCACGATCGCACACATACAACAAATAACTGGTACATACAATCAAATATTACATTGACGGGGACAACAAATAACTGGTACATAGAATCAAAAATTACATGACGGGGACAACAAATAACTGGTACATAGAATCAAAAATTACATGATGGGGACAACAAATAACTGGTACATAGAATTACATTATCCACAATTACGACGCTTCAGACTCGCCCATATCGCTCCTAATACGCCGTGTCCGCGACGCCGACTTGCTTCAACATTCGGATGTCCGGTACCCATCGATGCCCCGGAGGGGGCCGCCGTGAACGATCCATCGACTCGGCACCAGACACCTCGTTATGCCACGTGTTGAAAACACTTTGCTTGTAGTAGTAGTGGGAGATGTACGACGACATGATCGGTGTGTCTCGCCGCCGCGCAATCACGCGGCGAAAGCACGGCAAGTGCAAAGAAAGCGTGGCTTCGGCAGAGCACTCGCAGCATGCAGCTCGAGTACACACGATGGAAGTCCTCTCCTGGGCACCTCTTCGACCCGGCCACCGCAGGCACGTGGTACCTCCGCTCCACGCCACTCTCTCGTGTCAAGCGATGTGTCTGTGCCTTCCGTGTCTTGTTGGCTATGTACGTAGAGACAACCGTCGAGTACGACAGCGATTGTCCGACATACATGCAATGGAGGCCTTGTACCGCCAACGAAATATCTTTGGGTGCCTAGTAACACACCTCAACAATGCCCACCAACGGAAGGCATCTCGCGCTTTCATTACCCGGGCTTGTAAATCTCCGCCAGTTGGTTGTCATTATTCCATAACGAGAACCGCCTCGTCATGCGTATGGGAGCATTTCTCCAACGGCTCGTGGTCGATCCAAATTGTGAAACTCTTTATGCTTGTCCCCGGCCACGCCTAATGTTTGCGCGTCGGTCGAGAGCGCACAAGGTCGTGGGGTCATCTCCTTGCTCGTGGTACACTATAGGGTTCTCGATGAACTAGCGCCGCCCTTGGATTCAAGTGATTGCTTCTTGGTTAGTTCATCCAACGCCCTCCATAGCGTAGTCGAACTTCCTCCGCCGGTTCTGTTTGCCTACCGCTGAACATGTTCATAAGCTCCTTGTTCCTAAACCGACGGAAAAATTGGCACCCATGTGCCTCATACACCACCGCTTCTTCGTGTCCGCCACTTTGTCGCTTCCCACGACGTCGGACCCTTGTTGCATATCCACGATCGCTTCAAAGAACCCTCGCATGTCGGCCATGGATGACACATACATCGCGGTCCCGACAATCGCCATCTTGACTCTTTCAAGAAACCAGCATCAGCTCTCCGTGTTTTCCCTCCACGAAGGCCAATGCGACCGTAGAACTCGGTTGTTGGCGCCCACCGCGATTGCGTTAGAATATGGCCCTTGTATTTCTCGGAGGAATGTACCGTCCATGCAAATGATCGGGCGACAGTGTCGGAAGGCATTTATGCATGCGCCGAGGGCGAAGAAGGCCCGCTGCAAGACCCACTTGCCCGCGCACGCACCATCCGCGGGAAACACCGCAAGGTCGATGAGCGCATCGATTCCTACTTGATATTGCCCCGAGCAAGTGTGGAATATTCTCGTAAGAAGCCTCGTATGTCCCGAACCGTATTTGTAAAGCCGTTTTTTGCTCTCCATGCCTTCCGTAGCTAATCTTGTATCAAACCTCTCCTCGACGGCTCGATAATGGATCGAGGTCAGAAAGCGGATTGTCCACGATCCGACCATAAACACATTTGCCACCCAAGTGGCCGACAGATTATGTGTTCCCGCCCGCTTCCTCCAGCTTATGCTTATGTTCGTCACTATGGAACATTTCCAGTAGTCCCTCCACATCCCCTTGTATGCATGCACCCGCCATGGGCACGAGTCAACTACGCACTTCACGTCGTAGTCTTTTTTGCTGGACTTCACTACCCTGAATTGCCGCCGAAGAGACATTGACCAGTACTTCACCACATCCATCACAGCCTCCTTGTCTTTATATATGGCCCCCTGCACGACCTCGTTCTCATGATACTCCCATGCATCTCTGCTCCTTCATGCATTGTTAGGTCTTCAAATTATAATTAGTCCACGACCGGGACAGCACCTCAGAGTATTGTCCTCCTCGTCCGAAGCTGTTCGCCATCGGGACTTCTCATCCGCACGGTCCTCCTCCTCCATCAAGTCAACTATGTGCTCCACCTCCTCCCCTCGTCGGCCACCCCGCGCCTCCACGGCCGCTTCTCGCCCCGATCCCGCCGCCACCACCAACCTCGTGTTGCCCGCCTCTAGGGTCCTCGCCATCTTCATCATCGCATTGTTGCAGATCTGTCCTCCCCTCCTCCGTAATATCTACCCCGACATCACGAACCTCCGACACCGATGGAGGTACCTGGTACCAATCTACCAACAACATGAGCGGCCAGCCCCGCTCTACAACAGACTCCAACATAGCTCCTCCATGCCGATGTTGCGTTAATAGGAACCAACTCTCCATAAAAAGTCTCACAAGACGGCTTACTATCGCTATAACCCGCAGCCGAACACTGGGTATCCAAACCGAACATCCAAACATCCACTCCAACAAACCCTCAGATGTCCTATCTCTCAGCTTAGATATACCCCGTATGACTGTTGAAAATGCCGACAAATCGACTCCATCCGGCCCCTGTGCTATCTACCCATCTCCATAGAATATTTGAAAATACAATTTCTCCGACATGCTGCCTACAACGTCGAACCGAAATAATCATCATTTCTCCATCTAACCGCGTCATGCATTACTATATAAATGTTACATTATATTGTCAAATTTTTTACTCTCATCGCTTTCTAATGTGCTCGCTATTTTCAAATTTTTTACTCTACTAATTTCTAGCGTAGCACGGTGTTCGACGATATGTTCCTAGCCTACCATGTTTTTAAATATACTCTAAAATACTATATATAAAACGAATGGTGATCATACTAAGAAATCGACTATAAATAAGTAATTCGACTACCCATTTTTTCATTACGGAATTGCTACTATATATTATTCATTTGTCCTAATCTAAAAACCTCGTATATATACATGATATATCGTACTTCCTATAATTTTTACGCCGCAATTTTCAAACATTGCCCGCGTAACATATGGCTAACCTACCATGTTAATTTAATAATATTAAATTTCTACACAATCCTATGGCTAACCTACCATGTCTAATATTTCCATTACATGGAATCTCAATATTTCGAGTACTACACAATCCTAATATTTTCAAACACTAAATACTACATTCATTTCTAAATATTACCTAAAAAACCACCACATAAAATTAAAACTAAATATTATACAATTCTACAATTTCTAAATACTAGACAATCCTAAATACAACATTATATTTCTAAATATTACATATAAAATTTCTACATACTACATTGATTCTCTAAATTTCTAAATACTACACAATACTAAAATTTCAAAAAATATTACACATAAAATATATGGACTTACCTTCACAAAAACGCCGAATATTTTTTCCCTCTCTTTTTCTCTTTTCTTCCTCTCTTTTTTCCCTCTCCTTCCTCTTCTCTTCTTTCCCCAAATACTGGTTGCTTTGCTCGCGTCGGGCAAAATGAGCACAAGGTTTCTACACAGGCTTATAAGACCCACCGATCGCTTCACGGGCGATCGCTTCGACTTTGGCGACGGCCAACAAAAGTCGCCACGTCGCGGGTCTGAGCGGTCTCGAACGGTCGCTCAAAGAGCCGCATCGATCGTTACTCGCCCACCCATCGCCCCAAAGACGCGATCGCCTGCATCGGGCAAACGGAGGGTATTTTTCGTTCGGCCGATTAGTTTTGAAAAAAAGATTTAAAATAAATATTAAATAAAAAAAATTCGACCTCTTGGTGCCACCTTGTTCTCCCCTATGCCACGGCACCATTCATGTCTTTGGGCTCTCCTGTCTATTGTGGCCATCCCGACCACAATAGGCACCGTCTATTTATGACCGGAGGGAGGATTCAGTAAGTACTCCCTAGCTAGGCACTGTCTTCTTGCCTCGAAGGAAACTTTGCCGCGCGCCGCTGTAACCCTTAATTAATTACACTAAATGGCAACCTGAGCATTCACACAAGTAACTTTTTATATAAAGTACGTAGTCTCCATCTATGCAGCTAATATTCCATGGAATCAAGCACACACCAACCTGCATGAAAGAGACAAATTACATCTATCAGATTTCTTTATACAGTTTTTTTATGAAAGATTTCTTTATACAGTTAATACTAACAATAAAGTATATATCAAGAAAATCTATCTTTTTCCTCTTTTTAGATCGAAAGGCCCAGTTCCATTGAAGAAACTAGCAATAGTTCAGTTAACGTTCATACCAGACTTCCAACCACCATAACCAACATCACAGAGAAAACCACCCAAGGAAACTACCAAATTACAAAACCCACAAACTACAGCCTTGTCGGAAAATAAGCAGTAAAACGCAACATCTCAGAACCACAAAACTGCCAAACATCAGAATATGGATTCACTCCTTCAATTCATCGCCATGAACTCCAGAAGCAGCGGCGCTTGGATGCTGGCTTCCAAACTTTTGCAAAACAAAGCCACCTTGGCCTCCACTCCAGCCCCCCGGTGAACGAAGGATTCCAGTCCCTCAGCCTGATCCCTTCTTTCTTTCGGTGCCCGACTGTACGCATGTTTTGTTTTCTGCTCTGCAAGAGAATGACGACAATCGTGGCTAGCCCTGATTCCTACTTGTATGCATAGATATAGGAAGCTAGAATTATGAATATATACAGACCAACCCATTAGAATTCAGTCAGGAAAAAAAAAAGAATTCAACGTACTTGCATGCATGCACTTTTAATGAGAACTTCTTTCTTGTGCGACAAAACATCTCTACTTACGTGGTGAGAACTGGTCCCAACACACCTGCCACCAGGGTTTGAATTTTCATTTTGAAAAAAAATTTCGTCTACCTCCGAAATCCGAAATTTCGTCTGAAATTTCGGAATTTCGGACGGAGGAGATTCAAAATTCAAATTTCAAAATTCAAATCCGGTTTGATTTTCACCGAAATTTCGCCGAATTACCCGAAATTTCGTAAATTTCCGCCCAAATTGGACTAACTGAAAATTAGTTCAAACGACGTTGAAAAATTTTGAAATTTTTTTTGTGAGTTCCTGACACATTAGAGATGTTCTCATAAAAATTTCAGGTGATTATCAGATCTGTGGAATTTAAAAAAAAATCAAAAATTGGTACTGTCCCGATGAAACGTTGATCGGCAAGTTTGAACCGGATGAAAAATAGTACAAACGACGTTAGAACATTTTGAAATTTTTTTTGGAGATTACTCACATACTTATGATATTTCTATAAAAATTTCAGACGATGATCAAATGTGAGGAATTTTTAAAAATTCAAAAACAGAGAGAGTTGAAAACTAGTACTTTGAATGTCAGAATTTTTATAAATTCCTGGAGAAATATTTTGAGTTGAAAATTTTACATAAGAATCCTTTGCTCAAATGAATTTGAAAAACAAAATTTCAAAAAGTTATAAAAATATTTGAATTGCCTGATAAATCCTTAGCTCAAATGAATTGATTTTTGAAATATAATACAACAAATTAAGTTTAGTGCTTACTGTATTCATAGATTTTATTGAGCAAACAAATAAGGTTGAAATTTTTTGAACATTTTGTAGAATGTTACTGAGGAAGTTATTAATCTTTCATAAAATTTTTAGATGATGATCACACTCGAGAAAATTTACAAAAATCTAACAAGTTTACTGTCCCAATTATGTCCATTCGGTTTTTGATTTTTTAAAGATAACAAATGATGTTAAATTATTTTGAAACTTTTTTTCTATGATCCCAAACAACAAGGAATGGTACCATAAATTTTTCAGATGATCATCAGGCTTGTAAAATTTTTGAAAAATCTGACAGTGTTTCTGCCTAAATTTTAAAAAATCTCAAAAAATTAGTTTTTCATCAAATTTTCATGGAACAAGACTTTCTTAAGGGTTATTGGACCCATTCCGTTCAAATCCGGCCAAAAATTGAAAATCCGGACTCCAAATCCGAAATTTCGCTGAAATTTCCCGAAATTACTGTAGCAGTTACTGTAGCAAAATCACATTTTTGAAATTTTGAATTCGGCCGATATATAAATTGGGGCCGAAACCGAAATTTCGCCGAAATTCGTTGGTTTTTTTATCCCTGCCTGCCACTGCATCAAGCAGCTCGTCTACCAGTTGCTTACCCCTCCGGCCAGCGAATCCATCACCTGGCCGCCACCCTAATTCCTAATCTGTCTATCCGTTACTTCTTTGGAATGTTGTATTTTGCCTTTCTCCTATTTTATCCTTATATCAAATTGACTGCTCCGATCTAGTACTGTTGCTGCTATGGCCGCCCATTATGGGCACGGCTAATTTTGACGTCCGCACCTTGCCGAGGACCTCCACGTACGTTGTTAGGTCTCTCCCTTCATGCGATTAATCAATCGCGCCGCCCTCACCCGCGAACCCTGTCTTCTCTCTTCGATCTCCTCTCTTTGTCGACCTTGCCTCCCTCAATGGCTCCCGGCCATCGCGCACTTGGTTGGCGTAGAGGCTCTATCCCGGTCATCGCTCCTTCGCCGTGTCCTGTGAGAGATATTCCTTTGCTTGGTTTCTAACCCATGAGAGCAGACTTGATCCACTTTCATGCTGCCAGATGTGTTTAATTGATTCAAACCTGCATCCACTGCTCGTGTTCTTTTCTTTTTGCATTATTGCTCTAGCAATATTCCATTCTATTGCCTTTAAGTTTAATTACTATTCAAAATTATTCACAGAGCATTCGCACACGAAATTGCAATACACTAGAAGAATCGACATTATTTTCGTCGGCCGAAAACCGACGAAAATAGATGTTTTCATCGGCAAACCAACGAAAATAAGCCGACAAAAGTACATTGATGAAACTATTTGAATTTTCATCGGCAACCGACGAAAATAGAAGTATTTTCGTCAGCTGAGACATTCGATAAAAATACTGGCCATCAACCAGCCTGACCCGCGCGCGTCTGATGACGTGGCAATTCTATTTTCGTCGGCCAAGATGTCAGCAGCCAAGACACGTCAACAGCTGTCCACATGACACCCTGCAGATAGGTATTTTCGTCGGACAAGGCCGACGAAAATACTTTTGTAAATTTTAAAAAAATACAGAAAATTATAAAAATCCCAGAAAATTCACTACATGCATATAATTCACAGAAAAATTCCACCAAAAATTGTAAAAAATTCTAACAACCATAAAATCTCTATCAAAAATTTATTACAAATATTCATCTTACAAATACACCACAATAGTATCCAAGTTCACAAATTTAAGGGTCTCCTGTGTTTCATCAGTAGGCTTCCTTCTAGGGATGCTCAAGATAAAAGCCGCCTGGTCCCATGTGGCAGCTGTTGCAGTGATGCGATAGCCATTATCCCAACGATGATGGATTCCCTCACTTGGATATAAGAAATCAAGCTCCACTACCTACACAAGAAAAGGGTTTGTTTGTATATATCCTCATAGTTCACAGTATAGATTCATAAAAAAATTTAAAATACTTTCCAGATGCACTTCAGCATGAGAGGATCAACCGAGTCCACTGCTAAAATCATTTTACTTTACAAGCCTTATGGACACTCAAAATGAATGATACATATACCTGATCTATGAAACCAGCATTCCGGGACATGACGACAGCCCATCGGCTTCATGCTGTGGCGCGGCCATAGCAGTGACATAGAAGCCCTCCTTCCACTTTTTGTTTATCCATTTGAAAGGAAATGAATTGCTTACTTTGTAGGATTGCTGCACGTATTGTGTTCCTGGAAGACCGCTAGTCAGTTCTTATCCATACATACCAACAGCCAATATTCCAAAATCCAAGTGTTTCCATGGACGGCCTACAACCAAAACTTGTACAAGTTTCTAGTAGATCTCACTAAATATAGCGTATCGAGGCTGAAAGCTGAATATAGTGGATGATCTATATATCTTGGCACCAAATATAGCACATGGTCATAACACGATGATCTGGGCACCAAGCATGCAAGTGTTGTTCAGGAGTCCAGGCATTAAGTTGAAACAATAAGATTACCTCTCGACATGATCACCAAAGAGCTTCCATTATTCGCTCCAGCCAATGCCGTGATATAGTAATTTCTCTCCCGCTGTTCCATTATCCATTCCTAACACAGCACAAACAAGTTAATGTTGAGAAATTAGACATTTGCCAGATTAAATTCCGAATATAAATCATGAACAGCATGATAGAAACTAGCATGTATATCTCTAACATACTAGATAGCACGAACATCATGATCATCTTGATAAACTTGATTAACCACGAGGTTAGGACAGATTGAACGATCGAAAGCGTAAGAAGATGACGGCGTGTTGCGGTACGGTTGCGGTTCCGATGTCGATGTAGTAGATGCGGTTGCGGTGTTGACGAGGACGACGTTGGTGACGGCGCGTCGCAGAGTCGCTGGCTACGGCGACGTCCAGCAGCAGGAACAGGAAGACGAGCCGTGGTGACGATCTTGAGCAAGCCGCATGAGCGCTTCCCAAAACCTTATTCGCCTCTCCGGTGCAGGATCTCAAGACGAAGGGTTCCGGAGACCGCTCTCCGATTGCGTATGCACGCCGGCGCCGATGGAGAAGATTACGACGGCGGCGATAAAGAGCGAGAGGTGGCAAAACCCTAACGATGTGTTTGTGCGTATCTCTCTACACGGTGCACGACGCAGTATTTATAGGGTTACTCTGGTAACCGCGACCGAACGTGACTCGAGGACGTGCCACGATCGGAGTCCGTTACGGAGTCCTTATCTCATACTGCAACCGCGACAAATCCGAGTAGCAAAAGAATAAACTGCAAAAGGAAGCTGCGCTGCAAGGCCCCTGGACCGGATTTCGCGGACCATTCACGCAGTGCCGACGCCGCGCTCCTCCGCCCGCCCGTCCGTGCGTTCGCCCGAGAGCCGAGCCCGGCCCGGCGAGGCGAGGCGAGGCGAGCGCTGCAGGGCTTCTCCTTTCTCCCACATGGTTCTAGCATGGTGAATCACACTCCACTATATAAACTAGTGTTCACCACTTTAGGCTAGCAATGTGGGACTATTCATAGTGCACATGCCTCCTCATGAGTGGGCCTTTGAGATTTTCTAGGAATTATTTGTCTCAATTAAGTGGGCCAAGCCCAAATATTCCAACAATCCCCACCGATCTCAAAGTCCATTTAGTGTTTTGCCAATACTCACTCATGCTTAATATACCAAATAAGCGTTTCAAGCAGAGATTAAGTTGAACTTCGCCTAGAGCTCCAAGCTACACCCATTCACAACTTGAACAATGGACTATGCCTTGAATTGCAAGTTTTGTGTGAACAGACTTCACTCAAAGTCATAATCGACACTGGCCGCCAAGAGCCTTCTCCGCATGGTGGAGCATATGAGTCATACTCCATGGTCTCTTCATGAGCTTACTAGAGATCACCCAAGTCTCATAGATCATGATTTTAGACAATGGGCTCATATAGGTATGTTCTTTCAAGAATGCTCAGAGAACAAAGATCTTCGCTAGTTATAGCCAATAGAAACACATTAAGGCATATCGCCATCCCGCCTTACAAAGATTTTGAGAGTATTGCATCTTCACTTAGAGAGGGTAACAGACATTTCCTCGGTTCGCCAATAGCTTGTTTTACCCAGACCCAATTCACGGATCTCCGATCACAAAGGCCGGTTACCACTATTGCAACTTATATGGGTCTCATACCCATCTCCTCGATGCACCTTCTATCACATTCCGCGATAGTCCCTTCGTAAAGGATCTCGCCAGTTTTTTGTCTGCTTGAATATAAGTCACACTTATAACTCCTGAGTTTCTCAATTTCCGACAGACTTCGGCCGTTTTTGACGTGTCTTGATGACTTCGCAGATTATCCTTAGCATCGTTCACTTTAGCAATCACGCATTGATTATCACAGTTCATAAGGATAGCCAGTATTGGTTTTTCAACCACCGCAAGTCCATCAAGAGCTCACGCACCAATCTGCCTCTACATGCTGGTCAGATCTAAAGCAAATGAGCTCCGCCCCATGGTTGACCTTGTCAAGATGGTCTGCTTGCAAGACCTCCATGACACCGCACCACCACCAATGGTAAACACATATCCACCGTGGCATAGAGCTCATCTACATCGAATCCAGCCGAGTCACTATATCCTCAAGCATCGCAGGTGCCCTCAATAGTGAATCGCATAACTTATAGTACCTTTCAAATAGCGACACCCTTTCAAGTGCATGCCAATGATCGTAACCCGGTTTGACATGAACCTACTCAATTTGCTCACAAAGAAATGATATATCAGTCTCGTTGCACCAAAGAAGATACATGAGCGAACCGACAACTGAGAATATCTCAATTGGTTTAAGCCAATTCTCTTATTCTTTCTCGTGTCACACCTGGGATCATAAGGAGTGGGAGAGGGCTTGTCTGTCCATAAAGCCAAACCGCTCAAGACCTTCTCCACATAGTGGGATTGCAAAGAGTAATCCCACTCTCATCCTTAATAAGCTTGATGTCTGAATTACATCGCCTTCTCCTGCATCTTTCATATCAAATTTCTTTGATGTAAAAGACTTGACCTCATTGATCACATCAATATTTGTGCCAAAGATCAAGATATCGCCTACATAAAGGCACAATATTACTCCTTCACCCCACCATAGCGATAGTATACACATCTATCACCTCATTAATGACAAAGTTCGCAGGTCAAAGTGGTGTCGAACTTCTCATGCCATTGCTTAGGTGCTTGTTTGTGCCATACAAAGATTTCAATAATTTACACACCTTACTCTCTTGACCCTTTACTACATACCCATCAAGTCGCTCCATGTAGATTTCCTCATCTAACTCTCCATTAAGGAAAGTGTTTTCACGCCCATCCGATGAACGAGAAGACCATATGAGGCAGCCAGGAAAGTAATACTCTAATGGTGGTCATTCTAGCAACAGTGAATAAGTATCAAAGAAATCTTCGCCTTCTTTTTGGGTGTAACCCTTAGCCACAAGCCGAGCCTTGTACTTCTCAATAGTACCATCAGCCTAAGCTTCTTCTTGAACACCCACTTACAACCCACGTGTTTACACCCATAGGGTCGCTCACCACCTCCCAAGTCCCATTGGCAGAATCGAGTCCATCTCATTCTCGATGCTTCTTTCCAATTATCTCAGATCCGAGATGCATATGCCTCTCGCAATGGACGTGGGAGTATCATCCACGAGGTACACAATGAAATCATTGCCAAAGGATTTTTCAATCCTCTGCCTCTTGCTCTTTCTAGGAGCTTCATTGTCATCCTCCTCTAGGATTTTCTCGAGTGGTTGCTCGTAAGACTCAACAGTGTAATGGTCTCGTGAATTATCTCGTAAGAAAAACTAGAAGTGCTATGCATATGTTTCATCGGAAATATATTCTCAAAAACGTAGCATCACGAGACTCCATAATAGTATCAACATACATATCGTGCACATCGATTTAACTACTAAAATCTATAAGCGATGTTCACGAGCATATCCTAGAAAGACACAATCCATCGTCTTAGGCCCGAGCTTACGCTTTTTGTTAATCCAGACATTGACTTTCGCCAAGCATCCCCATGTGCGCAAGTAAGAAAGTGATGGTTTTCTTCCAACCCACTTCGTAAGGGGTCTTTCCATGTTTCATTGGGAACTCTATTCAGACATGACATGAAGTCAACACAGCCTCCCCCACCATGCCTTAGATAAACCAAAGAAGGTCCAACATGGCATTCACCAAGTCACCAACAGGCGGTTTTTCCTCTCGGCAATCCCGCTTGATTCGGTGAGTAGGAGGTGTCCTCTCATGAATAATACCATGTTCCACACGTAAATCATCAAAGATTTTGGGGAAAAATTCGCCACCACGATCCGACCTAAGACGCTTGATCTTTTCTCTAGTTGATTTTCAACTTCACTTTATAGATTTTAAAGTAGTCTAGCGCCTCGCCCTTAGTTTTCAACAAGTAAACATAGCAAAATCTAGTCGCATCATCAATCAATGTCATGAAATATCTCTTTCCACCCTTTGTCAACACACCATTCATCTCAAGACAGATCGAATGTATGAGTTCTAGAGGTGCCAAGTTCCTCTCCTCACCGCCTTTGTGAGGCTTTCGAGGTTGCTTCGATTGCACATAACTATGGCACTTAGAACCTTTGGCAATAGTGAAATTCGAATTAAACTCATGCCGAAAGCCGATTCATAAGACCAAAATTAATGTGGCATAAACGAGAGTGCCAAGTACTCGATCATCATTAACACTACCACATATATGGTTCACAGACTTATTATTGAAATCTGAAAGGAAAAGCGGAACAAGCCTCCGACTCATAGCCTTTACTAATAAATAGTCCATGCTTGGACACAACTACTTTATTGGACTCTAACACTACCTTAAACCCATCTCGCATAGAAGGAGCCACTAACGAGATTCTTGTTGATAGAAGGGACATGTCAGACGTTCCTTAGCTGCACGATCTTTCCCGGTGAACTTCAGATCCACCGTGCAATGCCATGAATGAAGCATGTGACCCATTCCCCATCAGACGGAAGAATCCAATGACCGATAAGAAGAGAACATATTGATGTCGAACACACATGAACGTTAGCACCAGATCAATCCACCAACCGAAGATCAAATATCGAGAATATGTAGGTAAATTACCATACCCTGCGTCTCCAAAGATTGCTAGCGGTCAATGTGTTGATGACCTTGGACGCTCTGTCCATCTGCTGGCCTTTTTTCCTCGACGGCCTCGCACGATCGTGGCATTCCTTGAAAAGTGTCCGACTCACCACATGTGAAGCAGGCAGCAAATCGGCCTTGTTCATCTTCTTCTTCTTGAAGTTGGTAGTCTTGTTAGGCTTATTTTTCCCTTTGTTCTTGTCGTAGTTCTTTCGAACCATGTTGGCGCTGGATCGCCTCGCTCCTTTACCATTGGAATCCTTAGCTCGAGCCTTTCTTCAACATCAAGGACGCCATCGTTTTCGATCGATATCTTTGTCCTCTTATGTTTTAGAGTAGTGCCAAACTCCTCCACGAAGGAGGGAGTTTTGCAATGATGCAACCGCCACAAAAGGATCGTAAGACACATTCCAGAGTTCGAGTTCCTTGACAATGCATCAGATCTCATGGGCTTGTTTCTACAACAGAGCGATTATCACCATCTTATAGTCATGAAAATTCTCCATGACATACAGCTTCATCGCCAGATCCGATGCACCGAACTTGGCGCTCAACAGATCCCATAGCACCTTCAAGGCTCTGTTATGTGCATGTACACATCACACGACGGTCGGCAAGAACGCTAAGAATGCATCCCACGAAGAGAGTATTGGCATCCGTGAAACTCTTCATCGCTTCGGCAGAGAGATCACCTTCAGACTTGCCTTTACTAACCCGTAATACATTCATAGTCAGAAGCCGAGCGTGACCTTGACTTGCCACCTCTTAAAGTGCACACCAGAGAATTTCTCCTACCAAGACGTCGGCAAATCCAGCCATTGTTAATCCAAAGAAATGTCTACAATAAGGTTTTTGGATTGTTGAGAAATTAGACATTTGCCGATTAAATTCAATATAAATCATGAACAACATGACGTAAAATAGCATGTATATCTCTAACATACTAGATAGCACGAACATCATGATCATCTTGATAAACTTGATTAACCACGAGGTTAGGACAGATTGAACGCATCGAAAGCGTAAGAAGATGACGGCGGTTGCGGACGATTGCGGTTCCGATATCGATGTAGTAGATGCGGTTATGTGTTGACGAGGACGACGTTGGTGACGGCGTCGCAGAGTCGCCGGCCACGGCGACGCCCAAAGCAGCAGAACAGAAGACGAGCCGTGGTGACGATCTTGAGCAAGCCGCGCGGAGCGCTTCCCAAAACCTTATTCGCCCTCTCCCGTGCAGGATTTCAAGACGAAGGGTTCCGGAGACTGCTCTCCCGACAGTATGCACGCCGGCGCCGGATGGAGAAGATTACAACGGCGGCGATAAAGAACGAGATGTGGCAAAACCCTAACGATGTGTTTGGCGTATCTCTCTACACGTGCACGACGCAGATTTATAGGGTTACTCGTAATGCGACCAACGTGACTCGAGGACGTGCCACGACGGAGTCCGTTACGGAGTCCTTATCTCATACTGCAACCGCGACAAATCCGAGTAGCAAAAGAATAAACTGCAAAAGGAAGCTGCGTCTGCGCAAGGCCCTGGACCGGATTTCGGCGGACCATTCACGCAGTGCCGCACGCCTCCGCCCGCCCGGCCCGTGCCGTCGTTCAGCCGAGCCCGGCCCGCCCGCGAGGCGAGGCGAGGCGAGGCGTGGGCCTTCTCCTTTCTCCCACATGGTTCTAGCATGGTGAATCACACTCCACTATATAAACTAGTGTTCACCACTTTAGGCTAGCAATGTGGGACTATTCATAGTGCACATGCCTCCTCATGAGTGGGCCTTTGAGATTTTCTAGGAATTATTTGTCTCAATTAAGTGGGCCAAGCCCAAATATTCCAACAGTTAAAAGCTATAACAAGTTAGCCACAGAAAACAATACCTTGCAAATGAAATTTGAAATATCACTGAGACTGCCTGATTAGTAAAGTATTAGTACCCAACCATAAACAGATCCACAAGGTTGGAAAAATGGACAAATCCAGAGAAGCTAGAGTAACAATGCATCACAGGTTACAGGAGATATTTTGCAGCCTCCAGACCAGATGATGCAATGTAAAACATGACCAATGGTATATAGAGAAACACATTATTGATGTTGTGGGTATAAATGTTGCTAACATTGGAATACATTGCAAGTAAGAACATTCAGCTAACCAATCGAGTTTTATACGGCCGTGTTTTTACCCTTCTGGGATTAGACGGCCGTGTTTTTTTCCCGTAATATTCCTACTCTCCTCTTTTGTCATAACAAATGATTTTTTAGACAATGGAATTACCTCCGGTCTCTGGAAAAGCACATAGCTCGATTTTATTACAAAGTTGTCAGCTATTCAGCTGATCTAATGGGAAGAAACATTGTAACAACAACCACTAACACAACTCATTATGCCAGGAGCATATTGTTTCACTGCCCTAGAGTTAACCATGCAGCCAGCAATCCACGAGCGGCAGCGTCTAAGCAAACAATAGAACCGTAAACGCCACCAAATATCCACAAGCATCTAAATTACGCGGAGATAGCCTAAGAGATATCTCGCGTTTATCGCCTCCGGAGCGCACAGCGTTCCGTTGCCGCCCAGCGCCTCCCTTATCGCCGTTGTCCATCCCCCCGCCTCCTCCTTCCTCTCCCCTTGGTCGTTGTTGCACCGCACGCCTCGCTGCTCCGTGACGCTTCTGGATTCTGTTTGCTTTCCACGGCCTCGGCGCCGCATGCGCCGGGCATGTGTCAGTGGATCCCCATGGGTTCGTTGTGGGCGATGTCAGAACGGACCGCCTTTTCAGAGGTGCATATAAATACCCTCGCAGCCTACCAGAATTTAGCTGCAGTAACAATCGCACATTGCTTGATAAAAGAGCAAATACGTAATATTTTTACAGATGAAATAAGGGCCTAACGGCCGAGGTTTTACAAAAGGTGCGATTAGCATGAATACATTACGAACACCTACAGAAAGGCTGAGCGAGATAGATCAAGGCCTTCAAAAACCAAATAACATCACCTTCTATGGTCTCCTGGAAACCATTGTCTTCTTGGAAATCTAAGGGGGGGGGGTTAGGAGCAAGGGTGAGTACACAACCGTACTCAACAAACCACACGGAAATTCTGAATATTACATGCAGTGAATAAACAAGGTAGGCACAGGTTTAGGTATCGTGGATGCAAGTTGTAAACATCAGTTTTATTTTACATTCTAAACACAAACCATAATTAGCAATATATCATTGGGGGGTAATTGCAAAGTTCACATATTCGCCAAAATTTTAATTAAGAAAGCTACAGGGGCGCAGTTACAGATATCACCCTAAATTAACTCAGCTTCATTAATTGGAAGCACGGCGTATTCGAATACCATTGATATCACTCTGCAGAGGTGCTCAGCTTTACCCACAAGATATCATCGACCATTGATGCCATGTGCACATAACATGCAACTTTAAAGCATGCGGCCAGGCCAGGATAATCATAGCATTTCGTTGAACGTCCCTTCTTTAGCTCCTACCCAGTAGGTTACTTGGGTCCACAGCCTGTGGTCCCACGGCCAATGCGGAGTCGCGACCAACATCTTGTGGACACTCATCGCTAGGAGAACCGTGAATGGCTTCCCATTCCCGTTCCACCCCTTTGCCGCCATGGGCCATTCTCTCCCCAAAATCGGTAGCTCCCTCCAATAGGTATTCCAAAGGGAAGTACAATGTACTGAGCTATGTTGGACCAAGTCAACAGGGTTGGCCGGCCCAACTTGTGGTTGAGCAGGATCTGAAGTTATTTACTTTGCCCAAGACATCGGTCCTTAAACACCAAAGACTCAGCCAAATGACATTCCACAAACCACCGGTACCAACTATACCGCCACCACACCACAACCTGGCTTCGTCATCGGTTGGGGGCTGGGCCGGTATCCACCTCCTGTGGTCCACCCAACGCTGGCCCCCCACACCGTAGTAATTTTTGAAAAATCAGCCAAACCAACTCTCGGAGATTTTAAGCTAATTCAACTAAAGGTGGAATTATATTTATTGATATTCTACGGTGGTTCAATATTTTATAGCCTAAGGTTAAAAAGGAATTAGGGCATAACAACAGGCTTAACATTTGGTTGTATCTAATCATGTCATTTGAAACTACCACATTTGCTACTTCTCTTAAAATAACAAAAATAATGCAGTACAGGAAATATTAAATACTGTAATGGAACTGGGTTCAACATGATCAAAGAGTGTGGCTTGCCTTGCGTGATCGAGGGTTCACCTAAGAGGGAAGTGGTCGATGTCGTGTCTGGCCTTGAACGGCTTCGGCTCCTGGTATAGCTCCAACGTCTGCTCCTGCTCTGAGATTTGCGGCAACAGTTGCTCTGACGTCGAATCTAGCGCAAAGAAACGAAAACGATAAGAAAATGAATAAAACAAAATAAAGAAAAAGAAACGGAAAGGAAAATCGGAGAGAAAATGGCCGGAACAGGGCTCAGGGGTATTTTGGGTATTTTCTGGACTTGGTTTGGCGAAACGGAGATCATTTTTGGACTCAGAGGCTCGAACTGGTCAAGAATATGTATTTTTGGCTATTTTTGGATTTTTGGGAATATTTGGGATTTTTCTGAGATTTTTGGAGATTTTTCTGAATTTTAAATTAATTTTTGGATTTTAAAATCCGAAAAGAAATCGAAAATCTGAATTGATTTTTGGTCTGACAAGATCGCTCGGCCGACCATCGTGTAACCTGCTGACACATGACGGCCATGCGAGCGCAGACCCACCCGGTTGGGTTTACTTAACGCGCCATGCCAGGGGGACATAATGACATGGGACCCTACGACAGAGAGGGAGCGAAGCTCTGACGAGGCGGGCCCACTTCACACGAGAGAAGGAGGGCATGCGAGGGGCGATGGGGAACGCGCACGACTGGGAAGATGATGAGGAGTCCGATGAACGGCGACTCGGGAGCAAAAATGGACTGGCGGGGGAGCACTAGGAGCTCACGACGAACTCGGAGAGGTAGAGAAATGGGGAGGGGAGGGGGCGGAGCGGCCTGGCAGCGGTGGATGATCGGAGCCGAAGGAGATGCACATGGCGAGGGCGGAGGAGGGCTCTGGGGGTGAAATGGTTTAGCGGGGGAGATGGAGGAGCTTACGGTGAACTTGTGGCGGGGGAGAAATGGACGGGAGGGGTAGTGGAGGAGCGCGGCGGCGAAGAGGGGTCGGAGCCGAGGAAGAAGGGGTTGGCGCAGGCGAACGGCGACGTCGAGGAAGAAAAGAAGTTGTGGACGAGAAAGAGGAGTGCGCGGGGAAGGCGATGGACAACTTACTGCTCAATGCAGGAGAAAACGCATGTGCCAAGCTCTTTATAGCGATCGAGGCGAGGAGGAGAGAGAGTCTTCGGTGGGACTTTGGGCACAACGGGGAGAGGATTCATGCATGGATTCAAGGCGGAGGCGATTTACCGCAAGATCGACAGACGGCGACATCACTTGGACCGGGCAAAGCGAGAAAAGCAGCGAGGCTGCGTTCGGACCGGGTGGAAGCGACGCGCGGGGAAGAAGAACAAGGGGAGCTGGCCGGGAGGAGAAAGCGCATTGGCAAAAATGGAAAGCGGGATTTTGGGGATTGCCAAATTGGGAAAGGGACTCATAATGGGCAAAATAAAATAAGAAAATTTTGGCAAAAATTCAATTAAATCCAATAAAATGAGATAAATCCATTTTGAAATTTTCGGGGTATTTCAACCTACCCCCCTTAAAATAAATCTCGTCGTCGAGATTTACTTCTTGAGGAAATTGGTTGGGAAAATCCTGCTGCAGTTCCTATTCCTTTTCCAGGTAGTTTTCTCCAAATCGATTCTTTTGTTGTAGTGGATCTATTCTGACCTTTCTGCTTCGGAGTTCCCTTTTTAATTTGCCCCCATAATCTAACTGTCTTTTTGCGGTAGGTTAGTTTGCTTTGCAAATCGATTACTTTCCCCACTACCTTGTCTGATGGTCGTTGAAGGCATTTTCTTATCTGAGATAGTGGGGCGTATCGAGGAATTCCTGGGCTTGACTGTAATCTTGTAGACCACTCTTTCTGCTCTGCTTGCAAACCTGACGTGGGCCAACATTCTTGGGTATGAGTCTTTTCTTAAATATGGAATCCGTGCCCTTGCTCGAGGGGCATCACTTTTAGGTAGACCAGGTCTTTGACTCAGGAACTGATATCCCCTTTATTTGTTGGCCGCATAACTCTTTTGTCCTTTTTAGGCAACATGTATGTATTTTTTTTCTTCTTTTGATTTTCTCATGGGATTCCTTATTATGAACAATTTGTGGCCCAAAGAGTTGCCTTTTCTGACCTCTATCCAATTTAATGGAGTTCCACGCTTCCTGCCATAAGGGTTCAAAAAGGTGACATTCTTTAACGGCCTGTTAGCAGTTTCTATAGGGGAGTTCGGCAAGTTGTAGGCATGCAGCTCAAGAGGCTTGGTAGGTCAAGCAATTGTCTTTAGCATGTCTTCCATGATTTGATTAACTCCTTTTTCGTTTGTCCATCAATCCTCCGACTGTACTTAATCATCAAGTCTATCCTTACTGTTTCATGTAGACACATCCAGGACTTGGGCGTGAATTGGGTTTCTCAATCCGTTATAATTTTCTTTCAAATTCCACGCAGCCTTACTATTTGTGTCAAGTATTGCTCTGTCGATTTGTCCCTGTCGAAAATCTGCTTGCTGGGGTTGGAGTGTGCTATTCCTGGTCAATCGGTCAATTATCACTTAATTATCATTGCATCTTGATTGAGTCTTCGGGCATTCCCGTGATGAAGTCCATTCTGATCTCATCCCATTCCCTGTCTGGGGTCGGAAGTGGCTGTGGTAAACTAGTGATCCTTCGATGATCTATCTCATCCTTTCGACGTACTTCACAGCCTAGGACATCCTTGGCTGTTTTCTTTGTCAAAATCAATCCTCTTATATCTTTATTATCATATATATGGTTATGGGGCCGTAATATATCTTGTTCATCCTGTGAGGCTTCTTGAGAGGCTGGTATCTGTCATTCTCTTCTTACACTATTGAAATTTTTTCATCTTCCTGTTGGGTTGACTTGTCCTGGTCCGAATGATCCGGTTGGGTTTTAACATAGTGTATAAATCCTCCTGAGATCATTTGTAGGTTAAATCGTTCCATCCGGTCTGGTTTTCCGTAGTAGGTCAGGTTACTCTTCATGTCAATTCATCTGGGCATTCCCGATCGAGTGGCGTCTTGACTATTCTGAGGTGAGAGTGCCGATGCATTTTTTTTACTAACTCCGAGTTTGTTGGCATGGTCACTTGTTGTCCATGGTCGCTTGTGAGGGTGATCAATTTCTTCTCACATTCCAAACTTGACTTAAGAGTGATAAATTTCCTTTCATAATCCGATACTGCCTTCTGCTTGGATAACCAAATTACTTCAAGAATGATGTCCTGTCCTTACATCCTTAGTATCAGCAAACTGGCCTTGAACTTGATTTCTCGGATGGTTGGTTCTAGGTTCTCACACTCAAATTGAGTTGTTACCTGATTTCCAGAGAATCGCAACATACAATGGTGTATGCCGCTTCTATTGCTTCTTTTGCAAAAACATGGTCGATTCTTCCTTGAAAATTCTTTGGGGCGTTCTAGCTTCTGTCACTAGAGTTCTGTTCTGACTTTACTAACCTTCTTTCTTGTAGTAGCCCTTGTTGTTGTTGCGGGGGTTGGTAGGGAACTATCTGTCTTGGGCAATTTTGTCCGACATGTCTTGTTTGTTCACAGTGAAAGCATCCTGTTTGATTCCTGGGGCAATTGTTGGCGTACTGATTTCAGTTGCAATTGAAGCATCGCACTGCGTTGAATTGCATAGCGGTGGAAATTTCCAAGAGTTTTGCCTCTTTATGGGGGTCTAGAAACACGGGTTGGTATTCTTTGCTCACTTGATTCCGGGTTCTGCATTATGAGCTGTTGTGTCTTCTTCTTTCGGGTGTCTTCCAAATCGTTACGGGACTCTTCTGTAATTTGTTATCTTGTCTACCATCGTTGTTAAATCTTTGAATTCAAGGGCTGTAATGTGAAATTTTAAGCTCTTTTGTAGTCTTTCGAAGAATCTTTCCATCTTCTTTGCTTTTGTATCCACTCCTCCTGGAGCGTACCGAGAAAGCTGATTGAACTGGTGGTAATATTCCAATACTGTTCTCCCACTTTGGTGCAGAGCCAAAATTTCGCTTCCGCTAGCTGCCATCAAGCCTACAGGGGTGTGGGCCCTTCGGAAAGCTTCCTCGAGTTCCTGCCATGTTGTTTCTTGCCCATCCTTTCTAACTTGAAAATCGATCCACCAAGCTGCTGCGTGGCCGTGAAGCATATAACACTCGCTCCTCCTCTGAGTACTGAACTGCGTTGAGTTTCCTCTTAATATCTCTTACCAATCATCTGCAGCTAGCGGTTCTGTAGAGCTCAAAAAGGCGGGGTCTAATCTTCTGAAAATCTGACCATCTCGATCCTTCAATATTTCCTTCTAGTGCATAGTAACCACCGTGAAGGTGTCCGTGTGATCTGTCTATGAGCTAGTCTAATGTACTTTCCATCAGCTGTGTCTGGTGTCTTTCGGTCTGGTATCGGTTCCTTTCCATCATAGTCAATATTTGCACCAAGCTAGTTGGGTTTCCTATTGATTCTGCTTCCTTGCTTGGGTTGTGGGGCGATCCAACTACTACCATCTTGCTCTTTCTGACTCTTACTCGGTTTTGCAGCAGGTTTTTGGGAAAGCAGAAGGTAAGTAAGATTTAGACCCTGGGGTAAGAGTAGAAGGAATAGGTAAGGGCTTTAGACGAGATGAGGGAGTCTTTTGAGTACGCAGGGTTATATGGATAATTTAGGACAACACAAAGTAATCAGAGATAGGGAACATAGCCTTTTTATTCATAGCATGGAATCGTACACAATACCGTTTCAAGGTCCGGTACAACCCATATTACACTACCAAAAGACCTGATACAGAAGGGGTGCAATCTAAAGTTAACGATCCTCTGCGGCGGAATCTCGTCTCCGTCGTCGATCGGCGAGTCCATCTATGGGTCCTTCACCTCAGAGTGACTTCCTTCACCGGGATCCTCCTTCACGGGCTCAAGATGGGACTGAGGTGGATCCAACCTCTCCACAAGCTCTTGGATTTCTATAAAAGCCTGATGAAGCTGCTCGTGGAGGCAGTCGCGCTCCTTGATGGCTCGACCGTAGCGGACCTCTTGTAGAGCCACATGGCGAGCGATCACCTGTACTCTCTGGTCTGGCTCGTTGTCGTAGATCATGATCTGCGACTGGCTTGGATGATCCCCATTCAGCGGGATCAGCTGAAAAGGACTGGCGTTGAACTCGTTCTGGTAGTGACGCCTCAAGTGCCTTACTGCCTTGCAGGCAGCATCCTGTATGGCGTCCTCCTCAAACATCCTCATACCCTCGAACCTCTCGGGCGCGTCTGGACGAAGGGGCAGCGGTTCTAAAACCACCCATGCCTTCCACTGATAGCGAACGTCTCCGAGGAACTGTTCCTCTAAGTGGAAGACAGGGCGATGCAGCTCCTCTGCGCTGAGGAACTGCTGCATCCTCCAAAGCTGAGCTGCCCAGCCGCCGAGAACTTCTGGGTCGGAGTAAATCTTGTGCGCCATCTGCTGACACGAAAATTTGAAGTTAGTTTAGAATCAAAAAATCTCAAAACAATTTTTGGAAACAGCGATTTAGGCAAGGAGGAAGAAGGTGAGAACAAGAAGAAAGCAACAGATATGCTTATATATTTTGTAACACGTTTTGCTAATGTTTAAGTAACTTTTCGAAAAACATTCCTAAGCCACCTTAAGGTCTTGATCTACTGGTCAAGTCAGGCTCTGATACCACTTGTAACGGACCGCCCTTTTCAGGGGGTGCGTATAAATACCCTCGCAGCTACGCAGGAATTTAGCTGCAGGTAACCAAGTGTACATTGCCTAATAAAAGAGCAAATACGAATATTTTTACAGATGAAATAAGGGCCTAACAGTCGAGGTTTTACAAAAGGTGCGACCGGCACTGAATACATTACAGAACACCCACAGGAAAGGCTTGAGCAGATACATCAAGGCCTTCAAAAACCAAATAACATCGCCTTCTACGGTCTCCTGGAAACCATCGTCTTCTTGGAAATCTAGGGGGGTTAGGAGCAAGGGTGAGTACACAACCGTACTCAACAAACCACACGAAAATTCTGAATATTACATGCAGGGAATAAACAAGGTAGGCACAGGTTTAGGTATCGTGGATGCAAGTTGTAAATATCAGTTTTATTTTACATTTGAAACACAAACCATAATTAGCAATATATCATGGGGGGTTAATTGCAAAGTTCACATATTCGACAAAATTTTAATTAAGAAAGCTACAGGGGCGCAGTTACAGGTATCACCCTAGATTAACTCAGCTTCATTAACCGGAAGCACGGCGTATTCGAATACCATTGATATCACTCAGAGAGGTGTTCACTTTACCCACAAGATATCATCGACCATTGATGCCATGTGCACATAACATGCAACTTTAATGCATGCGGCCAGGCCGGGATAATCATAGCATTTCGTTGAATTTTCCTTCTTTAGCTCCTACCCAGTAGGTTACTTGGGTCCACAGTCTCCAGGGTCCCACGGGCCAATGCGGGAGTCGCGACCTGAACATACTGTGGACACTTCATCGTTGGAGAACCGTGAATGGCTTCCCATTCCCGTTCCAATTTTGCCGCTTCATGGGCCATTCTTCCTGCAATGGCAGCTCCCTCCAATAGGTATTCCAAAGGGAAGTACAATGTACTGAGCTATGTTGGACCAAGTCAACAGGGTTGGCCGGCCCAACTTGTGGTTGAGCGGGATCTGAAGTTATTTACTTTGCCCAAGACATCGGTCCTTAAACGCCAAAGACTCAGCCAAATGACATTCCACAAACCACCGGTACCAACTATACCGCCACCACACCACAACTTGGCTTCGTCATCGGTTGGGGGCTGGGCTGGCATCCACCTCCCGTGGTCCGCCCAACGCTGGCCCCCCACACCGTAGCAATTTTTGAAAAATCACCCGAGCCAACTCTCGAAGATTTTAAGCTAATTCAACTAAAGGTGGAATTATATTTATTGCTATTCTACGGTAGTTCAATATTTTATAGCCTAAGGTTAAAAAGGAATTAGGGCATAACAACAGCCTTAACATTTGGTTGTATCTAATCATGTCATTCGAAACTACCACATTTGCTAGTTCTCTTAAAATAAAAAAATAATGCAGTACAGGAAATATTAAATACTGTAATGGAACTGGGTTTAACATGATCAAGGAGTGGGTCTTGCCTTGCGTGATCGAGGGTTCGCCTAAGAGGGAAGTGGTCAATGTCGTGTCTGGCCTTGAACGGCTTCGGCTCCAGGTATAGCTCCAACGTTTGCTCCTGCTTTGAGATTTGCGCCAACAGTTGCTCTGACATCGAATCTAGCGCAAAGAAATGAAAACGATAAACAAACGAATAAAACAAAATAAAGAAAAAGAAACGGAAAGGAAAATCGGAGAGAAAATGGCCGGAACATGGCTCATGGGTATTTTGGGAATTTTCTGGACTTGGTTTGGTGAAACGGAGATCATTTATGGACTCAGCGGCTCGAACTGGTCAAGAATATGTATTTTTGGCTATTTTTGGATTTTTAGGAATTTTTGGGATTTTTCTGAGATTTTTGGAGATTTTTTTGAATTTTAAATTAATTTTCGGATTTTAAAATCCGAAAAGAAATCGAAAATCCGGAATTGATTATTGGGCTGCAGCCCACCCAGGGTATTTCAGATGCGATCGGAGCTGCTGCGGGCAGCGAGGGGACTAGCGGCGGAGCGGCGTGGAGGAAGCGAGCAGCGCTTACGCTGATCGACGGGCGGAGACACGGCCACCGTAGGCTTTTGGGTGTCAGCTAGCTCGCCACCGCCACGTGGACTATTTTCGTCGGTCTAAACTGATGAAAATATCTGCATCATACCACGGTCCTATTTTCATAGTGAAAATAGTCCAAAATTTTTTCGAATTTCCCGTGCGCGATAACTTAATTATTTTCGTCAGCCTTGTCAAGGATACCAACGGAAATATATATTTGTAATTTCGTCGGTTATACCTGACAGATGAAATTACTCAGTTATTTACGTCGGTCTATTTTTGGCCGACGAAAATAATTTGAGCCGACGAAAATAGTGTAGATTCCTGTAGTAAGAAAAGTATTCGGTACCGTTCCTACAAGAAAGATTTTCAAATAATAACCGACTTTTCATGCATAAGGCAGGACCCAAGAAACAATTTATGTGCATACTATGTATGTACAAATATACATTCAATTGTCAAGGAGAGTATTAGCTATAATGAAACCATGGTATATAATTACACATTGGTCCATATTTTTCTTTCAATTAACATATATCATCATTAATTAACTCTCTCATTTCTTTAATAATAATAGCTCTAAGATGAGAACCAATAAGTTACTACTAATAGAAATTTTAGCAATTTGAGAGCAGATCGTCGGATTCGTTCATGATAACGTCATCAATCCAAACGGCGAGTTCCACTAGCAACCTTCTACTGTAGTTGGTGCAAAACCAAAGTGAATGAGATATAGTTACACTATATTTGTAAACAGACTATTATAAAAACCAAATATTGTGGTGCTTTAATATATTTCAATTATGATTTAACGACGTTTTATATACTATATTTTCTACCATATTAATATAATGATACTTTATATTAATATGTAATTCAAATATATTAATATGGTACAACAAATTATGATTTAACTATGCTTTATATTAATACATTGTAGAAAAATATTGTATAAAAATATATAATGCTGAAAAAATATGCAATAAAAATATTTAGTGCATAGCTTGTCACTGCCGGTTCGTCCAAGAACCGACAGTGATAATTCTGAGTATCACTGCCGACCAATCACTGTCGGCTCCCATAACCGTCAGTGATGACGTTTTCAAGCCGACAGTGATGTACTGTTCTATAATGGTGTGATCTACTCCGGACGTTGCCCGCCACGCCTATTTTGATGTAGCATAACCTGTTGTTTTACCGTTTTGAGGAGCAAGTGGCACGTCATGGGATAGCACAAGTTGCACTTACAATTGCGATGTTCGATCCGTACCACAGAGAATCTGCTTGTTTTTTTTGAAAGAGCAGCAAGAGAATTGATGCAAACTTTATTAAGAAAAAAAAGTAGAGGGTTGATCCTGTTTTTTAAGGAAAAAACCGGATTCGAAAAAACCTCATAACTAATCACCACTCACCACACTATCCTTAGTACAAAACACCACTCATAGCAATAAGGAACGACACTAGTCCGCTAGAAAGAAAAGGATCAAAGAGAATTCCATGAAAAAAAAACGAAAGGAAAGAAACGCCATTAGGAAACTAATCCGTAGGCTTCGATGACGAAGCAAAACCATGGATGAGCACTGTATCCTTGATTGCTGTGGCTACCTGCTCTGGCATTCTAGCCATCCCCTGAAAAGTGTGTTGGTTTCTCTCTAGCCAGAGATTCCACCAGAAGTAAATGAGTAGACCATCCAAATCCCGTCGTCTCTCTGTCATATTGGATTCTCAGCCTTTCGCCACCACTTGTATACCGAGCCGTTATGACTCAGGTTCTGGCACCGATCCAATTTCCCCCAACGTAGGAGAATACCCCATACTTGTCTTACGAAAGAGCAATCTTTGCAGAGATGACTTGGTGTTTCCGGTGCCGCATTGCAAAGACTACAGCTTGCATTACATGGCACCCCTTCTTGAGCATGTTATCTGCTGTTTAAATTTTGTTGTGAAGCAATATCCATGCGAAGAATCGACATTTAGGTTCAGCTTTCGCCTTCCATATTGGGCAAATATTCATCTTACAGTAAACAGTGTGGAATTGCACTAGGTAGACGCTCTTTGTTGAGTATTGTCCATTAGGTGTCGAACGCCAGATTATCTGATCTTCCCTCTCTTCATCTGTATTGATTCGTCGTATTGCTTCATAGAGTGCTACAAACTCCCTGATTTCCTTTTGCGAGTTCACCGGTGTATAAAAACGGATCCAGTAGTTATTTGTCAAGGCCTGGTGGACAGAGATGTTCTTTCTTCTTGCTATTTGGAAAAGGTTCAGTGCAATATTTTTTGGTGCCTGTCCTTCTACCCAACTTGATCTCCAAAAGTCTACCAGTTTACCGTTTCTTACCGTGACGACCGTTGAAACATTGAAGAGGGTAACATCTGTTTTATCACATGGCAGTTCAAACCCCGTCCAGACCATTTCATTGTTTTTCCATCTAAACCAAAGCCAATAGAGTCTAAGAGCTCTGGCGAAGCGTTCCAGGTCCTTGATACCTAACGCCCCTTTGCTTTTTGGTAGACAGGTCACAGGCCATTTGATCAAGCAGTGTCCCCCACTATAGTTTTCCGGCTCTTTTCCATTCCAAAGGAAGCTTCTTCTAAGTTTATCGATGCATCGAATTAACCACTTTTGTGTTGGGAAGACCGTCAGATGGTATATTGGTTGTGATGTTAACACGGAATTAACCAGAGTCTCCCTTCCGACTCTGGAAAGTAGTTTATCTTTCCATCCTGCAAGCCTACTGCTTATTTTATCAATCAACGGCTGTATTTCGATTCTTCTGAATTGCCTAACGTGTAATGGAAGGCCCAGGTACTTCCTTGGGAAAGTTGAAAGTTTCCCAGAGAAAACATTCAATAAATCTTGCAAGAGGTCATCTTGGCATCTGATTGGATAAATTTCTGTTTTGAAGATGTTGATTTTTAGACCCGAACACCTTCCGAAAATATCCAGTATTCGGTTAAGGGCTGTCAGCTCTGCTTGTTAGGTGGCCAATTGACATTGGGTCACAAAGGCCAATAGCGTATTAGCCTGAACTTCTTTATCTACTTGCTGATGTCACTAGCGGATTCAGTTCTGCACATCCCAATCCTATATATGCGATAGTTAGCTAGTGTGGGTGCTGGAGGTAGACGAGGCCGGACCGTTCGCCTTCCGCCGAGAGCACGCCGTCCTCCACTACGATCGGCGGCACAGGAGCACCTACGAGCAGGCGGCCGCGGGGCTCGCCTTCGTTGCCCTGGTCTGCACCGACCAGATCTGCGGTCCGACGATCTGCGCGGTGCAGGGCGACGCCGCCTACATCACCGTCGAGAACACGCCCCTCCCCGAGAACGTTGCCATCCACTGGCACGGCTTCCGCGTCACCCAAGGTGATACCATCGTCGTCACCGTCACCAAGTCCCTGCTTACCGAGAACGTCGCCAAAGACTGGCACAGCAACCGCCAGGCACGTCGTCACTCTTCCTCTGCTCCCAGCGGCGCCCATTTAGCTCTTCAGCACCAGTGCATCGCCGGTTCATCGTGCAATTTATTTCCTGCTAATTATGTCCTACCGTATATGCTGCAGATTGGGACGCCATGGGGCACGTTCACGTACAGGTGTTCGTTTCTTTTCGTCTACTGCCTCAGGAATTAGTGCTCCACTAGTGTTCGTTTCTTTTCGTGCTCCACTAGTTCCTCAGGAATTAGTGCTCCATCATGCATCATTTCTTTTCTGTTGAATAATACTCCTTTCAAGCATTAGAATTCAAGGGATATCTCACACTCGTAACTAGGCCTGCTAATGGGTTAAAACCTAACACATTTCCAGACCAAACCATGTAATCGTAACTGTGCTTTTCTCTGTCATTTCTTAGAACTCTGTCATTTCTTAGAAAATAAGGATGAGAAGAAGAGGTGTTACATTTGTTACTTGTTTCACTTTTGAGCATGGAGTCTTCATAAATTACAGATTTGAATGGTATAATGTTAATATGGTAGTTTAGATTTCGTAGAGGCCCGAAATCCAAAATTTTGGCAAAAAATTGCCGAAATTCGGTAAAAATTAGAACCCTAGCTCCACTAGTGTTCGTTTCCTTTCGTGCTCCACTAGTGCCTCAGGAATTAGTGCTCCACTACTGCCTCGGGAATTAGTGCTCCACTACTTCCTCAGGAATTAGTTCCGGATTAGTGCTCCACTAGTGTTCGTTTCTTTACGTCTGCTCCACTAGTGTTCGTTTCAACTACTGCCTCACGAATTCGCCTCAGGTATTCGTCTACTAAGCATCATGCATCGTTTCTTTTCTGTTGAATAATACTCCTTTCAAACATTAGATTTCAAGGGATATGTCACACTCGTAACTAGGCCTGCTAATGGGTTAAAACCTAACCCATTTCCAGACCAAACCATGTAATCGTAAGTTCGTAACTGTGCTTTTCTCTGTCATTTCTTAGAAAATAAGGATGAGAAGAAGAGGTGTTACGTTTGTTACTTGTTTCACTTTTGAGCATGGAGTCTTTATAAATTACAGATTTGAATGGTATAATGTTAATATGGTTAAAAGGTCCCTGAAAGAAGATTTGAATGGTATAATGTTAATATGGTTAAAAGGTCCCTGAAAGAAAATTTGTGGCTTCCTAAAAAAAGTAAGATTATTTGTGGTTCAATCTGTCTGAACAGAACACTAATCCGGAGAAGAAAAGATTCAGCATCCTGCAATTTTCTGTGATGCACGCTCATCCTTTTATTTATCAATCAGTACATAGACTTTATGGTATAAATATGTATAGTTAGTTTTATGTAGTCTCCTGATTTTGAAGTCACAATCCCAGCAGAGCATGCAGAGTGCTCCAACTTCCGTTCCCAGCCGTCCAGTTTGCTTTGTTCGCCCAGCAGTTGAAAAGAAAGAAAAAGGAGAATGAGTGCTTCAACTTTCGTTCCCAGCCGTCCAGTTTGCTTTGTAAGGAGAATGCAGAGCGCTGCAATAAGAATGTATTCCACTTTTTTATTGTTAAAAAAATTATCTCCTTCTCATAGTCAAATAAAACAAAAGAAAAATCCTCTAGCGAGCGGCCACCGCCACGGCCCTTCCTCTCCCAATCTCTCTCCCTTTTTATCTACACGAATTAAGAGTTATCTGCGCAGCCTTGGATCTTTGATTTACTAAGATTTACTATTTATGGTTAGAGAAGTAAATGAGGTGCTTCTATGTTTTTCTTTTTGACAGTTACACAAACATTAAAGTATGTATGAATAGTATATGGTGATTATTTACTCATTCGCTTGCTTTAAAATTCATGCAACTTGTATTAGGAGGGAAAACATTGAACCTGCTCGAGAAGTGATTTAGCCACCGAACACATGGAAAGAATTGTCTTTTTTGTCAAGTACAAGGGCTCGTCTTAAGTACCTGTTTCTTGTTTCGAGGGTTTAGTGTTATTCTCTTCGTATTTAATTTATATTTGTCTTTTAATTGTTTTGACTTCTGAGTGCAAGGGACGGTTGAATTGTGCGGTTCAAATTCTGAATCTGAATAGGTATAGATTATTTAGTCTGTTACTGTGCTATATCAATGTTGCAGGCAGATGCCATAATGGAGAAGATACGGGGCAATGGAATGATGAAACAGATTGTACCCTGACCAAGTAATCTCCTTTTGCAAGCACTGTTTACTGCACCAATCTTTATTGAGTTGTAGTTACGATTGCAGTTACAAAATTCATGTGCAAGCGCTGTTGAATACGCTCTGCATTTTCCCTACAATCTGGACTGGATTTTTCCTGCAAACTATCATTACGGCTACCTTGTAGCTACATGACTATATTACACTTGTGACCACCGTATTTCAGGAGTTAGTGCCTTGACAGCTTTAGTTCAAGTGCTTCTAGAAATATGGTTCAGTCTGTGTTGTAGTATATGTTTTCTTGACCACTGTTTGGGTTAGGATTTATATGGTGCTAACAGGACGATAGCACCAACCATCCAACATGTCTGTTAACACATTCACATGGATGATTATCCTAGCAGTCTTGTAGTTTCTATGACAAGAAAAGGGTGCATACTAGCATATTTGTGGTTTCCCTACAATATCTTGTGGCTAAGATTTATTGGTTTATAGAAATCGAGTTTTCCCCATTGCTAGCTACTTTTGGTCGAATTGTATGAGGTCAATTGAATCTTTCAGCATGAATCTAACACGGGAAGACAACTACGGACTTGTTGACACCTTCTGCATTATACCAAAATATACGTGCATATGTTCCTTGGCCTTTGGATGATCTATCATCTTTCCAATTGTACTCATCGATTTGCATAGTGCTTCAATGTTCTCTTCATCTGGGTTTTGACAATTTCCCAGCAATTTTGTAATGCATTCATGCATGATGTGTTCTGTTAACGTCCTCTCCAGAAAAGTGACTGCCAGTCAAGTTTTGTAGTTCTAAATATCATGGCCAAAAAGAAGCACCAAACTCTAACAAGGTACATGTATATATGTAAGAAATGCTTCTGTCAATGATGTATAAAAAAATGAGTTCTCTTTTCTAAGAGTACTTGAAGTTGCCCATAATGTTTGCCTATTTTGTACCTGTAGCTACAAGCAGCCACTCCTGTTTATGCATTTTTCTGTCATGGCTGGTTTGTGGCTTGACATGATGAATTTTTCGTTTGACAGGACCTATCCTCCTTGAGTATTGTCATCTGATTGAAAAGCTTGCTCAGTTTGACAGGTACCGTATCGCTGAACTTGTTGTTCATGCACGGGGAGCCAGCAAGAAGGGATTTTTTGAGGTGTCTCATGAAGTTTCTCGCCTTAATTGGAATTTGGAATACTGCTAGCTTGGATTGCACTTTAGCCCCAAAAATAATATGCAGTGCATGTGCTGTTATACGCATGAAGCTATAGCCCTGCTCTCCTTGCGCTTATCTGAATTTACCATTGTTTACTTCAGTTAAAGGGTAGAGTAGTGTTACCTTGGGGCAAGTGCATGGTTTGACGCTGCGCATACATATGCGTGGTACGGAAGGTGGGCAGCCGGCAGTGCACCGTGACCGTGCACCGCCCATCCTCACCTTTCCTCCGTGCCTTTTTGCCTCTCGCTCCCCCATGTTCCATTTTTCTTCTTGTTTTAATTCTTGTTTTTGCTGACACACTTGTATGGTGTGGGCACAGGCCCTTATGTCCTCTCCTTTTCCATTTCAGAATAAAATGAAATCCTCAAATATCCCCGGGCTTGGCGTGTCAAACTACGCTTCTGACCAATTGACATTCTTTTTTACATTGGCATATAAGAGCTGTAGTACTCCTCCGGTCACCAATAGTTATTATTTTGGATATCAAACGATCTCTAAAATATAGCTTTGATCATTAATTTATATTATAATATATTTATAAAACTAATAAAATTATAATATTATAGAAGTACTTTTGAGAGAAATCTATATATAATTTTCATGTATCCAATTAAAATATTTAAAAAGATATTGATAGTCAAAGTTTTAAAAATTTGACAAAGACCTTATTCAAAACGACAACTATTGTGACGAAGGGAGTAAACCTTTAGAGTATGTTGCGTATCCCATATGCTACTGGGATAGATTAACGAATGGTAATTTAGCAACAAATCCTTGTTGGTATCAAAACCGTTACTAAGTAGTCTTATGTATCGCATCGCCTTAATACCGGTGAATCTCGCCATACCGCTGGTAATAATGTCAATACCGGTTATGCCAATAGAATTGATAATATAGTCTATTAAACTATATGCTATATTTGATAGTACTCTTGTGTATTTGGAGTAATATTATTAGTGAATTTTGTGTACATATAATTAAATATGTGTATACTTATAAATATATATTACTATTATACAAAACCTGAAATGATACATTGATATGGATCGATCTTGAAATGTACTATTGTAAAAGCCAATTCAAGATAGCCTCTGGTACTATCTTGATAAGTGGAATTTTTTTTTAAATAATATTATTTTAATTCGAAATTGCGACATTAATACACCTATTTAAAAATTGCAGAAATAATATCCGGTCGCCAAACCGTTTGGCGATAATAGGTCGCCGCCAAATGGTTTAGCGATAATTGGGTAGTCGCCAAACGGTTTGGCGACTATACCGTAATCCCGCATTTGAACGGATGATGCGGCTTGTCGTCGGTCGAGGAGTAATCGCCACACCGCTCGGCGACTACTTAGTAGTCGCCAAGCGTGTGGCGACTACTAGTAGTCGCCAGCGGTGTGGCGACTACTACGAATACTCTGCCGCGGCGGCCGGCGGCGTTCGCCGCTCACTGCGAAGAAAAGAAAAGCGGCAGCGAAGCGGGAGAGGAAGCGGCAGCGGGAGAAGAAGAGAGGAGAGAGAGCAGGAGAGAGAGAGAGGCACGCGGGAGAGAGAGGGAGAGCAGCAGGCTGAGAGAGAGAGAGGAGAGCGGCCTTCGGAGAGGAGGGAGAGAGAGAGAGAGAGAGAGGAGGGAGGGAGGAAGAAGAAGGAGGAAGAAGAAGGAGAGAAAAAAGGTATTTTTGTAAATTTTTGTTATTTAATTTTTTTAGTGTAAAATAATTTAGAAATTTTAGATATTAGATAATTTTAGAAAATTTAGATTTTAGAAATTTTAGAAATATTAGAGATTGAAAAAACGGCATTAGGCGGCCTCTCAGGCGGGACTAGGCGGGACTAGACGGTACAAAAGCGGCGCTCGGCGGTGCCAGGTTGAATAAGAGGGGAAAACGGAAAACTCGAGAGGGGTAAGGGAAGCTAGGTTACCGGGTCGTGCGGGAAGAGGAAGGGAAGCTAGGTTGCGAAGATCGCTTTTCATGGCCGAAGATCATGGTCCGCCGGTGCCTTGAGATCCTCCCCGCCAAACATCCGAGACCCTCCTGCGCCGCAAGCATTGTTGTGAGAATTTCATTAGGCATTAGTTGAGTAGTGAGAGATCAAGAGTAGTAGCAGAGCAGCTAGAGCTGCTTTATTAGTAATATGGTATGAATTCATTTCTTTAGTTCATTGCAACATGCCTACCGCATAGCACTTTTTTGAACATTGTTAGTTAGTGATATTAGTGGTGATCTGAAAATCAATTTTGTTTATGTCGTCGCAGTAATGTCGGATGCAGTGAAATTTAGGGTATATTATGGCGATGGTGAAATACAAATTGGGCAGAATGGTGTTGATTTGAGCAGTTTTGCAGTCACAATGGCGGAACACTTATGCCCCGATAGAGTTAGCATTCGTGATATAAAACTTTGGTTGACCAAATATTTTTCCTTGGATCCAAGTGTTTACTCTGTTACCATTCAAGCCGTATTCACGCGTAGTAAGGGTGACCCGCTCTGTGGGAGTTGAAGAAAGTAGATCGGACGTGCTTGTGGCGAAATGGTTAAGGTGGTGCAAGGGATCTAGCCTTGAATGTGTAATCTTTGGTGCAAAGCGTGCCCTAGAGAAGAGGTGAATATTAGCGGCGTGGGAAAAGCAAAGACGTCGACTCTGTTGAACAAGTTCGTAGTGGTGCGGTTGAGGTAGCGGCGGAGGATGACAAGAGGATGCGACAAGCGCGAAGGTCGAGGCGAGATGAAGGGAGGAAATCGAGGAACTTGTTGACCAATTGGAGTTGGTGGACCATATGGCGATGCAAGATGAAGTGAAATGTTGGAGTATGATGGCGACATCGGCGAAGATGAGGAAGAGGGAGGAGATGATGAAATGCATAGTAGTCTTGGGCAGCGGATGTACCCATCACGGCACGAGTGGAACAGGGAAAACAAAGCTAGTATGGAAGTTTTGTGGGGGCATGAGTCGCGTTGGGAGTATGGTAGCAATGCCGTTAATTTGAATCAAGTTTTCGCAAACAATTACGAGTTGAAGTTGGCGGTGAAATTTGTGGGCACTATCGCAGCAGAGAGTTCGAGTTGTTTTGTCCAGTCGAGATAGATACGGTGAAGTGCGAACCGAATACAAGGCGATTCTAACGGCAATTGCAATTGATGGGAACAACCACATACTTCCATTGGCCTTTGCATTTGTTGAGGTGAGAACCGGATAGTGGGTGTGGTTTTTCAGACATTTGAAGTTCGGGGTAGTTCGTGATCGGCCCAACGTGTGCATCATCCATGACCGCCATAAAGGTATCATTTCGGCAATTAAGACTCTACAGGAGGACCTTGATGAGCCTTTTCCATGGCGTGACATGCAGAACAGGTGGTGCATGAGACATTTGGGAGCAAATTTTTCGAGCGGTTCAAGAGTAAGAAGCTGATGAACCTATTTAAGAGGTTATGCAAGCAGAACCAGGCACGTAAGTTCAACGCGATATTGGCCGAGTTGGACAAGCACACTACCGCACAGATTGAAGAGCTGAAGAAGCAACCAGCAACGCCGAACGATTGCCCACCCAAAAGGCTATCACCCCTCGGAGCGCTCGATCCTCCGAATCGAGGAGCGATCGTCAAGAAACATTAAGTGTTTCTCGCCTTTGGATAGAGACGAGCCGTTGGAGAAGTGGGCATTGCTCCATGACACCGAGGCGCCAGTTAGTATACTAAATTAACATAGGCGTGACGATTGAACAATTATAGTTATCGTGCTAAGCGATATGTTTGAACAGATTCGTGTCATGACAACGAATATAGCCGAGGTTTACAATTGGGTCATCGAGGCTGCGTCCTCTACCACTTGTGGCCATCTGGAAGGCATGCTGCCGCGGCATCGTTGGGTATTTCGAGAAAAGGCATGCGGAGGTCAGATCGCATGCCACGACATTGCAAACGCCGTCTTGGCGCGGATGATGGCCTACATGGAGGAACGCGCAAGAAGCTCACCGCATATGGTGCGTAAGCCAGAGTCACCGAGTGCCGCTCAAGTGACTCTCCGGTGTAAGGGGATTGGGAACCGACACAATGATTATTACACACGAGGTTAACCTAGGCCAAGGGGCAATCTGGATGGTGTGAATGCACACGCAACAAGCCAAGACTTCTTCATATTCCTGCGCCGCATGTGATCGCAGCTTGTGGACAAATTGGGATGAACACGCGCAATACGTGTCCACTTTCTACTTGAAGGGTCATCTTTGTCAACACCGTCCGATGAGTTCCGTGGTTTTCGAGCACATGGTGATTTCAACGCCATTAATAGAGATGTGCGATATGTTCACCGGATGCAAATTTGCGGAGGTGTGCGTAAAGCAGTGGTCGTCCACAGACTAGGCGCATTCGCAATGACATGGATGAATCTGAAGTGGGTGGCCTTGTTAGGAGGTGTTCTCAGTGCGGTGAGTACGGGCACAAGGCAACGCAATGCCCTTAGTGTTATGTATTGAATTATGTAATGTGTATTCAATTGTGTACCATTTTATCCTATGTTAGGTATTTGCGAGTATGTTGGACCTTCCATCATGTTTATGTAGTGAATTATGTAATTTGTATTGAATTCTGTAATATGTGTCGTGGCTCCTGCGGAGTGGCAGGCTGACTTGCAGGAGAGGTTCGCCGGAGTGGCTCACACTAACCCGGCGATACCCCTCGCTAGGAAGAAGCACGGGCCGTTGAGGAGGTGGCTGGCCCAGTTCGAGGTGAGTGCTTGTACGTGTATATGTTATTATAATTTTTTGTAACATTATTAACATATTACTATATGTTAATTGTCACAGGTGCAGCACATGGCGACGGACCCCACGCCGTACCATGTGGACCGACACTTGGAGGCCTACCTACTTTGGTTGTTCGGGATGGTCATGTTCACGACCACGACGGAGACAAATACGGCCGACGGTGGATAGCCTACGACGGGCTATCGCGACGCCGCTGACCCAGCCAGTCGGCCGGTGTCCGGGGTTGGCGGTTCTTCTGGCACGCATCGAGCCCTTTGTGACGCGCGGCGTGAAGTGAACAAGGCCGCCAACCCGACCGGGATGCCTCTACTCCTCCGGCTTTGGTCGTTCGGCGCTTCGATGGGTCGACCCTTGGTCTTCCCGCAGTGTACACCCGAGATGTACGGGGCGGCGACATCGACCGCCGACCGTGGGCTCGCTTTGGACTCGGCGACGGTAATTACTTTCTTGACTTGCATTTATCAAATTTTATTTGCGATGATAATGCTTGAACATATTTTTTCCTTTTGCGCCCACGGTGGTAGTGCGAGTGCGTTCGGCGTACCACTCCTTCACGGAGGCGTTCGACCACACGCAGAGGCGAGTGTGGTCTGGGACCCTATAGCGAGCGCCGTGTCGTGGGCGAGCCGGTCTGCTGGGATCTCGGCGCTGCGGTAGGAACTAGTGGTTTCGGCGACGACGAGGAAGATCGCCCTCGACGTCTACGTGGAGGACTACGCGCCGCACCGAGTCCTCGAGCAGTTCGACCTCTGACGGTACCGATCCTCGTTCCTTGGGGGATCGTGTACCGCCCGGCAAGACACACGTGAGTTATCCGAACTAAAATATGTGAAATACTTACGTCGTATGTCTAATAATTTCGATTTCTTTTCGTGGTCGTCACCCATGGCCCTCAGAAGAGCACCGCCCACCTTTCTGAGAGGATGGAGCCGTGGTCGGCGCGATGGGCGGCGCGGAAGAAGACGTCGTCGATGACGCCACACCTTCTGACGACTTCGTCCCACCGCCGATACTGCTGATGCCGGTACGCGCTGCCGGACGCGTGTCCGCTCTCCTCTCTGGTGGAGGAGGCTCGCCCGCGCCTACGCTCCTAGCGTGGTTGACCTGCACCCGTGCCAGCAGAGGCGGCCATGCACGCCATGGTAACTATTAATTTTGTAAATTACATTACGTATTCTGACGCTATGTCCATATGCATATCACTTTATCGTGTGTGGCGGTGGACCACGCTAGGAGCTGCTACACGCACGGGTCCAGTGTCTTGTCCAGGCTACGGGACGGAGTTGCCATCTCGCTGGACGAGATGGCAGAGGCCTGGGGACGCATGGTGGCCGGCCTGGGTAGGATCGTGGAGCTGGGTTCTTGTCGCCACGTCGACGCTACCTCGAGACCGCCGCGCGTGCCTACACACCCCACAGCGACCCCAGCTCCTCGTTACACAGCGGGGCCGGAGTGCAGCTTCCACACTCCTTTGCCTCCGGGCCCAGGCGTGGCTGGAGGGTCCGGCTGGCAGGCACCACGCGCTCACACCATGATCCCCACGCCAGGTAAGTCGAGCTACTTACGTTGAGTTTTAGCATCACGTAACTACAATTAAAAGGTATTATCCGAACGCGCAGGCTACGTTGAGGGTGGAGGACAGTTCTCTCAGTCGACGCACTCCTCGGGCCGTCGGCGAGGAGTTCTTCACGGACGATTCTTCTCACGGTGCATTAATCAGACGCCTCCCGCAGACCGACAAGAGCGACGCACCCCCACCGACCGGTTATTACGAGCCGGAGTTCGGTACCTTCGTATTACGTTGCCTCCGTGACCGTCGGCCGGTGCGGCGTAAGCATGACCCGCCGGACTACGGGCAGGCGGGGCCATCGCAGGCGCTTCACCCTCGCCCTCTTGACGATGCACCGGCCTCGGCACGTAGGCCGAAGAGGGGTCGTCGTACGAGGGGTGCGGCCGACTAGGGACTCGTTGATAGGCTGCTGTCCTAATTTTGTTCTTACTTGGTACTATTCTACATTGTTTAGAGTGTTTATCTCGCTTTGTTACTTTGTTCGTACTATTTCACAATGTTAATAGTGATGTTCACGCTTTTCTTACCTTTCCGATATCAATGCGACATGACAACGCGAACGTTGCAGCTTTCTCGGACCGATTCGACAACACGCTCCAGCCCACTTTTTCATATCGATTCGACAACACGCTGCGGGAGGCCCGGCGACGTCCCCGTGTAAAGGGGGAGACGTGCCCGTCAGAGGTGGATCGGACGGGGGGCCTAGGGACGTCCTCGTCTGGAGGGGGGACGTGCCTATAAGAGGACTCTCCGAGGGGAGAGCCGAAAGCACCTCAGTTTCCCGTTGAACATTCTTCCCCCGAACCCCGCAATCGTTCCACAAATCGAAGATCTTTCATACCACCTCCGGTACCACATATCCTCGTCTTCATCCCGTTCCTTGCCTCCAAAGACTATGTCTCAAACGGCGAGCTCTGTAAATCGGAGGGCTCGTGCACTTGCCAATGCAAGGCAGGTCGAATGTCCCAACTGCCACGTGCAAGCTAATGTGTTCTACGCTAACACTCACGAAAATAATGGGCGAGTGTTCTACAAGTGCCCTTTTTTCTCTGTAAGTGAAAAGCTAGTTTGATTCCTTCTTGTGCACACTATTTGTTCTATTCGAGTTGTGTAGTTGTTCTGAGATATCTCATTTCTTCCCACGGCCTGAATGCTTGTTTACCTCATCATGTAGACTGCAGGGTGCCAATATTTCCAGTGGGCGGACACCATGGACACCTCGAGGGAGCGTCCTACAACCATTGTACCACAGAGGATGCAGCAGCCTTCTATGGAGGAGAGCATGGACCCTATGCTTGAGCAGAGGCTGAACATGCTGATGTTCAAGATGGAGCGCATTTTAGATCATATGAAATGGTTAGAGAAGATTGTATATGTGGCTATCGTTCTTGTATTGTACTCTATTATTGCGAAGTAGTTAATTTCGAAGTATTCTATTCTTGCGAAGTAGTTAATTTCGATGTGGTTTCCAGATATCATATCTTCATGTATCTGTATGTTACATGTTAAGCAGGCTTTAATTATAATATTTTCGTGTGATATGGCTGTCCAAACTGGGTTCCAAAGCTAGTCACACCAACATCTGTATTTACACGAGTAATTCTAAAGGCCGCTGAATAGGGTTAGTTAGTTCAGTTTTCTGCGCTACTAGTTCACGGCTTCGGTCGGCCGAGACCACAACACGCGCCACACCACGCTCGGCAGAGATGACAACACGCGCACCCGCTTTTGGTCAAACGACAACACTCGAACCACGCTGCTCGGCAGAGACGACAACACGCTGCACCCCCTTTTGGTGAAACGACAACACGCTGCACCGCTTTTGATGAAGCGACAACCGCCGCGCACCCGCCAGGTCAAACGACAACACGTTGCACCTCCTGATCGGTGAAAGCGACAACACGCGCGACCCCGCCAGGTGAAGCGACAACGCGCAGCAGCTTTGATGATGGGTGACCGCCGTGCGAGTAACCCTCACCACCACTATAAAACATGGCGAAGGGTAGACATCCAACACGCCAAACCAAGCAATCAACGTCGGTGAATCTACACAAATTAGGACACAATGTCGTTCTCTAGTCGCCTCTTGATGGCGAAGTCATCCCGCCCGAATATCCGGATGCGATGGCGTCGACGCCCGATTCTGCGGAGTTGCCCGACCAAAATGCGATCGCAACCTACGGCGAAGATGATGCAATCTACCCATGGAGAGACGGCGCCCGCACTCACTCATTGTAGCCGCACCTCTGAGGTAAACCTCTGGCGTCCCACAATACTGAGGTAACACTACCATCTCATGCATCGTTCTTTCTTTTCTCAAAGACGAGGGCGGTGTTGCTTCTTCCAATGGATCGGCGGGCGAACGGCGTGACTACGAATTTCTCAACAAGCGCCACGACAACTACCCCGCTTAGCGAGAACTTCACCGGTGGGAGGCCGCCGGGATATGTCCCTTTTCTAGATCGACCCGAGCTTAGGGCGGTGTGCAAGGGGCCAACCGTCGGTGAGTTTCATGCGACATACTCATGTTGAACTCACAAAGTAGTAGTTCTAAACCAGTTCATCGCACACAGGAGTTCAAAAGGACATTCAAGTCAACGGAGGAACCTCATCGGGGCCACCAAAGCCCCGACGTTTGCGTACATGGCCTTGAGGCGATGGTTGATACCGCCGCGGTGATCTAGCGATCCGGCGATTCTCTGGTGCCCCTTGGCCGAGGATGAACGGTGCTGGTACTTCAACTGGGTGGACCCGGAGACGTACCACCCACATCTCAGGCAACCTGCATGGGATAACTGGGGGGAGCAACCCTCTCCGTGGTGCCACTACCGCCCAGAAAAACCCAGACCCGAGTACGCCTACGGTGTTATGCAACCACCAAAGCGAGCATACTGCATTGACTTCGGGACACGCTTCCGGTTGTCCAAGCATAAGCCCAACACACACCTCCTGCACCATATAGTGGAGGCGAGCCGTCATGAGCGGCGTCTCCGCATGTCTCCGCCAACAGCCAACACAAGCAGAGGTGCGGAGGGTTCTCCTCTCAAGAAGAAGGGACAAGGGGAAGCAACCGCCGAGGTCCGCACCACGCAACAAATCCTCGACGCGTGCGCGGACCACCCAGAACCCGGTGGTATTAACATAGGGACACCGGAATCGGGACGACATGCCCATATGGGAGGGCAGAAATCCACATAAACAACAACCAAAATTTAAGTCTTATACACCCGAGGCGTACGGCATAGGCCACCCAATGGGCGACAACTGGGAGAACTGCGGAACCCCATGGAGTTCTTTCATAGTAGGGATTGAGCGGTGTCCGATGACACGTCGCAATATTAGAACGGGTCAGGTAATATGCAGAAAATGTATGACATCATTACGCTGCATGCAGATAGGTTGAACGATCATTTGTTCCACCACGACGAACAGTGCTTTCGTTATTAACCTCGTCACTGTTGTAATGCCCATGTAATATAATATAATCTAATCTATTGCTTATTTTCTCATCAGAACTTTCGGTGTATGTGCCCTTATATATGTTCAACAAATAATTTAAGTGTTCATAACATGAGTTGTTGTCGACCATTAAATTATGAAAATTCCTGTCTATGATGTTCATAACAATAAAAACATTGTTCAGATCTTCAAATTATTTGAAATTTTTATGGTAATATCACTGATTTATCGGGAACCTCCATAAAAATTTCAAAAATTTTCGACGTCGTGGTTGTCCAATTTAATTTTTATACGTGCTCGATGATTCTACCCATGAAAGTGCCTTTTCCGATTTCGCAACAAATGGCAGACCCAGCGTCGGCTATCTCGCCCATACGTAAGTGGTAGCCGCATGCGTGAGGCCGACCTTGAATTTTTCCGTAATTTTTGGACCGTGTACGGCCTTTGTCCGGGCAACGAAACCCCTTAGTGCCAACGATTTCCGTGGTTTCATGGCCGTAAGTGCCTTTTCCGACTTCGCAACAAAATGCGGAGGAACGTCGGCTATCTCGCCCATACGTAAGTGGTAGCCAAGACCGCGTGAGGCCGACCTTCATTTATTCCGTCTTTTTTACACCGTGTCGGCCTATCCGGCTGGGTTATGAAAATACGCGAATCGAGATCGTATCACCAACGAACTAAAATAATTCTTCCGTTTATTACATTACAAGAGTTTTTTTAGTTTTTTCCGATTTAATATAACAATTATTGCATAAACAGTTCACAACAAAATTTACCCACAAATTAAAAATGTACGAGATTATCGCCAAGCAGTTAAGCATGAGTAGCCACATGGCTCGGCGACTATCGGTAATCATAAACGGCTTGGCTACTACTAAGTAATCGCCGAGCGGTGTGGCGACTACTCCCGACTGGCGACAAGTGGTCATCACCAGTCGACAAAGGGATTCTGTATAGTCGCCAAACCGCTTGGCGACTACCCAATTATCGCCAAACCGTTTGGCGACGACCCAATTATCGCCAAACGGTTTGGCGACCGGATATTATTTCTGCAATTTTTTAAATAGGTGTATTAATATCGCAATTTCGAATTAAAATAATATTATTTAAAAAAAATTCCTGATAAGTGTGATACTGATTGTATGCAGGCACGAACGGTGGGAGGAGTTCGTTAGAAAAATACGAAAGGGGAGCACGCTTGACGATTCTTCTTTCTTGGTCTTAAGCTTTCATCGTCGCACATACAACTCTTCTCGAGATTGGCATTCGCGCGGGCGCGGACAAGTGTGGCACATTTTTTTCCTGCCATGTTGCTCGCTTTCCACTTTGGACAACTTGGCCTTGTAATTGTGACACCATTATTGTTCCGTATGCCAAGATATCGATAGGATTAATTCACCGCTATAAATTTTGGTCGCTCTAAAGAATAATAAAATGTCTGGTTTACCTCATCTTTCTGAGACGAGGACATACGTTCTCTTACAGCCAAGTAGTACTACGTATTAGTACTATTCTGTTGCTAAGTGTGCTTCTGTATTCCAAATCTTTCTTGCTGGCCGTGGGTTCGGTATTACTCTGTGATGATAATAGGGTAACCAATGATATAGACAATTTATCCTGTGAATAAGGCCTTGAACTGGTAGACTTACATGCTTTAGAAGTTTTGATTTATTCACTGTCTGAAAAGTCTGAAGTTCTTGTTCAGTTCAGTTTTTCTCATCTGTGATTAGTTTATATGTTCCAGTAGACTCATTTTGGTTCGGTTAGCCTGCTGATCTGTTGCAGTAACTTCTTTTGTTTGATTAGCCTGGTGATCAGAATTGTGTTGATAAAATAATCATCTGATACTGATATTTTCTGTCTGTTGGTTCAATTGTTAATATTGTTGACTGATTACAAATTAGCTCTGCTATTCGGTTGGCATATTTGTCATATACTGATTTGAATATATATTGTTCTGAACTTAACCTATTAGTAAGGATTTTAATAGCAGTGAATCTCATTGTCAATTTTTGTTGTGCATGATAAGGCGGTAAGGCTTTGAGGCCTTATTTACTAGATTAATTGTTTTGCCCATTCGTGATTAAGGTTGAAGGTTCATAATCCTCAAACAGATCCTAAATCTGAGAGCAACCAAATTTAAATTCCCTTCATATTGTCATGGGAGACATGATTTATTGTATATATGACATAATCTTCATAATATTCTTTATCTTGTTAGTTATGTCATCATGGCTATATTTGAATTATGTATTTATTATCATATTGTTATATGGATTAAGCAATAAATTCCTGCTCTTAATATTGCATCTTTTCAAACACTAACAATTTGAAGGGAAAAACAGAAGTCTCAGCACAGCATGATTTCCATTGAGGTTAACTCCAAATTTCCAAGAAAGTAGGGCCTGTTTGTTTTAGCTTTTGATTCTCGTATTCGACCCTAAAAGCAGAATATAAAACAAACAGACTAATTCTAGAATCCAATTCTCACAATCCAAATTCCCCACCTATATATACTAGAGTCAACAATCCACTTCATATATGCTTTTGGATTCTAACATTTGGAGAATCAGCTTCTCTATAACCACAATCTAGAATTATATTTTAGAGAATCCAAAACTAAAACAAATAGGCCCTAAGCATATTTTAGAGCCTGTTTGTTTTAGCTTTTAATTCTGGATTCTAGCCCCAAAAGCAGAATAAAAAAACAAACAACTTGATTCTATAGTCCGATTCTCACAATCCAGCTGACCTATATACACTAGAATCCACAATCCACTTCATTTGTGTCTTTGAATTCTAGTTTTTGAAGAATCGACTTCTCTACGACCATAATCTAGAATCAAACTTTTAAGAATCAAAACTGAAATAAACAGACCCGTACTGGGCTCACTCCTAGCTTCTAGAAGCACCAGGTTCTCCAGGCTCAATCCAAACATACCAAATTTACTGGTTGAGCAGGCCTTAGTATAACGGACCAGAAAGTCCGGAAAAAGTACAAAAGAACGAAAAGGGTTACAGCAGTCGGGGATGAAAACAAGATTTGTGGTGGTTCCTAATTTGGGCCCCACTTGTGCCTATATAAGAGAATCTCCAACAGTGCCTAAAATCCATTTCTAAAATCTGATTTTGGGCTTGATTGCAAAAAAAAGTACTCCAACAGTTCCTCTTTCTAGCTCCTTAAATTTTGGCACGCCCAAAAACATCACCCGACTCCTCATTTTTGTGCGCTCTGTCCGCGCTCCCAATCAACATTATTTCATACCGGGATGGCCCACGGACCAATTCAAAGGTGTTTTTGGGAGAAAATATAGGAACTGTTGGAGAACAAGGTATTTTGTAGACCCAAAATTTTTAGAAAAGTCCCAATCTAAGAATATTGAGAGTCTAAATATTAGAAACTGTTGGAGATGCTCTAAGCCCTTCCCCCTCAACAACGCAATTCACCACTCGAAAGGCATAGAAATCAATAGCCATGTCGCAGCCATCTGGCAGGCTCTTTTTCATCTTCCTCCCACTCCCCGCCTCCGCCGCCGGCGCCGAGACGCGCCACCACGTCTCCCGCTACCAGCTCTGGCGAGGTTGCGTCCCGGAGTTCGCCGTCATCATCAACAGCCAGACGTTTGGCCCCACCGTCCACGGCGCGAATGGCGGCACCGCCGACGTGGACGTCGAGGTCAACGGCGGCCTCATCGTCAACACGTACAAAGCCCGCCAAGGCGTGGCGTTTTCGGCGGGGCACAACGGCATGGTCGATGTTCCGGAGGGACCCGAGGCGGAGCCGCGCGTGCACGCCACGCCGACCACGCCGTTCACTTCAGACGCGACGGCGCAGCAGTCGCCGGGGCTCAACGGCACGATGGCCGTGCGGGTGCTGGAGGTAGACGAGGCCGGACAGTTCGCCTTCTGCCGAGAGCACGCCGTCCTCCACTACGACCGGCGGCACAGGAGCACCTACGAGAAGGCGGCCGCGGGGTTCGCCTTCGTTGCCCTGGTCTGCACCGACCAGATCTCCGGCCCGACGATCAGCGCGGTGCAGGGCGTCACCGTCGAGAACTCGCCCCTCACGGAGATTGCCATCCACTACAGGTTCATGGTAGATCGGCGGGGCACCTACATGTACCACGCGCACTACGGCTTGCAGCGCTCGGCGGGGCTCAACGGTATGATCGTCGTCGCCGTGCCGCCCGGCCAGGCCGAGCCGTTCGCCTACGACGGCGAGCGCACCGTGCTGCTCAACGACTGGTGGCACAAGAGCACCTACGAGTTGGCCACAGGCCTCGCCTCCGTGCCCATGGTCTGGGTTGGCGAACCTCAGGTACAGACGCACACATTGAGATCTGTTGCATCGCACGAGTAGAAGTAGCATTTAATTGGTTGGTTACTGGAACTGAAAATAATGAAGTTGGTTGCATGACGTGTGCACCCCCCTCTCTCTATATATATATTAGGAAGCCTCCTTTTTACTTTCGGAGTAATTACTCTCTATGCCATTTCTCACAACATACGAAGTATCTCGTATGACGGAGGTATATACGCGGAGTATGCGGTATATAAGATCATCTAGGTGGTATATACATTTTTTTTCAGATGTGGTATGCACATTTTTTAGACATACTTCTTTTTATATACGTGTATGAAGGTATTTGCAAAATACGTTAAAAATCATAGACTTCCTTGCAATTTTTTCATATGGCTTATATTGGAGTATCTTATAACTAGTGTATGAGTGTACCTAAAGTGATGAAGGAGTATTTCAAATTCGTTTAGATGTTATTTCAGAGATGGGAGTAACTACACCCGAGAGTAAAAGATATTTTTCATATATATTCATATATATATATATATATATATATATATATATATATATATATTGGATGTACATGTAGTGACGTTGATTGGTATCTTTGCAGTCTCTTTCGAATGGCGGGCACGCATGTTTCGACTACTACTTGTCCGCCTCAGGAATTCGCGATGCGACACGTCCTGGCTGCTCACCGCCGCCGGCGTTCCCCGTGGCAGCCGGCAAGAAGACGCACCATATTATCACCATCCTATCCGAGCTCAACGAATCCTATTTGCTCTTCGGTCGGACCGCCCAAATTACAGCCTGCAGTCTGATGGCCCTCGTCAGAATTGTACAGGTTGCTCTAGATCATCAGCGGAGGAAGAAGGGAGCGGGAAGATACAAGGCCGTCGCGATGGCGGTTTTGATCCTTGTCGCGCTTCCCGACGCTGCAATGGCCGCTCGTCCATTCCCCCGAGGCGGCGGCGGCCATGATCAATCTGTTGCACGGGGGCTGATGCCACAGAGCAGGGCAGCTGGAGGTGGCTCCTCCTGCACATATGACCCTCACGTGCAGGATCCCAAACCTTGCATTCCCCACAAGCTATCCATCAGACCGAGAAACTAAATGGCAATGTATCCTGTGCACACAGACTTTCTGTGTACACATCGTACACATCAACTAACGAAACTCATGAAAAATTTATAAAAAATTGTAGATGTACTTTATAAATTACTCTATCTATGTATAAATTGTAGGTTCAAATTCATTATATATCAAGAGTTACAAAAAAAAAAATTCGACAAGTTTAAATAGTTTAAACTTGTCAATTTTTCTTTTTCTAACTCTCAATATATAATCTAATTTGATCTTGAAACTTCATACATAGGTAGAGTAATCTATGAAGCACATCTTCAATTTTTTCAGAATTTTTCATGACTTTTGTTAGTTAGTGTGCACGTGTGTGCATCGAAACCTGCGGTGCACAGGATACTGGCCAAACTAAATATTACGCTGCACGATAGTCAATTTTGACTATCTTAGTCTCGAGTAGTCTACATATATAGTTATCGCATCTTTTCCTTATCGGGGTACTCTATATCGGGTGTAAGGTTTTGACGAGGCGTTGTCAACAGATTTATACTGGGTACCCTCTTCGCAGACATAGCGGTCAACATGCCGGCCCACGTGACGCCTGGCGGCGGTGGGCGAAGACGCCTCGCCGCCCGCGAGCAAGTCCACGTGGCGCCTGGCGGCAGGTGGGCGAGCACGCTCACGCTGCCGGCGGGCAGTCCAAGTGGCGCCTGAAAGCAGTGGGCGAGCACGCCTACTCGCCCGCCAAGAAGGCAAAAAGGTGGTCGAGGTGGCTTCACCTCGAAGGCTCCTTCCTGTCAGACTGCTCGGGCAACAAGACAATGTGTCGAACTTTGCTCAACTGCAAGGATTTTGCCAAGCCCATTCCTCGCGACGCTCTCACCAACCTCGTCAAGAAAAGGTCACATCCCGGTGGACCAAGCGAAGCCATGCGTCGGCATTTAATGAGGTCAAGGAACGGGACAGCACGGAATGGGTAATAAATGTATGAAGATAAGCATGATGACCCTCCTGGTACCGCTTTACCGGCTCGGCCTATATAAGGGCCCTCGGTGCATGGGAAAAGGGGGTCGAGAAACGAAGGAAGAACTGGTAACCCAAAGGCTTTGTCTCGCTCTAAGTTGGCGAAACACTCTATAAGCAATCTAGCAGAAGTAAGGCTATTACCCGAGGCAAAGGGGCCTCGAACTCAGGTAAAATCTTCGTGTCATCCGTAGTTCATAGACGCCGAATCCTTCGCGTAGGAGTCCCTAGGGTTTCTGCTGAAAGTGCATCTAGGCCCCTAATTGTGTTTTGGATGATTAATGACAAACGATTAAGGGACTAATGGCTTAAATGAGTTTATAAGCAGGTGATAGTCCCAAAAGAAGAGCATCTACGGATATTGGTGTCCCTCAAAAGTCAAAGGAAGAACGGCGTCGATCTAGCGTAGACTTTTTATTTTTATTGAGTCAATAGGATCGCCGTACTATCAAGAGTGATGGGTATAGGTGCTCTAGAAATGATCTCTGTGCTCAGATGAACATCCTTTGCAAAACAAGTTTTCGAAGTCACCAAGCACGACACTCACCTTGTTTTCATTTTGTGCTGATAATATTGGATAGTCCGATGCGTATATCGGATAGTCCGATAGTATCGGATTCTCCGGTGTGAGTGTGGGTGCCTGTCTGGGAGCTCTCGGAAAAAGTCGGATTGTCCGATATTTTATATCGGACTGTTCGATGTTGTTTGAAAAATTTTCTAAGTCTTTTCCTTGAATCTCTCGGGAACATCGGAATGTCCGATGGTTGATATCGGATAGTCCGATATGTTCTGGAAATTTTTCTAAGTCCTTGGACTGGAACTCTCGAGAAATATCGGACATTCCGATGTTTAAGATCGGAATATCCGATGTGGACTTAGAAAGATTTTGGAAGTTGCTGAGTTCGTTGAAAACTCTCTGGAAACATCGGAACATCCGATGTGTGAAATCGGATAGTCCGATGTGTGTCTTTTCTCAGCAGTTTTTGAATTTTTCGAGTGGAGTTGATCTGGATATTTGCACTGATCGGATAGTCCGATGTATGTCATCGGATAGTCCGATGTGGGGTCTGACACAGAGCAGAACGGCTCTTTTTTGTGTGTCTTGGCTATAAATACCCCACTCTCTCTCTCATTTAACACACACCTTCCAGTACTTTGAGCATTCACTTCACTCTTGCTATTCATTTGCTCTCTTGCTCTCTCTTGTGTTCATCTTTGTTATATTTGTTGAGAGATTTGAGCAAGTGTTTTCTAGTGCTTTGTTTCAAACCGTGAAAGTTCCTTTGAGCACTAGAGTGATTTTCAAGAGGGGATCTACACTCTATTCATTACTCTTGGAGATTGAGGTCTCCTAGACGGCTAGGAGTCACCGGTGAGCTCCCGATCTACGTGTGGGAAGCCACCGAAGTTTGTGAAGGTCGGATTCCACCTCCGCAAGGAAAGGGATCAAGTAGTGAACCGCGCGAGTGCTTTGTGCAACACCGGGAGGATCGTGGTCGAATGGGACCCGGGCTTTGTGCCTCCTCAACGGAGACGTAGGATCTCCTCAAAGATCCGAACTTCGGGAATGATCACTGCATCTCCTTGGTTTGTGAGTTTTCTATTTGTCCCCGTGTGCTCTTGACTTAATCATTGGGGATTCAAGTATTTGGTAGCTACTTGCAGTAAATATTGGTTGATCTAGTACTCTGGTGGTTGTCTTAGCTCAGAAATTTCATTTGGTAGTAATCTAGTCTCTCTATCTTCTCAGATCTACTTTTTAGGGTTTATTGCGCTCTGATCGGATAGTCCGACCTGTAGTATCGGATAGTCCGATATAAATCGGATAGTCCGATATCAAAGTCGGATATTCCGATAATTCCGCTGCTAAATTTGTTTTAAATTTTATTTCGCCTATTCACCCCTCCCCTCTAGGCGACTTTATCGATCCTTCAATTGGTATCAGAGCCAAATCTCCTTAGTTTGGCTTAACCGCTTGGAGAATCAATATGTCGCATAAGCAGAGATAAGAATACCAAGCCCATGACCAAGATAAGGGCACGGGCTCTGGTATTGGGGTTGCAATTCCATTTGATTATCGTTCTCTCGGTGTCTCAAGCTTTTCCTCATATGTCTGCGTGCCCTCCGGTCGAGCGCCTCATTTCGATGGCACTCACTATGCGGCATGGAAACATAAGATGAAGATGCACTTGAGATCGCTTCACCCTTCTATTTGAAAGATTGTGCAAACAGGTTTCAAGCCAAATGATCCTGAGAATCTTACTCCGAAGAAGATAAAGATCAACACTTCAATGATTTGGCAGTCAATGCTTTATTCAACGCCCAACCGAAGTCGATGGACTCGAGGAAGCAAAGGCTATTTGGGATAGACTCCTAGTCACCATGAAGGAGTGTCAAGCGTCCGAGAATCTAAGATAGAGCTCATTATTGGTGAGCTAAGCCGGTTCACCCCGAAGATGGTGAATCATACACTAAGATGTTTGATCACCGATGGTGCTCAGAATCAAGCAAAAGGTCTTTGGTGCACCGATCTCATCGACAAGGCCGTGGTGAAGATAATTTTTCGTGTGATCACTCCTACCAACCGCAACCTTGTGCAACTAATCCGAGACCGGCCAAACTTCGACACAATGATGCCTCATGATGTAATTGGCGACTAATGATGGATGAGATGATGGTTAAAGAGGCGGAAGTCGTAGAAGAACTCAAGTCCGGGAAGAAGAAGGGCATTGCTTTGAAGGCTATCAAAGTAGTGCGTCAAGTAGAAGAGAGCACAAGTGAAGATGAAGAGTCTTGTGGTCCTTTGACGAATGAAGACATGGCCTTATTCGTGAGAAGGTTCAATAAGTTCTTCAAGAAGAAGAATTTCAAGCAAGGTAGTCAATCAAAGAACTTTAGAAGAAAGTCAAAGGGAAGGCATTCCACAAGAAGATGCTATGAATGCGGCGAAACCGGCCATTTTATTGCCGAGTGTCCGCATAAGGAAGGTAAAGATGAGAAGCCGCACAAGAAAGACAAGTATCGGGGCAAGGACAAGGAGAAGGAGAAGAGCAAGAAGTATAAAGACAAGGGTCATGCTTACATTGGAAAGGAGTGGAACTCCGACACCGACTCCAGCTCCGACTCTGACTCCGACTCCGAGTCAAACTCCGACAATGAAGGAGGAATCGCCTCCGTTGCCATCGCCATACCCTCTACACCGACAATATCGAAGGGCCTCTTCGACAATTTGAGTGATGACGATGAAGTAGCTCCAATGTGCCTCATGGCGAAGGGGCACAAGGTATCAACACTTACCTCTACTCCCTCCATTGCTAATGAATGTCTAGATGAGCACGATAGTGATAGTGATGATGATGATATTAACACTGTGGCTTAAATCCATGAAGAATTTCGACTTCACAAATTAAACCTTGCTCTTAAAAGACATTGAAAATTAGAGAAAGTTGTTGAACAAAAGGAAGCTACTCTTGAGGCTCAAGAGGATTTACTCATCCTCTAAAAGGAGAAAACCGTGAGCTAGAGAAGAGCTTATCTTTTGAAAGAGAGAAGAATGAGGAATTGGTTAAGAACTTAAAAGTAACAAAATCCGAGAGATTAGTCTTGAGATCACCTACGCTTCACTCAAGAGGAACTTGCGAAGTCGAAAGATGCTTGCAAGGCTCTTGAGTTGAAGCTTGTTGATCTCAAGAATAGCCCTCCGATTACCTCATCCATTAGTTCTAATTCTTTTTTACCCTCTTCTAGCAATGGTTGTACTAGATGCTTCAATATAGATGTTAATACTTGTGCCACTAACCTTGAGACATTGCAAGTATTAGCATATGAGAATGAGAAGCTCAAGGATTGCTTGAAGATGGACTTCAAAAGTCCTACAAGGCAAGTAAGGGACTAGAGGAGTTCCTAGGTAAGCGCCAAGGTAATACTATGAAGTATGGGCTTGATATACTCCTCCCAAAGGAAAAAGAGTAATATTGTGATTGCTCTATTAACCAAGCCCATCCAATTTGTTAAGAGCAAGGAAAACTCTAAGTACAAAACTCATTCTACTTTCTTTGCCTCATATGTACTTAAGAGAACTAACCTTGGTTGTGTAGTTGCATGTCCTATTGGGGGTAGACCCAAAGATTCATCTAATGTGCGATCTATTTGGGTACCAAAGTCACTTGTTGCTAACATCACTGGACCTAACCAAGTTTGGGTATCAAAAGCAAAAACTAAATTTCTTTTGTAGGCTCTACATCACCGTGGAACAAGTTGATTTTGATAGCGGATGTACACATCACATGACCGGAGAGAGGGCAATGTTCACAAGATCCGGAAGCAAATGGATCAAATAGTGAGAGTATTATTTTGGCGATAATGGTAAAGGAGAAGTGGTAGGTTTAGGTAAGATTCTTATTACAAATGATTTCCATATTAATAATGTTTTGCTTGTTGAATCATTAAGCTACAATTTGTTGTCCGTTGCACAATTATGTGAAGCGGGATACAATTGCGTGTTTAATGATAAGGGTGTGGATGTCGTTAAGAGGGATGATGGTTCAATAGCCGTTAAGGGTCGTTTAAAGGGAAATCTCTATCTCATTGACTTCAATACGGATAGAGTTAACCTCGAAACGTGCCTAATGGCTAAATCTAGCATGGGTTGGTTATGGCATCGCTGGCTTGCCCATGTTGGTATGAGGAATCTTCACAAACTCATTAAGGGCAATCACATCCTTGGACTAACGAATATTGTGTTTGAGAAAGATAGGGTGTGTAGCGCATGTCAAGCCGGGAAGCAAGTTGGAGCTCCTCATCCCGCCAAGAACGTGATGACCACTTCAAGGCCGTTGGAAATGCTTCATATGGATCTATTCGGCCCCGTCACCTACATAAGCATTGGAGGAAATAAGTATGGCTTAGTAATTGTAGATGATTTTTCTCGATTCACTTGGGTGGTCTTTTTGCATGACAAAAGTGAAGCCCAAGGAAGCTTGAAGAAATTCATGAGAAGGGCTCAAAATGAGTTCAAGTGAAGATCAAGAGAATTGAGCGACAACGGCACCGAATTCAAGAATACCCGGTGTGGAGGAGTTTCGATGATGAGGGCATCACACGAGTTCTCGGCCCTATTCTCCTCAACAGAATGGGGTAGCCGAACGGAAGAATCGGACTCTCATCGAGATGGCGCGAACGATGCTTGACGAGTACAAAGTCTCCGACATCTTCTGGGCGGAGGCTATCAACACGGCGTGCCATAGCTCCAACCGCCTATACCTTCACAAGTTGTTAAAGAAGAGGGCGTACGAGCTCCTCACTGGCAAGAAACCAAATGTCTCCTACTTTCGAGTATTTGGTAGCAAGTGCTATATCCTTAACAAGAAGGCTAAGTCTTCTAAATTCGCTCCTAAAGTAGATGAAGGTTTCTTACTTGGATATGAGTCTAATGCATATGCATACCGAGTTTTCAACAACACCACCGGTGTGATTGAAATCTCGCGTGATGTAACATTCGATGAAACTAACGGCTCTCAAGTAGAGCAAGTTGATCGTACTGTGATTGACAGGGAAGAACCTCCATGTGAAGCAATCAAAAGGCTAGCAATTGGAGAAGTGAGGCCTCTTGAGCAAGAAGAAGCCACGAGCACTCCAACTCGTGATGCACAGTTGGATGGTGCCCCGTCTTCCTCAATGCAAGCACAAGATGGATCGACTATTGCCCAAGACGATGAGGAACCTATTCAAAAGTCAAATGCAACTGTCCCTCATCCAAGAGTTCATCAGAATATTCAACGAGATCATCCCGTCGACAATATTCTTGGAGATATTAACAGGGGAGTAACCACTAGATCTCGTGTTGCAAATTTTTGTGAATTTTATTCGTTTGTCTCTTCACTTGAACCTCTTAAGGTTGAAGAAGCTCTTCAAGATCCGGATTGGGTGATGGCTATGCAAGAAGAGCTAAACAACTTCGAGAGAAACCAAGTGTGGAAGCTTGTCAAAGACCCAAGCAAAACGTAATTGGAACCAAATGGGTATTTCAAACAAGCAAGACGAGAATGGAATTGTGACTAGAAACAAAGCTCGTTGGTTGCCCAAGGGTACACTCAAATCGAAGGTCCGGATTTCGATGAAACTTATGCTCCAAAGAGCTAGACTTGAATCAATTCAATTTTACTTGCTTTTGCTACTCACCACAATTTTAAGTTGTACCAAATAGACGGAAAAGCGCCTTCCTAAATGGACCTCTCCGAAATGGTCTATGTTGAGCAACCGCCGCTTTGAAGATCCAAGTCATCCCGACCACGCCTACTTCCTACACAAGGCTCTCTACGGACTCAAGCAAGCACCGAGAGCATGGTTTGAATGCCTCCGAGATTTCCTTCTCGGTCAAGGGTTTGTAGTTGGAAAGGCCGACCCCACTCTCTTTACTAAAAATATTGATAATGACTTATTTGTTTGTCAAATTTATGTTGATGACATTATATTTGGATCTACTAATGAACACTTGTGCAAGGACTTTAGTAGAATCATGACTAAAAGATTTGAGATGTCCATGATGGGCGAGTTGAAGTTCTTCCTCGGTTTTCAAGTCAAACAACTCATGGAATGAACCTTCCTATGCCAAACCAAGTGCATCAAGGACATGCTCAAGAAGTTTGGGACGGAGAACGCCAAGCCGATCAAAACACCGATGCAAGCTAATGGGCATCTAGACCTAGACAAAGAAGGTAAACCAGTTATCCAAAAGGTATATCGTTCGATGATCGGTTCCCTACTTTATCTTTGTGCATCTAGGCCCGATATCATGCTTAGTGTTTGCATGTGTGCAATATTTCAAGCAGCTCCTAAAGAATGCCACATGGTGGCCGTAAAAAGAATCTTAAGATATTTAGTGCACACTCCTCATTTCGGGCTTTGGTATCCTAAAGGTTCATCTTTTGAGCTAGTGTTATTCCGATGCGGATTATGCCGGATGTAAAGTGGATAGGAAGAGTACCTCGGTACTTGTCGGGCCTTGGTAGATCCCTAGTTTCTTGGTCCTCCAAGAAGCAAAATTCAGAGTCTCTATCCACACCCGAAGTTTAATACATTGTCACGGAGTTGTTATGCCTAATTGCTTTGGATGAGACAAACTCTAAATGACTATGGCCTAACCTATAGACATGTTCCACTTTTGTGTGACAATGAGAGCGCCATAAAAATTGCCAATAACCCCGTCCAACACTCCCGTACAAAGCATATCGATATTCGCCATCATTTCCTAAGAGATCATTCCACCAAAGGCGATATCGAGATTCAGCATGTGAGCTCAAATGACCAATTAGCCGATATTTTCACCAAGCCTCTTGATGAAAAGAGATTCTGTGAATTGAGAAGTGGGCTAAACATTTTAGATTCTCGGAACTTGACTTGAGAGATTGCACACTTGCCTTGTATGTTGATTTCAACCAAAATGAGTTTCAAAAACCCTTATTTCTTTCCTTAAAATTTATTTGGTTTTCGATCTTTTGGTTGGGTCGAGCCACTTGTGATCATAGCTCCTATTGCCTCTGTGTTCGCTGATCATAAGTGGGGAGATGGCAAAAGTGTTCACAAGTCATTCCATCTCATTCCTCAATCTCAACTCTCATTGTGCTGGAATTTTACACATATCGGACCTTCCGATTTTTGGATCGGACTATCCGATTTCTGTAAATATGCACATATCGGACTATCCGATGTTGCATATCGGACTATCCGATATCTGGGGGATCGCACACATCGGACTGTCCGATGTCCTTATCGGACTATCCGATGTGGGGAGGTTTAAGTGAAGCCCGAACGGTTATTTCTCTCCCCACTCCATCATTTGTCCCAAAACTCTTCGGCTGTTCTTCCTCCGGCGATTTTGGAGTCCCCAGATTCATCCTCTTCATTCCAAGGGTCTTCCTCCGCGGATTTGATCTCTCTTGGTGGAGATCCTCTTCCTCATTCAATATTCTCATCGGATTTGAACTCAAGGTAACCCAAATACATTTCGATCTAGGGTTTCTCACATCCCGTGAATCCTTTGTCAAATCTCTTCGGTAGATGTGTTCTATTTATCCCTAGGTTCGCAATCCACGAATTTGTTGCGAAATGAGTGGTCCATCTTCAAGAAATCACTTTTTGCATGTTTCCCGCAAATATCGGATTATCCGATTGTTGGCATCGGACTATCCGATTTCTTATCGGACTGTCCGACCTAAAATATCGGAATATCCGATGTTTCCAGGAAATTGCAAAATTGTGAATTTCCTTTCGTTTCCCTCATTTATCGATCCTTCTGTCTCACCTCTTCTAGATCAATATGGCTGCCGGCGACGACAAGGGAGAGAAATTGAAGAGGGCACTCCATACCGACGAGCAAGGGCAGTTTAAGAGGAAGACTCCAACGAACGTCCGGACTAAGCTCGCAGAAAGAATCGAGGAAATCCTCCAGATATTTCAGATTCTCCTCCCGAGGTTGCGTCGCTCCCGCTTCTACTCCGCTGCCGGTGGAAAATTGAAGAAGAAAGTTGTCACGCATCCCAAGCGTATGGGCATTACAATTTCGAAGGCCAAGATGATGCTCCTCCGCCTGGCCCTCCTCCTACACCATCCGGCAAAGGCAAAGGTTCTTCTTCTACCATCGCTTCCATCAACAGATCTCAAAGGAAAAGGTCCCGCTCAAGAAGAAGATGATGCTGACCTTACCCTTTCCGATGATGTTCAAACCCGCCGTCGTTCAGATCTTCGAGATCGGCCAGAACTACAAGGGCAAGTCAGGTTGGTGACCAAAGCTAGGGCTTCGGATCCTTACATCAAGAGAAAAGCTTTCTCCTCCGACAAGCGCTTCGGACCTTCTTTCAACAAGATTTCTATGAGATCTTATCCTCCTCGCAAGAATCCGTCGCCAATATGCAAATGGGTTGATTGGGAATATATGGAGTCATGTGATGATCCCGCCTTCAACGACGCTATTGAGGCCTCGGAGAGGCTCGGCATCAAGAGGATCATGGGCATGAAGCAAGATTGGAACACCGAGATCATTGCCCGCTTCCCACGCCACTGCATGTCTCCAATGACACAATGACTTGATGATCAAGGTGAGCTGTATGCATGTCCGGGCGTTTGGCACTTTGTTGGGATTTACAGCTGAGGAGAGCATGGATAAGGACGATCTTCATAACAATCGCCTCCTTGGTTGCCGACAATCTTAGTGCTCTGTATATCGAGGATTCAGCCTTTGAGCCCGGGAACACAAAATTCTTGAAGCCCATGATTGCTGCCGCCAACAGGCTCCTTCGAAGACCATTGCTCCTAAGGAAGGTGATGCTCTCATATCCTCGTCTTACACTCGTGATATTTTGCATCGGATGCTTCCGGTGGAAGACCGCTTATGGTGGCTCTTTACCTCGAATGAGATTCATGCAAACTCCTCGACCAAGCGCCAGCTTGTGGATTCGCCCATACATCATGAGGGTAATTCTCGCATTTCCAAAAGAGGTTTGAGTGCGATGCGGCACTTAGGGTCTGCAGATCGTGCCGCCAAGATCAATTGTTCTCAAGCTCCTCCGGCCCAAATTTCTTCGTGTCTACTCGATCCGTGTTGTCGCTTCATCGTCCCTCCGCAGCCTTCTTCCTCCACCGATCGTGTCCTGCAATATCTTGTCAAGATGGCTAAGAAGAACGCTAAGAGGCTTAAGTCCATCCGTAAGCACCTCAACCTTCCTTGTTCTAGTGGCAGTGATGACTCCTTGGCGGATCCTTTCGAGTCTCCGACGGCTGCAGCTCCTTCATCGTCTGACAATTATGCCGCCTCTGATGAGGAGTCCGAAGATTGATCATTTCTTCTGTTGTTCTTCCTCCCTTTTTGGTGCCTTGATGCCAAAGGGGGAGAGAAAAGATATCATATCCGTTATGTGTCGTGTGAACACTGATGCATTTATTTCTTTTGGTTGGTTGTTTTGGTGAACTTACCTGTAGCTTTTACTTTGTTGGATTTGATAGCTTATACTTTGTTGATTTCGATATAGTATGCTCTGATACATCATGACATGATAAGTTTGATAAGTTTTATGGTTCATCATATTATTGTTGCCGCTTACTTGAATGCCAAGATATAGGGGGAGCTCCTTTTGAATTCCACCTCCAAAACTGTGTATTTAGAATCTCTAATGCACACATTTAGGGGAGCTCAACATATCTTGGCCACTCTCAACTTCATTATTCATTATTTCTATCAAACTTTAATCGTGTTGTCATCAATCACCAAAAAGGGGGAGATTGAAAGTGCATCTAGGCCCCTAATTGTGTTTTGGATGATTAATGACAAACGATTAAGGGACTAATGGCTTAAATGAGTTTACAAGCAGGTGATAGTCCCAAAAGAAGAGCATCTACGGATATTGGTGTCCCTCAAAAGTCAAAGGAAGAACGGCGCCGATCTAGCGTGAGACTTTTATTTTTATTGAGTCAATAGGATCGCCAGACTATCAAGAGGGATGGGTTAGGTGCTCTAGAAATGATCTCGTGCTCGTGATGAACATCCTTTGCAAAACAAGTTTTCGAAGTCACCAAGCACTACACTCACCTTGTTTTCATTTTGTGCTGATAATATCGGATAGTCCGATGCGATATCTGATAGTCCGATAGTATCGGATTCTCCGGTGAGTGTGGGTGCCCGTCTGGGAGCTTTCGGAAAGTCGGATTGTCCGATATTTTATATCGGACCGTCCGATGTTGTTTGAAAAATTTTCTAAGTCTTTTCCTTGTATCTCTCGGGAAACATCGGAATGTCCGATGGTTGATATCGGATAGTCCGATATGTTCTAGAAAATTTTCTAAGTCCTTGGACTGAACTCGGGAAATATCGGACATTCCGATGTTTAAGATCGAATATCCGATGTGGACTTAGAAAGATTTTTGAAGTTGCCGAGTTCGCTGAAAACTCTTCGAAACATCGGAACATCCGATGTGTGAAATCGGATAGTCCGATGTGTGTCTTTTCTCAGCAGTTTTTGAATTTTTCGAGTGGAGTTGATCTGGATATTTGCACTGATCGGATAGTCCGATGTATGTCATCGGATAGTCCGATGTGGGGTCTGACATAGAGCAGAACGGCTCTTTTTTTGTGTCTTGGCTATAAATACCCCACTCTCTCTCTCATTTAACACACACCTACCAGTACTTTGAGCATTCACTTCACTCTTGCTATTCATTTGCTCTCTTGCTCTCTCTTGTGTTCATCTTTGTTATATTTGTTGAGAGATTTGAGCAAGTGTTTTCTAGTGCTTTGTTTCAAACCGTGAAAGTTCCTTTGAGCACTAGGGTGATTTTCAAGAGGGGATCTACACTCTATTCATTACTATTGGAGATTGAGGTCTACTAGACGGCTAGGAGTCACCGGTGAGCTCCCGATCTACGTGTGGGAAGCCGCCGGAGTTTGTGAAGGTCCGATTCCACCTCCGCAAGGAAAGGGATCAAGTAGTGAACCGGCGAGTGCTTTGTGCAACACCGGAGGATCGTGGTCGAAGGGACCCGGCTTTGTGCCTCCTCAACGGAGACGAGGATCTCCTCAAAGATCCGAACCTCGAATAATCACCGTGATCTCCTTGGTTTGTGAGTTTTCTACTTGTCCCTGTGTGCTCTTGACTTAATCATTGGGGATTCAAGTATTTGGTAGCTACTTGCAGTAAATATTGGTTGATCTAGTACTCTGGTGGTTGCCTTAGCTCAGAAATTTTATTTGGTAGAAATCTAGTCTCTCTATCTTCTCAGATCTACTTTTTAGGGTTTATTGCGCTCTGATCGGATAGTCCGACCTGTAGTATCGGATAGTCCGATATAAATCGGATAGTCCGATATCAAAGTCGGACATTCCGATAATTTCGCTGCTAAATTTGTTTTAAATTTTATTTCGCTTATTCACCCTCCCTCTAGGCGATTTTATCGATCCTTCATCTCGCCTCTAGGTTTAGCCACCGCCAAGACGCCCTTCCAAGAACCAAACCCGACCAGATCCTCCGCCTCGCTGTGGAATACGCCGTGGGTGCGCCAGGGGCTAGTGGTTGGCTTTTCCGCTAACTCCCCGGCGGACTTGGCGTCATGATTCGTATAAGCTCGCATCAAAAGATGGCGGATCTCGACTGTGGTATCGCGGGCGAAGCGACGACCAAGGCGCCCCGCCATCGCGGCTTGTCGAGGGGCCACCTTGCCCCCGCCTCGATGATGGCGGGCGCCGCCGCCTCGAAGCGATGAGAGCAGCTCCGGCGCCGCAGTCGGCCATGGAAGCGCCACCCGCCAGAACTTGCACGCCGTGTTTTCTAGACCACCTCCGGTGGAGTTCGCGGAGATTCCTCAGCCCCTGCGTGGTCGCAAGCATTGCTGGCCCGTGGATGCGCCCAACTCCGTAGGGCTCCCGCCACCAGTAATCGATCATACCTTGACGATAAGGCGATGTAGGCGCCTCAGGCCGCCGCCTTAACGAAAAAGGCCATGGCTGGGGGGGTCCAAGAAGGGCGCAAGAATCTCGGTCCGGTCCCTGCCGAGGAACCTGGGGACCTCCGCCTCACCTTGATGAGAGCCGCCGGCAGCTGGTGATGACCTCCGTGGCTGCCGCGCGCCACCCGACCAAGAGTGCCGCCACGGTAAGTGTGGCGATTGGCGATGAGTCCCCCATGGCTCTCATTCTCGGAATCAGAGGAAGTTCACCTCCGCCCACGAAGAGCCGGGCCTCGTGTCCCCATGAACGGTCTCCTCGACCGGGCCTCGATGAGCGGCTCGGCTCCCTCTACGCTGCCGGGTGCAGGTTTTCCGGCGGTTACGCCGTGGCATGGCGGGACAGTTCCGCCCGGCCATAGAAAAATATGACTAGCACCACTCAACCCGGAGGAGTTCCTCCAAATCTACACGACAATGGTGCGGCAGTCAAGGATCTGAAAAGGTCATGGCCAACTATCTCCCAACAGCCTTAACAGCTCTCGCTCGCCATGGTCAAGTAAATCTCCCGAGGGTCGGTGCACTTGTGGGAAAGTTGTGCGACATCTTTGTCGCCAATTTTCGTGGCTCCTTCACAGAGTCTTAGCAGTGGAGGATGACCTCCACGCCCGGAGCAAGAGAAGGGGAGTCGCCATGACTTCATCCGCGTTCGCCATCGCCGCAACACAATCCCCACATCTCGAGAGCAATCGGTCGTCATCGCTTTCAGAGGGGCGACGCGATCAGAAGATGAAGGAGAAGATGGCCACCCGCACCATCAGCTCCACCTCCGAAGCTTTCTCCTCGCACATAAATGTGCGCGGCCGCGCGAGGCGAAGGCTCGCCCCAAGGGTGGCTAAGGCAAGGACGAGGCCGGGACCTCGAAGGGTTCCGGCCGAGTAGGCAAGAAGGCGCGGAAGCGTGAGGCGGGAGAAACCAGGCAGGTCCTGGCCGCCGAGCATGACGACGAAGAGGATCCCGCGCCTCGGAAGCGCAACCGCCGCGAACGGCGAGATGATCGCCGCGAGCGGCGCGACGACCGTCATGACCGGCGTAACGATCGCCGTGATCGGCATGATGACCGCCGCGGTCGAGGGAACGACCGCCGCGATCAAAAGGAGGGTGAGTCCTACTGCCCGATACATAAAACCAATACCCATGACCTAGACAATTGTCGGGTCGTGGACAAGATGGTGGAGAAGCGGCTCAAGGAACGCCGCCCCGACGATGATCAAGATGAAGATCCCCCGCTGGCCTTCCAGCAGGCCGATCACGTGGTGGCCTACATCCATGGTGGTTCGTCCACCTTCCCCTCCAACGCCGCTTATAAACGGCTGAAGAGGGAGGTGTGCGCCACTACATCAAATTCGGGGGCGGGTCGGATGCTGAAGTGGTCTGAGCAAATGCTCACCTTTAGTCAGGCTGACCATCCCGAGGGCGCCAACGGCCCTGGGGCATCTCCCGGTCGTAGTGTCGCCCACCGTTCGAACGCGGCGGCTCACCCGCTGGTGGGATGAGGGAGTTCTATCAACCTCCTGTCCTCCTCGTAGTTCCGGCGCCAGATCCCGGGCAGATCTCGCGCCCACTCGCCCTTCTTCGGGTAGCCCCAGAGGCCGGTTTGATGCCCCGGTCAAAGCGCCCCGCTACCTTCGGAGAGAGGGATAACTATCGACCGAAGTTGGTGGATTTCGAGGTCGCCGACTTTGACCTCCCTATAATGCCATACTCGGCCGACCGGCGTTGGCCCTACCATGGCGGCCACCCACTACGCCATACACCGGCTCAAAAGGAGTGAAGAACTCGATCCAAGACCGGAGGAAACCTTTTCTAACCTCCTAAGAATTGCTCAAGCTCAACCCTAAAATGCGTGTTCGGTGTGCCTCCGCAAGTGCATGGGCTTTCGTGTCCAACCGGGCATTGAAGCCAATCCCCGACAAGATATCGCCATCGAGCACATGAAGCCGCCAACACGACTAAGCAGTCCAATGCCGGCGGTCTCTGGCCTCCCTGAGGCTGTTCATTGCCCATTGGGAGAGAGAAGAGCTTGCCTCTGCTCAAGTCTAGCCAAGAAGACAAACCACTTTGAGTGGATCAAGAAGCCCAAAGGTGTTTGAAGAGTCAAGCAAGATTTTCCTCTCCCCGTCTGGTCTCCCAAGGCCGAGTGAGCCATTGTTTTTATATAGCTGCCACCCCGAGGTGGTGAGCGCGGTGCACTATGGAGAGAGAAGGCGCCCAAAGGCCGGTACTACATCGCAAGGTGCTACACGAGGCGAGACCCGCACCGCAGCTCGAGAAGATGTCAGACGCAAATCCGGTGGCGCCCAGAAGCCGCGCCATTATTTCAAGGGCGGAGATTACCGTGGTCACGGCCTACCATCTCGAGAGATCCTCCATAACCGGAAGCCGAGGGCGGATTGCAAAATGGGCGGTGGAACCGGGGAATTCAACCTGAAATTGCACTCGCACCGCCATCAAAAGTCGGCCGGGCGGAGTTCGTTGTCGAGTGGACTCCGCCGCTCCGGAAGTCGAAGATACTCCGCCGCCTTCTCCCGGACCTTATTCTTTGATGGTTCCTTCAGTTGAGGGCGGGGCCGGGTCGCCCCGTCTCCCCGACCGGGACGCCCTCTAGTATGTGGTCGACTGAGTTCAAGGCCACGAACAACGTGGTCGAGTACGAGCCCATCGCGTGGTTGCGATCGCTTCAAAGATTGGGCATTCGGCGCTCTGTGAAGGGAGATTCCTGCTGGTCATCAATCAAGCGCCGAAGGAGTTCCAATGTTCGACCCCACCATGGCGCGCGACTCGCGGAGGTCCCAAGAATGGAGCGCCATTTTGAAGGTTTGGGATATATCCATGTCCCCGACGCGACAATCACCTTGCGGGACGGGCTGCAGCTTGCGCCCTCAAGGGCTTCCGCTCGGCCGAGTCTTCGAGGAAAGGTCGCCGCGACCGCCCATCGCGCCCCGGTGCCTGTGGGGACGATGGTGTCAGGGTCACAACCCCGGCTCAAAGGGGATGATGGCAAGGCCGCGGCCTCCGGCCGAGTGGGGACGGTGGCGCCATTGGTCATGACCTCCACCCGGGGGGAGACAACAGGTTCACGCCTCGGTCCGGAGGAAGATGGCGGTGCCGCCAAGGCAGCGCTTAGAGGAAACGCCGCCCAAAGAGAGTACCCGGCGAAAGCACCGAGTGGTCGCCACGCTTGGTCAGAAAATCAAGCGGATAGATCCTATCCTAGCCTTCCTGCGTGACCAAGTGATCCCCGACGATGATGCCTCAGCTGAGAAGATTGCACGTAAGGCCAAGTGCTATACCCTAGTAGGTGGGGACCTATATCGCCAGGGCAGGAACGGAGTTCTACTGAAGTGCATCACTCGGGAAGAGGGGAGCAGCCTGCTCTCTGATATCCATGGGGCGCAGCGGGAGCCATATGTCCAAATTAACGCTGTCCGGAAAGCGTTCGCCAAGGATTCTATTGGCCCACCGCCTCCGTGATGCTTGTGAGTGGTGAGGACATCGGCTTGTCGGCTTCGCCAGTAAATCCACCGACCAGCCCAGCTCGCAAACTATCCCGCCTCGCCGCTTATCCGGGGCCGATATCCCGGGTCCGTCTCGGCCACAGGGGCTTCACCCACCTCTTCGTCGCCATCGATAAATTCACGAAGTGGGTTGAGGCCGAGGCAGGGCGCGCCATCACGGCCGCCGCCGCCATCAAGTTTATGCGCGGGATCTTCGCCCGCTTCGGAGTCGCCAATCGCATCATCACCGATAACGGGACCCAATTCACCAGTGCGGCTTTTCTGGAATTCTGCGATGAAATGGGCACCAAGGTATGCTTTGCTTCCGGTGGCCCATCCCATGAGCAACGGCAAGCGGAACGCGCCAACGCGCTTAGTGCTGAAGGGCCTCAAGACGAGAGCGTTTGAACGGCTTCACAAGAGGGGCGCGCGGTGGACGGAAGAACTCCGCAAGATCGGGTCGCCCGCACCACGCCTAAGCGCCACGCAGGCGACGCTTCTTCCCGTGTACGGGCGAGGCTATTCTCCTCCGAAGCCGCCGCCGGTTCCCCGCTTCGATGTTCAACGAAGAAGACCAGAGGATCTCCGCGAGAAGACGCCAACCTTCCGAGGAAGTGCGGGATCGCGCTGCTCTCCGTGCCGCCCGCTACCAGCAAAGTCTCAGGCGGTACCACGCCACCCGGGTCTCTGAGAGAACCTGGCAATAGGCGACCTGGTCTTGCGCAGAATTCAGACGCACGCCGGGTTGCACAAACTGTCTCCTCGATGGGTGGGCCCCTTCAAGGTGGTTTCAGTATCTCGGCCTGGGGCGGTCAGGTCGGCCACTGAGGACGGCGAAGAACTGACGAATTCCTATAACATAGAGTTGTTGTGGAAATTCTACCCATGAGGGAATTGTAAGTATCCCGTTGATCGCCCTGGTCAGCCATGAGGTAAGACTCTCCCTTGGCTGGTTGGCGGCTTCTGGCGGTTAGTATGGTTGTTGCCTAAAAGGCTTTCAATTTACCATTGTTGTCCCTTTCTTTGCCCATAGTAGCAAGTTCTTTTTGCATGAATGTCGCTGGTTCCGTATGTTGGCTAATTCCTTGATCAGTAAGAGTCACCTGGTGCCTGTGTCCGAGCAAGGACGGCGACTGTGGGGCGGGCTAGATGCGTGCTCAAACGCTGCTCGCGCTCTCGGGTTGGTTCTCAAGCACCGCTGGTTGTCACCGCGAGCATCGTTAGTCTAGTACCCTCCTGAAGCCCGCCGCTTTGACGACAAGACCATGGTTCGATTTCCAAAAATCGCAAGGACTTAGAAATCAAAAGGGACCGGGCTCACCCGCTGAACCTATATCATTCGGTTCTTTCTTGCATACGCCTACTCATTCTGTTAGTAGCTGTGCCCCGAAGCTTCTTCGTGGTCGCCCAAAGGCTCGGGGGCTGGTCGCCCCGAGCTCCTTCGCGGTCGCCTCAAGCTTCTTCGTGGTCGCCCAAAGGCTCGGGGGCTGGTCGCCCCGAGCTCCTTCGCGGTCGCCTCAAGCTTCTTCGTGGTCGCCCAAAGGCTCGGGGGCTGGTCGCCCCAAGCTCCTTCGTGCTCGCCCCGAGTCTCTTCGTGGTCGCCCAGACGCTTGGGGGCTGGTCGCCCAGTGATATAAAAAGCAAGATAAGTGCTACTTGTCGCATTTTTGACCATTTCCTTATGTGCATACACTAAGATGGGTCATGTTACGCGTGATTGTCACAAGTGCCAAAAATTAACGGCCCCACATGATTAAAGGAAATGTGTTAAAAGCGTTAATGTTCGGCGCGGCCAAGCAGCCGGGGTGCAAGTTAGACGTGGTACTCGAACACGGCTCGTACGCCTCAGGTTGGCTCTCCAAGCAACCGGGTTGTCATCGTGGAGTGTCGCCGGTCTAAATACACTTCAAAACTTGTTGCCTTACACGCGTCATAGCCGTCCAGCGATCATCGTGGTCCTAGTTCCGTAAGGGTTTGAACCAAGTGACAATCCCGCAAAAACCAAACGCTAAGACCAAGTCGCCTAGTGTTGCCTCGTCGGACTCAAGGTCATTTTTACCTAAAGTCCCGCTGACTTGTGTGATCCTTACTTGTGTTTGCAGCAAACACGCGCGAATCACCGGCGGAACCTGTGGATGCTGCCCTAACCTGCTGCCTCACCATTCCTAATGGTTAAAAGGTGGCCGCTTAACGGTTTAATCTAACAAATTTGATCACACAAAATGAAAGGACCGGCAAAATAGCGTTAAACCCAGAATGTCTGATCTGCTAAGTACCACTTAAGTGTTTGTACATGCAGGTAGGTCAAACAAAAAAGAAAAGCAAATGAACCAAGAAGCCGCCGCCCTTCACTCCCGCCGATGTCGATGTCGTCGCCTCTGCCGCCTTCCACGGCCGCCGGGTGGAGACATCCATGGCGGGTTGCTCAACTTGCAAGATCCGGCCACATGCTTGGCGGCGGCGCCGCACTCGCCTCCGCAAGCTTAGTGTCTCCCTCAACGCCGGTTGTCACCACGCTAAGGGATTGAGGGCGGAGTCATGGCCGCCCAAGAAAGGCCAGATAGGTCGCGGTCATGATCGCGACCTCGACCTTCCCCGATGGAGCGAGCGGCTAGGGCTTCGGCGATCCTGAGCGCCGCCGCGGCTGGTTGGTCGCGCGTGGGCGGTGCGCAGGAGTCCTCTCGGCCGGCGCTGTCAGGCCACCCCCAAGGGCTCCAGGCACCTCTTCGTGCGCTGGAAGGCCTTCTTGAGCATGACGGACAGGTTGCGCCGCAGGCGGAAGGACTCCACCTCCGAGGTCTTCGCCAGCCTCCGCCTCTCGCGCCGATCTTCGCCCTTTCGCCCACGCTCGCATGGCGGCGATATCGATTTCTTGCGCCATTGCCTTCTCGCGGTGTCGCCACTGCTCTCGCTGCAGCTCGCTTCTCACCGACGCTTAATCGCCGGGCGATATCGCCTCCGTGCTCGCGCGAGCTATGGCAAGGGCAAAGGCCTAAGGCGCTGCGGTGTGTCGCCGAGCCTGTGAAGAGCTCGACGTGGCGTTCGGTGGGGGCTGGCGGCACGGGTGCGAGGGTTCTTGGAGGCGCGAAGGCTGGTCACCCGCTCTGCCCTCTTCGGGAAGGCCGGGCATCTGGCGGGGCGACGGCGCTCGGTGGGCATCAGTGGCGCTTCCGCCCTTGGCGCTGCCCGAGGGGCCGCTTTGCGGTGCCTCAAGCCGAGGCGGCATTAGGAGTGTGAGGCCACCTTGTTGGATGGTGGCTTGGGCTCCCATAGCCGATGAAGTTGGCGCCATGCTGCTGCTTGAGGCCGGGCCGAGGAGGTATTTGAGCGGCGCACACGGGAGGCGCCGGTGCACGGAGGAGGAGACGCGGGCGGGCGCATTGCCAGGCGGCGCCACCAGCCGATGAAGTCGAGATTAGCGGCTTATGCGTGGCCTCGGAAGAATCCGCCACGACGGGCTCGTGGCGGCGGAAGTTTGGCCAAGGCCCACGCTGGCCCTCTGGGATCTGGACCTGGTGTCTGGGCAGCGATCGTTTACTCCGCGCCCGATCGTTGGCGTGTCCTGGAGTCCATTGGGGAGCAGCCTTACGACCCTTAGGCGCTCCGCGTGCTCCAGATTGGCAAGCGGCTGGGCCGCCGGAAAGGGGTGCTTGGCCGAACCCAACAGATCAAGACTGGCGAGCCAGCTGCCTCGACACCGCTCCTCCGTGTTCCCGCTACCGCAATGGACAAAAAGTAGTTGCTGGTTGGTAGGAGACCACAAAAAGGAGCATGTGCGCAAGAAAAAGTTAAAGAAAGACGAAGACTCACGTCGGGCCATGTGCGCTGCTGCCGTTGCCGCCAGATATCGCCATGCGTATGACACGCTATGGTAAGAGGGCTGATCCTCCGAGCCACGAAGTCCCGGGCTACTAGCCCCCCAGACAGTCCGGCTTCCCGCAATCGGAGGACGCGGGTCGCCATTGCGCGGAGTTCCGCCGTCTCCTCGACTGGAGAGTTCCAGTCCTCGATGGCCTCCGCAGCCCCGGCGGGCACGTTCATGGCGTAACGCATTGTCTATCCTTGATGTATGACCATTCGCTGCTCCATGATTTCCAGTTGGACCAGGGCTAAAAGGTGATGTAGCGGGAGGCCATCTCGTCCCGAAGCAGGCGGAAGTAGCAACTCCCCACTATCTCATTGTCGGCGGAGGCGCGGCAGAGAAAGAAGTAGCGGAAGAGTGGAAGATTCGGCATCACCCCCATGAACATTTCACAGAGGTGTGCGAAGATGGAAAGAAAGATAATGGAGTTGGGGGTGAGGTGAAGGTGGTGGATCTCAGAGAAGTGAAGGATCGTGGAGGAAGAAATCGGAAAATGGCGGAACCAGCCCGCCATCATGGCCAAGTGTGGAGAAGGATTTCGCCGAAGGCACACATGGCGTGGAGGTCCCCGCCCGGATCAGTGGAAGGTGCCTCCCGGCGCCAGATGGTTGATTCTACCCACCGCGTGGGAGTCCGGGGAGGTACGGGAATGTAGGCGCCATAAGGAAGACGAAGGCTTTTTGAGCAAAGAGATTGAAGAAGTAGAAGTTGAAGTGCGCAAGGAAGAAGAAGGCGAAACCGCTTGATACAGATGAACCTATCTATATATGCGCCCCTGCACCGACGGTTCACGAAGGAGACAAGATCGTGCGTCGCCTCGGGTCCCGAGAAAAATCTGCAGATACGCGGGAGGGGAACCGAGGCGGTCGTACCCTCATGAGTGGTGGCCCCACCCAAGAGCACGCTAAGCATTTAATGAAGGTTCTAAAGTAAGCTTTGGTACGCGCTCCTGTATGGCCCGGCTATCACTGCACTCTGTGTTGGGGTACCCTCTTCGCGCGACATAAGCGGTCAACACGGCGGTCAACATGCCAAACTCCACGTGGCGCCCGGCGAAAGGTGGGCGAGCACGCCTTTGCCCGGCCTGGCATCCACGTGGCGCCCGGCAGGTGGGCGAGCACGCTCGCCGCCTCTACCGCAAGGCAAAAAGGTGGTGCGAGGTGGCTTCACCTCAAGGCTCCTTCGCCGTATCACGTTCGGGCAACAGGCAGCGTGTCGAACCGTCAACTGCAAGGATTTCTGCTATAAGCCCATTCTCTCGACGCTCTCACCAACCCGTCGAGAAAAGGTCACATCCCGGCGTGACGGGCGAAGCCATACGCGCCGGCATTTAATGAGGTCAAGGAACGGGACAAGACGGAAGGGGTAATAAATGTATGAAGATAAGCATGATGACCCTCCTTGGTACCGCCTCTACTGCTCCGCCTATATAAGGGCCCCGGGTGCATGGGAAAAGGGGTCGAGAACTAAGGGAAGAACTGTAACCCAAAGGCTTTGTACCGCTCTAAGTTGGCTAAACACTCTACAAGCAATCTAGCAGAAGTAAGGCTATTACCCGAGGCAAAGGGGCTCGAACTCGGGTAAAATCTTCGTGTCATCCGTAGTTCATAGACGCAGGAATCCTTCGCGTAGGAGTCCCTAGGGTTTCGCCTCTAGGTTTAGCCACCAAGACGCCCTCCTTCCCAACCAAACCCGGCTCGCATCCTCAGACCTGTCAGTGGAATACGCCAAAGCAAGAAGAACTCTGTATCTATTAAAAATGACTAAAATTTACTTTTTCCCCAATATTTGTGTCTACTGTCTCATCTCTATGAAATATAATATAACAAATGAAATTCAATACTTACCTAGATTTGATTGACAAAATAAAAAAATTGATTTTTTTTGAAAATTTTATAGAATGGTACCGTGACTATTCTTAATCTCTTATAAAAATTTTAGATCATGTTCACACTTGAGAAAATTTATAAAATTCTCACAAGACTATTGTCCCAATTATATTTATTATGTTTTTTTATTTTTTTAAATAACAAATTAAGTTCAATTATTTTAAAAAATTTCGTATGATCCTACACTACTAAAGATAGTATCATAAAATTTTTAGATCATTATTAAACTTATAAAATTTTATAAAAATTAGATAGTGTTTCTACCAAAATTTTAAAATATCTCAAAATTATGTTTTTCAAAAAATTTCATTGAAGATGACTTACTTAAGGGTTATTGGACTAAATACGGTCAAATCTGGCCCTAAAAGTTCAAAAACCAGCGAAAAATTACAAAGAAAAATTCTGAAAAAAGAAATTACTGTAGCAACTTTATTTTTAATTTTTTATCCAACTGGTAATTTGGATTTCGTGTTGGCCCGAAATCTGAAATTTTGAAAAAAATTTCGTCAAAGTTTGGTGAAATTTTCATCCACGCACGGGAGGACTTTTTGCAGTACTGCATATTACATCACCTCACGTGAGAATTTCTTGCGTTTGCAGCAGCACTGAACAGGCTACTGTGCACTTCCTCCAACAGCATTCCCAGCAGCGCTCTCTGTACGGTGTAGCTGCTTGGCTCTGATGTCACACTCCACAGTCTCCACTGCTTTCCTTGCTGCACACATTGATTGGACGATTCCTTTTGACGTCGCTGCATGGAGGGCGTCGCTTTCCTTGCTGCACGCAATCTTTGTTAATTGTCAATTTTAATCTTGACGTCGCTGCACGGAGGGTAGAATTGTGGGGGTACGATTCTATCCGCTAGTAATCTTGTTAATTGTCAATTTAGCTTCTCATGTCTTTAGTAATTGCAGTAGTTGCAGTTTCGGCGTTTGTTTTCAGGCTGTTTCGTATTGAGTCAGGAGTCCAGTAAAGGTTGCAGATAAAAGCGAAAAAAAAACAGTGTATTCAGTTTTCTTGTAACAAACAAATTTTGATCTATTATCTGACTATAAAAGAAATACAGAAAAGCTGGTGGATTGATCGCTATGCAAAAGGAAAACCAGAGTGTTCTCTATTGTTCTGCAGAAGTTTAACGGAGTGGTTTACTGTACATCATCGGCATGCTAATTGCGTTTAGTTTTGCAGTAAGCAGGTTGCCGTTTCAGGTATCAGCGCAGTTTTCGCTGAAGTATTGGCGATTGATGAAGTGCGTTCCTGGTCAAGATCCAACAGTCTGCCTCCAGATTTCTTGCGCCGCCAGCCGAACGCTAGGAGCCTTCTTTTTTCCTTCCGCTAGTCCTTGATGTTGTTACCGTGCCGGTACCGTCTATTGCCATGTGCCACCTCCGAGAGTCACCTCGTCCTGGTGGAGAGGCATATAGACTAATATAAAGCCCATGGGATTGCCGATCGCCCAGGGCGTCCACGTCATCGGTCCTCTTGACGCTGTCCCCGTTGCCGGGCGCCAGCGCTGCTCAGTGCGTTCAGGCGTGGCGATTTCTCGCCGTCCGTCGGTGCGATGAGCGGTAGCGCCCGTGGATTCGCACCGCTTCTAGGGTCTTGCCTTGACTCCTCTCGATTCGCTCGCCCCTCATTTTCTTCGTTCGTCTCTCGTCGGTGGCTTCGCGGGTTCCGCCGGCCCTCGCCGTCCGCTCCAGCGTCGCTTCGCCCGGTCCGCCTCCTCTTCGGGCGTGCTTCTTCGACAGTCCTTCTGCTACCTTCTGGTTCCTTCCCTACTGCCCCTCCTACTCCCTGCTATGCTCCGCACCAAACAAGGTGGCCGGGTTCAATGGAGCTCCTAAACCTTCCCCATCCCGCCGATTAACAGATCTGGCCATGGCGCGGCTCGCTCCAATATCCTCTGCTGTGGCAAGGAATAGATCTGTTGGGTTTGGGGTTTCCCGTTTCCATGTTCTCGTGCGGGTTTGGGCTATTGGAGTGCACTGTCATTTCTTTGAGGGTCGGTGAGGCTCCCATGGATCTTGCGGCGGGACCAATTATTGTGGATTACATGATCGGCCTTGCTTTCTGGAACCACCATTTCCCTGAGCTATTTTCATGGGTTCTTGTTGCTATGAATCGGATAAATGCGCTACGAGTTCAATGTTTTCCAGTACAGGTTTCTGAAATGAATGAATTCTAATTCTAATAGTGTTTATTGCTTTGTGGCAGTGTCGAGGCTCTAGTGGCTTTATGTATCAAGTTGCATGCAGGGGTTCGAGACAGATAAAATTTTCGAAGTAAGAGCACTGTATATTCTTAGAGTTGATCTGAAAGGGTGGAACTTATATGAGATTCGGTACAGGTTTTAATGTACTTTTAAAAGCGATATATGAATCTGAATTATTGCCTTCTATATAATTTTGTTTTGCTACTTCATGCAGCTGATGGCATCTAACTCTGCTCATTGAAGGGTTTTGGATTTTATCAGCGAGAGGAGGTGCTGCAATATTATCCACATGGTTATCATGGGGTTGGCAAGGAAGGAAGGCATGTGTATATATTGACTTGCTTCCGAGAGTTGAACCCAATATAAGCTTGTGCAAATTACAGCAGTGGAGCACTATATTAGGTACCGTGTGGGAGAGTTAGAGCATTCGGTCAGAGATTTCCTGCGTGCTTTGCTGCTAAAAGGCATGTAGATGCAGTCCCTACAATATTGGATGTCCATGGTGTGGTATGTTCATCGCCTTTCACCTACATATGCTTTCTTCATGCCAATAACTTTTGTCTTCAGAGAGAGCTAACAAAATTTTCAAACAAGAGCATTAGCATTCCATTGAGATTACCATTTTTGGCTGAGAAACCTTCCATTGAAATCATTAGTTATTCTTATAGGATGTACTGTATAATGTAGTTATCAGAAGTAAAAAATAGCGCTTTTTTGTCATGAAATACAGGCTTCTCATAAAACAATCTACTAGGGTAAACCTAGGATTACATGCGGACTAATGATTCTCGTGGTATCTTACCTATTAAAAATGCGACAATTGTGAATCATGCAGGTGCTTGCGGGTTAATTTTCCATCATTGATCATACAATAAACTGTGAGGACGTTCTAAAAAACATCACGCTAATATGACATGCCAATTAGTGATGGATTATTTTCCTTAATGTAATGCTTGTCTGAGTTGTAGACTGTTAGTAATCTAATAAGGCTCCAAAGCATCGAATTTTCAGGTACATTTGCGATTACACATTTATCAATATGCATAGTTTTTGAATTTGTGGAGAGCTAGCAAGATATTGAGTTGTGGGTTGTTATGACCTTGCTATTAATTTCCTTTCTACATGATTTTTTGGGTTTTCTTCTTCCCCATGATTCGTTCTGCCTTACATTCGTTGAGTATTTTGTTATTCACTGTTTGTAAACGAGCCCGCTTACCTAAGTACTACTGAAACCGGGTTTTGTTTTTCATTCGGATGCATTATGGTGATGGTGGTGATAATCTAGAGGTATACCTATCTAATTGGAGAAGCATTTGGATGGAGATGCATATGCATTCATGCAATTACATGTTAATATTAGCATTCAGATGTAAACATTTTAGGATCAGAGTTACCTTTTGGTAGAACTGTTGATGTCCGCATATGCATAGTAAGACTAGCTCCCACTCATTGATACGTAGAAACTTCATATGACATCTCTGTCATCGTTTTTTTGCCAGTACTTGCTTGATTGATTCATCAATTTGTGGTGCTTGCCGTTTAATCTTAGTGTTTGTGAGAGAGAGATTTATTTTGATGATATGGGCAGGATGCATGAGGATACATACACGGCCACACATTTCATTGGGTATTAGTCTATATTCCTGAACTAATGTTTTTTATATGGTGTCTTTTTACAGTTCAGATAGATATAAAAAAATGAAGAGAAAGTGATTATTTGCCTATCTTATAGAATTGCCCATCGGCATTTTCTAGTGCCGCTTTATGCTTAGCATAAAGCATTGGTGCGTAATCAGAGATCATTTCGTTTGGTGGTTTGTGGCGATGCAATTGTGTTGTTGGATTACTTTTTCACATTCTCTGCGAGATATTAAGTGATGTTGATAGGTCCCGCAACAATTGAATTGTGCCGCACTTCTGTGAAGACTTGATTAAGAAAGTGATTATCAAACAAACCACTCAACTTACAATGGCTGATATCTTACAAAGGTCGGCTTTAGATTATCCTAACAGAACATTTAAGGTATTCATAATTTTTATAGCTTATTGCTTCAAATTTTTCTAGATACTACCTCTGTTTTTTTTACTATATGTTTTTGCCTTCGCAGTTCCCAACATATGGATTTACATTAAGATATATTAATTAATCTGATTATAATATAATAAGATCATTTTTTACAGTAGATCTATTGGTACAGCTTTCATATAGTCGATATAGATGGTTCTACATCTATCTGTGATTAAGATTTATAAAGCTCGACTTCATATATATTCTTCTTTATATAGTATGACAAGTGTATGCCTGGTCCGGCCTCTCCTAGCGCCATTGTTCTTTTCATCATAAGCTGCCAGCCATCGTAGTACTCCAAGAATATAAGTATCCCGACGCCAGATTGGTTCTTCCAAATGGCACTCGTGCTTAGCACATAGTTTTTGTCGATTTCGTATGCGATGTGTTAGCCATATATTTAGATCTCGAGCAATGTAGTCCAAAAGCTATCAATGTATTGTCCTATGGTGCAACTATATAAGATGCATAAAACGCAGTACCTAGCTTTTGTTCCTCTCTCACTACATGCACTATCGAATTCTGCTATGGACTATCGAATTCTGCTACTTACGATAAGTGCTACAGCATAGAGTTATGTGTGCTGATTAAAAACTACATAATTAGCTGTTTTATCTTAGATTTACTCTGTTAGCATGGTTTTGCCAGTTGTATTATATTTCAGTTCCAATCAAGATGGATTTATCGGTAACTTTTCATAGCTTACTGTCTGATTTAAACTGTACAGTCTGCCTACAGAGCCAAGCACTAATGCTTTAGCCATTGCAGTTCCAACACCTATGGGCAATAAACTCAACCTCTTTCTTTGGAAAGTGATTATAGAAATCGAATTGATGCCAGTGAGCTTGCTGAAATTGACAAGATCATCAAAGAGAATAGTTTTTCTAGCCAGGTTTGTTGCAATCACATATTACTAGCCTACTGCATTCAGATAACACCAAGGCTACGGTGTTAGAGGTCTGTAGCCTACTTGAGTACAAGTTTTTATGGTAAATATGGATGCAGAGTTTTGACATTTTTTGTAGTTTGTTTGGTACATCGTGATTCGCCTTATATTGTTTTGAGATTTTACACATACACCATGTGTGCTGACATGTTTTAGATAAAATCAGCTGACATTTTTAGGTAATTGAGATGGATTCAACTGCATTACGTTGAGGTCCTCTACTTTTTTTAAAAAAAAACCCTCAGTCCAAATTTTACACGGCGCGGCATAGCGCGCTACCTTGCCTAGTAGTTTCAATTCTAGAACGTATAGCAGAAATATAGGATCGAATGAATATGAGATATGGATGTAAGATAGAAAAAAATTTCGGAAAAAATCATGAGCACATGATAGCTATATCACTATATAAAAAATATTTATAATAAAACTATTATTTTTCCTATAAACTACATGCATATATTTATAGTAGTATATAGTAAACTTCATATAGAAGTAGAATTAAGATAGAGTAGGAAACAAATTCATATCACCCTCAAACTCATCGATATATACAACCAATTCCAATTGCTACTAAACACGTCAGACGCCACGAATAAAATCCATTTCGCTTTTTTTCGTCAATAACAGTCCATCAGCTAGTCAGCTGCATGCCATATGATTATTTGTCACTCGTCAGTCTCTTGATTCCGATCAATGGGCGGGCCCAGACAGCTAAGTTCATCAACTGCTCGATGTATGCCCACGTCTGGGCCAGTAGTGTAGGCCCACTTTGGCATTGTTTATGTTTGTGCAAAAGACAGCTTTTAATTGATTGTGCGTGCCGGTCGATAGTCTCAGGAACATAATATAAAAACTGGTCACATATAATTTGAACTGAAGCAACACTCTTACCGGATTTAATTAGTTTTTTCTGTAAGACCCGACCATACATGCACGCTCCTCTCTACGTGTTGAATGAAGCTTCATTAGGTAGGTAGGGATCGATCGCGCACACATGCGTGCATGCACATGCCTTGAAGAAATAGAAGTCACGGACGACTTTGTTTTGGAACACAAACGCGGACGACTCTCCAGTTCTTGAACACAGGAAGAGATGACAATCTCATTCAAAAATGCTATGGGTACTCGACTACTCCGTTGGTCATAAATAGTTATTATTTTAAACATAGGATAATCAAATTTTTAAATTTTGACCGGCAATATATTTTAAAATATTTAAATTAGATACATGAAAATCATATCTATAGATTTGTCTCGAAAAGTACTTTTATAACACTATAATTTTATTGAGTTTTATAAATATATTATAATAGAAATTAGTAGTCAAAACAATGTTTTAAAAAACCGCGTCGACGTCCAAAACAACAAATCTTTGTGATCGAAGAGAGTAATTTATAACCTTTGATGTGTTCCAACATTCACGTGTCTCCATGTTGCTTGTATCATTGCCCCTCTATTTCCATCGGTAGCGTAGCGAGGCAACTAGGGGGAGATTAGATAGAGGCAACTCGATCCTAATAGGATAGAGCTGGGCAGCTTGAATTTGATCCGCTGGCCGGGTCAAAATTTGGTTGAAATCTCACAATTCTTTAGTAATTCAGGTTATTTAATTTGGGAGACGTCTAGGCAGCATTCAAGTGCTGCTTCGCGGTTCGACCTCCTGGTGCCACCCTGTTCTCCCCTATGCCGTGGCACCATTCATATCTTTGGGCTCTTCCGCTTGTTGTGGCCACCCTGACCAGTGTGCATCGTCAGAGCTATCATCGTCGGCCACCATCTCCTAACCACTGTCTCCTCATTGCCCCTGTAGTCTCCACTCCATGCCACCATCTCCATTGCTTGCCCCCGTCTCCCAACTTGTGGCCGAAGCAGTACCACCACCACCTCACCCTTGGTCTGCCACCACCCCTAGCCTCTCTCCAAACCCTAGGGGTTCCAGTGAATCCAACCTAGACCCAAACTGTCGAAGCTGGAAAAGGAGGTCGGAGCACATATCTCGAGGGAAAAATACTACGGTGAGAAATTCGAGTACTCAATCCCAAAAACACTCGAACACTAGTTAGCAATTTCCTCTAATTTGTGTAGAAAAGTCCTAACTAACCAAGCTTGCGATGTATCTATTCTTGTCTCGTAATTGCTAATTAATCAGCACTCAGGTACATTTTTTTTGTTTCATAGCACTTGAATTTTATGGCCGTGGGATGTAGCACAGAGGTTTGTGCCTTGTATTTTGCACGCTTCACCCAGCAAATGAATGCACATGTTTTTACCCATTAAGAAATCAGCAGCGCGGTTGGACGAATTTTAAAGAGAAAAATTCCTGTATATCATTGAAAGTTGTCCGATGTTGAATTTACCACTAAAACAATTTTGGCTCCCCATATACCATTGATTTTGTTCTTCGACCCTTCCATACCAATGTCGTCCCTCAGCCGTTAATGTGTTGTGAAGTGGGTTACGAAAAGATAGACACGCCATTTTTCTTCCATCTCAACTATTATTCTCAGTGCCCTCTCTCTCTTCTCTTTCGTGGACTCTTTGGCCCCTTACTCCTTTCTTTGCGCAAAATAGCTCTCCTTTTTTTTTTTTTGCAAAAACAGGCCCTCTGTGTGCTATAGTACCATGGGAGAGGTAATCTCGTGGTACTGCAGCACAGGAATTTGATTTCCATGGTCCTGTGCGTGTGGGAATTTGAATTGCCAGGAATAGGGGCACGGAAATCAGCGGCGCACAATCCACCCGCGACCGTAGGATTCAGTGCAATTGCCACAGAATATAGGCACGAAAATGTAATTTCTACGGAACAGGGGTGCGAAAATCTAATTTCTACTGGATGGGGCGCGGCATTTGTATTTTCCGTGGCGGAGGTGCGTGGCAAGATTTGGGGAGGAGGTATGCAGGATTTGGGGAGGAGTGAACCCGTATGGAATTTAAGGAGTGAGAGATGGTGAGGGAGGAGTGAGAGAGAGAAACAAGATAAGAGAGGAGCAGTAGTATCATTTGACAAGTTTGGTGCCATTAACGGCGACGACAAAGGCAGTCACAGTAGCATGGAAGGGGTCAAATAAGAAACTCAATAGCATAAGGTGGAGGGAACTTTTTTCAGTGGCAAATCTGATCTCGATATTACTCTCGATGGCATAGAGGGAATTTTCTCAATTTTAAACAACCTATTTGCTTCGATTTTTTTGTCGCTTAGTCTCATACTCTCGGACCTTTCAGGATAACTTCTGATTGTGCAGATTCTAAATTATAGGAAAATAGTGAAGGCAAAGTGCTTTTATCAATTGGTTCTAGATCTTATGGTTCAAAATTTGATTACTACTCCCTCCAGTTTACAAAAACTTATCGGTTTGGGATATATGCAGTCAAACTTTTGAAACTTTAGCTATCAATATCTTTTAAATATTTAGATCGGATGCATGAAAATCATGAGTGGATTCTTCTCGAAACATACTTTCATAATATTACAATTTGATATCAATTATGGATCTGATGAAAATAGGTTGGTCGTCGATGACGACAATAATCTGGCTCGAATGTTGCATGATGCAGAAGACAACTACACTAGTCAGAGAGAGTTTAATCAATTCAAGGGTTTGATGGAGGATTCGGAGAAACTTTTGTTCCCGTGTTGCAAGGAGGAATACACAAAGTTGCACACCGTGCTTTCACTGCTGAAATTGAAGGCATGTAATGGTTGGTCGGACAAGAGTTTCACGGCGTTGTTATATCTCTTAGTGGACATGCTTCCAGAGGGAAACATGTTGCCTAAAATCACGTATCTAGCTAAGAAGGGTGTATGTCCCTTGGGATTGGAAGTAGAAAGAATACATTATGATATTGATGTATATCTACTGTGTATGAAACGAAAATACATTATGATGTCGCTGCTTATCCAAGGGCCGAGATAACCTGACAATGATATTGATGTATATCTACTGTAACGACCCCCAATTTTTGCAAAAATGCAAAAATGGAAATCTCATGTGCTTTCCGTACTAGTCTCTAGATCAGTAGCTAGTACGCACATTTACAACAATTGGAATCACAACTATACATCATATTATTAATGCAGAAGCTATTATTACAATGTATTTTACACTTGGAGTAGAAATTTATAGTACAGGAAAAGCAAATCTTGTAGTGTACCCATCCAACCCTTAGACAACTGACAAGGTGCTAATCCCTAGAAAGATCGCTTATCTTGAAATTCCCATATCCTGCGATGAAAAGATATTCTTCGGAGGTTCGTGGTCTTATCCACCTAAAACAACATAATAAGCAATGTTGAGTACTTTCGTACTCAGCAAGACTTAAGGTGGTATTTGCAAATACATAAATGAAAGTCATGTCAAAAGAGGTTTCTACGGTTAATTTGCATAAAGCAATATTTGATTTTTAAGACAAGTTACAATTGTGAAACGGAATTTGTAGAAGCATGTTTGATTGATATGAAAGTAACAATAAAGCATAAGTAGCAACTCACAGTCCTCCATGACGTGAGTGTCGAGATAACCAATTTCCAGCCACCCAAGGCATAACCACAATCATTGCCAAAACAAGGCACAACAGGTGAAAATCATCCCATTTTGTAAATAATAAAACAACTAGCTATGTGATGATGTTACCAAGTGCCTTTGACCGTAGGCGCTGCTAATTAATTAGATTTACACTCTGCAAAGGTGTACAACTTTACCCACAAGAAATGATCAACTCTTTGTGCAAGCTATTAGCACACTTCCTTAGGTGTGCCGCAGAGAGATCATAACATTACCGTTACATTACCAAAACCCAACTTTGCACCAGCCCAGTAATGTTAATCCTTGCTATGAAGAAGAAACATAAACAGCAGACCTACATCATCTTTTGAAATGGAAATATGAGTAGTAGACCTCCTCGTCTAAAGGTTTCTTCTTATAACAAGGTATATGCCATTGTACCAACATGCATTTACCCACACTGTGGTGTGGAAGCCCCTCACAAGCAAACCCTGATCGGAGTGCTTCTACTATCTCCCACCTACCAATGTGCAAAGCCAGATTTAAGCAACTTAATAGGTTAAGACTGCCCCATTACTTGTGGTTCCACGGATTCTTGGCTTGTAAGCAACCCATAGCTCAGTCCTTAATCTGACACGGGCAATACTTCACCCTACACTACGTACAATCCCCATTGTATATCCGGCTATTGCCAATAATTGCTCGCATCAAAATCATAGTTTTATTTGGAGTTTTTATTCAAAATACCCATGTCTGATACCATGTCGTAACCATCATTTTCAAGTTCTCAATAAAAAATTTTGATCTGATCATATCCGACATTGATTCTAAAGCATGGCTAAGCATGGATAATATATAATCGCTTATACCCATGTTGACATTATTTATTGTCTAACCCCATCCTATGGTTATTAAGGTTCACATGTTCATACTTATCAAGAAAGTCCATGAGATAACAGGTATATTCTACCAATACCACAAAATAGCGAATTTACAGAAAATAAATGTATGCATGAAAACATTTGATAAATAAAAGGAAAATAAATACTGGGATCAATATGTTCAAGGGGGTGCTTGCCTTGCTTATTTGTCGTTTACGACGAAGTCGTGGTCGCAGCCGGCATAGACGGCGACAGAGTTAGTTACGTCAAGTTCTACATGTCGTTCGACGGAAATATAGCAAATAATAAACTTTAATAAGGGCAAAAAGAAAATAGATAGAAAAGCAAATAAAGACTCTTAAAAAGAACATGGATTGCTCTTTATGAATTTATTAATTTTATTTTACGAATTCAAGATGCAAAAATTGTTTAGATTAATAGAATTAAGCATCAATCAATTTGTTGTATAATATATATATATGTGAATGGTATTAATCTCTTAATTAACATTGTATAAGGATTAGTTTGAATATACTGGACCAATCATGATAGGTTACTAGTTATATATTCATACTTTTTTAATAAGGTTCTAGTGATACAAATATCTTAATTTTGGATTTCTTCATTGTTTCCGAGTTCGTTAACTCATGTTATCAAGTTCGGTAATCATAACACTTTAGGTTATTATGCTAACAGGATTAATATTCAAAGCATAACGGAATAAGATTATTTCTTCATATTATGGTAGTCTATACTTTGAAGCGTATTTCTGTTTCAATTTTATAAATTTTAGGATTTGGACGATACATTATATTCATCATTAAAAGGGCTTATGTGGTATGAGAAAATTTACGTTATACAGAATCGGCGAGAAGTTTACGATTAACACCGGGTTTTGAATTAGCTGGATCTCATTGATAAGTAAGTTGTAATTAATATGTTTTTCTAGAATATGTAGTCCATATATCAAATAATGTTTCTACGTTGATCTTTCCGAAATTGCTTAGTTGGTTTAGTTATCTACCGTCTATTTCACGAAGGATGTTTGCAGAAGCGAGATTTATATACAGAGTAAATTTTAAATAAATTTTTTCTAGATTATGGTAGTATATATAATGAAGAATGTTTCTGGACTAATTTCCCTAATAATGGTATTTAGACAAGAAGTTTTATGGTTACTGAAAAGGCTTAAATGGTCACATAAATGACTTTATCGGGATTCGGATTTCATTTTAAGTTTGCAACTATACTAAACATGATTATTAATTCATTTTTTTGGCATTATCAGGGGATGATCCTAGAAGTGTTTTAAAATAGGTTTTCCATTATTTTGATTTTAGTCAAGGTATTTCATATGCACATGAAAAATGAAATCTATTAGGAAAGCAATCTAGATTAGTTCTTCTTATCGATTATTATGGGTCTATCTCAAAGAATATCCTAAGATTAGCTTTGCCTAATCTGATACTTAGCTCATGAAGTTTTATGTAATCTTTTGTTGCTATAAAGTGATTTAACCTCATAGTCTATTCTGAATCATGTGTATGAACAGATGTAGGTACTACTGCTAGTTCATTCAATACAAGCATAACTATAAGTCTTTCTCTTATTTATGAAACAATTCAAGTCTAGTTCATTTCTTAAATCTTTTTGGCATAATGAAGTAACCTACTGACCTAATGTCATATATAATTCAACTTCATTTATTTCATATTTCTTTTGTACCATTTATTCCTCTTTTGAATATTTAAGGCATTGAAAATGTTCCTTTTAGAAAATAATTCAAACAAAGTTGAAAATTAAATATTTTTATATATTTGAGTTCCTGGAGGTATAAGGATTTCATAAAAATTGGTTTCATTCAATTATGAGTTTGTTTGTAGAATTTTTATGTGAAGCATATATTTAGATCTTCTATTTAAATTTGAATTTCAAATTTATCCAGAGATACTTTTCAAAATATTTTTGCATATTCTGGAAGAACTTGATTTTAGATGAATTTATAATTTCTTTCACCTTATTTGGATTAAAGATGCAAAAGATATTCAAGATTGAAATTAGCTCGGTTATGAAAATTACAGAAAATACGTTTTCATCATAGGAAAGTGCCTTTCATTTTTTTGGTTTATTTTTAAACACAGCTGACATGTGTGGCCAACGGTTCAGTGAGACGAGGCGACTGAGATGGCTGTGACTGACAATGGGGACCCACGGGTTAGGGGAAGAAAACAGAGGTTTACCGTGGATGCTTGCCGCTGGCGAAGTAGCTCGGGGGAGGTCCGGCCGACGGTGAGATGAGCACCAGGGGACTGAGGCACACCCACGGGTGGTAGGGATTTGACTAGCGGCGGACTGAGGCGAGCTGCCAACGAGGAGAGGTGGCGGCGGAAATGGCGACTCGCTTGAGACGAAGACGAAGGCAGTTCGGTTTGAATGGGTAGGGGATTGAGCATCAAGGAGTCACATGGGTTCCATTTGTGGGTTTATTTTGAGCAGAGGGTGGCCGAGGAGCTCTGCTGTCGAATGACCGGAGTTGGAGAAGAAGGCTCACGGCGGCGGCGACATTTCACATGAGGGTTACTGAATTTTCTTGAGGGCTTTTTAACTCTTGTAGCTTGCTGATGCTAAGGCTCAAAGGAATTTGGAAATGGATGAGTGATTTGGCTCGATTTTGCATTTGGGCTGAGCTCTAGTCCTTTGGTCATGGCAGAATTAGGGCAAATTCTGGGCGTCTCGGCTAGGGGAAATGAAGGATAGGGAGAAGGGAAGTGAAACACAGGCAAAGGCGGTCTCGGGGTGCTATTTATAGATGGCGAGGACACAGATAGGCCCTGGCCGATTGAGCTCGGTCTTGGCTGGGCGACTCGGCGAGGCGAGCTATGCTGCACATTGGGAGGCATGATGGAGCCTGGGAAACACAGAGGAGACGGCCGCGTGGAGGAACGGTGGCGGGCTAGGATTGGCCGGAAGGTACTAGGCGCAGAGGTGTGACGCCAGCCACAGGTGCACGTGAAGGAATTGCTCGAGGGCTTCTTCACTAAAGGTAGAAGATGACCGGAAGGAGATGGCGCATGGGCAAGACAGAAATTGGGCCCACATGGCGTGAAAGGAATGGGGAAGCGAAGCACTTTTGAGAAAAATAGTAGGTTGAGTATGATAAGCTTCAATGAATCGGTTTCTGTCTCATCAAGAATTTATGAAAATTTTATGTACAATTTATTGTCAATTTCTAGCTACTGTAGAAATTTCAGAGAAAAATATTATTCAAAGAATTTATAAAAATTCGACAAGACATTAAGCACGCTTCTTAGCTTTTTGTTTTTGAATTATCAAACAGTCTAAATCTTATCAAAACTTTTTAAACTTTTTATAGGACTTCATATTAATGTTTTTATTCTTTACTAAAATTTTAATATTTAAATATTTTATATTTAATTTATTAAAATTCTGACAATCTGATTACTAGTTTACTAATCTCTCTGTTTTTGAATTTTTAAATATCACAAATTAATTTATTAATTTATTAAATTTTTATTTTAATTAATTTATTGATGAATAAGATAATATAAAATTTTTAGATCTAAATTATGAAGGAATATGTTCATTTAATTCTGGCATTTTTACTATTGCTAGTCAAGATACACTAAATAGCTTTTAATTCGCCCATAAATGCTTGATATGACATTTTAAAATTTTAAAATGAGTCACTGGAGGTTTCAAAAATTAAATAAAATTTTTATTTATTTTATTGTCATATCATTTTTATTATTCTCTTTATCCATTATTTGAGTTTATACTAAAAAGGATTTCTTAAGAACCAAAATTGAAATAATTTACGATTAAATGAAATTTCAAATTAAATTTTATTTTCAATCTATTTTCATATTTGATTGATTTGTAAATTTTATTTACAGCTCATCCTTTAATTAAAGTTGATTTCAACATGTTGAGATGAAGGATAGGATTTTAATTTATTCTCTAAATTTTAACTGAAAATTTTATTCAATTTCATTTTCCAAATTTTTATATTTTTATTTTATTATTTAAAATTTTTAAGATGTTACACCTACAACCTTTGATGGAAGATCTTGTGACACTGTGGAACGAAGGTGTACAGGTATAGGACGAGTACAAACGGGAGTACTTCACTCTACATGTATTATTGTTCTGCACCATCAATGATTTACCTGTCTTTGGTAATCTGTTCGGACGTACTATAAAAGGAATCAAAGCATGCCCCTAGTGGCTGGATGAAACCGTTAGTGTGTGGCTCAACAACTCGAGAAAAATAGTGTACATGCGTCACCGTAGGTTCCTTCGCAGGAATCATCCGTACCATAATATGAAAAAACAATTTGACAGGACAAAGGAGAACCGTTCAGCTCCAAGACCTCTTCGTGGGGAAGAAGTTTATGTAGTTAAAAATCTTAATGTTGTATTTAAAAAGAAGAGTACCGATAATATATCGAGATCCTATACTAAACCTGCGCGTGGCAAATGTCGGTGCCCGGCCGATCCACCATGAACCTGTACGTGAACGTGTCTCCTGGCAATATGGGGCACTGGGTAACACCCTCCGTCCCGTCCGCCCATGGCGTCCCAATCTGCAGCGTACACATATGCGCTACCGAGTTTATTACCAAGAATCAACGAAGAGGAACCATGCATGCGCATTATCTGATGGATGGGCGCCGCTGGAAGCAGGGGAAGCTACGTGCCTGGCGGATGCCGTGCCAGTGGATGGCGGCGTTCTCGGTGAGGAGGGAGTTGGTGACGGCGACGACGATGGTGTCACCTTGGGTGGCGCGGATGGTCGGGCCGGGGGTCCCGCCATTGATGGTGACGGCGAGCTTGCGGTTGCAGTCGGGGGACTTGAACTGGTAGCTGATGTCCCACTTGTGGTGATGTGTCTTGCCCTACGCAACGCCCAGCGCCGACAAGCAGAGGAACAAGCAGCAGAGGAGCAGCCGCTCCGCTCCTACCGGCGAACTCATCAGCAGCAGCAGCTTAATTTGCGTAGCTTTTGCCTACTATGTTACTAATGTGTTGGATGGTGGTGTAATCGTCGCCATAGTGCTCTCTTGTATATGTATAATATAGGTATAGCTCCATATATACAGAGATTTGCGCGTATTTCACACTCACCAACCGCACAGTAAAACCCTGTTTATTTAAGCTCAAAACTTGTGGTTTATAACTTAAAGCCAATTTTAGACTTAAACGGTTTAAAAGCAATCAGCTTTTATACGTAGTAGAGGTAAGTAATTTTACCCTAATTCTAGTAGCATTAGTCTAAGTTAACCATCAATAAGTAAAAAAAAAAATCTATTGTGGCTTTTAGCTATATTGAGATTTTTGGCTTTTGAAAAAGTTCAAGTAAAAAAACCATCTATTTGTTTAGATATTGGCTTTTTAGCTTTTGAGTTGGTGCAAAAAACCCAAACAAACAGATCTAAACTTGACAACTTGCGTATTCAATTCAGACGATAATAGTTTTTTTTTTAAGGTAGACAGTAGGCTTTGAGCATGAACAAAGTCTTCACTTGAAACTGATTTTTACAAGTGGAATGAAATTCATGGTCACCTACTGAACGGTTTCTTTATAAATGTTTTTTTTTAATTCACCTACACGCAACACCAGACACCACCACTTGCAAGGGATTATGCAGAAATTCTACTAAAAAAATGCTTTATATGGACCCTGATCAAAATAGACCTTCAAGACCTTAATTAAGGTGGTAGCGTTGGCTGCATTTTAACCGCTGTCTTGCGTCCAACAGCATGATCTTCCTTGTCAACTATTGATTATCCTTTTAGGTCGGACTCTGCGATTAAATAGGCCAAGTCAAGGAGTAGCCCGATGTGTATCTTAAACCTCGATGTTTTGACCACACCACGTTCGAGCGTGTTGCTTCTGCAGATCCACTTGTTAACCTAATTACTGTCTCCAATGTCGGAAAAGAGACGTATGGACCCAAGGGTAGAGCCTCTGCACGAGCGAACCGCGCAAGCCCGCCCCTGTATCGCATACCACGTCAAAAGTCTCGTTCACGTGCGTGGAGACAACGGCGAGCACACCTTTCTGCTCAACGACTGGTGGCACAAGAGCACCTACGAGCAGGCCACAGGTCACCGTTGGGTTCCTCCTCCTATATTTTTTTTTATTCTTGCCTGCTGTCAACCATGTTCTTGGCAAAGAGCTTTGCTTCTGGTATGCAAGATGTAACATTTAGAGCTTTACAATCTTCAAAGTTCATGTGTCCTTTTGCTGCGTGCCCGTTTTGGTTAGGACTAGATGCTCCTCTTGCATGCCTACCTTTTCTATCTCTGCCTTTTTGGGTTTGCGAGAGTGAGTGCTTGATCGGAATTAAATCGTAGTTTAACAGCCTTCAATCATTCCTTTGTGCCACTCTCTCTGAACAACCACTAACTAGTTAGTTCAACTTTTAAAAAGCACAGGTATCTGCAGACTTGAGAGCAAATCAAAGCACCAGAAGACAGCAACTAGTTGGGAATTCGGGAATCTGCGTCTTGGCAATATGCCGGTTGCCGTGTCAGCATGGAAGACTTTTTCCCTCTCTGTGAAGGAGAACCAGAAGAAAACAAATTAAAGCACCATTGCACCAGAAGAATCCAACTAGGATTTCGGGATGCCAGTTGCCGCGTCAACATGGATAACTTTTCCACTTGCTGTGAACAAGCACCAGGAGAAAACAAATTAAAGTATTGTAAAATGTCAAAGACATCGCAAGAGGAAGAACGGAAGCACATACAAAATAGGGGCAAAGTTTGCTCGTTTTATTAGATTAATCTCTTATATAACTGGAATGCCTAATATATAAAAAACAGTAAGGGATGAGTTCGAATTCGCCCACATAGAATCCAACTGAATATGGTTACAAAATCTCTTATCTCATAATATAAAGCACCAGAGAGTGCAACTTGGATTTCGGGAATACGTGAGCTACGTAGAGGTGGGCACTCGGGCCGTGTTTTTTTAGGCTGGCCTGAGGCACGGTGGCACTGTCTGGTTCAAAGCTCGTTCAACACGAAGTGGGCTATGTCGGACCGGCACGACATTATAGTATGGGTTGTGTCGGGCTTGAAAACTAGGCACAATCGGTGACACGACCCAGTACGACACTATAGCACGAGCCGTATTGGGTCCGATGACTTAGGACATAATGAAAAAGCCTAGCATAAAGGTCACCGACCCACAGAGCATAGGCACTATAGATGCACCTAGGAGTATGGATGTCACCCCCGCAGCCGACACCTAAGAGAGATGGGCAAGAGGGGAGAGAGAGTTAAGAGACATTGAAAGACGGTACAAGAAGCTGCTCTCTCTCGTCAGTCTCTCTCAACTCTCTCAGCTCTCTTTCACCCGTTTCTCTCAAATTCTCTCTCACTCGTCTCTTTCAATTTCTATTGCCTATCTCCCTCACTCCATGCGTCTTCGGCTTCTTTTCCATAATATTTGTGTCCACTGCTTCAATTTCATATGTCTTTAGCTACTTTTCTCTCATTGCAATAGTGCAAATAGGCTGAACTTAGACCGGTACCGTACAAAGCGCAAATGGATCATGCCTGGCATGATTCAGATATGAAGCACGATAGACCTGTATATGAGCAAGGATATGCCAGGCGCCCAGGCCTCTATCTAAGAAGCCCCACTTCTCCGCCGCGTCAAACCAAGAAAAACTCAGAATTTCTGAACAATGACGATAGCCATGCCCCAGTCAAAAAACCTCATTTGCTACTTCCTCCTCCTACTCCTCGCCTCCGAGCTGTTCGCCTACGACGGCCTGCACACCTTTCTGCTCAACGACTGGTGGCACAAGAGCACCTACGAGCAGGCCACAGGCCTCGCCTCCGTGCCCATGCTCTGGGTCGGCGGACCTCAGGTATACACGCCCACATTGGGATTAATCGCATCACACGAGTAGTAGTAGCAGCATTTAATTGGTTGGTTATTGGAACTGAAACTAACTAAGGTGGATGTTTGATGTGTGCATCATCGGCCTGCAGCCTCTCGTGATGGATGGGCCGCGCCTTCTACGTGTTGGTGATGTGGTGATTAAGGTTGGAGTTCATCCCGGCTGCTTCACTCCGGTGGTCACCGTTGTGCTGGGCAACCATGAGACGTCCGAGAATGACCAGGTGCGCAGGACACGTGGACTCAGCATTAATCATATCCAGTGATGTAGATGGGTCATGGGTGTCGCCCTCAATCTCTGAAGTACATGAGTCATCTTCTTTGTCCACCTCTTACTTTGACAATTTTAAACAAAAAAGTTCAATTAGAAAAATTTTAAATAAAAAATGTTTAACTTGAAAATTTTCAAGTTAGAAAGTTTCAACTCAGAAAATTTCAAATCGAAAAGTTTCGACTTCGAAAACTTTCAATTCAAAAACTTTTGATACTAAAATCTTTTGGTTTGAAATGTTTCAATTTAAAATTCAATCCACGTTTTTCAAGTAAAAATATTCAAATTGGAAAGTTTTAACTCAAAATTTTCAAATTAGAAAGTTTTAATTCGAAAGTTTCAACTCCAAAAATTTTCAATCCAAAAACTTTCGGTTTGTAAACTTTTGGTCAAAAAGTTTGATCAAAAAACTTTTGAGAATGATTAAAAATACTTTTAGTTAAATATTTGGGAGAAAATTTGAGAAACAAAATTATTTTGAGTTTGAGTGGACAGAAATAGGGAAGAAAAGGGATGATGTCAAATATCACGACGAGAAAACATTTGTGGAGAAGAGAAGTAGGGAAGGTAGAAGTGTTACCATTTAGAGCAAGGCTAATAATAGAGTCTTATGTTGTTGACATAGCATCTATAGCCAATCTAATAACACACCCATATAATAGTTGGCTATACATACACACTGAGTATTAATACCTGGTCCACCTTTATTCTCTCATTCTCTCATCAACCTTCTTAGAGCACGTGCTGCAGCCGGCTACTAGTCTGCAGCCTGCTTCTCTTTTCTCTCCCCTCCTCTCTCCTCTAACTTAACTCAAATCTAACGTGGCGACTCCTATAACCTGCTTACGTAACCTTATTATACTTGCTCTTATGACAACGAAAAGATGTCTTTGCTAACGATCTAGGGAGACGCCTTCAAATTAGCAGCTAGGAGAGCTAATTTATTAGTAACTTGTTAAAGCCAGATACGGCTCTCCTGGCTTCAGCATTTATGTGCAAACCTTTTACTTTCACATTAAATATTCTCTCTTATTTTCAATACATTAACAGTTGGCTCCCATTGTTATTTCAGCATGTAAAAAAATGGAGGTAGCAAAATTCAATGCTTTAACTGGTCATACAGTAGATTCTCTAAAAGGTGCATGTGCCATATTCAAAGCATAGATTTTTACCCAGTCTAAACGGCCACTGAAACTAAATAGCTTGCTTAGGGCAGTCTCAATCCTCCACCTCACCTGGTGTCTATAGAATTAATTACGCCGCCAACTAAGCAAAAAATCTGATGTGGCATAGGAATTAAGAAAGGGAGAGAAGGAAAAACAAAGAAACCATGTCTCATGCAAGAAACTGGGTCGGCGCGGATGCCAAGACGCAAAAAACGAGCAAAATCGGGGTTAGATGTTTCTGCGCGCTTAGGCCACTCACAATGGGAGTTTCATTATCATTTAATGAGGTGACACATCAACAAAAATAGTGACATGGCAAGGTAATTATGAAGAGAGAGATAGAGAGAGTTTCATGGAAGGTGAAAGAGTTTCATCTAGATGAAACTCAAGATACACGGTTACCTAGATAAAAACTGATGTGGCATTCTTGAAAACTGGGAAATGAAACTATGCACTGGAAATAGCCTTACCAAGCTATGTTTGTGGTGCATGCATTGGTTTATTGCTCTCTCTCCTCTAGACACTACTCATGAAAACCATGGGTTGGGAAACTATGCATTGATTTATTATTTTCTCTCCTTTAGACACTACTCATAGAAATCATGGGTTGGAACTGCCCTATATTTTGATTTTTGTTCACGGAAAGTTAAGGATAGATGTACATATAGGCCCTGTTTGGGAATAAAAGTGAATTAAGTTTATATTTTTAGTCTAAAATGTAAACAAGATGGTCTACCTAAATATTCTTAATGTACCCACAGCTCCAACTCTAGAAATTTCTGGAGTTAGATATACCCTGTTCCATCAACTTCATAGATTTTGGTGGAGCTGGAGCTGTCCCAAACACCCGCATAGTGACGTTGATTGGTATCTTTGCAGACTCTTTCGAACGGCGGGCGCTCATGTTTCAACCGCTCCTTGTCCGCCTCCGGAATTCGTGATGCAACACGCCCTGGCTGCTCACCGCCGCCGGCTTTCCCCGTGGCAGCCGGCAAGAAGACGCACCATATTATCATCAACCTATCCGAGCTGAACGAATCCGATTTGCTCTTCTGTCGGACCGCCCAAAGCACAGCCTGTAGTCTGATCGTCCTAATCATAATTGTGCAAGTTACTCTAGATGATCAGAGGAGGAAGAAGGTAGGGGGAAGAGACGCGGCCGTCGCGACGGCGCTTGTGATCCTTGTCGTCATTGCGGCGCTTCCCGACGCTACAGTGGCTGCTCGTCCGTTCCATGGGGGCGGCGGCGGCCATAATCAAACTGCTGCACTGGGACTGACGCCACAGAGCAGGACAGCTGCAGGTCACTCGGCGTGCACGAACGACCCTCACACGCAGGACCCCAAACCTTGCGGTCCCCACTAGCTATCTATCTAGCTAGCTAGTATTATATTAGAGCCATTATATAAAGGGCAGGAATAAAAATCCTGAGGTCTACGTACGCATTAGCATTCGTAGTGTTGGTAGTATGCTATCCGGCCTGGCTGTAAGAGAATATATATGTCCTCATCTCAGAAAGATGAGTCTGCATTCCAGTTCGGTCCGGTACACGAGAGGGTACACGACTTTTTTCAGAATTTTTCGCGACTTTTTTTAGTTGGTGTGCACGGTGTGTACACGAGAGGACCTGTGTGCACAGGATACATTGCCTTGATAAATAGACTTCAAATCAATACCACCACATGCATCCACCGATGCACGTACATGCTTTGGGGCATGGTTTGCAAAGCCGACAAAACCATTGAATTTCGCGAAACCGAGCCTACTGAGTTAGTTCGGTATTAAAAACCGAACAGAAAACCGATCCGATTCAAATTCAAATTCAAAAAATTAAAAAAAATTATGCGACGTAAATCAGTCGAAAATCGGTGAAAACCGCTCAAGCGAAAATCGCTCAAAAATCAGCTCTAAGGAATATTCAATTGGTCGGTTGGTTTTCGACCGGTTTTCGGGTTTTTTGAATTTTTTTCAAAATTTTTTATTTCTTAACTCTTTGGTTTCTGACAATTTTTAAGCGATTTTTGGTTTTTGAACCGGTTTTTCAAAAACGGTTTTATGAACCCTGCTTTGGGGTGGTCTGTGTTGGTCAACTTTCAAGGAAGAGAAAGTGAGAAAAAGGAAATATATATTCCCACCGGTCATGGATATATGTCGATGTTCATCTACTAAAATGACACTTTGGCCACTATTTCTATTGTAGCATATTTATAAAATTCAATAAAATTATAATATTATGAAAGTACTTATCAAGACAAATCTATATATATGATTTTCATGTATTCAATATAAATATTTGAAAAGCTATCGATTGCTAAAATTTTAAAAGTTTAACTAGGTATATCATAAAACAACATGCATTTGTAACCAGAGGAGTATTTACTAGGGCAGATCTTGCACAGATATATATATATATATATATATATATATATATATATATATGAGAATTGCTAATGTATCTCGAGTGCTTTTATGAAATTGATGATAAAAATGTTGATCGAATCATCTTCTTCATCTTGTTGAAATGTAGCTATAGACAAAATTTCGTATTTTTTTGAATTGTTTTACTATTTTTTTGCATTTTCTAAAATCAGCGATCTAATTAGTTTTGGACCATCCAAAAAGCCTGATCTTAGAAAATGCAAAACAAATAGTAAAAAAATTCAAAAAAATACGAAATTTTGTCTATAGCTATATTTCAACAAGATGAAGAAGATGAACGGTTCGGATCGAACATTTTTATCACGAATTTCGCAAAAGCACTCGAGAGCACGGAAGGATCCGTGCTCTCAAGAGCACATTAGCAATTCTCTCTCTCTCTCTATATATATATGTGTGTGTGTGTGTTTGTATGTATATATGTATGCACACATGCTATCTAGGCCATCCAGTTCTCCCATTATGCGTACCACTATATTCATTTTCTCTTTTTGTATTTTCTCCTGTTATTGAAAACCAACGAGACATTTTATTACTTTGAAAAACCAATCGTGTCTCCATTGTTGACTTTGTTGTACAAGACGAGCAGTGGAGAGGGTGTCCGGTTAGAGCATCTCCAACAGTGTCCAATATCTTTAACTCCCAATACATTAAATTGGGACTTTCCTAAAAATCTTTTTGCAAAAAAAAACTCCTATCCTCCAACAGCCTCCTTGTTGTTCCCAAAAAATCTGTTAATTGCCACGTGGACCTCTTTCCCCGAAGCCATCATTGTTTGTTCACGATCGCTTTGGCTGATTGTTCTTCACTTTATGAACAGATAGGAAGACAAACTTTATTTATAGGACCAAATTGGTCGCTAAGCCTTGTTCAAACCTCCCCAACCCACCAACACACGGTCCACCATGGCATCGCCGACCACCACTTCCTGCCTCCTCCTCCTCCTCCTCGTGCTCCTCGTGGCGTTCGCTGTGCCACGCAGCACCGCTTCCCGCCCTTCCACTCCGTCTCCTTCAACGCCGGAGCCGCCGACCAAATTCTTCGAGGTGGACCGCCTGATCCGCCATGGCCTTGGCCTGGGCCCCACTGCACTTGCTCCTCTCCCACTCCTTCGGATACACCCACGGCCGCACCATCATCGCTGTTTACGCCGCCGCTTGCCGGCAGCCTTGACGCCGCCAGCAGTCCCTCGCTTCCATGTGCTCGAGTGGAGCGCTGATCGCATGCCGCCCGCCTCGACCAAGATCTTCGGCGCCTGCTCTCCAGCCGAGCTCTTCGCAGCTTGCACCGCTGAGCCTCACGCCACCGGCATCATCGGTCTCAGATCCCGCGACGCCACGAGGTATGCGGCCCTTCTCTCCGATTGGGAGCCAGAGCGACGCTGAATAAATGAGGCCGGGTTGTGTTTAGGGGCGTGCGGAAATTTGGGAAGGAGGAATGAGGAATTGTTGGAGCATATTTTTTTCAATCAAACCCTAAATCAGATTTTGAGAATGGATTTAGGGTACTCTTGGAGATGCTCTTAATACCGTATAGCATCTGAGATCTGACCGGCTCTCTCCGAGAGGGATGGGCAGAGAGATGGAGAGAGAGAGAGAGAGAGAGAGAGGATGCTATGCCAAGCCGAAAATCTAGTATTGTCCATATATCACACTATCCTGTATTCCTGTGGGACCATGCAACCTGTCTCTCTCTCACTCCCTCTACACAAAAAACAAATCGATACTTTACGGATACAAAATAGAAGTTGGACTCCACGAGCTACCCTACAGCCGCCTTCTACCAAGATGTGTCCAACGCTAAGGACTTGTGTTCACACTAGTTTTGTACCGATCGAATTTAAATTTTAAATAAATAATTATTAAAAAAATAATCAAATTAATAAATTACACTTCCGGCAAAAAAATCCATCACAACATAAAAAATATAAGTGTAAAATAAATTTCTTCATTTAAAATCGCCATGACATACAGGAGCCATGGTCAATATATATTCCACCGCCAATAAGATGCCAGTGTACCAAAAAATACAAAGTATATTTAAAATGGTGCCATCATATGATTTGGTGAATTTTTTTTCACATAACCTTGCATGCGTCATCTGCAATGTGTGCATGCAATCATGAGTTAAATACTTGTTGACTAATTAGTTTATTAGTTAAGGACTTGATGACATGTGCATGGGTCCACATCCACTTGAGGGCGACTGTGCCAACTGCCAATATAGCTTAAAAAAAGGACATACTGTCCACGTACAAAGGAAAGATAGCATGGGTCTACAACCAGCGGTGAAAACAGATCGAATTTTATGTATTTGATATGGATCTAGATTTGGAATGGAATCTAGATATCTGGGACTGAATCTACGTAATTGAATCCGGATATTAGATCGGATTCGAAGCATTCGGTATCAGAAAAATATAGATCGGAAACCAAATATATAGATATTAACCTATTCGGAATACATACTTGGACCTGGTCTACTGGTCCAGCCCATCTCGCAGTCATTCCTCAATGCTAGGGGTGCAATCGGCTCGGATTCAGTTGGATATCGCTCTTTCCATATCCTAAATCATATTTTTTGTCGGATTCTGTCAACGTTTGGGAAACAGGCCCTCGTCGAGTTTACTTGTTGAATGAGGATCAACCAAAACCCCTTTCCCGTGAAGGGTTTGTGTCCAAGAATGCTCTCGAAATAACAGAGAATGGGCACAGGGTTTATACTGGTTCGGGCCTCTCGCTGTAGAGATAATAACCCTACTCCAATGATCTTACTATATGCGTTGAATTCTTACAGAAAGGCTTGTGTGTGTGCTCTTTGTCTGCTTATTGTCATGCCCCTTTACCGATCTACCGGAGGGGTCTTTATAGATGATCAAAGTAACTATGGCCGAATAATGCGTCATTACTGCATTAACCGTGGCTATAACCGCATCCTTGATTTTCGCCATGTCCCGTCGTGGGCATAAAGGTCCCAGATCGTGGTGTAATGGTCTTAGATCGTGGTGTAATTATCGCCACGTCGTCGTTATGGGCCGAGCACGATCTTTTGATCATACTCGAATTCCTCGCCTCGACCCATCACACGCACTCCGAGCAAGCACGCTCGGGGATTTATGACTTATGCTCGGGGACGAGCTTGGGAATGGTCAGGGCGGACCCGCTAGCTGTACCATCCGAGGATCCTCCTTGGGAACACCATCCAAGGGCAGGCATAGTCGGCCTAAACCGGCTGTCGGGGTATAATAGTCCTTATAAAAAATTAACCAATCTCCGACAGCTAGCCCTCGAGACTCAAGTGGAAAACTACTTGGCGGGGTCTTCCCCTTGAGCATACAGACTCCAAGGAGGGATTGGACTATTACAACGGAACACTACTGCAGCATTCGAGCAATACCCGTTTGTAGATGAGCATGGTTGACAAGGACCGAACTATAAGCTCGGCCCCCGACCAAAGGGAGCTCGGGCAGAAGAGCATCAAAGGTCGCGGGCGATTCCTTCTTTTCAAAGCTTTGCGGGAGCAGTTTGGGCAGTTTTTTGGGAACCGCGCCTTTATTGGACAATTTTGAAGATTGCGCCGCTGTGCGCCGGTTTATGAACAGGCGGGAGCGACTTTTAGGCTCCGAACAATTGTGTCCGTTCGGCTTCTCCGCCCCTATATATAAAGCGGGAACAGTGATGAAAAACTCTTCATCCGCATCTCGCAACCAGGCTCTTAGAATTTTCTAAGTCCTGAACTTTCCCGCTCTTGCGCTTTCTTCCTTCATCCATCCCATGGCGAAATTTGGGGCAAGCAAAATCAGTAAGGAGAGGCTTCAAATGCTCGAGGATCTCGGCTACCTTGAAGTCGGGTCCCGTGAGTTCTCGATGGTGAGGAACTCGGTGTCATGAACGATGAGATTGTCTCCGCAACCTCTACACTATCAATGGGCTGAGGATGCCCGAGAGCGAATTTCTTGAATCCGTGCTCGCCCAGTGCAAGTGCGAGATTTCTAATCTTAACCCCAATTCCATCCTTGTTTGTCGGCCATGACGTGCTCATCAGTAGGAACCTCACACGGGTGCTTCACCTTCTGCCATATCAGGAAGCCCTAGGCAGTGATGTACGACTCTATTCGAGATTTTCAAAATGGAAAATCAATTCCAAAAAATGGGAGGCTTGGTGGAATATTTGTCCGTCGCCATGTTTCTTGAGACTGGTTAAGATCAATGGAAGAGCAAAACCAGCTCTGATAACAATTGAATGATCGAGATAGCGAATAGAGGGGAGTGAATGGTCACAAAATAAAATTTTTCCTACAAATACTCCAACTAATACCTAATCCTCCAAAATTCGAACAACTAGATAACTATGTGTACCCTTTAGCTTGCATGGATGAGAACCATAGAATATGTGGAAAATTTTTGAATCACAATTCTGATTATCAAGTGTCCAAACAAAAAGGAATTAATTCAAACCTTACTTTTAGAAAGGAGATTAAGCCAAATCACAAAAGTCACTTTTAGAAAAAGAAAAAACAGATTTTCCAGAAATTATCCTCACTTGGAGTAGGTGGTTGGTGGATTTATAATGCTTTAGAAATTTTTAGGATTTTTCTCCTTATGAGAAAATGAGTTGTGAAGTGCTCCACCAAAAATCACCTCAAAACTCTTTGTAAAAAAATCAGAAAAAATTAAACACCACAGACTGTCAAGAGCTTCGAGTAGAAAGCTTGGTGCTCGGTATTCAACTCATGGCACCCAAACGGTGCAACCAGTGGACACCCTAATTTTTTCACAGATGGATATAAGAGGCACGCACCTTCAACAAAAATAACTCAAAATAATTTTTCTAGATTTTTCTAAAAATCAAACATTGATTGCTACGCGAAGAACAAGTTCTGGACAGATTTGCAACTTGATGAAAAACTTGATCTCTAATCTATCCTAGGGTGCAAGAGAAATGTAAAACCATACGACCACACTCAAGACATCATAGATTAGTAGTATTTAGAAGGAGGGGAGGCAAATCCAAATTGCAAGAAAGTAAATTGCGTGAAAGTAAATTGTAGGAATTTAAATGCTGAATTTAAGAGATAAAGTAAAGCGTAATGTAAATTCAAGCATGAATGAAAATGATTTGCATTTCAGGAAAGGAAGATTTACAAATCCTCACAACAAAGTGGGCAACGTTCAAAGGAATACAAAAACCTCTACAACCTTCAAGAGTAGAAGCTACCCCTCTCCCTTTATTCATACTAATCTTAGGCTACCTACCACTCTTGGATGAGTCCCTCAACCCCATAGCACTCATCAAAGGGTTAGGATTAACCCACTCACACAGCCATGCAAGGGATAACCTAAAACCCACACACATAATGGATTTTTTTGTACGGTTTTCAAAGCATACTACCTAGACCCGCTAGCCTATCAACTAGACCGCGATTCAACGGCTCTTATCGATCCACACGGCATCTAACTAGCATCATCGCCTTTCCTTGTCTTCTTGGCTTGCCCGGACTCCGTCTCCGATCATCTTCTGGCGATCTTCGACCGTCTGGACCTCCAACGCATCTCGCCCAGTCCTGGTTATCCTCTGCCTCACCATGACCTAGCACCATCGTCCTACAGCCATCGAAAATAAGGAAAACCCATCACATAGCAATGTCCAAAAGATATGCAATAATCATCACAAAATCCTTAATTAAAATATTAACACTCAGAAGATCCAGTGCTACCGCTCGCCAAGAGTAATCGCTTCTACCTTGACAGTAGCATCGAAAAGACAATCAAATCTCAAATTGCTCTAAATTGAAAATCCAATTCAAATCAAACTAAATTCTAACGCAAACCAAGCTCAAATCAAATCAATTACTCATCACAAATATGGATAGACCTCCACATGATCCTTCAGAAACCAATAATCAACTATTGTTTTAATTATGAAGCCTACAAAACCGAACTCATCTGCCAAGCTCTCTACCCGGGAGTAGTCATTCCACCAGGTTTGATATATTGATACACATATGCAGGATAAGTATGAGGTTCAGATTAAGTGGCAAAATTTACCATGTCTTAACACCTGACTACAGGAAACATCATGATGAGAGCTAAGAGAGACATATAATTTAAGAGTTTCAAATTAAACTATAAAGTTGTATATTTATGTTGCTCATGAACTTTGAAGATTGTAATTCCAATAACATGGTTGACAGGGCAAGAATCAAAAAATATTTTAAAGCATACTTGTTTATAGATGAATGGCTAATAAGAAAAAAAACATTGATCAAATTACTTTTATCATGTTTGTCTTTTTCGAAGAAAGCCATCAAAGAAATATAATACATCAATATTAGAGTAAAAATATTAATACCATGCTTCCTGTAGATCTTGCAAACCTTGCCATTGTCCTAATCTACAGGGCGAAGGCGTACACATAATTAGCATTAGAATTCACACAGAGAAGAAGTAAATAGCAAGTAATAGAAAGAATTACATTCCCTTGCTTCTGAAACATGAACAATAATCTATCAAAAGAAACAGCCAGAGAATCGAAGCAAGCTCAGTTCTATGCAACCTGCAATTAAACCTAACTATTAGAGTAAAGACATCAGACCAGAGCAACTAACTAAGGAATCAACAAAGAAGCTAGATGAAGGCAGCCTATTACCTAGATTTCGAATTGGTAACGGAGCAAAACTGAAGGAATGAGGAGGAGTTAAGTGTAGATAAAGAGGTACAAACCAGCACAGACCTCAGAGGCATCAAAAAATTGTGGGGAAGAAAAGACACCAGGAAAAAGCAAGAACACCCGCCGAGAAGCACCCAGCGTGTCGCAAGCATGAGGTAGGCATGGATCTACACCGAAGCCACGTATGTGGAGGAGGAAGGGCGATGGTGGCAGGAGGGAGGGTGGCGGCCTAGTAGGATTGGCGGAGGGCGGTGGGACTCGGGCGGAGGGCGCTAGGAAGCGGGCGGCCTGGGCGGCGATAGGTCGGGAGTCGGGAGTCGGGGACCTGGGGTAGATGAGATGGCTAGATGGGGATTGTGGTTCGGATTAGAGAGGACGAGTGACCAGGGTCACGGAAGTATGGTATAAGGATCGGATATCCGAAAAACTTTTACCGGATATATCTGAAAAAAAGTTTCGGAATATCCTGATCCGATAGATAGTGATATTCTGAATCTGACACCGAATCCGAATACTATCCGAAAAATATATCTGAATCCAATCCGAACACATCCGATCAGTCGGTCGGTCAAAAATTATCCGATCTGATTGCAACCCTACTCATTGCCTAGTGAAAGAGAGACGCCTTGCCCGGTCGCCTGGTCGCCCCCCCACCCCTAGGCTGCCGACGACGTCTTCCTTGGGCCCATCGCACCATCAGCTTCTTGCCGCTACTGTTCCCCTTCACCATGCCCGACGCCGCCGCCTGCGACCTTTCATCGGCCTTCTACTTCTTCACCGGCCGGCGTACACGATGGGAGGCGCGCAGGAGGCCTCTTCGCCGCCTAGCTCAAGCACTGGATGCAGCAGGTGCTCGAAGGCGTCGCCACCTGCCACGGCGCCGGCATCGTCCACCGTGCCTCAAGCCCGACAATCTGCTCATATCTGAGGATGGGGTGCTCAGTTTGTAGATTGACTGACCAGTTGACCAAAATATTTTAGTTAGCTGTTAGATTTCGAAATAAAACTTCAGCATTTCCCATTCCTTGAGCAGTAACAAACTTGCATTATTTAAAAGATATTGTAGTGCTTTGTGTGTGTGTGTATATATACTAGACATTCATCACCCAACAACTGTCCTCGCAGCGGATCCACGCGAGCCTCTAGCGGTGGGGTAAATACAATATTCCACGAGAGACCACACAAACGATGCATTGGCTAATTTATCTTCCGCACGCTACATATGGGTCACTAAAATGCTGATATCTCCTTTATGACCTGCTCCTTGTCTGCCTCAAACTGCTCATCCTCTGATAAAACCATAATTAACACTATTAGTTCATGTCGTGTTGTGACAGCAAAAAATTAAATCCTAATATTAAACAATTACAGTAGCAAAGCTCAAGTGACGTATTTATAACCACCGATGAGCTGAAAATATGGCTGAACTACAGGCAAGGCCTTGTGAGAAAAATGGCAAGCAAGTGCGAATGTAAGTACACTAGGCAAGGTTGCGTGCTACTGCACGCCGTGTTGTGTGGGCGTGGGGAAAAAATCGACGAAACGACGCAAACGCGATTTTTAACATATTTCTCACACCGGAAAACAGCAGAAACCGAGTTACGGGGGAAAAAAACAAAGAGCTAGAGTTGTAGAAATATCTCTTTCGACGAATTATTTGGGAAATATCGGAGACCGAGGTGGAAAAACGATGTGGGAAAACAGTCTAGAGGGAAAAGGGTGAAGAATTATTAGTGACGACAACCTTTTTTGAGTTGCACACATATTTCTGATGACAAAAACATTTTTTCCGGGCAAAACGGAGAAAGGACCTAGACGTGATGGCAACCTTCTTAGAGATGAACACATATTTCTGGTGACGAAAACATTTTTTCCGTGAAAAACGGAGAAAGGACCTAGACGTAAGGAGCGAGGACCTATTTGTTACGTTTTTGGACCTGTCCGCTATCCTGAAAAATTAGAAAAGGGCATATCCGCGATTTGAATTTAGCGGGGGTCTTTTTCGTAAAGTACCGCGCAAGGGACCCGAATGCGAAAAAAAATAAAAATCTTCCTCTCACAAAAATTCACGGAGGACCTATATGTAATTTCGAGAGACCTACCCGTAATTTAGAGAAACGGAAGGGGCTTTTCGCAAAAAAACCAGAACTGACGCGTGGATAGCGCCTCCTCTCGCCAATTCCAGGCGGAATGTAATGGCTGATATATATATATATATATATATATATATATATATATATATATATATAGCGTAGAGAAAATTCTGACAAGTTTAAAGAGTTTAAATTTGTCCGAATTTTCTTTTTTATAACTCTTGATATATAATGAATTTGATCTTAAAATTTCATACATAGGTAGGGCAATCTATGAAGTACATCTACAATTTTTTTCAGAATTTTTCGTGACTTTTGTTAGTTGGTATGCACGGTATGTATACAGGAAGGCCTGTGTGCACAGGATATGTTGCCTATATATATATATATGTGTACGCGCGCGTATGTAGAGAGGATACGATAATATGCAAGACGGATCGTACTTGGCTTTTCTTTGGGTAAACATTAAAATGATTCTGGTTTGGGAGTCGGCATATGGAGAAATGCAGGGTCAGGGAGATGGGTTTGATTTGGTTTTATTGTGCAGCAATATGTTTGGACCTTTCGTGGAATATTCGAAATAAGATACCTTGTAAACTTATTTCACATCCAGCACAAGCTTTGGACAAACTTATTTAATTTTTGCAGCAATGGAAACTGCTTAATTATAAAAGGAAAAAAAAACCTGGCCTTGCTATTGTGAGATCATTATTGTTCTGTGTGCCAAGATAACGATAAATTAGTTCAATGCTAAGGATATATACTCAAAACAGTTTGTCTTTTAGAAATTAATTAATAGGTGTCTGCATCACCAACTATTTGTGATCGAACCCGCTCATACCGTTCACCACACAAGTAATGTCGTCCTGTTCCTTTGCTTTGAACTCAAAACCAACCTCTGCGTATTTTATTCTGGTTGACTAAACATGATGGTATGCTACCTATATTAAACTTGGGAGTGTATAGGTATCATCCGGATGTTTTTTTGATTGAAATCACCCAAATCTAGAATCATTGGATTTCGGATCCAAATTCACCGGGCCGTTGGATCAAATCATAGGATCGGATCCAAATTCACCGGACCATTGGATCAAATCATAGGATCGGATGTAATCGTTACTCCCGAATCTCAACAATGATCCAATGGTTCTAGATTTGGGTGATTTCAACCAAAAAAACATCCGGTTGATGTTTATCAAATCCCATTAAACTTCATAGTTTCACGCCGAGGGAGCTATGCCACGTCGGCAGGCATGCCGAGAGGTAGACCTGTAAATTGGGCCGGGCTCAAACGGGCTAGCTCGAGCACGGCACGAAATTGACGGTCCAAAGTACGATACGGTCCAAAGCATTATGGTGTGAGACCCCGTTCGGATGAACAGGAACCTCCATGTGATTACTGTGCTATTCCCTGGATCAGTAGCTAGCACTCACATGTTTACAACAATTGGAATCACAACCATACGATATAATAATTAAGCGGAAACGATTATACAAATAAATATTACAACTCAGATAAATCTAGCAGCAAAAGAAGCGAAGCCTTGTAGTGTACCCATCCATTCCCGCAGTAACCCACTGCATAAACTCTAGATAGAACACGATTTAAGAAAATCCGCAACCTGCGATTTAAAAGAGACTCAAGCCACGCTACCACAACCACCTACATATAATTAGGCAAGGGTGAGTACTTTACGACTAAAGAAGACTTGAGCAAAACCTACAATACATGCGAGGCCATTTCAAAGGAAAGGCTACTACAGCTTAATTTGCATGAAGCAAATTGAATTGTAAAACAAGTTATTTGCAAACGGAATTTATAAGAGCATTTGATTGATAACAACTAAGTAAAGCATAATAACACTCACAGTCCTCCATGACGTGAGTGGCGAATCATGAATTCCTGAAATCCAACAATGTCAGCCCTTTGACATAAAACACAGTTGCTAAAACAAATGAAACCAACCCTTTTGAAAATAATAAACATTTAACTCGCGCAGAGTTCACCAAGACACCCATGACCGCGGGTACGGCTAATCAATTAGATTTAAACTCTGCAGAGGTGTACAACTTTACCCACAAGGAATGATCCACCTTTTTGCGAGAACATTTCGACACACGCCTCCAATAGATGTGTGCCTGCCAGGCGATCATACACAGCTGTTCATTACCTGGACATGACTTTACACCAGCCCGGGACGTTAACCCTCGCCCTGAAAACAGAGACACTCACCCAAGCCGTGGATCCACATTTATCACACCCAACACCACGTCTCTGCCCATGGCAAGGCGTACACCGATGCACCGGCCAGGCAATTACCCATACGAACTGCATGGAAGCCCCTCACAAGCAATCCGTACCGGAAAGCCTCCGCTAGCTCCCGCCTACCAATGAGCAAAGCCATGTCCAAATAAGTTAATTGGCTATGGCTAACCCATACTCATCCTCGTGGTTTGTACGGATTTTCTTGGATCAAGCTACACGATGTTCGGTCCTTAGTCCGACACAGGCGATACTCCACCCTACACTACGTGCGGTTCCTTTAATGCACAGCCGGCTATTGCCAATAATCGCCCGCATCAAAGCCATAGTTTCATTTTGGGTTTTTAATGAAAATACCCACAACCAACAGTGCTATTTCCAAGGTTTTCAGGAAACAAATGTTGCTTTGATCATGTATATCATTGATTCTAAAGCATGGCTAAGCATGAATAATATGAACGCATATACCCATGATGACATTAAGTAACGCCTAACCTTAATCTAAGGTTATCAAGGTTCACATGTTCATAATCATCAAAGGAGATTCACAAGACAACAGGTATAACTACCCAATCCACAAAATAGCAAATTTACATAAAGTAAACGCATGCATAAAATTATTTGATGCACAAAAGGAATATAAAATATTGGGAGCAATATGGTCAAAGGAAGCTTGCCTTGCTTAATCATTGATTACGACGAAGACGAGGATGCGGCTGAAGAAGGCGATGACAGAATTAGAGGCGTCGAGCTCTACACGTCGATCAACGGAAAATACAGCAAATAATAAACTTCAATAAGGGCAAAAAGAAAATTGATAGAGAGACAAATAAAACTCTTCACAAGAAACAAGGATTGCTCTTCTTAATTTATTAATCTTAATTTATTTAATTCAAGATGCTAAAATTGATTAGATTACTAGAATTAAGCATTAGTTGCAAGGTTTCTGATTTACTATTCATAATATGAGTTTTGTCAATCCTTATCACTTACGGGTTTTGCTCCATTAAGATTTGATTCAAAGCAAGTTAAAATAAGAATATTTTCTTACATTATTGCAGATCATAACTTAAAGATCATTTCTAGACTATTCTTTACGAAATTCAGATTTAGACGAGCCGCTTTGCGAGTTAATGAAAAGGCTTAAATGATCACATTATATTATAAATGAATACTTCTTTATCTTTGATTGATTTCGCTTAGAATTAGGTTTACGTAAGTTAGATCTACTGATTCAGGCTACTAGGATTATTTTCATGATATTTTAAGAAGGTTCTGGTGATAAAAATAACTCAACTACATGTTTCCTCATTTGCAACTACCGTTCGCTCATTCATATTATGGTCTAAAGCAATGTGATTACTTAGGGTTATTAAGCTATTAAGATTAATATGTAAATCACGGTGAAATGAGATTATCTTTCCCTATTTGGGTAGTTTATACTTTGAAGAACACTACTAAACTAGTTCCATAAGTTTTAGGATTTTGGGCAAGATTATAATCTTGTTGCTAAAACGGTTCATGCTATACTTAAAGACTTCACTATTCAAAATCGGCAAGAAAGGGGGAAATGACATATTAACGATTAAGGGTTTTGAGCTAATAAGAATAATATGCAATCCTTAACGAAGTATGATTCTTTTATAGAATATGATAGTATGAACTTAAATGCAGTGTTTCTGAATAGACTTTACTGATTTTAGTATTTAAACGAGTTATTTTATCTATCGTTGAAATAGCATAAATGATCCCATTGCAAATCTTAAATCGGCCAAGTTTAAATCTAAATTTCCAACTACGCGATACATGATTCTTGATTCATTTTTCAGGTGTTAATAGTAGACAATCCTAGAAGTGTTTTAAAGTTGGTTTGGCATTATTTTAATAAAATCTTAGTTATTGATAGCAACTCACATTGCTAGAATATATATATGAATCATCATATATATGTATACTAGCATATGTGTGATTATGCATGCAAGTTAGTACATGAATAACCAGAATCTCAATTGAATTCAATGCTGTCATTGACTCATCTAATTTTGTATTTTATAATTTCTGATCATATCTTTTCTACTTTATTTAAGCAAACATTCATTCTTAACTATTCATGTGACATGTTTTCCCTTCAAGATTTATTAAACTACTGGAGTATCTTCACCTAAATACCATTACTTAACATTTTCAAGCTGTTAACAGTGTCAAGGTTCCATAAAAATTCACTATCCTTTATTTTGCCTAAAATAAAAATCATCATTTACTTATGGCATAAAGCTTTCTTCATGTATTTCATTTATCAGAAATTATACAGTGACTAAACTAAAAATATTTTTGCATATTCTAATTCTACTAGAATTTACACGAATTTTACAATTTATTTCACTCAAATCAGATCAGTGGTTCAAAAGTTATTAAAACTTTAAGCAACTCCTGCATGAAAATCCTCCTAAATTCAGATTTGCCAAAATTGGAAAATACGCTTTCACCCGTAAACTCCGCTTTCCTTTTTGGCTAAAACCTACCCGACATCACCATCGGGTCCCGCTCGTCGAGTGGAAACAGCAGGGTGGGCTCACTCACGGCCACGGCCGCCTAATCAGTGGCCGGAATGGTGGAATGGGTGGCGGCTAGACCTTCAACAAGGCAAGGAGTCGAGGTGGTGCTCATTCGCTCGGGATGGTCGAGCACGGTCGCCCACGCAAGACAAAGCGGCCGCCATGGAGCTCCGCGAAGACTCAACTCCGGTGACCCATTGACTCGGTTGAGGGTTTGGTAAGCATCGATGACACAAGGGAGTTTGGTTTCACCCGAAACGGCACGGAGAAGAAGCGAATGGCCCATACCAGACGCTGAGTTGGAGAAGAAGACCGGCGGAACTCCGGGGACTGCAAGCAAAGGATCCAATTTGAAGCCCGGTCAGGAGATTAGGATGCACGGCGAAGCTCTGGGTGGAATCAATTCCAAAGATTACCCGGTGCTTGGCTCAATCGTTGCTTTCCCCCCTTTCCTGGCTCCCTGCGGATAATGGCGAAGAAGAGAGCTAGGAGCCAAAAGCCAGCCCGTGAAACTCGCGAAGGAAAGGGAAGGAATGCTAGTGGCTCGAGATGGTTTTGTAGTGGGTCATGCACTCTGTTGAGCCGACGCTGGCAATCGCCATAGCTTGGTTCGGAAGGACAGGGAGCAGTCGGGAGAAGGTAATGGCGAAGTTTGGTGCGAGTGACTCGTGGCTGGTCCGTGCGGAAGTGAGGGAAGATGATGCAGAGGAACGACCGAGAGGCGAATGGATTCGATGAATCAACTCGGCTGCGTTCAACTTCGCCTAGAGAGTTCGCCTCCTGCTCTCAGTGGCTCGAACGGAGACTGAGGAAGACAAGTCTGGCAGCTGGGCCCGGGACCACTGTCAGCCACTGAGAATTTCACCGTTGCGCCAACAAAACGGGATGGAAGCAGTTCGGCCCACATGTCAGCGTCTGGCCGAATGGAACAGAGTGGTTGGCTGCATTTTCTCCCTTCTCTCTCTAATTTTTACTAGTGGTCAAATGGAGGTAAAAAGTGATGAAACTTTTTGACTAAAGTCTCCAACCAGTATTTATCCCCTGGTAAAAATTTGGGATCAAATAAAGTTACCAAAAATTTATAAATGTTCTTTTAATTGTGACTAGTTGATTTCCTAGCCTCTGACTTCGATTTTTATTTGAATTCAAATGAATTCTATTATTTTTGAAATTTTGGTTTTCAATTGAATTTGAGCTACATATACTTATGTAAAATTGTCAGCTCAAATACTCGAGTCATTATTTAATTAAAATTCTGACATTGAATTTTCCTTTTCCCAAGTTTTCAGTTTTCTAATTTTAATAAGTCCCAAACCATTTTATTAATTTATTATATTTTTATCAGAGGTAGATATTGCATTGAGTATTTCATAATAAATTTTTCAGATCCAGATAATATATATAACTATTTTATAAATTCTGACATTGCATCATTTTGATTTAGAAGTTGTCTCTTTATTTTATTCCTTCATTTCTCCATATATGAAATTTCATTTTATGGCTAAAATGATTTACTTATATGCTCAGGGTTCTCATGGAAATTTTCTAAGTTTTTACTTTTTACATTTTGCATTTTCCTCTTCTTCATTTTTTTTTATTTCCTTTAGTTTGATTTTTCTTGCAACATGAAAATCCAAGAATTCCAAATAAAATCAATAATGCCAAGAAAACTCAGAAAGAATAATATTCAAATTCAAAATATTGATTTTATTTTATTAAAATTTTGGGATGTTACATATAAATTGGGCCAAGACGGTCCAAATGTCGTCTTTGGTCGAGCCTTAAATCGCAAAGACGATGGGCCACCAAGACGGCCGATTGATCGTGCGCAGCTTAAGCCGCACGGCCCGACGACGCCCAACTAATTGATATCCCCAATCATACACTCCGTTACTAATTATTGTCACTGGCTGGCGCCACACTAGATAGTGATTAATTACTGGCTAAAAATAGTTGACTAATTAGCTTATGACCAGATAGTGATGGGACAAAGAGAGAGGGGCAAGTGCGACTGCTTCAATCGATCTAGAGTAGGCCTGGGCCGTGCTTGGGCCGGCACGGCCCGATGATGGCCCGACGGACTTTAGTGCCGGGCCGGACCAGAAAAAAACCATTTTGGGCCAGCCCGACCCGGCCCGATGATACGACCATGCCGTGCTAGACCGTCCTGAAGCGGTCCGAAGTACAATGAGCTTGGGCCGTGCCAATTTACAGGTCTACCGAGAGGGCTCCGTTGTCTCGTTTTTTATACTTCTCTAAACTTTTTCCACCGTCCGCTGTTTGTCCTGCAAGTGTGAAGTGATGTACATGGAGGAAAAACTTAATCGTTTTTGCTGACAGTCGTTGCACTTCTACTTTTGAGCTGATGAAAAATTAGATACGACAATGAAAGCATCACGATGCCACATTATACGCTTTGCCATTTGGTGATATTTTGGTTGTTTGAGCTGCTGCTGCCGGAAGATTGATGTGCCTTTAAATTTAGACCGATGGCTGCTTAATTAACGTTATTAGTTTGGGACCTTGAGCTTAACTAAAGGGGGCCATTAGGACCAATTCTAATAACTCCCGTACTTTGTACTACATACCTACAGTACTAGGTTCGTTTTCATTCTTTCATCCTTTCATTTTCTATACATATATGCTTTTTGTACAGTGTTTAGTGTTAAATCTGGAACAATTTAAGGATGCCCAACTGTACAAGTGGAAAACAAAGGGCCACTCCAATAGTTAATTAAGGCCGTTCTACATTATTACTCCCTCTAGTAGTTACGACATGATGCTGCCACTGGCTAGAGTTCGAGACCTCACGTACTACATCGATGTCTCAGCGATGCCTTAGTTGATTTCCCACTTTAAAATTTTGATTATAATTGAATAAACTTAACAAAACTATAGATTTTTTTACAAATTATAAAAGAAAACTATAAGTTTTATCTTCTATTTCACAAAATTACAGGTTTTAAAATTGATCGTTTCTTTCAACAAATCGACAATGTAGGCTCATATGTAGATCCAAACTGTTAGATTCGTTAAAAAATAGTCAATTCTAAAATATGTAGTTTTTTCCCTCAGCATACCCCTTTATTATTCTCAATATTATTTATTCACTACAGTAATCCAGCAAATTAACATTGGCCAAAAGCCGACGTTAATTAGCCATTTGCCGACGTTAATTGTAATTAACGTTACAATTAACGTCGGCAAATGGCTAATTAACGTCGGCTTTTCGGCCACAATAGTTAATCAACATTAATTAGTATAATTAACGTCGACCGCCGATGTTAATTAGTAATTAACGTCGGCCAGATGCAGCCGACGATAATTACTGCCGTGACCCCACTAATTAACGTCGGTCTCTGTTTAGCCGATGTTAATTAGTAATTAACGTCGTCTTAGGCTTGGCCGACGTTAATTAGCACCGTCGGGATAATTAACGTCGGTCTAAATTTGGCCGACGTTAATTAACGATTTGCCGGAGTTTTGTCGGACGAAAACAGGAATCCCAGGATTACTAATTATCGTCGGCAACACCAAAGCCGACGTTAATTACGCGATAATTAACATCGGCTACCACAAGGCCGACGATAATTAAGCCCTAATTAACATGGGCTGCCATAGGGCCGACATCAATTAATCCCGAATTAACATCAGCAAAACCTAGGCCGACGTTAATTAGCCATACCAGGGGCAACTTTTTTCCCCTATTTTCATGTTTGGCCACACAATTCAATACATAATATAATCAACATTGACAGCAATTCATACATCAACGCATACAATTCATGAATATAATCAATCCAGCACAGAACATGCATATAATCAAGTTATCGATCCATCATAATATAATCAAATTGTCATAACATCCAAAAAAGGCCAAAGTGACACAACTACAAACACATCCAAAGTTCAACTCGAATCATACACGTCTAAAGTGACACAACTATAAAACAATCTAGAACTGCTGGCCGCCATCTGGATTATTGGAGTTCTGGCCACTTGATCCAGAAGCAAAGAGCGCATTGACAAAGGCAGTTGGACCGTCGGTTCCCTACACAAGAAAATGCAAGATTAGACAATAATATAAGAATGAATGTACCATAAGAAAACAAGTAAGAAACGAACCGCAGGATCTGCAGGTGCTGGAAGCGTTGGAGGCGGAGTACTGTAAAACGGGGGCCCATATGCCGATGATCCCTACATAAGGCAACAATTATAGCTAGATTGATCAAATTTTACTAGATTTACAAGTTTTGACTAAGTTTAGCTAGAAATTAGTAAGTGTCACCATATTGAGTAAATTTAACTACATTTACAAAGTTTAACTAGAACGGATCAAGTTTAGCAAAAATGAACTAAATATCGTTAAATTCATCAAACTTAACTCTAGAGATACTTAGTCTTGCTAGATTCGCTAAGTCTCGCTAGAAATGACTAAGTTTAGCTAGATTGACTAAATGTAGCTAGTTTGAACAAGATTAGGTACAACAAACTAATATTAGCTAGATTGATTAAGTTCAACTCGATTCACAATGTTTAGCAAGAATACCTGAGTTGCAGGAGGTGCCGGAGGATACATCCCCCATTGTGGTGGTGGCGGCGGCCGCTGGAACGGTGGAAAGACAATGTTTTGCCCCATCATCTGGAGCCTACAAATACAATGTATAAATATTTTGAATTAATAGATTCTCTAAATGCAATAGATTGAAGACTCGGACTTACTTGAATCGCCGATTGCTGTTGTGCATTATATGAAGCGTAGTACTCTTGCTGCGCCCTTGCATAATCATCACGTTGGCGCAGCTCCTCATGCAACCTAGTAACCTCCAACTCCTGCGCTGAGGAGTGACGGCTACCAACCCCCGAGCTCTGGGACGAAGAAGATCCTCTCTCAGCTCGCACCACCGCCAAGTCGATCACTCCAGTGAACATGGAGTACCTTCAAAATGCATGACCACAAAGGCTTGAGCACTTGAAATTATGACTTCATGAAATTTTAGAAGGTATGACATCTCACCGTCCATGGGCCTTGCCGCCTCCACTAGCATGCACAGCTACGCCGCCAAGCGGTTCCTTCCTCCAATCATAGTCTTCACCATGGCGCTTGACCATTTCCTCGCCATATTTCTCCTACATAACCAAATCAGACAATTTAAATGGGAACTGCAAATCAAACAACTTAATTTGAATTGGATCAAAATTGTGACCACTAACCAGCCGATCAATAGTCAGCACATTTGCCGCATACTTTCAGGTGTGTCGGGTCTCGACCTTTATAACCTTCCACGTACACTTCAATATCACTCGGCTGAACACCGGTCCGAGCCTCCTGTAGACATAAGTTAGGTGCATACATATACTTGGTAACATGTATTTTCCAAAAGATTGCTACGACCAGACTTACCATGCGCTTAGCTTTACGCATATGTCCATCGGCGCCATACGTGTGCTTTGATTCTTTGCCTCGGCAGTCTCGTTTCTTTTTTGACTTGGCGATGAACTCAGGTGAAGCCTAACGTCGGAAAAGAGCCTGGTAAGCTTTTGGACGGTCCCCCAACCATGGAATCATGACCTGCACAAAGATATTAATACATTAAAACAACATTACCAAGAAACGTTAAACTCAAATAGCTCCAATATTTGTTGTTTTACTCCGCCTGCATCGTTCTCAGTCAAGTAACTTTCTGAAGACCCGCGAGTCCTGTTAATCCGTTGCCCTTTAACAAACCTCAAGTAAAGATTTATTGCTTGAATCCGAGCATTAGACAATGCATCTTTGGTCACCCGACGTGCATTTACATGGAAAACTCTACGAGCATGCTCCATGTTTGCACCGTCAACCAAACGGTAACGCTTCTGCAATTGTTCATCACAAAGAATAGTTAGAATAGTAAAGAATCGACAGTTGAATCAATACCAACCGCACAGAGAATCTTACCCAAAAGTCACTCCAAAGCGCCTCGAGCATTCAAGTGCTCGGCATTAGGAACAAGCGGTAATGATCCCAACTAGTAGCAACAAATCGCCGCCATTGGCATTGTGACCAACCGGGGTAGTGCAAGCGGCAGAGGTTACCTAGCACGTAGTTAACCCGCCTATGGTGTCCTCTGCCGTCAAACCCCGAGTCATCCCATGAACGCAAGACATATAAATGATATAGTTCTAGTTAGAAAGAAATGAAATAAGACATGGTTTAGAAAATACAAACCTATCGCCAACAGGTGTGATCACAACCTTGTCCTCCTCCTGTCTGGGCGCTGGAGGGGGGCGACAGTATGGCTCCTCCTAAACCTCAGGCGGGCTCCGGTAGAACCCTCGGTCGTATCCCCACCCATTGGGTTCTCATCCCCTTGGCCTACATTGGCCTCCTGATCCTCATCGATCCCAGCTACAACAACAATAATAATGAATGAATAAAGAAGATAATAATCAAATAAATTATGAGAATATAACATTCTAGTTTACTGCGTCAACATCACCTCCCGATCCTCATCGATCCCACCTACAACAACAATAATAATGAATGAATAAAGAAGATAATAATCAAATAAATTAAGAGAATATAACATTCTAGTTTACCTGCATCAACATCCATGGCGTGACCACTTCTTCCTCCGACGATGTCTCATCCTGCGAAATAATACAAGACAATTATATTTATGTCATATTTATGTTTTGACATGAAGTACACATCAAAAGCTTAGTTACCTCTCCACTCTGTAGAGGAACACTACGACTCTGCAACTCAGGCTCAATAAAGCACGCCGTCTACTTGCGCTTGAAGCGCTACCCTGAAACAAGGCCTCCTTATCGCGCGAACTACTGGACTTCCTCCTACCACTGAGGAATCCCTTCGCCAGCTGCTTGATCGATCGGGGCATCCTGTTGAAAGAAAAATATCAAGTTAGTACACCAACAATAATAATGAACGAATGAATAAGATAATAAACACACAAAATTACTTGTCAAAATTCATCAATGTCGCCATGATGTAGTCTCCTTCTTTCTAAGTGACGACTTGTTACTTTTTTCTTGATTGGTTGCCTTTTTCGTTTCTCAGGAATCGTTATATCTCCACGGTCTCCGACTAAAGAATCGAGACCTGGACCAGTCTCTATATCAAAAGTGCTTGGCAATTCTTCATCTTGGAAAACCTCAACAACCTCCATGGCCTCAAGGTAACCAAACATCACCAGAGTATGTAACCGCTTCGGGATTCACTTTGTACACAACCCACCAAGCACTCAGTCTTGTGCATGGATATGGCATATAATACACCTGCTCAACTTGGTGAGCAAGGATAAAATTATCATAGCCATGTAGCTGTTCGTTGTGTTTGACTTCTACCATCCCATACTGGTTTTGATGAGTCCCATGTTTGCTATCAAACCAAACACAATCGAAAAAGACTACTTTGAGCTCCTTATTCCCTGCAAACTTGAACTCGATGATGTTTTGAATGATTCCATAGAAATTTGTTTCGATCCCTTGTGCATCGATTGCCCTAGTTACAACTCCAGTATTTGTTGTGGCCGCAAGGGGACGTCCAGCTTCAAATTTGGTTGAACGAAACCGAAACCCGTTCACGTCGTATCGCCCATAGCTTTTAACAGTTACGCGGCCATAGGATTGCTGAAGCAAGTCCTCATGGACGTTCCCATATTTCACGCACTACCAACAAAATATGATTCGAAATTGTATAAGATTTATAATATATTGAAACGTAACATTACAGAATATTATAGGATGTGAATGTGTTACATGATCTCGGAACCAAGTCATGAAATTAGGGCCCCATTTATTCCATCCCGGCGCATCGTATTAAGTTGCTTGGCGGTTGGTTGTGAATAGGCGTCGATTCGCTTATCGAATTCCTTTGTAAATGAAAACGTAAATGGATACATAAATGAATGATGTCTTCAATGACATAGCTTGATTGACATGTACAAAGTAAACGCTACGTGAAATATTGTTCCATCTCTTCCATATTGGAGTACATGTACAGCAAAGCGCACTTCTTTTCTTCGAAGTGTAATAGTAAGCGGTGCAACTACCAACGGTAGTACCCTCCATTGAAAAATCATGAGGTCACTACAAGGTGTCTCTTCATCTACATGGTACCGCATCGTGGGAGCATTGACTTTGTGTTCCTCTGCAAAGTATACACTCGAGAAGTATGATATCTCTTTTTAGAAAATGTACGCAATGCACCCTTCAACTCTTGCCTTATTGCCAACCATAGCTCGAAGTTTCTTTAGAGCTCTTTCAATGTGATACATCCACCTATACTGAACAGGGCCACCTACCTTAGCTTCGTAAGGTAGATGAACAAGTAGATGTTGCATTGGATTGAAGAAACCGGAGGGAATATTTTTCCATCTTGCATACAAGCACTAGTATCTCTTTCTCCAACCTCTCCATCATGTCTTTCGATATTTCTTTAGCACATAATTGTCTATAGAAATAACTTAGCTCAGCTAGCACCTTCCACACATTATCATTAAGATACCCACGAAACATTACAGGCAGAGTCTTTCCATGATTATGTGGTAATCGTGGCTCTTCAACCCATTTAGCTTCCCGACTTCACATTCACAACTCGTCTCAATCCCGCCACGTAACCATCGGAAATTTCAATTTCTTCATCCACCTCAACACTTCTTTCTTTTCTTTAGGTTTAAGGCAAAATGGAGCGTGGCATACCCCCCCGCCGGTGAGCTCAAGTGTTGGCCGGTTACAGATCTCTGCTAAGTCTCTTCGGGTCTTTAAGTTGTCTTTTGTCTTGTCCATCATATCCATGCACGTGCTTATAATGCTTTCACCAACGTTACGTTCCTGATGCATGACGTCAATGTTGTGCATCAGAATCAAGGCCTTCGCATATGGGAGCTCCCATAATCCACAAATGTGAGTCCAGTTGTGCTCCTCTCCAAACCCTTCAAACCCATCTTCTTTCTCCACCAATTTACTCAGCATATCAGCAATTTCTGGCCCAGTTAGACGTTTCGGCGGACCCTTTCTGACAACTGTGTCCTTACGGAAGGCATTCCTCTGGAGCCTAAAGGCGTGTCTCAGGGGCAGGAAACGCCTATGGCAATCGAAGTAACAGATCTTTCCACCATTTACAAGGCGAAAACAATCGGTGTCTGAACCACAGATCGGACATGTCAAATTTCCATGATAGCTCCAGCCAACAAAAATACCATAGGCCATGAAATCATGGACAGACCACAAATATGCAACACGAAGGTTGAATTTCTGTTTCTTGTAGCAGTCATACGCCTCTACCCCTGTCCATAATTTTTTCAGCTCTTCGATCAAGGGTTTGAGCATCACATTGAGACGCTTTCCAGGATGTTCGGGGCCAGGTATGATGAGGCACAGGAACATAAACTCATATTTCATGCAAAGGGAAGGTGGAAGGTTGTATGGAATAGCAAAGACTGGCCAGCACGAGTATGATGCAGCGGTTGTGTTGAAAGGCGTGAAACCATCGGTCGCCAACCCAATGCGAACATTTCTCGCATCCCTCGCGAAGTCCTCGTCAAAGCTATCTAGAGCCTTCCATGCCTTACTATCTGACGGGTGCACCATTACTCCGTCGTTCTCACGCACACCTTCTTTGTGCCACCTCATGTGCCAGCACTTCGTTTTGAGATAAACAACCGCTTGACCTAGGTGTGAGAGGCATGTACCGAAGTTGCTTGTGTGCAACATCGGTCGTTACCTTTTCACCTTCTTCGTTCACCACCTCGACAAATCTTGGTTTTTTACACACTAAGCAATGCTTCTCTTTCTCATGCTCCTTCCAAAAAAGCATGTAGTTATCCTTGCACACATCAATCTTCTCATACTTCATACCGAGACCAGACAACAACTTCTTAGACTAGTACATGTCTCTTGGCATCTTATGATTCGCCGGCAGTATATCAGAGATCAATTCCACGAGATCATTACAACAATTATTGGAAAAGAAATACTTGGACTTAATGGCCATGAGCCGCGTCACAAAAGCAAGCTGGGTCACTTTCATGTGTTCGTGCAACAGCTCTTCAGAAGCTTTAAGTAGCTCAAAGAACTCCCGAACCTCACGTGTTGGCGGATCCTCCGAGTCTAGGTTAATCTCTGGACGCAAAGCTTCTAGCATCTCATCCATCCTATCATCGCCCGCCCTATCATCTTCCTCTTCAACCGCAACTTGAGGTCCTTGAGCACGTGACTCACCATGATGTACCCACAACTCAAAGCTTGGCATGAAACCGAACCGCACAGGTGCAGAGACATCGATTTCTTGTCATGGGGGTGGAAATTACGGCACTTGCTGCATGGGCACTTCACCTTAACAGTACTAGACATAGAGAAGGCACGATCGACAAAAGCGGTAGCCTTGACCGTCCACTCGGTCAGTGAGCCCCACTTTTCTCCCAACCTTCATACATCCATCGGCGATCGTCACCCATTCTTGAGGCTATATAGGTTAAATCAACAGTTATAAGGTTCATTTTGTTTCTATATATCATGACCCTATATCTATAGGAAAAGATATGTCCTAAACCCACCAAGAGTGGTGACAAAGCGGATTTATAGCGAGCTTTGTAGAGTCGAATGAAATTTAAGATATAACTTATTGTTCTCCACCGCATGCGGATATGGTGTAGGGAGAACAACGAGGTTATGACGCCGAATTTCATTCGCCTGAACACTCGTGGCTCGTCATAAATACCGCACTTTGTCATCCACTCGAGGTCATCAAAAGGACAATTCGGACAGCACATCTCACATGTGACACATGTGAGACATGCCGATCCAAAGCGGGTGACGATAGGTTTCGTGACACTATGTGATTTGACATCAAAAATAAAAATCCGACGATAATCCATTACTCAAATATATATTTATAAGCACAAAATGGATATATAAATTTAAAAAAATAAACATGTGACAAATCAATATATCAAATTTATCTTTATATCTAAACAATTATAGTTCCCGAGATTAAAGTGTGCTCATACGGTACCTTTGGGAGAATGGAGAAGCGGCTAAACCAACATAACTCTCGATTGCCTATCGTTGTGGACTCTCAAACCAAGAGGAGCAGATAATGCAGTTCAAATCTTATACATACAACATGCAAGACATTGGCATCCATGCAGCTAGCATTCACAAGGTGGAATAATTTTAAAGTAAGTCTTGAATTAATCCAGCAAGATAGTTATAAGTGCCCCATCGTACCATGGAATCCGAATAAAAAAGACGGAGCCTTATCGCAAATATTAACGTCGGCCAGGGCTTTCGGCCGACGTTAATTAACTAATTACCCCATTAATTAACTAATTACCCCTGACATTCCATAGATCCATGCATCCATAGCGAATAGGGAAACAGGATCTTGACCTTCAAGCTTGTGGCCGCCGGGAGAGAGGAGGACGCTTGGGAGGCAGGTCGCCGCCGCCGGGTGGAGAGGAGGTCATGAGGGGCGGCGTGGCGATGGTCCGTAGGGCGCTGGGCGGCAGATGCATGGGCGGGCAGGGGCGGCGGCGCGGCGGTCGGTCGGGCGGGCGGTGGTCGGCGCGCCGTATGGGCGCGCTGTGGCGGCGCAGCGGCGTAGGGCGAGGGCGGGTAGGGCGGTCGAAGAATTTCGGTCAGCGCGATGGCGAAGCGCGAAAAGGCGGTCTTATGGCAAATATGAGCGTCGGCTGGGCTTTTGGCCGACGGTAATTAGCAATTAACGTCGGCCCAGATTAATTAATTAACGTCGATCACTTGTCAGCCGACGTTAATTAATTAATTAATTAGCGTCGGCTTATTCCTGGGCGGCGTTAATTTCTGTTTCTGTAGTGATTCTTGTGAAATAGAGTAACATATACTATCAAAGAGCAATAAGTAAACTAATGAAGGAGAGTGGTTTGATCATTTCAACACGTCTTGGTTGAAATATAAAATCCAAAAATGTCATTTATTCAAAAATGAAAGGTGTATCACTGCTCACGATTAAGGGCCAGCGGATTGCTGGCGACGTCCCTGTCCCTGTATGCATGCGGCAATGCACAATTTAGTGGCGGCAAGCCGGCGACGACGGCAGCTTCGCAACGAACTAGTCTCTGCACCTCTGCATGGGGGAAGAGGATAACCTGCAACACGACACGAAAGATGTTAATGCCCTTTCAAAATTGAAAACTTTTATTTACAAAATTTCATAATATCCTCACCAAATGAATGGCTGGATCTAATTTATACTACCAGTATTATCGACCGTAAAAATTCTCATGACGATGGCCTTTGCATAAAACCATTTGGTAGACACATAGAAATAGCAAACAATCGTCACATGCAACAGACTAGAATACACAAATTAAGCGACAAAATGATTTCAACCTCTAAACGAGCTACCAACTCCACCAAGTTAAGAATGTTTTTTCCCTTCAGAAAAAAGATGTAAAGAGAATAAAAACCAAGTTGTGAGTTGTGAGATGCTTTTTGGATAGTACAAAACTAGCACACATCCTACGAACTCGAACAAGTCTTCAAGTTCTCCTCACTTGCCTTTTGCCTCGACTGGACCTTTCCTTCAGTTACTAGTCTCTGCACCTCTGCATTGTTGCCTTGAAAATTTTCAATCATATTGCATTGTAAAAGTTTTAGATAGCAGTCATGAGGTTCTCTCTGCTGTTCTTTCTATGTTGCATTCTCTTAATTGGCATGTTCTGCTCCACATTGTGCAGCGCGGCAAAGGCCAGCTGGCACTTCAAATGGGAGGTGAGCAACATGTTCTGGTCGCCGCCGGTCTGCGAGGAGAAGGTCTTGATCGGGATCAACGGCCAGTTTCCCGGCCCGACGATACGCGCCAAAGCAGGCGACACGATCGTTGTCGATGTCAAGAACGGTCTGCACACCGAGGGCGTGGTCATCCATTGGCATGGGATCAGACAGGGGTAATCACAAGAACTCACACAGTAGTGTACGCCACGCCGACCACGCCGTTCACTTCAGACGCGACGGCGCAGCGGTCGCCGGGGCTCAACGGCATGATGGCCGTGTGGGTGCTGGAGGTAGACGAGGCCGGACCGTTCGCGCTTCGCCGCGAGCACGCCGTCCTCTGGTACGATCTGCGGCACAGGCGCACCTACGAGCAGGCGGCCGCCGGGACGCCATGGGAGGACGGGACGGAGGCGTCGGCGTGCAGCGCTCCGCCGTGCTCAACGGGCGTGGAAGGTTCGTCAACTGCTCGACGATGGCGTCCTGCAGCGCAACGTACCCAGTACCGTTCCAAAGATTTTGGGGGCCCGGGGCGAGCTAAATCAAATGGCCTTTTTATTAACTACCATAATTATTGCAGATAAAATATCGAATACCTTTATATGTAATTAACTTGGTAGAGAACAAGTGACAACCAAAAGATAGTTTAAACATAATCAAACTCATGTACTATTCAACTAAATTAAACTCTAACCTCCAAGATGCACCTTCAAGCCCACCCGCACTACATTGCTATCACTACCATAATGCTGCGATAAAAGCCAATCTCACCAACTCCTACAAATTTAAATGGGCAAGTTAAAGTTCCTTCTAACACTCTTAGATGCAAAGTCATTAATAATAGTATCAATATCAATTTCATCCAATTTATCCTTCTCAATGCATAAAATTGCCAAACCATTTAACCTTTCTTGTGACATTGATGACATCAAGTAATTTTTTAATAATTTTAGCTTTGAAAAACTTCTTTCAGCGAAGGCTACAGTCATAGATATGGTGAATAAGATTCGATAAACAATTGAAACATTTGGATAGCAATCTAAATCCTTAACAAACTAAAAAATCTCCATGGCGGACTGTGAGTGAGCAGATAAAGTCATTTGTAGCACTTTTAGTTCAGAGAAAAAATCATCTAACTTAATATCACATGAACTATTATGGGAAAATGTTTTTGCAAATTTAGTGCAACAATTTCTTAGTTCAATATTATCCAATGACTTTAAATTTTTTAAGCTAAGTAAAAAACCAAATATACTCTTAAATGTAGTAAAATCCTCGAACCTGTTCTTCAATGAAGAAATTGCTACATCCACCATAACAAGAAAGTAATTTATCTCAAAAGATTTCTCAACTGATAAAACCTCTTCATTATAATCACTTTCATCAAACTGTTTTTTCCGAGTAGCTCGACGTTTTATCGGGAATGATACTTCTACATTCATGTTAGATGCAATTTGGGGGCCCTCTAAAATTGGGGGCCTTTGACGGTCGCACCCGCTGCCCTCCCCTTTGGGCCGGCCCTGGACGCACCCGGAGTGCTCGACGCCGGTGTTCTCCGTGGTGCCAGGCAAGACGTACCCCTTCCGCATCGCCAGCGTCACCTCCCTCTCCGCGCTCAACTTCGAGGTCCAGGTAAAGAACACAGATTTCTCTCTGAGATTTGTGGCAAACGCAGTGGAATATTCTGAGAAGATCACGTACGTACGCACGGACGTGTCTGTGTCATGCAGCCTCATACGATGGATGGGCCCCGCCTTCTACGTGTTGGTGATGCGGAGATCACGGCCGGAGTTCATCTCGGCTGCTCGACTCCGGCGATCACCGTCGTGCCCGGCAACCACGAGATGTCCATGTCAGAGCACGACTTCGAGATTGACCAGGTGCGCACGAGACGTTAATTCAGCATTAATTATAGGTGTCGGCCATCACCAGATGGTTTGTCTCTTAAAAACATCTAAAATTTAGACCTTCGGATGAAAGTATCAAACCGTCCCCGATCAAAACACAATTTGAGAGTAGATAGGCCCATAACTCAACATATCTGGGTCCAATAACCAGCCTATAAAACACAAGTTAGGCCCAATAATTGAAACATGCCGAAACAAACTAAAAATGGATTTGCTATGTTCCTTGGTGACTGCGTTCAAAGCTGAACCTGCGGACCCAAGGTGACACCATCGTCGTCGCACGTCGTGACTCTTCCTCTGCTCCCAGCACCCGTGCATCGTCCGTTCATCGTGCAATTCACATGGTTCTTCTCCATGAATTCCTGCTAATTATGTCCTCGTGTATATGCTGCAGATTGGGACGCCATGGGGCACGTTCACGTACAGGTTCGCGGCCATGATCAAGCTGCTGTAGGACCTGTAGCTGCTGCACCGGGGCTGACGCCACAGATCATGGTAGATGCAGTTCACTCGGCGTGCACCCATGATCCTAATAGACCGGATCCTAAATGTTAGGAATTTACTCATGTCGCATATTTGTTTCCTGTTGTGCATGTGTGCAGGCGGCCTGAATTTTGGATGTGATTAGTACTTTCCTGAGTTTCGGACATGATTAGCACTTTCCTTGTCCTGATTAGTTATTTCCTTGCATGTAACTTTTTCCTTGCATGTAGCTCTTTTTTGTCTTGATTAATAGAGAAGAAAAGGCTGTGGATTTTATTGCGCAGCACAAAAGTCTTTGTTGTTCCTACTGTGTGATCAAAGTGTGAGTGTCCAAGGTATTCATGGGTTTGTAGTCACTAGCTTGCAACAACAAGCGGTATCAGAGCCTCGTTACTCTCGAACCTACGACAATGTCATCTCCTCCACCGCATCCCGGGATTAGTGAAAATTCTGGAGACAGTGGTACCCTGGTAGTGCAGCGGACGGTGAGAGAGATAGGCACAACTGCATACTCGATGCTCACATGAACAAATTATGGTGATTGGGCCCTGTTGATGCAGGTCATGTTAGAGGCGAGAGGCCTTTGTACCGCCATCGAAACTGGCGACATCGAGAGGCTCATTACTTTTGCACTTTATTTATGGATTCTTTTTATATACTAGCCACCCATTCAAATGCTATATATAATTAAAGCATTAAGGTTAATCGCAAACTTGGTTCAGACTTAAACAATTATAAAATATTTTTGTATAAACAGAGGTACTATGATATTACTAAGGTCTAAAATTAAATTTACCAGTATTTGAATTTATATGCTCTAGTTTTTAGCTATTTTGATTTCTATGCATTGAATACTATCTATTTTCAAATTTGATACCAACTAGATCCAAATCTAAATATTTTACAGAAATGAAGTACTTTAGGTATTATAATTTCTCATAATTAATTTCATGATTTTAGGGTAATGGTTTGTATACTCTTTAGTAGTACCCATATTTCAAAATTCAAAACTCCCTCCCATCGGCGTTCTCTCGCGATGGAATGGCCTTGGCCTGAGGGAGGTCGTGGATTCTCTCTGCGCCGCGTCACGCTTAGTGCCTTCCATGGCGAGATCGCGAGTTCGTCTCGGTGTCGCTTCATGATCTGATGATCGGCCGGCTTGAAGGGGAATTATTGTTCTTGACAATGTCTAGATTGGCGATCCGATCGTGCAAAGCTGCAAATTGTGGCCGCACTTCGCCGAGGAAGCGGCGCTTGAAGGACGAGGGTTCGGCTCCAAGGGTAACGATGAAAAATACCAAAGGATGCGAGGTATTATCTCTAGCTCCTTGAAGTCTCAATGCATGATCTTCTCGCCCATGTATCCGGCCGCCGATCGCAATGGTCGGTGGCGGTGATCTATCTCTCTCTTTGTGAGGCGTCGCGGCCGCCGTAACGATGTGATGGCCGAGGCGGCGGTGGCTCCATGTTGGGCGGGTTGTGCGGATCGGGCAAGATCGGTTGGTTTCTTCAATTGAGGAGAGGAAGGATGCGGATGAGGCGGCGTCATGGCGGTCGTGCTCATTCGATCCTCTTGATATCTTGGCTTTGTTCACGAGTCAATCTCGCGATGTGCAACCGGATCTGCGAGGATATTGGGCGACGATGCTTTAGAATCAATTTAAAGCGATCATGGCGGGCGGAACGGCTGGCTTTGGTGGCGATCGATTTAATGGTCGCAGCTATGGTGGTCTTCGTCCCCAAGATTTCAAGTTGGTGGTCATGGACGATATGGAGTCCGTGATCGCGTTCAAGATTTTGAGGCGCAATGATTCAAATAGCCGGTGTTCTTGGTGGTGGCGTCGAATGTTGGAAATCCAGGTTTGCGGATTGTGGCGCCGAGAATGTTGAAAACCAGGTGCGGATTGCTTACGCGGAGAAGATTTCGATGATGTTTTAAGCTAAGCAATTCAATGAAAAGGGGAGAGCTCTGCGATCGGTCGGTAGCAATCAAGACTTCTCTTTTTTCTTTTTTCTTTTGTTTAAGGGTGTGTGCTTCTTGTTAGCGAGGTAGGAGAAATTACAAGGACTTGTATCATCTTGATGTAATGTTCTTGAAATTAATAAAATCTTCCTTCATCTAAAAAAAAAAGTAGTACCCATATTATGGCTTTCTTTGAGTTTTAACCCAAATAGTTTAAAATGTGTTTGAAAATTTAATATTTTTGCATAACTGAGTTTCTCATGGTCTCAGGGACATTTATAAATTTATTTTATATTTTTATGAGTTTTATTTTTCAGGTTTACAATACAGGCCATATTAAGGTTTCTTGCAAACTTAGGTTCAAATAATTTAAACTAAGGTGCAAAATTAAATATTTTGCATATTTTAAAACTACATAATTTTATATGAATTTATAAATTTGTTTCAGTAGAAGTGGACTTAAATTGAAAAAGAGATTAATGTGTGAATAGACTAGGTTTAGTAAATGGCTGAAAAATAAGAAAATCCGCCTTCACACTTAGAAAACGGCTTCACCTATTTGGCTGTTGATTCAAGCTTACTGCACTGGCTAATGATCTGGGCCCGTCGGGTAGAGAGATGATAGCAGGGCCAGTGCGTGGGTGGCTGACGAGGGGGTCCCATGCGTCAGCGGAAGAAAACAGAGGAGGCCCGTGTCTTGATCGCCGGCGATGAGTCGTCGGGCTTGGCCGGCGGTTCGAGGAGCACCAAGGGACTGTGGCGCATCCAGGGAAACCTTCTTCGATGATCAGTGTTCACCTGAGCAGGCTACGACTGGTGAGGGGCGGCGGTGGTTTTGGTTGATCAGATATCAAGCAAATGAAACCAAATTAGGTTTAGGCGAGCTTGATTCAACCATTAGTAGACCCAATGTAACCCATTTTAGGAGTTAATGATGGCAGAAATTCGTTGTGGTTACCTACCACTGATGAGGGTCATTAGAGAAGAAGAACAGTGGCGACAAGGCACGAGATGCTAGGGAAGAGTAGCTTGAGCTTGGTTGGTGGAATATTAAGCACAAGGTGACCACGGGAAGTCCATTTCAGAGGTTAATGCCATCAGAGGTTGGCCGAATTGATCTACCACTGTGCGCTAGAGCTCGGGGCAGAGGAAATGGGCACGGCGGTGATATGGTCAATGTTTGCTGGATTTGCGCAAAGAGATGAATTCGTGGGTGTTCTAAGGGGCTCTAGGTTCAATGAATTGGTGTATTGTTCACGACATTTCCTAATTCGGGTTTTGGCTAGGTTGGTTGCAGTTGTGGCAATGGCGGCACTTGAGGCAACTCGGTGGAGCTCAGCCAGAGGAAGAGTGGAGGGAGAACCGTGGCAACCTCGGCCTCACTCATATATCCGCAGAGATGGGCTTTGGCGGTAGGGGAAATGGGCGTGTCGCCTGGCTTCTTCTTTGTGACACCCACACACACACGTGAGGTCAGTGGAACAGCGAGGACTCGACAGAAGTAAAGGAGCAAGTTCCGAGGGCAGCTACAAGTCAGAGCGGCAATGACTTTGGTGCAGGCAGCGTGCAGCAGAGGGAAAAATGGTGTGTGTGCGAGCTGACAGTGGTGACGGTGCCAAAGACACGGCTTGGCGTGCACGGTTGAAGGTGGCAGTCTGCTGGTGGCGCAAGTACTGTGGTGACAACCTTCTAAGTTGTGGCAAGGAGAGGCGCTGACAATCTTATCGCGGCCATGGATTGGTGGAGGTAGGCGGTGGAGTTTGGCACGACGCCGAGAAAGAACTGAGCTCTGCGCGGAAGGGTTGCCTTGGCGGGCTTCCAGCCAAAGTGAAGGTCGACACGACAAGGCTTGGTCAACTTTGGCACAGGAGGCTGCCGTGGCGGGCTTTCGGTCAAAAAAGGTCTGCCTCGGCAAGGATTGGGCAGCGGCGGCGGTGAAGTTTGGCGCGGCGCTGAGGAAGACTGAGTCAAATTGCTGCCACGGTAAGGCTTCGATCGGGAAAAAGCTGCCTCAGCGGGGATTGGGCAGTAGCGGCAAGGGCTTAGTCTTGTTGTTGGGAAAACCAACTGCCCAGCGCCGCCACAGTGGGAAAAAGGTGGCGGAAATCTGTGGCGAGGAAGAAGGGGAGAAGGGGCCACTGGCCGATGGGGTCAAGGATTTGCTGAGGCTGTCAGCAGGCCAGGGAGGTCAGGGATGAGCCAAGGGTTGACAAAACGGGCCACATGGCAGAGGGAGGAGAAGGGTAAAAGAAAATGAGTTTTCTGATTTCTGGACAACCATGCGGTTTTGGATCTAATTGAGACTCTAAACTAAGGTTAAAATTTTTGAAACTTTTTAAGAGGATCTTGATGAGCTAATGATGTTTTCATAAAATTTTTAGCTTGAGATCAGATGTGAGAATTTTATAAAAATTCTGACAAGCGAATGATTGATTATTGGCCTCTGTTATTGATTTTCTAAAGGCATCAAAGCGACATCAAAATTTTCTGAAAATTTTCTTGAAGGATTTGGGATACTTAGAATGATACTATAAAATTTTCAGATCAATATAATGCTTAATTATTTTTATATAATTCTAATAGTGCTTCTGTTTCAAAATTCTGCTTACTGATTTTGATCTTCTATAATTTGATAAATGGGTTAAAGTTTTTATAAATCTTTTCAGAAATGATAATGAGAGCATTTAGGGTTTAAAAAATTAATTACAGGGTTTTTTCAATTGAATATTTTGAGTTCGAAATTTTATACCCCTTGTTTGAGATATTTGAAATGTTTTTGATGAGTTTGGAAAATCCAGAAATTCTAGAAATATAGGCTAACTCAAATGAAATCCAAAAATTCTAGAAAGGCTTACAATTTCCAAAACAAACTCAGAGAAACATTTATATTTTATTTTTATTACATTCAGGATGTTACACATATAATTAGGTACACAACTATAATTTGTACAACTTATTATTACTAACTACTTATATTTTTCTAGTAATTCTATATCTAGACAGTATGGTAACTAGCGCGAGCTATACACCAAGGTTCAGAAAACCAAATATCAAAAACCGCATGAAATTCAAAAACTGCAAAAACTGTTCGAAAAACGCTCGAAAACCGTCAGAAACCGAAGGGTTAAGACATAAAAAAAATTTGAAAAAATTCAAAAAAAATTGGAAACCATTCGGTTTTTACGAGTAACCGCTGTTTTGGCGAGAAACATCAGTTTTTTTGTGAGAAACCGCTTGGTTTTTTTCAAAAACAACAAGCCAATTGAATGTTTTTTTTAAAAAAGGTTTTTGAGCGGTTTTCAGTGAAAATCATGGTTTTTCAATGGTTTTCAAGTGGTTTTTAATGCATAAATTTTTTCAAAATTTTTTAATTAGACTGGTTTACCGAGTGGTTTTAATCTCAAAGCTGCAGCGATATACTCAAAAATCGCAATTTTCAAGCGGTTTTAAATCAGTTTGTGAACCTGCTATACACTTCTAAAATTCCCACACTCCATGTGAAGCCCACCCTGACAGGGGCTTGAATCCATCCATGTCTACTCGTACGTGCACGAGTTTTGTTCAACGAAATATAATAGGTGCATGATAAATATAGTTCAAATACCACCACAGGTACATGTTTTGGGGTAGTTTGCGTAGGGTCAATTAAATTCTATGAATGCCTAAAAGTTAAGTATGTATACTTTATTCATGAATTATTAATATAAATTAGAGAATATTTTTTAAAAAAGACTTCTACGAGGTAAAATGACAAAATTGTTGTTAGGAATACAACCAAATCGATAATTTAGCAAGATCGTAAAAGTTAGTCGTAGTTTCATATGAGGTACCATAAGTTCAAAGTTCAGAGCTGTGGATCAGAGCACGACTTATCGACATTAGCGAACCGTTTTGATATCTAAAACCACTCAGTAAACTAGTGGAATTCAAATATAAATTTTAAAAAAATATTAAAAAGTGTTAATTTTTTTTAAATTTTTTATGTTAGGTCTTGAGGCAATGCGCTCTAATGATGCTATAAAATTTTTATATGATTATCATATCTATGTATTTTTTAAAAATCTTGTGATTACTCTTGTCTTTTTATATATTGTTCTATTTTTGATTTTCTAGGGGTTCTAAATGAAGTCTAATATTTTTTTAAATTTTTGTGTGAGGCCCAAAAGAAATTCTAATGATGTTGTAAAATTTTCAGATGATGATCGGATATTTGTATTTTTTTTTCAAATTCCTACTGCCTTTGTATATGCTCTTAACTTTTTGATTTTCTAGGGGAAATAAATGAAGTCTAATATTTCTAAAAATTTTAATATATGATCCTTGCTAATTGTTGATGGTACCATTAAAATTTAAGAGCAAGTTCAAGTAATTTTTTTATAAAAAATCTGGTAGTAGCTCTATTCCTTTTCATCAATTATTGTTTTTGATTTTTCAGAAGAATTAAATAAATTTAAAATTGTTTAAATTTCTCTAAGGTGATTTGTAGATTAATTAGGTTTTTAATTCTTTATATTTTTTTGCTATATATATATGCTGAAAATTGAAAAATCGATTGAAAATCAAAGCTCGAAAATCAATCGATAATCGAAGAAAATTGGTCAAAAATTGATGAAAATTGCTCAATAATTGGTGAAATCGCTAGGTAATCGATTTTTTTTGGCACCGCCAAATTTAAATTTTCAAAATTCAAACTTCTTCGATTTCTACTGATTTTCGATCGATTTTTGACGATCCGATTTTACCGATTTTCAAAAATCTCAATATAGTTGATTATCACGATATCAATATTGTGAATCCTAGCTGCAGTACCACCTGATCTCACACATAGAAGCACAGCCAAGTACAATAATATATGCCGCATCGCATTGCAATTTGACTTGCACGCCTGTGTTTGGCATGGTATGAACGTGCGCGCGTTATCTCTACTACTTCTAATTAGGAGTTGGTGGTGTCACGTCCGTTCTCCACCACCAACCCACATAACTGAACCCCACCTTTTCACTCCAACCTCCCCCCCAGCTACCCGAGCTAAACCCTAGGCCTCGCCCGATCGCACCACGCCGCCACGCTATGCCCCCACCATGGCTCACCTCTGCCTCCTCTTCTCCCCTCGCGCCGCCACCCTTAACACCAGCGTCTCCTCCCGCTCCTTGATTCTCCTCCTCCTCCAACTCGGCTCAACTCAGCCCCACCGTCGCCCATCAAGCCCGTCTCCTCGCCCCGGCCGCTGCCCCCGCCTCGATGAGACCCCTCGGCGGATGCCGGGCCCTAACCCGCGCCTGAGCCCGTCGCCGCCTGGAGGCGCAGCAGCAATGGCCCATGCCGCCACGACAGTTCACGCGGCGGGAGGTGCGGTTCGTGAAAGCGCGGGCCCGCGATCGTGCGGTGTCGTACCCGGCAAGGGTCGCGCCGCTTCTTGACGACCGATCGGCCAAGGAGGGGCCCGGGAGGGGCGGAGGAGGAAGAACTCTGAGGAGAGAGAGCGGATTGAGATGGAGGCATCGCGGACGGAGGAGCTTCTTGAGACTCTGGTGGAGGAGGAACAAGTGCCCTACCCGGCGCTCATACCCGTCGAGAAGCGGCGCAGAAGGTCGCCATTGATCTCGTCGACACCATCCGCGAAATCAAGGTCTGCCCTCTTCATGATTTGCCTCCACGCGGTTGGAATTTACAAATTCGATTATTTGAATACTGGAAATTCGATTATTTGAATACTGGTTCTGTGGGGGATGGGGATTAAACTTTGTTCAAGTTTAGACATGGCTTAAGTGCTCTTCAATGTTCACACTGTGGAGAGAGTGCCATTTGAGGTGGTGTTAAGAATGGGGATCGAACATAGCGGGATTTAGTTTGGTTTCATCGTGTTAAGTTTGGGGTTTGAATAGGGGTGAAACGATATTAGTTTTATTGAGGCGAGATGATGAATTTTAGTGGAAATGTGGAACTAAAGACACAAAATTCGATGTTCTTCAATGTGATTGTGACGGCTATGTGGGTTTCATTAGATCACCGTGTATGCACATAAATGTAGTACACATTTCAAATTTTACAAGCTGCTGTTCAAAATTGTCCTACTTTTACTTGGTTGACAGTCAAATAGGCATATGCTTTGCATCTGAGATTCTGCATGTGATGTTATGTTTAAGTGTATACAGCTATGTGTTAGGATCACTACCGAAAAAATTACAAATGGTTAAATTGCATTGTTTCATGATTCCAGTATTGTGCAGATATATCGGAGCTTCCCATGATGCCCAATGCTTTGTCATACCTGCAATTAGTTTTTAGATAATATCCTACTGCCCAAATGTTTTGGCAAAAAAAATATGGATTGCATATAATTTTATATGAACTGTTAACAAACTGAGTGCTCTCAAGTGCAGGATCATAATAACCCACTTTCATTATTGTTAGCCTACTATGATGGACTGTAATTTGAGATTTGTATTATAAATCAATTCTTATAACTTGCAACAAGATGGAGGGACTGCATCATGTAGCAAGACTCCTCATTCCTCAATGTGTCCTTGCTGAAGCACATGAATAGTGGAAAAAAGATCTGAGTTACTCTATGAGAATTAATGACTTTGAGTTGGTAGACTAAGTACGACATTATTTGCAAGGATTCTTCAAAGATTCATGGTTTCATAGTGTAAATTTCATGTAGAATTATTACCCATGAACATTTCAGTGTAGCACTGTGGATACAGGGTGCTAGAACAGTGTATCCAGATGGGGTCTTTTCAATGGCTAGCCAGAGGAAATGGTACTGCCTGGATCATCTCTTTCTCTCTCTATCTCTGCTTATAAGCGTCCATGGTAGGAATTGGCATGTCTTTGGCTTTTTGGTCAAAAAGATTTGATCTTAGACATGGCCAGATCTAATAGGATTTCTAAAAGAATTCTTTCGTTGGAAAGATTATTGGTTTTTTTTGGCTTAGTGAAATTGTTGTCACAATTGCTAGAAGCTCATCTATTATTCATGGAATTGTATTTATTTTTTCTTGTGTGTTGGCTAGATCAGTTGTTACAGAATGATTAAGCATTAGTTATTCCAAAGCCTTCCAGTTGTTTGCTTTATAACTTACTTTGTAAAAAAAAAATCCCTTGCCCTATATTGTTAACTTGAGGATTTATCAAGCTACAAGTTAGAATTGTTAGTAGCGGTACCAGATTTATCATGAAAATAATACTAAAAGATGTTCATATGCTTTTCTTTGATAATGAGTGCATAGCAGGAAGGCATCTGCATTGTTTTCCATTCAATGACAATGTATTTCCTTTTATTTTGCTGACAATATATTTCCTTTTAAGGTTAGTTCTCTTTATAAATAAATTGAGTGCATAGCGCTATGTATGTTTTTTTTCCATGGGAATGCGTTGTTTCTTGACCTTTATGTTTCGTTACCAATTTTGTTTTTCGTAGCAACGCACGGGCATTGAACTAGTAATTTCCTATTTTTGGTAGGACGGTGGAATCGTGGTCGTATCATTCTATCCGTCAGGACAAACTTTGTGAGCAGCCCTGTCTTTAATTACCACATGTGACTACGACGTAGTAAGAATTTTACAAGGTCACGTATTTATTTTTATTGTACATAATTCTAATTCTAGATGTATGTCTAGGAGATGCACTGTAATCACGCACAGAAGCTACTGACTACCATGCACCCAAATGAAGATTAATCAAACTTGCACATGCAGAAAACTAAGGGCATGTACAGTGGTATAGACAGTGACCGTCTATAATACACCTTTATATCATCTATAGATAGCATTAAAGACAACCTATACAATAGATTGTCTATATAGCTATTTGTAACGATCTCTCATATAATTAACAAACTATCTATACAATGATATATACAATATAAAGCTGTCTATAAGACCGTCTGTTAAATAGTAGATAGTATCTTTCTCTCTCCTCATTCTCTCTCCACCACATCATCCAAAATTCTATGTGGCATACTCTTATAGACAGCATTGTACAAACCCTAATACTAGTTGGGCATTCTTTTATCATTATCACACATAGAAAGCATTACAAGCCTAATAGCCTTAAAATCATCACCAGGATGGTTAGCTAGAGTGCCACTAATTGTGCTGTTAACATAATCAGGCCAAGTTTGGCCAAATCTATTTTTAAGCTAGTACATATATGGCACGCGTACGTACGCAGAAACGTTTAATTTGTGAAGCAATGCACGCTAACGAACCGCTGTCAACACACCTAGCTACGCAGTAAGTAGTGCAGGGCCGCGTGCACGTAAAGCACATTAGGATTAAACAACATCATGGCTAGTATTACTTGTCTGTAATGACGTTGACTGATGACGACAAGATCACAAGATGGCGCATATGTTGGCCACGTAGGTGACTTTTTCTAAGACGATACTTCCATTGGTCTAGTCGTGATCTCGCTCGGAAATTGCCTCGAGACACGACAAACCCAACCATACACGGACTAGTAAATTAAGTAGTAGTAGTATATAAGTTGCATCTACTATAATACTAGTTTACTGCTGGTCTTTTGGATCTAGCTGTTGGCCACGTCTATTTGGTATGTAAGAGGTTTAGTGCTTAGCGGTTTGATTTTTTAGTATTGTTTTTAAATGTGAGGGATGTGGGTCGAAAATATATATGAGTGGGTGTGGTTTGGAATTTTATACTTAATAGGAGGGAGTAATTTTCTTCAACTTTAGTGACAAAGTTAGAACTCTAACCTCATCGAAACTATGAGAAGTTATCTCAGACCATTATTTGGGTTTCAGCTTCTCTTAATACAAATAAGCTGCTGGTTTTAGCTTCTGACTACGGAGAAGATAATCATTTGAAACAGTTTCTGGCATTCAGAGAAGAAAAGTTGAAACTAAAGCCGTCCTAAATAGATCTAAAATGGCCATGCTTCAGCTTATAATCATGATCCAAACCGGACTGGGAAGCTAATTAAGAGAAGTGGACCAAATAACTACGTACTCATAAAGTCCTAGACAGGGGCAAAATTTCAAATACAGACAACTTTGTACCGTATAATATCAATTTTGGACAACATTGTACCGTATTTGCAGAAATGGCGTGCATAGCCGGCACGTGCACACCACACGCTGGCTATGGCATAGCCGGCACACCACAAGCCGGCTATGGCCGGGCCCGCACCACTTTGCACCGAAAGCATGCATGGCTGATTGCTGTCTCCTCCCGTGATTGCTTTCGCATGCATTCGTTTGTCTCCCGTTGCTTTCACATGCATTCTTGTCTCCCGTGATTGGCTCTAACCCAGAGAATAAGTAGAGGGGAGGGGAAGCCAGCGGAGCGTGGCGCGTGAGAGGAAGAGAAGGAGCAGATCAACGCGAAGGAGGAGCAGAGGAGAAGGAGGATCAGACCGAGGAGGAGGAGGCGACCTGCATTGGTAAGTCATCGTTAGAGTAAATTTTATTCGTAATTACCTAGTTTGATTAATTAGCATGGAGACGATACGTAAACTAGAGATGCTATTATAGTTAGTATATTAATTATTGTCTCAATAATGCATCTCATTCATACCTCATGTACTTAATCTCCATTAGGAACTAACTAATTATATATTTTTATTTGTACATAGCAGCATACGTTTAGCGATGAACGAAAAACTTTGAATTTATGGACTGAAGTAGCAAGAAAAAATCACTAGTAGGATCAAGAAAAAATCACGAGTAGAAGCAAGTATGTGTAGTAGATAAAATAGCACATTTGGTTATGTTATATAGTTAGATTAACTAGAACTCCAGAATAATTAGGCTTGAACTTAGTTATGATGTGGTTAGTTAGATAAAATAGTTATGTTGTTAAATGTAAATGTTGTAGCTGTAACTCATAAGCGTAGTCTTAGTAATTATTCATGAAAAAAATTAATTTGCTCAGTAATTAATTTGAACCCTCGGTATAGTTAATTAGTTGTTATTTTTTGAAACATTTTTAGGTACCACGTGGCCGTTGCACCATGAATTTTCATATTTACTACGGTGAGCGGCTGTCATATTGCTGCGAGAGAATAGTCACGATGCAAAGCTGCGAACACACATATAGTTCAAGTGATAGTCCATTAGACTTGGAAGGCCTTAAATCACATGTTATGGCGTGTTGCGTTTGAACCGAAACACACACAGTTTTCTGGGCGGTGCGACCAAGGGTAGTTCAAACAACAACGTCATTGTCCATACTTTGTTGGATGATAAATAATAAGGCTTGGTTATTGTATGCACGAAAAGCCATAGAGGCGGGTTTCGATGGGTGTTTATGTAAACATATTGCCACTAGAGGCGAATGCCGGTCCTGGGCCTAGCGGTGAAATTTTAGGCCACCAAGGAGAGGGAGAAGTGGGGGCAAGGACATGTGGGGAGGGTAGTTGGTGCACATGAAGAAGAACCACTTCCTTCCAGAGGTAGATCGACATGTATGGATGATGAAATTTGGTGGAAGCGAGGATGAAGAGGCGGCGACAACGATGACCCAGCTCGGCAGTCTAGTACTTCGTGGTAATGGCCTTGCGGAGTGTAGCATTCTTGACTATAATAACTTATCTATGTGGGGGTACGAGCAGCGACATCCAGTTAGGAAGCGGTTCCCCAACAAGTTAGAGCTAATCCATTTCATCGGCAATTATGCTTTCATCACTAGAAGGGAGCACAAGTGTGCAGTCGAAGCCCACCGAGTATGAGGTTAGGTGCACCAAGGCCCTGACGCCCTTTCTACGTCCGTGCTCACCGGTAGAAACACGAGCACTACTTTGTGGTGAGCGGAACACACCTCATACATGCGAGGAGTCGATCGAAGTATGAGCCACGTGGTTGGCGCTAGGTTCATTGCCCAACTAGTCGTGACCGGGTTGGTTCGGATATTGGACTATCACGAAATCGATTATGGAGCAAGTGCCGATGAAACGAGGGATGCACGTAAGTTACCTAACGCGTGGCGAAACAAAGCGTAAGCGTTGAAGATGCTTTTGGATCATTGAAGACTCATACAACTATGCCCCGAGGTTCTTTGCGAAGATAGCAATGACCAACCTAGGGACTCGATTCGCAATGGCGGACGAGCTGTTAAGCTTCAAGATGGTTAAATGCGGCACTACGGGGCGCTACGATTAGGGTATTCGGGCTTTCGGACAATGCATTGAAGCTTTCAAGCATTGAGCTGTCATTTGTGTTGACGGCACATTTCGAGTGGGAAGTACTATGGCACCCTCTTGATGCGATCACGGTGATGCAAACAACCGGATAATACCAATTGCCTCGCATATGTGGAGAGTGAGAACAACGATAGCTGGTTGTGGTTCCTCTCTTTGGTCGGGACGGCGTGTCGTGGGGGATAGACAGAGAGTGTGTGTTGTGTCCGACCGCAATGCGAGGTCTTCTCCACGCTCTAGAGGTCTGCATGGCGTACGAACCGTCCATAGCATGGCACGATGTGGAGAGAAGGTGGTGCATGCGACACAGGTGCAAACCTATATTCACGGTACCATAACACCTCCCTAGTGAAGAAGTTCAAAGGGTTGTGCCTTGAACCAACTGCCAAGTTTCGTGAGATTTGGAGCAGTTGAGCGAGACCACTAGGAAAATGATGGAAAATCGGCAAACACAGGAGGAGCGATTGCGATCGCAAATGGTGGGAGAACAAACTGTCATTAATCATGATAATCGCACCTTTAGCCAATGGATAGCGGGGAAGCGGCGGGCGTTGGTCCCTAATGCACGACAGGCGGTGCAAGGTTAGTTGCATCTATTAAGTTATGAGATTAACTTATTCTAAGAGTGTTGGACCCATTAGTGATAAACTTTGCGTGTTTCTCTGTTGGGTACACCATTATGACGACGAACATAGCGGAAGCCTTCAACAATGTCCTCAAAGGCGTTCGTGGGCTTCCGTTATGTGCTATAATAGAGTGACGTTCTCTGAGAACATCGGACTATTTTCGAGATCGTGGTCGTCTTTGGCGACCAATGTAGCACTCAATTCTCAACCAAGGTGGAGGAGATCATCGGTAGTAGGAGGAGCAAATCTACGTGCCACCGCTTGCGGTGTATGACCTCGGTAACCATATATTTGAGGTAATGTGCGCCGTAGGTACCACTCAGCTCTGGCGACGGTGACACCGATCAAGCAATGTACTCTTGGCCTCGAGGAGGTGGTGTGCTCGTGCAATAAGCCAAAAGCGCATCATATCCCTTGCTCCCATGTATTCGCGGCTTGCGGGGATATGGGAGGAACGATGCATCTCAATACATATCGTCGTACTACGGTAGAAGCCACGAGAAACACTTGGCGTCCCAAGATGAGTTCCTTCAATATTGGTACGAGTTACAAGTGCATCGGCGGGCCTTTATGGGTACCTTATCCGTTAACACGGCGCAAAGAGCACGAGAGGCCCGGAGGAACAAGAATGCATGGTGATATGGATGCATTTGCTGCTGCGTGCAGCGAGAGGAAGTGCAAGATTTGCAAGCGAGTGGACATGATCGGAGGACATGTCCTAATAAGCGATGAAGCGATTTAGTAATTTTAGTATTGTATGGTATGGTATTGTGTTGTATTGAGGCTGGATTTCTTATGTGTTGTCTTGCACCGTCTTGTTTAACATCTGTTGCGTCCCTAATTGTATATGCTATCTTGTTGCACCGATGATTTTGTTGCACTAACCTATGCGGTGGTATTATCGGCATGGCTCTGGGTGGCCTTCCGAGCTTCTTGACACCAATATGATGATCGGCATCGTGGGAGGATGATTTTCACGAACCTTGAGTTAATCTTGTTTTATTTATTGAGGTTAGCACTGTTGTATTTATTGTTTCATATTACGAGTTTACATTGTAACCATTGATTGTAACATGATCATGTCCTTTTGCAGCTGGGTCCATTGCGTGCTCGAGTCTTCCACAAGATCAAGGCATTAGACCCCCGTTTCTATAGCTGCCTAGCACGAGTTGGACTACTCCCATTCGCTCTTTTGATGGATGGGACTACTGAGCCATTACCGCAGGTGGGGTGAGACACACAACTCTCCTGCAATAGATGTGTCCTGGTGATCTTGTTTGCTAGATAGGTGGCGTCTGAGGCGCTACGTTCCACTTTTCCTTTGGAGAGATGGCGATAACTTTGAAGGATGTGGCTATGATTCTTGGGTTGCCGATCGAGGTTGCCCTTAGTGAGTAGGCGGCCACGAAAGGATGAGTGGAGAAGTACGTGCGAAGGTAAACATATATCTTTCTTTGCTCGTGCGTAATAGTTTGTGCTACGAGTTAACCTCACATTCATTTGTTTCTGTTGCAGGTTTGGTCGTCCGTACTCAGGAAAGGACCACGGCCTCTCTTTGAAATGGTTTCATGAATTGCAGTCACGGGCCATGTCTGAGGGCGTGACGAGGGCACTATTTCAAGGCACCGGAGGTGTACCTTTATGATTTATTTGGAGGGTTATGTTCGCAGCGCAAGGGGACTATCTCGAGCCACACCTCATCTTGTTAGCGTGATCTTGCTACATAACCGGATCGAGTGCCACAATATAGCTGGGGTTCATTGTGTTAGCGACTACCTATAGAGGATCGTGTGATGGTACCCATCAGACCACCATGAAGGGTCAATGACAGAGTTGTTTCCACCTAAATGCAATTTGTGGAGTGGGAGTATCTTCCTATCTCTCGTCCTAGGGTGGAGAAGGCTATGTACCCAAAGGATATCTCCTAGGACGTGCCTGAGGCCATGAGGCCGACGATGGGCTATAGGTGGATCCATGCTAGGTTGCGTTGGAGCCACCTCCAGGATCACGGAAGCTACCCACGCGCTGGTAGCGATCTTGACTTCTGAGTTCGAGCAAGTGAGTTGGGATCCGTGGACATAGGGGAGATTTGCCGAGATCGCAACGGGCGCACGCATCTCATCGTTCTGTGCACAGGATGAGCACCTATGGATGACTACATGCTTCATTTTATACGAGTGCAGCAGAAGTGTACTCCCTGGCGTGTCTGGTGACAATTCGGATCTACGGCGGGTAGTCCAGTACCCCCACCACGGGGCCGAAATCGCACTTGTAAGTCTAGTACAATCATCTTGCATTACTACATTATGATCATTCTTCATTTTGTCGATTATAACCCTTCATACTTCTATGCGGGAGGAGTGCAAAAGAGCAGGAGGAGCGTTGGGTGGTCCATCGTCCATCGTGACCACATCTTTGCGGTGGAACCAGCGGGCGAAGCTTCGCCGTAGTCCCTGAGGCCGCGTCGACCCTTCCTCATCTTGGGAATACTTCTCGTGGTACCGTCCTCGCTTTGCGCGCCACTCTACTCGGTGGTGGCGTGGAAGATGCATCAAGACCATTCCCGAGGACCGTTCCGCAGACTTCACATCCTTGTTAGTACTTTGATGCATGCAATCCTTTCAATTTCTCATAAACAATACGTGCCTACGCGAACCTCGTTTTGTAGTCGCAGAAGCGTCTGAGCTGCACACTATGGTAGACCATGCGATGCGTGGCGGCGAGTCCTCCTCGGTTCTAACAGAGCGACCTACAAAGGTACTTCATGAGAGGAGGGTCAAGTATAGATTTATATTCCATGCTATGTATATCAAGTTCTTAATATGATGTACTACAATATCGTTGTCTTATTGCCCAATGCACAGATACTTCAGGAGCAAAGGGTCACGTTTGGTTTCGGCTATCCGTTCTTTTGCTGGATTCTCACCTAGGTCAAATAGGGGGTACGAAGTTCCGGATATGGATCCCTCACGTGCCTCCCAGGCCAGGCACTCGGTGGATGCTCGTTCATCACGGAGTGCTCGTGCCTCCCATGGCAGGCACTCGGTGGATGCCCGTTCATCACGGAGTGCTCGTCCCTCCACAGCTCGCCCATCCACAGCTCGTGCGCACGACTATCAAGATCCTCACCACGAAACTCAGGTTCCCGTGACTTACTAAGTTCCATGTATAGTTTCGTTTTCTCAATTCAAGGCAACTGTTGTTAAATACTCTACTTTGTAACGTAACTCATTACATTTCTTAACTACAGTAGGACTACGACGTCGCTGATTACCCACATGTGATGCAACCAACATATGATGCAAGCCATCAAGATGGAGGTGAGCACTGCGAAGTTCACCACATGGCGGTGATGGCCTTTCGAGTTGAGGTGAGCATCGCCACATTGGAGTGAGGATCATGCTTTCAACTGGGCTAGAATGGAGCAAGCGACTTTCACTGACCTCCTCAATTGTGGACAATGGATGCCTACAGGGGGTCAATCCTCACAATGGCAGGAGACTGCGCATGAGACTCCAGTCCAGCAGGATCCCATGCAGCACATCCTACAGTCGACCACGCTTCCTCCAGAGGACCGTCGACTGGTACACCGAGAACGCTGGACCGGTGCTAACTACACCTTACGGGGGGGCCGGCGCGAGCAAATTGATGAGGACACGGAGAGCGTCCCAGCGCGGAGGCCCTCTCAAGGCTGCGGGACTTAGAGACGACGAGGCGCTAATAACTACACCTGACCAAGTTATCGCCACCGTGGTAGGGGTGGATGAGTGTACATTTCTTTTTGAGATTGCGACTTCGCCATATAGGATAATGTGATCATTTTACAGACATTACTCGCCAACCTTAAGAGTCGGTTTGTAGACAATCCGATTATATCGTGCAAGCACAGGTGAACACATCGTCGAGGTTTCTTGGTGTTTGTTCAAATTCAGCGGCGTTGCGAGCATCAAATTGAAGTAAGAACAAAACTACATGCAAAAGAAACGAGGAAAAAGTCTCATACCAACACGCCTTTGTATTTCTTCTCGCCTCTTCTTTTGGGACTTCATCACGTTAGTAATCCCAACAAGTTTTAACTAACGTGATGAAGTCCCAAGAAAGAAAGAATGTGTTCACCCAGCTTGCACGATATACCGGATTGTCATAGGATGATTTCTTGCCTTGCGGCAACACTGGGCGAAGACTTCTACTTTTACTATTCACATATTACTGTGCGAGCGATATTATCATTTAGGGTTTTTGCATTAACGTATTTTATTTGATAATTAAGTAGTAATTAAGATATTTTAACATAATTTGGTTGTCCATATATTGAATTAACTTTCTGGACCAATTCCTCTAGAGTTTGTGTTTAGGCGAGCTATTTTATAAGCGTAGAAGAGGCTTAAGTGATAACGATTCTGTGCTGAGTGATCATTTGGGGTCTTTCTTCTGATTGGATTAATACATAAATGGAGTTATAATTAACATATTTTTCCAGATTAAGGTAGAATATGTATCAGACAATGATTCTACACTATTTTCTCATAACTTTATGTTTATATGTGATATTTTACGGACTGCCGAAAAGGCTTAATGACCACATTTTTAGCGCTATTGCGGTTCAGTTTTCTTTCTTCAGTTGCGACTACACCGAAAGGGATAATCTAACCATTTTTCAAGGGTTATTAGGGAATATCCCTAAGAGTGTTTTAAAGTTGATTCCGCGATGTTTCTCATTTGTTCAAGGTGTTTTTCGAATGAATAGTGATTTAGGCTTAATATGCGCTTAACTCAAAGTTTATCAAACTGATGTTATTTTTGCATGGTAAGCTAGGGAATATCATTTCAAGGTCATGGAAGTTGGTTTTGTCGAATTTAAGCTCCGTTTGGTAAAATTCTGCTATTTGTTCATTTCTGATTGCATGTTTGGCTAATGAGCAAATAGGGCAAACTAATGAAGAGTCTAAATATTTTTGTACATTTGTGATCTATGCTATCCCAGAAGTGCAACTAAACTGGTTTCACCACTTGTTGAGCTCATTTGATACATATTTTAACCATTTGAGTCTTGCATGTTATTAAGGTATTTACACAATCAATACTTGATACAAAATACATTTAAATCTGAATCTTTTCATAGAAATGGATTATTTGGGGTTGCAGGGGTATGTTTTATTTATTTCATGATTTATGGAGCAAGGAAACATATAATTGCTTCATATTACCTAAAAGGTGACTTTCATTCAAACTCTAATTAAAATTTTGTGGTGCAAGCAACATATAAGTTTGTGGAGCTCAAAATTTTACATAAAATTATTACCTCAATTAAATTTGAAAAACAAAATTTCAAAAAATTATAAAAATATTTGGATTGTCTGATAAATCAAAATCCGAAATCAGAAAACTGTGCAAAGCAGATTGTCAGAATTCTAATAAAATAAGTAAATGGTATTTTAATCCGAATTTTCTACAGTATGTAGATAACTTCCAATTCATTGCACAAAAATTTTTTCATTAATATTGAAGTCACATAAAGCTGATTCATTGAACCTCATCATGCTCAGCTTGTTGTTCCTTCCGAATCTGCGCAGTTTGTGGTCATTTAGGGTATTTTTGGCAACCCGTAAAATATCTTATATAAATGAAAAATAGTGAAAGATAGTTCACTAGCATTATATGATATATGTACTACCATAATCTGGAGAAACATTTCATTTATAACCTTCTTCACATATAAAACCTGTTGCCGCAAATACCTTAGGTGACCACAAACTGCACCAAAACCGTATTACTTAAACCTTTTCGGCAATCTGTAAAGTATATCGTCTACATGTAAATTTGAAGGTAAATGGTAAAAAATAGCTGTTTAGTACGTATAATACCATATTCCAGAATAATATGTCAATTATAACTTGCTTTTTATCGGAATCCTACTAAAGCAAGAACTCTAAGCGTTCTAAGCTGTGCAGATTTCAGAAATACTTAAGCCTTTTAGATTGCATTGATAGGCTACTCGACTAAACATAAATTTTGGGGAAAATGGTCCAGAAACATACCCCGGTGTATGGGCAACCAAAGCATAGAAAAACATCTGAATTACGATTTGCTTGTCATATAAAATTAGTTAGAGCAAACACCTAAATGATAATGTTATTCTGACCTTATGTTATAAAACAACGACAGATAAAATAACTCGTGAAAACACTAAAAGTTATAAAACCAATTTATAAATACTCCTCAAAGTATATACTACCATATTGTGAAAATAGAATATCATTATGTTATGATTTGCATATAAAACTCGCTAGCAAAATAACCCTAAGCGTTAAGCTTTCCGGATATTAGAAACATTGAAGCATTTTTGGCACCGCCCGAATTCCGCAGATCACAACCGTGGGATTCCAGCGGCCACAGCGTCCACACGCGGAGGGCAGTTGGCGGTTGGAAAAAAAAGAGGAGGGCGGGCGTCTTGGGGTGCGTGTCACGTTCGAAAAAAAGAGGAGGCGGCGGCTGCTTCACTCGGAATCTCATGAAGGTGGGCCCACGAAAGCCGCTGGCGCTACTTCACCGAGTCTGGCGCCTCGAGGCAGCCTGCACGCTTAGGACAAATTTTTTACATTTTTTTATTTGCGCTTTTGCTTTTTCGTCCGTGATTCCTCGCATGCAAAATCCTTTGGTAAAGCCAACCTTTGGTGGAACCACGAGTAAGCCAATCGAGCACGGGCCAAGGTAATTTGCATGCGGCGAGCCAAGTGTTGAGCGTTCGAGCGGCCCGATAATGTCTTGTCTGGCGAAAGCAATAGAGAGCGGGTGAATTTTTCACGCATGCATGCTCTCCGGAAGACACTATAAATGAGGAGGCTGCTATTTGAGAAACTCCATCCTTACGAACCCCAGAGTCTTATTTTTGGAGAGCTCTGCGAAGCGGAAGCTAGAAGTTAGGAGACAGAAGAAAAAGAGAGAAATAGGAGGTGGATAAAGAAATGTGGAACCGTAGTTACGGAGAAATATAATGAGTGTTCATGTATTTTAGAAATATATTTGGAGTTATCTTTATTTTTGGCATTACTTGATTCCAGCTCAGTTTCTCGTTGACCATTCTTCCCCGGAACCCACAATCCTTCCCCAAATCGAAGAGCTTACATGGCGCATCCCTCGAGCTCAAGTGGTCCTGCTACGGGAGGGGCGGCAGCAGGAGCTCCGTTGATAAACTGTCGCGATGCAATTCCAAAATCTTGGCGCATGTCCAAAGCTGCTTTCGAAACCGGGGCGATTCTTCTTCAAGTGCACGAAAAACAATGAGGCAAGTTCTCCGACCTTTTACATTGTTACCATGTTTCGCACGAAGCTGAATTTCTTCCGTGAAATCACCAGGCATTAGGTCCCAACAGGTGTACTTTCTGGGCTTGGGAAGAGGCCTACCGAACTCAACTGCACAAAAGGAGAACCATTATGCCAAGTCAGGTCGAAGCAATTCCAATTGCTCCACGGCAAGCTTCCCCCCCTCCGCCGCCGCATCTAGACCCTATGTACACCGCGAACAATGGATGCGATGAACCACAATGCCTATGCTCCTGCCACTACCTGCCACGGTCTAGCCGAGGAGGTGTGTGGCGCGGAGGCGCCTACAAAAAGTCGGGGACCAAAGCCTCGTAGCTAATCCCGACTATGAAGCAGCAGTGGAATGTTCGTTCCCTTCTGCGGATGTCTATGCCACTTTGTCCATCTCTATTAGAGTTAGTTACATTAGCTCGGGCATTATCCTTTGTATTTCCTAATAGCCTATGTTATCTTTTTCATTCAATAAAGTTCACTTTGCACCAACAACTAGCCAAAATGGTCACAAATGGATCGAAAAATTTATCATGAAAACCTCAATGCAATTTCTACCTTTGGTTAAAATGTCATAAATTAATAATATAATTTAAGACTTTTACAAATTTACAAGAAATTAGGAAGCGATCCTTTGTTGTCGAGAATATTATTAATTTTTAGGTAATCCATTTTAATCCCAAAATTTTACCAGCATCAAAATCTTTAAGATAATATTTAATTTGCATTCTTTTAATGAAAGGAAATGTTAATTATAACAATAAGTAAATAGGTAATCTATTGAAATTAAAGTTAAAATAATGCCAAACCAAATTTAAAACACTTCTCGAGTTGCATCATCTTGATGCACGAAAAATGAATCAAGAACCATGTATAGTGTAGTCACAAACTTAAAATGAATCTTGACCGATTTAGTGTTCGCATTGTGATCATTTAGACTAATTCAACAGCAAATAAAATAACTCGTCTAAATGATAAAATCAGTGAAACTAGTTTAGAATCACTGTACAAAGTTCATACTACCATATTTTGGAAAAACATCTTAATTATAACTTACTTTCCATTTAAATCAAGCTAGTTCAAAACCCTTAATCGTTAACCGTACGATTCACGTTTTGGCCGATTCCGAATAGTGTAAACGTTACAATGCCACGTAAGCCTTTTCAGTGATTAATATAAAGTCTCGTCTAAATCATAAAAGTTATGAAATTAGTTCAGTAGTGCTCTCCAAAGTATAGTCTACGCTATTACGAAAAGATAATCTCATTTCATTGTGATTTGCATATTAATCTTATAGTTTAATAACCTAAGTAATCACATTACTTTAGACTATATCTCACATATGAATGAATGAACTTGAGTATAAATGAGGAAATCAATGATTAAGTTATTTGTATCACCGAACCTTCTCAAATATCATGAAAATGGCGCAGAGCATTTCAATATTGGATGTCTTTAAGTGGTTTCGGTTTGTATCCGTATTTTCATGTATGGTTTTACGACTTAGTCCGTCCTTTGCGATTATGTACCCTATGTTGTATCGGCTTTATGAATTCCTAAGGTTTTCACTTGACATGGTATTATAGTTCTTCTACTTACTTCACTTTGTAATATCAATCTTTGGGTTCTATTCAATGCTTAACTCGACTTAACACACACTAAAAGAGAATGGCGAACAACTTAAGTGCGCATCTAAGTGGCGACAGCGACTTCGTGTCACCTCCACCTCGACGTTCAAGCACTACAAGAAGCTGGGCGTCTTCTGAACAATACAAGGGGACGTCAGGCCAGTGACTGAAGGAGGGCTTGCTCTAACTATGGCTATGGCGATGATGGCGGCGACTTCGTGTCACCTCTACCTCGACGTTCAAGCACTACAAGAACTAGGCGTCCTCGAACAATACAAGAGGATGTCCGACCAGCCGAAGGAGGGCTTGCTCCTAACTATGGCTATGGCGATGATGGCGGCGACTTCGTGTCACCACCATCTCGACGTTCAACTACTACGAGCTGGCCGTTCTCGAACAATACAAGAGGGCGTTCGACCAGCTGCGAGGAGGGCATACTCGTAACTATGGCGATGAAGATGGCGGCGGCGACTTCGTGTCACCACCACCCCGACGTTCAAGCACTACGAGTTGGCGTTCTCACGAGCAATACAAGAGGGCGTTCGACCAGCGCTGCGGGAGGGCTTACTCGTAACTATGGCGATGAAGATGGCGGCGGCGACTTCGTGTCACCACCACCCGACGTTCAAGCACTACTAGAGCTGTCCGTTCTCTGAACAATACAAGAGGCCTATTCCGACAACCATAGCCTTAGAATGTATGGTTTTCGACTTAGTCCTTCCTTTGGAGTTATGTACCCTATGTTGTATCCGGGTTTACGGATGTCTTTGAAGTGGTTTCGGTTTGTATCCGTATTTTACATGTTAAGCAAGCTTTAATTAGAACATTTTAGTGTGATTGAGGCTGCATTACAAAATTTTTAGTGTCATGATTCACTGTATTACAAAATTGAAAAGGCATTGAAATTGCGATGTGTTGTCCACTCGATGCGAAAAGGCTCTAAAAGTGCGATGTATTTTCTAGTGCATACTGAAAAGACTACGATATTGCGATGTATTGTCTACTCGGCTGAAAAAGACATTGGCGCTGCGGTGTGTTGTCAAGTCCCCTGAAAAAGCTCGAGGCTGCGGTCGTTGTCCTTCGGCTTTGAAACCGTGGGACCTGATCTTTGGGGCGGAGGCTTATGTGCCGTGTTTGCTCTCCGAGTGCCCCTAAGGCCTATATAAGAAGGGGCGATGTGTTCTTAGAAGCCGCAGGAGAAGAGGAACAACCAAGGTGAGGAAGTCTCTAAGATATATCCGTTCATTTTAGGTGAGGATCAAGACAAAATGCCGGCGTGCAAGTTCAAAGGAAAGGGCAAAGCAAAAGAGAGGAGGCTCTTGACCTTGCAGCGCCTGCGTACCAAGATCTCTTCCTACTGGCATTGGGGGTCGCACCGATGTGTTTGTCGGAGATCCTTGCAGGCTTGTCGCTCATCTGAGCTTCAACTTGGAAAAGGCGGTATTGGAAGTGCATAACTCTGGTCGACCAGCAGGAGAAGGCCGGAAGCTTCGCCTCATGGTAATAATCACACGTGTTTCCTAATATTTCTATATGGAACTTTCCTAATTTTTGTTTCATGCGATCGCCTCCCCCTTTGTGTGAATTTGAGAAGTGGTACTGACGAGGAGATCGACCGGAGGACCAAAGGCTCCTTGATGAAGAGTTCGGCAAGCGGACCATAGGGAGGCGCTTCAAGCGCAGCGTGTGCCCGCCTGTGAGGAGGCACGCCGCAAGGAAGCGGAGGAGAAGGAGGCCGAGAGAAAGAAATGAGAGAGACACGTCGTGCGAGAAGCCACCGGAGGCATGGGAGAAGGGAAGTGGCCTCGATGCACTCGATGAGCGTCATGTTATATGCTCCTCCCAATTTTAAGCCATAATAAAAATATAGCCTACCTTATTTTCATGATAACCGAGTTGAGAATCACCCTGTCTCTTATTTTCCTTGATAAATTATATGAATTTCTTCTATATCTTCTTGTTGTATCCCAATTATATTATTCTACAATTATTACGAAACTACATTACTTAAAAAATTCCTTAAACACTTCAAAAACCCATTGTGTCGCATGGCGAGAATAAAAATCTCGACGTTCAACGATTCATAAAAATTTCTCACTCGTTGAGTCGAAATGTCTTATTCAACCATCCGATAGGAAAAGGTTATCACGCATAGAAATAAAATTCTCCAACAAAAATATTTCGATAAAAGATTTTCTATATCGGTAAAAAAATAGATTTTTTATTTATTCAACCCTAGTTGACACATGAAATTATCGCCCGTCAAATAGAATCACGAACCATATGTCTGAGAGGCCACTTTTGCAATTAACGCAGCGGAGGCTAGTTTCGAATTTACAAAATGCATGAGGCGAATAATTAAAATTTCGCGAGCTTTGGTGGCGTGGCGCGGGCTGAAGCCATAGCAGAGCACGTGGTGTGCGGCTATGCCATAGCCGGCGTGTGGGATGCGGCTATGGCATAGCCGCACACCACGCGTCGGCTATGCATAGATGGCGTACCACGTCGCGGCTATGCCGCCATTTTTGAAAATACGGCAAAATATTGTCCAAAATCGATATTTTTTTTTCGATAAAGGAAGTTTTTATTAATCTTAGTAAATTACATCAAGATGATACAATTATACTAAGAAGACTCCCGGCCTCTACACAGCTAGGGTGTACACACCAAACACACACACACATAAGAAAAAACAAAGGAACCGTCTCGGCAAACTACATCACGCATAATCTTGTCTTACGTCTTCAAGCCTATCCACCATCATAGCAACACTTGGACCGCGATAAAAACTCTCCAATAACAACGCCTCCAAGAAGGACTCGATATGCACACGCACCGCCATTGCCATGATCCAACCAGTGAAGGTCAGACCAAAGGTTTTCACCTCGGAAAGTAAATCCTCAGACTACAAAACAATGCCTTCAACAAGGCTATTGCCAGGCACAACCAACAAAGGTCAGACCTAGGGATTTCTCCCTGAAGTCGAAGTACCGGAGATCCCAGTGATGCAACCACCCTCATTCCGAGCTAGTGCCGCCATACCATAATCTTAGCCAATCATAGCGGCCACCTTCTCAAGGCCGGACAAACAATTTTAGATGTTCGACTCTCACGATGTGATTAGCGAGCTAGCCAATAGACACACGATCATCAAGTCCATAGAGTGCATCTAAAAATGAGTTAATGTCGCCTAAGAAAGCGAATCAGCGAATCGATGCTAAGATGACATAGGTCAAAAGAAATGTATGAACAACGCTAGTAAGAGATGAAGACGCTGAAGCGAAGAGTAGACACCTAGAGAGTAGTCCTTATCTCGACAGCGGTAGCGACCTCACGGTAGGCGACACGGCACCCGATCGTGCCCTCTCTCGCTCGGTGGTGGCGCGGTCAAAGAACGCAGCGATGGCGCGGCTTCCTCGGCACATCCACTATCACGGTATAAAGTTATGCGTATTTGAAATTTTGCCTAGACAGGAAACATACTGTCGTAGTTTCTCGTATTCGATCTAGACAAAATGGCGGTCGGGTTGGGATATGAGACAAGATTCGAGGTAGCTCTAGCGGTCCCGATCAACATGGCGACGCTTGATCAAAAACGTCGGCGGGGCGCAGCGGATTTAAAAGTTCCATGGGCTCAGCGGATTTAAAAGTTCCATGGAAGCGAACCACTACCATGCACCCAAATGAAGATTAATCAAAGGTGGGCGTCGAGAAAACTATTAGCCTTAAAATCATCACCGGGCGGTTATATATTAGCTAGATTGCCATTAATTGTCTTTGTTAACATAATCGGCCATGTTTGGCCAAATCTATTTTTAAACAAGTATACATATATGGCACACATATACGTCTGTGAAACGTTTTGTGGAGTAGTGCACCTAATTAACGGCGACAACGATGGCGGAGGACGAACAAAATTATGATGTGGCGAATTCTTTAGTATAGATTAATAATTTTATATGAAATCAAAGTTATTCATACACCGATAAGAATCTCATCTTGTACCAAATGGTTCCGTTCGGTTAATCAAGCGTAAAGCAGAACCAAATCACATGCGGGGACGATTCGATTCACCCTTTGTCGGCATATTCCTTTGATAGGCCGGAGTCTCTGAGCCGGGTTTGGTTAGGAAGGAGGCGTCTTGGTGGCTAAACCTAGAGGGTGAAAACCTAGAGACTCCCAGCCGAGGATTCCTGTCTATGAACTAGGGATGACACAAAGATTTTACCCAGGTTCAGGCCCCCTTTTGCCTTGGGTAATAGCCTTACTTCCTGCTTGATTGTTTTATAGAGTGTCCAAAGCTAATACAAAGCTCTCAGGTTACAAGTTCTCTCTTAGACTATGCTTGAGCTCTTACTTACTCGAATGCCCGACCCCCATTCCCATGCAACCGGAGGCCCTTATATAGGCCAGGCTAACGGTAGTAGGTAAAAGGAGGGTCATCATGCTTATCTCCATACATTTATTACCCCTTCGTCGTTGTCCCGTTCCTCCAGCCTCATTAAATGCCAACGCATGGTAACCGCTGGTCCGCCTTGGGATGTGATCCCTTCTTGACGGGTTGGTGAGGCGTCGAGGAATGGGCTTATAGCGAAATCCTTGCAGTTGATGTGTCGACACACTGTCTCCTGCCGCTTGAAGCAATCTGACGGGAAGGAGCCTTCGAGGTGAAGCCACCTCGCACCACCTTTGTCTTCTTGGCCAGGCGGCAGGCGTGCTTCGCCCACACTCGCCCAGGCGCCAGAGGCGGAGGCTGCTGGTGGGGCTAGGTGGGTGAAGCCCACCCGCCCACCCACCGGATGCCCGATAAAAACTCTGTTAACAAACATCACTCCCCTCATAATCATATTTGTAATAACTAACTTGGCTAACAACATAATAAAAATAAAGCACTCTAACCGGTTGAACTACTTATAACACTTAGATTGCAAATGGTTTACATACTTGCTCTTATTGTGCACGACCATGGGTCACCAAGTACTCGATCGACTTGAGCGGTGCCGACTTACTATCTATTAATGAGGTGGCATTCAACTCTTTCTAAGTGAATTCCAACTCAGTATCTCTTTCTATATGAAGAAGGTCTTCAATTTTAGCCTTGCATCAACCTTGTCTTCTTGAGGATATATATATATGATTGGTTATTTGTAGCGGCGTCATAACGAGTTGTTTTTCATGCCATGATGGTCTTACCTCGCCGCGATCACGTTTTCCACCGAACATGCGAGCCCCCTCTTTGAAAGTTTACGCTCGCCCTTGCCGGCGCCACGTGGACCGACCGCAAGGCGGCGAGCGTCTTCGCCCCGCTTTCTTTGGGCGCCACGTGGACCGACCGCCGGCGGCGAGGCGTCTTCGCCCACGCTTCGCCCGGCGCCACGTGGATCGACCGAGGCGGCGAGGCGTGCTCGCCCACCGCCGCCTAGTGCCACGTGGGTGCATCATGTTGACCGCCGTGTTGGCGCTTTTGTCGGCGGCGGAAGGTACCCCAGCGAGTCTGTTGCGAGTAGCCCTCGGGCCCGCCCAGGAGCACGTACCAAAGCTTACTTTAGAACCTTCATTAAATGCTTAGCGGGCTCCTGGGTGGGGCCACCACTCATGAGGATATGACCGCCTCGGTTCCCCCCGCGTATCTGCAGATTTTTCTCGGGACCCGAGGCGACGCACGATCTTGTCTCTTCGCGAACCGTCGGTGCTGGGGCGCATATATAGATAGGTTCATCTGTATCAAACGGTTTACGCCTTCTTCTTCCTTGCGCACCCCTAACTTTCGCTTCTTCAACCTTCTTGTTCGAAAAACCTCAGCCTTTCTTCATCTCCATGGCACCCTCCATCCCCGCCTCCACCGCGGACGCCCATGCGGTGGGTCGGATGGCCATCCTAGCGCCAGAGGGCACCTTCCGCTTCCGGGCGGGGACCGCCACGCCGCGGTGCCTTTCCGACGAAATCCTCATCTCCATTGTCTTTCTTTCCATCCTCGCACACCTCTGTGAAATGTTCATGGGGGTGATGCCGAATCTTCCACTTTTCCGCCACTTCTTCCTCTGCTGCGCCTCCAACGATAATGAGGTAGTGGGGAGCTGCTACTTCCGCCTGCGGGACGGGATGTCCTCCCGCTACATCTCTTTCCAGCCTAGGTCCAACTGGAAGTCATGGCGCAGCGAATGGCTGTACATCAAGGATGACAGCGGTGTTGACGCCTTGGACGTGCCCGCCGGGGCAGCAGAGGCCTCCGAGGACTAGAACTCCCCAGTCGAGGAGACGGCGGAGCTCCGCGCAATGGCGACCCGCATCCTCCATTGCGGAAGCCGGACTATCTGAAATTTGGTAGCCGGGACCGTGGCGGAGAATCAGCCCTCTTCGCCGTCGCGTCCGTCTGCATGGCGATTACAGGCGGCGACGACTGTTTACCTACGTGGCGGTCGTGAGTCTTCGTTCTTCTTTAGCTTTTTCGTGCACATGCTTCTTTTTGTGGTCTCCTACCAACCAGCGGCTACTTTTGTCCATTGCGGTCGGGAAACTTGGATGAGCGGCTCGGGGCGATGGCTCGCCGTGCTTATCTGGCCGGTTCCGGCCGGCACCCTTTTCGGCGGCGGCCCGGCCTTCGCCGATCTGGAGCATGCGGAGCGCCTAAGAGTCGTGAGGCTGCTCCCGCCGATGGACTCCACGGGGCCCGTCGTGGTGCCGGCCCGCTGGTGATCAGGGACACGGCCCCCGCCAGCGATCGGGCCGCGGGTAAACGATCACTCGCCCCGAACAACACGGGTCCAGATTCCAAGAGGGCCCGCGTAGACGCGGGCCAAACTTCTGCCGCCACGAGCCCTGCCGTGGCGGTTCCTTCGCAGGGGGCGGCAACACAGGCCGCCCCAATGTCGACTTCGTCGCCGGGGACGCCGCCTCCCGCGGCACCCACCGGCGTCTCCTCCTCCGGTCTTGCGGCCTCAGCGGCGCGGCGCTAACTTCTCGGCCGTGGGAGCCGGGCCACCGTCAACAAGGTGGCCTCATGCTCCCGATGGCGATCTCGCTGAGTACCGCCAAAGCGGCCCCTCAAAACGCGCCAAGCGGGTCCGCGAAGAAGGCGAGAGGTCGCGATCATGACCGCGACCTACACTGCTTTCTTTGGGCCAGCCAGCCGCCCTTGATCCCATGGCAGAGGTGACGGTCGGCGTCGAGATCTTGGCCTTGGCGGAGGCGAGTCTTGCGGCCGCCCGAACACGTGGCGGGATCTTTGCAAGTCGAGCCGCCGGTCTGGGCGTGTCCACCCGTGGCCGTGGAAGGCGGCGAAGCGGCGACATCGGCGTCGGTGGCCTTGAGTGAAGGGCAGGCAGCCCCTTGGTTCTTTTTGCTTTCTTTTGTTAATCCATCTGCATGTATAAACACTTAAGTAGTATTTAGCGGAGCGAGATATTTCCAGGTCCAATGCTATTTTGCATGTTCATTCGTTTTGTGTGATCAAGTTTGCTAGATTAAACCGTTAGGCGGCCAGCCTTTCAACTTAGCCGGAATGCTTGAGGAACGCTTAGGTCAAGCCAGCATCCTAAGCTCCGCCGATGATTCTGCGTGTTTTTGCAAACACAAGTAAGGATCACACAAGTCATACGGGACTTAGGCAAAACGACCTTGAGTCGGCGAGAAGCGCTAGGCGTAGCTTGATCTTAGCGTTTGGTTTTTGCGGGATTGCCACTTGGTTCAAACTCTTACGGAACTTGGACCACGATGATCGCCTAAAAGCGTCTTTGCGGCGTGGCGTGGCGAGGCAACAAGTTTCGGAAGTGTTTTAGACCAGCGGCACTCGGCGATGACAACCAGCGGTGCTTGAGAGCCAACCCGAGGCGTCTGAGCCGTGTTTGAGTACCACGTCTAACTTGCACTCCGTTAAACAGCGCGTCGAGCGTTAAAGCTTTAGCACACTTCCTCGTATCATGAGGGCGTTAATTTTGGTACTTGTGACAATCACGCGTAACTTGACCCATCTTAGTGCATGCACGTAAGGTAATGGCCAAAAATGCGGTATGAAGCACTTATCTTGCTTTATATATCATTGGGCGACCAGCCCCCAAGCATCTGGGCGGCCACGGAGAGACTCGGGGCGAGCAACCCTCACGCACTTGGGTGACCACGAAGAAGATTCGGGGCGACCACGAAGGAGCTTGGGGCGACCAGCCCCCGAGCTTCTGGGCGACCACGAAGAAGCTTGGGGCGATCACGAAGAAGCTTGGGGCGATTAGCCCCCGAGCTTCTGGGCGACCACAAAGAAGCTTGGAGACTTCACGCAATAAGTCGGTGACTCCATGCCTTGGTGCCTGACTACTAATGAGAATGAGTAGGCATATGCAAGATAAATTGAGCGATATAAGTCCCGCATGGAATGAGTCGGTCCCTTTTGATTTCTAAGTCCTTGCGATTTTTTGGAGATCGAACCATGGTGCTGTGCGTCAAAGCTGCGGGCTTCCAGGAAGGGTACTAGACTAACGATGCTCACGGTGACAAACAGCGGTGCTTCAGAGAGCCAACCCGAGGCGTGTGAGCCGCGTTTGAGCACCGCATCTAGCCCGCCCCCCGGTCGCCCGTCCTTGTCGGACACGTGCACCAGGTAACTCTATAGATCACCAATGAATTAGCAAACATCACGGAACGGCGACATTCATGCAAAAACTTGCCGCTAAGAACGCGAGAAAGGGACAACAATGGTAAATTGGAAGCCTTCTAGGCAACAACTTTACTAACTTGCGAAGCCACCAACCACCAAGGAGAACCTTACCTCATGGTGGCCAAGGCGGCAAGAAGCACCTACAAGTCCTTCAAGGATAAATTTCATAACAACTCTATGTTATAGGAATTAAATCGATTCTTCGCCGTCCTCGGTAACCAGCCGGACCGCCCGAGTGAGATCTGAAACCACATTAAAGGGCCCTCCCATCGAGAGGCAGTTTATACAACCCGGCATGCGTCTGAATTCTCATAAGACCGGGTCGCCTCTCGCCGATGTTCTCTCGAGAGACCGGGTGGCGTGGTACCGCTGAGACTTTCTGGTAGCGGGCGGCGGAGAAGCAGCGATCCGCACCTCCTCCAAAAGGTTAACATCTTCTCGCCGGAGATCCTCTTGGTCTTCTTCGTTGAACACCGAGGCGCTTGGGGAAAGCGGCGGCTCGGAGGGGAGAACGACCTCTGCCCGTACACGGGAAGAAAGGCGTCTACTTTGTGGCATTTGGGTGTGGTGCGGGCGACCACAATCTTCCGGGAGTTCTTCCGTCCACCGCGCCCCTTTTGTGAAGTCGATCAAGCGCTCTTGTCATGAGGCCCTTGACACCGGTAGCGTTGGCGCTCTGCTTGCCCGTTGCTCATGGGATGGGCCAGCGAAGCAAAACATACCTTGGTGTCCATTTCATCGTAGAATTCCAGGAAAGCCGCATTGGTGAATTGGGTCCCGTTGTCGGTGATGATGCGATTGGCGACTCCAAAGTGGGCAAAGATCCCGCGCATAAACTTGACGGCGGCAGCGGCCGTGATGGCGCGCACCGCCTTGGCCTCAACCCGCCGTAAACTTATCGATGGCGACGAAGAGGTGGGTGAAGCCCCTGTGGCCCATGAGGCGGGCCGGGATATCCAGCCCCTAGACCATAAGCGGCGGAGAGGCGGGATGGTTTGCGAGCACTGGGCTGGTCGGTGGATTTGCTGGCGAAGAAGCCGACAAGCTTCACATGTCCTCACCACCGCAAGCATCACGGAGGCGATGGCCAATAAAATCCTTGCGAAACACTTTCTTGACTAGCGTTCGGCGGACATATGGCTCCCTTTGCGCCTCCATGGATATCGAGAGCAGGTTGCTCCCCTCTTCCGAGTGATGCACTTGGTAGAACTCCGTTTACGCCTGACGGTATAGGTCCCCACCTACCGGGGTATAGCACTTGGCCTTACGTGCAATCTTCTCAGTTGAGGCATCATCGTCGGGGATCACTTGGTCACGTAGGAAGGCTAGGATAGGATCCATCCACCGATCTTCCTGGCCAAGTGCGGCGACCACTCGGTGCTCGCCTGGGTACTCTCTTTGGGCCAAGCTTTTCCTGGCGCGCCTTGGCGGCCTGCCGTCTTCCTCCCGGTTCGGGGGTGAGGCGCACGCTATCCTTCCCGGGCCGGGGCCATGGCAATGCACCACCCTCTCCGCCTAAGCCGGAGGCCGCAACGGCCTTGCTGTCGTCCCCTCCTGAACTGGGGGCTACGACAGCGGCACCATCGTCCCCACCGGAATCGGGGGACACGATGGACGGTCGCATAATAGCCTTTCTTGAAGACTCGGCCGGAGCAGGGAGCCCTTGAGGGCGCAAGCTGCGAAGCCCGTTCAGAAGGTGATTGTGGCCGGGGACATGGATATATCCCAAACCTTCAAAATGGCGCTCCATTTTTGGACCTCCGCCAATGCGCCGCCATGGTGGGGTCGAACATTGGAACTCCTTCGCGCTTGATTGATGACCAGCAGGAGTATCCCTTGACTTGGAGGCGCTTAATGCCCAATCTTGAAGCGACAAGCGCAACCACGTGAGCCCTCATATTCGACTCGTTGTTTGTGGATTTGAACTCGAGGCGACCACATCTTGGAGGATGTCGCTGTCGGGAGACCAAGACAACTCCAGCCCGCGCCCTCAACTGAAGGAACCATCGAAGAACAAGGTCGGGGAGAGGCGCGGGAGCTCTTCGGCTCACAGGTGGCGGGAGTCCATTCGACGAACTCCGCCGACCGACTTTCGATGGCGGTCGCGGGTACGAATTTTAGGTTGAATTCCCTAGTTCCACCGCCCATTTTGCAATCCGCCCTCTGCTTCCGGTTGTGGTGGATCTCTCGCGAGAGGTAGGCCGTGACCACGGTAATTTCCGTCCTTGGAAATAATGGCGCTGACTTCTGGGCGCCACCGGGATTGCGTCTGACATTTTTCGAGCTGCGGGTGTCGGGTCTCGCCGTGCAGCACCTTCTTGATGTAGTATACTGACCTCTGGACACCTTCTCTCTCATAATCAGCACCGCGCTCACCACCACAGGGTGGCAGCTATGTCTGAGAACACGGCTCACCCGTGGGAAACCAGCACCGGGGAGAGGGAAATACCGCTTCAACTCTTCAAGCATATACAGGCTTCTTGAGTTCACTCGAAGTGGTTTGTCTTCTTGGCTTAAACAGAGGCAAGCTTTTTTCTCCCAGCCGGGCAATGAATCACCCCAGGGAGGCCAGGCGACCGGCCAGGCATTGAACTTGCTTGAGTCGTGCCGACGGCTTCATGTGCTCGATGGCCGATATCTTGTCAGGATTGGCTTCAATGCCCGGTGGACACCGGAAGCCTTGACTTGGGAGGGCACATCAACACGCATTTCTGCGGGTTGAGCTTGAGCAATTCTTAGGAGGTTAGCAAAGGTTTCCTCCGGTCTTGGATCAGTTCTTCACTCTTTTGATCTTCACAACTAAATCATCAACGTAAACCTCAAGATTTACGCCCTATCTCAAGGCGAAGGTAATGTGCATGCACGTTGGTAAGTGGAACCAGCATTTTTTAAACCAAAAGCCATTCTTACATAATGATGATACCCGTAGAAATTACATGATCTTCTCTTCATCTTCAAGTGCCATGCTAATCTGGTGGTACCGAGATGCGCATCCGGAAAGCACAATGATTCGCACCGGCCGTGGAGTCAACAATGAGATTGACCCGTGGCAGGGGTAAGGTCCTTCGAGGCGAGCCTTATTGAGGTCGGTGAAGTCGACACATCGCCACCTCCGTTGGACTTTTTGGCGAGCGCAGGGTTGGCAAGCCACTCGGGATGAGACTTCTGATGATCCCAGCTCGCCAGACTTCTCTACCTCCTCCCGAATGGCGTCTTGGCGCTCGGGCGCTGCCGGACCTTGCGGCCGGGCGTGCCTCGGGGGCGTCGCTAATCGGTGCTCGATCACCTCCACGGGACCCAGTCATGTCGGACGGTTGCCAGCGAACACGTCGGAGTTAGGCGGAGGAAGGTGGCAAGTCGTCTTCCTATTTGGCGCCGAGGTTGGCGCCAATATTGGCGGTCTTCGGGGCTCGCCCTCACTCAGGCGACCACCTTAACCTCATTGGCGGAGCAGTGAGGCGTGGTCCCGCCTAGGGGCTCCGAGGAAGTGGCGTCTGGCGCCCGGCGAGAGTGGCACCGGCAGTCTCTGCGACAACAAGCAGCGCAAGGCCTCGGCCTTATCCACCTGATCACAATGGGGCGGCGGGCCGGCATCTTCACTACCATGTATGCATAGTGGGTGGCCGCCATGAACTGGGCCAACGCCGGTCGGCCGAGTATGGCATTATAGGGGAGGTCGAAGTCGGCGACCTCGAAATCCACCAACTCGGTGCGATAGTTATCCCTCTCCCCGAAGGTGACGGGGAGGCGCACCTGACCCAGGGGCATCAAACCAGCCTCTGGGGCTACCCCGAAGAAGGGCAGAGCTGGGCGCAGATCCTGCCGCGGGATCTGAAGCGCCAGGAACACTGAGGAGGACAGGAGGTTGATAGAACTCCCTCCGTCCACCAGCACGCGGGTGAGCCGCACGTTCCGAACGGTGGGCGACACTACGACCGGGAGATGCCCCAGGCCGTTGGCACCCTCGGGATGGTCAGCCTGACTAAAGGTGAGCGATTGCTCAGACCACTTGACATCCGACCCGCCCGAGCTTGATGTGGTGGCACACTTCCCTCTTCGGCCGTTTATGGCGGCGTTGAGAGAAGGTGGACGAACCACCATGGATATAAGCCTGCGTGATCGGCTGCTAGAAGGCGGCGGGGATCTTCATCTTGATCATCATCGGGGCGGCGTTCCTTGAGCCGCTTCTCCACCATCTTGTCCACGACCCGACAGTTGTCTAGGTCATGGGTGTTGGTCTTATGTATCGGGCAGTAGGGCTCGCCCTCCTTTTGGTCGCGGTGGTCGTTCCCACGGCCGCGGCGGTCATCGTGGCGATCGCGGCGATCGTTGCGCCGGTCACGACGGTCGTCACGCCGCTCACGGCGATCATCACGCCCGTCGCGGCGGTTGCGCTCCGAGGCGGGATCTTCTTCGTCGTCGCGCTCGGCGGCGAGACTCCACTGGTTTCTCCGCCTCGCGCTTCCGCACCTTCTTGCTGCGGCGAAACCCCGAGGTCGGCCTCGTCCTTGCCTTAGCCACCCTTGGAGCAGCGGCTGGCCTCGCCTCGCGCCGCGCACACTTATGTCGCGAGGAGAAAACTTCGGAGGTGGGCGATGTGCAGTGACCATCTTCTCCTTCATCTTCTTGATCGCGTCGCCCCTCTGAAGCGATGATGACGATTGCTCGAAGATGTGGGTGATCGTGTTGCGGCGATGGCGAACCGCCGGATGAAGTCGCGGCGACTCCCCTTCTCTTGCTCTAGGCGTGGAGGTCGTCCTCCGCGCGGAGCTATCTAAAGAGCCACGAAAGTTGGTGACGAAGAGGTCGCAACTTCCCCACGAGTGCACCGATCCTCGGGGAGATTTAGCGACGAGGCGAGGCGAGACTGTTAAGGCCGTTGGGAGGTAGTTGGCCATGACCTTTTCAGATCCGCCGTTGCCGCACCATCGTCGTGTAGATTTGGAGAACTCCTCCGGGTTGAGTGGTGCCGTCATATTTTTACGTGGCGTAGGCGAACTGTCCGCCACGCCCGCAGCGACCGCGGGGAAAAGGCTTGCACGCGACGTAGAGAGCCGAGCCGCTCATTGGGAGCCCGGTCGAAGACCGTTCATGGGAGCGCGAGGCGAGCTCCTTGGAAAGTCTGAGGAGTGAACCTCCTCCTTGGCGAGAATGAGAGCCACGGGGACTCTCATCGTCACCGCTACCGCTTCTGTGGCGGCGTTCTTGGTCGGGTGGCGCGACAGCGACACGAAAAGGTCATCACCTTGCTGCCGGCTCTCGTCAAGATGAGGCGGAGGTCCCCGGTTCCTCGGGAACGGGACCGTCTTCTTCGCGCCCTTTCCTTGACCCCGGCGCCCTGGCGTGGCCTTTCTCGTTAGAGGCGGTTGGAGGCTTGAGAGCGCCTGCATGCGCCTTAGGCGGCAAAGGCACGACAGTACTGGCGGCGGGAGGCCCTACCTTAAGCCGGGCGCGTCCACAGGCCGGCGATGCTCGCCACCACGGAGTGGCCGAAGTCTCCGCGAACTCCACCGGAGGTGGTCGAAAAAACGGGCTGCGTGCAAGTTCCGGCTGCGTGCAAGTTCAGGCGGGTGGCGCCTCCATGGGCAACTGCGGCCTGCGGGCTGCTCCCCGCTTCAAGGAAGCGGCGGCGCCGCCTCTGCGGCGCGGGTGAGCGGTCCCTCAGCCGCGCGATGACCAGAGGCGTCTTGGTCGTCGCTCGCCTCGCAATATTCGATCTTTGCCGAATCCGCCATCTTCGATGCGGGCTTGCTTCTAAATCACGAACGCGAAGTCCGTCGGGAGTTAGCAGGAAACCAACCACTAGCCCCTACTGGCGCGCCCTGTGGCGTATTCGCCCGAGACAGGCCGGAGTCTCTGAGCCGGGTTTGGTTGGAAGGAGGCGTCTTCGTGGTAGCTAAACCTAGAGGTGAAAACCTAGAGACTCCCGCGAGGATTCGGTGTCTATGAACTAGGGATGACACAAAGATTTTACCGAGTTCAGCCCCTTTTGCCCTGGGGTAATAGCCTTACTTCTGCTTGATTGTTTTATAGAGTGTCCAAAGCTAATACAAAGCTCTCGGGTTACAAGTTCTCTCTTAGACTATCTTTGTAGAGCTCTTACTTGCTCGAATGCTGACCCCTTTCCCATGCAACCGGAGGCCCTTATATAGGCCGGGCTAGCGAGTAGTAGGTAAAGGAGGGTCATCATGCTTATCTCCATACATTTATTACCCCTTCCCGTCTGTCCGTTCCTCGGCCTCATTAAATGCCGGCCTTGGCCGCTGGTCCGCCGGGATGTGACCCCTTCTTGGCGGGTTGGTGAGGCGTCGAGGAATGGGCTTATAGCGAAATCCTTGCGGTTGTGGTCGACACGCTGTCTGCGCCGCCTGTAATAATCTGACAGGAAGGAGCCTTAGAGGTGAAGCCACCTCGCACCACTTTTGTCTTCTTGGCGGGCGGCAGGCGTGCTCGCCACACGCTTTCGCCAGGCGCCCGTGGACCGATCGCCGGGCGGCAGGCGTCTTCGCCCACACCTTTCGGGCGCCCCGTGGACCGGCCGCCGAGCGGCGAGGCGTGCTTCGCCCACACCTTTCGCCAGGGTGCCACGTGGGTCTGTCATGTTGACCGCCGTGTTGGCTGCTTTGTGCGGCGGAGAGGGTACCCCGGTAGCAGTCTGTGACACCCTTGTACATTCAACCAAACGCACAGACACAGAGAAAAAGATACACTGGAAAAAATAGAACTACTTTAAGCATCGTCATGAAATGAACTACGCAAGGTCAGCCTCTCAATACATATCGGCCCCTTTTGGTACGGTTCCAGATTCTAGTAGAAACGGAAACGGTTCCGGATTCTTGGTAGAAACGTTTCAGGTAGAATCAGAATCCGGAGGAACGGGTTGCTAGCCGATTCGACCACGGCGTGTAAAAATCAAAAACGATTCGCTTTGAAACATTCCGAGTCCTATTCCGTTTGGTTGGATTTATTTCAGATTCTAGGAGAAACAGTCCAGTTCCAAGTTGCCAAACGGGGCCATAGTAATATTGTTGTTGTTAACGAGTAGTCTTTGTTGGCGCATGTTCGCTATGGACTTGAATACCGCGCGCGTAGAATAAGATGTTGTGCAGGAACACCAACCCAGAGGAAGAGTTCAAGGCATATGACTGATATAAGAGAAGGACGGTGCGCAGGCCAGCCATCCCTGAGGCGTCGGAGGAGCTCATCTTGGAGATCCTTCTCCGGCTGCCCGTGAAAACGCCTGGCGTCCCATCATCTCTGACCCATTCTTCGTCAGCAGGCATCTCCAAAACTCTGCCTCCAAACATAAGCGGAAGCCCTCCTTCGATCATCCCCGTGCCTTTGGACTAGGTCGCGTTGCAGAGCTTGCAGACCAGTCCTCCGCCTGGTGACAACACACCTAGCTACGGAAAAAAAATTTCTGGTGTCGTCTTTGCGCGCCGCGGCGTGCAACCACGACACCGAGATCTGCGCGTGTGACCGTGATAATCTTCAAGCGATGTGAATCCAGTCGAGCGAGCCGCTGCGCGATGCCTCCACGGCTCCTCCAAGCCAAGCCACGCCGCGCTCTTCTTTCCTCCGCGAAGGCTCATCTTCACGCCGCGCTCTCCTTTCCATCGCCTCCAAGCGATCCTGTCGCGCCCGCGCTCGTCACGACCACCGCGTCGCCCGCCTGCTCCTTCTCTTCATCCTCTCCGCCGCCGATGCCCAGTCACCAAAACATGCATGCATGCAGTCCTCCAGATTTTCTAGTTGCTGCTTGCGTCGGTCTCCAGGAGCACAAAGAAAAGCCCCAAGAGCAAACACTAGATATTTTCTAGTCGCCAAGAAGAAAACTAACTAGTCACCAGGAACCAGCTTGCATGCATATAAAACTTCTAGCCGCCAGCACCTTTCTGAGCCATGCGTCACACATGCATGCAGCCAGAGAACAAGACGCTAGCACCTCTCTTTTCTTGCATGCATGCACGGATGCAGCCACAATGGACGCCGTGTTGCACTTGCATGTCACTATGTCAGGAACACCAGAGGTTGAAGAAGAACAGTGCTAAGTCGGCTTCGGACATACCGGTTCAACGCATTCACTTAGTGGAAATCAACGGCCTTGATTGGATCGTCATGTTCAGCAACGGCTAGATGATAGCAAATTACCTTTAATAGTGCATACCTTATTGGTGCTCTTATGGAGGGTACACTAGTCTTTTACTTGGACTTCATCAAGATGCCCCGACTGCTAGGAAATTATATTTTAATGATGCATCAAGTGAAGGAACATCTAAGGAGTAGACAGTTCATCATAGTTTAAATAGCTTTTTTTTTCAAAATAATACAGTTGTCAAATTGTTCAACATTTTCATGTTCTTATTTGTCTTTGTACCTCAAAGATAGACACAGATTATAAACACTGCAGATGTCATTTAACTGTGCACAACTTCTTTATTCTCAAAATGTTATACAGAGGTACAAAATGGTATAGTGCATTATCTGAACTACAACAACTGCCATTCACCGGCAATGCATTATCAATCATCTTACATTTTTTTGTACAACAGGAAAATGAAAAACAAAAATTACTAGACATAAATCCTTAAATATCATCTTCCGTTCCAACTTGACATTCAGTGCTTTTGAATCTGGTATGAACCTTGAATCTGTTGCTGGAAGATTCTCCTATGACCCACCTTGTCCTGTTTCTAGCATGTTTCCAGTGTAGACGGCAAATGCTGCTGCTGCACACACACATGGTGATGCAAGCCAGATGGATCAACAAGCACTGAGTTTGTAATCCCTTACACCTTTTGCACATACAACAATTCAGCCCTGGTCTTGGTCTCAGACTCGTCCATATGCAGCCTGAAAACCTGAAACAGGAAAACAAACTGTGAAAGATCAGTATATGTGTATGGGAAAAGGATGTCAGGTTATTGATTGAACTCAAAATAGGTATACACGTTCCAAAAAAACTCAAAATAGGCGTTCCAAATGGTGTCAGAATCACGACGGATGTTGCAAAGTATAAGCCTCAAAGGAAATACGGGCACCTAAATTGTGACAAAAAGAGACGAACAGAATGCTCGGTTGTGCTTAGGTTGCTGCATAACTAGTGAGGATACATATGAAGTTTCAATAAATAAAATTAGTGATCCAGTATGCAAACAAGAAGAGAATAACCTTCATGTGGAGCTTCCTTGTCACCAACTGTAGCGACAACATAACTAGTGTTGGTGTTGCTCTGTTGAACCTTTTCTGCCTGAGTGTGTTCTGCTATTGCATTCTGGGGTAGACCATTTTCAGGTGACGCTGTATGCTTCCATTATTCAGTAGAGCCATAAATACTCAATAATGCTTAGAGGAAATGCTCCATAACACACACGAAGCCCAGCTAAACCTGCATCATAAATGTCTTCAACTAGTTTGCTCAAACATAGTCAGTAAACAAAAATCCCCACGGTGCAGCTTAAATGAGTTAACAACAGAAGTATATTTGATAATTGTCTTAAAAGTTTATTTGCTCCTTAGTAATGTCTAGACATCACACAATAATGTGCAACAAAAAAGATTACAAATGGAATCCGAAAACTAGTAAAGGATATCAGGGCCACCATCCATGTTCTTCATCCTTGAATACAAATCATGTGCTTCCTTCCAGCCTTGATAAGCGAAGTTAAAACAATCTGATTTGGAATGATTCCAGATTCTTCCATCAAGTTGTAATAGTGCAGTGCCTTCTGTACTTGTCCTGTCTCCGCGAACATATCAATCAGCAACCCATAAACAACCACATTTGGCTCAACGCCTGACATGTGAGACCCCGTTCTGATGAACAGGAACCTCCATGTGATTACTGTGCTATTCCCTAGATCAGTAGCTAGCACTCGCATGTTTACAACAATTGGAAATCACAACCATACATTTTAATAATTAAGCGGAAACGATTATACAAATAATATTACAACTCAGAGAAAATATAGCAGCAAAAGAAGCAAGCCTTGTGGTTTACCCATCAAATCCCTTGAACAACCGACGAGCATAAACTTGAGATAGAATCGATGAAGAAAAATCCGCAACTTACGATGGACAACTTCGAAAAAGAATCTGAAAGCCTCGCTAACTCAACTACCTACAATATAATTAAGCAAGGGTGAGTATTTTACATACTCAGTAAGACTTGAGCAAAGCCTATCATACATGCAGGCCATTTCAAAGGAAAGGCTAATACAGTTCATTTGCATAAAGCGAATTTGCATTTGTAAATCAAGTTATTTGCAAAGCGGAATTTATAAAAGCATTTGATTGATAGCAAATAAGTAAAGCATAAATAACACTCACCGTCCTCCATGACGTGAGCGACGAATCAAACCTTGCCATCGCATGGCATATATCCGATTCTTTGTCCACACAGGCTGTGGTGATACCAATACTTGCCCACACAGGTATAGCATTGGGTCATCGTAGGAGTAAGCTAACTTGTAAAATAAACCATTTTGAAAACAATAAAACATTTAACTCGTGCAAGTTCACCAAGACACCCATGACCGCGGGTACGGCTAATTAATTAGAATTAAACTCTACAGAGGTGTACAACTGTACCCACAAGGAATGATCAACTTTTGCCCGACACACTTCCTTAGGTGTGACGTCAAGAAGACCATACATAGCCATTAAATTCGTAGACAAGGCTTTACACCAGCCCGGGACGTTAATCCCCGCCGTAGAACTAGAAACACGCACCCAAGCCGTGGATCCACATTCACACACCCAACACAACGTTTCTAAACACGGCAGGGCGTACACCGTCGCATTAGCAAGTAGAACTGTTGGAATACCCGTCGAGCATCTGGCAGAAAACACGTGCAAGCTCTCGCCTACCAATGAGCAAAGCCATGTCTAAACAATTTAATAGGCTAAGGCTAACCCATCCTCACCCTCGTGGTTTGTACGGATTTTCTTGGATCATACAACACGATGTTCGGTCCTTAGTTGTGACAGGCGACACTCCACCCTACACTCGTGCAATTACTTACACACAAGGCTATTGCCAATAATCGCCCGCATCAAAGCATAGTTTCATTTTGGGTTTTTAATCAAAGTACCCACCACCAACAATGACATTTTCAATGTTTCCCGAAACAATTATTGAGTTGATCATGTACATCATTTATTCTAAAGCATGGCTAAGCAGGTTAATATGATCGCATATACCCAAAATGACATTAAGAAATGTCTAACCTTAATCTATGGTTATCAAGGTTCACTTGTTCATAATCATCAAAGGAGATTCATGAGACAACAGGTATAACTACCAAAACCACAAAATAGCAATTTACATAAAGTAATCGCATGCATAAAACAATTTGATGCACAAAAAGAATATAAAATACTGGGATCAATATGGTCAAAGGATGCTTGCCTTGCTTAATCATTGCTTACGACGATGACGAGGATTGCGGTTGGACGGCAAAACAACAACGTCGGGTTCTACGTCGATCAACGGAAAAACGACAAAACACTAACTTCAATAAGAGCGAAAGGAAATAGATAGCAAAACAATTAAAACTCTTCACAAGAACAGGGATTGCTCTTTATGAATTTATTAATCTTAATTTACGAATTCAAGATGCAAAGATTGGATGGATTAATAGAATTAATCATTAGTTGCAAGCTTTCATTGATTCACTATTCATAACATGAGTTCTGCCAATTCTTATTACTCAAGGGTTTTGCTCTATTAGGATTTAGATTCAAAACAAGATGAATTAAGAATATTTTCTTAGATTGCTGCAGATCATATCTTAGAGATCAATTCTAGATTATTCTTTACAAATTTCAGGTTTAGATGAGTTGTTTTGCGAGTTAATGAGAAGTCTTAAATGATCATATTAGAGAATGAGTGATTTGTTCTTTACCTTTAATTGATTTTGCTTAGAATTAGTTTTACTTAAGTTACATCTAGTGATTTAGGCTACTGATAACATTTCCATGCCATTTGAGAAGGTTCTGTTACAAACAATTTCGCAATTAAAGTCCAATTGTTCTTTCTACCGAATTCATGAATATGATTATTTAGGGTTATTTAACCTACAAGATTAATATGCCAACGCTAGCAAATTGGGATTATCTTTTCATAACAGGGTAGGCTATACTTTGGGGAGTGCTACAGGGTCAATTTCATATGTTTTAGCATTTAGATGAAACATTATATTCGTTGTTGAAAAGGCTTAAGTGGCATTGTAAGGTTGACGATAATCGGAATCGGCAGGAATATGAAATGTGAGGTTAACACTTAAGGGTTTTGGACTAATAAGATTAATATGCAAACTTTAATAAAATAACATTCTTTTTACAGATCATGGCAGTATAAACTTTGTACGATGTTTCTAAACCAGTTTTACTGATTTTAGTATTTAGATGAGTTATTTCATCTATTGTTGAAATAGACTAAATGATCATATTTGAAATCTTAAATCGGCCAACTTCAAATCTTAATTTCCCACTAACCTATACAGGATTCTTGATTCATTTTTCAGGTGTTAACAGGTAGTAACCCATGAAGTGTTTTAAAAGTTGGTTTTGCATTATTTTAACTCTAATTGCAATAGATTAACTAATTATCTATCGTTACGATTAACATTTCCTTTCCTTAAGAGAATGCTAGTTGAGTTTGATTCTAAGTAGTTATGCATACATGGGTTCTTACGCTTCTAGGAACCAATTGCAACCTATACTATCATCTTGTGAGCCATGGTGCTATTATTTTGTTAATGGCCATAACAAAGTTTAATGAGGATTAACAACCGATTATATTAAACTTGGTCCTAAGGTTAAATATTTTTGCATGATTAGGTTTATTACAATCCCAGAAGCACATATTCATTTCTTATATGATTTTATGAACTATTATACACTCATTTCTATTAGTGGCCATATTAAGCATTATTAATGGTTGCTAAGCAAATAAATTAAACTTAGTTCAAAAACTAAATGTATTTGTATATTTGAATACATCCTGGTCCTAAAATCCCATTTGTCCTGATTTCATCTCTTCATGGTTTATTATACACAAATTCTCATTAACATCCATATTAACATTCCTAATCAAAGTTTAATATAATTAATTATTCTGCAGGTCAAAAATTAAATATTTTTACCTATTTATATTCTTTGTGATTTTGGATGATTATACAAATTTGTTTTACTGGAATTGAAGCAATATTGCAAAAGATATTAAATGATGAAATCTACTCATTTGGAAATAGTGGAAAATGGGAAATCGTTTTCTACCACAGAGGCGTATACAGCTCTGCCTCTTCTTCAACCTCGGCCCGATGGTTCCAGCGCCAGGACGAAAACAGAGGACTCCTAGGGCTGGTCGGCGAAGGTGCTCGGCGGTCTTCGGCAAGGCAGCGGCACCAGGAGGATCAGCCGGCAAGGAGAGCTCGGGGTGAAGTCGATTCGGCGGAGAGGCCTTGAGCAGTCTTGCAACCGAGGAGGCGGCGGAAATGGCGAGAGGGCAGGAGAAAACAACGGTGTGAGAGCTTGAATCGGTGGCTTTGGTGAGCATCGAGGGACCTGGGAGTCTATTTTGGGGCTTACGGAAGGAGAAACTCGAGGAGCTCCACCATGGCCGGCTTTGGAGAAGAAGAAAGCAATGGCGGCACTATTTCGCATGGAGGAGACCCAAAATTGTTGAGGGCTTCGATCGGTGGTGCTGGTGATGCTCCACCAAGCTGATTCGAGAATGGTTGGCTCTATGGCTTGGATTTTGCTTGCGCCTTGAGCCTGAGCATCTGAAAATGGCGAGTTGGGGCGAGTTTCTTGCGCTGCTTGAGGAAGGTGAAGGGACCGAGGGGAATGAGAGAGGGCTTCATTGCGGATGGGAGGAGTGGGTTATAGCCAGAAATTGCAGTGTGGGAGTGGGATTCGTGGCAATGATCGAGAGTGCCTCGGTTGTTCTGCGCTTCGATGGAAGGAACGGCCGGGAATGTTCTTGGTGGAGCAAAGCGGAGGTTGAGGGAGAAGATGGGTCAGCGGTGGGTCCAGGGTCCATTTTCGGTGACTACAAGCTTCTCCATGGCGCCAACGAACGGGACGGCAACGGATTAGCCCACACGTCGGTGAGAAGCGGGGAGTTCGGTGGTTGGGTGGAAGGAAAAGAGATGGAGTGAAGGGGAAGTGAATCACCGACTTTGGTGGTCTCTAGGCGCAATGAATCTGGTTGAGGGCTTGGTGACATCTGAGGCATCGACTTGGGCTTGCTCGGCATCGATGGAAAGTTCGGGTTTGGGGCGTGTCCCATAGGCACGAGAAATGAGAAACTGCAAGCGGGACCCATATGCGGTGAGAGCAAGAGGTCGACAGGATTGACTCAGGAAAGTGCTTTGCTACTAGACAAAGCTGACCCTTTGTTTCATTTTTAATATTCAAATTTATATTAGTATATTTTCATCGATTGCATAAATTGATTTCTCCACATATTTGGATTCAGAAAAATGTTTGGATGATTTCCAATCTTTATTATATTTGTTGGCCAAAATGATTTAATTGAATGATCGGGATTCTTATGGAAATTTTCTAAATTTTTACTTTTTATATTTTTGCCTTTTACCATTATCCATTCATTAATCCTCTTTATTTGATTTCTCATGCAATGCAAAACTCCAAGGAAATTCAAATAAAACCAATAACATCAAGAAACTCAGAAATAAATATTTTCAAATTTAAAATATTTATTTTTACTTAATTGCATTTTTCGGGATGTTACATGACACCTTCATTTCATTGTACAGACTTATGGCTTCAGATACCAAGTAATTGCGGGAGTAAGTCGTAATAACAGCGCAGTAAGTCTCACACTTTGGTTTAAAACCTGCGTCTTTCATTTTACCTAACAGCTTCTTAGCTCTCTGTGGAAATCCACCAACAGAAAACATCTGAATTAAGGAATTATAAGTGCAGTCATCTGGTGAAACACCATACCCCTTCAGACTCCTTAGTAATGTCTAGACATCACACAATAATGTGCAACAAAAAAGACAAACATATCCAAGGACAAATGGAATCCGAAAACTAGTAACAAATCGGTGATTACCATGCGATGTCATGAGAAGAATAATAAGTCGAGTTCATCTCATAGTACTAAGCTTTTGGATTCTTCAGAACACATGACCATTGTATGTCAGCTAAAAAAATAACACAAGTGACAGACCTGCTCGTTTGCTAAATGTTCGAAGAACAATCAAATTATCATGCTTTTTAACCCATGCCATCCTTGATTGAAAGCTTGAAAACTCAATATATGCTTCATCCAGCACTACAAGTAGATCAAGGATCTTCAAAAGATCCTCATCATTGATTACACTGGTAAACAGAATTAAAGTAATTCAGTAAAATACAGCCATCTGGACAACAAATGCTGCTACCCGGCTTGATCGGCCCTGGTGGTAGTGAGAGCAACCCCAATATCACCCGCTCCACCCCAAGATAAGCACCACCGGTGGCGGCAGAGGAGGCCGGGGAAGGGGACCTGGAAGCATATCTGGAGAAGCGTAAACTCAAATTGGACCCAAATCTGCAGCTAATTCGGTAAAATTGACTAAATAGAGGCCATACGTAGAATGTTATGAACATAAAATCCGACCAAACAAATTTTGATAAAATCGCGTGATCCCTTCCCATTCCACTCCCGATCAAATCGAACCAATTCAAACCGCAAGTAGGGGAAACCGAACCGATAAACCCTAGGAGTTAGGGGGCAGTAAGGGGAGAAGATACCGACAACTACCTGACGCATCGGCGGCGGAGAGGATGAAGAGGCGGAGCAGGCGGGCGACACGGTGGTCGTGATGAGCGCGGGCGACTAGAAAATTTCTAGTGTTTGCTCTTGGGGCTTTTCTTTGTGCTCCTGGAGACCGACGCAAGCAGCAACTAGAAAATCTAGAGGACTGCATGCATGCATGTTTTGGTGACTGGGCATCGGCGGCGGAGAGGATGAAGAGGCGGAGCAGGCGGGCGACGCGGTGGTCGTGACGAGCGCGGGCGTGACAGGATCGCGTGGAGGCGATGGAAAGGAGAACGCGGCGTGAAGATGAGCCTTCGCGGAGGAAAGAAGAGCGCGGCGTGGCTTGGCTTGGAGGAGCCGTGGAGGCATCGCATAGCGGCTCGCTCGAGACTGGATTCACATCGCTTGAAGATTATCACGGTCACACGCGGCAGCATCTGGTGTCGTGCGCGTGCAGCACGACACCAGAAATTTTTTTTCCGGCAACGTAAGAAGTAGCGCACGTAAATCACGTTAGGATTAAATAACATCATGGCTAGTATTACTTGTGTGTGATGACCTTCATTGATGGCGTGACAAGAGCACAAGATGAGATTTCCTGGAACACATGGCAGCTTATCTTATTCTTGGCCATGTAGGTGACTTTTTCCAAGACTATATATATACTTCCAATGGTCTGATCGTGATCTCGACCGGAAATTGCCTCCAGAGTCGAGACACGACAAACCCAAATACGCGGAATGGTAGTAAGTACGTAAGTTGGATGTACTATAATACTAGTTTATTATTGTTGGCCTTTTGGATCGAGCTGCTGGCCATGTCTATTTTGATGTAGCACAAGTAACCTCTGATGTTTACCGTTTTGAGGAGTAAGTGGCACGTCATGGATAGACGCGCCAAAGGTACTATAGGAAAACAGTATGGAACAAGTGTCTTGCTGCCTCAAGAATCACGAATACACGGTCAATGATAATACCTCCTAAGCTTTGAACGCCTTGTGTATGCCTAATTCAATGGTTAATTAACTAGTACTAGTTTAAGTCCTGCCACAAAGTGCTATAATATATATCTCTATATTTTGGACACAGAGTTTTATTCATTAATTGTAGTACTTTAACGCATGTAAATTGTACTTGTTAGATGCAACTAGGAGTATACCTATTGTACGATATTTGATTGGTTAATTAATCTACAATGTGGAGTATCACTACTACAAAATCGACCTTCACAAACGCCTTATTACAAACGGTTAGTTACGCACCGCTTGTGTTTTCTGCACCACAAGCGGTTCATAAGCAACGGACTGAATGGGGTCTCTAGAAGCGGTTCCAGACACGAACCCCTTCTAGAGCCCTAACTCTAGAAGCGGTTCGTGTCCCGAACCCCTTCTAGAGCTCTACCATGCCTCTGGGAAAAGAAGTTTTTGGCTACCTGCATCAATCGTTGCGTAACCTCCACCGTAATAATTCGCAAGTCCGGCTTCTGCAGCACAGCCCATGTACACAGCCAATGGGAAGCAGCATAAATAACCTGCAAAGGGGATGAATTGGATTTCCTTTCAAAAATTATATCATTACTGCTTAACCAAAGAGACCAACAAATAGTTGCGGCTCCTAGTAAAGCGACATTTTTAAGATCCTTCTGAAAACCAACAAGCCAGCTCCCAAACATATGAGAAACACTAATAGAGGTGTAGCAATGCCTAAAGTTAGGTACAGAAAGCCTCCAGACCATACGAGCAAACCTGATGTAGCATAACCTGATGTTTTACCGCTTTGAGGAGCAAGTGGCACGTCATGGATAGCACAAGTTGCACTAACAATTGCGAAGTTCAATTCGATCCGTACCACAGAGAATCTGCTTGTTAGGTGGCCAATTGACATTCGGTCACAAAGGCCAATAGCGTATTAGCCTGAACTTCTTTATCTACTTGCTGATGTCACTAGCACATTCGTGCCTATATAAGCCCTTCCCCCTCCGCATGGCAATTCACCACTCGAAAAGCTTAGAAACCAAACCCTAAGGATAGCCATGTCGCAGCCAAACAGGCTCCTCCTTTTCTACTTCCTCCTACTCCTCGCCTCCGCCGCCGAAGCCGAGACCCGCCACCACGTCTCCCGCTACCAGCTCTGGCGAGGCTGCGTCCCGGAGCTCGCCGTCACCATCAACGGCGAGACGCTTGGCCCCACCGTCCACGCCGCGAAGGGCGGCACCGCCGGGATCACCTTCGTTGCCCTGGTCTGCACCGACCAGATCTCCGGCCCGACGATCTGCGCGGTGCAGGGCGCCGCCGCCTACGTCACCGTCGAGAACTCGCCCCTCACCGAGATCGTTGCCATCCACTGGCACGGCATCCGCGTCACCCAAGGTGACACCATCGTCGTCACCGTCACCAACTCCCTGCTCACCGAGAACATCGCCATCGACTGGCACGGCATCCGCCAGGCACGTCGTGACTCTTCCTCTGCTCCCAGCGGCGCCCGTTTAGCTCTTCAGCACCCGTGCATCGTCCGTCCATTAATTCTTGCTCACTATCTCCTAGTGTATATGCTGCAGATCGGGACGGAGGGCGTCCGCATGCAGCGCTCCGCCGGGCTCAACGGGCGTGGAAGGTTCGACAACTGCTCGACGATGGCGTCCTGCAACGCGACGCACCCGCAGTGCTCGACGCCCGTGTTCTCCGTGGTGCCAGGCAAGACGTACCCCTTCCGCATCGCCAGCATCACCTTCCTCTCCGCGCTCAACTTCGAGGTCGAGGTGGGTAATCTATGAGTGACCATTTCCACCAAACTCCTGATCACATGCAAAGAACACAGATTTCGCTCTCAGATTTGTGGCAAACGCAGTGGAATATTCTGAAGGGAGTGTATAGGTATCATCCGGATGTTTTTTTGGTTGAAATCACTCAAATCTAGAACCATTGGATTTCAGATCCAAATTCACCGGGCCGTTGGATCAAATCATACGATCGGATGTAATCGATACTCCCGAACATCCAAATTCACTGGGCGTTGGATCAAATCATAGGATCGGATCCAAATTCACCGGCCGTTGGATCAAATCATAGGATCGGATGTAATCGATACTCCGAATCTCAACAATGATCCAATGGTTCAGATTTGGATGATTTCAACCAAAAAACATCCGGTTGATGTTTATCAAATCCTATTCTGAAAGATCACGTACGTACGCACGGACGTGTTTGTGTCATGTAGCCTCTTACGATCGATGGGCCGCGCCTTCTACGTGCTGGTGATGCGGAGATCACGGCCGGAGTTCATGATCTCGGCAGCTCGACTCCGGCGTCCATCGTCGTGTCCGGCAACCACGAGACGTCCCTGTCAGAACACGACTTCGAGATTGACCAGGTGCGCAGGAGACGTGGACTCAGCATTAATTATATCCCCTCCAAATATATGGTCCCACGTCCGCTACAGCTTAATTCTCACTCTCCAAAAGAAAAACCTCCGTACGTGTAATTAGCGAAGTTCAAAAAGATATATAGTCATTTTGTGAAATAAAGTAGAGTTTAGTGGGCTTCTTGCCCTCCATTGATTCCTCAAAAAAAAAACATAAACATTTCTGATAAAATTTAACTAGTTAGGCCGAAAGTCTTTTATGTGCATATACTACATGAAACAAAATTTTCCAAATTGAGAGGTAACAGTGAACTTTCTTTGACCAAGAGAGTACGTAATCGGATAGTGGAGCGATGAAGATGGGATGGCATGTCGGTATTCATGATTGATATTTTCTCGGTTGGTGGAGCTAATATTTTGCCTCTCCTGGTGGCTTGATATTTGGTATAATTTTAGTGAGACCAACAACGACGATGTATAACAAAAAAGCACACTTTTGTAAATTACTTCTCCCTCCGTTTCATAATATCTTTTTGGGTTTTGATAAACATCATCCGGAGGTTTTCTTACCAAAAATCAACTAAATTGTGAACCGTTGGATTTTGCTGTGATTAGTGCAGTTAAGTGGGACTGATTGTGATTTGCTGTAACTGATTGTGATTTGTTGTGATTAGTGGAGTTAAGTGGGCCTGATTTTATTGTGATTAGTGCAGTTAAGTGGACCTGATTAGTGTAGAATTTAAGCCTTTTGATCCAACAGTTGGGTTAATCAATCCAATGATTCAAGATTTGGATGTTTGTTACACAAAAACATCTGGGAGGACTATACACACCCAAGTGCACAAGTCATGCATGTCACTGGTGCGAAAGGAGATACCTTCGTGTCCACGTATTGATCATATTCAAAGCACGGATTTTTACCCGTCTAAACGGCCACTTAAACTAAATAGTTTTCTTATCTTTTGACTTTGTCCGTACGGAAAGCTCAGTTTTTATATATATATATATATATATATATATATATATATATATATATATATATATATATATGGCTGGATACATATGATTATATATTGTTGTGACGTTGATTGGTATCTTTGAAGTCTCATTCGGATGACGGGTGCGCATGGTTCATCAACTGGTCCTTGTCCGTCTCCGGTGTTCGCGACGCGATGCGTACTGGCTACTCACCGCCGGCGTTAGCTGGGACAGCCGGCAAGATGCATCACATTGTCACCACCCTATCAGAGCTCAGCTCCGATTTGCTCTTCGATCGGACCGTCCAATTTACCACAGCAAATGGGATCGCTCTGATCATGATGGTGCATGTTGCTCTAGATGATCAGAGGAAGAAGAACAAAGGGGGAAGAGACGCCAACTTCGCCAAGGCGCTTCTGATCTTCCTCACCATTATTGCTGCACTTCTTAACCCCACAATGGCTGCGCGGCCATTGCACGGCGGCGGCGGCCATGATCAAGCTGCCGCAGGACCTGTAGCTGCTGCACCGGTGCTGATGCCACAGAGCATGGCAGCTGAAGGTCACTCGAAGTGCACCAACGACCCTAACACGCAGGATCCTTACCATTGCGTACACCACTAGCTATCTTTAGCTAGTACTATATACTAATACGTAGTACTACCTGGCTGTAAGAGAATGTATGTATGTCCTTGTCTCAGAAAGATAAGGAAAACACGTTTCATATGTTCTCAGAAAGTTAAGGAAAATACGTTGCATATATGTGTGCCGGTCGGTACGCGTCGTCATCTTGGATTGTAGTTTCTTCTTCTTTTAAATTTCTTAGGTGCATCTGTCGATTTTGATCTAACGGTCAAGATATTTTATTTCTAGGACACGGATTTGGATACTCTATTTTTAACTAGCAAGGGACACTGTCTACACGCATTAACGGATCCAGGATTTTACTACTACCGGCCGCATGCTAATGTATGCTACACTACCATCCCAAGCTGAGTCAAAACTTCATGCGCTATACATGGCTAATATTCCACACTCCATGCTGAAGCCCATCCTGATATCGGCTTGAATCCGCCCTTGTCTACACGTGTATATGCCCGATTTTTGTTTGACGAAATATAATAGGTGCATGATAAATATAGTTCAAATACCACCACATGTACATGTTTTGGGGTAGTTTGCGTAGGTCAATTAACTTTCTATGAATACACGTAAAAGGTAAGTATGTGTACTTTAGTCATGAATTATTAATATAATTCAGAGGATTCTTTAAAAAAAATTCTACGAAGAAAAAAAAACAAAATTGATGTTAGGAATACAACCAAATCGGTAAATTTAGCAAGATGGTAAAAGTTAGTAATAGTTTCATGTGACGTGGCCATAAGCTAGCTTACAGCCACCCACTACGGTCTATGTACCACGGACACGTCCAAGATATGTTCAAAGTTTCAAGTTCCGCATCACTTACATGCCGTCAATTTCGACATCGATTTTTCTCGCGCGCGGCACCTGATCTCACGCATAGAAGCACAGCAAAGTGGCCCAATTAAGTCCAATAATATATGCCGCACCGCACTGCATGCACGCCTATGTTTTCTATGGCATGGGCGTGTGCGCGTTACATTTCCTATGTTTGATAGTAGGGTAGAATTGTGTGGAGCAAACTATACTTACCATAAAAACTCTATGAAAATCACTTGTAAAAGTTTTAAAAAATTCTCAAAAAATTACCATATATAGGGGAGGTGAGCCTCTACAACTCTGCAAAATTTGAATATGAAACTCAATCGTATTTGAAAGATGAAAAATACAAACAGCAAAATGAATAGTGCTAAACAATGAAAAATTACTATTCAGGCTGAATTTGTCTTTTTTTATATCTTTCAAATGCGATTGGATTTCATCTTCAAAATTTGCAGGATTGTATAAGCTTACCTTCCCTACATATGAGAATTTTTTAAAACTTTTACGGGTAATTTTCATGAAGTTTTCATAATAAAAATGGTTGCACCAAATATACCCCCACTATAAGGTCTTTAGCCTGACGCTGCCTTGCAATACCCTTCTCAGCTTGAGCTTTTGTCCCTGGGACCACCCACACCAGCCAAGTACTGGGACTCTGCGTCTCCTTCAGCTTTTTTTATCAGTAGTATCTTCGCAGCTTCAGCTTTTGTCCCTGGGACCACCCACACCAGCTCTCCCATTCCCAGCACAGGGCACAGGCTGTTTCGTATGGACTCAGGAGTCCAGTAAAGGTTGCAGATAAAAGCGAAAAAAAACAGTGTATTCAGTTTTCTTGTAACAAACAAATTTTGATCTATTATCTGACTATAAAAGAAATACAGAAAAGCTGGTGGATTGATCGCCATGCAAAAGGAAAATCAGAGTGTCGTTCTCTATTGTTCTGAAGAAGTTTAACGGAGTGGTTTACTGTACATCATCCGGCATGCTAATTGCGTTTAGTTTTGCTGTAAGAAGGTTGCCGTTTCAGGTATCAGCGCAGTTTTCGCTGAAGTATTGGCGATTGATGAAGTGCGTTCCTGGTCAAGATCCAACGGTCTGCCTCCAGATTTCTTGCGCCGCCAGCCGAACGCTAGGAGCCTTCTTTTTCCCTTCCGCCAGTCCTTGATGTTGTTACCGTGCCGGTATCGTCTATTGCCATGTACCACCTCCGGGAGTCACCTCCTCCTAGAGCAGAGGCTTAGTTTCAATTCTAGAACATATAGCAGGAATATAAGATCGAATGAACATGAGACATGGATTTAAGATAGAAAACTTTATTGAAAAAAATCACGAGCACACAATAGCTATATCACCATATGAAAAGATATTTATAATGAAACTATTGTTCTTCATATAGACCACGCATGCATTTATAGTAGTATATAGTAGACTCTATATAGAAATAGAATTGAGATAGAGTAGGAAACAAATTCATATCACCCTCAAACTCATCGATATATACAACCATTTCCAACTGCTACTGAACACGTCAGACGTCACCAATAAAATCCATTTCGCTTTTTTTTTTGTCAATAACTGTTCATCAGCTAGTCAGCTGCCATATGACTATTTGTCAGTCTTGATTCCGATCAATGGGTAACACGTCAAACGTCACTAATAACTATCCTGTTAGTTGTTCCTTTATCTAAATAGTGAGTGCAATCTCTAAATGACAGGTTTATTACTCTCCACGAAGGTAAGATAACCTTAATGAGCTAAATATTCTTCCTGTTGTGCAAAATTTATTTGTTGCGCTAGACGGAGTTTTGGGGGGTTGGGGGGACAGTGAAATTTGGGGTGATTTTGAAAAATTTTGGACTAATAACTGTGAGGGTTTGGCCAGCTCTAGATTTGTTTGTGGTGAATTGCGACACTTTTTCAGTCATAGTTTTCGTGTGGATTGAGTGAAGACAAAATCAATTGCTTCCCCTCGTTCCTTTTCAGATTTGGAATTCACTTAATGTTACTTTCATTTATTTTTTGGAACACTCCTGCCAACTTCATAGGGATTTAGGAATTTTCAAAAAAAAAAAAAAAGGAATCGATATTGCTGTGAGATTTTTCTATTGTACAAATTGCATGACTATTTTTTCAACTCTCTGCTGAGCTTCTGTGACAACTATTTGCCGATCTATGAAGTACTTGTTTCAACAGTTATGCTCACACCAAATACCTTTTTCCAATAATTATAGTTCGTGAAGTACTTGGTTCAGTAATTACAAAGAAGATTTCTGCTTTTTAATTCGTACACGTTTTTGTCTCCTTTTTCTATTTTCAAGAGAACGAACATTAACTGATTTTCGGACAAAATCTAACAAGAACTGGTTGATAACATGATCATTCTATATAAAACTTGTGAACGGGTCACTAGCTAATGAGTTGCTTAAATGTTTGTAGAGCGGAGCCCTACAATTGATGAGGTGATCAACACAGGGGTGGTGCCTCCCTTCATTGAGTTCCTCACACGTGAGGACTATCCCCGACTGTAGGTGTGAGAACAATCTCAGTAATCCAATCACATTGGTTTGATTTTTTTGTAGTGTTAATCAGTAATAGATATGTGAAAATCTACCTTCTCCTTGGTATTTTTTTTTAGTACAGTGTGAGGCTGTATGGCCACCCACTAGCATTACATTAGGTACTTCATAAACACTAAAGTTGTGGTTGAATGCGTTGATGTGCCTATATTTGTCAAAGCTCCTTAGCTCCCCCAGTGAGGATTTTTGCCAACAGGCATGATACCAATTTAAAGAAGAAATTACTTTCCTCTGAGAGACTTATTCTGCATGATATTTAGGTTAGTATGTTTCTTATTTACTCTGCAGGTTGTATGAGCTCTGAGGAATATCGCTACTGACTCTCCAAAATGCCGTGACCTGGTGCGTGGGAGCGACGGGTTATTCCTGTTGTTGCAGCAGCTCAATGAGCATACCAAGCTATCGATGCTCAGGAATGCCACATCAACACACTCCAACTTCTGCCCTAGGAAGCCACAGCCGAACTTTGAGCAGGTTTTATTCTGAGCTGCTGTCTCGTTTGTCATACTGACTATAAATGTTCCGCGCTTAGAATGATTTGGTTGATTTATGCGTGTTTGAGAAAGTCAAATCAGTGCTCTCAGCTTCAATTGGTCACGCACGCCTAGGGGTGAAAACAAATCGGATACGGACGGATAATAGCTTTATCATATTTGTTTTCATATTTTTTTTCGGATGCGGATACGGATACGGATAGTCCGGATATGAATACGGATACGGATAGTATCGAATACGGATACGGATTGAATACGAATCGAATCGGATACGGTTTCGAATATTTTTCAGAACATGGTAACCCCTTAAATTGTACATAAAAGATCAACAAAACACATAGCTAATTGATTTGATCAAAATATTATTGAAAATTGAAGAAATGTAAACATTTTCATTCACTTAGACAATAGTTAGATACCATGTCGTAAACAAAATTATATAAGGTTTAGTTTATCACATACATATAATTAGTTCATCATACACATAGATTAAAACACAAAATAAAGGTAATCCTTACTCAGAGATACAAATAGAAGCAAACGATAACACACTAAAAGTTTGATAATACTTAGATATCATATCTCTATGAAAAGTATATAACACTTTCATGTAATAACTCAAGATTTATATTCTTAGTTGAGTTATGTTTAAAATAATAAATTATGTATTTATAAGTTTTTATGCATTTTTAGCTACTTATTTAATATATTTTCCTATCAAGAATAGGAGTTTTTGAATTTTTGAGAAAAATTAAAATCTGATAAAATATTGAAAATAATTTTTAAATTTTATATTGTTATTGGAACTTTGACAAAAAATTTCATAATTTTTGGAGTTGGTTTGCTAATTTTAATAATTGAAACTTGCTTTAGAGATTAATTAAATTAGAAAACAATTCTGAAATTAAGAAACCCTTTTGGGCCAAAAGAGTAGTCATGGCCCATCCCATATGTCTATCCGGATATCCGACCCACCATTATCAAGATTATCCGAATTCGTTTCCGTATCCGACGGATAATATACTATCGAATCCGTATCTGTATCCGACAAAAAAATATCCGTATCCGATCCGATACTATCTGACAAATATCCGATCTAACAAAATCCGTATCCGAAAATATCCGAACCGATCGGAAAATATCCGAACCGTTTTCAACCCTACGCACGCCCTCCCGTGTGGGCCCTTGCACGGCGCCATAGAAAATCAACCAGAAAATCATCTTTACATGATGCCACATGTCTGCGCAAACGCATCTAGTTAACTTAGAGCATCTCCAACAGTGCCTAAAATCCATTCTCAAAATCTGATTTTGGGCTTGATTGTAAAAAAAAGTACTCCAACAGTTCCTCTTTCTAGCTCCTCAAATTTTGGCACGCCCAAAAACAGCACCCCGACTCCTCATTTTTGTGCGCTCTGTCCGCGCTCCCAATCAACATTATTTCGCGCCCAGGATGGCCCACCGGACCAATTCAAAGGTGTTTTTGGGAGAAAATATAGGAACTGTTGGAGAACAAGGTATTTTGTAGACCCAAATTTTTTTGAGAAGGTCCCAATCTAAGAATATTGAGAGTCTAAATATTAGGAACTGTTGGAGATGCTCTTAGATGGCAATTCTCCAGTCCGGCCTCGTGTTCCAGTCCAAACCACGCGTGTAGAGTAGGCCTCCTCTGATCGGATCCTGCTGTGCTGCTGCACCGAATGAAGAAATTAAGCCAGGAGGCTGGGCTAAGAGCACTGAGCCCATGCGAGAGGCTCCAATCAAACTGCTGGGCCGTGAGAGGAGAAAGCGGCCGAAATGCAAATGCCTGCGTGCGTTGGAGGAAGGAATGGGTTGGCCATCGGTAAGTCACCGGTGATACACCGATTCCACCTTTCAAATTTTGTTTTTAATATTTGTGATTCTACGATTTTAAAGTAATCTTTTATCATTTTTTGCCTCTATACCTTTTTTAAGCCATTTTCAATATCATTTACTAATATAGATTAGAGTAAATCACACTATTCAAAGATGTAATGAAGACGGATAATACAACATTTTGTAGATATAGGTCGGTGAAAGTATAAGAAATTAGGATTTTATTCAGGAACAGAGGCAAAAGTCGGTCCAGTCCTCTGCGCTGATCTGATCACAAGCCGCGCCGTGCCGGTCAATTTCAACGTCGACCGATCGATTTGGAGCCGCCTGACGATCTGACGCACCACACCACACTGTCGCCGAGTCTTGGTCGTCGTTGCAAGCATTTGCTTGTCGGTTCAGCACATCAGCTAGCTTGTGCGTGCGCCTTGAAGTTTCACAGTTTGTGCGTGCCGATCGATAGTCGCATGAACATAATATAAAAACTGGTCATATATAATTTGAACTAAAGCAACACTCTTACCGGATTTAATTAGTTTTTTCTGTAAGAGTATACAGATTATGACCTGGCCATACATGCACGCTCCTCTCTACGTGTTGAAAAGCTTCATTAGGTAGGTAGGGATCGATCGCGCACACATGACACATGCGTGCATGCCTTGGAGAAATAGAAGTCACCGACGACTTTGTTTTGGAACACACACGCGGACGACTATCCAGTTCTTGAACAGAGGAAGAGATGACAATCTCATTCGAAAATGCTATGGATACTCGACTACTCCTTTAGGTCATAAATAGTCATCATTTTAAACATAGGTACAGTCATTTTGACTGGCAATATATTTTTAAATATTTAAATGACGGGATACACGGTATGCTACATTAGCACCAAATAAAAATCTACCACATAAACCAGGAACCTTCTCGTAAGAAGAGGATCATAGATCGTTACCACTAGACACGCAGAGCAGCCGAAGGAAAGGTCGAAACAGCCGGTTCGACGTAGCGCGCGTCGATGTAGTGGAGGTAGATGATTGTCTGCGGAGCGACCGTCTCCTCCTTGCAAGACGATCGTCTTCTTGCTGAAGTCAATCGTCCGCGAGCAACGTCTCCTCCTTGTCGTGATTGTCCCAATCAACGTCGCAGTCGCAGCAACGTCTCTACGTAGTCCACATGTACATGGAGGAATTCCGTACGTCGGTGTACTAGCACCGTGACGCACAGATGGGAAATGACGGCTAGGTTTTTGGTGGAGAGGAGAACTTCGTACACTTCTGGTCTCCACCCCATCCCTTTATATAACCTCTCGGTGGGCCTCTACATTAGAGTCTGAATATAGTACAAAGCTCACGTCACACGTGGCCCATGATTATCTCTTGGGTATAAATCCAACATTAAATTGGATACATGAAAATCAAATCTACAGATTTGTCTCGAAAACTACTTTTATAACACCATAATTTTATTGAGTTTTATAAATATATTATAATAGAAATTAGTAACCAAAACTATGTTTTGAAAACCACGTCGACATCCAAAACAACAAATATTTGTGATCGAAAGAGAGTAATTTATAACCTTTGATGTGTTCCAATGTTCATGTGTCTTGAGGTTGCTTGTATCATTGCCCCTCTATTTCGATCGGTAGCGCACTGAGGCAACTAGGGGGAGATTAGATAGAGGCAACTCGATCCCGATAGGATAGAGCTGGGCAGCTTGAATTTGATCCAGTGGCTCAAAATTTGGTTGAAATCTCACAATTCTTTAGTAATTCAGGTTATTTAATTTGGGAGGCGTCTAGGCAGCATTCGAGTGCTTTCTCGCTTGAGTGCACTCAAATTTCCTCTTCGCCCCTTCTTGTCACCTTACGCGCTACTGCTTTGCAGTTCGACCTCCTAGTGCCACCTGACATTTTCATCCTGACATTTTTATAAGAGCAGTTTCAACTATGTCATAGATTTTTAATAGGCAGTTCAATATACGTGATGCCAACACGTGCAAGTTGCTCTTTCAAGGAGCATTATTTGCTGAATTTTATGTTCCAGGTGAAACATGTAAAAATATGTGATATGAGTTCTTTGCTATCTATTAAGTACCATATATATCTTGGTCTATACCATTTGATGATTAAGTATATATTTTAGGAGGTCAGTTGCATAGTCTTACACATTATTGTGGTTATGAATCATTGAAGATCCAGATTTCTTCGTTTGTTTTGTTAATAGCTGTGTGTTTGGATTGACTGTTCCAGTTTTTCTCTCGATCTATTGGTTATTTGCTCAATCTTGCTTCGTGATAAGCGTTTAGATAAAACTATTTTAGTCTTTATCTTTTGCACTACAAGTGTTTGGATTGACTGTTCTAGTCTTTCTTGTTCAGTTATCTTTTGGAGATTTAATGCACTAGTATTCATGATGCTCAATTACTCTTTCGGGTTTTTCTGGAGATAATTTCATTATGGATTTTGAGTTAAGGGAGATTTGTTAGAGATAACTAAATATCTTAACTTATCATATCTTTTAGTTTTATTTAAATAGATAGTTAGTCCAAATCTACTAAACTCAGACTTTTTTGACTATTTAAACCACCCCTCTATACATGTAATCCTTGAACCATTATAGTGATTTGTTTCTTGTAGTTTTTTCTTACAAAGGTTTTCCATGTTAAATCTTATCTCTTGTTTTTGCTTGTTCTAACCTAACCACTATTGTATGAGTTATTGTCTATACCTCACGTTTTTTTCATGTTATAATTAGAATATTCTGGGATCTCATAGAGGCAAATTTAGAAGACAATCTATTGTAGAAGTTATCTTTAATCTTGTATATAGATGATACAGAGGAGTAAATTGCTTTCTATGGTGGTAAGCTTGTGTTAATTAAATCTTGTATAGCTAGTATCCAATTTTACTTGCTTTCTTTCGTTAAATTCCCTAAATGGGCTCTAAAGTTAATAAACACTCAAATGGCTGATTGTCTATAGAATGATTTTGAAGATCATCATAACTTGCATTTAGCTAATTGGCATCTGCTTTTATGATTTTTTTGGGGTACAGGATCCCTAATTGAAGATATTTAAGGGCTTGTTTTGCAAAGCTCCAGATTCTAATTCTCTATGGAATCGATTCTCTGGTGGAAGTGATTCTTGTTTGAGAAATACTTATGAACTTAGTGGGGAGGTTCATAACTAGGAGGTTGTGAATCAGGTGGGGAGCAGGTTTTTTTGGCTCTCAGGCAGCAAGTCAAAAAACATGAATCACTCCTTCGGATTCTTATGGGAAGTTGGTTGATTTTTTCTTGTTTAGTAGAGCTCCTCAGCTTCTCATGGGGAAGCTGAAGCTGGGAGCTCTGCCAAACGCACCCTAAATCTGAGTGTGCTAGGTTTATGGGTTAAAAGATACATTGCTAGTGAAGGGAAACATTGGAGGCGGATAATTGAAAATAAGTATTAGACTGAGTCTCCTAATATTTCCTGCAGTAATAGTCTGAATGCTTCTCAGTTCTGGAAAGGGGCCATGTAAGTTTTTTTTTCTCTGAGGGGAAAGGGGTCATGTATGTTGCAAAGCTATTAAGTTTGCATTCAGATGGATAGTAGAAGAAGAAGATGGAAAAAAAAACATAAGGTTTTGGGAGGATACTTGGTTTGGCACTGTTTCTTTGACTGTTCAAATTTGACATCTATATGCCATTGTTAATGAAAAAGGGAAAACTATCCATGAGATTTGGGATGGTTCTCAACTGATGTGTAATTTTAGGACTTTTCTTCATGACATAACGTTAAGATGGCATGAACTAGAGGAAATTGCTTATCAAATTGTCCTGTATAACAAAAAAGATGCTTCAATTTGCAACATGAAAGTAGCGGTGTTTTCTTTTCTAAATTTTTATTTGCAATCATTAACTTTAGCGGTGTTAAACCTGTTTTTATTCATGCTCTTTGGAAAATAACCCCCACCCCCAAAAAAAAGTATCTTTGTTTGGCCACTATCTGGTAACAACTTAATGACAAGAGATAATCTGGCCGAGAGAAATATCATGAAACCTTTCAATTGTGTGTGTGTGTGTTTTTTGCATTGAGAATGAATCAGTGAAACACTTGTTCTTTGATTGCGTAGTTGCCAAAGTAATATGGGCTGAACTATCTGAAATCATGAATATTTAGGTCGACTCTAATTTTGAATACATTGCCAAATTCTGGATTGATGATAAAAACATAGTGTGCTGGATAGTGTTATTGTGGCAACTATTGCGGTGCTTATGTAATTGTCAAAATAATATTACTTTTCAGCGCAAAATTTGGTGTTGTCTGAAACAGATCTGGAGACGGTTAGCAATACTGTTGAAGAGGTGGAGACTACTTTGACAGGATAATCAATTATAACAGATGGATCACTATTGTGGACTGGTAGACACGCTACTAACAAGGGCGAAGATGTTAGCTGCCATATGAAAAATATAAGCTTGAGATATGGCCTAATGAAGTTTGATGAAGAAGAGACTCAGGAGGAGAAAACACAGGAAAAAAGAAATCGAAGACCTTGCATCTGTACCGATGCTAGCATAGTTTGATGAAAATTTAATGTAAGGCAAAAGACTTCGGTAATATGATGAGTATGGAACTGCTGTACGAAAGAGCTGAGACTAAAACTCAGTTTCAACAAATATTAGAACTAGGGTATTCTGAGCGATGTCCTGTTCATCTAAAAAATAACACGGAGGAGGAGTATATAGCCATTCATCATGCCTGCTATTGTATATGCTAATACAATCAGTGGCGGAACCACAATAGGGCCATGCCGGAGCAAGTGCCTCGGTTCTCCTGGATAACATAAACCTACCTCTAGGTACTTCAGTGCTCGCTCTTGACCAAGGTTAACCAAACCGATTTAGGATTAAAAATCAAAGTTCCGACAGTACTGGTTTACTGCGAAAATTGGTAAAAACCGAAGGTTTCAAAATCAAACGGTTTGAGAATTTTTTTTTAAAAAATCGAAAATCGATTGGCAAATTGAATTTTTCTCGCGTCCGATTTTTTGAGCGATTTTCATCGATTTGCATCGAAAATCGCTCGATTTTCACCAATTTTTGACCACTTTAAATGATATAAAATTTTCCAAATTTTCTGAATTTGACCTGTTTATCGATCGGTTTAGGTTTTTAAACCTGCTTGATAGGGTCTGTTTTCGCGATTTTCAAACCGAATTTCGCGATAAAGTGAACCGTGTTCGGACTCAACCGACATGGATGCTTTTACCGAGGTCGATCGCGAAATTTTGTTTGGGGTCTTCCGAATTCCGGGTTCCGCCACCGCCAACACGCTCCGTAAACACGCGTGCCTTATCCGCAGAAAATACAGCCCGAGACGATGAACGGATTGAAAGCAAACCTTGCAAATTCACAAGAGTTGGGCTTCAGACATATGGGCCTTTAGGCCCACCCATTAGCTAGCCAATTCGATGGGCTCACTGGGAGCCCAAAAGAACATGCAAAGAGCCCATTTCTCTACAGGTTGTGAAATTATCCCGCTAAAAATCAACATCTGTGGGCCCAATACGAAAACCCATATAGACCCCTGCGCCTCCACCTTGTTGCGCGGGCGTCTGTGGACCCCAACTCGAATTAAACAAACCCGCAGCATCCAACTCCACCGCAATCGCGGCACCGCCGTCAGACGACGGGAGCTCCTCCTCCGGCCGGCGGCATGGCGAGCTCAAACCCTTCGCCCGAGCCCGCCAAGACGCAATGAGGGGCCGCGACAACCACCACCAAGAGCACCACTATGGGGTGCACTGCGCCACAACGCCGCGAGAAAGAGGATGAGGATCGAAAACCTCGTGGTCTCGGAAAAGGGCGCCTCGACTCCACCACCTCGGCCTCCCTCCGCCACCACGGCGACGGCTACAAACCCCGATGCCCCCAATCCTCCCGCTCTAATGGCCACCCACCTGCAGAGCAGCCACAAGAGCAACCCTTATACCCCAAATCCTCTCCTTCCCACTCAACAACACACGCACATTGATGCACCAGACTTTCAAGAAGTGCTCAGAGCGGCGCCTGTGGTGCAAGGAGAAGCCCTCGGCTCTCGAGAGGGTGGAAGCGGCGGTGGTGGCGAGGAAAGCGCTCGCGCTGGTCTGAGAGGGCGCCATTGGTGCAAAGAAATCGCCGGCATTCCGTATGCGTGTTGATTCAGACGATGGAGTTTCCGACCCTGAGCCCGAGCCCGCTTTGGGGAGTAGCATGGTTGGAGCAAATGGCATGAAAAGGAAGCTTGAAGAAATTGGGAGCCTGAGCTCTTTGTCGAAGCAGCCCATGAAGCAGCAAAAGCAGATGGAATCGATACTCATAGTAAATCAATGTACCCTAAGCGTGGATAAACCGCAGGAGTTTATACCAACTTGGAGGGGGCCTTGCCGTGAACATTCAGTCGAAAAGGTATGCTTAGTACTCATAAAAAATCCTTGTTTTATTTGTTGAAGGAAAATCCTTGTTTTATGTAAGTAATAACTGTGATCTTGTTGCCCTCACCTATGTTTACATTGGTATCTCAGATATGATCATAATTCTTAAATCTTTCTTTGTCTCTGAACTTATTTAAAGCATGTTATTGATTATTCTGGAAGATATCTTCAGTATGGCCTTTGCTTATTTCTAAAATTACATTATTCCAAAGTTATCATAGATGCAGGTCCTGGAATCCATGGTAAATTACTATGCAGGATCTCCAAAACAAAGGAGGAAAATGATAAATTCCTTCAAATGATACCCTACCATTGGCTTCCTCAATGTTGCTGTGAGTTCATTACCCTCTTTGTATGCAATTTATACATCTTAGGTGTCTGTTCAGATATCTTTGCAAAGTTACTTTTTCTCCCAATGTTGTGCGTATGATGAACATCCCACTTTTACCTATTTTAGCTTCTATGTTTTTATTTTTTATTTTGGATAAAGGAAGCTTTTATTAATTTCAAAGATATTACATCGAGAGGATACAAGTCCTTGAAACTTCTTCCGGCCTCTGCTTAGCAAGAAGCACACAGCCCCAAAAAAATAGAAAATAAAATAAAATAAAAAGAAGAACGCAAATACGCGAAGCAAATTAAAACAGCCTCTCTAAAAGTAAGTAATCCGCAGGTTAGACCGCCATCCAGAACCCTGGGAGAAGAAAGCCATGGCCACCTGCATCAAACGTTGCGAAGCCTGTACCAATATAGGTCGCAATTCCAGCTTCTGCAGAACAGCCCATGTACGCAGCCAATGGTGCGTAGCCAAGATAACCTGCAAAGGGAATGAGGTTGATTTCTTGTCAAAAACAATTTCATTTCGTAAACATTGTGGGACCAACAGATGGTTGCAGCTCCAAGCAACACAATATTTTTTATATTCTTATCAAAAGATGCCAGCCAACTCCCAAACATTTGAGCTGCACTAGTTGGCCTTTCAATCCCAAAAGCTAGATACAGAAAACCCCAGACCATACGAGCAAAACGGCAATGAAAAAACAGGTGCCTATTTGTCTCCATTTCATGACAAAAGCAACACTTTGTACTACCTTGCCAGTTACGTTTTGCCAAATTGTCTTTAGTCAGAAGAACCCCCCTTCGAAGGTACCACAGAAACATTTTGATTTTTAAAGGGCTTTCAACTTCCATAATCTCCTATTACAATTAGGGACATCACGCCTAATTAGCGCCAAATAATGTGACTTCACCGAGAATTGTCGAGATTTACTCGATTCCAATAAAATTCATCAAGATTCTCAGGTCAACTGTAAGTTGACGATGCGTGAGAGCAAATCATCCACGCCGTTAACTTAACACCCACCAATGATCGCCGCCAAACAATGTTTGGTTGGTAACCGCTCATAAAAACTTCAAGAATCGTGATGTATTTCTTTCGTACAATACTATATAGCCCGGTATTGATCTTTTAACGCGCTATGTGCAAGCCAAGTGTCTTCCCGTAAACGCACTGAGGCCATTATTAATCCTGAACGCACAAACCGAAGGAAATCTCCTTTACCTTCATCAAAGAAGACCAAAATGCGAGTCTCCGGTTTCCACTCAACTTGTACTAACGGTTTAGATTGAAGATACTTATTTCAAGAAGTCACGCCACATTCCATCTGTTGTTAAAAGCTTGAACAACCATTTACTCAAAAGAGCAATATTCATAACATTGAGATCAAGAATTCCCACCCTTGTTGTTTAGGTTGACATACAATATCCCATTTTACAAGACGATATTTTCTTTTACACTCATCGCCTTGCCAGAAAAAATGAGATCTGAAATAATCAATTTTCCTAAGAACCCCTTTAGGTATATCAAAAAAGGACATCATATACATTGGGAGACTGCTTAGTATTGAATTTATAAGAGTTAGCCTACCTCCAATTGAAAGCTGCTTCCCCTTCCAACTGCTGAGGCGCTTTTCAAAACGCTCTTCTACCCTTTTTCAATCTGAATTTCGCAATTGTTTATAATGGATAGGAATTCCTAAATATTGCAAAGGAAATTCCCCTTGTTTACATCCAAACAAATCCATATATTGCTCTAGTGCTCCTTGGGCCTCCCCAAAGCAGATTAGTTCACTCTTATGGAAATTAATCTTTAGCCCCGAAATTAATTCAAATGCACAAAGTAATAACTTCAAATTACGTGCCTTATCCAAATCGTGTTCCAAAATAAAATTGTGTCATCCGTGATATTGTAGAATCGATAAACCTCCATCAACTAAATGAGGCACTACTCCGCCTATTTGTCCCTGTTCCTTAGCTCTACCAATCAAGACTGCCAACATGTCTGCGACAATATTAAACAGCAGAGGTGATAACGGATCACCTTGTCGAAGGCCTTTTCTAGTTTGGAAAAATGGACCTACTTCATCATTTACATTAACCGCCACACTTCCCCCCGAAATGAAAGTCTTAATCCAAGAAATCCACCTAGATGAGAAACCTTTCATTCGGAGAGCTTGAAATAGAAAAGGCCATTTAACCTTATCATATGCTTTCTCAAAATCAATCTTAAAAATAACACCATTCAAATTTTTCTTATGCATCTCATGTACAGTTTCATGAAGGATGACCACCCCCTCTAAGATGTTCCGACCACGCATAAAAGCAGTCTGAGTTGGTCTCACCACTTTATCTGCAACCATATTCAATCTGTTTGTCGCAACCTTAGTAAAAATTTTGAAACTCACATTTAAGAGACAGATTGGTCTATATTGTTGGATAATATTCGCTTCTTGAACTTTAGGAATAAGGGTGATTATTCCAAAATTCAGACTAAAGAGAGGAATCTCGTCGCATGAAGTTCCTCAAACATGTTCAATAAATCCTTTGATAGTTTCCTAAAACTTGATAAAACTCACCGAAAACCATCAGACCAAAAGCTTTATTATGTTCCATCCGAAAACAAAGATTCTAATTTCTTTCTCATTGAACTGAGCAAGAAGAAGAGTATTTTCCTCCTGAGAAACTTGAGGAATATCGTGATTGATGCTACCTGAGAAACTGAGCAGTAAGAACAGCATCTCTATGTTTTTATTTGAGTTGGTGTGCTACATGATAGGTTTCACTGGGGGAAATTTCAGAAAATGACACCCAATTCAGGTGCCTTTCAGCTCCTGTGTATGACATGTGGGTCCATCTGAGTCTATGACAGTGGGCCAGGGTGTCAAATACCGAAAAAACGAATTTTAAAGATGGCAAATTCTGAAATCTACTTAAATTAATATTGGGTTGGCTTGATATTGGATCTCTCCTGTAGTTGCAAATTTCTCTACTTGACTGAATGGGTTTATGTTGTTCTAAAGCATTGCGTGATCCCTTGCACTCAATTTGAAACCTGGTTGTAGTTATTTGATCTAACTCAAATCTAATGCTATAAATACAGCAAACTATAATGTTTGTAGGTACAAGAGATATGTTATGTATATCATATCATGTCTTTTGATGTTTTGTCCATGCTTGCCACACCGCCTTAGTGCCTAAGGCTTGTGGCGAGGCGACGCCATACAAACATCCTAACATAGTAAGGTAACAAATTTAACGAGCAAGTTAGGAACACTAAGGTGGTGTTTTGTTGCCTGGATGAGGTTGGATGGGATATGGCTTTCCAACCTAGATGGGATGGAGCCATCCAGGTGGCTGTTTGGTTGGGTGGATAGGGATGAGCTAATTTTTTTATTTGGTTGGGTGGATGGGTTAGGATGGATAGGCTAGTTGTAATCAATGTTTTGAATTTCGGTTTGAATTTTTTGGACAAAATTTGAATTTTTGGACAAAATTTGAACTTTTCGAAATATTCGGATAAAATTTGACCACTATTTAAATTTTCGGACAAAATTTGAATTTTCGAACAAAATTTGAATTTTGGACAAAATATCATCAAAAATTGAATTTTTGGACAAAATTTGATTTTTTGACAAAATTTGACCAATATTTGAATTTTTGAATTAAATTTGACCACATTTTGACCGAAAATTGAATTTGACTAAGATTTGAATTTGAACAAGTTCACCTCTTCATACAGCAAACTGGATGAGCTTGTCTAGCATTTTTTTGGGGATGGCTCTATTCAGCATATTGAGAGAATATTTCAAAAAATTGGATATCCATATCCCATCCATCTACCTAACCAAACAGAAGGACGACTTAAAATCCAGGGATCGCCATATCCCACCCACCCTCGCCCACTCAACCAAACGCTACCTAACATGCTTTGATGTTGCCTCTTGCATATTCTCCTATTGTGGTCTCGTGTCATGCATCCCCAGCCGACACAACCCCCTTCCAACATGTAAGAAAGCAAAGGCACATTGTTATAAATGCAAATAGATACAACTATACAATATTGTAGAATGTAATAATGAATATATAGAATGTGTACCTTACTACCTTGTTAATATTCCTCTTCTATGCTCTCCAGTAGAAAGCTACAAGGCAGCATAAGCAGTTGTTAGCAACTTAGCACTTAGCAATCTGAAAATGGGCTAGCATGTTCGCATCACATATTTACAGCAATAAGGTTTTGGTTCCATATTTTACACATCGAAATGGGACAGAAATACAGATAAGTAATAACATCACATCAGTTCACAACAGTTCAACATAAAAATTTTGAATAATATAAGAACTAAATAGTCTAGTAGGCCACAGTCCACACTCCACAATGGCTCGCCCAACATCACCAAAAGTCAACAAAAAACAAAACACCAACAGTCCCAACAGACCAGCACTCCCATCCGTCAATTATAGTCATTATCCACTAGAAACCCATCCACATTGCCACCGTCGCTAGGTTGGTCACCACTCTCTTGAGGAATAATAGGTGGAGCTTCACCGAAATCATCAAGATCCTCATCATCCATCACAACAAATTCTTCATCTTGAGGATCGTCATCTTCATTGCCCGAATCCGACTGTGGCTCTTCTTGAACCACCCTTGCACATCCAGTATAGCCAATGACATCACCACGAGCTCTCCTAGGAAGATTGTGACGTTGAAACATATGTAATGCACCAACGGCTTTGTCAACTTGTTCCCATGTGATGCCGCCATGGCCATTATAAACAGGTTCAGCCTCCGGGTCAACCCATTCATTGTCCCAATCAAAGTCTTCTAAGCACAAAGGGTCATATTTGCCATCTTCTGGTTGTATAGAACATAGACCAAATCATTCAACCTTTTGTGCTCTAACTGGCTCATTTTTTTAGTATGGATCTATCAGTGGAAACATAATAAATAAATCAGTAGGCAGAAACAACAAATAAATGAATTTGAGTACTTGATAGTGTTGCTTACAAACTTAAATGTACTCCAGTTGTGCTCACAACCGAAGGATGAATAGCAAAGAGTAACAACATGCTTTGCAAATCTTTGGAGCTCTATGGCTCGCCACCATATGCATGCCACCAATCAACTAAATGGAGAACATCACAAAACATACTTATGTTAGAAAGCTCAATAAAGAACTTAGATTGTATAGCACTAGAAAGTTTGCATAGCACTTACGAGGAATTTTTGTTCCTTGGTTGTTGATTGCTATTCTATTTGAAAAACTTTCGTGCTGGTCCTCATATTGGATGGTTAGATCATCGATCTTGTTTTGAAGATAATGATCATTGATCATCTTTGCAACCACATTAGTGAATGAAGACCTTAGCTCACCAGCATACACATCATCTTTCTTTTGGATTGGAAAAAATTTGCCTAGGTTCAAAAACAGTGCAGCACCATATAGTTTTTTTTGTCCATTTGGTCCACCCAACAGCGCTCAACAATACTCACGATTTCCTTGAGCAACCTTGACTTGTTTTGGGTAGGGAAGTTGTCTTTGATTTTCTGCTTTGCTTCGGCCATGAAATATGCAACCTCCGGCATCGTAGGCTTCTCATCACCATTAACAAGGCTCAACATGACAATAAGTGGCTGTGAAGCTCTTAAGCAGTCTTCAACTGAATTCCAAAATTGCTTAGAAAGGACTATATTGTACACATTTTTTCCCTACCTCGGTGCTTGCCAATTTGCACTTTGTCCGGTCTTCACTAACAAATAAAAACCTCCATGCATCCCTATGTGTGTGCAAGCTTCGCAAAGTTAGGAAAGCTGTGGTAAAATGAGTGGCTGTGGGTCTCACAAGATCCCTCCCACATGTCTTGTCCCTCTTATTGCATCAATAATCCTCCCATGTTGGTAAATAAATGTCATGATATGCTTGGCTTGTGTGATAGGCTTCTTAAATGCCTTCAACTTTCCAAAGTCCTTCAACATAAGGTCTAGGTAATTTGCATCACATGGAGTCCAAAACAATGTAGGAATTCTCTCCATGAGAAGCTTGCCCGCTGCCTTGTAGTTAGCGCTATTGTTAGTGACTACTTGAACAAGTTTGTCTTTGCCAATGGCTTCAATTCTCTACTCTAGTAAATGTGCCAACATCTTTGCATCATGTGATTGAATTGATGGATCAATGGACTCCAAGAAGAAAGTCCCCTCTGGACTGTTGACAAGGAAATTAATCAAGCAACGTCTCCTCTTATTAGTCCATCCATCCGACATTAGTGTGCAACCATATTGCTTCCAAGCCTCCTCATGCTTCTCCCTCAATTTGTTTGTCTCTTCTACGGTCTTCGCAAGCAATGGCACCCTTAACTCATGGAAGCTAGGGGCTTATACATGGCTCCGTACTGCCCAATGGCCTCTCCATAATCTTGAAGCTCCTTGAGTTGGCAGCATTAAATGGTATGCCATACTTGTAGAAGAAGTTGCCCATATGTTAGCATTATCCATAAGTTCACTAATTCGTATGTTTGTCTTGTGTGTTAGTCATTTTCGGAGGATAAAGAGTTGCTGAACAAAGATATCTCAGAATTCGTAGCGATGTGTATGCTCTTCAGCAGGAGTGTGATGTCTGGTTCACACAGAAGACGCGGAATAGGATCTAACTAGAGGGGTAGAGATCCACCTAGTACTATTGCGGCAGAAAGTTTAAGAGGACGTTCAACCACCACCGAAGGAGGGCTTACTCCTAACTATACAAATGATGATGGTGATGACGATGATGATGACGATTTTATGTCACCTAGGCCTTGACGTTTAAGCACTAATACAACAGGACGTTCAAGCAACAATGCAAGAGGTCGTTCAACCAGCACTGAAGGAGGACTAGCTCCTAACCATATAAATGATGACGATGATGATGATTTTATGCCACTTAGGCCACAAACCTTGCATCTTCTAAGTTCTCCGAATCCTAATGATGATATTACATTAGATAACTATTGTCATTTTTATTGTAGCGACCTATTCCGACAACCATGACTATAGAATATATGGTTTTGTGACTTAGTTCTTCACTAGAGGCATGTACCTATGTTGTATCCTAGTTTTATAAATTTCCTAAGGCATGTATATATCTTAGGTGTAGTTCACATGGCATACTATTGTAGTTGTTGTACTTACTGCACTTTGTAATATCAATATCGGGTTTTATTCAATGTTTTACTATGATGTGTCGTCAAATTTGTTGCACACTAAAAGAGAATGAGGAATAACGAAATTTGAATTTTTTATCAAAAAAAGTAACTGACAAATAATTTTGTAAAATACTACATGAATTATCACTGACAAATATGATTTTTTTTTGAATTTATTGAATCTTGGTTTGAACTCTAAAATTCTAGCAATTGTCAAAATAACATTGACTTTTAATAATTAATGCTCAAAAGTTACGTCGACTTTTCGAATGAAATCAGTGCAAAAATGTTCCTCATAAATTTAATTTCCCTTAAAAAAATTTCATGATTTTTATAATTTATTTGGTTTCGGCGCTCTGTAGCACAACCATTTGGCAATAGCTCTTTGTCGCCAAATGAAAAGACGACATATTCCTGTCGCCAAATGGTTAGCCGACTGAAACAACCCCGTTTTAGCATAGATTGCCAAAACGGAAATCTAATGTGCTTTCCGTACTAGTCCCTGAATCAGTAGCTAGTACGCACATTTACAACAATTGGAATCACAACCATATATCATATTATTAATGCGGAAGCTATTATTACAATTTATTTTACAACTCAGAGTATTTAATATAGCACAGAAGAAACAAAAATCTTGTAGTGTGCCCATCCAATCCCTCAGGCAACTGCCAAGGATAAACCCTAGAAAGATCACGTCAAAAAAGTTCCTACACCCTGCGACAGATATTATTCGAAACTTCGCGATCACCTAAAATAGTAAAATAAGCAATGTTGAGTACTTTCGTACTCCACAAGACTTAAGGTGGTATTTGCAAATGCAATAAATGCAAGCCATGTCAAAGGAGGTTTCTAGGTTAATTTTGCATAAAGTATAATTTAATTTGTAAAACAAGTTGCAATTGAAACGGAATTTGTGAAAGCAAGATTACTGATAAGAAATAAGTAAAGCATAAATGATACTCACAGCTCATTGAGCATTGAATAATCCAGTGATCCAGTAATCCAATAATTGAATCCATAATTCAATCATGAAGTCCAGCAATTGTCAACCCATTGACATAATGATATAATCATTCATCCAATAATTCAATTCATGAAATCCATCAATATCAACCCATTGATATACAATCATAACCAGCTTCAAAACAAGTTCCAAACCCAAAACCCATTTTTAGAAAATACCAAAATCTAACATTGGAATGACTCCACCAAGTGCCCATGACCGCGGGTGCAGCTAATCGATTAGATTTACACTCTGCAGAGGTGTACAACTTCACCCACAAGTCATGACCTTTCTTTTTGCCGTATGTTTCACACACATTTGGCGTGTGGCCAGAATGTTCATAATGAAAACCTTTACATTACCTAGTTTAACTTTACACCAGCCCGGGACGTTAACCCTTGCCAAGGAGAAGAAACCTGAATAGAAGACATACCTCGTCTTTTTATTTGAAAATGGAAAAATGAGAGTACCATTATACTAAAGGTTTCTTCCCTTAACAAGGCGCATAATCGCTGCATTGATAAGTAGAAACCCTATAGGCAAACTTAGAAAGGAATGCCTGTACAATCTCCGCCACTACAGAATCTCGAAAATTTTTGTTCGGCCAATTTAACTTTCGTGGCTCTCGAAAACCGATTTAAATTTTATTTATTTTCGACTTACCAACATCGGTAATTTAAAGTTATTATTTAATTTTCGCGGTTTATATATAGCCGATTTAAATTTAGTTAATTTTCGCGGCAAAGAGCAACCTACTAAAGGAAACCCCGGTTAGGGTTTCGTGAACCTTATTATTTTCGTCGGTTGGGTAGTGGCCGATTTAAAATTAGTTAATTTTCGTCGGCTAAGAGAAACCCACGAAAATAAACCCCGGGTTAGGGTTATGTGGCGGCTCTAATTTTCGTCGGTTGGGCTGTGGCCGACGACAATTAGTTAATTTTCGTCGGCTAGTGGAAACCCACGAAAATAGCACGACTTAATTGAACCAGGGTTCGGCTCGGCTCGGCACTTTTCACGCGCTTTCATCTCCCCACGCTGATCTCCACCGCCGCTGGCCGCCCGCTCCGCGCCGCCGTTAAGGCCCCGCCCCGCGCTCCCTGCCGCCGCCCGCCGCCGCCGCCGCCGCCCGCCTCAGACGCTGGCCCCTTCGCCCGTCCTCGCCCAGACGCCCCGCCGCCGCGTCGTCGTCAGCCGAGGAGATCTTCTCTCGTCTCCTCTGTCCTCTCTCGCCGGACGCCGCCTTGCCCGCCCCCGGCCGAAAGCAGATCTTCCACGCCCGCCCGCCTGCCCACCACCGAAAGCGCTTCCACGCCCGCCCGCCCAGACGTCGCCACGGCCGCGCCGCCAAACGCCGAGCCGAGTAGATCTTCCCAGTCCCCACGGCATACAAAATCGCCTGTGTCTTTGTTTTTTTGATCTTACTCTAATTTGTCAACCTTTTTTTTTCTACTGAATTAGATCAATCGACCACATTAGAACATCAGAAAAAATCGGCAAGTTCCCTTCTAAGTCGTCTAACAAAGTTTACAAATTGTGTGCCAGTTTTGGAACAAAGTAACATCCAAAAAAGACGTGTATGGTTAGTATCAATGTGAATAGCAAATGCTCGGCAAATTACCTTACTATTAAACCTTCCTCTTTGAACGACACCAAATCGCTGCTGTTCATCTATAACACAGATACGTAAGGCTGAAAATTCAGTTTTATCAGCTATTAAGCTGTGTGTTCCAATGACCATTGCTATCTCTCCAGTCTTGAGACCCTGTCATGGAATAACAATAACACATAAAGGTACAAAAATATGCATATGGACACTTGAAAGGGTGTAGGGAGAATAGCCTGCATTTCGAATCATCCTTGATTCCCTGGTGGAACTTGAACCAGTTAGTAAGGCAATGTTTGGTTTGCATTCATCTCCATCAAACTTCTCCAGCAATGAAGTTAGGTGTTCATAATGCTGGACAGCAAGTACCTCTGTTGGAACCATGAAAGCAGCCTAGAAAGAAATTTACAAGGTGAATACATTATACTAATATCTCATGGATGAAGAAAGGGCCACAAGGACGATGATAGTCTGTTTCTCGTAGCTCCTATTTGGATCAAGCATCTAATATGCCTCAGCAACCTGGATTTCAGTGGTGAAATTCTTTGATATAAAAGTAAACAAGGGAATAATGTTAATCTGAAGTAGTATCATACCTGAAATCCTGAGCCAACAACCTCCATACATGCCAAGAAAGCAACTATGGTCTTCCCACAACCAACATCACCCTGTCACAAACAATCACAATCACTATTACTGATGGTGAAAGGATTACTTGTGGCATATGCATCTTCTATTGTCCCGTGATAGGTCCTGTTAAGGTTTGTTTATCCAATGTGTTAGAAGAATATGCCCCTCCATGCTATTGCTACATTATTTTTACTTGTTTGCTTAACATTAGATGATAAAATGGAAGTGAGATGGATTTAGCTTATTAACCTTATCAATGCAGCTGTTGATGAATATATGTTTTGGCAGTCATGGTACCACTATTGCTTTTGTTGTTTTGTGCATTTCGCATGTAGAATCTTTTCCTGATATGCTTCACTCTTTTCAGAGTCGGCCTCCAGCCATGCCGAATCTGCAAATGATTTGTTGTAATACATCAAATGAATATCAATGCTTTCGAGATGTTACACACGCTGTTCTCTTACTGCATTTTGCATCGATCACTTACTCTATTGTGCTACTACTATTTTGTTTATTTAAATGAAGGTCTATATTTGATTTGTACAAATTTAAAGTAAAGATGCTTACAGACTCGCTAAATTTGGCCATCAGATCGTAGGGATCGGGGACAACACGCCTAAAGTTTACTAAACTCCGCCGCCATGTACCAAGAAGACTGGAGCAAAGACCTAGAGAGCATGTTCAAAACCTATTTGGCTCAAGAGTGGCGGCCACAACTCAAATGACCCTCATGTTATGTAATCTTGAGATGTTTGGTAATAATCAGAATCTTGACATGCCACAACTCAACTAATTATTATGTGTGGATGAATGATATATGTGGATATTTGAATGATATATGTGGATGAATGAATGGATGTATGTGGATATCTGAATGATATGTGGATGAATGAATGGATGTATGTGGATATCTGAATGATATGTGGATGAATGAGCGATATATGTGGATGAATGATTGAATGAATGATATATGTTATGAATGATATTTGTCTAAATTTGTATGAAAAATGGGTTTATCGGGCTGTTTTTTGTCAGGTCCAAAATAATTTTCGTGGGCTAGGAAAACCGATTTAAAATTAACCTTATTTATTTTCGTGGGCTAGGAAAACCGATTTAAAATTAACCTTATTTATTTTCGCTTCGGCCAGATAAACCGACGAAAATTAATCTTATTTATTTTAAATTACCGAAAAACCGGATTTAAAATTAACCGAATTAACTTACGGGCTAGAAGAAACCCGATTAAAATTAATTATTTCTCGTTGGCCTCGTGGCGACTTAAAATTATGACTTCTTCAAGACTAACTTTCATCTGCGTTCTGGCCGATTTAAAATAAAGAACTTTCGCTTGCTGTCGATTTAAACTTGTTAACTTTTGGCTCCTTATCTCGACGCCGTGGTCCCATTTAAAATAAGGATATTGCCGCCAAAATTACTATTTTTGTCAAGATGGCTTTATTTTCGTGGGTCATTGCCCACCTAAAATTTCCAAGATTCCTGTAGTGCGCTTTCCATAGATGCAAAATTAAACTAGATAACTTAATCAGTTTAAGGTCACCCCATCCCAACACTTGTGGTTGCACGGATTTCTTGGATCAATAGTGTCCCATTGTTCGGTCCTTAATCTGACACGGACAATACTTCACCCTACACTACGTACAACTTCTCTTGTACATCCAGCTATTGCCAATAATTGCCCGCATCCAAATCTATAGTTTTGTTTGGGATTTTTAATAGAAATATCAGTAACCAACAGTATCATACCCAAACACATTTTCCATTTCTCAAGAAACAACTTTTGATCTGATCATCATCATTAATTCATCGTTGATTCTAAAGCATGGCTAAGCATTAAATCGCTTATATCCAAATTGACATTATGTATTGTCTAATCCCTTTTCTATGGTTATCAAGATTCACATGTTCATACTTATCAAGGAAGTTTCATGTGTCAACAGGTATATCTACCAGCATCACAAAATAGTGAATTTAGGAAAAATAATCGCATGTATGAAACCATTTGAGAAACAAAAGAAAAATAAACACTGGGATCAATATGATCAAAGGGGTGCTTGCTTTGCTTATTTGTCGTCTAAGACGATGTCATAGTTGTAGCTGGCTTTGTCGACGACGGAGTTAGTAATGTTGAGTTCTACGCGTCGTCAACTAAAATATAGCAAATAACAAACTTTAATAAGGGCAAAAAGAAAATAAATAGAAAAGCAAATAAAGACTTGCTATAAATAGCAGGGTTTCTTTTATATATTTTCTATTCTTGCTTTACGAATTCAAGATCCTAAAATTATGTATTCTTTTACTTATAATATCGAATTCAAGATGCAAAAATTATTTAGATTAATAGAATTAATCATTAGTTGCAAGGTTCATTGATTTTACTATTCATAGTCTGTTTCTTGTATCCTTATTACTTAAGGGTTTTGCAATTACAGGATTAAGATTCAAAGCAAGTTAAAATAAGAATATATTTCTAGATTACTATAGATCATATCCTAAAGATCATTTCTAGGTTATTCTTCACAATATTTGCATTTAGACGAGCTGTGATACGAGCTACTGAAAAGGCTTAAGTGATCACAATTGGTTTACTCATTTTTACAGATTTCAGAATTGTGAACACTTAGGGTTATTGAACCAACAAGATTAATATACTAAGCATGTTGAATTAAGATTCTTTCTTTAGAATATGGTAGTACGAATTTTGTAGAGTGTTCCTAAACTGTCCTTATAAGCTTTAGCATTTAGACGAGTTATTTTATCTATTGTTGAAATAGCATAGATGATCACATTGTTAATGTAATGTTGAGTCGGGTTTCGCTTTAGTTTGCGACTACACTATACATGGTCTTTTATTCATTTTTCAGGTTTTAGTAGGGTGCAATCCTAGTAGTGTTTTAAAGCTGGTTTTACATTATTTTGACTTTAACCGCTATAGATTATATATTTATTTATTGTAATGATCTGCTTTTCCTTTTATTAAAAGAATGCAACTAAGTTTGATTCTAAATATTTTTACATTCATGGGTCCTTCTTGATTCCGTAAACTTATATAAAATATTTCATTATTTTGTGAGGTGTCATGTTCTTATTTTTATTAATGGCCATAATAGGGTTATAATCAAAGTTTAATTCAATTAATTGTTCTGCAGCTCAAAATTTTAATATTTTGGTATACTTTGAATCTTTATTATTTTAGATGAATATATAAATTTGTTCCATTGAAATAGGATTGAAATTGCAAAAGATATTCAAGATTGAATTTAATTCGGTTTGGAAATAACTGGAAAAAGGAAATACGTTTTCTTGCAAAGGGAGGTGCCTTTCTTCGGTTGAATCAAGTCTTTACCGACAGAGGGCTCGCCGACAAGGATCCAAAATAGAGCAGTGGCTAGGGCGGAATGGCGACAGCGCTCCGGCGATGGCGAAGGCACAGGGAGGATCAGCTCGACGAGGCGCATCCAATAGGGGAACCGATTTGGCCGGGGAGAAGACAGAGTGAGCTACAACCGAGCTCAAGCGGCGGCCATGGTAGTGGCTAGCCGGAGAAGAGGAATCAAGGCGCGGGAGCTAGAATGGGTAGCATATTTAGTATCAGGGCGACATGGTGATTCCATTTTTGTATCTCTTTTGATTGGAGAATGGCCGAGGAGCTCCGCCGTCGGGTGAATGAAGTTGAAGAAGAAGGCGCACGGCGGTAGCTTGATTTCGCATGAAGAAGCTCAAATATTTTTTAGGGCTATTGTTTATGGAAGCTACTGATGCTATGGCCTGAGGGAATTTGGAAATGATGCACTAGGTTAGCTAATTCAGTTTTGACTTTTGAGCTCAGAAGCTTTCGGCCATGGCAGATGAGGAGAAGATTCCGAGTGCTTGGTTGGAAGAGAGGAAGAGGGAAATGAGGAGAAGCGATGCGTGCGACTCAAGTGAATGCTTGGCGCCTTTTATAGGAGAGGAATGGATGAGTTCGGCCGGATTGCGTTCAGTCTCGGTTGGAAGCTCCACCGGTTGCGACAAAAGGGAATAATGGCTGTACATGAGGAGCTATGATGGCGCACGGGGAACACGGAGGAGGAGGCCGCGTGGATGATTGGTGGTAAGCTCGGATTGGCCAGAAGGTGCGCATGACTGTGGGGATGACGCGAGATAGGTCGGGGCATTCGGTTTTTTTGGTTCGGTTTATTCGGTTTTTGAAAAATTCGGTTTTTGAGTTCTGAAAACCGAAACCGAACCGAAATAACCGAATTAATTCGGTTCAGTTATTTCGGTTATTCGGTTAACCGAATTTCAACTCTCATAGCACTCAAAAGGTTCTGATAATAATAGACTTGTTCGGTTGACATGTTTTTCCTTTGAATCTGTCATGAGACCAAACCGAGCACCAACATCAACAAACTCATCATTCTCTCTATTATTGACCCAGGTTTGCACTTTTATCTGATAACAGAGTGAGGAAACAGAATGCGAGTGTAGATAATAGAAGTAAAAGATGGCCGGATGGCTGAGATGGGCAGCGCAAATTTGATAAATAAAGTAGCATTGTAATGCATTAAGTAGCATTGTAAGGCAAATCTGATCAATCCTTAGCGCTCACTGGCCGGCGACGTAGAAGGAGGCCATGGTGGTGAACATGGCGAGCAACTAGTAAGAAAGGGATCAAATCCGGCGCATAAAGCAACAAATCAAGATATTCAAGAACCACGCCGCTCAATCTCGCGGAGAAACATTCATCCACGAAGCAAATGCTCTTGAAGACCTCTGGGGGGCTAGAATTCGGGCGGGAGAAGGGAGGGGGAGAGGAAGGGGTGCGGGGCTGACCTCAAAGCGAATGCTCTTGAAGACGACCTCCTCGACATTGCAGCCGATGGTGGGCGCGGCGGTGATGGTCTTGCTGAGGTCGAGCTTGTAGAGCGTGGTTGTCTTGCCGGAGTTGTCGAATCCCACCTTGACGATCTTGTACTCCTTGGTCGGGAACATCAGAATCATCGCGGAAGCCGCCATGGGTCAAAAGTGGATTCTCGTGCCGCCGAACCAAGTGCACCAGATGGGGATTGGGAGGGGATTTTGGAAATGGAGGAGATGGCCGCCAGATGGGGATTGGGGTATGCCGAGACGGGCGAAATATTGGGAGCCTCGAGGGAAGCCTGCGGGGTTGGACGAGCTAGGTTTTGGTGCTGGGAATGGGGAAAGAATGAATTGGGTCGAGGCCTCGTGGGGAATCAGCCATTCAGCCGGGAGGGGATTTTTCACCTCGCTAGACGCCAGCTCGCGCTCGCCTGTACACAAATCGGTAGTTCGGTTGCCATAAAAAGAAAACCGAACCGAAGACCGAAGATCGAAGATCGAATAGCAGCAAAAAAACCGAACCGCAAACCGAAAAAATCGGTTAATTCGGTTCGGTTTGGTTTGGTTTTTCGGTTTCAGTTTAAAAGTGCCCACCCCTAACGCGAGAACAGTGGCGCGCAGAGGGGAATTGGTTCGGGGCTTCAGTGGCTGGAGGTTGAAGAAGGCCAGGCGGGGAGGCTGTCCAGTGGGCCTAACCCGAATTCGGGACCCACATGACAAAGAAAGAGATGGGGCTGCGAAGCAAAATTGAGAAGGAACAGCAGGTTGAGCAGGGCAAGGCTTTACTGAATCGGTTTTGCGTCAATTCAACATTTATGAAAATTTTTCTGTACAATGGCTTGGCAGTTATATTGCTACTGTAGAAATTTGAGATGACATTACTGTTTACATATTTTATAAAAATTTCGCAACCGCTCTCGCACAGCTTTCAGATTGCTTTTGATTTATTAGACAATTTAAATATTTTCAAAACTTTTTAAAAATTTTATATTAGTTCACCTTGATGACATTATACTTCAGTAAATTTTTCAGATTTATATAATTTTTATTTAATTTATTAAAATTCTGACATCGTGAGTATTAGTTTTCAATTCTCTGCTTTTTGAATTTTAAATATTACAAAACAATTTATTAATTTCTGAAATTTTTAATGTAGGTTCATTATTGTCTTCAGGAGATAATATAAAAGTTTCATATGGAGATAAATCATAATTATTGTTATTTAATTCTGAAAATGCTACTGTTCTTAGTCTTGGTGCAATAAATGAGTTTGGATTTTATGCATAAATGTTGGATATGACATTTTATCATTTAAAATTGGGGTTACAGGGTATTCCTAAGATTATCCATGATTTTGGAATTTTATTGATTTTAGATTTTTTTTGTTATTCTTTTATTGATTGAATATACTTTTCCAACGAAGTAATAATCAAGAAAAATCCAGAAAATTCAGAAAATGCAGAAAAGGAAACAATAAATATAATTTAATTCTGAATTTTAATTTCTTACTTTATTTAAATTTTTAGGATGTTACAAATCTACCCCCCTTACAGAAATCTCGTCCTCGAGATTTGGCGAGGGCTACAAGAAGTTGGGGAATTCTTTCCGAAGTTGATCTTCGCATTCCCAAGTTGCTTCGTCTCCCGTATGATTGCTCCATTGAATACAGCATCTTGTGGGACTTGTTCCTCGTGTGACGTTCTGCTTCTTCAAGAATGCGAATTGGGCGCTCTCGATAGGATAGATCGGGTTGCAGATTAATGTCTTGCAGATCGGTGAGCTCAGAAGGAACACAGAGAAACTTCTTGAGTTGGGATACATAGAAGACATTATGAACTTCAGATAATTGTGGTGGCAATTCCAACTTGTATGCCATCTCACCCATCTTTTCAAGAATTCGATACGGCCCAATGTATCGAGGAGCTAATTTCCCACGAACTTGAAAGCGACGAACACCTCGGAGAGGAGAAACTTTTAGATAGACATGATCATTTACTTCAAAGCTGAGTTCACGTCGACGATTGTCAGCGTAACTCTTTTGATGAGATTGGGCTTCCTTCAATTTGCTTCTGATCATATCTACTTGCTCTTGGGCTTCTTGGATGAGGTCTGGACCGAAAAATTTTCTTTCTCCAACTTCAAACCAGAAAAGAGGAGTTCTACATTTTCTTCCATATAATGCTTCAAATGGCGACATTTGAAGACTGGCTTGAAAGCTGTTATTATAGGAGAATTCAGCAAATGCAAGACTCTTCTCCCAATTTGTGTTGTATGATAGCACACAAGCTCTGAGCATATCTTCAAGAATTTGATTTACTCTTTTAGTTTGCCCATCTGTCTGAGGATGATAAGCTGTACTGAAGTTTAACTTAGTCCCCAATAGACTGTGCAAACTTTCCCAGAAACGAGAAGTAAATTGGGAGCCTCGATCAGATACTATAGTTTTTGGAACACCGTGTAGATGCACAATGTTTTCCATGTACAATTCTGCAAGCTTTTCTCCTAAATATGCAGTTCTGACTGGAATGAAATGAGCCGCTTTTGTTAATTGATCAGCAATGACCCATATGGAATCATTCCCTTTTTGAGTCTTGGGAAGACCGGTAATAAAATCCATACTAATGTCTTCCCATTTCCACTCAGGAATTTGCAGGGGCTGAAGAAGGCTAGCAGGACGTTGATGCTCGGCTTTTACTCGCTGGCATACGTCACATTCAGCAACATATGCAGCAATTTCCTTTTTCATACCGGGCCACCAATATTCTTGTTTAAGGTCTTGATACATTTTTGTGCTCCCAGGGTGGATAGAAAGAGGAGATTCATAAGCTTCTTTTAAAATCAGCTTCTTGAGATCAGAATCATCTGGGATATATACACAATTTCCTCGCATAATTACTTCATCTGAACTTTCAGAGAATTCAGATGCAATGCCTTCTTTCAATTGTTTCCTGATCCCAATAATGACTTCATCCTTTAGTTGAGTGGCTTTAATATGAGTTCTAAGAGTTGGCTGTACTTCAAGAGTAGCAACAAAGCCTTCCTCAACTAAACCCAAATTGAGCTTCTGGAATTCCTTTTGCAAATGATTGGCTCGGAGATGAAAAGACAATGAAGTTTATACGAGAGCATCGGCCACAACATTAGCTTTACCAGGATGGTAATGAATGCCAAGATTGTAGTCTTTGATTAACTCTAGCCATCTCCTTTGCCTGAGATTTAGATCTGGCTGGGTAAAGAAATATTTCAGGCTTTTGTATTTTTGTGATATGTATAGATTTTACAACGATTACCAATAAGATAGTGTCTCCAAATTTTCAAGGCATGAACAACGGCTGCTAATTCCAAATCATGAGTAGGATAGTTTTGCTCATGCGACCGAAGTTGACGTGAAGCATATGCGACAACTTTCCTTTCTTGCATCAATACACATCCAAGGCCGTGTCGTGATGCGTCGCAATATACCTCAAAGGTCTTATGGATATCAGGTACGATAAGAATTGGAGCTGAGGTTAATCTTTTCTTAAGCTCTTGAAAACTAGCTTCACATTCTGGAGTCCACTCAAACTTATTTTCCTTTTTCAGAAGTTGAGTCATTGGTCGTGAAATTTTGGAGAAGTTTTCGATAAAGCGGCAATAATATCCCGCTAAACCAAGAAAACTTTGGACTTTAGGAACAGATTGAGGTGGTTCCCATTCTGTGATAGCTTGGATCTTCTTTGGATCAACTGAAATTCCACCTTTAGAGAGAATATGCCCAAGAAATGCGACTTCTTTTAACCAAAATTCACACTTCTTGAATTTGGCATAAAGCTTATGTTTGCGAAGCTTTTCAAGCACCATGCGCAAATGTTGCACATGTTCTTCATTTTTGGAATATATGAGGATGTCATCAATGAATACCACCACAAACTTATCCAAATACTCCATAAAGACCTTATTCATAAGGCACATAAAACTGGCGGGAGCATTTGTAAGTCCGAAAGACATTACGGTGTTTTCATATAACCCGTAACGAGTGGTAAAAGCAGTCTTTGGAATACCCTCTTGTTTAATTTTCAATTGATAGTACCTATGTCTCAGATCAATCTTTGAAAAACCTGAGCACCATTCAATTGATTAAAGAGATCATCAATACGAGGAAGAGCATACTTGCTTTTAATTGTGACATCATTTAAAGCACGATAATCTATGCACATGCGTAGACCATCGTCCTTTTAGGAACAAAGAGTACAGGATCGCCCCATGGAGAAGAACTAGGGCTAATAAACTTTGTTCGCTTGTTCTTCGAGTTGTTTCTTCAATTCAACAAACTCGTTTGAAGGTAAGCGATAAGGATGCTTAGCGATGGGGGCTGTTCCAAGAACAAGATTAATGGCAAATTCCATATCTCGGTCTGGAGGCATTCCTGGAAGCTCATCTAGAAATACATTAGAATATTCACGTACCACTGGTACTTGACTTAATTCTGTGGCCAGAGAAGAACAAAGTAAAGGTTATTGAGCAGAACAAAGTTTTTAGCACCAACAAACTCTTGGCATGCTCGGTGGGACCACGAAGACGTCTTCCTCCGGCAAGTTGATTCCACCGTCTGACCTTAACACTGAAACTATAATCGTTCCCACATTGGATGATTTAACTCCAGAACAGCGCAAGAAAATTGAAAATCGAAAAGCTTCTCTGGAAGAGATGATGCTACGTTGCTACCAGAAAACCCGACGTAGCGTCACCCAAAAAACTGCATTGCCGACGGTCAACGCGCTCGGTGACGCAGGGGTTACAAATAGCCCGGTAAATCAATATATGCCAGCGCAGGCAGAATTATCGTCTATGATTGAACAGTCTGTGCATCATGCTTTAATTAATCAATCATCGGCTTTGGTCACTACCTTTATGTCGATGATTGTTAATAGTGTTAAGACTATTGCTCAAGAGTTGGCTTCATCTGGGAGCCTGCTTGACCCGATGCAAGCGCTACCGAGCTATCCTGTTTATTCAATGGCACAATGCACTCAAAACATGACAGTCGGACCGAAACCATCGGCTGTAGCTCCATCACTGATGCCGACTCAACCCACTGTGATACTACCATGATATCATCGCCCTAGCGGGGTTACGACACTAAGCATATATCGATGTCGCCAAGTTGACTGTGTTGGCTAACTTGCCACATTAACCCCGCTTTTACGCCTTTCCACGATCGCTTAATGTACCGATTGAATCTAGCAGATACCATTAACATCGTGAGCCGATCCCACTATGAATCGCCCCGCACAAAGTGGTAACCTATTCGTAACCTTTTGTCCTATTATCGAGCTATTGGTTAGAAGGAACGATGGATATGACCAATTCCCTCAATATCCATCGGTTCAATCTAATCAGTAGCCTGAGCTTGCACTCGAGGAGCAGAATGCCAATTATGATCATAATTGGCACAACCCTAATATCCTGCCGGCCAATAATGTTAATTGGGCCAACCAAATTTCTACTGTATTGATGGATCAATTCGGCATACAGCCAAAGGGCAAAGTCATCAGCTATAGGAAGCCATATCTCGATTATATAGATTGCATGGCAGATCCAAACAATTTTAAAATTCCTGATTTTACCAAGTTTTCTAGGGATGATTCAGTCACAACGTTGGAACACGTCGGACGCTTTATCACTCAATGCGGCGAAGCAGCTCAGTCCGATGGGTTAAAAATTAGATTGTTCCCATTATCATTATCAGGAGCTGCTTTTACTTGGTTTACTAGTTTACCCCCAAATTCGGTTCATATTTGGAATGATATGGAAAGCCGATTCCATGTGTACTTTTTCTCTGGCAGTCTTGAACTCAGGATTTCCAATCTAAGCTCCGTCCGCTAAAGATTTGGGGAATCAATAACGGATTACAATAAGAGATTTAGGGATATTAGAGTGCTTTAGCGTCACGTTATCTAACATTCAATTAGCCGATTTAGCTTTTCAGGGGTTAATTCCCCCACTTAGGGAGAAGTTTGGCGGACAAAAGTTTATAGATTTGAGTCACCTGCTTTATCGCATGTCGGCTCAAGAAAGCCGGTTTCCTGATAATAGAGAACTAGAGACAAATTCAAAATAAATGGTAATAATAAGGAAAAGGACAAAGCCAAAGTTAATATGGTCGAGTATTGTTCAAGTGGGTTCTCTGAAGACGATGAAGCAGAGGTAAATATAGCTGAGTGGGTCAAAGAGTTTAAAAAATCTTTGGTCTATTTCTGGCTTAAGCCGACTAAAAATAAGTCGAAAGTAGAGCATGCATTTGACGTGTCCAAATATGATCGCATTTTTGATTTACTATTACAAGAAAAGGTTGTACAACTGCTTGAGGGACATGTTATACCATTGGCTGATGAGATAAAAAAACGAAGGTATTGCAAGTGGCACAATTCTTTTTCTCATAATACTAACGATTGCAGTATTTTCAGCAACAGATACAGTCAGCTATCGAAGACGATCGACTTAAATTCACAGATAAGCCGACCATGCAGGTAGATGTCGACCATTTTCCCATAAATATAGTGCAATGTTTGCACAAGTGGAAAGAACCGATGTATGATGAAGAACCAAACAGGCTCGACATGTCGACATTCAAGTAGCTTCGAGCAGCGAGAAGATCTTAAAAATTACTATCGGTTCGTTCACAGATAGAAGCCGATCATGAAGATAAAAATTTAAGGACTGTCAAGCCTAAAGGAGATTCGCATGCTAGCAAGTGGTACAAAGCAGGAAGTGCAACAAGATAGCAAGTGGTACAAGGCAGGAAGAGCAGGAAGATCACCACCATGACAGCTGATCAATAAGTCTAAGCCAACATTTTTCAATCAGCCAGACAATCTATAGGATTAACGAGCTAATGAAGCATGGATTTGGCGAACGGTGGGAGGGGAGGATAAGAACTCTCTGGCGACACGCGGCCCGCGAGAGATCACTAGAAGCTTCATGAGGCACGTGCACGCGTCCAGCAAGGGAGCCAAGGGCATCATGGTTGGCTAGGTGCACGCGTCGAGCGAGGCGAGTGAGTAGGACGACGAAGGCCTGAAACACAAAAACGAAAACTCATTGGGGTGCTCTCCGCATGGCTGGCCGAGTCGATCCTGACCAAACGTTCGTCGTTGCCCATCGTGCAGAGGCCTCCCGCAATCACACAAAGCACGAGGATCTCGTCTCTCTTCTTACAAACGATGACATGGAGAGACCCTTCGATGGAAATCGGAAGCCTGCAAGTTTTTCAATTGGCCAGACACAAGCATCGGAAAGGAAAAACGAAGGCAAGATCAAGAACCCAAATAACTGGGAACAGAGCCGAATGAAGAGCCACAGAATCCCATCCAAAACACCATAAATCGTATGAAAAGAACGAATTCGGAGTACCATGTATACACGGACCACAAATCGAACGAGAAGAACGAATTCGGAGCAAAGAGGGAAAATGGGAGGCTAAATAATGCACACGAAAGAGGAAGAAAGATCACCAGAAAAACGACGACGCCGAAGCACAAGAACATGGAGACCTACCGCAAATGGGGGAGACGCAGTGAAATAGCACGCAAGGCCAAGGGGGATGCATCTACGCACAACCGGTGACCAGGGGTAGCAGGCGCACCGGCGAGGAGCCAACGGGGTTGCCGCCGTACCATCGAGAGGGGAGAGGACCGAGGGGCGGAAAGAACAGGAACAGAAGGACAAGCACAGTGCGAACGGGCCGAACCAACGACACTGAAATGGTCACCGAAGGAAGAACCAGCGAGGAAAAAGGGCACGGCCCAAGACAGCCCGCAAAGGGATCACCGATGGAACGGAACGAACGGGCAGTCGTAACAAAAAACGCTGACAGCCACACGTACAGTGGCTTTCCAGAGAGCCCGGATTCTTCCCGGCATAACGTATACTAGGAATGGCTTCGCGGCGTGTCACGCCGTGTTCGATGTCTGTTTATGCGCATGCTGTGTCTGCTGTTTGTCTGTGCGTGTTTTTTTCCACTATAGATTGGAGGCTATAATGTTTCTTGGTTAAGATGTTGCAGATCTTGTTTCTTGATAGTGGCTAGTGGAAGACGAAGATGCGTGTGAGGAGCAGAGCAGGAAGAGACCTATAGAAATGTAGAAAGTGTGAGAGGCATTACTGCAGCGAAGCAGCACTCTTGGAACGGAACCTGGTAGAAGAGGCAGTGCTGTAGCGAAGTAGTACTCTTGGAAGGGAACCTGGTAGAAGGAGCAAACAGGAATGGGTGAGCGCTTGTTGTTACATAGATGGGTTGAGCGCTTACGGTCCAATTTGTTATGAGATAAGAACTCTAAACCGTATTCAGTTTAGACTTTATCTTTTTATGGCGTGGTCGAATCCGAACTCCTCTCATACTGCTATATATATCGGGTGCTTCCCGTTGTAAAAGGATGAATCAATAAAGCGAGAGAGAATTCCACCCCTTACATTGTGTGTCCATTATTCTGGCTCGCGTGATTGCATCTACATCTTGTGATTGATCGTGGGCGTTTAACGACGTTTTACAACACGTTATCAGTACGAGTCTCTACCACAAGGAGGAGAATCATCGACTACAACGAACGACTATTACCGGCGATTGATCGCCCGATCCGATCTGCAATCAACTCACCATCACGTCGACACCCACTTGGATTGCCGAAAAAGTCCTACGCGACTCTATCCTAAGTGAGTCTACAGAATTTCCCCTACAGGTCGAATCAAGATATTAAATTAATATGATCTATTGAATCGAAATTAAAATTGATCAGTAGATCAGAAATTGTACGCATGAACAGAAATTTTAGGGGGTTGCGATCGATCTGGAAGATCTTATCCGCGCAGGTCGGGATGCCAGGCCTCCTGCGTCCGAAGCGCACAGTGGCCCATGCAGGTCATGCTAGCAATAGATGCCACGGAGAGCTTCGGTTTTTTGTTGTTCCAGCTTGCATGTGCGCCTGGTCTGGACCGGTGCTAGCTAGCCAATGCTTCACAGCCATGAACCAGCAGGCTGCAGGCACGAGTTCTTGGCAGTGAGACCGCTCGTTCTCACGCCCGTGGCAACACTGTGACTCCTCGTCCGGCGAAAGATGCGGCTTCAGCTTTGGCGTGCCGGCAACTGCGCCCATGCGTACATGGCAACGAAGGCAGCACAACCGCGCAGCTGAGTGGCTCGTCACCTTGTCTCTTGAGCCCGCGTCCCGAAGAACTCGTGGCAGCGCCCACCTGCGAAGCCTTCCGGGCGGCAGCATCCTTGACCGGAGAAAAGCAGCGCTCCCACCCGTTCGGTGCGCCTACATCGCAGTGCCCAAAGCCACATGTTTTATTCAGTGTGGCGGCTAGGGTTTCCTTATTTTTGGTAGGCTGAGCTCGCCCCAAATGGGCCGTTGGGTCCAATGGCCATACGACCCGATGGCCTTGAAGATTTAATTAAAAAAAACCGAAATTGGTTATAAATCCTAGGAAATTTAATTTCTAGATATATGGACTTCTGTGAAATTTTGTAAATTTGATATTTTGCTCACATTGGAAGTCCTAAGCTCTGGGTTTATTTTCTAGCTTAATTCCTTATTGATTATGTGCTGAAATTTACTTTCTTTTATTTAAGTAATTCTGAAAATTACTTAGTAATTAACAGAAATGCTAGAAAATTACGGAAATAATCGAGCTATCAAAACAGTTTTGAGCTTGAAGGCATAAGTGGTTGGGTTTTTTATTTCAATTTTGAAGGAACGGATACATGATAATTGGTGTCTAAGGAAAACACGCATGGGACTAGGTTTCTTAATTGGCGCTCGGAATCGGGAAGTGCTTCCTCCCTCATGTGAGCCCTCGGGGCGGGTTGACCTGGCCAAGAGTTATGTTGACGGAGGCATTCATTACATGTTTTCATACCCAACCAACACGAGTTACATAAGGTGTAATTAATATTATGCCAGATTTATTTCACGTTGAAGTTTATTCTTCTGTTAATTAGTAATTCTAGAAATTACTTAATAATTAGCAAAAAAATGCTAGGAAAATCCTGGAAAATCTGTGATAATTATCTAGTGAATAGATATAGACCATACTTTACTGATTCAATAGCAATCATGCAAAAAAATATTTTACCTGAAGTAAAATCCCTGTTTGTTTGCATATAGGTTATGTCTGACATCACAAAGAAAGAGTTTACTGTGCTTGCCCTAAATGGCAGCAACTACCTTATTGGGCAATGGATACCAAGATCAACTTGACAGCTCAATCTCCTGGAGCCACGATTTTCCAGCCTGAAGCTGGTGCTCCTGCTCTCCCTGAAACTGATAAGTGCGCAGCTTTACACTTCCTGAGACACCATCTCCATGCGGACCTGAAGGCCGAATATTTGATGGAGGAGAACCCACTGGCTCTATGGAATTCCCTGAAGGAACGATATAACCAGTAAAGATCCATTCTGCTGCGTAAGCACAACGTGAATGGACCCTCCCACGCCTCAAGATTTTAAGTCAAGGCAACAGATAACTCGCCATGCACAAGATTGTTGCAAAACTAGCAATTTGTGACCAGAAGATCACAGAAGCTGAAAACATTAACAAGACTTTGTGCACATTTCACTCCAACATGAGAATACTGCAGCAATAGTATCGTCATGCAAAGTACCAGAAGTACTCTAAGCTGATATGCGTTCTGCTAGAAGCAGAAAAGCATGATGAACTTCTAATGAAGAATCATCAAGTCTTACCTAGTGGGAGTCATGCATTGCCTGAAACACATGCAAGCGCTCAGCAGGCTAGTAGTAGCCGAGGCCACAGAAAGGGCCAAAAACAGAAAGGGGATAAATGGAAGAATGAAAAAAATCATAAAGGAAGAGGTAAATCCCAGTGGAAAACAAAAAAATGGATCAGATTGCTTCTAGAAGAAAGGACCGACAAATAATGCTGTTGATCCTAAACAACTATGCTATAGGTATGGATGTACTGGTCATTGGTCACGTACATGTCGCACCCCAAAGCATTTGGTGGAGTTGTACATGAAATCCACTGGGAGATTCCAGAAAAATCAAGGGAACAAGGCGAAGGCACACTTCACCTCTCAACCTGTTGTTGACAATAAAATGGAGTTGGATGATGATCAAGCCTCCGACCTCATAGAAGAATTCAAGAAGGGCCTCCTTAGTTTTGGTGATACTCCCATGGAGGAGGAGGATCTCATTAGGGATGAGCTGAAAGAATTTCAGAAGAATAAAGACAAGTCTCAGGAGGACGATATAAATGATTTATATGGAGACATGGAGTAGTCTCCTAGTTCAAGAATAATAAGTCTGCAACAAATAGCCGATAACATGCTAGATGCCTTCATCGATTATAAGGAGTGACAAAATCTCATATACCGTAGTAAATGCACCAAAGAGTGGAAATACCCTAGAAGGTTATCAACCCACTCTTGCCCTCATGATAAAAAGAGGGGAGGCCTCAGTGCACGGACTCCGCCACGGAGACGTCATGAAACGGAGAACCGAGCAAATGAGATCACTACCTAAGACAGTTGAAGAAGCTCAACCTGTTGTTGAGAAAATCCCTGAAGCGAGCCATCCTCAAGATGGTAATCTCCTGAAATGAGCCATCCTCAAGATGCAAATCCCAAAGGAACATTTGCGCGCATAACCGACAATCGAAGTCGTAACACCTGCACTTTGTTGTGAGAAATCACGAGGAGCCGGAAGAAATGAATGAAGAAATATCCACCAATTATGTGAATTTAGGAGAATTATATAAAAGAAAGACTACAATTGTCGATATTTATTTCGCCTCCAAAATTGCTAAAACTCTTCAACTTGATCCAGAACCAAAGACCATGGCAGAGTGCCAGAAGCGCTCAGATTGGGTCAAATGGAAAGAAGCAATCGAGGCGGAATTGCACTCGCTTAATAAAAGGAAAGTATTTGGCCCTGTTGACCGGACACCTCCTAAAGTGTTCCCTGTATGATCAAAATGGGTTTTCATCTGGAAGAGAAATGAAAACAACGAGGTGGTGAGATATAAAGCGAGGCTTGTGGCACAAGGGTTCACGCAGAGACCCGGCATCGATTATGATGAAACATATTCTCCTGTGATGAGTGGAATAACGTTCCGATATCTAATATCAATGGCAGCTAGCTTAAATTTAGAAATAAAGTTGTTGGATGTGGTGACCGCATATCTATATGGGTCACTGGTAGGGGTGCAAACGGATCGGATATGGACGGATTTCACTTATTCTGTATCCTATTCCAAATTTTTTCTCGGATATAGAATTGGATACGGACAGTACCGGATTCGAATACGAATATGGATTACTTCGATCGCGAATACAGATCGTTCCGGATACGATTAGTCTCGGTCACGAATAGTTAGTCGGATAATACGTGAAAGCAGAAGCCATATATGTCACGCATATTAGAATCGATCAACCATACACAAAACTTTACTAGAACCTTCAAGACATATAAGTGTTTCAAATTCAATAATAGGTGTCTTCCCTACATAAGAATAATATACAGCCAAGTATAATTTCAATCAACATATGAACTTATATGATGTATAATGTTTATGTTTATCGGATCTCATATCGGATATCTATTTCACTAATTTATACCGATATTTTTCAGATATCTCGATATGCGGTACGGATCGGATATTTAATCGATATTTCTTCCCATATTTTAACCCATATTTTTGGATAGGCGGATTCAATCCGGATCGAATCCGGATATAACTGGATATCATTTTTTCGGATTCGAATCGGGTTTTAAACGAATTTGGGCTCGGATCGGTCAGAAATTATCCGCTCCGTTTACACCCCTAGTCACTGGATTCGGACATTTATATGAGAGTCCCTGAAGGAGTCAAAGTCCCAGATCCTAATAATCGCAACATGTATAGCGTCAAACTGCAGAGATCGCTATACGGGTTAAAACAGTCGGGAAGAACGTGGTGTAACTGGCTTAGTGAGTTCCTCCTGAAGAAGGGATACACCAATAATGATGATTGTCCCTATGTGTTCATAAAGAAATCCCAGAATGAATTCTGTATCATCTCAGTGTATGTCGATGATCTGAATATCATCGGAACCAAGTTTGAGATGAAAGATAAAAGAAGCAAGTGCTTATCTCATGACGGAGTTTAAGATGAAAGATTTGGGTAAAACCAAATTTTACTTAGGCGTGCAGCTAGAGCATTTCCCAAAAGGGATTCTTGTTTACCAGTCTTCCTATACCCGGAAGGTATTAGAGAGGTTTAATATGGATAAATCACATCCTTTGAAAACCCCTATGGTCATAAGATCCCTCGAAGTAGATAAAGACCCATTCAAACTAAGGATGGAAAATGAGGAAGTCTTAGGACCTGAAGTCCCATATTTAAGTGTTATTGGAGCACTCATGTACCTTACGAACTGCACAAGGCCTGATATTGCATTCGCAGTAAATTTGCTAGCAAGACATAGTTCAGCTCCAACCAGAAGACATTGGGTTGGTGTAAAGACTGTACTCAGATATCTCCAAGGTACTCAAGATCTTGGGTTGTTTTCCAGAAGAACCAAGACTCGACCATGGTGGGATATACGGATGTCGCTATCCGTCTGATCCCCATAGTGCCAAATCTCAGATCGGTTTTGTATTTCTCATGGTGGTGTATTGCTTCTAGCGGTCTTGTAAGGCGACTGTAGCAACTTCTACCAACCACTCGAGAGATTATAGCCCCATATGAAGCCTCATGTGAATGTGTTTGGTCATGACGCAGATTAGCCATATCCGTAAGTCATGTGGCCTTAACACCGTCAATACCCCCACAATTATCTATGAAGATAATTCTGCTTGTGTTGCACAAATGCAATTGGGTTATGTAAAAAGCAACATCACGAAGCATATTGCTCCTAAGTTATTCTATCCTCACGAACTCTAGAAGAGCGGTGAGATAAAAATCTTGCAACTAAGTCATGTGAAAATTTTGCAGATTTATTCACTAAATCCTTGCCCAAATCTACATTTCAAAAATATGTTAAAGGCATTGGAATGAGAAGACTTAGAGAGATGCAGAGTTCAGGGAAAGAAACCCTTGAACCATAACCCTTATTGTGATCCTGAAGACCCTAATAAAACTCTGAAGGTTATAAGTTATACTTTTTTCCTTTCGTGAGTATTCCTGAAGTTTTCTCACATGAAGGTTTTTAATGAGGCAACTAGTGCAACATAAAGTGCGAGTGCGATGTACTCTTTTCTCCATCTCCTTTTTTCCAATGGGTTTTTCAGTGGAGTTTTTAACGAGACATATGCATTACGCGTTATTCGACCAAGGGGGAGTGTTATGAGATAAGAACTCTAAATCGTATTCAGTTTAGACTCTATCTCTTTATGGTGTGGTCGAATTCGAACTCCTCTCTCATACTGCTATATATATCGGGTGCTTCCCATTGTAAAAGGATGAATCAATAAAGTGAGAGAGAATTCCACCCTTTACATTGTATGTCTATTGTTCTGGCTCCCGTGATTGCATCTACAGTTTGTGATTGATCATGGGCGTTCCTGACGTTTTACAACACAATTAATGATTATTGTAAAAACGCACTGAGGGAAAAATAAACCGAAGACCGAGGAGGTAATGTGTTGTTGGAGCTGTAATAGCCGCTAGTCGCAAAGAGTACGCCACAAGGTTTCTTTCTACTGTTGTTTCTACATCATAGGAGTAGGACATAGGTACCGGCCATCAATGGCCGATACTGCAGTTGGTTGGCCATTAATCCATGTCATTTTTTGATGAAAGAGAAATCAAATGCTTCTTACTGAAGCTTGATTGTAGAAACATTGTTTGTTTTGCTTTATGTCATAACATCCCAAAATTTGAATTTTGGAATGTTTAAAATAAAAAAAATGAACCATTTGCATTTTTTTGGAATTAATCGAAGCTTAATTTGAAATTTCCAATAATGAGAAGATTTAATTTGATTAATCTATGTATCAAATCAAAGGTTGCTAGTTTTTATTAGGTTCCTTGTGCTTCAAGGAATTTTTCTGCATTTTTTGAGATTTTTCAAAATTTATTTGCTATTTATTTGAGCTTATTCGGATTTATTTGAATTTTTAGAATTTATTTAATTTGAAAATGATTTCTAAATCGAAATCTGGCTTCGGGCCGAATCCTTGCTGGCCCGTTCTTGTTCCTCAGCTCGGCCCAACCTTTCCTCGCCTCGGCTTCGCCCAGCCTCTGCGCCTCGCGCCGCTCCTTTTGCCCCGCTCCTCGCCGTCTGAGTCACCGCCAGTGCCGAGCACGCCCTCGCCGAAGTTCTCCGCCACCCGAGCCTTTCTCCGCCACGTTTTCTCCGCCACGCTCCGCCTTGCTGCCATTAGCCGCCTAAGTTCGCCAGATCGCTTTCTCGTAATCGCCAAGTCCCTCGTCCGATCTGCCGCTCTTCCGCTGCTCGTCGTGCCTTCTTCCCCGAATCCAGTGAGTTCTCGCCGCCGCCTCACCGTTGCTCCTCGCCGTGAAGCCCAGCCGTCCGATCGTCTGCCAAGGCCTCAGATCTTGCCACGTTTTCCCTCGCCGCCAAATTGCTCGATTCCGAGCCACCGTTGGATAATCGCCGCGTGGCATGTCCTTGTTAGCCGCCTCACCACCAAGCCAATCCACCACCTCTAGAACTAGAACCGGTATGTCTGCGTCACGTGGTCCACCACGTCGCCCGGTGACCTCTCGGTGAAACCAGTCTACCGTAGACCGTCTCACTGACATGTGGGCCCTAGGTGTCAGCGGGAATTCTTTTCCTTTTTCTAATTTTCCCGAAAACCCAAAATTCCAGCCAATCAGAAGCTACCACATGTCACCCCCTCGATTTTTCTATGAATTTAATCTTCTAGGAGCTCGTTCTCGCTCATACGAACTCCGATTGAAGTGATTCAAATTTCTAAATTTTTTTAAAATCAAGATCTATCTTCTAGAGCCATTTATTTTGAGTTTTGAGCTTGTTTGAGTCTCTGTTTTGTATTTATTTAGTTTTGTTGCTTTCTTTTCCGGTAGACACGAATTCCGAAGGAGCGAACGGAGACTGTGAAGACCAAGATTCAGCGTTTGATCAGCAAGGCAAGCCGTAACCTTTGATCATGTTGAACCTATGTTTGCGAACTTATTTTGTTTTCTACAATTGCATGCTCTTTGTGTATCAATGCTTAGTTTTGGGAGTAGCTATTCACCTGATTGATGTTATGCCACCTTGACTATTGGAATGCCATGTATCCATTGTTAACCTTAGGTTGGGACATTACTAGTTGGACATAATTATAATACCAACATTGGGTTATCGTAGCTATGCTTAGACCTGCTTAGTCATACAATGGGGTTCATATCACCTGTGAATTAATGTTAATCTTGACTTAATGAGATATTGAATTGTGGTCATTGACCACTATTGTAAACTTGTTGCACCATGGCGGGGATGCCATTGGTTTTGTTGAACAAAATGTTTTCCCTCTGCAAGTGATCGTGCAAGAAGGGGTGCTTTCTAGCACATTGGGATGTGGTCGTCTTGCCAGAGACAATTTAAGGACTTAATCTTATGCGCCATTGAACAGGGCCTAACCGTGCAACCACAAGTCTGGTATGGGATGACCTAGCTGATTAATTTGCAATATCTAGTCTTGAGTACTGCCAAGTGTTGGTGTGGGTTCCGGGATGGACGGGTAGACTCACATAGCTCAAGAGGGGGCCCTGAGGGGCGAAACCTTAGAGGGCAGTACCGAGTTTAGACATGCATTGTAAAGGCTTTGTCATGATATCTCTGCGACACACCAAAGGAAGTGTGTTATTACCGGTTGCACCAAGAGATGTTCATGTCTTGTGGGTAAAACTATTCAAATAGCAGTGTCTGTGGTCATGGACAAGCCTGGGGATTTCACACGGGGTATAGAGTGTTTTCTTGAAATGTGGAATTGTTGGGATGTGAACGGGGAGTTCACTGTTGTTTTGTTGTCTCAAGCTATACTGTTGAATTTGGTGGTTGATACTTGTTTCGAATGATGTAGGGTGATGCCTCGTCATTCTGTTCATGTTGTCTACCATTGATTTACCTGTTATTTATTATTGTTTTTATCAATCTGCCTTCAATCTATTTATTGTATTTAAATTCAAGTTATTGCTTTCTGCAAATGATCCATATGACTATCCTTTGTCAAGCCGTGCATGAACATATTGCATCATTTCCCTACGGCTTGCTGAGTACGTTTTGTACTCATGGCTTTATGCCCTTGTTGTTCAATTGCTGAGGAAGGACCAGATAATGAGTATCATGAGGAGGAATACTATGAAGACTACGTTGACTAGGATGGCGATTCCCCAAACGATTGCCTGTGGCATATCGAATGGCCCAAGTTATTTATTTCCGCTGTAACAGTTTTATTTGTTTCTTAAGCCATGAGGCATTGGTGTATGAACCTTGACCATAAGGTCGCTTTCTTTATTCAACAATAATTTGCTTCTTCTTAGTTATTTCGATATATAGAATGATATGTCATCTATGTTTCCACTATGTGCACTAGCGTGATCCTGGACTAGTGCAGTATACACAGAGGGTTTCGGATTTGCTTATCCGGGTCCCGACAGAGATGGTATCAGAGCCATATCGACTGTAGGTCGCTATCTTAGTTAGCATGGTCTTCAAAATTATTTTCTAAATCAAACCAACAAATTGGTATTTAATAGTTTGTCTACTCTCATGTTATTCTTAGCTTCTTATTCCTCTCCTTTGCTGAGATGTTGTTTTGAAAATTTAAATTGATCTTATCTCATGAAACTCCTCCAACCCCAAGGCATCTACAAGGAATCAAATCGACGGAGACGTGGATCAAGCCGTCGAAGAGTATGTCCAGGAAGACTACCATATAGGATAGGTTGTGGTGCTCCGTGGATTTGAGCATGCCATTTCTTTTCAGTTTAGCTACGTTTAGTTGCGTATACTAGGATTTTCTTTGCTTGTGTGCCAGGTCTGTTGTACACTTGCCTCAAGCATGGTGTTGCAACCATACCTTAGTTGAAAGTTGTTATTGGTTCTTTATTTTGTAGCCTTTTCGGCTATGTCCTTGGTTGGTCTTTGTTCTTGGGTATTACCTTCTCCCCTAGATGACCTTACCACTTATCTATTGCTTTTCCCTCTTACCTATCAAACCCTTGTCTCAGGTCGCAAATGGTTAACACTGCTCGAGCTAGCCACACGCCGCCAAAGGATGATGATGCGCCAACCCACCACCCCCACCTGTAGTGTCAGATTAGAATTTGGGATATTTCTTGGTAGCCCAGACTCAGCTTAGGAATGCCTTGATGCAGAATATAAACAATATGTGATGAATCAGTAGAACCAGACTGCAGTTGCTCTGGCTAACCTATTAAACCAACAAAATCAAGCTGCTGCACCTCCTCAAGCTCGTCCACAGTCCAAGCTAGCAGAATTCATGAGGATTCGTCTGCCTACCTTCTCCAACTCTTTAGAACCATTGGACGCAGATGATTGGATTCGCTCCATTGAGAAGAAGCTTGCAATTACTCAGTGCACAGATCGTGAGAAGGTTCTCTATGCCGCTCATCAGTTAGAGGGCACCGCCGCCAAATGGTGGGAGAACTACAGTGCCGCCCTTGATGACCCCTAAACCATCACCTGGTTCGGATTTGAGTACTAACCAAGGCTACCCCAAAGTTAAGATATTAATTGGAGGGGTAGAATTTCTAGCCAACCTCATTATCCTAGATACTAAGTCCCTAGATGTGATCCTAGGAATGGATTGGCTCTCCAAGAACCAAACAGTTTTGGATTGTGGAAATAGAGAAATCACCTTAACCAGTCCAGATGGAGTTAAGTTAAAGTTTCAAGCAGCTGCAGATCAAACCGAAGGGATAAAAGTTTGTAGTGCCAAAGGAATAAGTTTGGAAGATGTGCCGATCACCAGAGATTTTCTCGATGTGTTTCCAGATGAGTTGCCTAGTATGCTACAGGATAGAAATATAGAATTCTTAATTGAGCCAGTTCCTGGAACGCCACCCATTTCCAAGAGGCCGTACAGGATGCCCGCTAATGAGTTAGCTGAAGTAAAGAGACATATCAAAGAGTTGCAAGACCAGGGTTTTGTTAGACCAAGTTCTTCACCATGGGGAACCCCAGTTCTTCTAGTTGAAAAGAAGGATGGAACTCAGAGGATGTGTGTGGATTATCGTGATTTAAATGAGGTCACCATTAAGAATAAGTACCTCCGCCAAGAATTGATGATTTGTTTGACCAGCTACAAGGAGCAGGAGTATTCTCAAAAATTGACTTGAGATCAGATTACCATCAGTTGAAGATCCGTAAAGAGGATATACCCAAAACAGCTTTTGTCACTTGGTATGAACAGTATGAGTATACCGTGATGTCTTTTGGTTTGACCAATGCCCCTGCCTATTTCATGACCCTGATGAATAAAGTATTCATGGAATATCTAGATAAGTTTGTCGTTGTCTTTATTGATGACATTCTGGTCTACTCCAAAAGTGAGGCGGAACATGAGGATCACTTGCGGAAAGTATTGACAAAGCTAAGAGAACATCAACTCTATGCCAAGTTTAGCAAATGTGAGTTCTGGATGAAAGAAGTTGCCTCCCTAGGTCATGTTATATCAACCGAAGGTGTCGGTGTTGACCCTGTTAAAGTGAGAGATATGCTCAATTGGGAGTCGCCCAAGACAGTAGCCCAAGTCAGAAGTTTCTTTGGAATGGCAGGATATTATCGCCATTTCATAGAAGGTTTTTCCAGAAAAGCTAGACCGCCACTCAAATTTTTGAAAAAGGAGAAGAAATTTGGTTGGACATCAAAGTGTGAGCGAAGTTTTCAAGAGCTAAAGAAGTGTTTGACGATCGCCCAAAGGCTTATTTTGTCGACATCGAAAGGATTTTGAGATATTCTCGGATGCATCCCGCCAAGGACTTGGTTGTGCCGATGCAAGATAAGAAGGTTGTGGCGTATGCTTCACGCCAATTAAGGCCACATGAAGTCAACTATCCAACCCATGATTTGGAATTGGTGCCGTAGTGCATGCTTTAAAGATTTACGCCATTACCTCATCCAGAATCGCCGTGAGATTTATATCGATCACAAGAGCCTGAAGTATATTTTTACCCAAGCCGATCTCAATATGAGACAAAGAAGATGGTTAGAGTTGATCAAGGACTATGACATTGGTATTCATTATCATCTAGGCAAAGCAAATGTCGTAGCTGATGCTTTGAGTAGAAAGAGTTACTGTAATACCTTGATGATTAAGGAAAGTCAGCCAGCTCTCTATGAGGAATTTCAGAAGCTTAGTCTAGAAGTGGTTCAAGAAGGTTACTTGGCTACCTTGGAAGTACGCCCAATGCTAGAAGATCAGATTAGAGAAGCCCAAGTTGATGATGCTGATATCAAAGAGATTAAGAGTAATATGAAGAAAGGAAAAGCCCCAGATTTCACTGAAGATGAAAAGGGGACTGTTTGGTATGAAAGTCGCATTTGTGTACCCGATCAGAAAGAACTCAAGGAGTTGTTACTTAAAGAAGCGCATAAGACATTATACTCCATTCACCCAGGAAGTACCAAGATGTATCAAGACCTCAAGGAAAGGTATTGGTGGCCTAGCATGAAGCGTGAGATTGCAGAATACGTCGCTCTTTGTGATGTTTGCCAAAAGGTCAAAACTGAGCATCAGAGACTAGCAGGATTACTTCAGCCATTAAAAATTCCAGAGTGGAAGTGGGAAGAGATTGGTATGGATTTCATTACCGGACTTCCTAAGACCCAAGTAGGTTATGATTCGATCTGGGTAATAATGGATCGATTGACTAAGGTAGCTCACTTCATTCCAGTCAAGACTACCTACACCGGAGATAAATTGGCAGAATTATATATGTCAAGGATTGTTAGCCTTCATGGAGTGCCTAAGAAGATAGTCTCCGATAGAGAAACCCAGTTTACCTCTCGTTTTTGGCAGAGTTTGCATGAAGCTATGGGAACTCATCTCAGGTTCAATACTGCTTATCACCCTCAAACTGATGGACAGATAGAGTGAGTGAACTAGATTCTTGAGGACATGTTAAGAGCCTGTGCCCTAACCTATGGCGCAAAGTGGGACAAGTGTTTGCCCTATGTAGAGTTTTCTTACAACAATAGCTATCAAGCTAGTCTGCAAATGTCTCTTTTGAAGCCTTATATGGAAGAAAGTGCAGAACCCCTCTCAATTGGAAAGAGGTCGGGGAAAGACAGTTATTTGGTCCTGCCATACTGCAAGAAGCCGAAGAGCAAGTTCAGTTAATTTGGGACAAGTTGAAGATAGCTCAAAGCAAACAAAAGAGTTATGCAGATAATCGTCAGCGAGATTTGAGTTTCGAGCCCAATAATTATGTATACCTTAGAGTCACCCCTCTCAAAGGAGTTAAGCGATTTCAAGTAAAATAAAAGCTTGTCCCTAGATATGTTGGACCATTCAAAGTCTTGGAAAGAAGAGGAGAAGTTGCCAACAAGCTCGAGTTGCCCCAGTCTTTTGCTGGAATCTATGATATGTTCCACGTGTCGCAGTTAAAGAAGTGCATGCGAGTGCTAGAAGAACAGATGTCGTTGGAAGCCATCGATTTGCAAGAGGATCTCACCTACAAGGAGTAGCCAGTGAAGATTTTGGATGTTGCAGAGCGCATCACGAGAAGCAAGATCATCTGTTTTTGCAAAGTCCAGTGGAGCAACCATTCAGAAGAGGAAGCAACCTGGGAGTGAGAAGAGGATCTGAAGTCCGAGTTTCCCCACCTATTCTCTAGCCAGTCCGAATCTCAGGGTCGAGATTCCATTTAAGGAGGGGAGGTTTGTAACATCCCAAAATTTGAATTTTGGAATGTTTAAAATCAAAAAAATGAACCATTTGCATTTAATCGAAGCTTAATTTGAAATTTCCAATAATGAGAAGATTTAATTTGATTAATCTATGCATCAAATCAAAGGTTGCCAATTTTTATTAGGTTCCTTGTGCTTCAAGGAATTTTTCTGTATTTTTTGAGATTTTTCAGAATTTATTTGCTATTTATTTGAGCTTATTCGGATTTATTTGAATTTTTGGAATTTATTTAATTGGAAAATGATTTCTAAATCGAAATCTGGCTTCGCGTAATCCTTCCTTTGCTCGTTGCTCGCTCCTTAGCTCAGCCCAACCTTTCCTCGCTTCTACTGCCCACCTCTGCGCCTCTGCTTTTCCGCCTCATTGCCTAGCCTCATCATCCTCGCCAAAACCTGTTGGCATGGCCGGATTTGGCTCGGGTGCACTAGATTGCGCCACGCAAGCCCAACTCTCTTGGCCATCGGATCGCTGCGTCACGGACGACGCCATGCCTCCATCGCCGCCTCGCGCTGCCGCCAGCCCAAACCCTAGCCACGGAGACCAGCAGTCACGACGCCTCCGTGTTTTCCACGTCAGGCCCGCCTCCCAAGGCTTTAAAAGGCACCGCCAGGTCGTGCCGAGCCTCGCCAGCCGCCTCCTTTGCCCCGCCTCGCTGCTTGAGTCACCGCCAGTGCCGAGCACGCCCTCGCCGAAGTTTTCCGCCGCCCGAGCCTTTCTCCGCCGCGTTTTCTCCTTCTCCGACGCGTCTCCACTGGCCGCCTGAGCTCGCCGAGTTCGCCAGACGCTTTCTTAGAATCGCCAAGTCCCTCGTCCGATTTGCCGCTCTTCCGCCGCTCGCCGTGCCTTCTTCCCCGAATCTGGTGAGTTCTCGCCACCGCCTCACCGTTGCTCCTCGCCGTGAAGCCCAACCGTTCGATTGTCTGCCAAGGCCTCGGATCATGCCACGTTTTCCCCGTCGGCGCCTCGCTTCTCGGCTGTTCGATTCCGAGCCACCGTCGGATAATCGCCGCGTGGCATGTCCTTGTCACCGCCGGCCACCTCTTTATCCTGGGCGTGATGCTCAAGGTCACAGTGGTCCACCACGTCGCCCGGTGAGCTCTCAGTGAAACCAGTCTACCGTAGACCGTCTCACTGACATGTGGGCCCCAAGTGTCAGCGGGAATTCTTTTCCTTTTTCTAATTTTCTCGAAACCCAAAATTCTAGCAAATCAGAAGCTGCCACGTGTCACCCCTCGATTTTTCTGTGAATTTAATATTCTAGGAGCTCGTTCTCGCTCATACGAACTCCGATTGAAGTGATTCAAATTTATAAATTTTTGTAAAATCAAGCTCTATCTTCCAGAGCCATTTATTTTGAGTTTTGAGCTTGTTTGAGTCTCTGTTTTGTATTTATTTGGTTTTGTTGCTTTCTTTTCCGGTAAACGCGAATTCCGAAGGAGCGAACTGTAACATCCCAATTTTTTGACATTTTGATTAATTAATATTATTTTAATGCAAATTATGATTTTTGTGAATTTTCTGGATTTAATTGATTTTTGAAATTTATTGGAATTATTTTGAATTTATATATATTGCCTTTTGTTAAGAAATAATTATAAAAAGAAAAGTTCAAAATAAAGTTTTGCTAAAAATATTATATTTAAGTCCAAAATGTCTCAAAGTATTTTTGAGATTTTTCTTGGAATTTTTAGAGTATTTTTACTACCCTAAATAAATTAGTTTATTTTCTCGAATTGTTTTAATTGGAAAAATCTGAAATTCCTATGAACAAGAACGGTCATGCCCAACACCTGCAAGTGCATCGCATTAGAATCGGGAAGAACGCCAATCGCTGATCAAGATCCAACGCCATTTTCACGCCAGACGATTAAGGAAACCCTAAACATTGTGGGTCATGGATTCACATCGACGATCCTTAATAAAGCTTACCGATTCGAAACCTAAGCCATCCGACCGTCGGATTAAGATCGGACGGTCGATAGTTATCGTCTCCGAGACGGACTCCTCTCCGCCATCTCCGAGTACAACTCCGCCGCCGCCGCTTTCTTTCCGGATTTGCACACACGTCGAGGGGTATTTAAGGCCCGGGGTACCTTCCCGAGACTCACCTCGAGCCGCCGCACCCGTTCGTCTTTGCGCTGTCGTTGGGGGAGCTCTAGAAGCCGTGCTAGCCTTTACCGGAGTTGCCGAGAAGGTTCCGCCAGAAGCTTGCCGCCGGAGTACCTCCGCCAGACCGAGTCGGATTCGAGCTCGCTGCTTCACGCCGCGCCGGATTCGTTGTTTTTCATCGCTGGAGCACACCGCAATGTCGCCGGCAGTCGTCGCCCCCGGCCACGGTGAGACCGAGCCGCCACCATTGCCGATTGGGAGCTTCGTCACCGCCGGATCCAAGACGGAGCGCCGAGATCAAGCCGCAACGCTTTAACCCAGAAGCGCCCGATTAAAATGTAGTCAGAGGATCTTAGATGGAGGGTCTAGATCGTGCCACGCCATTTATGAGCACAAGGCACCGTAAGGGTAAGCGAGGTCGCCGGATTTGGATCGGACGATTGATACTAAGCCACGTGGTAGATTTAATTGGATCCGTTAGATTGGTATCCCAAGGTCCAGACTTAGCCACGTGTCATCCGTACAGTTGGGCGGGAGAAATTCGTATTTTCCTTTATAAAAATAATTCGATTAATTCGGATTTTATGATTTTAGGGATTTTTCAGGAATTTAAAACTTCAAAGCGCTATAACTTTTGCATACAAACTCCGATTGAGGTGATTCAAATTCCTAAAAATTTGTAAAATTGATATCTTTCCAATGGTGATTTTTATTTTAATTTTTGAGTTTATTTTTTCTTTGGTTTTGGTGTTTATTTGCTATTTCTTCTCGATTCGCGTAGACGTTGATTTGTGCGAGGCTTCGGAGGAGGAATTTGCAACTCAAGAATTATATTCAGATCGAGACCAGGAGCTTAAGCAAGGCAAGTTGTGCTTTGATCATGTTGCACCCATGTTTGCAAAATTGCTATTTTGATTTACCCTATTGCATGATATTTTATGAGTACAAATGATTTTAACTTAACTTTGGGATTAGTTAATGTACCCTTTTGAATTACACCCTACCTTGTTATTTGTATGCCATAATCCACTTGTTACCTTAGGTTGGTTCATTATAGTTGGTTAATATTGAAATCAACATGGATGGTTAGAACGAATAGAAATGCTTAGCCATGCCACGCCATCACTTGTACATGAAATGTTGAGTATTAATTTTGACTAATGGAATATGGAACAATGATGTTAATTTGTGTGTCATGTGTGGTCACACAAAGAGATTGGGTTGTCGTGGCGGGAGGTCACACAACGATGTTGATCTCGTGAGAAGCACGTGGTGCTTGGTAACCAACCGGTGGTAATCACTTTATGATTGAAGCAAGTGGAAGGGCAAGTGTGCTGGTGGGCTCAGAGGAGATGAGGGTATGTGTATGTGTTGCTTTAATCAATCCTAAGGACTTAACCTTGCGAGCCTTTGACCTGAGTCTATCATGCAACCACATGTTCATATGGGCGCACTTAGTGACTAATTTGTAAATGCTTAACTTGAGTGCTATCGTGGTGGCGTGAGACCCGGTGGTGGTAACTAGTCCATGCTCGGGTGGCTCACATGGCGCAAGAGGGGGCCTCATAGGTGGTGTAACCTTCAAGGTTGAAACCTTAGCAGTAGCATCGGGTTAAGAGGATGCATTGTAAAGGCTTTGTTATAATCATTCACCTATGTGGTGCATGGTTGTATCATGTGGGTAAAGTGCATAACCTCTCGCAGAGTGTACAAACTATTCGGATAGCCGTGTTCACTAGATTGAGCAATGCTCGGGATTACAAATAAGGAGTAGTTAATTAAAATGAACAATCGTTATGGGATGGCAGGATGCCATGTGGACAATGGAACTTGATTTAGGATGGAAAACTTGGGTTTATTTGAGAATCATTGAATCTATTTACTTGTTATTATTTGTTTTATCGTCTTTCAATCTACGATCAGATGTGTTCTTAAATGTCGCTTTATTGCAAATGAACCCTTAGCCTTTCCTTTGAATAAGCCCGCATATAGCTATGATAGAACTGCATTCAGGCACAACTTGTTGAGTACGTGTTGGTGTACTCACCCTTGCTTAACAACCAACAACAAGGAGGAATCGCTGCCGTTATTGGAGGAGGACTTTCGGTGGACGCGGTCACTAGGCCAATCCTTGTCGACGCCTGTGGTGTGCCGATGGGACATCTACGCTTTCTACCGCTCTTTCCGCCAGATTTGTCTCATTGGTCTTACTATTGCCTTGTGAGGCTGAATATTGTAAGTGATCATAAGATCGCACACTAGTTATATTCAATGAATAAAGTCTTATTATTCTTATCGTTGTGTATGATATGATGCTTATCGATGTTAAGTCATGTGCACTAGCGATTGATCCTAGGACTAGTGCGGTAAAACACAAGGATTCAATTGGTGAATTCGGTCCTTACACTAACTGAGACCTGTGAAGACCATGATTCAGTTGTTTGATCAGCAAGGCGTCGTAACCTTTGATCATGTTGAACCTATGTTTGCGAACTTATTTTGTTTTCTACAATTGCATGCTCTTTGTGTATCAATGCTTAGTTTTGGGAGTAGCTATTCACCTGATTGATGTTATGCCACCTTGACTATTGGAATGCCATGTATCCATTGTTAACCTTAGGTTGGGACATTACTAGTTGGACATAATTATAATACCAACATTGGGTTATCGTAGCTATGCTTAGACCTGCTTAGTCATACGATGGGGTTCATATCACCTGTGAATTAATGTTAATCTTGACTTAATGAGATATTGAATTGTGGTCATTGACCTTTGTGCTAAAACTCGTTGTACCATGGCAGGGGATGCCATTGGTTTTGGTTGAACAAAATGTTTTCCTCTGCAAGTGATTGTGCAGTAAAGGGGGTACTTTCTAGCACATTGGGATGTGGCTGTCTTGCCTGAGACAATTTAAGAACTTAATCTTATGCGCCATTGAACTGGGCCTAACTGTGCAACCACAAGTCTGGTATGGGACAGACCTAGCTGATTAATTTGCAATATCTAGTCTTGAGTACTGCCAAGTGTTGGTGTGGGTTCCGAGATGGACGGGTAGACTCACATGGCTCAAGAGGGGGCCCCGAGGGGTGAAACCTTAGAGGGCAGTACCGAGTTTAGACATGCATTGTAAAGGCTTTGTCATGATATCTTTGCGACACACCAAAGGAAGTGTGTTATTACCGGTTGCACCAAGAGATGTTCATGTCTTGTGGGTAAAGTTGTATAACCTCTTCAGGGTGTAAAACTATTCGAATAGCCGTGTCCGTGGTCATGGACAAGCCCGGGGATTTCACACGGGGTATAGAGTGTTTTCTTGAAATGTGGAATTGTTGGGATGTGAACGGGGAGTTCACTGTTGTTTTGTTGTCTCAAGCTATACTGTTGAATTTGGTGGTTGATACTTGTTTCGAATGATGTAGGGTAATGCCTCGCCATTCTGTTCATGTTGTCTGTCATTGATTTACCAGTTATTTATTATTATTTTTATCAATCTGCCTTTAATCTATTTATTGTATTTAAATTCAAGTTATTGCTTTCTGCAAATGAACCATATGACTATCCTTTGTCAAGTCGTGCATGAACATATTGCATCATTTCCCTACGGCTTACTGAGTACGTTTTGTACTCATGGCTTTATGCCCTTGTTGTTCAGTTGCTGAGGGAGGACCAGATAATGAGTATCATGAGGAGGAATACTATGAATACTACGTCGGCTAGGATGGCGATTCCCTAGACGATTGCCTGTGGCATATCGAATGGCCCAAGTTATTTATTTCCGCTGCAACAGTTTTATTTGTTTCTTAAGCCATGAGGCATTGGTGTATGAACCTTGACCATAAGGTCGCTTGCTTTATTCAATAATAATTTGTTTCTTTTTAGTTATTTCGATGTATGGAATGATATGTCATCTATGTTTCCACTGTGTGCACTAGTGTGATCCTGGACTAGTGCAGTATACACAGAGGGTTTCGGATTTGCATATCTTGGTCCCGACATATGTGAGTTGTAACATCCTCTGAAACTCAAGTATCAGGACTTTTACGTAATAGGAGGGCCAAGCAGAATCAGCACACGATCTAGGCTAGCAATAGATGGCAAGGTTTTGATGCTTCATTTATTTCTGTATGAATAATGGTACTTTTCTGAAGATGGTTCCTTGATCCTTCTTCAAAAAAGTTGCTAGGATGATTTCTTTGTAGCAGTTTTAGTATATATATGGGACAATATATGGCAAGTTTACAACAGTGTCACGGACATCACTGAAGCTAGGAGAGCAGAAGAAGGATGATCACATGGAAGAAGAAGCTTGATTCAGGCGTTATCAGAGGGAGGGCTAAGATTACTTAGTAGAGTCTTTAAAGGTGATCGGGAGGTATTTGTCATTTCGGGTATTTTACTGTAGCGGTAAGATTTTGTCAATGGGGTATGTCATTATCCAGGAGGTAAAAGTCAGTTCGGTTGTATCCAGGCTGTAAGCCGTAGTATATAAGCATATATTGATGGAAGAACAGAGCACGATTGATATGAAATAGAAAATACCAGTTTCTTCCTTCCCAAGAACTCTTCCTTTCCCTTGTTTGATTCGGGTTGGCGATGCGCTCATGCTCCGAAGGGAAGATCGGCGCCACGGGACATCACAAACTGGTATCAGAGTAAGGTGATCATGGCTTGGAGCTGTAAAAAAAATCTAGAGGAAGGTTGGGGAACCAGAATCGAGTTCTCTCGAGACTGTGATCCCTGTGAAATCCCAGGAATCTGGTTGGCTTGGCTTGTGATCCGCCACGGCTCCTCAAAAACCCTCAGTACAGACTCGCTTCGTCTTGGAGGCCATGGGTGTGATGGCTAGACGAACGGAGGAGAAGCTGTCGTTGATCAAGGAGAGTTTGGATCTGCTCTTCGCCCGGGTGGAGACGCTAGATGTTACCCAGCAACAGTTGATGAGTCAAACCGTGCTAACGGCGATGGCAGTAGAGCAGAGTGCAAAAGACCAAAGAACTTCTCACCATTAAATGGAGGCCACAACAAAGCGGTGGTGCGGTTGGAGATTGGGAAGGTGAATGAGGAGAACTGGAGGAGGTGCGGGGCAACACCTGTGTTGGGAACAGGGATGGCATTATTTACCCCGGCTGCACTAGAGAGGTGGGCAAGGGCTGATGAAGAATCCACTTCTCAGACTGGACGTGCGCCCACAAGGTGTTCGGGAGGAGGGGCGCAAGAAACCGAAGGGGGAAACCATTGTCCACCGAGGGAAGCAGGTGGAAATCTGTGAAATCTACTACCCAAGATGAGTTTTCCAAAGTTTGACGGTGAGAACCCATGGATTTGGCACAATAAATGTAATGACTATTTTCAACTCTTCAACATTCCTGAGGCACTCTGGGTCACTGCGGCGACGATGCATCTGGAGGGCAATGATACGCGGTGGTGGCAAGTGCATAAGAACCAGAATGAAACGAACAATTGGGAACAATTTATCCATGCGGTGGAAAGCAAGTTCGGAGCATTTGATCATGGGAGGTTGCTGGCGGAACTGGTGGAAACCAAGCAAAACGGCACGGTGGCGGAGTATAAAGCACATTTTGATGAACTAATGTTCAACATAGCAATGCACAACCCATATTATGATGAGGAATTTTTTGTGTCTCATTTTGTAAGGGGGTTGAAATTAGAGTTAAGAGGAATGGTCCAAGGACAAGTTCCTGAAACAGTTGATCGAGCGGCCCTTTTAGCCCAAGTGCAGCAGGATGTCATCGAGTGAGGGAAAGGGTGGAAGAGTAAGGCTGGGTATGTCAGGGAAGGAGGAGAGCAAGGTAAACTCGAAAACAGCCCAGGTGCACCGAAGATGGGGCAAGGGGAATTGTGAAAAGCATGTCAGTTAAGAGATTATCGCCGCATTAACGGGTTGTGTTACAAGTGTGGAGACAAGTACGAACCGAATCACCATTTGCAATGCAAAAAGAAAATCACAGCACAATTGCAGGCCATATCTGGGGAAGAGCAAGAAGAAAGGTTGTCAGATGAAGTGCTCGATTTGCTAGAAGTGAATGAAACACGGAGTGATGAAGTATGTAACTTGTCCCTTAATGCTATATCAGGAGTGGAGGGAGAGACGCTCAGGTTCCTGGCATTGGTCAAGAATCAAGTGATGTTGCTCCTGTTAGACTCTAGAAGTTCACATAGCTTCATTAACGCAGGTTTCTTGTACCGGATAGGCAGCATTCCTCAGGAAACAAAGCCAATGAAGATCAAGGTGGCTAATGGGGAAACTTTGGCGTGCAATAGCTGGATGCTGCAGATGGAACGGTGGGTGCAGGGGCACACATTCCAAACTGATTTGAGGGTTTTGGATCTGGGAGCAAATGATGCAATTCTTAGCATGGATTGGTTACAAACTCATAGCCCGATGATGTGCAATTGGAGATACAAGGTAGTGGAATTCATTTATAAAGGAAAGACTATACGGTTGCAGGGCATCAAACAGGGAAGAGGAGCTTATTTTCAGGCCATCACGTTGGAACAGTGTAGTAAACTGAGTAAGGGAAATTGCATTTGGGCAATGGCAGTACTGGAGCAAGTCAAAATAGGAGTTCAAAATCAATTGAACGCAGAAGTGGAAGCAGTGATCAAGCAATATGAAGATGTCTTTGCGGAGCCCAAAGGATTACCACCACGAAGAGAGTATGATCATCTAATTCATCTCATTACGGGGCTATGCCTGTAAACTCTCAGCCCTATCAGTATTCCCCTCTTCATAAGGATGAGATTGAGAAATAAGTGGCTGATATGCTGTCAGCAGGAATTATCACTCAGAGTGTGAGCCCATTTGCTTCTCCTGTGCTATTGGTACAAAAGAAAGATGGAACTTGGAGGTTTTGTGTAGATTACCGCCGTTTGAATGATCTAACCATCAAGAACAAATTTCCAATGCCGGTGATCGATGAATTGTTGGATGAATTGGCAGGTACAGAATACTTTTCCAAATTGGATTTAAGGGCGGGATATCACCAAATCCGCATGAAGGAGTAAGATGAATACAAAACTGCGTTCAAGACTCACCACGGACATTATCAACTTAAGCTAATGCCGTTCGGATTAACCAACGCGCCGAGAACATTCCAATGTGTGATGAATGCGGTTTTGGCCCCTTGTTTGTGGAAATTTGTGTTGGTATTCATCGATGATATACTCATTTACAGTCCTGATTTTAGTTCCCACATGGATCATCTAGCAATAGTCCTGCACACGACGAGAACTCACAAATTGTTTATCAAGAAAACCAAATGTGCTTTCGCCCAGAAGCAGATTGAGTATTTAGGCCATATTATCTCAGATCGAGGGGTGGCTACGGATCCACAAAAGACTAGGGTGATGCTGGAAAGGCCAACACCGAACACGGTGACTGAACTCTGAGGATTTCTTGGATTGACAGGCTACTATTGAAAATTTGTCCAGAATTACGGCATTATAGCCAAACCTTTAACGAATCTGTTAAAAAAGTGTAACATCCTAATTTTTGACATTTTAATTATTTAATATTATTTTATTGCAATTTATGATTTTTGTGAATTTTCTGGAATTATTTGGATTTTCTGAGATTTATTTGAATTATTTTGAATTTAAACATAATATCTTTTGTCAAGAAATAATTATAAAAAGAAAATTTTAAAATAAAGTTTTGCTAAAAATATTTTATTTAAGTCCAGAATATCTCAAAGTATTTTTGAGATTTTTTGGGAATTTTAGAGTATTTTTACTACCCTAAATAAATCAATTTATTTTCTTGAATTAATTTAAATGGAAAATCCGAAATTCCCGTGAATAGTGTGGGGTATGTATACCCCGGGTCCCACAAGGCAGACCTGCGAAGCCCAACCAGGTGAAACTGGGTCAGGCCGATTGCATGAGGCCGGAGGCAGGCCGCTATGCGCAACAAGGAAACCCCGAAGATGGAAACCAACCCCGCTAGGAGGATACAATTGTAATCCTAGCCGCTATCATGTATAACGGATAAGAAAGAGATACAATCTCCACCTCGTAGCCAAGTGGGACTCTTATTTGTAACCGCCCCCCTCTGCTATATAAAGGGAGGGGCCGGGGAACCAAAAGCGATAAGATCATTAGCTCTGACTAGCCACATATAATTCTGAGCACAGGACTAGGGTATTATCTCCACCGTGAGAGCCCGAACTCAGATAATTTCCGTGTCTTGTGCTACCATCGACTTCCGATCCAGCGCTAGCCCCTTTTTAATTATTGTCGGTAACAACCTCGATAGTTGGCGCGCTGTAGGGCTGCGCTAGATCAATCTCGAGAAGCTCGATGGCGATCTTCGACGACTTTTTTTCGCGGTCAGGATCGCTGCTTTTCGCGACTAAAGCTTTTGTCGGCTGGTGGCTGGCTTTCCTGGCGTATCGGTCCCTGACGGCGTGAGTTCTTTGTGCCGAGCATTCTCAGGTCCCTGGCGAGCGATCTCCTGGCGGCTGATTAGTTCCTTGCGGCCAAAGATTTTTCTTTGTTGCCGTGCATGCATGCAAGAAGCGGCAGCGAATTCGTCGACTAGAAGTTTTTCCAGGATCTCCGACTAGGAGCAGACCATGCGGCATGAAGTAAAAAAGACTTGTTGGATGTTGCATATATGCGAGACTAAAAAGGTTTACGTAGTTTTTTGGCTTGAGGTCGCTTGGCGCTTGCTCTCCTACGACTTGGTCTTCTGGACGCCTTGGCTTGCATGCGAGACTAGAAGCACCGACGCCATCTTTGCATACAAACCGATGACTAGAAGACGCCCTTGTCCTCGCGCTTAGATATCCTTGCGCCAGAGAAAAGCGCTTGTCGCAGTGTCTCGGATCCTCATGGCGTTCCGGTGGCGGCGCATGCAAAGTTCCGCGACTAGATCTGGCAACCGATAAAAAGAAGAAGTTCCCGTGGCGATGCATGATCCAAGACTAGAAGTTGAACCGAGGTACTCCAAAACAGAGGGTCAACAGAGAAGAGCGCTAGTCCTCCCCGAGAGGCGTGTGAAAATCGCCAGAAGCTGAAGGTTGCAGATTGCCGATCAAGATTTGGGCCAACATTATCTGGTCAGTCAAAATTGTGAAGCAACTCGAAGTTTTAAAGTTCGTGCTCTCGGCGGTGGGAGAAAAAAGATTACGGCCAGCGTGACAAAAGGGTTCGGCGACCTGAAGATCCGCACATGCATGGTGACTAGAAGTCCGGCGACCGCGCATGCTTTGGAGTCTGGCGACTAGAAGGAACTGCAGTCATCTTGCGAAGAGCGTCCCTGCCGACCGCCACGAAGCCTACGCCGGCCTGCGGCGAAGCGCCACGCTGCAGCGCTAAGCGCCGACGCAGCGCCAACCGAAGCGCCAATCTCGACGGCTAAGAGCGTGACGCCACGCCCGAAGGCTACCTTCGCGATACCAGAGTTTACGCTACGCTTCGAAGCGCCACTTTTCGCGACGGCCACGAAGTTTACGCTGCGCTTCGAAGCGCCAACTTCGCACGACCACGAGCCACGCCGCGCTTCGAAGCGCTAACTTCGCATGGCTAAGAGCTACGCGCGCTTCGAAGCGCCACTTTTCGCGCGGCTAAGAGTTTACGCCGCGTCTGAAGCGCCATCGCCAGCACGACTATGAGTTTACGCCGCGCTTCGAAGCGCCACTTTTCGCACGGCCACGAGTTTACGCTGCGCTTCGAAGCGCCACTTCGCGCACGCTAAGAGCCACGCCGCGCTTCGAAGCGCCACCCTTCGCACGGCCACGAAGCTACGCCCGCCGAAGCGTCACCTTTTCGCAGGCCACGAAGTTTACGCGGCGCCGAAGCGCCATTTTCGGCATGGCCACGAAGTTTACGCCGCGCTTCGAAGCGCCAACCGCGCAGACCATGAGCCACGCCGCGCTTCGGTGTTAACTTCGCATGGCTAAGAGCCACGCCGCGCCCGAAGCGCCAATTTCGGACGGCTAAGAGTTTACGCCGCGCTTCGAAGCGCCAACTTTGGCACGGCTAAGAGCTTACGCCGCCCCGAAGCGCCATCTTTCGCGCACGCCACGAGTTTACTCAGCGCGCTGAAGCGCCACCTTTCGCACGACCAGAGCCACGCCGCGCTTCGAAGCGCCACTCTTCGCACGGCCAGAGCTACGCGCTTCGAAGCGCCACTCTTCGCGCATACCACGAAGCTACGCCCGCCGAAGGCTACCTTCGGCACGACGCCACGAGTTTACGCTTAGCGCTTCGAAGCGCCACTTTTCGCATGGCCACGAAGTTTACGCCGCGCTTCGAAGCGCCAACTTCGACGGCTATGAGCTACGCCGCGCTTCGAAAGCAATCGCATGGCTAAGAGCTACGCCGCGCTTCGAAGCGCCACTTCGACGGCTAAGAGTTTACGCCGCGCTTCGAAGCGCCATCTTCGCACGGCTAAGAGTTCACGCCGCGTCGAAGCGCCATCTTTTTTAAGACCACGAGTTTACGCCGCGCCGAAGCGCCACCTCGCAAGACGTTAAGAGCTACGCCGCGCTTCGAAGCGCCACTTTTTGCACGGCTAAGAGCCACGCCTGCGCTTCGAAGCGCTAACTTCGCACGCCACGAAGTTTACGCCGCGCTTCGAAGCGCCATTTTGGCACGTTATGAGTTTACGCCGCGCTTCGAAGCGCCACTTTTCGCACGTTAAGAGCTATGCTCGCGCTTCGAAGCGCCACCTTCGCACGGCCACGAGCTATGCTCGCGCTTCGAAGCGCCACTTCGCAGACGGCCACGAGCCATGCTCGCTTCGAAGCGCCACCTTCGCACGCGCACGAGCCATGCTCGCGCCGAAGCGCCACCTTTCAAGACCACAAGTTTACGTCATGCTTCGAAGCGCCACTTCCGCACGCCACGAGCCAACTCGCGCTTCGAAGCGCCACCTTTCTAAGACGGCTATTTAGCCTACGCAGGCTTCGAAGGCGTCACCTTCGGCTGCGCAAGCCTCACGCCACGAGCAAAGACGCACGATCGTCGCAACACATGGAGCATAGAGCACTAAGTCACTTTTTAGTCAATTATGTCATTATAAATAAAATTGTTATTTTTGACTTGCTACTTAGTTAATCCTCAACTAAGCAAAGAAGTCGTGGGCTACACTTAATAGTGCGCTTGCGCACATCTTTTTCTCGAGTTGTATTTTTTCTTCTTTTACTTAACGATTGTAAATGAATCCGAGTGCGTTGATTCCGAGTTGTGAAGCTCTGACCCCATGAACGGCGAACTTTAGTCACCCAAAGCGCGTGCCTAGGAAAAAGAGCCATGAGCCGACTCCCGACGCTCGAGGGCTAGACTAGTCGAGCAGAGTGCTTAAACAAAAGGAATCAAACCACTCAGGATGAATTCAAAATCAATAAGAAAAAGGAGTAAAAAACTCTAAAATTATATATAAACCAGTCGGACATCACATCCGAGTGAATTGTTTTTACATGGCCTAAGTTCTGCACACACATAATTTCAGGGCTATTAAATTTAGAGGCGACGCGTGTGGGCCAACGCTTCAACGCATTTACATCGGCAACTTCGCGATTTAATGAATTTAAAGGAGTGGCGCTGAATTTCGCCTTTGAGCGGGAAAAGCTGTTTTGACTTCGTGATATCGCTTGGGATATGATATGTCCCATGATGGGCCACCAATGCCGCAACAATGGATAAAGTTCAATGCGTGGAGCTTTATTGAGTCCTTCACAATCTCTTTGCTCACAACAGCAGCACTACCGAAAAGAAAACCAATGAAGTTGCATCAAGAATTGGAAGCACTCGGCGTGAAGCATGACTCCTGCTGAGTCTGCACCAGAAGGCGGCAACTCGATCATGAAGCACTCGGCCACTCTGGGGTATGTATACCCGGGTCCCACAAGGCGACTGCAAGCCCACCAGTGAAATCGGGTCAGCCGATCGCATGAGGCCGGAGGCAGGCCGCTATGCGCAACAAGGAAACCCCGAAGATGGAAACCAACCCTGCTTAGGGAGGATACAATTGTAATCCTAGCCGCTATCATGTATAACGGATAAGGAAAGAGATACAATCTCCACCTCGTGCCGAAGTGGGACTCTTATTTGTAACCGCCCCCCTCTGCTATATAAAGGGAGGCGGGGAACCAAAAGCGATAAGATCATTAGCTACAGCTAGCCACATATAATTCCAGAGCACAGGACTAGGGTATTATCTCCACCGTGAGAGCCCGAACTCAGATAATTTCCGTGTCGTGCTACCATCGACTTCGATCCAGCCTAGCCCCTTTAATTATTGTCGGTAATAACCTCGACAACAGTAATAGGTCAGCGACCCAATTACTATGCTTGCCGTGGTCATGAAGTCGGGAGGATCAACATGCGCCGTTGGATTTCGATCCAACAGACTTCATCATCGCGCGTAGGATAAAAACCCTACCGTTTCGTCACCATCGGATCAAGATCGAACGGCCTTCGTCAACCGATACCAATTCAGAAAACCCTAAGCCGTCCGACCGTCGGATCGAGATCGTGCGGGCGTGGCTCATCATCTCCGAGAAGGACTCTCCACCGCCTCCGAAGTCAAACACCGCCACTTGCCGTTTGGGAACTTTCCTTGTTTTTCGCTGGTCGGGTATTTATGAACCCCAACCCTTCTCAAGACTCACCTCGAGCGCCGATCTTCTCGCTTTGCGCCGTCACGAGAATCATCGAGGAGGTCACGCGTGCATGCCGGAGTTGCCGAGAAGTTCTAGTAGCGATTAAAATCGCCGCCGATAACTCTTCCGTCGACTTGGGGGTAGATTCGGATTCGCCGCATCAAGACGAAGTCGGGCCGTCACTTCTTCGTCGCCGGGAAGCACTGCAACGCCGCATGGGTGGTTGTCGTCCCCAGCTCCGGTGGGCTCAAGCCGCCATGTTTCCATTGCCGTTCGGGAGAAGCGTCGGCCGTCGGATCGACATCGGACGATCGGAGTCAAGCCACGTCGCCTTTGTACACAGTGCATCGCTCGGGTACGTTCTTCACCGTCGGATTTGAATCGAGTGGTCACGGTTGAGCCACGTCATTTAAGTACACAGTAAACGTCTTGGGTAAGTATTGGCCGTCGGATTTAAATCGGATGGATAGGAGTGCGCCACATCGATTAGGGCTACAGTAAAGGGTATTTGTAGTTGCTAACCGTTGGATCTAGATCGGTTGGTGATGGTATTAGCCACGTCACCGATTTAACAGTAGTCATCGGATTGGTTTTAGATGGTCCGGATCTTGCCACGTGTAGCCGTACAGCACCGGCGTAGGGCTGACGTCAGCTGACGTCATAAATTCGGTTTTTCTTTATAAAAATAAATCGGGTAAATCTAGAAATTCAATTTAATTTATTTTCAAACTTCTAAATGCTATAACTTTTGCATACGAACTCCGATTGAGGTGATTCAAATTCCTAAAAAATTTTAAAATTGAGATATATCCAATGGTGATTTTTATTTGAATTTTTAAGTTTAATTGTTCTTTGGTTTTGGTGTTTATTTGCTATTTCTTCTCGATTCGCGTAGACGTTGAATTGTGCGAGGCTTCGGAGCAGGAATTTGCAACTCAGGAACAATCTTTAGACCAAGACCAGGAGCTTAAGCAAGGCAAGTTGTGCTTTGATCATGTTGCACCCATAGCTAGATTAGTTGCTATTTTGTTTTAACTATATTGCATGTTATTTCAATCGTATAAATGATTTCAACTTAAATTTGGGATTAGCTAATGCACCCTTTGAATTATACCCTACCTTGTCATTTGTATGCCATGATCTATTGTCACCCTAGATTGGTTCACTATAGTTGGTTAATAACGAAATCAACATGGGATGGTTAGAACGGAATATAAGCGCTAGCCATGCCACGCCATCACATGTACTTGAATCTTTGATAAATAATCTTGACTAATGGAATATGGAACAACGTTCTGAATTTGTGTGTCATGTGTGGTCACACGATGAGATTGAGTTGTGGTGGCAATGGATGTCACGCAACGATATTGAATTGTTGATGGCACGTGGTGCTTGGTAATCAACTGGGGTGGTTATGATTTTAGATCGGAGCAAGTGGCAAGGGCAGGATGCCAGGGTGGGCCCGATGGGCAGAGGGTATGTGTATGTCTTGCTTTGATCAACCCTAAGGACACCTTGCGAGCCTTTGACCTGAGTCGATCATGCAACCACATGTCTGTTATGGGGCAGCCTAGCTGACTAATTTGCAAAGTCTTAGCTTTAGTACTATTGTGGTGGCGTGAGACCCGGGTGGTGGTAACCAGTCCACGCTCGGGGTGGCTCACATGGCGCAAGAGGGGGGCCCTGGATGTGGTAACCATCCCCACAGTGTTGAAACCTCGGCGGGTAATCTTGGGTTAAGATGATGCATTGTAAAGGCTTTGTCATGATTCTCTCGCCAAAGATACCAAAGGAAGTGTGCTAATGGCCGTGCACAAAGAGATTATCATGTCATGTGGGTAAAGTGCATAACCTCTGCAGAGTGTACAATCTATTAGGATAGCCGTGTTTCACGGTATTGAGCAAAGCTCGGGATTACAATCAAGGGTTTAGACTTTTGCAAAATAAAACTTGGGATGGATGGCAAAGTTGCCATGGAAAGTTGAATCTGGACTTAGGATGAGAAAACTTGGTTTACTTGAGAAATACTGAATCTATCTATTATTGTTATTTGTTTTACCGTCTTTTCAATCTATATCTTGTACTTATTCATAAATGCCGCTTTCATCGCAATCGAGCCTCTTAGCCTTCCTTTGGAATAAGCCTTGCATATAGTTATGATAGGATTGCATTCTGTGCACAACTTGTTGAGTGCTTTATGTACTCACCCTTGCCTACAACAACATCACCAGTCTTTCAAGAAGGTGTACCATGAAGAGATGAATGTTTAGGGTGCGAGCCTTGTCGGTTAGTTCGTGGTATACCGAGGGGTTATCTATGTCTTCATTTCATTGCAGTTCAATTTGTTGTTCAGCCTTATGAGGCATTGTTAAGTAAGTTGACCATGAGGTCATTCAACTAGTAATATTTAGTATGTTATGTCTTTTATCTTATTTCCGCTATGTATGATTGTGATATTCACTAATGTTGAGCCTGTGTGCACTAGCGTGATCCTGGACTAGTGCAGTATACACAGAGGGTCCGAATTTGCATATTCGGGTCCCGACAAAAGGTCATTTGATTAGAATGAACCGGTGGATGCGGCTTTTCTTCGCTTAAACGAGCAATGTCTTGATGCGATCTTGAAGTTGCTGGACTTCGAGCGAGCTTTCGAGTTGGAGACAGATGCTTGCAAAATGGGGGTGGGAGCAGTTCTCTTACAGCAAGGACATCCAATTGCCTATTTCAGTAAGGCCTTGAGTATGCAACACCAGGGATTGTCATTTTATGAGAAGGAATTCTTAGCCCTCATGTTAGCTGTGGAAAGGTGGCATCCGTATTTGCAGCGCAAGGAATTCATCATCCGAACTAGTCATAAGAGTCTGTGTTACTTGGAAGAGCAATAATTACAATCTAAAATGCAGCAGAAAGCAATGACACATTTGATGGGGTTACAATTTAGAATTGTATACAAAAAAGGGAAAGAAAATGTCGTTGCCGATGCACTATCCCAAGCTGGACAATATATGGCATTGCAAGCTGTTACTGAAGCGAAACCACTGTGGGTACAAGAGGTGACTAATTCATATATTACAGATGACGCAGCACAACAAAAGTTGGCTCAGCCGGATGCGGACGGCTTCGAGCTTCATCAAGGGTTAATTCGGTACAAAGGGAAAATATGGATTGAAGAGAATTCAGCCTTGCAAACTAAGCTTATTTCGGTTTTTCACACTAGCTCATTTGATGGACACTCAGGAATCCAGGCCACTTATCAATGCCTGAAGAAATTATTTTGGTGGGTTGGTATGAAACAACAGGTGGGAGACTTTGTCAGACAATGCCAAGTCTGCCAACAAGCAAAAGAAGAGAAAACTCGGCCAGCCAGCTTACTTCATCCCCTACCCATTCCTGAACAAGCGTGGCAAGACATTACGATGGATTTTGTGGAAGGATTACCCGTGTCGGAATGGTGTGATGTTATACTGGTTGTGGTTGATAGGTTCTCAAAGTACGCGCATTTCATCGCCCTCTGTCATCCATACACAGCTCAGAAGGTTGCCCAATTGTTCCTAGAACACGGGGTGAAGTTGCATAGTGTGCCCAAAACCATTACTTCAGATTGGGACAAGGTGTTCACCAACCATTTTTGGAAGGAATTGTTCAAAGCTCTCGGCACTCAATTGTAGATGAGCACCGCTTACCACCCCCAAACCGATGGGCAAAGCAAGAGAGTCAATCAATGCTTGGAAATGTATCTGCGGTGTGTGGTACAAGACTCTCCAAAGAAGTGGAAGGTATGGTTGGCATTAGCCGAATTCTGGTATAATACCAGTTGCCATACGGCATTGGGAGCATCTCCTTTCAGAGTCTTATATGGTGCTGAACCAAATTATGGAATATTATCAAGAGGATTTGACGGGGAATCGGAAGAAGTTGCAGGAGTTTTGCAGGAGCGAGCACAACATATGGAACTGATTAAACAGCATCTGGCGCGGGCTCAGAATCGCATGATAATGCAATCAGATCGGAACCGGAAGGAGAGAAGATTTGAAGTGGGTAAGCAAGTGTTGCTGAAGCTTCAGCCGTATGCTCAAAATTCTCTGGTGAACAGATGTTATCCCAAATTGTCATACAAGTATTTTGGACCATATCATGTGATAGAGAAGATTGGGCAAGTGGCGTATCGTTTGGATCTTCCATCGGGAAGCCAAATACATCCTGTATTTCACGTGTCCCAACTTAAGCATTTAGTGCAGATTATTCCCCTATGTTTGCGGATTTACCCAAAATTGCCGAGTTGGACACAACATCTACTGAGCCTGAGCAGATTCTGGAAAGAAGATTGGTCAAACAGGGTAATGCGGCAATTGTACAGGGCTTGATCAAATGGACAGGCATTCCAGCGGAAGCGGCAACCTGGGAGAACTTACAGGTGTTGCGTCACCGATTTCCCATGGCACTTGCTTGGGGACAAGCAAGTTCTGAAGGAGGGGCGAATGTCACGGACATCACTGAAGCTGGGAGAGCAGAAGAAGGATGATCGCGCGGAAGAAGCTTGATTCGGGCGTTATCAGAGGGAGGGCTGAGATTACTTAGTAGAGTCTTTAAAGGTGATCGGGCAGTATTTGTCATTTGGGGTATTTTATTGTAGCGGTAAGATTTTGTCAATGGAGTATGTCATTGTCCAAGCGGTAAAAGTCAGTTCGGTTGTATCTAGGCTGTAAGCCGTAGTATATAAGCATGTATTGATGGAAGAACAGAGCACGATTGATATGAAATAGAAAATACCAGTTTCTTCCTTCCCAAAAACTCTTCCTTTCCCTTGTTTGATCCGGGTTGGCGATGCGCTCACGCTCCGAAGGGAAGATCGGCGCCACGGGACATCACAAACAGGTGAATATGTGATTATATAGTATACACCGAGCTATTTTACATCAAGGCTTGACCATGGAACAACAAGAATTGGCTACTATTATATCATGTACCACCCCAGCAAACAACAATGGGGTGGCCAAACAAACGTAGCGACATTGAAAATCAGTTTCATCAGAAGTGGCCAGCGACGTCTGGGTAATCTGCGGTCTGTGGAACTTGCGAAACTCAGTCTACTCTTTACGATCGCCATTGATGGAACCGTCCTGCTCACCGAGCTTGTGGAACTCGGCCTCGATGACCTCAACGATGTTGGCGTCCTCAGGGTGTCGATCGGGAATGTTCATATGTAAAGAACCCTACTTGATGAGCTTCTGGTTCAGCGCTTGCTCCTTCATGAAAGAGTACAGCTCTTGGTGGAAAGGGTGGTCAAGAGAGAAGCAATCATCACTTGAATTTTTATATGAGTCTGAGCCGTCCTGTCGACAGAAATGGGGAAGGGAAGAATCGTCCATAATTTGCATGGTTCCAGAAATGCAGATACTGATTATCATATTGTGAACGCCAAAGCAGAAAAATGCTATGAGTTACTCTGATCAAGTTCCATTATTTGACTTGGTTTATATGAATGCGATAATATCTTGTTTAGTAATGAACGATCAATATGAAGATAATCATGCCAATTCGTAAAGAAAAATAGTATTAGCAAGAAACCTTGCCTTTAGAAGCTCATCTCCTTGCAATAGAGGCTTCATAACCTAGCAGCAAAACTAAATGAAATGTTAACGAGCCTTCAAAATAAAAACTGGTTAACTACTCGTACAATGACAATCTTAGGTACTGTACCTTCCAACATGCTGAGAATATGTACGGAGCATTTAATATATAATAGGTCTCGGTCTTTTTAGGGTAATTCAGATCACCAACAAGAGATATTGGGTCAAAATCAGAATCCATCAATGTATTTAATCAAGAGCGACATAAATATTGGACCAACATACAAAAGATGCAGATCTTGTACAAAAATTTGAGTTATTTAAATAGGCCCATTCTTGTCCCAGTCAGTTCTGATAATGGATAGGGGTGGGCATTTTTAAACCGAAACTAAATTATCAAAACGAATCGAACCGAATTAACCGATTATTTCGATTTATTCGGTTTTTGGTTCGGTTTTTGTTTTGATATAATTCGATTTTCGGTGTTTGGTTCGGTTTTTCGCTTTCAAAAACCGAAATAACAGAATAACCGAATAGCCCATATATAATACAACTTTTATAATATTCTTCCTAAAGTAACTAAACAATTCTTATGTTATAATACATTTATGCATATGTTTAGTATATTCATATGTTATATTATGCTTATATTATAATGACATATGAATAATGTGTGGGTTTATCCATACTCTATGTTGCAATATAAGAAGGACTAAATCTAATCTACCTAGTGTTATTCATATTTCGGTTAACCGAATTAACCGAACCAAAATATTTCGGTTAATTCGGTTCGGTTTCTATTCACTACAGGAAACGACAACAGTGTCGTCGGCCGAAATATTTTTGTCATCGGTAAAAGGGCCGACGACGTGAATTTGCACTGTGTCGACGGCTTCATTCTAACCCGATGACATATATACACCTCAAGAAGATCGTGGTTCGGTGACAAATATGCAGTCACGACATAGAACACGATGACGTATAGGCGCGGGATGAAATTTGAATTTCAGATCCCGCCAACACGAGCTGTCTCGGCGGCTACGTCAAAGCCGCCGACACAGGCACTCCACCTCACGGCAAGTTAATAGCCCAGACGGAGAGTTCAACGTGGTCCCACATGGCGGCGATGACCAGGATGCTCAGGCGCGCCACGAGAGGCAAGTAGACTCTGTGTCGTCGGACACGTGACAGCCGCCGATACAAAGCAACCTATATCGGTGGCATTGATGATGCCGACGCACAGATATACTTTTGCCGACGGTTTTATTTTAGCCGATTTACAATAGTAATTCCAGATTAATTTAGAAAATCTATTTGAAAATGTTTTTGTTGTTTTTAAAATTAAGAAAAATCAAATAGAGCTTTTAGAATGGTTGTTAGGCAACATACATCTATATGACATGTAATTTTTATTATTTAATTAATTGGTATGTGGCGCCTGTGTGCATGTCTCCGCGACGTTACCTCGAGTTTGAGTAGAACCTCAGACGATCCAACGCCAAGCGATTGAAGAGCGAGGAATGACACGAATAGGTCGTGCATATTGTAAAACCTTAAAGTGACCCTAGAAATGTCTCTGTTCGACCCTCGAGGCTACAAAAGTATCGAAGAATGTACGGTGGTGGTGACTCTGTTACCCTCTTGAGTTTTCAAGAGAACTTGTTGTGACGATGAAATGCTCAAAGTAAAGAAGAGCGAGGAATCACCGAAATAGGTTGTGCATGTTCTAAAACCTTAAACGGCCCTAAAATGTCTGTTGGACGCGTTGTAGACTACGGAATGGGACCCGAGGTCGGTGGTATTGATGTGGCCACGACACCGCTTTGTCTCTCCGACGTGGCCCGTGCATCTTTGTGGTGCGTGAGGGTTACCGTGACTAATATCTGTGTCTCCGCGCCTCAGATATGGCCGACACTTCCTTGTCTCTCTCGATTGTGGTCCGTGCGTCTTTGTGTGCGTAGGGTTACCGTGACCCAATATCTGTGTCCGCGACCCTGTATTAGCCGCCGACACTTCCTTGTCTCTTTGACTGTGGGCCCATGCATGCTGTGTGCGTAGGGTTACTGTGACCCAATATCTGTGTTCGTGGCCCTGTATTAGCTGCCGACACTTCCTTGGTTCTCTGACAGTGGGCCCGTGCGTGTTGTGTGCGTAGTTACCCAATATCTGTGTCGGCGGGTTAAGTGTGGCCGACGACATAGGTTTGCCGTTATCATATCCCCCGGCCCGTGCGCTAGGTCGAGGGACTGTCCCGCTCCTCCCCAACTCTCCCGCTCCTCCGGTTTTGGCCAGCCACCGCCCAAGCCCACCTCCTCCGCGCCTCCTCGTCGGCTCCGCCTCCTCCGCGCCTCCACCTGCCCGGCTGCCACTCCCTCCCGCCCGCCTCCCGTGCCTCTCGCCACCCCACCTCCTCGCTCCTCCACCACCCCAGCCCAGCCCCTCGCTTTGTTCACCACCACCTCCCACCCCGTCCGCCTTCTCCACCCCTTGCTGCCGCCTCCCTCCCGTCTTGACTCCAGCGTCTTCCCGCCAAGGAGCTCAGTAATCTTCCTTCCCATCTCCCACCTCCACTCTCTAATACAACGCCATCTTTCGTTCTACGCGTTTCTTGGTGTTGCTCATCGGGCGCAGAGGGTGCGGTCCAAGGGTGCGTGGCTTTCAAGAACTCGGCGAGGAGGCCTGGATGGGCCGAGGTCGGGTGAGCCGACGAGACAAACAAGCCGCTGCCGCCGCTCAGCGCCGCTTGGCGGGATTGCAGCGAGGTCATCGCGCTCATCCTGCATAAGTTCACCACCATCGAGGCCGCGCCAACCGCAGACCATCTCCGATAACTTCTCGGTCGACCTTAACACAATCTTATTCTTGTTGCTTATTCGTTTGTTGAGTGCTGGCATTGGCGATTTCAATATGGGAATTGGGTTAAGCTGTGCCTGCATTTGTTTGTTTATTAAAGTGGTAAGATAAAGTAGGAATTATAGAGTTTGTTGGGGAATTTTGCACGAAAGGAAGTTATTTTACACCAGTTGTTACCTTTGATGGGCACAAGAAGTGTTGTGCTCGTGCTGATGGCATACCTGTGTACTCTTCAAACTGATGTGAAGCCCCATTTCTTTTAGAGAGCAACTACCACACGCTATACCGTTGGGAATCACTTCCAACGGTATAGCATGTTTCATTAGGTTCACGGGTAAGTTTCACTACTAGGTTTCACGGGTAAGTTTCATGATGTTTCACGGATAGGTTTCATGAGGTTTCAAGTTTCATAAGGTTCGTATTTCATTAAAAAAAGTCTCATAGATAAGTTTCAACCAAAGGTTTCATCAGACAGCACAATGCTAAACTTTTTTTAATGAACACGAACCTTATGAAACTTGAAACCTCATGAAACCTATGAAACTTATCCGTGAGACATCATGAAACTTACCCGTGAAACCTGGTAATGAAACTTACCCGCGAACCTAATGAACCATGGTATACCGTTGGAAGTGATTCCCAACGGTATACCGTTTGGTAGACTTTCTATTTCTTTTATTATGCCAGATCATGAGGGAAACACTGATCTATTTGTCTCATCTTGATCATGAGGATACAGAGCAACAGGTATGTCTTATATGCGGATACTTCTTTATTTTTAAGGAATGCATGTAATAAATATTACTATAGTAAGCTTGCTCAAAGTATTTATCCAAATTGCACTTGTTCCATGTTGAGATGGCATGAGCTCTGGCCGAAAGATGAATTAATCGATAAGTGATAACCAACATGAGTACTTAATAGTGGCATATGATGTTTGTAGTTGGTCTTCGGTTATTTGAGAAGGCCCATTCAGTGGTCGTGGGCCTATGCGTAATATCTATTTTCTCTTATTTGTTGCACAGTTGTGTTTTTGTTTAGTGCCTTTTGTGATTTTAAACCGAACTTAAGGATATATCTTTTGGAATTCCAGATGTTGAAGAAATTAAGTAAACAATTAAATGGAGAAGATCGGAGTTGGAATAACCTCAATACTCTCTGCTGGGCTATAGGATCAATATCTGGTTCTATGGTGGAGGAGCAGTGTCCGCCTGATATTACTATTCTGCTTTTGTTTGTCTTTGGTAAATGCTTTTTGAGGAATCAACGTTTTACTAGTTTTATTATGATTCCCACCTTTGCATGGAATGTGCCAAAATCCCAAATGGTTTACGTGGATTTGTTGCAGGAGAATAGATTTTTGGTAATGGTTATTCGTGATTTGCTAAACCTCTGTGAAATCACAAAGGGAAGGACAATAAAGTCGTGATTGCCAAACAACATCGTGTAAGTATTTGTTTCAATTCTCCCGTGTTTATAATTACAAAATTATGGCTTGGCTGATTTGATGATTGCATGGCTAGGTATGTTGTTGGTCAGTATCCAAGATTTCTCAGGGCTCATTGGAAGTTTTTGAAGACGGTGGTCAACAAACTATTTTATTATTTTTGTAGTGTGAAACTAGGATAGGAATAGCTGAATGTGATGTACTCCTTTACTTTGTGAGCTGAATTTGTGAATTATTGATGCATTTTGCTATATGTGCGTTTGTGATCAATTGTGAATTGTATCGGTGAATGCGAATGTGGTAATGTGTGTGAAATTAAATGTTGTGATTGTTCTGGGCAATTGGGAATATAAAACTGCTGGGAATGGGGTTTTATTGCAGGTTAAAATTGGATTTTTTTTAATTTTCAGTATTTTTTTCCTTTTTTATAATTTTTGTCGTCGGCTATGCACACAGCCGACGACACAAACTATTCAGTCGGTTCGAGCCAATCCCAAGTGCGTAGGTCGTCGGCTCGCCATGAGTGGCCAAGCGATAGAAAGTGGGCAATGGTGTAGGCGGCCCATATGTAGCCGACGATACAAGTGGGGCCCACGCGTTAGAGCGGCGTCGCTGGGGCCAATCCCAGTCGAGGTCTTTGTCTGCCGTCACGCCACCGTAGTAATACGACACGATTGGGCAATATTGTAGGCGGCCCACTATAGCCGACGATACAGCTTGGGCAAGTGGGGCCCACACGTCAAAGCGGCGTCACTGGGGGCACGCCGTTAAATTTTGGGTATGTGTCCGCTACATTATGCCTCGACACGAACTGGTTGTTGACGGGCCGCCCGGATGCGCTTTGGTCGGCGGGTTTCATGTTAGCGGCAATACGTGTATGTGTTGTGTCGTCGATGCTGTGTCGAGGGACTTGTGTCGTCGGCTAGCCAACGACACAGTGCTATGTCGTCAGGAATGGTATTTGTGTCGTCGGTAAAAGCCGACGACATTGATCAAGATCCCTATAGTGATTTTTGTCCGAGAAATCGGTTCCCAGTTTTCAAAACCCGAATTATTTTAAAACTGAACCGATTAAACCGAAAAAACGAAATGCCCACCCCTAATAATGGACTAACATACAAAAGATGCATATCTTGTATAAAAATTTGAGTTATTTAAATAGGCCCATTCTTGTTCTACCTCGCCCAATGCTATAAACATCCGGCTGCATGCTTATAACTGGGAACGAGATAATATTTCGACCGCAATTGTAGCCACAAAAGCATAAACAATGCGAAACAGATAAACAATGCCATGCCCATGCAGGCCGTACCTTAATTTGGTTCAGTGCCGACAACTTCAAACCAGTCATATCTAAAACCTTTATACAGGAGCTACTAGGCCGCCCAAACTTCTTCGTGGTGGTAGGCTAGACGGAACATAAGCAAGCAAATATATGTTTTATGAAATCTCATGAAAGCTGTCTGATTGAGTTTGGCGTAGACGCAAGTTCTGCGGTACATCACGCTGGGAGAGCGTTTACGCTTGGAGAAGCCGAATACTAGAAGACTACTCTGCATAAGAACATCTTATTTTATCAATAAGGTAGTTTTGCTATCACTATTGATCTGATTGCTATTTTGCGGTAATGTAATAGGAACTGCAAAACGTTAATATAATCAGTAGACAACGGCATTTAGCTACGGCAATGTATCTAGCATTTATCAGTAGCAGTATGGTGATCTTAAGGGAATCACCGTGCGCACAGACAAAATAGACATTCTCATACAAGAAGTTATAAGAGACATATCTATCCAACATAGACACTCTGTAACGCCTCAGCAGAGGCCTCAGTACGGACACATATATACTTTAATCATTGGTGCGCTGTATAGCTGTTGTGAGCAATTCAGAAACCTAATGACTTGTGCTCGGAAGTCCGAAATTTTCGGATACATTGCAACATTTTTTTCATGCGCGTGCAACATTTTCCACCAACGCGTGCAATATTTTCCTTCGACAAACAGTAAAATTTGCTACAGTAACAGATGTTGCAAACGTTCAAAAAAAATGTTGCACACGTAAGAAAAAAATGTTGCAAGAGGTGTCCGAGGGGATAAACAGTAATCGGACGTCCGAGCGCTAGTATCTCCCATTGAGAAAACATGTGAGCAGAAGTAGGCCAGTGCATGTCAGAACCAACTAAGCATTAACCCGCGGACCTTTGATTGTGTAAAATATAGTTCAAATATACAACGTGCGATCTAATAACAACAATATGGAGATATGACAAATATTTTTGATCCGAGAAGAAAATTCTAAAAGATAAATCTAATAACAACTGTTGTAGATCATGCTTATATCGGCACATCATACAGTTAGCAAAGCTTCATTCCATATATCGGCACATCATACAGTTAGCAAACCTTGATATTGTCGATTCCATCTGAAAGCTCAAGTTGCTGGATAAACCCAGCCACCCCTGCAAATCCAAAAGAAGTTCAGTGCTAGATTTTATAGAAACATATCAAGTACAGCTAAATCAAAAATTATAATCACATCTTCGCTAGGGGCAAACCAAGAACACTTGCATAGATCAAGAATGACATTACAAAGACAAACTGAGAATACTCCTTTCGCCCAATAAAATTCATGCAAGAAACACAATGTAATGGACCGCCCTCTTCAGGGGTGCGTATAATTACCTTCACAGCTACCCAGGATTTTAGCTATAGGTAACCAAGTGTACATTGCTAGACATAAAAGCAAATGCGAATATTTTATAGATGAAATAAGGGCCTAACGGCCAGAGTTTTACAAAAGGGTGCGGCTGGCACCAGAATACATTACAAAACACCTTCTTAGATGAATTCAACAGGTTAGCATATTTGACAAGTCGTGTCTAGAGAGGAGGGGTCAGAGGTTCGCCTAGAGAGGAGTGGTCGAAGTCGTGTCTGGTACCGAACGGCTCCGGCTCCCAAGACTGTTCCTGCTCTGAGATTTGTGCCAAAGGTTGCTCCAACGTCGGATCTAACGCGAGAAAATGCAACCATTAAATAAACGAATAAAAACGAAAAGGAAAGAAAAACAAAAAAGAAATCAGAGAGAAAAAAGGCCAAAACAGGGTTCAGGGGTATTTTGGAAATTTTCTGGACTTGATTTGGTGGAACAGAGATCATTTTTGGACTCAACGGCTCGAACTGGTCAAGAATATGTATTTTTGGCTATTTTTGGATTTTTGAGAATTTTTGGGAATTTTCAGGTATTTTTGGGAATTTTTTTGGATTTTAAAGTAATTTTTGGATTTTAAAAATGAATTAAACCCAAAAAGAAATAAAAATCCAAAAAAGAGACAGTCAAGCAGCCCCACGGCCCATGGTCCATGTGGCTCAGCCACCACGTGGTCGAGGCCTCATGAGCAGCAGTGGCCAATCGAGGGAGCCCGAGGCCAGACCGGCTGACGCGCGGCCCCAAGGGAGACGGTAGCTTGCAGGTGGGGTCATGTTGGCAAAGAGACAGAGGGGCGGTGAGGCGAGCGGTGGCGAGGGAAGTGGCTGGAGCCGAGGAAGAAGACAAGCGCGCGGGCGAACGGGGGTGCTGGAGGGAAAAAGAAGTGGCGAAATGGATGTGGCTCACCTTCACAAGCTCGGCACGGTGAAAAATGTGAGCGGCAAGGGGGTATTTATAGCAGCGTGGGGAGGAGAGAGAGAGAAGGCGTCGGCGGGGCTCAGGGCATAGGGAGGGGCTCGAGGATGAGACAAGGGCGTGGCGACGGGACAAGGTGTGGGCGATGATGGCATTGTAGCTCAGGCGGCGAAGTCAGGTGGCTTATTAAGGAGGAAGACGACACTGCTCACGGGGCATCGGGCTAGGCAGGGATGCGGACGTGGGAGTGGGCCAGGCGAACAACGAGCGGCCGAAGGCACGGGGAAAAGCAGGTCGATCGACGCTGCGGCCGAGGCTCGGGAAACGGATCAAGACGGGAGAAAAAGTCAAGGCGGCCGAGGCGAGTTAGGTGCCAGGGAGGGTTGGGCCAAGGGTGAGGTAGAAGGCGCATTTCCAATTTAGGGAAAGCGGGTTTCGGGGCATGCCAAAAAGGGAAAGGGCTAAAAAATGGATCAAGGAAATTTGGGAAAATTCGGCAAAAATTCAAATAAATTTGATAAATTCAAATAAATCTATGTTTCGAAATTTTGGGGTATTTCACACAACACCAACATCACAAACTCAGGAATTATCAATCAATACTACAAATCAACCTTTTCAGCAAAGAGACGGTAGATTTCTTAGTTGATCGGGCTCTTTGGGCTCAGATGCATGAGCAGACAACACAATTAAAGTACTGTAGCAGCCAACGGCAACAACAACCACAAAGCCTCCTGTTCCAAAAATGTTGGGATATAATTAATACAAATAAAAATATAGAATGTAAAAATGAGTTAACAAATACGCGAATATTTCACCTTCTTAGATGAATTCAACAGGTCAGCATATTTGACAAGTGCAGTCCTCACCATATAGGGAGAAGGAAAAGGGGGCAGCAAAAAACCCCAAAGAAGTGGAGTGCCATTCTCGAGTCTCTGGCCATACCAGTTCCTTTATTCAGTCCAATAAACAGAGCATTAGCTTTTGATGTTATGTGCCAAGCTCTATTGTCAAGGTCAATATTAGTCAAGGCCAATATTAAGCTATGTGCACAAATAAGAAAGCCATACACAAGATAGGCCAGACAAATTAATGTATACATCAATGCTTGAGCTAAAAAGCTGAGACCAAGGTTAGCTCATCGCAGCACGTAGCATATGTTGAAGCTATCGTCAATGCGTCGACCATCGTCTCCAAGATCAAAAGGAATAATCTGTTTGCTATCTACAAGAACATGATGGGCAAAAGTTTACCACCAGCAGACGACAAAGGACAACATAATTTGGGAAAAAATATGCGGACAGAAATACAAGCTGCAAGAGAGGTATAATATCTCACTGGAAATTTTTACATGGTAGAAATATTGTTAAACCAGTTGACGAATACTCATATTGGGGGGTACCCCACAGGGAAGTATACATCCACTTCAAGATCGTATTTCTCTCAGTCATACGGTCATCGCGACAAGATCGGCGCAGAGTGCTGGAAGGGGCATTACCAAAGTCCCGCCCCTCACAGATGGGATTATCCCTAAATATCGGCCGGAGTACTAAATGGACCCTCTCAGGCCCAGCTCCGGTCAGAAGGCCTCAGACGGGCCACGAAGGGCCCACGGCCTTCACCGCGACCCCCGGCAGCACTCCGACTTGGCCTCGGGTCGGATGCCCGCTGCCTCGACCCACCTCAGTCGTGGATTCCGCAAGCACCGACCAGGCCACAGGACGAATAGGCGCACCACTACAGGCCTAGCCACTGGTTGGGGCCCCGGCGAGCGTCACCCCAGCGACTTCGTCCACATCACTGATCGACCCCGAAGTTGGCCACCTTCCATCAGAACAAGACGGCCGCGCAGGGATTGGCGATCCTTCCCAAGGCAGCGTCAGAGGCGCCACCCTCACAACATCAACTCCTGACAGGCACACAGAGGGTGGGTGCACGCCTTCCCAATGAAGCACCGCAAGCTAAAGTTTATCGACAGGGCGTCGCTACCCGAGCCTACCAACCCATCATGACATAAACAGGAACTTGTCAGTCCTCAAGGCTAAAGACCGGATTTACAGGGCACCGCGTGCCCCAAGCGTTCTTCTCTCCTGAGTCCCGTGTAACTTGCCCCCTCCGTCTATATAAGGGGGGAGGAGAGGGGGCTCGGGAGGAGGGCGGGGGGCTCTCTGGCTTTTTTCTTTTTTCCTCCACTTAGGCGGGGTTTGGCGGGCTCAAAAGCGCAAAAACCCATTTCCACTCGGCCGAGTACTCGGCTGTCCCGAGTTCTCGCTTGTAACTCGACGCGGTCCGCCGCATCCAGAGCAATACACCGCCACCACCTTAAACTGGAAGTAGGGACGTTCAGCCCGAACCAGTATAAATCTCGGGCTCCCTGAGTCAACCATCAAGGAGAGGGAGCACGCGGCCCCTTGACTTACAAATGTACTTGCTGGTTTCACAAACACGTATACACGATGGAGACCATTACACACCGAAGTTCTTGCAAAGGTCAGATTCGGTGAAGATGCTACATGTAATTAGATTACACTGCAAAGATAATATTCCAAAGCCAAGTAAACAAGGTAAAGGGCTTGGTGTAGAACAAGAAACAACCATATGGTATACTTGAAGTCGAGCATACAAGAGAATGATATGCCAATACCGGATGGTCGAAGATTCAAATCCAAAACGATTTGTTTTTTTTTCAAATCCAAGGTTCAAGATCCAACAAATTGTAGTGCTGAATTTTTTTGCAAATTGAGAAGGTTTATGATGAATGCACCAACACACTATACCTATTCACCTTATGTCAAAGTTCAGCCCACAAGTCAAAAAATGAAAGATGGTAACTAAAGAAATTCTATGAAAATACAACATCTCATAGAAGATTAATGAATAGGAAATCAAACAATCAAACACTTAATTTGTCAAAAATTACCAAACTTACACGAAGAAAATTTCTTGTGATAAATAGTTGATGACAGCGCCAATTGTGTCACCAGATGTGAATATGGGTCCAAAAGATTCACTTTTCCCCGGACCCCTAAGAAAGATAGTCACCATCGCCATGGTATCCACAACTGTTAGACTCAGCTAGACGTAGAAGAAATAATGACGGATAATCGACAGTAAATTTCATCGAATAGAAAGCTCTAAAATACTTGACAGCCAAATTTCAAGTCACTCAAATGAACAGAAAAGCAGTCTTACTATCCGCTAACAAGTCAGAGCATCACATTAAGTCGAGACCATGGCAAGCAACATTACGGACACATTGCTAGGAAATCCTACCCATGGGGCCAACAAAATTAGAAACTTCAAGACATTCATACAAACCGAAAGGCCATGCCCTCTTTAGCACTAAATATCTAACCTTTGCAATCGAAGCGGTTGAATCGACCATTGAACTACATGTAGTTTTAGCTTTAGGAATGAGAAATTTGAGATCTTCAAAATCATCTTAGGCAGGTTATGCAATTAGCCAACACTAACAAAAACAACGACATTTTCTAAAAATGAGGATATACACACCCCGAGTTTTGCATTGCTCATTACCAACAAAACACTAAATCTAGACTATACTGGGACCAAATAGCAGCAACAGAAGGTGCCTCACGTGGGTTGGCGGCGCATCTTGAAGCTCTCTCTCGCTGGTGAACCCGATAGAGGTCTGCCCCTTGTGCTCGGCGTTCCTGACGATCATCTCGAAGCAGTAGATGGCGCGGCGCATGGGCGCAGGGCGGTTGGCTTGCACGACCCCGACGTCGTGGCCGTGGTGGTTGACGCTGAGGCACCTGACAGACATCTTGTCCGTGGAGACAACGGCGAACAGGCCAGGGCTGTTGGTGGTGTTGAGCTCGGATGGCTCGGACTCCGCCTACAGCTCAGCCGCCGTGGCCTCCCACTCCGCCGGGGACAGCCACCGCGACGCCAGCCGCATCGGGTCCGCCGCCGTCGTCGTCGCCACCGGCATTGGTTCTGTCGCCGCCGCCTCCTAACTCGCCACCATCCGCCAACCCATCAACTCCTGGTATCAAAATCGTCAGAAACTATCACAGAAAACCCCACTGAACTGTGAAAATAGCAAGTATTTCTTGAGCTACTCCGACACAGACACCGATCCTGGCCTAACCCTACCACGAAAAAAAATCGCGGAGGGGCATGATCGGGCCGGCGGGGAGCTTACCGCGGGCAAAGAGGGCACGCGGGCGGGGAGTAGGGATCGTGATGGAGAGACGACCGAGCGTCGGAGGCGAGGATGCAGCAGTGGAGATGGCGAGGGAGAAAGCGACGCGCTGGCGATGGGGAAAAGGGAAGATGATGTCAGCAAACTACCCACAAGTCCAGACTCCAGAGCCTGAAGGATCTTTGAGCATCGCGGCACCAGGACTGGAGACTGAAGGCGCGAAGACAAGCTTGATGCAAGACAGGCCAAACAGGAGGACCAAACGAACCAAGAAGCCCAATCCATATCTCATCGGGCCAGAATGGGTTAACCAGTAAAAACGATGTGTTGCGTAAATACGATAGAAGTGTATGGCATATACAATATAGATATCAGAACTGATATAAATGGGGAAAGGGGAGGCGTAGAGAAAGCAGGCGGTTGGTGGTGGCAATTAGCCAGTTTTGGTGGCAATTGGCGGCGAAGGAATCTGTAAATCATACTTGTTCATCCGGTTATACAAATCAATAGCAATATCTTTACATCATTTGGAGGAATCTGTAAACCATACTTGTTCATCCGGTTATACAAATCAATAGCAATATCTTTACATCTGGTATCAGAGCCAGCTTTTTCCCCTTGTTGGGATCGACATCCTGGAGCCCAGCCACGACCACTTCACCCGATTTCAAGCAAGAGCGGTATCCATGGCGCCGCCACGAAATGAGGATCCGCTCGCCACCATCTTGGCCAAACTTGAGGAGAATGGCAAGAAGGAGGACGAGACTCGCCAGATGGTCTCCGATGTGCAGCAGTACATCAAGCGTGTTGATAATTCGGTGCGAAAGTTAATGGAAGATCACAATCAACTGGAAGCTTGGAAGCCAAGAGTGGAAGATCGCGTGACCGAACTGCATACTTCTGTCACTGATCTGAAGCATCAACTCGGCCGGGTTCTCGTGCAGTTTCCCGCGGATCCGACAAATTTCCAAGACGGCACCAAGATCGGGACGTCTGCTTCCGCCCATCTGGAAGATCCGCGGAACGCGGCGACGTCCGGGCAATTTGGCCACCGCGAGACTCATTTTCACCGGAGAGTGGGTGCAGGGGCCGGAGATGCCCCGGTGCCTCCTCCGGTCACAGGTATCCAATACCATACCCCTGTTTATCATCAACCAAACCAATTGAGTCCAATGTCTGCTTCTACTTTTGCATCCATGGCCCAAAGTTTGGGTGCTAACTTACCTCAAGTTAGTTTACCTGCATTTGATGGGTCTAACCCCAAGTTGTGGAAAAAGCGTTGCGAGAATTTCTTTGTATTTTACGTTGTTCCTGAGGAGATGTGGGTTAGACTAGCCACCTTGAATTTTGAAGGTCCTGTTATTTTTTGGTTGCAATCCATGGATAACAAGATTTCTAGCATGGGCTGGGAAGAACTCGGGCTTGCGCTAACCAATAGATTTGGGAGGGATCAACATGGATCCTTAATCCGCAAGTTCTTTTATATTCATCAAACTGGCAGTGTGAATGAATACATTGAGCAGTTTGATGCTTTGGTACATCAACTACTAGCGTATGATTGCACTTTGCATACTGAGTTTCTTACAACCCGATTTATTGATGGACTCAAAGATGAAATTCATTCAGTCGTAGTTATTCAACGTCCAAAAGATCTCGATACTGCTAGTGCTCTCGCGCTTTTGCAGGAGGACGTGATAACAATTCAACCTCGATGGGTCGGGCGATGCCAATGATGCTTCCAACACCTCCAGTGGCGAAGGGTGGGTCAGCTGTAGCTCTGGATGACAAAAAGAAAATGCCGATTTCACGGCCTCGTCCTGCTGATGATCGCATGTCAGCGCTCATGGCTTACCGAAAGGCTAAAAGTTTGTGCTACAAATGCAGTGAAAGATGGGGACATACCCACAGATGTGCAACGACTGTTCCTCTGCACCTAGTTGAAGAAATGTGGGCATTGGCCAAAGAAACTGATGATGAAGTGAAATCCGAAGCTTCAGGGTCTCCTCGTGAGTGCGTGATTCAGGCAGCAGTTTAGGAACAAGTCTTGGCTATTTCGTGTGAAGCGGTATCTGGACCAGAGGGTTGCAAGACCATTCGTCTAAAAGGATTGATCCACTGTCAGGAAGTGCTGATGTTGGTTGATTCTGGCAGTTCGGGCAGCTATATCAGCCGTCATCTGTTACCGGTTATGCCTGGAGTTCAACAGATGCCCACACCTATTCGAGTACGAGTTGCTGATGGGGGTATTCTGAACTGTAATTATTTCCTTCCACACTGTAGCTGGTTTTGTCAAGGCTATACATTCATAACTGATCTGCATGTCTTTCCATTGAGTGGGTACGACATCATTCTAGGCATGGACTGGCTTGAAAAGCACAGCCCGATGGAGATTCATTGGGGAACAAAGACTTTATCCTTCCACTATAAAGACCAGCAGGTTCGATTACAAGGCATTATTCCTACTATAAACCGGTGCCCAGCTATATCTGGCATTCAGCTGCATGCACTCATGAAACAAGAAGCGGTAGAGCAAATCCTGGAGATCTCGGCAATCCTGGAAGAGGTCAATTATTCCTCAAATCATCAGAATATCAGTAACCTGATTACCGAATTTGAACATCTTTTTCAAACACCTACTGGCTTACCTCCTCGTCGGAATGTTGATCATGATATTCCTTTGTTACCTGGAGTACAACCTTTCCAGCTGCGACCATATCGATATACTCCGCAACAGAAGGATGAGATAGAGAAGCAGGTGCAGGAGATGCTTACCTCAGGCGTCATTCAACACAGCTCAAGTCCATTTGCTTCTCCGGTTTTGTTGGTGAAGAAGAAGGATGGAGAATGGCGATTGTGCGTGGATTACAGACGTCTGAATGTACACACAGTAAAGAATAAGTACCCCATGCCGATCCTGGACGAATTGCTGGATGAGCTAGCTGGCGCTACCATATTCTCAAAGTTGGATCATCGATCAGGATATCATCAGATACGCATCAAAGAAGGAGACGAGTACAAAACAGCCTTCCAAACCCATAATGGCCATTTCGAGTACAAGGTTATGTCATTTGGTCTAACAGGGGCACCAGCAACATTCCAAGGTTTTATGAACTTTGTCTTCGCACCATTGTTGCGTGTGTGGTAGTGTTCATTGATGATGTCTTGGTGTATAGTTCCAATATGGAGAATCATCTTGTTCATTTACGCCAAGTCTTTTCCTTACTCAGTCAGCATCAGTTACACCTTAAACTGTCTAAATGCTGCTTTGCGCAAACTCAGTTGGAGTTCCTTGGACACATCATCAGTGTAGGTGGAGTCGCCACTGATCCTTCCAAAATTCGGGTGATACAGAGGTGGCCAGTACCTACTTGTGTCAAAGATATAAGGAGCTTTTTGGGTATTGCAGGCTACTACCGGCGTTTTGTGCAGGGATTTGGTTTAATCAGTAAGCCACTGACTACTCTACTCAAGAAGGGCCACCAGTTTCTTTGGACAGATGAAACTCAACAGTCTTTTGATGCGCTTAAACAGGCTCTCGTGTCAGCACCAGTGTTAGCGCTACCAAATTTTACTCAACCTTTTGTGATTGAAGCTGATGCAAGTGATAAGGGTATTGGTGCTGTATTGCAACAAAATGATCATCCGGTGGCGTTTATTAGTATGGCTCTAGGACCAAAGAATCAAGGTCTTTCTACCTATGAAAAAGAATTTTTGGCCATTCTGTTTGCAATTGATCAATGGCGGTCTTATTTACAGCATGCTCCTTTTGTGATCCGAACTGATCATCAGAGCTTGACTCATTTACTAGCTCAACGGATTACTTCTCCGCTTCAACAGAAGGCCATAACCAAGCTTCTTGGACTCCAATTTACCATTCAGTACAAGAAGGGACAAGATAATCGTGTTGCTGATGCATTGTCTCGGCGTCCCGATCTCCACTGCGATCCAGATAATACTTGCCTTTCAGTTTCGGCAATATCCATCAGCAAACCCATATGGCTTGAGCAGATGGTTCAAGGATATCAGCAGGATCCGGCCACTATGCGGATATTGACGGCACTTTCTGTCGGCCAACATGTCCAGCATTTTACTCTTCAGGATGGTCTTCTCAAGTTCAAGGGCAGAGTGTGGATCGGGGACAATCCTGCATTACAGCTCAAATTAATGCAGGCTCTTCACGACAACGCCATCAGGGGTCATTCTGGTTTTCCTGTCACCTATAGGCGCATCAAGAATTTATTCGCCTGGACAGCCATGAAGAAGATGGTTCACCAGTTTGTTACCACATGTACTGTCTGTCAACAAGCCAAACCGGATCGAGCTAAGTATCGTGGTCTCCTTCTTCCTCTTGCAATACCTGAACATGCAAGGCAGACAATCACATTAGATTTTATTGAAGCCTTGCCTTGAGCTCAATCCTATAACTGTATTTTTGTGGTGGTCGACAAGTTCTCGAAATTTGCCCATTTTGTTCCCTTAGCTCATCCATTTACAATACCGATAGCTTGCTCAAGCTTACATGACTAATGTTTACAAACTGCATGGTATGCCGCGCGCCATCATGTCTGACCGTGACAAGGTGTTTACCAGCCACTTATGGCAAGAGTTATTTAAACTCTCGGGCACCTCACTTCATATGAGCAGTGCGTATCATCCACAATCGGATGGGCAGACCGAACGGGTTAATCAATGTCTGGAAGGTTACCTTCGGTGTTTTGTGCAAGCTTGTCCCAAGCAATGGATTAAATGGCTCTATTTAGCTGAATTTTGGTACAATACAAGTTACCACTCAGCTATCAACGCATCCCCGTTTGAAATCCTGTATGGGCATTCACCACATCATTTTGGCCTTGTTTCAAATGATGTCTGCACTGTCCCTGATTTGCAGGATTGGCTTAATCACCGTGATCACATGAATGCATTGGTGAAGCTTCATCTCCGACGTGCTCAACAACGTATGAAGCATCAGGCGGACAAGCATCGGTCGGAACGCACATTTGCTGTTGGCGATATGGTGTATGTCAAGTTTCAACCTTACGCTCAAGCATCAGTGGCGCCTCGGACCAATTACAAGCTGGCGTTTCGATATTTTGGACCCTTTCCCATTATTCGTAAGATCAATGAGGTGGCATATGAGTTGCAATTGCCAGCAACGAGTTCCGTGCATCCAGTGTTCCATGTTTCTCTTCTCAAGTCGGCCAAAGGAGCACCTCGACAGGTCAGTGACCACATTCCTGATCTCGATCAACAATTACAGTTTCCTTAGCGCATTTTGGATCGCAGGTTATGTCGCCATTCAGGAAGAGTGATTCCACAAGTGCTGGTGCATTGATCTACTTGGCCGAAATCTATGGCCACTTGGGAGGATGAACAAGCATTGAAGGATCAATTTCCAGGAGCTCCAGCTTGGGGACAAGCTGGTTTTCAAGGAGGGAAGGATGTCAGCAAACTACCCACAAGTCCAGAGCCTGAAGGATCTTTGAGCGTCATGCACCAGATCGAGATCGAAGGGCGAAGACAAGCTTGATGCAAGACGGGCCAAACAGGAGGACCAAACGAACCAAGAAGCCCAATCCATACCTCATCAGGCCAGAATGGGTTAACCAGTAAAAACGATGTGTTGCGTAAATACGATAGAAGTGTATGGCGTATACAATATAGATACCATAACTGATATAAATGGGGAAAGGGGAGGCGTAGAGAAAGCAGGCGGTTGGTGGTGGCGATTAGCCAGTTTTGGTGGCGATTGGCGGCGGAGGAATCTGTAAACCATACTTGTTCATCCGGTTATACAAATCAATAGCAATGTCTTTACATCATTTGGAGGAATCTGTAAACCATACTTGTTCATCCGGTTATACAAATCAATAGCAATATCTTTATAGATGACCTCTTGGGCTCCGCAGCGTCGGAAAGAGGACGCGCCACGCGGAGATCTTCGGAAGGCCGTGGCGCGGAAGGCTCCGGAAGGCGGTGGTGTAGAGCGCTTTGGATGGACGCATTCCATGAAGCGCAGAACCCCGTGGAACGGCCGGATCTGCGGTGACAAAAACGGACGGCCGTCAGCAACTGGGGGCTCCACGCTAATACGGAGAACAGCAGGACTTTTTTGAAAAACACGTGACGTGGCAGGTCTCTTCAACTTTAGGTGGGTTACTTTCGGAAGTCTTCCAAACTTTAACTAAAGTCTTCCGACTTTAACTAAAGGTATGTTACTTTCGGAATTCTTCCGACTAACTTTAGGTGGGTTACTTTCGAAAGTCGGAACACTTTAACTAAAGGTGGGTTACTTTCGGATTTCTTACAACTTTAACTTTAGGTGGGTTAGGATACATGCCAGACATATGCCAGTCTCTATCTAGTTCCTTTACTATTATATCCGCCAATCCCAATTCATTCCTACAACCTCCTTTTCTACTTCCTCCTCGCCGGCGCCGAGACGCGCTACCGCGTCTCCCGGCTCCCGCTACCAGTTCAGACCCCCCAGCTGCGTCCCGGAGCTCGCCGTCACCATCAACGGCCAGACGCCCATTGGTCCCACTGTCCACGCCGCGAAGGGCGGCTCCGTCGACGTCAACGGTAGCCTCATCGCCAACACGTACAGAGCCCGCCAAGGCGTGGCGTTCTCGGCGGGGCACAACGGCCTGGTCGATGTGCCGGGAGGCCCCCGAGGCGGAGCCGCGAGTGTACGCCGACCACGCCGTTCACTTCAGACGCGACGGCGCGCAGCGGTCGCCGGGGCTCAACGGCCAGATAGCCGTGTGGGTGCTGGAGGTAGACGAGGCCCGACCGTTCGCCTTCCGCCGAGAGCACGCCGTCCTCCACTACGATCGGCGGCACAGGAGCACCTACGAGCGAGCGCACCGTGCTGCTCAACGACTCGTGGCACAAGAGCACCTACGAGCAGGCCACAGGTCACCGTTGGGTTCCTCCTATATTTTTTTTTCTTTACTGGGCATTCTTATCTCTTCCTCCTTACTTCTCTCTCTTCGGGAGCCAACCAGCCGACGACGCCCGTACTGCAGGTTCTTCGAGCGGCGCCTTGCAGGTGCAACCAAGATGGTGACGATGCCGCCGACTAGCTTCGACATCCTTTGTCTCCCACCCACCGGCCTCACTCCCCTCCCCGCGAGACCCGCCGGCGCCTCCCTGAACAAGGCGTCCAAGAAACGCGCGGAGCTGCTGTGCGAGCCCTACGACGCCGATTGACGCCGCCCTCCGGGCCATGGAGAAGGACGGTGCAGGGGGGTCAGCCGGTCAGGTGAGCCACCGCGGCGTCTCCTACGTCGATCCCTTCCTGTCGGCGAGAGCGCTCGACGGACACCACGAGCTGCGCCTCCTCGGCGCCGCGGCCATCTTCACCGCGGCCAAGTACGAGGACGGCGGCACCACGCAGAGGCTCGAGGCCGACGCCGTCGCCCACCTCGGCGGGTTCGCCAGGAGCCATGTGCTCGACACGGAGCACGACATGGTGGCAGCGCGCGGTCCGACGACTCCGGCCGGCGCGGCTGCCACGGACGGCGACGCGGGCGACCACGGTGATGCGACCAGGTATGCCCCACCGCGCCGCCTCCCTTCCCTTCCGGCCTCGCCGCGTGCTCGCCTCTCCCGGGCGCCCCCACCCGGTCGGCCTCCTCACGGCCGGCGACCCCACCGTGCCGACCTCCTCCTAGCCGCGGGCCTGGCCGCCCGAGCGCTGTGCGGGCCGTGCCAGCACGGCCGTTCGCAACAGGGCCCGTACGCAACAGTGCTGTACCAGCCTGTAGGCCTGTTGGGTTGGACGTGCCTCGTCCTGGCCTGGCACGTCCTGGCCTGAAATGAACCGGGCCAGTGCCCACGTCTGCTCATTAATTAGTTGGTTTTTGTAACTGAAATTAGCTAAGGTGGAGCTGCAATCTCCTTTTCTTTTTTAATATCTTGAGGCGTATATGTTATATATAATAGCGCCAAAGAATGGAGGCCAACCAAGCTGTTCACGTGTTGTCATCCCGGGTGAGGCCCCTAAAAATCCGGAATTCGCGTTTAGATCCTTACGGGAAGATTAAAAATTATGTTTAGATTCTTTCGGAAGTTTTTTAAAGTAAAATAGACCCAAAAAATTTTGAATTTATGTTTAGGTCCCTACACGCGGTTTATAGCTGGATTGGAAATCGTGTTTATGTCCTTTCGTCGATTTTTTTTAGAATAGACCTTAAAAAATTCGAAATGGCGTTTAGTTCCCTCCACGTAGTTTTCTAAAACAAACGCGGATTCGTCGAGTGTTTATAGCTGAATTGGAAATTGCGTTTTGGTCATTTCGTCAATTTTTTTAGACCAGACCTGAAAAAAAACATTTTGAAAAAAATAGAACCGTGGTTCCGCAAAGTCGATTTGAAATAAACTCGTGCCAGATTTTTCCGCGCTACGGTATCGCGCGCGACTCAATCTAGTATTGTAGACAAGCGTAGGCAAACAAACGGCCAGGATATCTTCTTATCGTTTTAGGACAAGAATTTGGATATCGCTTGGCATATATATATGCACGAGTTCTGTTTGGCGAAATATAATAGATATGCATTGATAAATAGGCTTGAAATTAGTACCACCACACGCATGCACCGATGCACGTACATGTGGGTCAACTTTCTAGGAAGAGAAAATGACAAAATGAAATATCTAATGACTTGTGTTCGGGCGTCCGGAATTTTCGGACACAGTGCAATATTTTTTTTCATACGTGTTTAACATTTTCTACCAATATGTGCAACATTTTTCTTCGATAAACAGTGAATTTTGCTACAGTAAACAGATGTTGCAAGAGTTCACAAAAAATGTTGCACACGTAAGAAAAAAATGTTGCACGCGTAAAAAAAAAATGTTGCAAGAGGTGTCCGACGAGAAGCACAGTAATCGAACGTCTGATCCCTAGTATCTCCCAATGAAATACTCCCACCGATCACAAGGGCATGTCAATGTTTGTCCACCAAAATGTCACTTAGACCAATATTTCTTTTGTAAGGAAAAACTCCTGGTTTTGCATTTTTCTGTCATGCTGGTTTGTGGATAGACATGACGAATTTTTCGTTTAACAGCACCTATCCTCCTTGAGTGTTGTTATCTGATTGAGGCTCTATTTGGCAGAGCTCTATATTACAGCTTTACCTTAGATTTGGAATTTGTAGACCAAAATACAGTGAATTAAGTTTATATGTTTAGTCTAAAATGTAAACAAGATGACACACCTAAATACTTTTAATGTACATACAGCTCTAGTTCTATAAATTTTTGGAGTTAGGAATATTCTGCTTCATCAATTCTACGAATTTTGATGGAGCTGGAGTTATACTAAACACCCCTTTAAAAAGCTTGCTCAGTTTGACAGATACCGTATCCCTGAACTTGTTCATGCACGGGGAGCCAGTGTGCGAAGGGATTTTTTTAGGTGGCTCGTGATGTTTCTCGCCTTAGTTGGAATACTGCTAGCTTGGATTGCAATTTAGCCCCATAAATAATATGCAGTGCATGTGCTGTTACACACATGAAACTATAACCCTGCTCCTTGCGCTGATCTGAATTTACCATTGTTTACTTCAGTTAAAGGGTAGAGTAGTGTTACCTTGTTTTCTCATTTATAAACTTGCAATTGACTGTTTGTGTCAAGAAGTAATTGATTATGTCCTGATCTCATATGCCCCCCTCTTATTGATATTTCTCCGACCCAAGCAGCGATTTTAGAAGACGGTTTGTATTTAGGAATGATTGATCAAAAATTGATGACTTTGGTTCGCGGGCCAGAGGCAAGTGCATGGTGTGGCGACACATACATATCTAGTTGCACAAACTAGCTAACAAATTCTATAAATAGATTTAATCCGTAACGTATGCAATAATATCTTCTTATCTTTCTTTCTATTTTCATGTCGGTGTTACTTTATTAGGCGTTTGAAGATGTCGAGTAGATAAGGAAGTCAAATCTTCCTTCTACATGATACTTCTCGATTTACCATATATCTTTTATAAATAGATAAATATATCTAAACTGTGAATGAAAATGATTAAAGAGATTAGACGAGAAATATTTTCTTGTTTTTAGAATAATATGGAATTTTTAGCCATTTTTTAAAAATTAATGTGAAAATTTTTAATATTTTTGATTAATGTAAATGGTTTTAGATTTTTAATAATAATAATAATAATAATAATAAAATGATTTTCTGTTTAACATCAGTGGTTTTAGAATTTTTTTCTAATAAACGACCCCTCTTTTTCCCAAATGGGCAAGCTAGGACCGTCCTTTCCCCCTTCTTTTGCGCCAGGATCCGTCTTTTACCCTTCTTTTGCGATTTTCTAATAGTAATGATAATAATAATCTCTACTACTTCTAATTAGGAGTTGGTGGTGGTCATGAATAAGATTTGTTGTAGATGCATATAGCTTCTTTATTGATTAAATAAGATTGATTCTCTGCTTGCATTAAATCAAAGCTAAAATTATTCATATAACCTTAATTCTCTGCTAGCATGAAGAACTAACATTACTCATGTAATTCCACAAGAACTAGACAAGCAAGTCCCTTTGATGGATGAGATTGACTCCATGGCTGACTTTTAGTTTTTTGTCTTTTCAAAATAACTGTTATCATAATGGCCATAGTTAAAGTTGAAAGAAATGCATATGTATAATTTTTACAGGTGGATAAAGCTAATACAAAGCTAAGAAAGATTATTGTCGAGCTAAAAGAAACTGACAACCAGTTGAGAAGTTGGTTTTGTTGAAACCTGAAGTCTTATTTTACAAATTAACTGCCGTTGTATTGTTCTTAGTTTTACTGGCAAATCTAGGTGCTGTGTAGTTTTGATCGACTAGAAACTTCACAATTGATATTATCTTGATTTGCATCATTCTTTGTATTGTTGCATATCTCTACAAGTAAGTGTTCATCGGTTTTATCGATCTTTGCATGTTATCTGTTTAAGTTATTATTTGGTTTCCTAACCAGGTGAGTAGTTGGCTCTAGCTCTATCAGATCCGTGGATCTAGTGGAGCTGGGTATTCTTAACTCCACCAGATCCGTAGAGCTGGAACTGTGAGTACATAGAGTCATGGATCTGGTGGAGCTGGAGCTGTGAGTACATTAAGAGTGTTTAGATGGATCATCTTGTTTACATTTTAGACAAAAATATAAACTTAATTCACTTTATTTTAGCCTAAGTTTCAGATCTCAAGTGAAGCTGTGATATGGAGCTCTACCAAACAGGCCTTTAATTTACAACTTAACTACCATTGCAGTATTTTAGTTTTACTGACAAATCTGGGTGCTGTGCAATTTCAATCAACTAGAAACTTCACAATTGATATCATCTTGATTTGCGTCATTCTCAGCATTGCTGCATACATCTACAAGTAGGTGTTCATCAGTTTTATCGATCACTGCGTGTTATTCCTCGATGAAATAGGAGGTTCTCTCACTTTCTTATAAGAAAAATGTCAGTTAGTTTAATGCCTAATTCCTTGATTTTTGAAAATTTAAATTTGCTTTATTCTAACAAGGTAATAATATTATGTCTTTTCAAATTTGCTCCTGTGATGTAAGTGAAGGGAATTTAAAGAAATTATACTATAGCTGTGGTGAATATGGATATGCTCTCCTTAGGTGCTCTAAGACCATTTAAAATGGTAATTCTCATATATTCATCTTATATATCTTCGGTTTTAGTAATCGTATATTTTCCAATGGTATAATCTTTATCTTTATAGTACTGTATGCTTTGTTAACCAAAATCTCTTACCTGTCTAGCAAGCAATACTATGTTAGGCTCGTTTGGGACAATGAATTTATAGGATTCTTTTGGGAATTACATTGTTTCACATGAAAAAAATCATACATTTCTAATGAGATATTTTTATATAACCTTATCTACTATTCATTGTGTTTCTACATAAGTAGTACTTATATGCATCTAAAATTTGCAAAATATTTTGTAACATAAGGGCTTTCATATTACAAAATTAAAGATAATTTCAGCTAAGTTTGTAAACAAATGTTTAGAATTTTATACTTGATGAATTAATTTAAATATTTAATCATTATATATTTAAAGTAAATAGTATTATTTAGACAATATTAATATTCTTTATAAAAATTTTTATCGTAAATTAAATTTTTGTTATAAAGCAGGACAGATCCTCCACGACACCTCCTGACCCTTGCTTATTCCGAAGCCTTTCCACTGCTTTTGTGCTGCTTTACGACCAGGATCCCAGGCTGGCTGCCAGCAGGCCCAGCACCCGTTCTTTTCTCTGCTTTACGACCAGGAAACGTCCTTCCATTCTTTCGCTCCAGCCTTCAGGACCGTCCTTTCCACGTCTCTTTCCACTTACTTCTGCTCAAGGACCGTCCTTTCCACGCCCTTTCCACGTCTCCTTCCACTTCTTTTTGCTCCAGGACCATCCTTTCTACGTCTCTTTCCACTTCCACTTCTTTTGTATAGGTTATTTAGTCGGGAACACGTCTTCAGTGCAATCGATATTCGCCAGAATCTTTCAGACAATTCAACTAATAAAAGTTTCAAAAATTCTGAAAAAAATCATGGATATACATATCATTACCCCATCTACATATAAAATTTCATGATCAAATTCGTCCGCTAGAAGTTACAAAAAAAAACAAAATTGATCATGAACAGAACATTCCTCGCTCATGATCAAGTTTGTTTTTTTATTACTCTTAGCACAGGACGAATTTGATCATGAAATTTTATATGTAGATGGGGTAAGCCGAGATGTACATCCATGATTTTTTTCAGAATTTTTTGAAACTTTTGTTAGTTGGGTTGCACCAGCATGTCTAGTTGCACCTGATATTTTCCCTATTTAGTCTGGTACCATTCTATATCAATGTTGCTGGCAGATGCTATAATGGAGAAGATACGGGGCAATGGAATGATGAAACAGATTGTTGTCTCTCATGGTCTGTTTGGCATCGTTGGGAAATAGGAATAGGCAAGAGAATTAAGCGAGACTTCAATTCCCAGGGGAGCGGCAGGGAATTGAATTCCCTACGTTTAAGTTGTAAACTCCTATTCCCTTCTCCAATTCCCACTAACCAATCAAAAGATTTTATAACCCATCTCTCTCCATTCTCATTCCCTTCCGTCGATTCTCTCCAACCAAACAGGCCACAGAGACTACCCTGTTGATCACTGCTGACCAAGTAATCTCCTTTTGCAAGCACTGTTTAGTGTTTACTGCGTCAATCTTTATTAAGTTGTAGTTACGATTGCAGTAACAAAATTCTTGTGCAAGCGCTGTTGAATACCCTCTGCATTTTCCCTACAATCTGGACTGGATTTTTCCTGCAAACTATCATTACGGCTACCTTGTAGCTACATGACTATATTACCCTTAGGACCACCGTATTTCAGGAGTTAGTGCCTTAACAGCTTTTAACAGCTTTAGTTCAAGTGCTTCTAGAAATATGGTTCAGTATGTGTTGTAGTATATGTTTTCTTGACCACTGTTTGGGTTAGGATTTATGTGGTGCTAAAAGGACGATAGCACCAACCATCTGAACACATTCACATGGATGATTATCCTAGCAGTCTTGTAGTTTCTATGATAGAAGAAAAGGGTGCATACTAGCATATTTGTAGAATGGGCGACCTAACACATAATACTTAAATGCACACTGGTAATACATTCTTTTCTCTTTACAAAATATCTTGGACTTGAAAATACTTGTACTAACATGTTTCTTTAAATTTCATATAGCTGCCACCTTAAACCCCTGAACGTATTACTCATATGGCATGACTAATAATTTCTTGCCAAATCTCTGGGATGCTTTTTAAGTTCTTTTTAATGATACTGATATGGCGATGCAAGGTCTTCACGACGCCAATCTTTTTAAAGAAGGTTGGATCATTCTCGACTACGCTAGTTAAGAGGATGGCATATGATCACTAGACTACCTCTCGTATTTTTCTTATGTCATCTTAAATATAGTGCCACTTTCACATTTCCATCTCTTATTGTTGTCTTTGCTAACTTGCAGCACATTGGTGGGGTGTGTTTAGTTTAGACACACCCACGCTCCAGCAGTTGTCTCAGCGCATCGTTTCGCATTGCGCTTCTTCCAGCGGATGTGAGCGCAATTAGAGTATGTTCGTGTTCATCCACACCAAAGTTCACAACCGTCTGTCATACAAGAACCTCCACAAGTTGGTCTACGTTAATTACAATTTGTGGCTCAAAATCCAAGAATAAGAAAATGACAAGTCCACAACCGAAGACAATCCATTCTAACACCTTATGAGCTTACACTGTGCGACACTGAAAATCCAATCCAATAGTGGATGAAGAAAGGGAGATCCGATGCTGACCCCTTATTTAACAAGGAGGACATAGGGACAGAGAGTGACACCATCCCATCACACCTCGTGATAGACCCGGTAGACACTGATGCGTTGTGAAAGAATACTGAGGTTGCAAGTATCTTCGAATTGGTCGACAAGATAGTGAGTGACACTCACATGAAAAAGAGGAAGCACCAAGCAGTGACGACGATGGAGCAAGCAAAAAGGAGATCTCTCTCAAATGGAAAGGGGAAGCTTCCCATGCAACAAGAACAGTATGTAGGGAGTGATGACTAAACTGATAGCATTCTCGAGGATAATCAGAGCTTGTCGTACCAAGAATCTAATAACAGTAACTCCAAGACTGAGAGCGACGAAGGTTAACCCAGTGTTGATGCCCTCATCCCTCACTCCGAAGCATAACTCTCTATACAATTTATAGAGTTCCAGTATACTCATGTCACACAGGACAAAGACCATAGGGCTCCACAATCACCTAGAATGACTACTGCAAGCAAGGTGAAGGACCATCGACATAGACGTGATGTGCCGCAGGATAGCCGTAGCTCGTACAACGTCGCGGAGACGTAGGAGAGTTTTGGCTCATATGACCCATACGACTACATCATCCCGGATTTTCGTACGCAACCTCCCACTCAATGGGTATATGAGTGGTAAATCTAGAATTTTATACCATATTGTACCAATAGTGGGAAACGACTAGCCCGTGGTCGGGGCAAAACTGGTATGAATAGAATTTTATACCATGTTGTACCAATAGTGGGAAATGACTAGCCCGTGGAAAGGGCAAAGCTGGCATGAATATAAGGTGGATTTGCTAACTACACAAGGCTTGATGATAATGTCCACAGAAGCGTGCAACATAGCCAACCAAATGTATAACCAGTAATAGTACCCGTAGCCTCAAAGATGATGTTTCATTTCATTCCAACTCGATTTTTTACTAACATATCGTTCATGTAGGTCCAATATGGCATGTGTCACAATGGAAGACCGACGAAGCTATACTAATTGGGAACATTCATTTTAGGTGAGAAATGTTTAATTCAAATATCATTTGCTATGCTACTGAAATGAATGTAACTGAAATATGGACTTGTTCAATTGATTTGTATATGTATTAAAATGAAATGTTATTTGTTGAGATAGTACTGCTAATTGTGTATTTAACAACTTCAAATTGTCTAAAATATAGCAAAGGTCATGCCGAGATTTTTCTAAAAATAATGTAACTGAAATGTGGACTTGTTCAATTGATTTGCATATGTATTAAAAGGAAATGTTATTTGTTGATATATTACTGCTAATTATGTATTTCACAACTTCAATTGTCTAAAATATAGCAATTGTCTAAAATATAGCAAAGGTTATGCTTAAATTTTTCCAAAAATTTTCATATTTTTCCATAGTTGTACTATTGTTGCAAAATATGTACTTTACAACTTTTTCTTCAAATATAGGTAAGGTCATGCCAAAATTTTATCGTATTTTCCATAGTCTTTTATGCATTTCTAACATTTTCTTGACTTTTTGAGCCTTTTTGGCCTTTTACTAATTTTTCACATTTTTCTGGCATCCCCCCTTTTCCTCTATTTTCCATTTATTGCCGATTTTGCCTCCAAACCGTTTGATAATCACCCGATATCAATCGATGTTCGACGCCGCTGGCACCGGTACGGTTCACCTACATTTTTCAAACTGATTTGAATATCTTGTGGCTAAGATTTATTGGTTTATAGAAACCGAGTTTTCCTCATTGCTAGCTACTTTTGGTCGAATTGTATCAGGTCAATTGAATCTTTCAGCATGAATCTAACACGGGAAGACAACTACGGACTTGTTGACACCTTCTGCATTATACCAAAATATACGTCCATATGTTCCTTAGCCTTTGGATGATCTATCATCTTTCCAATTCTACTCATCGATTTGCATAGTGCTTCAATGTTCTCTTCATCTGGGTTCTGACAATTTCCCAGCAATTTTGTAATGCATTCATGCATGATGTGTTCTGTTAACGTCCTCTCCAGAAAAGTGACTGCCAGTCAAGTTTTGTAGTTCTAAATATCATGGCCAAAAAGAAGCACCAATTACTCTAGCAAGGTACATGTAAGAAATGCTTCTGTCAATGATGTATAAAAAAATGAGTTCTCTTTTCTAAGAGTACTTGAAGTTGCCCATAATGTTTGCCTATTTTGTACCTGTAGCTACAAGCAGCCACTCCTGTTTATGCATTTTGCTGTCATGGCTGGTTTGTGGCTTGACATGATGAATTCTTCGTTGACAGGACCTACCCTCGTATGTCTGGCACGGGGAGCCAGTAAGAAGGGATTTTGAGGTGACTTATGAAGTTTCTTGCCTTAATTGGAATTTGGAATACTGCTAGCTTGGATTGCGCTTTAGCCCCATAAATAATATGCAGTGCATGTGCTGTTATACACATGAAACTATAGCCCTGCTCCTTGCGCTGATCTGAATTTACCATTGTTTACTTCAGTTAAAGGGTAGAGTAGTGTTGCCTTGTTTTCTCATTTATAGACATGCAATTGACTGTTTGCATCAAGAAGTAAATGATTATGGCCTGATCTCATATACCCCCTGGTTTCATATATAGAAATCAACGTAAATGGAACTTGATTGATTCCCCAACCCAAGCACCGAGCAAGCCCAACAAGCTCCTAGATACTCGAAAAGAACGGTTGGAAAAAAAAAATCAAATTCTATGCACTCGTGGACAGAACACGATAGGAAAAACTTGAAATGTCGAGTGTCCTACTGAAATTACGCGATTTTGGAAGACGGTGTGTATTTATGAATGATCGATCAAAAACCGATAACTTTGGATCGCAGGGCCTTGAGGCAAGTGCACGGTTTGACGCGGCCCCTCCTGATTTTGACCGTTTCACCTTACCTCCGTGCCTTTTTGCCTCTTGCTCCCCCCATGTTTCATTTTTCTTCTTGTTTTAATTCTTGTTTTTGCTGACACACTTGTATGGTGTGTGGGCACAGGCCCTTATGTCCTCTCCTTCTCCATTTCAGAATAAAAAGAAATCCTCAAATATCCCCAGGCTTGGCGTGTCAAACTACGCTTCTGACCAATTGACGTTCTTTTTACATTGGCATATAAGAGTGGTAGTACTATCTCCAGTCACCAATAGTTTATTACTTGGAACATCGAAACATCTCTAAAACATAGCTTTAACCACTAATTTCTATTATAATATATTTATAAAACTAATAAAATTATAATATTATGGAAGTACTTTTCAAGAGAAATATATATATAATTTTTATATATCCAATTTAAATATTTAAAAAGATATTGACAGTTAAAGTTTCAAAATTTTGACTGCACTTTGTCCAAAACAACAGCTATTTGTGACCGAAGGGAGTAAACCTTTGAGTATGTTATATCCCATATGCTACTAGGATAGATTAACGAATGGTAATTTAGCAACAAATCCGTGTTGGTACCAAAACCGTTACTAAGTAGTTCTATATATCGTACTGGTCTTAATACCAGTGAATATCGGCCATCCCCGGCCTGGTAACGTCAATACCAGTCATGCCAATAGAATTGATAGTATAGTCTATTAAACTATATGTTATATTTGATAGTACTACTGTGTATGCGTATTTGGAGTAATATTATAAGTGAATTTTGGTGTACATATAATTAAACATATGTATACTTATAAATATATATTACTATTATATAAAACCCGGAACGATATGTTGGTTCAGAACGGTACTAGAATATATTATTTAAAAAGCTAAATCGGCGTAGCATCTGGTACCGTGATACTGATGGTATGCAGGCACGAACGGTGGGAGGAGTTGGTTGGAAAAATAATAAAGGAGCACACTCGACTATTCTTCTTTCTTGGTGTAAGCTTCCATCGTCGCACATACATCTCTTCTCGAGATTGCCATTCGCGCCGGCGCGGACAAGTGTCTGGCACATATTTTTCCTGCCATGTTGCTCGCTTTCCACTTTGGACAACTTGGCCTTGTAATTGTGAGACCATTATTGTTCCGTATGTCAAGATATCGATAGGATTAATTCAATGCTATAAATTTTGGTAGCTCTAAAGAATAATAAAATGTCTGGTTTTTTAAAAATTGGCCAAAGCACTGACATACATTATAGAAAAAAAAAAAACAACAAACGAGCTACATACGTACTCACACACCCCCACACACACGCTCTCTTCATGTGCGCCCGAGCTGAAAGGGAGTCGAACGCGGACGGACGGAGCCACTTCCGCACACTCCAGCCAAACGGCCTTCACGCCGCTCGCATAAAATGTCTGGTTTACCTCATCTTTCTGAGACGAGGACATACATTCTCTAGCAAGGTAGTACTACGTATTAGTATATAGTACTAGCTAAGATTAGTACTATGTGTATAATTGTTTCTGTCTTTGTTGATTGGCACAAAATACATATAGTATCGTTATGAGTAATCCAGCTTCTTCGCATCATCATAGTTTTTGTGTTCAACTATTATTGCAGCATGAGCCAGCTAAAACTCTCAATTTGGGGCTACATCTGTATTGCCATATCCATTTTAGCAGTGCAGGAGGGTTGGGCATGTGAAATTGGTGATTGTAGTATCTTTTTGATGAGAATGATGTTTATCTCCAGATGTATGACCATTGATCGCGTCGCGTATTAGTGGTGTACGATATTTGACTGGTTAATTAATCTACAACGTGGAGTATAATAAAAATTGTAAATAATACTGCAAATTAGTAGATTGATTGTTTGCTTAACTGCGCTCTCAGGGCCAACCCAATGACGGTGGTGGAGGCGGACGGGCCGGGCACTACGTGAAGCCGTTCGTCGTCTAAGAATCTCAACATCTTCTACTCCGGACGTTGTCCGCCACACGTCTATTTTGATGTAGCATAACCTGATGTTTTACCGCTTTGAGGAGCAAGTGGCACGTCATGGATAGCACAAGTTGCACTAACAATTGCGAAGTTCGATCCGTACCACAGAGAATTAATCTGTGGCCAATTGACATTGGGTCACAAAGGCCAAATAGCGTATTAGCCTGAACTTCTTTATCTACTTGCTGATGTCACTAGCGTATTCGTACGGGATGGTAATTTTATCTGATTACCCATGTATTATAGATAAAAACTCTAATAGAGACAGGTATATTCCTCTTTTATTACCTGTAGATATGTTTATGGGGTCAAACTCTAACCGACGGGCAAACGGATATGAGTATAGGGGAACTTCACGCGTACTCGTTCCGTCCGATTATCCGTCACCTCCATTGACATACGGGCTAGAACAGGCGTCCAGTTGACCCCTTGATCCCTAATTTGTGGTATCTTATTTGAGTAATTATTAAACTTAAGCATTTGTGTATTATTTGTCTGGATGCATTATTTTAATTCTTATTCTCATGTACATTTTAATTATTCTTCAATCCACAGAATATAGCTAATGCCTATAACTTCATCAAAAAAATTGTATTAATACCATAGCTCATTAGCTCCTAGTGCCATTTGGTTGGAAAGATTGTTGATGGTGGTGGGTAAACGGGTATATCCGCGGGTATCGAATGTCCGCGGGCGATAGGCATGAGCGAGATTTTTCGCCCACGACTATTCACTAGTATACTTGTAAGAGAGATTTTGGTTCGCGGGTATGGGTATGAATAAGTACTACCCGTACACGCCAATCACTACATATAAGCTCTTACGTACCCCTCTGCATGGCAATTCACCACTCGAAAAGCTTAGAAATCAAACCGTAATGATAGCCATGTCGCAGCCAGACAGGCTCCTCCTTTTCTACTTCCTCCTACTCGCCTCCGCCGCCGGCGCCGAGACGCGCCACCACGTCTCCCGCTACCAGCTCTGGCGAGGCTGCGTCCCGGAGCTCGCCGTCACCATCAACGGCGAGACGTTTGGCCCCACCGTCCACGCCGCGAAGGGCGGCACCGCCGGGCTCACCTTTATTGCCCTGGTCTGCACCGACCAGATCTCCGGCCCGACGATCTGCACGGTGCAGGGCGCCGCCGCCTACGTCACCGTCGAGAACTCGCCCCTCACCGAGATCGTTGCCATCCACTGGCACGGCATCCGCGTCACCCAAGGTGACAACATTGTCGTCACCGTCACCAACTCCCTTCTCACCGAGAAAGTTGCCATCGACTGGCACGGCATCTGCCAGGCATGTCGTGACTCTTCCTCTGCTCCCAGCGGCGCCCGTTTAGCTCTTCAGCACCCGTGCATCGTCCGTCCATTAATTCTTGCTCACTATCTCCTAGTGTATATGCTGCAGATCGGGACGGAGGGCGTCGGCATGCAGCGCTCCGCCGAGCTCAACGGGCGTGGAAGGTTCGACAACTGCTCGACGATGGCGTCCTGCGACGCGACGCACCCGCAGTGCTCGACGCCCGTGTTCTCCGTGGTGCCAGGCAAGACGTACCCCTTCTGCATCGCCAGCGTTACCTCCCTCTCCGCTCTCAACTTCGAGGTCGAGGTGGGTAATCTATGACCATTTCCACCAAACTCCTCACATGCAATGAACACAGATTTTGCTCTCAGATTTGTGGCAAAACGCAGTGGAATATTCTGAAAGATCACGTACGTAAGCACGGACGTGTTTGTGTCATGTAGCCTCTTACGATCGATGGGCCGCGCCTTCTACGTGTTGGTGATGTGGAGATCACGGCCGGAGTTCATCTCGGCAGCTCGACTCCGGCGTTCACCGTCGTGCCCGGCAACCACGAGACGTCCCTGTCAGCGCACGACTTCGAGATTGACCAGGTGCGCAGGAGACGTGGACTAAGTATTAATTATATCCCCTCCAAATATATGGTCCACACGCCCTCCATTGATTCCTCAAAAAAAGAGAACATAATCATTTCTGATAAAATTGAACAAGTTAGGCCGAAAGTCTTTTTATTTGCATATACTACATGAAACAAAATTTTCCAAATTGAGAGGTAAAAGTGAACTTTCTTTGACCAAGAGAGTACGTAACCGGATATTGGAGCGATGTAGATAGGTTGGCTTGTCGGTATTCAGAATTGTCATTTTCGGTTGATGGAGCTACCATTTTGCCTCTCCTGGTGGTTTGATATTTGGTACAATTTTAGTGAGACCAACTGCGACGATATATAACAAAACACACACACACACACACATAAACACCCCCCCTCCCGCGTTTCATAATTTGTTTTGGTCAATCTTATTTCAAAATATCCGTTTCATAATATGTGTTTTCCAATCTTATTCGAAAATATAAGGCATGCGTCAATTTCATCGATCATTTCTCCTTTTTACTCTCATTTATCTTCCTTTTCTCTTCAACACATATGTGTACACCTTCACATGAAATATTCCCTCTCTTATTTCCAATGCATTAACAGTTGTATACTACATGTGAAAAGAAACAAATGGAGTAAAATTCTATAATTTAACTAGTTATACAGGTGGATAAAAGCTGCACAACTCATGCATGCCACTCGTGCGAAAGGAGATTACCTTCGTTTCCAAGTATTAATATTCGAAGCATCTTATCTTTTGACTTTGTTCACAGCAAGCTCAGTATATACATGGCTGGATACATATGATTATATATTGTTGTGACGTTGATTTGTATCTCTGAAGCTGTCTCATTCGGATGACGGGCGCGCATGGTTCAACTGGTCCTTGTCCGTCTCCAGTGTTCGCGACGCGATGCGTACAGCTGGCTACTCACCACCGGCGTTAGCTGGGGCAGCCGGCAAGATGCATCACATTGTCCCCACCCTATCAGAGCTCAGCTCCGATTTGCTCTTCGATCGGACCGTCCAATTTACCACAGCAAGTGGGATCGCTCTGATCATGATGGTGCATGTTGCTTTAGATGATCAGAGGAAGAAGAACAAAGGGGGAAGAGACGCCAACTTCGCCAAGGCGCTTCTGATCCTCCTCGCCATTATTGCTGCACTTCTCAACCCCGCAATGGCCGCGAGGCCATTGCACGGCGGCGGCGGCGGCGGCGGCTATGATCAAGCTGCCACAGGACCTGTAGCTGCTGCACCAGTTCTGATGCCACAGAGCATGGCAACTGAAGGTCACTCGGCGTGCACCAACGACCCTAACACGCAGGATCCTTACCATTGCGTACACCACTAGCTATCTTAGCTAGTACTATATACTAATACGAAGTTCTACCTGGCTGTAAGCACTATAGGAAATGACATGAAGCCGACGAAAATAAACCGACGAAAATAAAGCTAAAACCGACAAAAATAGCTATTTTCGTCGGCAAACCGACGAAAATTAGCCGACGAAAGTAATCTGATGAAAATACCAGTATTTTCGACGGCAATCGACGAAAATAAACGTATTTTCGACGGACCTATCAGCCGACGAAATTAATGCCTATGGACCAGCTGTCGACCTTCAGTGCTGACGTGGCACGATTATTTTCGTCGACCCAGGCCGACGAAAATACACATGCCACGTCAGCAGTCTTCCACGTTAGCCAGGCTGAGAGATAATTTCGTCGGCTTGGGTCGACGAAAATACTTCGGTAAATTTAAAAAAATACAGAAAATTGCAAAAATTCCAGAAAATTTACAGATTCACATATTCACAGAAATTCACTGCATGCATATAATTCACAGAAAAATTCTAAAAAAATTATAGAAAATTCTAACAACCATATAGTCATCACATCACTAATTCATTATAGACATTCACCTATATTCACCTTACAAATCCACATCACACAACAATGGTGACACATCAAAAACTTAGTTCCCTGAAACACAACACAGCCACCATTATTGGAGCTTAATTGATGTACTTCAACATTGCTTTGCCAGTCCACAATATTTTGGATATTAACTCCTACAACCAGCAAAATAGTCAAGCATGGTAAAAGAACTAATGTAGAACACTGACAAATGCAAAAACATAAGAGCATTACAATGTATTAGTTAATGTATGTGGGCACCTGGAAATATGAATCGATCCTCACACGTGCGTTGGACTTAGAGGTGACACCCATACTCCACTTAAGTGTATGCTCACTGCCACCCAAAAGTCCCGTGCACGGAGTATTGACTAAATGGCCCTCACTCAAGCAAATATGAGCCACATAGTCGCACCGTACACACTTACGCGTCCATGGGAGTTTCGATTCCATTCCGAACAACCATACCGGGATTGAGACCAACTCATCCACGCATAGCATTCGCCATCCGTCTCAGGACCTTGGTATCGCCCACACTCTCCAAGGGGAGCAAGAGCAATAGCCAAAGAACGACGGTCGCACGAGTGTATGCATCGATGGTTGATGACAATTCCAGGTACCCGGATATGTGTCTAGTGCTAGTTCCCAAGATCAACGCCTAGCACCCACATATCCCGCATTCGAGATGTATCGCAACACATACACATGAATCTAAGCAGTTGGAATAGCTTAAACATAAATTTCAACTATTACAACTACTTAATATTACAAGTAGTGGCCGACCGGCCAAATATTACATGTCAAAGAGTAAATTGCAGCGGAATTTAAACATATACCAAAAGTAGGACAGCGGTATGCCCATCCAATAACCCAAAGGCAACCGACTTGGAAAAGCCCAAGTTCATCCATCAACATCATTGTCGGACCCCGGAGTAAAGTACGTGTCGTCGGGGAGTTCTTCGATACCGTCGTCTATATTGTTAGGATTAAGCAACCATGAGTACACGTATGTACTCACAAGACTTTAGTGTATGGAAATACAGTAAATGCAGGGCTATAACAAGGAATTAAGCTTCTACACTAGTCTCATTTCAGCATAAGGCAGATTTTGTTTGCAAGCAAAAGATTCATAAAACGGTAACGAATTTGTAAAGAGCATTTATTATGAAGCTAAATAACAGTAAGTAGAGTTCATAGATGACAATTCACAGCCCTCCATGGCTGTGATCAACAAGTAAAAACAGCCACCAATGGCTTCCCAATCCACCAACTCATTCCAACACCATTTCCAAAAGTTTCAGCAAAAACAAAAGACTATACTTGACATTATTCCCCCAAGTTGCTCATGACCGTGAGCACGGCTAATTAATTAGATTTTAATCTCTGCAGAGAGTGTACACTTTACCCACAAGACATGATCTACTCTTCTTGCCAAGCTATTAACACACTTCCTTTGGTGTGTCGGCAGAGTGATCATGACAAAGCCGCTCAACTAGTTAAAGCTTAGCCTTGCACCAATGACAGTGATGTTAAACCCTTGCCATAGTTCCGGAGATCCCGGACCGATGGTGCCCCATCGCGAACTCTCCCCATGACAAGGCATGCACCGTTGTATTGGAATGCTTGGGCCCCAACACCTCGGTGAAGGGAGCACCTAGAACGACTCAAAGACATCGGATCGTCCATACTACTCCGGCCTACCAAAATGCAAGGCTAGACTTTAGCCAATCTAGTGAGCTTAGGCTATCCCATACTAGCACATGTGGTTGCCTTTGAAACACTTAGGTGATAGCATCAAGTTCGGTCCTTAATTGACCCGGCGAGGATCTCCCCTAACTACGCGTGAGGTCCATTTCACGCCTCAAGTTAAGTAATAACTCGCCTGCGTCTAAATCATAAGTTTTGAGTTGATTTTACTAAGATACACGGAAACCATACCTCGGTTCCGTTCAATTTAAACAAGTTTGCTCAATGTAGTTGAAACATCTCCCATTATTTTGAAATCAATCTAATGAGCAAGTCTAAGCATATACATATGTTAATCTCGCAAGTTTTACCCAAGTGACATTAATTATTGTCTACACCATTACTAGGTTACAATGGCAGTGATTCAAATGTCAAGGTAATGGGAATGCAACAATTGGATTTAGCTACCATCACCCACAATATAACAAGTTTAGAACATACACGCATGCATATAGTTTTGATAAAACAAAATATCATTGCAAATATGGGATCAAGATGGTCAAAGGAGGTGCTTGCCTGGTTGCTCTTCGTCGGGAATATAATCCGGATCGTAGTCGATGTCGTTATTAATCGGATCCGAAATATCGTCTTCTACGCGTCGAATAATAATAACCGAGACAAAAGCAAATAACATCGAATCAAAATGGGACAAAAGAAATCAGATGGAAATCTAAATATAAATAAATCATAGAAACAATTAAGGTTTATGCATATTCGTTCATATTGTTATCTGCTTCCGTGTCGATTGTTATATGGTTTCTTTTTATAGGCTATTTATTCTTATCTTACTTAATTCTAAAAGCTAAGATTATGCATTCATTTATTTATAGTATCAAATCCAAGATGCAAAGGTCATTTGGATTAATAGAATTATTCATTAGTCAATTTGTTGTATGTTGTATATGTGAATAGTATTTATTTCGAGTTATTATTGCACAAGAGTTAGTGTGAGTATTCTAGACCTATTATGATAGGTTACCAGCTACATTTTCGTGTTTCTTAATAAGGTTCTGGTGATACAAATGTTACAATTAATGATTTCCTTACTTGCAACTAATGTTCATTCGTTTATATTCTGAGCTACAGGAATATGAATACTTAGGGTTGTTAGGCTAACAAGATTAGTATGCAGATTATGGCGAATTGAGATTATCTTTTCATAATTGGATAGTCTATATATTGGACAGCACTACTAAGCTAATTTCATAATTTTTAGGGTTTGGACAAGATATTGTATTCATCGCTAAAAAGGCTAATGTGATCTTATATAGTTTGCATTATTCGAGTTCGGCCGAGTGGAGTTTTACGATTAACAACTAAAGGTTTGCTTGAATAGTACTTAACTTTAAGTGTTCATGCATGGGAGCAATTTCTACAAGTTAGATCTGTAATTTAAGGTTATTTGCTGTTACTACATAGTCATAGGGTGATTTCTTGCATTGCGGAAATTTCGGATAAGGGTTTCTATTTACGATTACCCACGTATAACCGTTCTAGAAACCTTATTACTTAGGGTATTTGCATTGATGAGTTTTATATGGTAACCAAGTTATAATTTGAATAATTTTCTATAATTTGGTTGTTCATATACTGGGGTATGATTCTGGACCATTTCCCCAAAATTTTATGTTGGGCCGAGTAATTTTACAAGCCACCGAAAGTGCTTAAGTGATTCTGAAAATGTGCAGTTGTGGTCACTTAAGGTATTTGTAGCAACTAGTTTTATATGATAAGAAGGTTGTAAATGAAGTATTTTTCCAGAACATGGTAGTATAAGTATCATAGAATGTTACTCAGCTATTCTTTCACTATTTTCATGTATATAAGATATTTTACGGGTTGCGAAAAAGGCTTATATGACCACATTATTCGGCGTAGTTACGGTCCAGTTTTCATTCTTCGATTGCGATCACACCTTATGGGATAATCTAACTATTTTTCAGGGATAAGCTGAGGTAACCCTAAGAGTGTTTTAAAGTTAGTTTCATGATTTTTCACCTTCGTTAAAGACGTTTTTCATACCAAGTTCATTTGACGTAATATGACCTAACTCAAAATTATTCATTATGATACCATTTTCCCAGAGCAAACAATTATATGACATTTTAGGGTTATAGCATTTGGTTTTATCGAGTTTGGGGTTCTTTATGACGCTTCGCCAATCGTCCGCTTTTACCGATCGCTTGTTTGATTTGTGAGAAAATATGGCAAACCAATGTGAAACTTAAATGTTCTTATATACTGGTGATCTATACAAACCCAAGATTGCATCCAAACTAGTTTCATCAATTTTTGAGTCCATTTAATCCATATTTTAACTATTTGAATCTTGCATGATATTAAGGCTTGGCACAATCAACTTTTGATGCAAAACACATTGAATCCTAAATCTTTTTACAGAAATGGGACATTTGAGATTGCAGGAGCATGCTGGATTTATTTCATAATTTTAGAGCTAGGATTATCATAGTTCCTTCATAATACTTAAATCATGGCTTTCATTCAACTCCTAATTAAAAGTTTTTGCAGCAAGCAACATATAACTTTTTATTGCATATTCTGAATCTTTACTGACTAACTCAAAATTAGGAATTGAGTTTGCATTAATCGGAGTTTCACAGCAAAAGTTATAAGTGTTTCATTGTGCAAAGCAAAAATAAGAAAAATAAAAAAAACTAAGTGCAGATGTGAGGATCGAACTCAGGATCTGTTGAATACAAGCACTGGTGCACTACCACTACACCATGCATTTTCTTGTAACAAGGTCTCATGCTTAATTAGTTAAGCTTACCAACACAAACCCTAGAGCTTCAAAATTGCAACAATGGCGCTGGCTGTGGCTGGTTGGTTAGCAGACTTGAAGAGAGAAGCTGTGGGGATTCGCCAAGCTGGAGCAGCACCGTGGTGAGGGGAGGAGGCTGCCTTGAGCTGGAAAGGAGGAGAAGACTCGGGATACATGAACTAAGTGAGCATGCACGCAAAAGCGGGTTGACGAGAAGAGCTTCACCGGTGATGTGGGTGAGGGGTCGCTCACGCCGCGTGCTAAGGAAGAAGAGTCTTCATGTTGGCTTTGCACAAGAAAAAGCAAAGCATCTCAGAGATGAAGCAACCACTGTGCACAAGAATGAAGCAAGGCGGGTTCACTGGTGCTGCGCCTGAACCCTTCGGCTTAGTGCTTTGCTCGGTGAGGCTGCATGCAAGGCGAGAGCTCAGAGATGGAGCAAGAATGTGGCAGAAATAAGACAAGCAATGCTTTACCGTGTGCTCGCTGAACAATGCGGCTCGGTCTTGTGCTTGGCGGATGAGTTTCACGGCAAAGAGAGCAAGCAGATGAAGCAAAGGGAGAGAGGAGACCGGTTTCTGGTTTTATGGCAGCGCAAGGCGGAAGCGGCAAGGTTGGAGGCGACAAAGCAGGGAGAGAGTGGGTGACAGCGTGGAGGAAATCTCCGCCGAAGCGACGCAGCAGAGATGAGGAGTACCGAGGCGGCGTTGGGCAAAGCCCGGGAAGGAGAGAGGGAGGAGAGAAGGAAGGAGGGCTGGCCAGTGGGTCGGGGGCATGCGTGGGGCCACCTGCCATGAATTTGCCGAGATTTCATCGAGTGAACCGGTCGAATGAAGCAAATTGGACGATTTTAAGTCTGAATTGACATGTCATTTGGGCAGACTTGGTAAGGGTGATATCTCAGATGAAAAATTCTGTAAATTTTTGAGTAGGCAGCCTAGAAGATCTACTTTCCATTTTCTTTGGTTTCATCTCAAAATCTATTGCCATTTGAGAACAGTAATTCTTCAAACTAGACTGGTTTTCAATCTGTTTTTGAATTTTTAAGCTCAGTAAATGGTGTGCCAAAATTCCGAAAAATTGATTTTTATTCATCTTTTGGTCTCTAATATTTTACAAAATTATTTGCTATAGCATGTCGTTTGAGTTTTCTTTGAGTTTCATTAATGGGTTGGATTTGGCAATTAAAAGACTGACTGCTCCAAATCCTTGTTACTGTTTTTGATTTTTCTTTAAGAGTAAATAAAGTCTATTATTTCTGAAACATTGTTTTTCAAATGAATTTGAGCTAAGGATGTTTCTGTAAAATTTTCAGCTCAAAACTTTACTCCATTATTTAATAAAAAATTCTGACATTGCGGATTTCAGATTTAAGTGGTATCTGTTTTTGAATTTTAAACGGCAATAAAACTAATTATTAGTTTTTGATATTTTTACCATGAGTTAAGTATGTTATGTGGAATACATGATAAAATTTTCAGTGAGATATAAGCTCTTATTATTTTTGAAGAATTCTGTCATGTCACTATTGTGAAGTTAAAACATGCGCTTTATTATTTACTTCTTTACTTAAATCATTAAAAATCTTTGGACAGCTGAAAAGATGTGGTGAATAATTCCCATAGTTTAATGGCATTTTACTGGCCTTTTACTTTTATCTTTTACCTTTTACTTTTACTCATTTACTCATTTCATTTATTGGTTTTTCTTTTAAACCCAAAATTCAAGAGTAATTAATATGGTTGAAGTTGTTTTAGAAAAGATGGGAATTCAATGTATGATTACCTTCTCAACTCATTTTCAAAGTTTGTTTATTTTGGACCAAAAGTTTTAATATAGCAACTTGTTCTTTTTCTTTTGGGTTGACAAACTAGAAAATGAAGAAAAAGATAATATTTAAAATAAAAATCTTGGTTTTAGTTAAACTGTATGCTCAATTCCATTTTTAAAATTCTAAATTTTCATTTTTATTATTTTTGAAATTTTGGGATGTTACAAACCTACCCCCCTTACAGAAATCTCGTCCTCGAGATTTGCGGGGACTAGATGGGTTTAGGGAATGTTTTCATTGATGATTTAGTTATTTTCTTGTTGCATTGTCTTTAGTTCAGTTGTTTTATTAAACCTTTTTGTTGTTTTCCTGAGTTGATGTCCCAAGAATGTAGAAGATTTTTATTTAGGTTTCAAGTAAACAAATGAGGGACATTAACGCATTCTACATATCTCTTTTTATTGGTTAAGGTTCGCTAACATAGATAAGCTGGTTCAAGGAGAGGTATGGAATATGTTCGAAGAAAGGATGTATAGTAACTATAGTGTTTCTGGGAAGGTCCAAATGTCGACATCGAGGAGGGTATTCAAATACAACGGCTAATTTGTGTAGGTCAACGAGTGTTGCTTAGGCTAGTTGCGAATTAAATTCCATTCTAGGCTGACCTCTTGGGCACAGGAGGTGAAGGTTTAGATTGAGAGCAGGGTAGAGATACTCAAGAAATAGGTTGAGGTAGACATGAAGGTTAATTTGAGGAGACTGTGAATCTTATCATTTATTACTTCCAGTGGATATATTGGTGGACTAGGTCACGGCATCCTACAACCATGTTTGTTGAAATGCTGAGTTCGGGGAAGGGTGGTCGGATGGGGTTAATCCAGGTTACAAGCTAGGCAACATTCCGTCCATTAGGGCATTAATTTGAGATTGGTCTTTACTTGGATTAGGTGATTGTCAGTTAGTTTATAAGGCAACGTTTCGTTGCTTAAAATTTTATTAGTTAAGGTTTCTTATTATGTAGGGTTGGCACATCGTAAATTTTCAACCCAAGGGTTTAGTATTTACGAGAGTAACCCGAGGATCACTACAGAAGATCTTACAATAGAACTCCAAAGTACAAAGGATCACATATTCAACCAATACATAGGGAGCATATAATTACTCTTTAGCTACGTATCTAGCGATTTGGCCTAACAAAGCTACCTCTAATGCGGACGCAAAATGGGGATCCTCTCTTTGTTCTTAAGACGTCACTTGCAGCTAGTTCGAGCGAAGTCGAGACAACAACTGCCCTTTTGTCATCAACACGCAACTACTACTAGTTATTACCGTCATTGTCGCTCTCTTTTCCCTTATTTCCCCGCAACTAATGTGCAGTGATTTTTCTTTTCAAAAAGGCAAATAAAGAATTTGGAAAATAGATAAGGTTTAGTTTTAATGCATAGGTACCTCATGAGGAGTACATAGAGCATCAAGGATTACGAATGACCCAAAAGGAGAAAAGAACCATGCAGGCTAATCAATTATACTTCCAAGGATTGTTAGATCGAGAAGATCCGAAAAGGATTTTCGAGGAGATTTGTAAGGACTTGGTTGCAGTTATTATAGATCAAGATTATCTCGAAATAATGATGGCATCAATGATAAGTTAGCATGCTTGGAGGGAGATTGAGATAACACTTGATTTCATAGACATTGTTAGTAAGTACTTGAGTTACTCAGTGATAGATCGATCTTGAGTTACTCCTGTGATAGATAGTTCTCAAGATTAGGCTTCAGACCAATACCAAGTAGATTTGAGACAAGAAATATCCATTGAGATCTTGATTTTTGAAGGTTAATAGAAACATGAGTTAGTTAGATCTCGCACAGATAAATTGCATGATAGATCGATACTTTTTCATCTAATGATTCATGGACATAATGATCGATTTGATGATTGATAGACATAGATACAGACTTGAGGATTCATAGACACAAAGATCGATTCAATGATTGTTAGTAGACCAATGATAAAATGATAGATAGGAGGTCACACTTGCATAGTTTCAAAGAGATAGAGCAAGATCAAAAATCATAGTCGATTCGGTATGAGAAGAATGAAGAGCATTATTCATGATACGAGGATGATATTTGCCATGCAACGAGATGCACTTGATAGTTAGGGTACACCAGAGAGGTTCACATTCTTTTATGGAAGTAGACGCATATGGGAGGATAAAACTGATCCGTAACTATTTACATGATGAGAATGATTTAACTTGGGGAAAGGTATGCGATACGTCGGAGTGATTGAGATGAAAGCTAGGTAGGATGCATAAGAACTAGAGTGATCGAGAGAAAGGCAGAAAATGCATCTCAGGGAGAGTATATAAATATGATGACAAATTTGGACAGCTATACGGTTGTTGATGAGATCACGTACGTTGAAGATGTATTACAAACGCAACATGGAAGTCAAGGTGTTTGATTCAAGTTGGTCATTCGTTTTATGAGCAAATTCTGAAAAAGTTACAGAATTTGGAACCATAGGTGGAAAGGATAATAGAGATAGCAAATCAAAATACAAAAGAAAGTTTTGATTTGAAATAGAAGTAGGGAAGAGTTAACATGCATAGTATACATTTTCTTTTTAAACATATTATAGGAAACTTTGAGTATATTCTTTTTTTTAATAGATGGACACAAGCTGCACCCACACCATCTTAATGGGATAGCATTTGTTACAGCTTGGGCCTGGCAACAAAATAATCAAAGATAGCTAGGGAGAGGTGCTAAAACAGAAAAACTGTGATGCTAAAGGTTCTGTCCAGCTGGTTTGTAGAATTTTTAGGTGCTGCTAAATAGCTGATAAAATTGCGAAAATTTTTGGGTAGCTTTATGGAATAGCTATGCACCCATGGTAAAATTTTCGAAATTTTTACACTGCTATATTTCCCAAAAAAATTGAAGAAGTGAGGTTCTGTCCAGATTAGTCATTCTGCGCGTACTACCCCCCCTTTTTGAGTTGCAACCCTTGTTCCTTAAGTCGGAATTTCACGAAATCCTATGGGCTTAGTCTCTACCCAGAGGTGACCCTTTCCAGAGTTTTAGTGAAATTTTCTATGTCTCTAAGTTGAACAAACAAGAGCCTAAATTTCCTTAACCTTACATTTACTTGCGGCCTATCTAGTTGTTGAATCAAGGTAAGGTTTTTGGAAATTCTCTTCTCCAAGGAGATGGTTCAGAACAAGGTGAGGTTAAGAGCTTCACGCTAGTCCTAGCAAATTTTAGAGTTCAAAACTTCAGGTTATATAAGTTCGAAACTTGGTTTCAATCAAGTGGATTGACATGAGAAGTAGAACAAAGTCTTATGGTGTCACTTTTCCGGAAACCGATCTTTGAAGTTTGAGGTGAGTTCAAAATCCTTTTGAAAAGTAGGATAAGAAGGAAAACCTATAGAAGGGATGAGAATAGCATTCTACATTTTCACAAATAAGCTTTTATACCGAAAATATTCTTTAAGAGAAAGCTTTGTCCTTAACTATCGACCATGCTAACTAAGGCTTTTCTCTACAATCGTATGGGCTCGATACCACCTCTTGTGGGCACCGGAAATATGAATCGATCCTCACACGCGTTGGACTTAGAGGTGACACCCATACTCCACTTAAGTGTATGCTCACTGCCACCCAAAAGTCCTGCACGGAGTATTGACTAAATGGCCCTCACTCAAGCAAATATGAGCCACATAGTCGCACCGCACACACTTACGCGTCCATGGGAGTTTCGATTCCATTCCGAACAACCATACGGGATTGAGACCAACTCATCCACGCATAGCATTCGCCATCCGTCTCAGGACCTTGGTATCGCCCACACTCTCCAAGGGAGCAAGAGCAATAGCCAAAGAACGCACGCAGACGCAGTGTATGCATCGATGGTTGATGACAATTCCAGTACCCGGATATGTGTCTAGTGCTAGTTCCCAAGATCAACGCCTAGCACCCACATATCCCGTGATTCGAGATGTATCGCAACACATACACATGAATCTAAGCAGTTGGAATAGCTTAAACATAAATTTCAACTATTACAACTACTTAATATTACAAGTAGTGGCCGACCGCCAAATATTACATGTCAAAGAGTAAATTGCAGCGAATTTAAACATATACCAAAAGTAGGACAGCGGTATACCCATCCAATAACCCAAAGGCAACCGACTTGGAAAAGCCCAAGTTCATCCATCAACATCATTGTCGGACCCGGAGTAAAGTAATGCGATGTCGTCGGGGAGTTCTTCGATACCGTCGTCTATATTGTTAGGATTAAGCAACCATGAGTACACGTATGTACTCGCAAGACTTTAGTGTATGGAAATACAGTAAATGCAGGGCTATAACAAGGAATTAAGCTTCTACACTAGTCTCATTTCAGCATAAGGTAGATTTTGTTTGCAAGCAAAAGATTCATAAAACGGTAACGAATTTGTAAAGAGCATTTATTATGAAGCTAAATAACAGTAAGTAGAGTTCATAGATGACAATTCACAGCCCTCCATGGCTGTGATCAACAAGTAAAAACAGCCACCAATGGCTTCCCAATCCACCAACTCATTCCAACACCATTTCCAAAAGTTTCAGCAAAAACAAAAGACTATACTTGACATTATTCCCCCAAGTTGCTCATGACCGTGAGCACGGCTAATTAATTAGATTTTAATCTCTGCAGAGAGTGTACACTTTACCCACAAGACATGATCTACTCTTCTTGCCAAGCTATTAACACACTTCCTTTGGTGTGTCGGCAGAGTGATCATGACAAAGCCGTTCAACTAGTTAAAGCTTAGCCTTGCACCAGTGACAGTGATGTTAAACCCTTGCCATAGTTCCGGAGATCCTGGACCGATGGTGCCCCATCGCGAACTCTCCCCATGACAAGGCATGCACCGTTGTATTGGAATGCTTGGGCCCCAACACCTCGGTGAAGGGAGCACCTAGAACGACTCCAGTACATCGGATCGTCCATACTACTCCGGCCTACCAAAATGCAAGGCTAGACTTTAGCCAATCTAGTGAGCTTAGGCTATCCCATACTAGCACATGTGGTTGCACTGAAACACTTAGGTGATAGCATCAAGTTCGGTCCTTAATTGACCCGGGCGAGGATCTCCCCCTAACTACGCGTGAGGTCCATTTCACGCCTCAAGTTAAGTAATAACTCGCCCGCGTCTAAATCATAAGTTTTGAGTTGGATTTTACCAAGATACACGGAAACCATACCTTGGTTCCGTTCAATTTAAACAAGTTTGCTCAATGTAGTTGAAACATCTCCCATTGTTTTGAAATCAATCTAATGAGCAAGTCTAAGCATATACATATGTTAATCTCGCAAGTTTTACCCAAGTGATATTAATTATTGTCTACACCATTACTAGGTTACAATGGCAGTGATTCAAATGTCAAGGTAATAGGAATGCAACAATTGGATTTAGCTACCATCACCCACAATATAACAAGTTTAGAACATACACGCATGCATATAGTTTTGATAAAACAAAATATCATTGCAAATATGGGATCAAGATGGTCAAAGGAGGTGCTTGCCTGGTTGCTCTTCGTCGGGAATATAATCCGGATCGTAGTCGATGTCGTTATTAATCGGATCCGAAATATCGCTCTTCTCACGCGTCGAATAATAATAACCGAGACAAAAGCAAATAACATCGAATCAAAATGGGACAAAAGAAATCAGATGGAAATCTAAATATAAATAAATCATAGAAACAATTAAGGTTTATGCATATTCGTTCATATTGTTATCTGCTTCCAGGTCGATTGTTATATGGTTTCTTTTTATAGGCTATTTATTCTTATCTTACGAATTCTAAAAGCTAAGATTATGCATTCATTTATTTATTGTATCAAATCCAAGATGCAAAGGTCATTTGGATTAATAGAATTATTTATTAGTCAATTTGTTGTATGTTGTATATGTGAATAGTATTTATTTCTGAGTTATTATTGCACAAGAGTTAGTGTGAGTATTCTAGACCTATTATGATAGGTTAGCAGCTACATTTTCGTGTTTCTTAATAAGGTTCTGGTGATACAAATGTTACAATTAATGATTTCCTTACTTGCAACTAATGTTCATTCGTTTATATTCTGAGCTATAGGAATATGAATACTTAGGGTTGTTAGGCTAACAAGATTAGTATGCAGATTATGGCGAATTGAGATTATCTTTTCATAATTGGATAGTCTATATATTGGACAGCACTACTAAGCTAATTTCATAATTTTTAGGGTTTGGACAAGATATGGTATTCATCGCTAAAAAGGCTAATGTGATCTTATATAGTTTGCATTATTCGAGTTCGCCGAGTGGAGTTTTACGATTAACAACTAAAGGTTTGCTTGAATAGTACTTAACTTTAAGTGTTCATGCATGGGAGCAATTTCTACAAGTTAGATCTGTAATTTAAGGTTATTTGCTGTTACTACATAGTCATAGGGTGATTTCTTGCATTATGGAAATTTCGGATAAGGGTTTCTATTACGATTACCCACGTATAACCGTTCTAGAAACCTTATTACTTAGGGTATTTGCATTGATGAGTTTTATATGGTAACCAAGTTATAATTTGAATAATTTTCTATAATTTGGTTGTTCATATACTGGGGTATGATTCTGGACCATTTCCCCAAAATTTTATGTTGGGCCGAGTAATTTTACAAGCCACCGAAAGTGCTTAAGTGATTCTGAAAATGTGCAGTTGTGGTCACTTAAGGTATTTGTAGCAACTAGTTTTATATGATAAGAAGGTTGTAAATGAAGTATTTTTCCAGAACATGGTAGTATAAGTATCATAGAATGTTACTCAGCTATTCTTTCACTATTTTTCATGTATATAAGATATTTTACGGGTTGCCGAAAAGGCTTATATGACCACATTATTCGCGTAGTTACGGTCCAGTTTTCATTCTTCGATTGCGATCACACCTTATGGGATAATCTAACTATTTTTCAGGGATAAGCTGAGGGTAACCCTAAGAGTGTTTTAAAGTTAGTTTCATGATTTTTCACCTTCGTTAAAGACGTTTTTCATACCGAAGTTCATTGCGACGTAATATAACCTAACTCAAAATTGTTCATTATGATACCATTTTCCCAGAGCAAACAATTATATGACATTTTAGGGTTATAGCATTTGGTTTTATCGAGTTTGGGGTTCTTTTGCGGACGCTTCGGCCAATCGTCCGTTTTACCGATCGCTTGTTTGATTAGTGAGAAAATATGGCAAACCAATGTGAAACTTAAATGTTTTTATATACTGGTGATCTATACAAACCCAAGATTGCATCCAAACTGGTTTCATCAATTTTTGAGTCCATTTAATCCATATTTTAACTATTTGAATCTTGCATGATATTAAGGCTTGGCACAATCAACTTTTTGATGCAAAACACATTGAATCCTAAATCTTTTTACAGAAATGGGACATTTGTGATTGCAGGAGCATGCTGGATTTATTTCATAATTTTTAGAGCTAGGATTATCATAGTTCCTTCATAATACTTAAATCATGGCTTTCATTCAACTCCTAATTAAAAGTTTTTGCAGCAAGCAACATATAACTTTTTATTGCATATTCTGAATCTTTACTGACTAACTCAAAATTAGGAATTGAGTTTGCATTAATCGGAGTTTCACAGCAAAAGTTATAAGTGTTTCATTGTGCAAAGCAAAAATAAGAAAAATAAAAAAAACTAAGTGCAGATGTGAGGATCGAACTCAGGATCTGTTGAATACAAGCACTGGTGCACTACCACTACGCCATGCATTTTCTTGTAACAAGGTCTCATGCTTAATTAGTTAAGCTTACCAACACAAACCCTAGAGCTTCAAAAATTGCAACAATGGCGCTGGCTGTGGCTTCGGTTCAGTTGGCAGACTTGAAGAGAGGAGCTGTGGGGATTCGGCCAAGCTGGAGCAGCACCAGGGTGAGGGGAGGAGGCTGCCTTGAGCTGGAAAGGAGGAGAAGACTCAGGATACATGAACTAAGTGAGCATGCACGGCAAAACGGGTTGACGAGAAGAGCTTCACCGGTGATGTGGCTGAGGGGCTGGCTCGCCGGCCGGTGCTAAGGAAGAAGAGTCTTGCGGTTGGCTTCGGCTGCAACAAAGCAAAGCATCTCAGGAGATGAAGCAACGGCTGTGCACAAGAATGAAGCAGGCGGGTTCACCTGGGTGCTGCGCCTGAACCAGCTCGGCTTAGTGCTTTGCTCCGGTGAGGCTGCATGCAAGGCGAGGAGCTCAGAGATGGAGCAGCAGCTGTGCAGGAAATAAGACAAGCAATGCTTTACCTGTGTGCTCGCCTGAACAATGCCTGGCTCGGTGCTGTGCTTGGCCGGATGAGTTTCACGGCAAAGAGAGCAGCAGCAGCGAGCAAAGGGAGAGAGGAGACCGGTTTCCAGGTTTTATGGCAGCGCAGGGCGGAAACGGCAAGGTTGGAGGCGACAGCACGGGAGAGCTGGTGACTGCAGCCGCGTGGAGGAAATCTCCTGCCGAAGCAGCACGCAGCAGAGATGAGGAGTACCGAGGCAGCGTTTGGGCAAAGCCTGGGGAAGGAGAGAGGGAGGAGAGAAGGGAAGGAGGGGCTGGCCAGTGGGTCAGGGCATGCGTGGGGCCACCTGCCAGTGAATTTGCCAGAGATTTCATCGAGTGAACCGGTGCTGAACAGCAGCTGGACGATTTTAAGTGCTGAATTGACATGTCATTTGGGCAGACTTGGTAAGGGGTGATATCTCAGATGAAAAATTCTGTAAATTTTTGAGTAGGCAGCCTAGAAGATCTAATTTCCATTTTCTTTGGTTTCATCTCAAAATCTGTTGCCATTTGAGAACAGTAATTCTTCAAACTAGACTGGTTTTCAATCTGTTTTTGAATTTTTAAGCTCAGTAAATGGTGTGCCAAAATTCCGCAAAATTGATTTTTATTCATCTTTTGGTCTCTAATATTTTACAAAATTATTTTCTATAGCATGTCGTTTGAGTTTTCTTTGAGTTTCATTAATGGGTTGGATTTGGCAATTAAAAGACTGACTGCTCCAAATCCTTGTTACTGTTTTTGATTTTTCTTTAAGAGTAAATAAAGTCTATTATTTCTGAAACATTGTTTTTCAAATGAATTTGAGCTAAGGATGTTTCTGTAAAATTTTCAGCTCAAAACTTTACTCCATTATTTAATAAAAAATTCTGACATTGCGGATTTCAGATTTAAGTGGTATCTGTTTTTGAATTTTAAACGGCAATAAAACTAATTATTAGTTTTTGATATTTTTACCATGAGTTAAGTATGTCATGAGGAATACATGATAAAATTTTCAGTGAGATATAAGCTCTTATTATTTTTGAAGAATTCTGTCATGTCACTATTGTGAAGTTAAAACATGCCGCTTTATTATTTACTTCTTTACTTAAATCATTAAAAATCTTTGGACAGCTGAAAAGATGTGGTGAATAATTCCCATAGTTTAATGGCATTTTTACTGGCCTTTTACTTTTATCTTTTACCTTTTTACTTTTACTCATTTACTCATTTCATTTATTGGTTTTTCTTTTAAACCCAAAATTCAAGAGTAATTAATATGGTTGAAGTTGTTTTAGAAAAGATGGGAATTCAATGTATGATTACCTTCTCAACTCATTTTCAAAGTTTGTTTATTTTGGACCAAAAGTTTTAATATAGCAACTTGTTCTTTTTCTTTTGGGTTGACAAACTAGAAAATGAAGAAAAAGATAATATTTAAAATAAAAATCTTGGTTTTAGTTAAACTGTATGCTCAATTCCATTTTTAAAATTCTAAATTTTCATTTTTATTATTTTTGAAATTTTGGGATGTTACAATGTATTTGATAATTGCTGTGACTACTCATGCAGCTTTGTATCATGCATTGTCTTCACACACGTTTCAGAATGCCCAAGCTTTCTTTTATCTAGAGGTGGTGATTCAACTGTGTGTACAGATTCATTTTGGTATACTGACATGTTGTTTCAACAAGCTTTTCCAAAGTTTCTCATGATGTTGTTTCATTTATTTATTTAGGTTCGTCTATGGGACTACATAAATGGCTGCCTCCTTGATACATTTCAAGTCAGAGACAAAGATATTTGTTTCAAACTTTTTAGTAAAAAAACATTGCAAACTACTTTTGTGTCAGTTCGCAATTTTTTAAACTATTTTGTAGTTAACTAGTTCTTAAAACTCAGGTGGGAGAACTCTTAGAGCCAAATGAAACTGAAGACAGCAATCTAGCTAGCTGTTGCAGATATATGTTTGACTAATGATTGCTCGTTGGTTGCCGTAGCTATTCAAGGGTAAGCTTAAGTGGTGGCATTTCTCCAATAAGTAATATAATTTATTTTGCTCAGTAACATGGGTTCTTTTTAAACACTGCCGTTTGAATGGCTTAATGCTCTTAACATGCAATCTCATAGCAAAGAAGTTATCTTTTCTAAAGGTACGTTTCATGTTGGTAACTAAATATGAAAGAAAGCTAAAAATTGATAACTAAATAGAGTAAATGTCATTTGTCTTAGTACATACCTAGCTTTCCAATTAACATTTTTAGTACACAATCTCCTCTTGACAACAATCAATATTATGAAGTAACAATCAACTTTTGATGTAGGTCTGAAATTGAATAAATATACAAATAACACACATGCCACAGATTTATCTCACAAATACAAATTTACCTTGGTGAAGTGTGGAAGTCGTGACCACTACCCACATCGCCGCCTAAGTTGAAATATTGACTAACTCAGACCTACACAATTCACAATTTAATATCTAGTTTTTGAGATGATATTGTCCAGTCTTTAAAACTATACGACATAATAGCACCATCATGTTTCAATTAGAGAACCACTAGAGAATATTCTAATTAATGAAAGTATAATTTACATATATAGTGTCGATTCCAATTTAGAAAATAGTGTCGATTCCGTAGTGTATCACACATCTCTACCTAATGTATGGATCAGCTAGACAATATTTGTAGTTCTCTCAAGCATTGCTTTCGTCTTTCTAATTAGCTTAACTAATATTTTCAGTACAGTTTAAATGAGTGGACATGCGAGGGCAAGGAAGTGATGAGGTTTCAACCGCAGCAGTTTATCAACAATGTGCAGTGGGTTCTTCATTTGTGGAGTGACGTATATGTATATGATTACACATAAAGCAAGGCATCATTCGGCAAGATTACAATATAAAGCAAAGCATGAACTATTAACATATATAGAATAATAATGTTGTTAGGTTAATTTGTGCTCACATTAACAAATCGAAAATTAACATTAACGATGCTAGGGCATATATTAACATTGAGCACAATTAATATTACTAACATTGAGCATATACTACTAACACCGAAAATATGAGTTAATATATTACTAACATTGAGTATATACTACTAACATTATTAACATTGAGCATATACTACTAACACCGAAAACATTGAGCATATATAACATTGAGCACAACTAATTTTATACTGTAACATTGAACAAATACTAACATTGAGCTAGCACATTTAATATTGAGCATATACAACTAACATTGAGCATATACAACTAACATTGAGTATAATTAACATTACTAACATTGAGTCTATACTACTAGCATCGAAAACATTGAGCATGTACTAACATTGAGCACAATGTACTGATATATTAGGGCATCGATACTAGGGCATATTTTTTAGCAATCAAATTGACTAAATACATTACAAATTTCTACATGTACTAATATATTGAACTTTACCTGACGGACGGTGGCGTGGGGCGTCGGCGCTGGCATTGGTGCGGCGACGCGGTAGCACGAGAGGGGAGGCGCGGCACAGGAGCGGCGGTGGCGGCGGCTGTGAACGGAAGAAGTTCGGGTGCGGGCACGATGCACTGTGCACGCAGGCCACCTCCTTTTGCCTCCAAAGCATTTTCGTCGGCCTAGGCGCAGGCCGATGAAAATACCTGTCGTCCACCACGTGGCTTAATTTCATTGGCTCTGGCTGTCGAAAATATATGCGCATGCCACGTGGCGCGTTTTCGTCGGCGAGAACCGACGAAAATGGTCCCGAAATTTTTTTGAAAATTCTGGGCGCGATGACTTCCATATTTTCGTCGGCTTTGTCACGGAAACCGACGAAAATAGACCTAATTTCGTCGGTTTAATCGGGCCGACGAAATTATGCATTTATTTACATTAGTCTTTTTCTGGCCGACGAAAAAATGTCGATTCCTGTAGTGATGAGAATGTAAGTCCTCGTCTCAAAAAGATAAGGAAAATACGTTGCATATATCACTACTAGGGATCGGGCATCCACAAGCGGTTCGAAACCGCTTTCAGAAGCGGTTTTAGAACCGCTTGTAAGCAACCGCGAGTGATACCCCTTCCTCGAACCGCTTGTGGTTCGGCACCACAAGCGGTTGGGAAGGTGTCCAAGCAGGCTCGAGTAGCCACCACGTGGGGGTCTTCCACAAGCGGTTGGTGTTACCAACCGCTTGCAGAGAGGCAGTCAGCCAACGATAGGGAGGTGCCACGTGTGCTCTCTCCACAAACGGCTTGTGAAAAGGCTGACAGCATAGTATTTTGATTATATTCAATATAGAATATGTTTTGAGAGGGGTTTTCGATATAGATTTTGATAATTAAAATAAATAGAACTACAGGAGTTTTTTTTATACAATTAAATATATATTATTCATGCGTACTTATTCAAATAATTGCAGGTTCATTTACAGAAAAATACGAACTTAATAGACTAAAAAATGGACAAGTTGATGAACACATGAAATAATAAGCCACTTTTACAAGTTTCAAAGAATAAAAGGCCAGGCGAATGTTGAGCTCATTTCTTGCGTGCGTCGCTCTTTATGTCCTTGGTCGACGTTGATGTTGTCAGTTCACCTGTCCTTGTAAAAGGACCATCTCTCCAACCCTTTATGTGGAACTCGCCTTCGGTAGATACAATCTCGTCGAGAATAAAGCCGATGAGTTGTTCTTGGATTGCTGCAACCCGGTGCGGCGGGATCACACTTTGCACATCAATGTTGGGCTGATAAAGCGGGAAATAAATAAATCTCTGGACATGTAATTAAAGTGTAAGTACTAAGAAATTGACATGTACACACTACCTCGGCATTGCTTGTTGGCACATCGCCGTGGGTAATATTTTGCATATAATGGCACACATAATAGCCACACAAGTTGTTTTCAGCCGTCTGTTGTAGAACCATGCGATGAATTTTGAAAAGAAAAAAATTATTGGGATGAAAAATTGTTACGGCATATTAATATTCTTTAATACGTACTCGAGTGTTTATTTAGACATGAAATTCGTTCTCGAAAGCTCCTTGTTGCTTCTTTTGGAACCTTGCGAATGCCCTGTATGATGCGTTATTATGAATAGTAATTATCAGAGTTCGAATTAGCAAGGTATTTCAATATAGTAAGGAAACTATCGTATATATATGTGCTATATACCTGTTTAGGATGTCAATGATATATTGATATTTTTCCACCGGAGTCCTTTTTGAGTCTTGAATAATGATCTGGCTACTATCAAGCTTGATGACAAGAAGGATCTAGTGAAACCTATTCATGTATTGCAACATATATGTAACTAGCTAGTAGTATTATCAATGCCTTGGAAAAGATAAGAACGAAAGATTGTATATATACGTACTCGAAGTTGAAAGGCAGAAGTATGTACGGTTTGTAGTGCTGTCCCAAGAATGCATCTAGAATGTAATCCTTAACATCCTTTGGGTTGCATCGAAATAAGACGAACTCGTTAACAATCTCTGGGTCGATGAAGCCCACGTTGAAGATGTTCTATTTTTTACATCGTTGTATCTCCATTCTACATAGAAAGGGATAAGTTATTAGAGTTGTAATTTTATGGTACGAGGAAGCACACAATAAAGGTATGAGCTTGACACTTACAGGCACTAGCAGCTCATGAGAGACACGTTGATGGCGTCGACATGGTAAAAATTGTACAAGTCTTCGAATTCGAGCCATATGTTGTTGTCCCCCCGATAAAAATCTTCTTGTGTGATACGGAGGAGGAACATCGTTCTTCCTTGAGCGGACTCTGTCATGTACCATTCATAAAATTGCCGCATCTTGGTTGGCAGATCCTTTATCTCATTAGGGTCAATCAGCTCCCAGCCCAACTCATATTGCCATCTGACTTTTGCCATCGGGAGATCATCTGCTAATCCAAGAGCTGCAGCTGTGGTACTGAGTCCTGCCTCCTTCATAAATCTCTCGAGGTTTTCCTGATCTTGGTCTCTCTTCCTCTTTGCCATCGCCGCCTGACCATGTTTATTCTTCTGTGTAGCCTTTATTATTGTTCGTTCATAGTTTGACAGCACATGCTGTGGCTCTGCACGGCATGTCACGAAGTGTTCCGCAGCTTTTGGATCAATTGGTACCTTTGGCTCTGGCTTCTTTTTTGCGAAGTGTGCAGCCAATTATGCTTTGATGATCGCATCATTCTCCTCCTTAGTCCTATCATATGCCCTCTTTGAAGGTTCCTTTATCTTTTTCGATCGGCTGGACTCCGCCTTCTTGGGAGCGGGTGGAGGAGCCCTTCTGGTATCGAGCTTCTTCCTCATAGGAGATGGTGGAGGTATGGTTTTCCTGCTAGGGGAGTTCGTTTTTGTTTGAGATGCTGGTGGTGGAGTAGGGCTTCTGCGTGGAGCGGGTGGTGGAGGAGGCATGCTATGTTTTGCCGGTGAGGCATTGCGTGGAGGTGACGTTAGAGGAGGTGTGGGTTGCCGTGGTGAAGATGACGCCTCCACACCATCTGGAAATATAATGTACCATTTGCGCTAGAGGATAATATTGTGGAGGGCCTGTCCAAACTTGGTCACGTCGTCGCCTCCAGCAATATTGAGTTGAAGTTCTTCAAATCCGCTCAGCACCTCCTCCACCGCGACCTTTGAGTAACCTGAGAGTATCTCATTGCAGTGGAACATCTGGCCCAGCTCCACCGGATATGCCATGCCGTAAGCCACCTTGATGGAGAGGTTAAGCGCATCAACGTGTAGCTCACACTGGCGGCGAACCCTTATGTCATCTACGGGATAATTGTCCAAGTTATCCATTGTAGGGGCCCCATGAACGCCAGCAGCCTTCTCCGCCGCGGAGGGGCTGATGATGGCGTCCGGCTGATTGCTCGGACCTAGTCCCTGAAGCTTGCTGAGGGCAATTTGTACTTGTTGCGCAACTATGTCGCCGATGCTAGCCTGGGTTGCTCTGAGCTCTTGTTCTAATTGGTATATTTTATATGATTCTCTTGTTTTGCTTCTATGCCAGCTCCTGTACGTATACGCATCCTTGGTGAAACTGTACTTCCACGGCGTTAGCTTACCCATGCCTCGTGTCCGTCCCGAGTGCTCAGGGTTTTGAAGGGCATATGTTAGCTCGTCATTCTCCCTGTCTGTCACTAACGTACTTGCCTGAGACTGCTCGACATCTTGTATAATCCTTTGACCAGCCTCTTGCACTCCTGGTGCCATCACCAAGCTGCCGTTATCTACAAGGCTCCCCCCATGACCCATGAACCAATTGCGTAGGCGCTCTTCCCACAAAGTGGTAGCCGGTGTGACGTCCTTCGCCATTAATTTTTCTTCCCGCTTCTCCCATTTCGGTACAGCCTTGAGGTAACCACCAGTGCCAAGATGGTGGTGGTATTTCTTCATCCGTGAATTGGCCTTGTTCTTCCGACTCACGACCGGCCTTCACTGACAATTTTGTACTCTCGAATGCTTCCGGTGATCCGCCACTTAGGAAATTGGTTGAAGTCGGGTCTTTCTCCTTCGCACATATTTGTGGTGAGAGACGCCTTCCATGCCTGAAACAAGGTTGCCATCTTCTTCAAAGTGAATTTCTTGGCCTTGTCTTCGGACCCTTGAGGAAATGTGAAATTTTCCTTAATATCTTGCCAGAGCAGGTCCTTGGTAGCTTGAGGAACTTCGGCCCATTTTCTGATGCTAATTGGGACGTGATCCCTCACGTGGTAACCACAAGCGTTATCGTACGGCCCAACTGTTGAAAGAGGGGCAACCGGCATCCCTTCGTTGCTAACGTCGGTAAACACATACTTTGTGGATGGCTTCTTGTTAGGTCCCCGATGCTTGGATTAGTTGCTCGATGTACCGGGCTTGAATTACACAAACATACGTATAAACATGTCAGAGTGTATTATATTAATGAATTATGATTAATTAACATGTCCACGGGGATTATATTCTTCTGGCTATACCTCATCCTCGCCGAAACTAGTGTTACCGGACTCAGCGGCTCCAGCGTCAATGGCCTGATCGGCTGCAGCCTCAACGGCCTCACCGGAACCAACGTTAGCCTCAGCGGCAGCAGCGTTAGCATCACCTTCGAGGCTACCCAGCGCGATGGAGTCTAGTAAGAACTGTTCTCCCTCATCAAAATTAGGGTCACCACGTCCTGGTTGTGCCATATATCCTAATTCCAAAAAAATGTTGACATAAATATCATATTACTTTGAAACAACCATATTACAGATTACAACACAAGCATATTATTACATCAATTTCTGACATTAGCTCAGATTACATATTACACCATGTAGAGCACATCCATTTTAAAAATCAACTCATTTATATTAACCAATTGAATAAATAACTTCATTTCACAAGACAATCATATAATCAGAAATTATATTGAATTTTGGTTCTCAAGAAATCTTTCATTGTAATAAATTCCTTTCTTCTGTAACACAAAACAAATATAATATTATTTCGACTTGAAAATTTTATAGAATCCTCCGGATGGATAATTACATCAACAGAAAAATATAATAAATTAATAACTAGTTTTATTATATTTAAAATTTCTTGTAATTAATAACCCTTTGGTGTCACTCTACTATGCAATACAAAGGATATTTCATCACAGGTAAGGTAGTTTCCAAACAAATTATAGGTAAGGTAATGCACAATTATATAATTTTTCTGCTTAGCACATCAAAAATTACCAAAATATCACATGGCCAATAATGAACATCAACGGGAAAGCAAAACAACAGGATCCATAACAATTGTGAGATTTGATGATCTGATCTTGGCTATGATCCAAAACAATAGGCCATGAGAACTTGGCTATGGTCTGAAAATGACAATGATGCAAGGTCATCATCACCACCAACCCCTTTTAAACGACTAGAGATATAACCAAAAATTGTGCCATGTTGTTTATGAATCAATCAACCACCTAGAATTATAACCTCGGTTATGCATCTGAATCACCTGGTGGACCCCAACTCGAATTAAACAAACCCGAGACCTAACTCCGCCATGATCGCGACACCCGTCGGACGACGGAGCGCCTCCCCACCAGCGGTGGCACGGCGTAGCCCAAACCCTTCCGCCACGAGCCTGCCCACCCGCAATGAGGGGCCGTGACAACCACCAACAAAGAGCACCACTATGGGTCACGACTACTGACCACAACGCCGGCGAGAAAGAGGATGAGGATCGGAAAACCTATGGTCTGGATAAGGTGCGCCCGACTCCACCACCTCGGCCTCCTCCCTCATCACCAGGCGACGACCACGAACCCCGACGCCCCAAATCCCCGCTCTAGCTAGCTACCACCCAAAGATCGCCACATGGCCACCTTATACCCCAAATCCTCTCCTTCCCACCAGGCGCTTAGCACATTGCAGACCAACCTTTCAAGCAAGTGCTTGTAGCGGTGCCGTGGTGCTAGGAGAAGCCCTCGGTGCTTGAGAGGGTGGAAGTGGCTGTGGTGGCGAGGAAGGCGCTTGCGCGGCTCTGAGAGAGCGCCATTGGTGCAGAGAAATCGCCGTGATTCCGTATGCGTGTTGATTCAGACGATGGAGTTTCCCACCCTGAGCCCGAGCTCGAGCCCACTTCGGGGAGTAGCATGATAGGAGCAAATGGCAAGAAAAGGAAGCTTGAAGAAATTGGGAGCCTGAGCTCTTTGTCGAAGCAGCCCATGAAGCAGCAAAAGCAGATGGAATCGATACTCATGGTAAATCAATGCACCCTAAGCGTGGATAAACTGCAGGAGTTTATACCAACTTGGAGGGGGCCTTGCCGTGAACATTCAGTCGAAAAGGTATGCTTAGTACTCATAAAAAATCCTTGTTTTATTTGTTGCAGGAAAATCCTTGTTTTATGTAAGTAGTAACTGTGATCTTGAGTTGCCCTCGCCTATGTTTACATTGGTATCTTAGATATGATCATAATTCTTAAATCTTTCTTTGTCTCTGAACGTATTTAAAGCATGTTATTGATTATTCTGGATGATATCTTCAGTATGGCGTTTGCTTATTTCTAAAATTACATTATTCCAAAGTTATCGTAGATGCAGGTCCTGGAATCCATGGTACATTACTATGCAGGAGCAGGAACTCCAAAACAAAGGAGGAAAATGCTAAATTCCTTCAAATGATACCCTACCATTGGCTTCCTCAGTGTTGCTGTGAGTTCATTACCCTCTTTGTATACATCTTAGGTGTCTGTTCAGATATCTTTGCAAAGTTACTTTTTCCCCCAATGTTGTGCGTATGATGAACATCCCACTTTTACCTATTTTAGCTCCTATGTTTTTATTTGAGTTGGTGTGCTACATGATAGGTTTCACTAGTGGGGTGAAATCCACTTAAATTAATATTGGGTTGGCTTGATGTTGGATCTCTCCTGTAGTTGCAAATTTCTCCACTTGACTGAATGGGTTTATGTTGTTCTAAAGCATTGCGTGATCCCTTGTACACAATTTGAAACCTGGTTGTAGTTATTTGATCTAACTCAAATCTGATGCTATAATAGAGCAAACTATAATGTTTGTAGGTACAAGAGATATGTTATGTATGGCATGGCATGTCTTTTGATGTTTTGTCCATGCTTATTAAGGCGAGGCGCCTCACTACCGCCACACCGCCTTAGTGCCTAAGGCGTGCGGCGAGGCGACGCCATACAAACATCCTAACATAGTGAGGTAACAAATTTAATGAGCAAGTTAGGAACACTAACATACTTTGATGTTGCCTCTTGCATATTCTCCTATTGTGGTCTCGTGCCATGCATCCCCAACCGACACAACCCCTTCCAACATGTAAGAAAGCAAAGGCATATTGTTATAAATGCAAATAGATACAACTGTACAATATTGTAGAATGTAATAATGATTATATGAATGTGTACCTTACTACCTTGTTAATATTCCCTTTGCTATGCTCTCCAGAAGAAAGCTACAAGGAAGCATAAGCAGCAGTTAGCAACTTAGCACGTAGCAATGTGAAAATGGGCTAGCATGTCCGCATCACATATTTACAGCAATAAGGTTTTGGTTCCATATTTTACACATCGAAATGGGACAGAAATACAGATAAGTAATAACATCACATCACTTCACAACAGTTCAACATAAAAGTTTTGAATAATATAAGGACTAAATAGTCCACACTTGTAATACTGCAAAGCCTTGCTCCAATTTTATTGACCTTTCACGGAGTGTTTTACTGTCTAGCAGGTATTCTCGGGGATGGTTGACTCATTTAAAGGAGTTAGGGTTGAAAATAGTCTTGTGTGGGAGGGGTTTTGTTGAATTTCCTTCCCACCTACCTTTTCTCACCTACCCCACCTTTTTCCTTAAGTGTGTGGCTGAATTTGTGTGGTTGTCACCAGACCTTCAAATCGCCCAAGCGCCCAACCTCTTGGCCCTCTTCCCTGCGCCTCCCTCCAGTGACCTTCTCCCACGCCTCCCTCCATGCGACTCCTCCCTCCTTTCCTCCTGGCGCCGACTCCCCCTTCCTTCCCTGCCGCCGCCTTGGCCTCCTCCTGCCGATTCCTTGGCTCCTCCCCGTCGGTGCTTCTCCCTGCGCCTCCACAGTCGGCAGCAGAAGAAGAGACCGGCAAAGAAGAAGAAGACCGAGCAGCAGATGACCAAGACCGACCAATAGCGGCGACTCCTCCACCCTTTCCTCCATGAATCCATGAGCAAGCTTTGAGGTATAAATTTGGGGGGGGGGATTAGCTTGCCTATAGGGTGTTTGATGAAATGCCTAGCTAGGTTTTCATGAGGTGAAATGATTGTGCATGCCATGTGTTTGTTGAAATGCTCCAAAGGTTTAATTCCCTCATCCCAAGTTATACAAGTATGAAGGCCATTAATGCATCTTTGATGAACCAACTCATCTAGGCAGTCTATGTATTATTGTGTTGCTCTCGGCCTCCTGAGGATCGTCCATTTGTTGGTTAAATCAGTAGTATTTATGCTGGATATTGCTCTACCTCCATTGTGCTATAAATCTGAAATGTTTTATCTTTGGTGGTTGTGTTGATTCAGAGAAGTATGGCTTTGAGATTCTAATCAATAGCTTGCTTCTTCTGTGCCTCCATTTCTGATAGTTACTGTGTATGTGTATAAATATGATTGGGTAAATAAAATTTGTTGCTGCTCAATGATGGTGTTGTTTGGTTTTACTGAGGCTAATCCATTCTATGCTTAGAATAGAGAAGGGGTTTGTAGTGCCTGCCATGGTTATCTATCTAATGCATAAAGTTTTAGATCGGCTAATGTTTATATTTTTAAATTAGATGGTGATGTAGCTTTTGGGGAAAAAGGGGAATCTGTGAGTACGTTGATGTTCTTCATTGTGATCTTTTATGTGGGTAAACCCATGATCATTGCTTTGGAATGGATCTGAATTCCTGTGCTTAAGATGTGCATGATCCAATAAGTCGGTTCTCTGTGTAATTGTGATTGGTGCGGTGCATGAATGAGAATACTTGATGCTAATGGCATTAACTTCGTGTGATACTTCTGACCTTGCTTTTGTATAAGATTGTCATGGTTTGTTAATTTGGATGGTGTCCTTGGTATTAATTGCTATTAGATTATAGAATCTACCATTTGATGATGAACAGACTATTTGTGTATTAGCTCAATTTGTTAATGGCATGGTTATGCATAAGATCCCAAATTGATATATGTGCTGATGTTCTCCTTTCATTAACTATATGTGCGATTAAGAATGTCTCATGTATTGGTCTTCAGAATTGGTTAGCATGACTTGGAAATTAATTTTCATCTTTGTTGTTATCATGGATATTCATGTATGTAGAGCCTAACATGTTCCTTATGTATTTCATGTTGATGTTCATGTCTCTGCTCGAATTCTTGCGCCGATTATGAGTATTGTGTTGCAGTTTATATACTCATGCCCAATTAGGGAATGATGTATGTGTATTTTGCTTAATCTTTGCTTGCTTGACTGGTGGGTAAACATATTCAAGGATTAAAACCATATATATATACTTAATGTTGTCATCATATGCGTGCAGAATCCAATACTGATTAACATCTATTGTTGGCTATAGAGTATTTGGTAGATTCTGGTTAGCTCAAGTTCATTAGAGTTGTAGCTAGATGGTATCGAACAACCCTTTTTGTTGGTTTCATTGTAGGTCTAAGTTGGGTTGCCCAAATGAGAACATGAGGTTACTAGTACTACTGTGCTTTCTATTCATAAGAACTGAGATCATTATGCATACAATGCTTTATCGGTCTTGAGCCCTTACTTTTAAGAGGACTCTAAAGCTGCTTAGAATTGTTGCTCATTTACATACATGGGTTCTAAAGTAATAAAGTGACTTGCATTAATTTATACTAGACTATAATGAAAGGAATAATAAGATAATACTTGGCACCTTATTGCTGCAGGGATAGCTAAAGAAGGAATGTTAGAGACGTAATGGTTTAATTTGATAGGTTTTAGTTTTAATCTCTCAATGGAATGCTTGACTGCTATGTTCTTTGGTACCATTCTTCCTTATCATAGCGTAAATGAAAATACCAAGGTATGCATGCATGCTCTTTTGTTACTAAATTCTTTTGTCTACATGGATGAAATAACCAAGGATTTAGTTGTGTTGTTTGAGTTCCTATACCTATGTTATGCAAAAGGGTTGATTTCTTCTGTCACTTGTATCGAGTGTGCATAAATTTAAGTTGGATGAGTCTTGCTTATTTGCAGGGAAGGTTCTGTCGGGAGTGGCCTTAACCGCATGCCACTCCATTCTCCGTCGGTAAAGGCAAGTACATCGAGTTGTGTGCTTAATTGAGTTGTTCGCTTGTTATTTATCTGTTCATGGCTAACTGCTATTGATTGTGGCACGTGTTAGTTATATTGGTGATCATCCTTTCGAGGACATGATCAGCTATTGGATTCAGTGGTCACTAGTAAGCCTTAATCTCCTTGAGTTTGTCAGACATTTGTTGAATCGATTAGATTAGTACCGCTGGCAACTTATGAATGTGAGAATGGGCTATATTTATGTATGTGGTTATGTTAGTGTTGGCAATGAATGAAAGGTTGCATTTCATTCATGTAAATTGCATTGTGCATTCATTAAAGGAAGAGGCGACCCATTCGACAGGGCCTCTGTGTTCACCCGTAGTGAACACGAAGTCCTACTCGCAGCCTCATTCATCGAGGTGAATGGGAGCGAGACAAGAAAGTAGGCACCTTCCACGGATGGAAGGGACGTGAGGGTGCACATCGACGGGTGGGCACTCGGCAGTACCGGTACGTGCATCGAAGAGAGCATTCATGTGCATTGCATCTGTAAGAATGAGTTTGGTGGTAAATGGTATGAATATCGTGGAGTGAAGTCGAGTTGGGAACTTAACTAAAATTGATGAAATGGTTTGAGTTGCAAAAAGGGGTGGATGAGTCGGGAGGCATTGTGATTTAGAGTTCAGTAATGCTTCTTGGGCGTTGAATGGTTTTATTATCAAGTTGATGTTTTGAGTGTAATTTTCTTTGGTATGGTCAAGTTATTGCTTTAAATGGGTATAAATGCATATTATCTAGATATTGCTTCAATTGTATTACTTGCTCTTATGGTCTAGCTCTTGTTTTACTTATGATAAATTGGAATTGTTATTCACAGCATTTTGTCGAAAGTTAAACTCACGCTTGTTATTTAATGTTTGTAGGTGAAATGAAGTTTACATGCATGGATGGGGTAGTAGCACAATCATGATGCATCAAACCATTTAATCGATTTGTAAAGTCTGGTTGTATTGATTATAGTTGTAATATGTCGCTCGTCGTGGTGTAGTCATTACATTACATTGCTGGTAAAAGTATTGATTAACTAAGGACCCGCTAGAATGATTTCATAACTGCAAATGTTTTCTGCCTGCTGAGTGGATGTCCTTCTGTCTAGAGAGATCATGCCGAAATTTTCTAAATTTCGGTGATATAGTTTTAAGCGGGTTTAGAGAGTTTCAATGTCGGTTTCAACCTTTTATTAGAGGTAAAAGGTTAGTGACTCGTTCGTTGAATTCTGAGATCAACTGAACTTCTTGTCGAGTTTTTATTTCTTGGATCCTATTGGGGACACTCTGGACAAGAGTGGTTCCGGAGTGTTGTAAGCGTCATTTAGAGTCTTTTGGTAGCATTCGCGGTGCGTTGGGCGCCGGGGTGTTACAACACTCCCCAATGGCTCGCCCAACATCACCAAAAGTAAACAAAAAACAAAACAACGACAGTCCAACAGATTACAGACCAACACTCCCATCTACCAATAAGTCATTATCCAATAGAAACCCTTCCACATTGCCACCGTTGCTAGGTTGGTCACCACTCTCTTTAGGAATAATAGGTGGAGCTTTGTCGAAATCATCAACATCGTCATCATCCATCACAGCAAATTCTTCATCTTGAGGATCATCATCTTCATTGCCTGAATCTGATTGTGGCTCTTCCTGAACCACCTTTGCACGCCGAGTATAGCCAATGACATCACCACGAGCTCTCTTAGGAAGATTGTGACCTTGAAGCATATGTAATGCGCCAACGGCTTCGTCAACTTGTTCCCATGTGATGCCCCCACAGCCATTATAAACAGGTTTAGCCTCCGTCAACCCATTCATTGTCCCAATCAAGTCTTCTAAGCACAAAGGGTCATATTTGGTTCCTCCTTTCTCACGCTGTTTTCGAACCTTTGTGCCATCTTCCGGTTGTATTGAACATATACCAAATCATTCAACCTTTTGTGTTCTAACCGGTTCCTTTTTTAGTATGGATCTATCAATGGAAGCATAATAAATAAATCAGTAGGCAGCAACAACAAATAAATGAATTCGAGTAGTTGACAGTGTTGTTTACAAACTTAAATGTACTCCAGTTGCGCTCACAACCGAAGGATGAACAGCAAAGAGTAACAACATGCTTTGCAAATCTTTGGAGCTCTATGTCTCGGCCACCATATGCACGCCACCAATCAACTAAATGGAGAACATCACAAAACATACTTATGTTAGAAAGCTCAATAAAGAACTTAGATTGTATAGCACTAGAAAGTTTGCATAGCACTTACGAGGAATTTTTGTTCCTTGGTTGTTGATTGCTATTCTATTTGGAAAACTTTCTTGCTGGTCCTCATATTGGATGGTTAGATCATCGATCTTGTTTTGAAGATAATGATCATTGATCATCTTTGCAACCACATTAATGAATGAAGACCTTAGCTCACCAGCATACACATCATCTTTCTTTTGGATTGGAAAAAAATTGTTTGGGTTCAAAAACAGTGCAGCACCATATAGTTTTTGTCCATTTGGTCCACCCAATGGCGCTCAACAATACTTATGATTTCCTTGAGCAACCTTGACTTGTTTTGGGTAGGGAAGTTGTCTTTGATTTTCTGCTTTGCTTCGGCCATGAAATATGCAACCTCCGGCATCGCAGGCTTCTCATCACCATTAACAAGCCTCAACACGATAATAAGTGGCTGTTAAGCTCTTAAGCAGTCTTCAACTAAATTCCAAAATTGCTTAGAAAGGACAATATTATACACATTTTTTCCCTACCTCCGTGCTTGCCAATTTGCACTTTGTCCAGTCTTCACTAACAAATAAAAACCTCAATGCATCCCTATGTGTGTGCAAGCTTCGCAAAGTTAGGAAAGCTGTGGCAAAACAAGTGGCCGTGGGTCTCACAAGATCCCTCCCACATGTCTTGTCCCTCTTATTGCATCAAGAATCCTCCCATGCTGGTAAATAAATGTCATGATATGCCTGGCTTGTGTGATAGGCTTCTTAAATGCCTTCAACTTTCCAAAGTCCTTCAAAATAAGGTCCAGGTAATGTGCATCACATGGAGTCCAAAACAATGTAGGAATTCTCTCCATGAGAAGCTTGCTCGCTGCCTTGTAGTTAGCGCCATTGTCAGTGACTACTTGAACAACTTTGTCTTTGCCGATGGCTTCAATTCTCTACTCTAGTAAATCTGCCAACATCTTTGCATCCTGTTATTGAATTGATGGATCAATGGACTCCAAGAAGAAAGTCCCCTCTGGATTGTTGACAAGGAAATTAATCAAGCGATGTCCCCTCTTATCAGTCCATCCATCCGACATGAGTGTGCAACCGTATTGCTTCGAAGCCTCCTCATGCTTCTCCCTCAATTTGTTTTGTCTCTTCTACGGTCTTCACAAGCAATGGCACCCTCAACTCATGGAAGCTAGGGGCTTATACATGGCTCCATACTACCCAATGGCCTCTCCATAATCTTGAAGCTCCTTGAGTTGGCAGCCTTAGATGGTATGCCATACTTGTAGAAGAAGTTGCCCACATATCTGTTGACCTCGTCTTTTTCTTCTTTGTTCCTAAAATTTGCCTCTATGGTAGTTTGTGCACACATTGTCTTGAGTGTCTTTGCTCGACAACATCTTCGGGTTTTTGATGAAGCATGGCTTCAATTGACTTAGTTTGTTTGGCTCTTAGTGGTGGAGCTTTGAATTGAAGAGCAGATTGCTTTCTTTTGGTAGCTATTGCAGAACTTGGCACATTCTGAACATAGACTTCACTGGATGTTGCTGCCAACTCAACTCTGTTGCCTTCATCTCCTTCGTCATCTAGGATTACCGGTCTGTTTCTTTTGTTCTTCATCAATGCATCCATCATCACTCTCATGATTGCTGTTCTAGTATTGGCACATTTTTGTACATCTCCAAATCCACCTGAAAGATGTGTTGGAGGTAATCCTGGGTGTGTCCAGATTTGGTTTCTAGTTTCTTTCCATTAGTCTTTCCTTAATTTCAGCAAGAAATCAGTGAGAAAATAGGCAGAATTATAGGGGCATTAATAGCATTAATGAGATTATCTCATTCCTAATTTGTAGCATTGAGCTGTGTATAAATAAAGAAGAAAAACCAGAAAAGCTGCAACCCATTCCAGCAGCACCAAAACCCTTTGTGTCTAGTGTCCTTGCGTGAGCATATCTGGCTACCTCTGTTGGCTTTCAATTGGTATCAGAACCTGGAGCAATTCCATGGCGAGTAGCAGCCACTCTTCCCTAAATCAACCTATGGATCCTTTAGGGAGCCGAGAGGTAGTGGTTCAGCGAGTGGTGAGGGACATGGGAGGTGCGTTCCCGATGCTCACCAAGTACAACTACCCCGAGTGGGCGGTGATGATGACCGTGATGCTTCAAGCGCACGATCTGTGGGGTGCTGTCGAGAGGGGCGGCGCGGAACTGCTGGACGACAGGATGGCCATGGAGGCCATCATGCACGCAGTGCCGCCGGAGATGATAAAGGGATTTGCCAAGAAGTCAGCGAAGGAGGCCTAGGACGCAATCAAGACGATGCGCGTCGGCTCCGATCGCTCTCGCAAGGCAACTGCCCAGAAGCTGAGGAAGGAATACGAGGCGATCTCCTTCCAAGACGGCGAGTCTGTCGATGACTTCGCCATGCGCCTCACCAAGATCGTCCACCAATTGGAGGTCCTTGGTGATCCGATTGACGATGACAAGGTTGTGGCCAAGTACCTTCGGATTGTTCCGCCGAAGTTTGCGCAGATTGCGCTCTCCATCGAGACTCTTCTCGACATCTCGACGATGTCGATTGAGGAGGTCACAGGATGACTCAAGGCGGTGGAGGACCGCCTCGACTCGGACCAGGCGTTATCATCAACGGCCGATGGCAAGCTACTACTCACGAAGAAGCAGTGGCTCGCGCGCTAGAAGGAGAGGCAAGCTGGCGAAGGTGGGTCGCGGTCATCCAATGGCGGCGGGAGGAATCGCCGCTCTTGCGACACGCGCAGGAAGGGCGGAAACGCCGGCGCAATTGAAGGCAAGGCCGCAGGTCGCCCTGATGACCGCGACAAGTGCCGCAATTGCGGCCGCAGTGGTCATTGGGCCCAAGATTGCCGACAGCCAAAACGCGGGCAGGCGCACCTCACGCAGGAGGAAGATGATGATCCCGTAGTGATGATGGCACAAGTCTGCGAGCTGAGCAAGAACTTCGAGACGACATCGACCACCATCCATCTCGAAGAACCTCAGGCGCAAGCATTCCTCGGTGAAGTGGACACTGGTGAACTCCAGGAGGGCTGGTATCTCGACACCGGTGCCACCAGCCACATGACGGGCCGCAGTGAAGTCTTCTCCAAGCTCGACCATGAGAAATAGGGGACCGTCTGATTCGATGATGGCTCGCTTGTTGAGATTCAAGGCTGCGGTACGGTGCTGTTCGCCGGCAAGAATGGTGAGCACAAGGCGCTCCGACGCCTACTACATCCCGCGATCGAAGAACAAGATCATCAAGATCGGCCAACTCGATCAAGGTGGCTCGAAAGTGCTGATTGAAGATGGTGTGTGGCATTTGGGATCGCCAATGCCATCTCATCGCCAAGGTGAACTGCTGGGCTCTGTGGAGACCTCGCTCGGATGAACAGAATCTCCATGTGATTACCGTGCTATTCCTGATCAAGAGCTAGCACTCACATGTTTACAACAATTGGAAATCACAACCATACATTTTAATAATTAAGCGGAAACGATTATACAAATAATATTACAACTCGGAGAAATATAGCAAAGAAAAGAAGCAAGCCTTGTGGTTTACCCATCCAATCCCACAGCAACCGAACAGCATAAACTTCAGATAGAACACGATTTAAGAAAATCCCGCAACTTACGATGGACAACACCGAAACTTCGCATTCTAAACCACCTACAATATAATTAGGCAAGGGTGAGTACTTTACGTACTCCGCAAGACTTGAGCAAAACCTATGATACATGCAGGCCATTTCAAAGGAAAGGCTACTACAGTTAATTTGCATAAAGCGAACTTGAATTGTAAATCAAGTTATTTGCAAACGGAATTTATAAGAGCATTTGATTGATAACAAATAAGTAAAGCATAATAACACTCATAGTCCTCCATGACGTGAGCGACGAATTATCAAATCCTGAAATCCATCAATGTCAGCCCTTCGACATAAAACACAGTTGCAAAACAAAATGATACCAACCCTTTTGAAATAATAAAACAACTAACATTGGAATGACTTCACCGAGTGCTCATGATCGCGAGCGGCTAATTAATTAGATTTAAACTCGCAGAGGTGTACAACTTTACCCACAAGGAATGATCAACCTTTTCAGACACACTTCCTTAGGTGTGACGTCAAGAAGACCATACATAGTCATTACATTACCTAGACATGGCTTTGACCAGCCCGGGACGTTAACCCCGCCAGAGAACTAGAAACACACACCCAAGCCGTGGATCCACATTCACACACCCAACACAACGCTTTCTAAACACGGCAGTATGCATACACCGCTGCATTAGCAAGTAGAAACCCCGTCAGCGCACTGACCGAATACTCGTGCTAGCTCCGCCTACCAATGAACAAAGCCATGTCTAATTAACATAACAAGCTATGGCTAACCCATCCTCACCCTTGTGGTTGCACGGAAATCTCGGATCAATAGCGTCCCATTGTTCGGTCCTTAAACTGACACAGGCGACACTTCACCCTACACTACGTGCAATTCCCTTCGCACATCCGGCTATTGCCAATAATCGCCCGCATCAAAGCATAGTTTTCTTTTGGGTTTTTAATAAAAGTACCCGCAACCAACAGTGACATTTTCAATGTTTTCAGGAAACAATTACTGGTTTGATCATGTACATTGTTGATTCTAAAGCATGACTAAGCATGAATAATATGAACGTATATACCCAGGATGACATTAAGTAATGTCTAGTCCTATTCTGTGGTTATCAAGGTTCACACATTCATAATCATCAAAGGAGGATCACGAGACAACAGGTATAACTACCAAAACCACAACATAGCAATTTACGTAAAATAAACGCATGCATAAAACAATTTGATGCACAAAAGGAATATAAAATACTGGGATCAATATGGTCAAAGGATGCTTGCCTTGCTTAATTACTGCTTACGACGATGACGAGGATTGCGGCTGACGAAGATGATGGCGGAAACAACCACGTCGGGCTCTACACGTCGATCAACGGAAATAACGCAAATAAAAGACTTCAATAAGAGCAAAAGAAATAGATAGCAAAACAAATAAACTCTTTACAAGAACAGGGATTGCTCATTATGAATTTATTAATCTTATTTTATGAATTCAAGATGCTAAAATTGGTTAAGATTAACAGAATTAATCATTAGTTGCAAGTTTCATTTATTTACTATTCATAATATGAGCTCTGCCAATTCTTAATATTTACGGGTTTTGCTCTATTAGGATTCAGATTCAAAGCAAGACGAAATAGGAATATTTTCTTAGATTGTCAGAGATTATATCTTGAAGATCATTTCTAAGTCGTTACGCATTAAATTGATTTAGATGAGTTGTTTCATGAAAGTTATTGAAAAGGCTTAAATGATCATGTTAGAGTATGAATGATTTGTTCTTTATCTTTGATTGACTTCACATACAATCAGATTTACACAGGTTAGATCCATTGATGCAGGCTACTAGCCTTATTTACATGATATTTAAGAAGGTTCTGGTGATACAAATATCTAATATACAGATTTCTACATTCTTTCCTAAAGTTTATTCATTTGCATTAAGGTCCAAAGTAATGTGATTACTTAGGGTTATTCAGCTATTAAGATTAATATGCAAATTATGGTAAAATATGGTTATTTCTTCATAATAAGACGATTTATACTTTGTATAACAATCCTAAGCTAATTCCATAAATTTTAGGCTTTAGCTGATACATTATATTCATGGTTGAAAAGGCTTAAGTGGCATTACAAAGTTTACAATCGCTTTGAATCACATGAAAGCTTAAATAAAAGGTTATCACTTATGGGTTTTGAGCTAATAATATTAATATGCAAATCTTGATAAAGTGAGAATATCTTTTTATAACGGGGTGGCCTACACATTAAAGAATACTACTAAACTAGTTACACAAGTTTTAAGATTTGGCTTGGATATTGTATTCACTGACAAAAAAGCTTAAGTGACAACTAAAGCTTACGATTCACCTAATCGGCCAAAAGGTAAAGTAGAGGATTAACGATTAAGGGTTTTAGGTTGATAAGATTAATATGCAAACTTTGATGGAATGAGATTCTTTTTATAGAACATGGTAGTATAAACTTTGTACAGTGTTTCTAAACTAGTTTTACTAATTTTGGTATTTAGACGAGTTATTTTATCTATCGCTGAAATAGCCCAAATGATCATATTTGAAACCTTAATTCGGCCAAGTTTCGTTTTGAGTTTCCAACTACACCATACATGATCTTTGATTCATTTTTCAGGTGTTGGCAGGTAGCGATCCTAGAAATGTTTTAAAGTTGGTTTGGCATTATTTTCACTTCCATTGCAATAGATAAACTATCTACTTATTGTTATAATTAGCATTTTCTTTCATTAAGAACATGCAAACTAAATCTTATTTTAAATGTATTTGCATACATGGATTCTTGTTGTTTTTAGGAACTTGATATAAATGGCATTATCATTTTGTGAGCTATTATGCTAATATTTTGCTAATGGCCATAATAGGGTTCATTAAGGATTATGAAGCAAATAAGTTAAATTGAGTTCAACATTAGATGATTTTACATATTTGGGTTTATTATGATTCCGTGACACATATAAACTAATTTAATGATTTTAGAATTTATATTTTCTTTGAATACAACTATATCCATAATAATGTTTATTCCTAAATTTAATGTTACTAATTGTTTTGTGACTCAAAAATTAAGTATTTTTGTATATTTAAATACATTCGATCTTATCATCTCATAAATATTGACTTCATCATTTCATTACTTGATATATACAAATAAGTGTAGTATAAGAGCAAGACTTTATTTATTATTCCTCTTAAGCATATATATGAGAATACATAATTCACACACAAGAGGTATGACATAAACAAGATAACACAAAGGACTAGCTTATAAGCAACTTTGCTCTCATATGAATTCAACCGGACTAGCTTATAAGCAACTTTGTTCTCAGATTATCTAAATTGATGGGTTGCTCTTAAAGAACCCTCCAACATCAATTTCAACAATATATCACAGGTATACAAATCGAGATTAGTGAATCTACTAATTCAAAGACTGTTAAGAAAATTGATTCACTAGAACTGAACTATGGACTATGAAAAGCTAATGAACAAGCAGGATAAGCTTAACTAGGAGGTTGCCGGACTTAATAAAAAATTTCGGCAAGACCTCCCTAAAACTAGGACATCCACACAAATGAGACAAGCGTAAATAAGTGCAGTATAAGAGCCGAATCACGCACAGATAGCATATCACATATACAAGAAAGAACACCCACTCAAGTTGAATTCTAGACACAATGATCTAAACAAAGCTGAATCACGTATGAACTCACTAACTAGTAGATCAATATAGCCTCATTTAATTGAATCATCATCGAAAGCAAAGCAGAGTAGAACAAAATCGAGCCTCCAGACGAGAAACGGCCTCTAGCTCGATGGCTAGTCCCCGTAAATACTCGACGGTTCACCGATACTCAAATCAACAGAGAGGGCAAAGTATTTGCTTACGTAGCATTAGATCCGAGCCAACAAAGCCAAGCAAAGCGAGAATATGTAAGAAGCAACACAACAACACAGCGACCACCCTGTGGTACACGGGTACCAAGCCCCAAAAGGCAATGGGGAGCACGCTGTTATGGGGAGGACACCGAGGGGAGGTCGATGCCGGGAGGACGCCGAGAGGGAGGACGCCGAGAGGGGAGGGCGCCATGAGCACGACGCCGAGGGGAGGGCCATGGAGACAAAATGAATTAGGGTTTGGCGCGCTGTGAATGAGGTCTGTGCGCGGGAGGTATATATAGGGGATTATATCACAGACGGTTGTAAAAGAGAACGGTCTGTGATGTAGTTATCACAGATGGTTCTATAACATAACAACAGGATAAAGAAGATATCATGACGGTTATATAATAGAACCGCTCAGGATGTTAAGTTATCATAGATCGTTATATAATAGAACCGCCTATGATAAGTAACATCGCTGCATCGTTATGTAATAGAACCGCTCTGTGATATATACTGCTCAATCGACATTCACTTGTCTGCTCGGGCCATCTCTTGTCTCGTGATCACTTTGTTGTATCTTCGGGAAAGTTGTCTTTAATGTAATATAGATCGACCGTGGGTTGAAGTGAAGATTCTAATCCTCAATTCAAACCCTAAAATCTGAGAGCAATCACATACAACCTGCTTCCATATTGCCGAAGTAGACATGATTCTGTTCTTGTTTGCCATAGTCTACATAATTTTTTTGTTCTCATCAATTATGTCTGAATGGCCATCTTTGAATCATGTATTTGGAATCATATTGATATTAAGGAATAAATACTTGCTCTTATACTCGCATTTTTTCCATCAATCCAGATGCTTCACAAGCTACTTACAAAGATCATCACAATCATATGTACAAAGCATGATGGGTCGTATCATCTTTACAATAGTAAACATGATGACAATGCACCCTTCTCATAACTACACCACCACATGCTTATTCTTTTGTATGAAAATTAGCCCTTCATGATGATCGACGCGTGTGTAGCTTGCTTCCTCATGTTGTTCTTCTGGGACCAGGATGTCATTTTCGATAGGTGGTAATTCATCAAATTGATTGTACTCTTCCTCATCTACTACATTCTCAACTCCGACAATTCTCCTTTTTCCCGAAGAACTACGTGGCGCTTCTTGTTGGACGAGCCTGCTACATAGAAGACTTGAACAACTTGGTTAGCGAGTACGTAATGGTTCATCTTGGTATCCCACACGCTCGAGGTCTACAAGAGTGATGCCATTCTTGTCAACCTTCACGTGCCGGAGGTGGACCCATGTCGGGACCCTGATATGCAATCCGAAACCCTTCAGGTATACCGCGACTAGTCCAGATCACGCTTAGTGCACACAAGGGAAACATAGATGACATATCATTCCATACATCGAAATAACTAAGAAAACAAATTATTATTGAATAAAGCAAACCACCTTACTACCAAGGTTCATACACCAAAGCCTCTTGGCTAAAGAAACAAATAAACTATTGCAAATGAAATAAAATAACTTGGGCCACTCGACATGCCACAGCAATCGTCTGGGAACGCTTCCTAGTCGACGTAGTCTTCATAGTACTCCTCCTCTGATACTCATTACCTGGTCCTTCCTCAAAGAATTGAACAACAAGGATAAAGCCGTGAGTACAGAACGACTCAACAAGCCGTAGGGAAATGATGCAATATATTCATGCACGGCTTGACAAAGGATGGTTATATGGTTCATTTGCAGTAAAGCAATAACTTGAATTTAAATACACTAAATAGATTGAAGGCGGTTTGAATAAAACAATAATAAATAATCGATAAATCAATGGTAGACCACATGAACAGTAATGACGAGGCATCACCCTACATCATTCAAACAAGTATCAACCACACAATTCAACAAAGATAGCTTGAGACAACAAAACAACAGTGAACTCCCCTGCTCACATCCCAACCATTCCACATTTCAAGAAAATACTCTATACCCCGTGTGAAATCCCTGTGCTTGTCCATGACCATGACACGGCTTATTCAATAGTTTACACTGCAGAGGTTGTACAACTTTACCCACAAGACATGATCATCCCTTAATGCCAAGCGCTAAGAACACACTTCCTTTGGTGTGTCAGCAGAGAGATCACTACAAAGCCTTTACAATGCATGTCTAAACACAAGATCGCCTCTAAGGTTTCAGCCTCTCGGGCCCCCTCTTGAGCCATGTGAGTCTACCCGTCCATCCCTGACCCCACACCAACAACTGGCAATACTCAAATCTGACATTGCAAATTAATCACCTAGGTCCGTCTCCCATACCGGACTTGTGGTTGCACGGTTAGGCCCACTCAATGGCGCACAAAATTAAGTCCTTAAATTGTCTCAAGCAAGACAAACCACATCCCAATATGCTTAAACAAAGACCCCTTTATCGCACGATCAATTGCCCGAGGGAAACATTTTGTTTAACCCAAAACCAATGGCATCCCCGCCATGGTACAACAAGTTTTACAACAAAGGTCAATGTACCACAATTCAATATCTCATTAAGTCAAGATTAACATTAGCTCACAGTGATATGAATCCCATCGACAACTAAGCATGGCTAACATAGCTACGATAACCCAATGCTGGTACTATGATTATGTCCAACTAATAATGTCCCAAACTATGGTTAACAATGGATACGTGGCATTCCAATAATCAAAGGCATACTCAAATGTAAATAGCTACTCCCATAAACTAGCATTGTTACACAAATAGCATGCAATTGTATAAAACAAAGTACTTTTGCAAATATGGGTTCAATATGATCAAAGGTCTACGACTTGCCTTCAACCTCGCTTGCATGCCGCTACCTCCACGGATGCTCCTTTTGCTCAACCGACAAGGCCGCTCACACGCCAAACACGCAAATCGAGACAACAATAAATAAAACACAAATAAATAAAATCCAAAAATTCAAAAAAATACACCAACAGATAGATCTTGATTTTATATGAATTTAGAAATTTGAATCGCTTGAATCGAGTTCAAACGAGGGGAACGGGCCTTCCAAATCTCTCGGGAGAGAAAATCTAAAAACCTGTGGTGACACGTGTCGCCACGCTTATTGGCTGATATTTCGTAAATTCGGATTTAATCAAATACAGGAATATATACGCGACAGTGGGGCCCGTGTCATAGACACGGTCTCACGGGACCAAGACCACCGAGGAGTCGCGGCGGTGACATGGCGTAACCACGCCGCCGTGGCGCCACAGGCGTTGATGAGGCACACACGCGGTATCCACGCGGGCGCCGACGCGGCTTAACGGGAGGGTTTTTGCGATGTGGCGATGACGACGGCACCGACGCGGGCACGACGCGTGGCATACACCCAGCGACACGCAGACTATGGCGTGAGATGGCTAACACGCGGCACCGTGTGGCGGATATGGCGCGACACGACAACGCGACGTCGCCGACGGGCGCACCACGCCGGAGGACCAGTGGTGAGTTGGCGCACACATGGCGCAACGTGGCGACACTCGATCTAATGCATGCCGTGGCGAGAACGTGGCGGTTACATGGCGACACCCGAGGTGACAAGGCGGATGAATCGGTGGCTTACCGAGGGAAGACGGGCGCAGATCCGAACCGATGAAGCTCGACGGATGGTGAAGCCTTGGGACCAAGTCGACGGCGAACGGCGGAGCTATTCCACCGGAGTTGGGAACGCACGACATGGAAACGGGCGAAGGAGTGGTGATTAGCGCTCGGTTTGGGTGGAACGAAAAGAACGCGACAAGGTGAGTTCGACGGCACGTAAAAGGGCGGCGGAGACTCACCACCGCGGAGGAATCCGTGGCGGAAGAACCTGGAGATGGCTTGAACTCCGTGAGGTCGCATGACTTCTAGACGGCGCTTTCCAAAGGATGAGAGAGAAAGGGAAAGAGGCGCGCGAGAGGAGAGGCGGCACGCGAACCCGAGTGGCCTTAAATAGGCTAGGGTTGAGGGAAATAGCACGAGAAACGAGGTTGGTCGGGCGGCGCCATCATTCTGGCGCGCGGGTGCTTAAGCGACGTGGCGCATGGAGAAACGCCGATCCGGATCGACGTGAGGCGTTAGGGTTTTTGGCCGAGTTGAATTGATCCGCGCCCGACGACTGCTGGATTAGAGATCGACTACCTGCACGCGATCTAGGTTTAGGGTTTTTCGAATGGGTCAAGCCGAGGAAACGGGCAGGCTAACGTGAGCAAAGGATTTGCCGAGGAGAAAGGAATAGTGATTTCGGCCCAGGATAAGAAATGAATTAGAAATTGATTTCCGGATTAAATAAAATACCAGAAAATCCAAATAGCTTCAATAAATTCAAATAAATAGCAAATAAATTCAGAAAAATCTTCAAAAATACAGAAAAATTCCTTGAGGCACAAGGAACCCAACAAAAACTAGAAACCTTTAGTTTGATGCATAGATTAATCAAATTAAATCTTTTCATTATTGGAAAATTCATATTAAGCTTCAATTAATTCCAAGAAAATGCAAATGGTTTATTTTTTGATTTTAAACATAACAAAACTCAAATTTTGGGATGTTACAACCCAACGGCACCGAAATAGGGGAATCTTGAAAAGTACGTAGTCGAGCTCCCATATCTCCTCTATGAACCCATAGTAGGAGCTCCTCTCAACCCAAATGCAGTATTATTGAATGCATCTATGCGACACCATTGCTCGTTTGTGCTCTTCATATCCCGATCTCTGTGTGAAATGTGTACCCATTTAAGTCATATCCTTTCCATGTGACAACCGTAAAGTTGGTCCTTTGCCAACCATGTCAGTGTCATCTAACGAGCTCCCTGATAGGTCGCCCTTCAACCATTTGTTGAACTCAAGGTTATCTTTGCCTCGTGATCCAAGACTCGCCAGGCCGGATTCTTCTTACCTTAGCCATTGCTTGTGCTCGACGATATAGGCGGACACTGCAGCCATGTGTTGCAAAACCGTGAAATGGACTCGAGCATACGCAACCGAATCAAGCGTGATTGCTTTCCTTCCGCTGGTCCCGACACTCGAGCCTCCTCATGGCGTAGATCGAGGCACACCTATTGGTTCGACCTGGGCCATGTAATCGATTGGTTTCCTCAACCCACATATAGTCTCAAAGCAAACAATGGATGATGATATAAACATGGTCGAGAAATACGTGACTGAGGCATTGCTAGCACAAAAGATAAAGAATTCATACTTATACCCCATAACCCAGGTAAGTGCTACCACATGCTATACTTTGGTCTATACTGCACACAACTCGCTTTTGCTCAATGTCCATTGTGATATACCCGTAGGTTTCACTGGTTCTAATTGTAATTAAACCAGCCACAAACCAAAGTTAAGTACCTTGATTCCAAGACGAGGTGGAAACCACGACTTGGTACCTATCGCAAAATTACTCGGCAGGTAATCACGCTTCTCCGCATATAACGCATATGGTCGTAAGTTGTTCCAGTGTTTATATTGTTATTGGAATGGTTTAGGCTAACCTTTTGCAATCTTGTAGAGCATTCAAAAGTTGAAGAATTGGACTAAACTACAACATGATTTGAACTTTCCAGATCCGCTATACACAATAATCCTATATCAAACCCCGCAATAGTGACTCTAGAACTAACCGTAGGTTTTATTTGCAAAGGCTACCAAAGAAGGTCGTGGAAATAATCTATGTGGATTTTATGTTTGCTACAACATGCAAACCATCGCCGATACAAAAAATAGCAAGACGGTTAAAACTGCGTTGGATCGAGACCCATTTGAGTAACATTAGAGGGAGAGTTTGTTACTTCCTCGCCACCAAGTAATAATAAAAAGGCGCGCCCACGCAGCTTCGATAACTTCGAGTTGTACAATTATCAAATGGTATTCATTCAAAAATATGTCAAAAACTCGTGGTTATTCTTGTTTGTACGATTCATTGTATTGTCACATGATATTATCCTTAATACATATTTCCTCATCTTGAATATATGCAACAACTTAACAATGTCTTGCTTGTTGAACTAGATGTTTTTCTTTATTCTCAGAGAACCTCCATTATTTATGGTTTGTTGTTCAAAATTTCCATCTACTTAGGTATTCTCAATCAAGAACACTGCCGATTATAGATGTTGTAATTGAATATCTACACTTCCTATATGATTGAGGCAACAGTTTGTCGATCGAGGATAGACTTAAAATATAAACATTTGGCGCTTTTTTCCTTCTTATGATAATGTTGATGGAACTCGACTAATAAATCAACCAAGATCCATACGCGAGCGCAGGCTTAGCGCAACCATAGTCCGCTTGATTAACCCATATTACACTAATGGAGTGTGTGATTTGCTTCATGCCATACGGTAGCCTTATAGAGCAGCCGTCGTGCTACCTGGGAGAATAGGTACTTTGATTGTAATGATATATTTAGGTAGGTTAATTAAATATTGAATAAATGTGATTAAAGTCGGGTCTTCCATGTCCTGGGGACATGGAAGACCCGACTTGCAATCACATTTGTTCAATCTTTAATTACCCTACCTAGAGTAACTGTGAAGTACATCTACAATTTTTTCAAAGTACCACGTTCTGTCCACCGCGGGCACGACACGGTGACGCTGTAAGAGCATGTCGTCCTGCATTTCGCGACCGCGGCACGACAAAGGACGCCGCGCAAGGCCACTTCGTATGGCATGAAGCAAATCACACACTCCAAAGGTGTCGTTCGATCAAGGCATCTGGTTGCTGCCGCCGCCATGTTGCAAGGTGTCTTGGTTGATTTATTAGTCGAGTTCCATCAACATTATCATAAGAAGGAGAAAAGCGCTACAAATGTTTATATTTTAAGTCTATCCTGACGATAAACTGGCCACAATGCATATAGGAAGTGTAGATATTCAACTACAACATCTATAACTCGGTTGTGCTCTTGTAAATATCAAGTAGAAATATTGATGGAAATTTCAACAACACTATAAATAATGGAGGTTCTGGCCGGGGTGGGAAAAAGACATCATGCATTTGTTCTTATTTGTAACCGCTCAGGATAAGTTCAGATTCACGCAGGCGGTTATGATTTGAAACCGCTCGTGATATTTAATTATCACAGACGGTTTAAATCAAAACCGCTCTGCGGATAATTAAATATCACCGACGGTTTATTAATAGAACCGTTTGTGATATATATTTTCTCAGACGGGTGGAAAATCGTCTCTGATGATCTCCTTCATCACAGACTTATTGTTACTGACAGTTCACAAAACCGTCTCTGATGACATTTACGAACCGTCTGTGATGATGTTTTCTGTAGTAGTGCCCCATGGAGGAGCGCCTCAAGCTGAGCTGTGACAGTACGACAACAAAGGTTGACGTGACTTAGTACCGGAGGATCATCGGTAGCCTTCGCTACCTCGTCCACACACGGCTGGATCTTGCTTTCAGCGTGGGGTACATGAGTCGCTTCATGGAACGACTTACGGAGGAGCACATGACGGCAGTGAAGAGGATCCTGCGCTATGTGGCTGGGACTCTAAGTCTTGGGTGCCACTATGGGAGGACAGGAGAGGCACGGCTCATCGGGTACACCGATAGTGACCTTGCCGGCGATGTTGACACAAGGAAGAGTACATCCGGCAGCCTGTTCTTCTACGGGAACAGCTTGGTGAGCTGGCACGCTCTCAAGCAGAAGATAGTAGCTCTCTTGTCCTGTGAAGCGGAGTATGTCGCTGCTACTACTGCAGCCACACAGGCGGTGTGGTTAGCTCGGCTGCTCGGCGACTTCAAGGGGAAGGATGCCGACACCACCGAGTTAAGAATCGACAACAAGTCAGCCTTAGTGCTGATGAAAAATCCTGTATTCCATGAGCGTAGCAAACACATCAATGTGCGCTACCATTTCATCAGTGAATGCTTGGATGATGGAAGGATTGGTGCTACTTTCACCGGCACTAAAGACCAGCTCGCTGACATACAGAAGAAGGCACTTGGGCGAGTCAGGTTCCATGACCTTCGTACCAGGATTGGGATGGTCCACATTAACACCAAGGCAACACACAAGAATTAGGGGGAGATTGTTGGAGGTAATCCTGGGTGTGTCCAGATTTGATTTCTAGTTTCTTTCCTTTAGTATTTCCTTAATTTCAGCAAGAAATCAGTGAGAAAATAGGCAGAATTATAGGGGCATTAATAGCATTAATGAGGAGATTATCTCATCCCTAATTTGTAGCATTGAGCTATGTATAAATAAAGAAGAAAACCAGAAAAGCTGCAACCCATTCCAGTAGCACCAAAACCCTTTGTGTCTAGTGTCTTTGTGTGAGCATACCTGGCAACCTCTGTTGGCTTTCAAGATGCTCCTTCAATTTTTTGATTCCTCCATTTCCTCTCCGGTCACTAAGCAAACATTGCACCAAATCCTTATTGCCAATTACTGGCCAAAAGGCATGCTTGCATCCTGGATTATTGGACTTGGCCTTGCGTGCAGGATCAGTCTTTGGATCATATTTCAAGGCGCCAATAGCTGCAGTCTCTGAGGAGTTGGTTGCATTACTACCGGTTTCACTAGCTGCCTTCGTTGTGCTGCACTGCTAGCTGCTGCAGATGAAATTAAAGAGTGCAATTTAGATGGAGAGCAGAGGAGATGGAGAATAGAGCAAAGGAGATGGAGAGCAGAGAAGATGGAGAGGACAGAGGAGATGGAGATGGAGGCACATGAGAGGGGAGAATAAGAAAGATGAAGGGAGAGGGGCACAAGGCAAACCTAGAAGATGATGGCGACAGTAGTGGCTCTAGAGGGGATCGGTGACTCCGGCAGCGGCGATGGGGGCTCCAGAGCAGATGCAGCGGCGGCTGGGGTTGGGCAGGATGGCCGGAAGCACCCCTCCTGCCTCCCCTCCCTGGCTCTCTCTCCCTCCCATTCTCTCGGGGTGATGCAAATGCAGCGAAAAAGGAGCTTCTCTCTCTTCAATTATTTACGGAACCCTTCACTGCATTTTTAGCTCCTCCAGCATTTGCTTATGGCACCCGATTCGCAGCATAGCGACTCCTTTGCCATGAAGCGGACGCCTTACGATAATATGGTGAGACGATGGCTGTAGCGGCCGTTCCTGGACTCCTAGACGCTTAGGCGACACCAAAGTGACGCCTTAATAACCATGGTTTTGTCTGCTCATTTTATGTAGCTCTCTGGCTAGTATGAGCAAGTACATGGCTGGCAAGATGATGTAATGTGGCTAAGTAGTTATGGTTCATTTTATTTTTCTCCATGGGCATATTTCTTATTTTTGCAATGTTGGATGTTGCTTGCGGTTACTATAAGTCATTGTTTGGTTACGAACCTAAACCTAACATCAACATTGGTGACACTTTTTTCGGTGTTGAGGATATGATTTCCGATGAGGAGAACAGGACCCTTGAAGCTCCGTTTACCGAAGAAGAAGTTAGGAAAGCAGTTTTTGATTCTTATTCTGACGGGGCCCCCGGTCCCGATGGGCTTCCTTTTCTTTTTTATCAAAAGTTTTGGAATATTATCAAGAATGATCTCATGGCGCTGTTTAGAAGCCTGGAAAAATGTGAGTTGGATTTGTTTAGATTGAATTTTGCTATGATTTCTTTGATTCCTAAAGAGAATAATGCTCGTAACATTAAACAATTTAGACCTATTAGTTTGTTGAATTGCAGCTACAAAGTTGTTACAAAAGTTTTAACTAATAGATTGGGTCCTCTCTGTAATCGAATTATTTTGCATAATCAAAACGCTTTCATTAAGAATAGATATATTCTTGAGAGTGTTGTCACTGCCCATGAAGTAATTCACAAAGTGCATCATGATAAAGAAAAAGGCTTTGTTCTCAAACTGGATTATGAAAAGGCGTATGACATGGTTAACTGGAGTTTTTGTTGGATGTTCTGGTTAAAAGAGGTTTCGGGGACAAATGGCAGAAGTGGATTTATGCTATTTTGCATAGAGGCTCTGTAGGAGTTAAAATTAACAATGTCGAGAGCAAGTTTTTCAATACTGGTAAAGGATTGCGGCAGGGTGATCCTCTTTCTCCCATTCTGTTTAATCTCGTTGCTGATGTGTTTGCTAGAATCTTACTTAAAGCTGCTAACAAGGGTTTAGTCAAGGGGCTTTGTGAAGACTTTTGTTTTGGAGGTGTCCTTAACTTGCAATATGCTGATGACACCATTCTTTTTCTGAAGAATAATTATATTGTTGCTTTACATCTCAAGTGGCTCCTTATTTGTTTTGAGCAAATGTCTGGGATGAGAATTAATTTTCATAAAAGCGAGTTAATTGCTATTGGTTGTGATGAAAATGAGTCTAAGAGGTTTGCAGATATGTTTTGCTGTAAGATTGGTACCTTTCCCATTAAGTACCTTGGTATCCCTCTGCATCATAATAAAATTAGGAGAGAGGATTTTCAGCCTCTTATTGATAAAATTCTGAAAAGAATCGCTGGGTGGAGAGGGAAGTTATTATCTTATAGTGGTCGGCTTATTCTTATCAAATCTTGTTTATCTAGTATTCCTCTTTATTTGATGTCGTTCTTTAAATTTCCTAAATGGGCGTTAGATCTTATAAATACTCATATGGCTAATTGTCTCGGATGATTATGAAGGTCACAAGAAAATTCATTTGGCTAATTGGCATTTAGTGTGTATGGATAAGAAATTTGGCGGTCTTGGTATGACTAATCTGAGGATTTAAATTTGTGTCTCTTAGCCTCCTGATTAAAAGATTTCATGACAAAGATGGTAAAGTGTGGAAAGACTTGATTAAGTTTAAATACAGTACGGATAAACCTAATGTCTTTGTTTCGATTTATGCTCATGCTTCAACTTTTGGAAGGGTGTTACTTGGGCTATGCAGGCTACCAAATTTGGTTATAGATGGTTTGTTGGGAATGGCACTAAAATTAGATTTTGGGAGGATATCTGGTTTGGTAATTCGTGTTTGGCCATTCAATTTTGGGATCTTTACATGATAGTTAATGAAAAAGGTTGTAATGATTATGGATATTTGGGATGGCTCTCATATTAAATGTACTTTCCGAAGGACATTTTCTGAAGGTATGATGATAAGGTGGTTTGAGCTAGTTGAAGTGGTAAAATCGTTAAGACTTTCTAACGAGGACGATGCTTTAGTTTGGCAATATAGCAGTAATGGTGTTTATTCTGTCAAATCTCTTTATGCTATTATAAATTTTAGAGGGGTGTTTCCAGTTTATATCCCTGCTGTTTGGAGTTTGGTGGTTCCTCCTAAGATTCATTTCTTTCTTTGGCTTCTCTCGCATAACAAACTAATGACCAGAGACAACCTGTTGAAAAGGAGTATGGATAAAGGGGTTAATTGTTGCTTATGTGAGGAGCCTGAAACCGCTGCTCATGTTTTCTTTGATTGTATTGTGGCTAAAAACATCCGGGGATGGTTAGCGAATTTTTGGTATGAACATTGGTTATGATTACTAATCGGTGGCTCGCTTTTTGGCTTAGTAATAAGAGAAATGCGGCTCTCAATACTATTTGTAGGGAACTCTTTGGTGCCTATGGAAAAATAGAAATGATATAATTTTTCATTTGCAGTGTTGGATAAGTGTAAAGGCTATCCGGAGAAGAATGTTAATCACTTTAAGGGACCGGAGGCCGCCAGGCTGTGGAGGATATGTTTCCGTGCTGGACCTGTTTTGCCAAATGCTGGATATCAGGTTGAGGTCCCTTTGCAGCTGGGCTCTGGACTTCCGGATCTACAGCTGATGGAGTGAAGATCGAGGCTCAAGATGAAGTAAATTTTGAGATGTCGAAGACCGTTCAAACTTTGTCAGCCGGCTGCTGGAAGACTCAAGTAGCGATGCAGTATGTGTTTTGGCTGATGATAGTTTTTGGCTGGGTATAAATTTCTGTTCTAAGTTTTTGCTTTTGGTTGGGTAAAAGTTTTGGTGTTGCTGTTAGTCTGTGGTGATCTGTTTTGTCCCAGGTTGAGTGATGCGGTTTTGAGAAGACGCTATGTTGTTTGTTTTGGCTGGCAAGTTGTCAGTGCTGCTCGTTTTATCTTTATGCGTTCAAAAGCCTGGATGTTAGGTGGTTCTTGTTTTGTGTGCTGGTGAGGCTATGTAATAGAGCTTGAAAACTGATATTTCTGGTTTCAGTAATGAAGCCGGGGCATCTATGTTGGATGTCCTGTTGATCTAAAAAATATTTCTTATTTTTGTTATAATGTGCTGCAACTGTTTTGGTATCTTTATTTACCATTTACATGGATATGCAGGTTAGATCGATGGGAGCAGTATTCTCAATTCCTCATCTCCTTTGTTAAAACTTGCAGTTCCTGAAGGCACAAATGATAAACATGGATGCAGTAATGAGGGCAACAATGAGCCTCGAGACAGTTATCTCTCTAAAACCCTGAGACAAAAAACCCTTATAATCTAAAATAAAGTCCCCTTTCACATTTTACATTGGTTTGTGCAGGTGTTGTGATTGATGCAAGTCCTTACCTGTGTAATACCACAAAATCGTTTTCCTGGGTTTTTGGCCGGAATTGTCGTCATTTTCTTGATTCAAGGATTTATTCTGGAGAAAGATTTTTTTTTCGCCGCAGCTTAAGAAGTTTATTAAAGGCTTGGTTTCAACCTAACCTTTGTTTCTTTTATGCCAGATTTAGTGAGCTTTTATGTGGGCTCCCTTGTATGAATTTCTTTGGTGTAGACTGATTGAGACGGATTGCTAACTGAGGGAAACTAAATGATGTGTGTATTATCGAGAAAAGGTGGGCTTCAGTTGGAGTTTTTGAGAAGTTTTTAGTATTTACCTTTTTGCCCCTTGTGAGACCCCCTAATCCTGGCCACTTAGTTTTTCTTGGCATCAATACTTTTCCCCATTGTGCTGGTTTCCTCACGTGAGCTCAAGCCGACCTGTGGTCTGGCCTCCTCCCGACGCCAAAGAACTGGCTGCCTGCCTCTCTCCTCACGGCGCCACCTCCACCAAGGCTTCCTCCACTGCCGCCGCCTCCCCCTGCTCCTCCTTCATGGCGCCTCCTCAAGGCCGTCAAGGCCGCCTCTGGCCCGGCCAGCTCTCCTCAAAGAACTCGGCGCGCCTGGCAGCCAAGGGCTTCTCTCCAAATTTAGCGCCCACCTCCCTTCCTCAGGAGTAAGTTGTGAGGTAAAACCCTAGGTTTTGGGGATTAACTTAGCTTGCATGAAGGGTGTTTGATGAAATGCCTAGCTAGGTTTTTCTTGAGTTGAATTGGTTGTGCATGCCTGTGTGTGATGATTTGGTCGTGAGGGTGTTGCACAAAAACCTCCCCTTTCTTTGCTATGCAAGAATCATAAGCACTAGCATGAGTCCTAATTTTTGTGTTCTCGATCGTATGAAGCTAATGAGTACTGGACCTCTGGAGCTTAATTGCATGACTTGGAAATTTATATATGTGCTCTTGTATTCATGAGGGATAATTATGCATTTATATATATATTTGTATGTATATGTGCTAACTGATGATCTTATATGCATTGATATGGTTGAATTTCGCTAGAGACTATAGCTTGAGATGTGAACACTATGAATTGTTGGCAGTATGTGGTAGTTCTTTATCCTCTGCTAAAGCAATGTTGTGAATGTTTGATATATCTACAATGCATGATAATCATTCTCAGATTGCTAATGAGGAGATGTAAAGGCTTATGCTTGGTCGAGAGCTATCGCTGACCTATATACTCATACTCGCTTATGTTTGGGTTCAAAGGAGAGATCATCGATTGTGTAGAGTTATAATCACAGAGTGTTACATGCAAGGATTTGATTAAGTTCCATATTTCTTACTACCCCTTTTGTCAAGTATTTATTATGAGTAAGCTTGTTGTTGTGTTATTTGTGTATGAGCCCTTGTAATTGTTATTCAAAAGATAAGGTTTAGTTTACAAGAAATACTAATTTGTGCATAAAGTTAAGTGGAATGAGTATTGTTTATTTGCAGAGAAGGTTCTGTCGGAAGTGGCCTCATCTACATGCCACTCCATTCTCCGCCGGTAAAGGCAAGTACATCGAAGTTGTGTGCTTAATTGTTGTTCATTGATATTCAACTGCTCATGGCTAACTTCTATTGATTGTGGCAAGTGTTAGTTATATTGGTGACCGTCCCTTTGAGGGCGTGATTAGCTAGTGAATTCGAGTGGTCACTAGTAGCCTTAATTCCGGTGAGTTTACTGTACATTTGTTAATATTGCAGTGAGTAGCGGGTATAAGGTACGTGGATACTCGTGATTACTTTACAAGAATTGTACTTAATTGTGCCCTGTCTGGGGAATGGAATTGAGTATGGTACGAATCAATGTATTGCTGAATTATGTGTGTATATATGTATGCTTGATTGTGCTGGTGGAAATGTGGGTTCAGCAAGAGCCTATTTGTATAGGTACATGCATTGATGAGTTTTGTGTGTCTATGTGAAGTCATACTTGTATGTATGCATGAGGTTCCCCTAAATGAAAGGCATTGCCTAGAGTGTGTGAATGTGTAGATCTGCCATAGTCCATACAATTGTGTGTGATACTTGCTGAATTATGTGGTCATGTGTGCTTGCATGTATGATTGACCTTGTGTTTATATATATATATATATATATATATATATATATAAATATATATATATATATACAAACATTTGCACATGTATATACTTATGTAGTATGGGAGATTTTGTGTATATATGTATATATTTACATATATGCTTATATATGTATGTGGTTATAGTTATATTAGTGTTGGCAATGAATGAAAGGTTGTGGCCTGGGTGCGTGTTAATTGCATTTGTGCATTCATAATGGAAGAGGCGACCCATTCTGACAGTGGGCTCTATGTTCACACGTAGTGAACACGAAAGTCCTATCAGTAGTCCCATTCATCGAGGTGAATGGGAGCGAGACAAGAAGAGTAGGCACCTTCCACGGGATGGAAGGGACGTGAGGGTGCACACCGACGGTGGACACTGACAAAGATTGCAGACATGCATGGAAATGAGCATTCATGTGCATTGCATCTCTTATCCTTCCTAAAAGTTGAAAATCTTGAGTTATGTTGAGGAGTTGATTCTGCTTGAGTTTGGGAATTCGAGAGTTGAATTCTCTTATGATTCATGGTTAAGTTTTTGGAAAGTAAAGAGATGGTCTTTGTTGTTGCTCGTGCTCAAGAATTTTGATTTCTTTAAAGGTTGGGTGTGTGACCCACGTGGATGTTCAAGGCATTAAGTTTATGATGAGTAGTTGAGCTTTTAGATAAGGAGGGTTACTGATTCTATTAAAAGGAATCTGATGGTTATTTAAAGACACCCAAATTTATTGTATGGCACAGAATGATTAATTGGAAGGGTAGGTGATTCTAAAGGGAAACGTTGATTATAGTTTTCACCATGGTCGCGAGGCGTGACTTGAATGGAAGTTCAAGATTTGTGTTTTCAAAGAATTTAGTAGTGAGCGGATTGAGAGGGTCTAGAATCTTGTATGGATGAGTTTATTATAGTAAGATGTTGATATAAAGTACCGAGTATATTAGCGCCAAGGCGTGAGAGTTGTGATTTAGAGGCAAGTGTTGTCCCTTGAGTGTTGAATGGTTTTATCCCCAATTTGATGATGTGATTATGTAATCTTTTTGACATGGTTAAATTATTGCTTTAAATGGGTATAATTATGATTGTCCTAATGTCTGCTTTCATTGCATTACTTGCTCTTATGGTTAAGCTTTTGTTTTACTTATGATATTGGAATTTCTATTCTCGTGTACTTTGTCGAGTCACCGACTCACGCTTGTTGTTTGTGTTGTTGCGTATCTTGAAACCGCATGCATGGATGGGGGTAGTAGCACACTCACGCTTTTGCAACATAACCTTTCCACCATATTGATTATAGTTCGATCTTAATCGCTCGTGAAACTTCTTGTAAAAGGCTTTGTTTGCGATTATGTTTATTGAGTTCCCTGTCCTGTAATATTTGTGGTGGAGTTTATTAGTTTCTATTGATGTGTGATTGATTAACTAAGGACCTGCTAGAATGATAGTATATACCGCAAATGTTTTCTCGTCGTCACGAGTGGATGTCCTAGTTTTAGGGAAGTGCCGATTTAATTTTTTGTAAATTCCAATCTCCTAGTTGTTCGCTTGTTTTGCTAAGTCTTATTCTTAGTGGAATTGTAATTATTGGTGCTAGTGAGGGTAATATTCTGGGCACGGGTGCCGGTGTTATAGCTTGGTATCGTGAGCGGCTTCGTGTCCGTGGTACTTGAATGTAGTGAATAATTCTAGAATGAATTAAAATTTTGTTGTATGAAAGTAGAAACATGGTTTAGGTTGAACCTTTAAAATGTGGCCCTAGGGCAATAACCATAAAAGTTTGACGAGAATGGTTAATTAATTTAAAACCCATACACTATGATGCACAAGAGAAAGGGATGGATATCGCTGCATTGTGTTACAATGCGCTTTTTGTTATTGATGCTATGATGATGCTTGTGATAATGTTATTTGTTAGTTGATAGAGCTATGGTAGTATTTACCGCTATGCTTTTGAAGTGGTAAATTGCTTAGTGGGGTCCGTGGGACTCTTTGTGCCGGAGGTATGTTGGCCCTATCGTAGCCGTGTTGGTCGTGTGGCGCTTGAAAACCAAAGACCGGCGATTCATAATCCCGTGAGGATATTCCTAATTCCTTTGCCAGAATCTCTGAGAGTAATTGATTTCGTGTTTTCGTGGTTGAGAAACTCGCTTTGGTGACTCTTTGTTGTGGGAGCTTTGTGATTTATTTGTGTTTCGAGTTTGTGGTCATGACAAGGGTTGAATCTTGTTGTGTGCGGTAAAGTGAAGAGTATCGTTTTGCGCCTCGGCGGTTGATGGTGGGGAAAGTCATGGATTTCTTCGTGTTGCTGTTCTTCGAGTTGAAGTTTTGGGATTTGGGGTTTTAAAGGAAAAAGTGTTATTCGATCGATTCGCTTTTCCTTTCCGTGAATTGATTTGTGTAACTCCTTCCTTCGTGGAATCTTGGAGTTTGATAATTGGTTTGAGTTTTGTTGAATGACATGGCTTGAGCCCTCGTCACTTTCTAAGTCTTTTGAGAATCGAGCTCCTTTAGAAGTTTTCGTTGGCCTTTTCCGAAAGGATAAATTTGGGAGATAGTGATATAAGGAAGAGTGGTTATAAAATTCTTGATAAGTCTTGTTGGGGCTTCCCAAAGGTGCTAAGTATGATCATTGAAACCTTTGTTGTTAAAGGTGCAAGAATTTTAGAGATATTGGAATGTAAGATGTGCTTAGGTTTAAATACCTATGGAATTTGGGTAGTCAGTAAACATTTGGATGTATGCATTTTGTTTAATGCTCTGCTTGGTGTGCAATCTAAAATTTCCATATGAATTGTGTTTCGCCATGTGGTGGAGTTAGTGGATGAAAAATTATGAGGAAGAAAGAATGCATACTTATGAAATGGTGTGATGATAGTCTTTGGACTTGCTATTTAAAGGAATAAATAGATGTAATGGAAAATGTTGGAAGGTCTTGCATGGGAGCTATTGGAATTTTAGCTCGGTTAGTTGGACTTGGAAAAAAAAAGGGGGGATTGATCTTGATGAATGTTTCTAAGGGTGAAGCTTATGATCAAGTCATAAGTGATATCGGCTAGTGAAGTGGTCTCTGTTGGGAATGAATTTCTCCTCTTCTCTTTGAGAGATTGTGTGTCGATTGTGGGTTCGATGTCGGGTTTGAGAATCGATTTCTTCTAAAGTATTGATTTTGGTGTTATAAGCAGTTTTGCTTTGATGACCGCAAGTAATTTGAAAGTGGATTATGATGGAGCCTTGTGATGTCGATTTCATGATTGTATAGAAAGTGATAGCAAGTTGATGTAAAGGGTTCCTTATCATGGTTCCGACCTTTGTAAGAGGAGCATTCCGATCGTGTTGTCCTTGGGTCAGGGCTGGTGGAATCACCGCTAAATGCTTTATTTCAGAAGATTGTCGGAACCCCGCTTTTGGGTTAGACTCTGTGGGTCACCAAATGGATGGGTCGGCCAGAACCTTTTCCTTGCGTGGTTGCCTTGTGTATGAGACAAGTTTGAAAGAAGGTCAAGTTCGATTTTGTGTTATGAGGAATTTGATTATTGCCCTATGGGCTAATCAATTCAATAGTAAAGAATGATTTTTGATCCTGTTGAAAAGATAAAAGTCGTGGTTTTGATTCCTAGAGGATCCTTGTTACTTGGTTATAACCCCAACTATTCAATCGAATAGAATTCAGCGATGTGCTTAATAGAGTGTTGTGGCTTATGTGAATCGGGATTATTATGAGTCGTTGGTTGGTGGTATGATTTGGGAATTTCGACGCCTCCCGCTGTCTAATAGCTTCAAGGCAAAGTAGATGTGGATTCTCAAGTGAAAGGAGATGACTCGAGTTTTGGAGACCCGTATGGGAAGTACCCAATTTGAGTTTTGGGTGTTTTCGCTTATCACGTTTGCCCTTTATTCTTGTTGGTGTTCTTAGGTGTTCAGAATTCGAGGTCGAATTCTAAAGGGGGAAGAGTGTAATACCGCAAAATCGCTTTTCCCGGTTTTTGGCCGAATTGTCGCTATTTTCTTGATTCAAGGATTTATTCTCGAGAAAGATTTTTTTTCGCCGCAGCTTAAGAAGTTTATTAAAGGCTTGGGTTTCAACCGAACCTTTGTTTCTTTTTATGTCAGATTTAGTGAGCTTTTTGTGGGCTCCCTTGTATGAATTTCTTTGGTGTAGACTGATTGAGACGGATTGCTAATCGAGGGAAACTAAATGATGTGTGTATTATCGAGAAAAGGTGGGCTTCAGCTTGGAGTTTTTGAGAAGCTTTTAGTATTTACCTTTTTGCCCCTTGTGAGACCCCCTAATCCTCGCCACTTAGTTTTTCTTGCATCAATACTTTTCCCCATTGTGCCGGGTTTCACGTGAGCCTGCCGACCTGTGGTCTGCGGCCTCCCGACGCCAAAGAACTACTGCCCTGCCTTCTCCTGGCGCCACCCTCCACCAAGGCTTTCCTCCACTGGCGCCCCTCCTCCCCTGCTCCCCTTCAGGCAGCACCTCCTCCTCAGGCTCGGCCGCATCGCCTCGGCCCCAGCCGGCAGCCCCAAAGAACTCGGCGCCTCCGGCACGCTCAAGGGCGACTTTCTCCAAACTTAGCGCTTCCACCTCCCCCTTCCCGCAGGAGTACAAGTTGTGAGGTAAAACCCTAGGTTTTGGGGATTAACTTAGCTTGCATGAAGGGTGTTTGATGAAATGCCTAGCTAGGTTTTTCTTGAGTTGAATTGGTTGTGCATGCCCTGTGTGTGATGATTTGGTCAGTGAGGGGTGTTGCACTAAACCCTCCCTTTCTTTTGCTATGCAAGAATCATAAGCACTAGCATGAGTCCTAATTTTGTGTTCGATTGCGAGCTAATGAGTATCGGACCTCTCGTGGAGCTAATTGCATGACTTGGAAATTTATATATGTGCTCTTGTATTCATGAGGGATAATTATGCATTTATATATATATTTGTATGTATATGTGCTAACTGGATGATCTTATATGCATTGATATGGTTGAATTTCGCTAGAGACTATAGCTTGAGATGTGAACACTATGAATTGTTGGCGATGTGGTAGTTCTTTTATCCTCTCGCTAAAGCAATGTTGTGAATGTTTGACATATCTACAATGCATGATAATCATTCTCAGATTGCTAATGAGGAGATGTAAAGGCTTATGCTTGGTCGAGAGCTATCAAGGACCTATATACTCATACTCGCTTATGTTTGGGTTCAAAGGAGAGATCATCAGATTGTGTAGAGTTATAATCACAGAGTGTTACATGCAAGGATTTGATTAAGTTCCATATTTCTTACTACCCCTTTTGCTCCGTTATTTATTATGAGTAAGCTTGTTGTTGTGTTATTTGTGTATGAGCCCTTGTAATTGTTATTCAAAAGATAAGGTTTAGTTTACAAGAAATACTAATTTGTGCATAAAGTTAAGTGGAATGAGTATTGTTTATTTGCAGAGAAGGTTCTGCTTAAGTGGCCTCATCTACATGCCACTCCATTCTCCGCTTGTAAAGGCAAGTACATCGAGTTGTGTGCTTAATTGTTGTTCATTGATATTCACTGCTCATGGCTAACTTCTATTGATTGTGGCAAGTGTTAGTTATATTGGTGACCGCCCTTTGAGGGCGTGATTAGCTAGTGAATTCGAGTGGTCACTAGTAGCCTTAATTCCGTGAGTTTATCGTACATTTGTTAATATTGCAGTGAGTAGCGGTATAAGGTACGTGGATACTCGTGATTACTTTACAAGAATTGTACTTAATTGTGCCCTGTCTGGGGAATGGAATTGAGTATGGTACGAATCAATGTATTGCTGAATTATGTGTGTATATATGTATGCTTGATTGTGCTGGTGGAAATGTGGGTTCAGCAAGAGCCTATTTGTATAGGTACATGCATTGATGAGTTTTGTGTGTCTATGTGAAGTCATACTTGTATGTATGCATGAGGTTCCCCTAAATGAAAGGCATTGCCTAGAGTGTGTGAATGTGTAGATCTGCCATAGTCCATACAATTGTGTGTGATACTTGTGAATTATGTGGTCATGTGTGCTTGCATGTATGATTGACCTTGTGTTTATATATATATATATATATATATATATATATATATATATATATATATATATACAAACATTTGCACATGTATATACTTATGTAGTATGGGAGATTTTGTGTATATATGTATATATTTACATATATGCTTGTATATGTATGTGGTTATAGTTATATTAGTGTTGGCAATGAATGAAAGGTTGTGGCCCAATCGTGTTAATTGCATTTGTGCATTCATAATGGAAGAGGCGACCCATTCGACAGTGGGCCTCTGTGTTCACACGTAGTGAACACGAAAGTCCTATTTCGTAGTCCCATTCATCGAGGTGAATGGGAGCGAGACAAGAAGAGTAGGCACCTTCCACGGATGGAAGGGACGTGAGGGTGCACAACCGACGGTGGACACTCGACAAGATCCAGACATGCATGGAAATGAGCATTCATGTGCATTGCATCTCTTATCCTTCCTAAAAGTTGAAAATCTTGAGTTATGTTGAGGAGTTGATTCTGTTGGAGTTTGGGAATTCGAGAGTTGAATTCTCTTATGATTCATGGTTAAGTTTTTGGAAAGTAAAGAGATGGTCTTTGTTGTTGCTCGTGCTCAAGAATTTTGATTTCTTTAAAGGTTGGGTGTGTGACCCACGTGGATGTTCAAGGCATTAAGTTTATGATGAGTAGTTGAGCTTTTAGATAAGGAGGGTTACTGATTCTATTAAAAGGAATCTGGTTATTTAAAGACACCCAAATTTATTGTATGGCACTGAATGATTAATTGGAAGGGTAGGTGATTCTAAAGGGAAACGTTGATTATAGTTTTCACCATGGTCGCGAGGCGTGGACTTGAATGGAAGTTCAAGATTTGTGTTTTCAGTAAATTTAGTAGTGAGCGGGATTGAGAGGGTCTAGAATCTTGTATGGATGAGTTTATTATAGTAAGATGTTGATATAAAGTACCGGAGTATATTAGCGCCAAGGCGTGAGAGTTGTGATTTAGAGGCAAGTGTTGTCCCTTGAGTGTTGAATGGTTTTATCCCCAATTTGATGATGTGATTGCGGTAATCTTTTTGACATGGTTAAATTATTGCTTTAAATGGGTATAATTGCGTATTGTCCGAATGATGTTTCATTGCATTACTTGCTCTTATGGTTAAGCTTTTGTTTTACTTATGATATTGGAATTTCTATTCTCGTGTACTTTGCTGAGTCACCGACTCACGCTTGTTGTTTGTGTTGTTGCGTATCTTGAAACCGCATGCATGGATGGGGGTAGTAGCACACTCACGCTTTTGCAACATAACCTTTCCACCATATTGATTATAGTTCGATCTTAATCGCTCGTGAAACTTCTTGTAAAGGCTTTGTTTGCGATTATGTTTATTGAGTTCCGTCCCGTAATATTTGTGGTGGAGTTTATTAGTTTCTATTGGATGTGTGTGATTGATTAACTAAGGACCGCTAGAATGATAGTATATACCGCAAATGTTTTCTCGCTCAACGAGTGGATGTCCTAGTTTTAGGGAAAGTGTCACGATTTTTTTTTGTAAATTCGTCAATCTCCTAGTTGTTCGCTTGCTTTGCTAAGTCTTATTCTTAGTGGAATTGTAATTATTGGTGCTAGTGAGGGTAACATTCGGGGCACGGGGTGCCGGGGTGTTACAACCTGTCTTTTGATGCAATTCCTTACCTGTCTTTTCTTCAGCATGGACCAGAAGATGCACAAATTATATACCTTCTTGTCAGAAGGTGTGTCTGATGGAGAGATCAACATTAAACAAGAGTTCCTATCATGCTGCTCTATATTTACACCACTACACCGTTGACAATCTAGGTTGTTCCTGGGAAATTTTTGTCTACAGAAGACCTATATTGGCATGACCCGACAGGCTGTTCTTAAATGACATGCATTCATTTCAGTGAAGGGGAATATATTACCAATCATGTAAGCTTTTTTATACACAAAATACCAAATCTTGTGTGGTCTAGGGTTGGCATTTTGTCCTTAATTGTGATTCTAATCAGTCAGGATCGACAAAACATAGCATAGGACTTTTTCTGTCTAACAGGATTATCTCCTTTACATTATTAAACCTCACTTTTGCACTCTATGTATTATAGATAGCAAGCATTGATCTAGTCTTACCAGGTTAGGAAATCACTTACCTTGAGGCTTTTGGCAGGCTGACCGGTGGAGGTGATCGATCAGTTCGGTCAGGTTGGTCGAATCAAGGGTTAAGAGAGATGAGCTGCATGTGGAGAGGCTGAACTGCATGCCCTCGCCTTATATAGTGCTAGATAGTTTACCATGTGGCACAGATAACAGTAACTAGAGCTAATATATCTTTGGGCGTGACTTTGCTGGTAAGCTTTTCCAAGACATATTCGGAGATATTAATTCATTATACGTATCTGAAATGCTGAGCTAGAACGAAACTTCTGCTATATATGCATATATAGCTAGTCATACTAATTGGTGTCATGCCAACCGCCCACGTAGAAAAATAAGTCGCCGCAGCAATTGTCTGGTATCTGGTGGAAAATTAACATGTTGAAGTGTTGTCTGGTTGTCTGGTCTCTGGTGAAAAATTCACGCGTCAAAGTGTTGCTCAAAAATCTATTGCATATGGCAATATGGCAAGCAATCTAGGTTTTAACTTCACGTTTCTCGTATTGGGTGTAAATTCCAGCAAACAAAAAACCCACGTGTAGAAGTTTTTAAAAAATTATAAAAAATTTGTAGATGTAGGAGAGTGTATGCCATCGAAAATTTGAAAAATGACAATCATATTTGGTAGATATGAAAAGACAAATGCATGAATTGTGATTTTCATTGTTCATGCACGTCCATTCCTTTAACTTCTTGTTAATTTCATATCTTCCAATGAATTTGAGTTTGATCTTGAATTTTACATAGCTATAGAAATACCCCTTCCCTAAGTCTATAATTTTTTCAGGGAAATTTTTTAAAACTTTTATGCTTGGTTTCCACTGAGTTTACACCCTGTTTCAGTTTCCACCTAATATTTGTGCACTCTCGGCCAGGTAAAATCGATCTAACCTGCTTCATTTAACCCTGTGGCAAGTTAAGCAAGCAAGCTATAGTTTGCTGTTGTCTCTAGAAAAACTACTGTTAGTAAGCAAATAGAGAATTTCCCGCGTAGTTTGCATGGTTAGATATTACAATACATTTCTTAATATTTGAAAATAGAGTTTTATTTATTATACAACACTAATGTACATGATCAAAAATATACTTGTATTCCTATACAACTATAACAATTCAGGTATATAATTAATATGCATGTTATAATATGGACCACTGAAATAAACGATATATCTTTCTTTTTTATCCAGTTGAGTGATGAGGAAAATTTTCCAACGGGATGCTTCTTTTAACATTGTTTTGATAAGATAATAGATTGGCAGTGCAACATGCTAGCCACATATCTTGTCGGGAAGATAAGGTCATGTTCTCTAGATGATGCCGTTATTTTTTTATGACGATGATGCCGTTGCTTTTGCTGGCAGTTTATACATATCTAAGACGCCAGGATTAATTCAACACACGAGAAATTCAGCTGTCTTGACTATTTGAACGAAACAAATACTGATCGATTATTTAGTTTAATTATGAGGTTATGTACACGCTAACTATTAATTGGAAGTAGCTGCGAAATGTTTGTAGCGCCACCGGGGTGATACGTTCAAGACCTGATCATGGTCAATGGTGCACATATGTTCGTTTGGCAGTTTAGAGATTTGGTTGTTGTACAATTGTATTTAATTTTTGTTTTGTGTTTCAGATAATGTTTGGGCCACATACTGTATTATTCAACTATCTGTCCACCAGACGTCGAGCGCTGGCTCCCTTTAGAAGTTAAAAAGGATGCTGACGAGCGTGGAAAGATTTTATTATCGACGCTGGCTCCCTTTAGAAGTCAAAAAGGATACTGAAGAGCGTGGAAAGGTTTTATTATTAACAAAAACCATCTTGCTCAGGTATGCAGGGTATGCCTACATATTCTTTATACATGGATTAGGCTCATTTGAAGTTTGAACACATAATTAGTTTGTAGGTCATTTTTGTCAAATTCAAGGACCTATTAGCAATTCTTTTTATTAGGAGGTCCTTACTGTAAGAGCTGGGACGTACTGAACTTTTACCATGAGTCGATAGTGTTTTAGGCCCTTTAGGGGTCTTCGGCCTTAAAAAAAAAAACTTTATAGCCAGGAAACAGACCAAATTCTGTAATCATATTATAAAATCCGATGACGTGTGGTTAACAGTTCTCGTGAAAATAAAAGAGAAAAATATGCTAAAACTCTAAACGCTATCGATCTAATCATCAATTTGGTGGACCTGGATTATAACATAGCATGTTATCCGTAACAGCATATTTAAACTCAAAAGAAAAGAAGCCATAAACCATGGAAACAACGAGATTTAATTATATTCAACTCAAATATATATTGAGTTATAAAAGAATTATAAATTTGGTAAAGTAGGGCACACTACTCAATTGTATTGCGTCCCAAACGATCTACTCCCTCCGTCCGAGATTATATAACGTATTTCTTCTTAGCATATAAACTAAGAAGATATTAAAATAACTACATTACCTCTAATTATTATCGCTAAGTATTATATTCAATGCATGCATGCAGATAATATAAAGTAAAGATGGATATTTATTAAGAGTATAGAGGGAACATTGCAACGACCCCTATTTTCTGCATAAAATGCGAAAATGAGAATCTATGTGTATACGGTACTAGTCTCATGATCAATAGCTATTACACATATTTACAACAATTGGAATCACAACCATACATCATATTATTAGAGCGGAAGCTATTTATATATTGTATATTTACAATTCAGAGCATATAGCAGCAGAAGAAGCAAAAGTCTTGTAGTATGCCTATCCAACCCTCAGACAATTGACAAGACATAATCCCTAGAAAGATCGCTTTATTGAACTTCCCGCAACCTATGTCGCAAAGTAATCTTCGGAGCCTTGTTTCTCTTTTACCTAAAAACAACATATTAAGCAAGGTTGAGTACTTTCGTACTCAACAAGACTTAAGGTGGTATTTGCAAAATGCAGTAATGCAGGCTTTGCCAAAGGAGGCTTCTACAGTTAATTTGCATAAAACGAAATTGAATTTGTAAATCAAGTTGTAATTTGCAAACGAAATTTGTAAAAGTAAGTTTGATTGATATAAAAGTAACAAGTAAAGCAGAAATAACAACTTATAGTCCTCCATGATGTGAGTATCGAGATGTCTAATTCCTACCAACACCAATCTTTGCCAACACGAGGCAATCAGATGAAATCAACCATTTTGAAAATAATAAAACGACTATGTGATGACTTTACCAAGTGCTCATAACCGCGGGCGCGGCTAATCGATTAGATTTACACTTTACAGAGGTGTACAACTTTACCCACAAGACATGACTGGCTCTTTGTGCAAGCTATTAGCACACTTCCTTTGGTGTGGCGTAGAGTTATGACATAACTGTTACATTACTTAACCCTAACTTTGCACCAGCCTGATGGTCGACAAACCCGTTAATACGGCGTTTGAAGGGGTTATATCTTTGGTATGGCAAATGGTTTACTCCCCGCTGCCTTACTTCTTCCCATAATAAGGTGTATACCGTTATATTGGCAAGCGTTGCTTCCATCACCGTGGTGTGGGCGCCCCTTCAAGCAATCCATAATGAAACAGCCCGTACTACTATAACCTTTCAAAATGCAAAGCTATACTTAAATAACTTAGTAGGTTAAGGTTATCCCATACTAGCACTTGTGGTTGTATGTGCTTCTTGGCTTGAAAACAACACATTAGTTCGGTTCTTAATTGACACAGACGATAATCTCTCCCTACACTACATGCAAGTCCCTTGCACCTCCGGCTATTGCTATAATCACCCGCGTCAAAACCATAGTTTTATTTTTAACCAAAATATCAACCACCATCGTCATATCTCAATATCTCTAATGACCAGTTTATCTAATTTGTTCATTCCAAATCTAAAGCATAGCTAAGCATAGTTATTAAATCACATTACCCAAATTGACATTATATATTGTCTAACCTTAATTTCTAGGTTTATCAATATTTACAAGGAGGTTTCATGAGACATGTATATCTACCAGTACCACAATATAGTAAATTTATAGAAAATAAACGCATGCATAAATTGATTTGGTAAAACAAAATAAAAATTAAAATACTGGGATCAATATGATCAAAGGGGTGCTTACCTTGCTTAGTTGTTGTTTACGACGAAGTAGTGGTTATAGTCGGCGTAGTCGATGACGAGATTAGTGACGTCGGGTTCTACACGTCGTTCAACAAAAATATAACTAATAATAAACTTTCAATAAGGGCAAAAAAGTCAGATGGAAAACCAAATAGAAACTTATTACATATTATAGATGTGGTTTAGGGTTTGGGTTGAATGATGTTATGTTCTCGTGTTTTTAGATGATTATATTTGTACATATATATACATATATTGATATCACTGGCAGCTATAGGCGATGAAATGGTTTCTTTTTATAGATTATCTATTTTTGTCTTACAAATTCAAGATGCTAAAATTGTGTATTTTCATATCTATAGTTTTGAATTCAAGATGCTAAAATTATTTGGATTAGTAGAAACAAGTCATTAGTTAAAGTGTTATGCATGACTAGTATTTAGCCTTAAGTGTTGTTGTATAAAAGCAATCTCTACAAGTTGGATCTAGAATTTTTAAGTAATTGGTTGCTGCTACACGATTATATGGTGATTCTTGCGTTGCGGGTACTTTGGTTAAAGACTTCTAAACTCAAATATTTTTCTATAAATAGGTTTTCCATATACTAAAGTGTGTTTCTAAACCAATTCCCTCAAAATTTGCTTTTAGACAAGTTGTTTTACGAGCTGTCGAAATGGCTTAAGTGATATAGATTTTGTGCAGCTTGTGATCATTTAAAGTTTTTGTTGTGATTGGATTTAGATGCAAAGCAAATTCTAATTGAGACCTTTTTCTAGGTTATGATAGTATATATATCATAGAATGTTTCTAGGTTATTCTTTCTAATTTTTACATTTGTCCGAGGTATTTTATAGACTGCCGAAAAGGCTTAAATAGTTTAAGTTCTACGCGTTTTACTTCCTATTTTCGTTTCTAATTTGCGACTGCACCTTAAAGGATAATTTGATCATTTTTCAGTCATTAGTTGGGGATGGCTCTAAGAGTGTTTTAAAGCTATTCCCGCGATATTCGGCTTTTATCCGAGATGTTTTCCATATAGTTGAATATTAGTGCCTTGTATTAAAATATTTTGACATAGTATAAATGTGAGTTATTTTTATATAACTAGAAATGATATCAATTTCTAAGATCCTAGAAATTGGTTTCATCAAATTTGAAGTCCGTTTGCACAAGTTATGGCTATTTGGACATAACCCGTATTAAAACTTCGACTATCGAGTAAACATCGTTACTTATGGCAAAGCTTAAATGTTTTTATATATTTAGGATCCTTATAATCTCAGTAGTGTAGCCAAACTTGTTTTGCTTAGATTTGGATTCGTTTGGTACAAATTTTAACTACTTGATTTCCTTATGCAAGAGAGGTGTTCTACATTCAATTTTATTGTTCAAACCTAGTTCAAATCCAATTGTTTTTGCAAAAATGGAATATTAGTGACCACAGGAGTATGTGAGAATAATTTCATGATTTGAGGGGCTATGGTCTTTATAGTTGTTTCATAGTACATAAATGGGTTTGAACAATTTTAATTTAAATGGTATAATCTTCCAGTGAAGATATGAAGTTTTATTGCATAATACAAATCTACATGGCCTAACACAAATTTAGAAACTGAATTTACTTTATTTGGACTTTCCTAGCAAAAGATATAAAGGATTGAATAGAGAGAGGTAAAAGAAAAATAAAATAAATGGCTACGGCTGGGATTCGAACTTGGGACCTACTAGCTCAAGAGCAAGCGTTCTACCACTGCGCCATGTGCTTACTTTTGACAAGAAGGGGTGCAAAATTATTTGAGTCTACCTTCACTTACCCTAGAGCGCTACTCGATGGCAGTGGAGTTTGGCTACACTGGAAGACTTTGGCCGTTACACTCTCGTAGCCGTAGGGAAGAGGAAGAAGCATGGAGGAGGTTCCGGCCGAGCTTGGGAGCAGCACCGTGGTGGAGGGAGGAGGCAGTGTGTCGTAGCTACCTCGGCGCGGTCGGCCAAGTTGAAGCGATGTCCTCCGTGCCCGGTGCTGGAAAGACTGAGCTTCTGGAGCTACAGCGAGGAGCACAGCTAGTGGCCTTCGGTGGAGGAGCAGGAGAGCCTGGCTCGGCTGCAGACAAGGCAGAGAGTAGGGTTAAGAAGCTGAGAGGAGGATCCCTGCGATCGGACTTGCTTGCGGAGCTCATCGAGAAGAAGCTTGTGGCCGGTTGTAGTTCGCAGGCCTAACGGAGAAGTAAGGTTAGGGAGTAGAAGAATCTAGCTCGGCTGCATGCAAGGCAAAGAAGCAAGCTCAGGCGCTAGTGGAAAGGATCATGGCGAGGTTCATCGACTGTGAGCTCACCTGAGAAGAAACCTGCACAGAAGAGCATGGCTTGCTCTCGACCGTGAAGGAGACCAGGGCGAGAGCGAGCAAAGGACACAGAGAGCGATCGGACGGCTTAAATGCAGCTGGTGGGCAAAGAACTCGACGCAGCAGTGCACGACATGGGTGCTAGCAGAAGGCTCGGCCGAGGCAGCCGCGTGGCATAGCTTTGCTCTGCGGTAGCGTGTGGATGCGGAGAAACAGTGCCGTGGCAGGGCATGGTGCGGCTTTGGCAGGGCGTGGTCGGCTGGTTTGTAGGACCGTTCTAAAGATTTTGGGAGCCGAGGCGAGCTAAATCAAGTGGTTCTTTATTGATTATCATAATTATTGCAGATAAAATATCGAATGCTTTCATATGTAATAAACTTGGTAGAGAACAAGTCACAACCAAAAGATAGTTTAAACATAATCAAACTCATGTACGTGCAGCCCGGATCCGGCGCCGAGCAGTATGTAACTAGTACGTACATAAATCAGAAGCATTCACTTAGCAAAAGAACATTTTCCCATCTGTTATACTAAACTACAGTCTACATACATTGCTAAAAGAAAGAAATAACTGAGAAAATGAATAAATGATTCATTGATTCATACCTTATACAATGGTTTGAAACTTCGACGGTGGGGAGTGCATCAGCACGCGGCCGCTCGACCCTGACGAGACGGCGGAGATGGCGGACAGGCAAAGAATGCTAATAGCCAAAAGTGAGTCACGTTTGGGAGCGCGAAGCGTCTCGCACAGCGGGGATCGGCAGCCAGAAAATAAAACATCGGTCGTCGGTAATTCAATGGGCCAGAAAACGAAACGTCACTACGTCAGTAATCCATAGCTACTCCCTCCATCCCATATTCCTTTGCATGCGTTGCGTAATCCCCGTGCTAATTAAGGATCCATAATTACTGCTAGCTTAATTACCGCGGAACGCTATTTAATTAAGGGTAGCATCGGAACAAAATCAACAAAAAAACAGCTGCACTAAAATTCGTGCCAAAACTAATACGCCCTATAATATGGGATGGAGGGAGTATTAACTAATTAATTTGACTAGATAATAATGGGCTACTTGGCCTGCTAATACCTATAAATTATATGGACTGAGGCCCTCCTAAATTGGGAGCCCCTGGCGATCGCATCGGCTGCCTCCCCCTTTGGGCCGACCCTGCTGGTTTGGTGACATGGGGTGGTGCATGGCGGTGTGTGTGGCACAGGCAAGGAAGAAGCCAAGGCATGGGCGCGCAGTATGGGCAGAAGACGGAGCTAACGAAGCTTAACATGCCAAGCCGTGTGGCAGTGAAGCTCTGCCGCGGGGTTGAAGCGCAGCTCTGCCGCGGCAATGTCTAGGCAACGGCGTGGAAGAGAGAGGAGGGAGAGAGGGCGAGGTAGGGAGGCTGGCCGGTGGGGAAGAAGGAGCTACAGTTGTGCCCAGCCGAAAGTGACTAGAAGTTGGCTGGAACGTGAGCTCATGCTTTGTATATGCGTCCGATAATTTTGGTCATGAATTGGTTTGGTTCAATGGTGGTCTTAGTCATTTTGAAATTTTCTGCAAATTTTTGTGTAGGAACTTCAGGGTATGTAGTTTTCATTTTCTTTGGTTTCGCTCAATTCGCCACTGTGGTTTTCATACAATAATTCCTCAAAGTTAACAAGTTTTCAAATAATTCTTGAATTTTTCGGGCAGTACAAAATCTATAATCGGAGCTATCATAACTGGTTAAAATATTTTGAAACTTTTTAAATAAGGTCCTAGGATAAGGAAGGGTGTCCAAAAAAAATTTTTTGCGCTTAAAATATGCTATATAAAAATTACAATAATTTTGACAATGTTGTTGTACTGAAAATCTGTTTTCCGGTTTTTATTTTTATTAGATAACACATGAATTTTATTTTATTTGGAGCTTTTTCTGTATGATCCCAATGGCTATTTTGATTTGCTATTAAATTTTTAGAGACAGATCAGTAGTATTTATTTTTATAAAATTCCAACATTGCAACTTTTGCTTTTAAAACAATTCTGTTTTTTATTTCTTTTTAGTAGTAAATGAGTTCATGTTGCTTTAGAAGTTTCTGGATATGAAATATAGTTGATTTGAAATTTATATAATTTTTTTTCAAGATTTATATCTTAAAATATTTTAGATTTTGTATTATACAGTAGAAGAAATCAGTAATGACAAAAGATTTTCTTAAGACCAAAATTTTAGAGAAATTCCAGAATAGATGAAATTTCAAAAATAAATTTTTATTTTCGACTCATTTTTATAGTTTGTTTATTTTAGAGAAAAATATTTTATATTTCAACTTATACTTAAGGTTAAGAAAATAAGGAAAATGGGTGACATCTTAAATCAAATTCTTGATTTCAAATAAAAATTTTATTTAGTTTCAGTTTATATTCTAAATTTTTATTTTTCGCATTTTTGATTTTTAGGATGTTACAAACATCTGTAACATCACACTAATATTGCATTTAAATATGAAATATGTCTTATATTTGTCGATAAGACCATTCAGAAAATACACCTTATAAAATTGAACCAAAGAATATATCCATTGATAACACGTAAGTAAAGTAAACCATATTCTTTTCCTGCAACCCCCAATAAAGAATATATGCATCAATAACCCGTTTGCTTAATGCCTTCACTACGTGCCAGACTCGATGTATCCGTAATCTGCAGATTACCAAATGGACCACTAAGTAGTGGTTTAACAGCCTTCAATCGTTCCTTTTTCTCTTTCTCCTTCCTTTTCTCCTCTTTCTTCTGTAACCTAACGAACGGTAGCGCAGCACATTGCACATTTGCACCGTTGTTTCCTTCCCTATCTAATACTATCTAATATTATCGCAGCTTGCCTGCCCTTCAATCATTCCTTTTCTCCTCTTTCTTCTGTAACCTCTGACGGTAGCGCAGCACATTGCACATTTGCACCCTTGTTTCCTTCCCTATCTAATACTATCTAATATTATCGCAGCTTGCCTGCCCTTCAAAACAAAAGAAAAAACAGCCTTCGATCATTCCTTTTTCTCCTTTCTCCTTTCTCCTTCTTTTTCTCCTCTTTCTTCTGTAACCTAACGGTAGCGCAGCTCATTGCACATTTGCACCGTTGTTTCCTTCCCTTTCTAATACTATCTAATATTATCGCAGCTTGCTTGCCCTTCAATCATTCCTTTTCTCCTTCCTTTTCTCCTCTTTCTTCTGTAACCTCTGACGGTAGCGCAGCACATTGCACATTTGCACCCCTGTTTCCTTCCCTATCTAATACTATCTAATATTATCGCAGCTTGCCTGCCCTTCAAGAAAAAAAAAAAAAACAGCCTTCAGTCATTCCTTGATGTGTCTCACTCAAATAGGCAATATGCCAGTTGCCGTGCCAGTGCCAGTATGGAAGACTTCTCCCCTCGGTGTGAAAAAAAAGAGCACCAGAGGGGAGCGAATTAAAGCACCTAGTCCCCGCTAGGGCGTCGAGGTGCCGGTTTCCCGGCTTCACAAAACCGACAAAAATCATTTGAAAACTGTGTTTTTCAAGAGTATCGCTGCGGTTTGAAATCTAAAACCGCTTGGTAAACCAGTTTAATTAAAAAATAAAAATAATTTAAAAAAATTTATGCGTTGAAAACCGCTCATAAACAATTGAAAAACCGTGGTTTTCGCTGAAAACCGCTCAAAAACAGCTCAAAAATCGTTTTTTAAGAACATTCAATTGGCTTGTTGGTTTGTCGCAAAAAACCGAGCGGTTTCTCGCGAAAAACCGTGATTTCTCGCCAAAAACCGAACGGTTTTCGATTTTGTTTGAATTTTTTAAAAACTTTTTTGATTTCTTAACCTTTCGATTTCTGACGATTTTCGAGTGGTTTTTATGGTTTTCGAATTTTAAACAGTTTTTCAAAAAATAGTTTTTGAAACCCTGCGTAAAGGACATGGCCAGCTGCCAGGCCTTTATGGCTCTATATAAACGCCCCCCTCTGAACCCTCCGTCGCCCAAGTCAGGATTTCTGTACTACAATGATAGCCATGCCCAAGTCAAAAAACCTCCCCATTTGCATCTTCCTCCTACTCCTCGCCACCGAGCCGTTTGCCCACGACGGCCAGCACACCTTGCCGATCAACGACTGGGGCCACATGAGGACCACCTACGAACAGGCCGCAGGCCTCGCCTCGGGCGAACCTCAGGTACACAAGCAGCTTTCCTAAGCCTATTCCGTATGTAAAGAACTACCTCTCGTGGTTAGGGGTTCAAAAAATCAATGAAAATTGGATTTTCGTCCGTATCGCCACTACTCAGCTTTTAAAACCAATCGATAAACTAATCCAATTCAAAAAAAATCATACGACGTGAACCGGATGAAAGTCAAAGAAAATCGCTCAAAAATGGGCCACAAAAGTTCAACTAGTCCATCAATTTTCCATAAAAATCGGTTGATTTTTCTTTTTTTCTTTTCAAAAATTTTGATTTTGAAACTCTACGATTTTCATCTGATTTTTGGGTCGATATTTCCGATTTTTGAATTTTGTGTGATTTTCTCCAAATCTATTTTTTTAAACCTGCTCGTGGTCCTACTCTTTTTTAGTCTTGTTTAGTTGGATCATAATCCTGATCTATTTATATGTATAGGTTGAGATTTTAGTTTAAATTTTCAGCTCACCCATACAGATCTTGATTATGATTAGACGTTTCAAACAAGGTATTAATAAGGCAAATGAGACGACAATCTTGGACCCCTGACAAGATTAAACACATGTTTTCATAATTAAGTAATCACCTAACGCATATATTATTAGCGTAAACGTTGACAGATCGACTGTGTTTCGTACAAAGTCATTGGTTTGATCAAACATTTCCTACTTTCAGGTTTCAGCCCAAGGATGTTGTTTATTACTAGTAGAAATTCGGATGCAACTCTATAAAAAAACACACACACAGAGGATAGGCTAGAGTAGAGCACCACAACTTACAAGTAGGTCTAGAAAAACACACACACAGAGGATAGGCTGGAGTAGAGCACCACAGCTTACGAGTTACAAGTAGGTTTAGAAAAACACACTCTTGTAACTTACTTCTCCCTACAATTTTTCCAATCCTTTTTTTAAATTATAAGGCATGCATACAACTTTATTGATCTTTTTTTCTTATTTTATTGATCCTTTTCTCTCTCTATATATATAGAAAAATGGTTTCATACTTTTAGACGTACTCCCACCTCCGGTGTGTGTGTCTCTCTCTCTATATATAAAGCTTCTTTTCTACTCCCGAGAGTAATTACTCCCTATGTCGTATCTCACAATGTATGGGGTATCTCGTGCGACGGAAGGTATGTACGCGTAGTATACGAGTATATAAGATCACCTAGGTGGTATGTACATTTTTTCAGAGGTGGTATGCACATTTTTTGGACATACTCCTTTTTATGTGCATGTATGAAAGTATTTGCAAAATACGCTAAAAATCATGGACTCCCTTACAATTTTTCCATGTGGCTCACATTGGAGTATCTTATAATTAGTGTATAAGTGTACCCAAAGTGATAAAAGAGTATTTTAAGTTCGTTTAGGTGGTATTTCAGAAGTGGGAGTAACTATACAGCCAGGAGTAAAAGATATTTTTCCTATATATATATATGTGTGTGTGTGTGTGTGTGTGTGTGTGTATATGTGTATATATATGTGTGTATATGTATATATATATATATGTGTGTGTGTGTGTGTCACATATGTATATATGTGTGTGTGTATAGGAAGCCTTTTTTCTACTCCCGAGAGTAATTACTCCCTATACCGTATCTTACAACGTATTGGGTATCTCGTGTGATGGAGAGTATGTACGCGTAGTATACGCGTATATAAGATTATCTAAATGGTATGTATATTTTTTCAGAAGTGGTATATATATTTTTTGGATATACTCCTTTTTATGGCGTATATGAAGGTATTTGCAAAATACGCTAAAAATCATGGACTCCTTTGCAATTTTTCCATGTGACTCACATTGGATTATCTTATAATTAGTGTATGAGTATACCTAAAGTGATAAAGGAGTATTTGAAGTTCATTTAGGTAGTATTTCAGAGATGGGAGTAACTACACCCAGGAGTAAAAGATATTTTTCCTATATATATATATAGCATCACTTTTATCGTCTCCTCAAGCAGTTCCACCCGAAAGGAACACTTACCTTCAGATGAAGGTTCTTTTTAACACAATCCAATGGCCAAACAAGAACCACCAGAGCGTTTTTCTCGTTTAAGGTCCATAGCATAAAAGTGATATCATAAAACTAGAATAACCAATGATTTAAAGGCTGTTAAGACAGATTAGCAACTTCACAAGTAAAGTAATGAGAAATATAGTGAGTACTGAGTAGGATTTTATAAGATCGTTGAATATCAAGTAAGGTAGTTTGTTGGTCTCGCCAACCGCTAAAAATCCTGGTAGTAACTAAAATTACTATTCCATACTATTTAATACTATTCTTCTCTATTCTACGCAATATCCCTGAAGGTATTAATACCACTGTTAAGCACTGTTCAAACAAAATATTTCTAAAAAGTGTGTGTGTATATATATTGACGTTGATTGGTATCTTTGCAGTCTCTTTCGAACGGCGGGCGCGCATGTTTCAACTCCTACTTGTCCACCTCAGGAATTCGCGATGCGACACGTCCCGGCTGCTCACCGCCACCGGCGTTCCCCGTGGCAGCCGGCAAGAAGACGCACCATATTATCACCAACCTATCCGAGCTCAACGAATCCTTTTTGCTCTTCGGTCGGACCGCCCAAAGCACAGCCTGCAGTTTGATGGTCCTGATCATAATTGCGCAAGTTGCTCTAGATCACCGGAGGAGGAGGGGAGCGGCAAGAGACAAGGCCGTCACGATGGCGATTTTGATCCTTGTCGTCTTTGAGGCGCTTCCCGACGCTGCAATGGCCGCTCGTCCATTCCACGGAGGCGGCGGCGGTGGCGGCCATGATCAATCTGTTGCACTGGGGCTGACGGCACAGAGCAGGGCAGCTGGAGGTCACTCGGCATGCACGCACGACCCTGACAAGCCGGTTCCTAAACCTTGCATTCCCCACTAGCTATCTATCATACCCAGAAACTGGAGATTACGAACATGATAGCCAACTTTGACTATCTTGATCTTAAGTAGTCTACATATATGTACGTATTTACTGTACTCTTTTCCTTATTGGGGGTACTTCATACCGGGGTGTAAGGTTTTTAACGAGACAGTAACTCTGTATCTGTTAAAAAAGAATAAAATTTACTTTTTTTCCTCCAATATTTGTGTCTACTGCCTTAACTCTATAAAATATAATATAACAAATGAATTTCAAAAATTACATATATTTGATTGACAAAACAAAAAAAGTTGATTTTTTAAAAATTTTATAGAATGGTACTGAAGCAATTCTTAATCTCTCATAAAAATTTTAGATCATGATCATACTTGAGAAAATTTATAAAATTCTAACAACGTTAATGTCCCAATTATATTCATTATGTTTTCTATTTTTTGAAAATATCAAATTAAGTTCAATTATTTTGAAAATTTTTCTGTATGATCCTACACTACTAAAGATAGTATCATCAAATTTTCAAATCATTATTAAACTTATAAAATTTTATAAAAATTTGACAGTATTTCTACCAAAATTTTAAAATATCTTAAAATTAAGTTTTTCAAAAAATTTCATAGAAGATGACTTTTTAAGGATTATTGGACCAAATACAGCCAAATCCGGCCCTAAAAGTTCAAAAACATCGAAAAATTACAAAATTTCTGAAAAATGAAATTACTGTAGCAATTTTATTTTTATCCAACCGGTGATTTGGATTTCGTGGTGGCCCAAAATCCGGAATTTTGAAAAAAAAAATTCGTCAAAATTTGGTGAAATTTGTATCCACACACAGGAGGACTTTTTGCAGTACTGCATATTACATCACCTCACGTGAGAATTTCTTGCGTCTGCAGCAGCACTGAACAGGCTACTTAATTTTTTCTACGTGTGTAAGATTTTTTCTTACGCAATCTTGTTAATTGTCAATTTTAATCTTGACGTCGCTGCACGGAGGGTAGAATTGTGGGGGTACGATTCTATCCGCTAGTAATCTTGTTAATTGTCAATTTAGATTCTCATGTCTTTAGTAATTGCAGTAGTTGCAGGTTCGGCTTTTGTTTTCAGGCTGTTTCGTATTGAGTCAGGATGATCAGAGGAAGAAGAACAAAGGGGGAAGAGACGCCAACTTCGCCGAGGCGCTTCTGATCCTCCTCGCCATTATTGCTGCACTTCTCAACCCCGCAATGGCTGTGCGCGCGGCCATTGCGCGGCGGCGGCGGCCATGATCAAGCTGCCGCAAGACCTGTAGCTGCTGCGCCGGTGCTGATGCCACAGAGCATGGCAGCTACGGGTCACTCGGCGTGCACCAACGACCCTATGTTTAGCTAGTACTATATACTAATATATACGTAGTACTACCTAGCTGTAAGAGAATGTATGTATGTCCTCGTCTCAGAAAGATAAGGAAAATACATTGCATATGTGTGCCGGTCGGTATGCGTCGTCATCTTGGATTAATGTAGTTTCTTTTTCTTTTTAAATTTCTTAGGTGCATCTGTCGATTTTGATATAACGGTCAGGATATTTTATTTCTTGGACACGGATTTGGATACTCTATTTTTAACCAGCTAGGGACACTGTCTACACGCATTAACGGAACCAGGATTTTACCATGTCTCATATTGTCACTACTACAGACTGCCTCATCCGCGACCCCCCATCACTGCCGGGTAGGTCCGAGCCGGCAGTGATAATATCATCACCGCCGGTTCCAAATTCAACCGCGGTGATAATATTATCACTGCCGGTTCAAACTTCAATCGGCAAAGTGATAAGATTAGTTTCAATTTCTCGCAGCAATAGAGGTAATATCATTGCGGTTTAATAGAGAACCGCAAGTGATAAGAAGATATTACCGCGGTTTACATGTAGAACCGTAGTGATTTATTATTACCGGTTCTATAGTAAAACCGCAGTGATAAGACCATTTTCACTGCCGGTTTTACTATAGAACCGACAAGTGATATTATTGTTCCTCAAGATTAGTTCGATGTAACATAATAAATATTGTAATTTATCTCGCATGTAACATATGAAAGCATAATTAGTTAAAAAAACAGAGCATATGAAAGCATAATTAGTTAAAAACAGAATATATGAAAGCAAATTTGTAATTTGCGGGATATGTATTAATTAAAATAACATTTACAAAGCATATTTTGTTCAGATTACATATTTAGTTCTAATTATAATAGTCTAATGGCGTGAAGCCCTATATCCAAAACTAAATCGTCATCATCATCCTCCTCCTCCTCCTCCTCCTCGTCACGAGTCGCCGCTGATGTGCGGCGGTGCTCGCCCTCCTTCTCATCCGAATCCGATTCGGTGGCGGAGTTGGTCTTGCCCCAACGCCAGATTCGCCGCTGCATTTGCCGTTGCGTCATCGCTGTCGTCGTCCTCCTCCTCCTTTGCCTCCTCTTCCTCCTCCTCCGCCTCCACCTCCTCCTCCTTCTCCTCCTCCTTCTCCTCCTCCTTCTGTAGCGACGGATCAGTGGGGCTCTGACCAACACGCACGCTTAGGGGGTGCCATTGTTGCAACAAAAGTGGATTGTGTGGGGGCTGCAACAAGAGTGGATTGTGTGGATTGTGACAAGAGTGGATTGGATGCAACAATACTGGCATTATATAGAGGCAGAATGGGAAGGGCAACAGTTGGCAGAGGAATGTGAAGCGCAACGGTTGGCGCGGCAGAGGAACGGGCAAGCGCGACGGTTGGCTGGCGCGGGAGTTGGAACGTTCGAGTATCACTGCCGGTTTGTATTACCAACCGGCAGTGATAACTGACTATCACTGCCGGTTAATACCTATAGCCGGCAGTGATATATTACTGCCGGTTTAATTTATAGCCGGCAGTGATATTTAAATTTTACTGCCGGTTCGTATATTCAACCGGCAGTGATATGTATTTTCCCGCGCAACGCAATTTTCCCCGCGTAGTATGACCTTATCACTGCCGGTTCTGCACAGAACCGGCAGTGATAAGGTATTTTCCCGCGTAATATGACCTTATCACTGCCGGTTGTTGGCAGAGCCGGCAGTGATAAGCTATTTATATAGCGATCTTCACCTGACCGACGCATTTCCCCGGCCGAGCAGAAGAGAGGAGCGCTCTTTGCTCGGGTGTATTTTTCCTGGAGAGGTGCTGCCGAAATTTGGTGTCAGTATTTTGTTCATATTTTTCATCGAATCGACATCTTCTCCGACGGAGCAAATCAAAGAGGAGCTGTATTATCTTGGGGAGTTGCTGCTGAAAAATTGTATTAATTAAAATTTTTCGAGGTTACTGACTTGATGTATGTTATATATGTCGTAAAATTTTACTTTACGGAGTGCTATAGATGTTGATAATTGCTGATTGTACGGTGTGAACAGTTTATGTCGGTACTGCTCAAATTAAGATCTAGCTAAATTATTGAATAAATAATTCACTGCCGATTTTTAATAGTAAAGGATTGCTAGATGATCAATTATAAATAGTGAGAATTGCTAGTTGAATATTTAAATAATGGGAAATGGTAGATGGATTTTGCAATAATGAAAGTTGGAACATAAATAATTATTTAGAAATATATCCTTATATTCAATTATATGCTTGTTAATTTGTTGTAGATTAATTTAATTTAATAGCTAGCGCTACATAACAAAATGAAATGAAGAAATCTTCTAAATAAGTAAAAAATGCTAGATGGATATTTAAATAGTGAAAAAGGTTTGATGTATTATATAGGCAAAATTGCTAGATGTATTTGTAAAACTAATCATTTACAATTATATATTGTTATTTGCGATAAATTCATATCCATTTTAGTGATGTAGTGGATGTTTAAGTAATAAAATTGCTAGATGGACAATTATGCATAATTGTAATTAATTTAATTAATGAAAATTTGTTATATGGATTTTTAATAGTAAAGGATTGCTAGATGATCAATTATAAATAGTGAGAATTGCTAGTTGAATATTTAAATAATGGGAAATGGTAGATGGATTTTGCAATAATGAAAGTTGGAACATAAATAATTATTTAGAAATATATCCTTATATTCAATTATATGCTTGTTAATTTGTTGTAGATTAATTTAATTTAATAGCTAGCGCTACATAACAAAATGAAATGAAGAAATCTTCTAAATAAGTAAAAAATGCTAGATGGATATTTAAATAGTGAAAAAGGTTTGATGTATTATATAGGCAAAATTGCTAGATGTATTTGTAAAACTAATCATTTACAATTATATATTGTTATTTGCAATAAATTCATATCCATTTTAGTGATGTAGTGGATGTTTAAGTAATAAAATTGCTAGATGGACAATTATGCATAATTGTAATTAATTTAATTAATGAAAATTTGTTATATCCATTTTAGTGATGTAGTGGATGTTTAAGTAATGTAGTTTGATATAATTAATCGTAGATGGACCGAAGGTGGATGTATGACACGGACCGTCGTGGTGCGAGTTCTTTAATGGTGTGACTTGTTTTACGAATGCGGCTGCACACAAGTCAAGAAACTGGCGGACTATATGTGTTGTCCATGCGTTGATTGCAAAATGAGAAGATGTTTTGTAACATAGAGTCGATACGTGCACACTTGCTTCAAGGGTTTTCAAGGTGGCTATACTGTTGGACTGAGCACGGTGAAGATGATATTATACATGAAGGGCAAAACATTGATGAAGATGATATTGTTCATGAAGGGCAACACATTGATGGAGATGACGGAGACAACGATATGACGGCGGTGGAAGATGCGTTCTTTGATACCACGAAGATGATCTAGATCAAATGTTGCGTGATGGGGAGGGGACTTCACGAGTGAAAGGGAGTTTCAAAAGTTCCAACGTATGGTTGAAGACTCTACAACGCCATTGTACCCGGCTGCAAGGAGGAGCCTGAAGTCGTGCATACCGTGCTTTCACCATCGCAGCTTGAAGGCAAGCAATGGTTGGTCCGATAAGAGCTTTATCGAGTAATTATGTCTCTTGGGGACTTGCTTCCAGAGGGTAACGTGTTGCCTTCAACTACGTGCGTGCCAAGCAGTTGTCCGCCTGCTGGGACCGGAAGTACAAAGAATACACGCATGTCCAAACGATTGCATATTGTATCGCAATGAGTTTGCGACATGGATGCTCGTGTTGTTTGCAAAGCAAAGCGGTATAAGCAACGCACGATATCGAGAACGAAGATGTCGGGTGAGGCGAAGAAGAAGAGGTGTCCCGTAAGGTGGTGTGGTATTTCCTATAATCCCCGTCTCAAGCGATTGTTTGCGAACAAAAGGCATGCCCAATTGTTACGATGGCACGCCAAGAGCGTAAGAAGGATGGAATGCTCAGACACCTCACGATTACGTGCAATGGAGGAACATCGACGAAAATATAAGAAGCGCTTTGCATATGATGAGGAATATAAGGTTCGGGTTGAGTACGATGGGATGAATCCTTTTGGCAACATGAGTAGTCGTCACAAAGACTTGGCGGTGACTTTATGCATCTACAACCTTCCTCCTTGGCTTTGCATGAAGCGAAAGTACATTATGATGCCACTATTGATCCAAGGGCCCAGGCAACCTGGCAATGATATCGATGTGTACCTCAAACCATTGGTTGAAGATCTTCTAATATTGTGGACCGATGGTGTACAGGTATGGGATGAGTATAAAAGAGAAAACTTTATCCTACGGGCATTATTGTTTGTAACCATTAATGATTATCCTCGCTCTTGGCAACTCTGTCGGGCCGCACGACAAAAGGCTTCAACGGATGCGCCCAAAGGTTCGGATGATACAACTAGCTTGGTGGTGAAGAACAACGAAAAATGGCTTACATGCGGCATCGTAGGTTCCTCCGTAAGGATCACCCATACCGCAATAATAAGAGAGCTTTTGACGGGACAAAGGAGATTGCATTAGCTCCGAAGAATCAGACTGGGAAACAGATATTTGCCGCTGTAAAGGACCTTACAATTATTCACGGAAAGGGAGCCGGCAATACATCTATTCCGACTTCCCGGGATAAGGCTCCTTTGTGGAAAAAGAAATCAATATTTTGGATCCTACCTTATTGGCAGCACCTGGAAGTTCGACACGCAATCGACGTCATGCACATAGAGAAGAACGTGTGTGATAGCTTGCTTGGTATCTTACTGGACATACCTGGCAAAACGAAAGATACACTTCAAGCAAGGATGGACCTCGAAGATATGAAACTGAGGAAGGAGCTGCATCATGAAGAAATGGATACAGGCAAAAAGTACCTTCCCGCAGCCTGCTACACTTTGAGCAAGAAAGAGAAAATTAGCGTTTGCGAATGCTTGCACGGAATCAAAGTTCCGTCTCGGTTACTCGCTAACATAAAGAGACTAGTCTCAATGAAAGACTTAAAGTTAATTGGTATGAAGTCTCACGATTGCCACGTGATGATGACATGATGCTTCCAATTGCAATTAGGGGTTCTGCCAGAGAAAGTCCGAGACCCAATTATCAAGTTGTGTTCATTCTTCAACGCGATTTCACGAAGGCCATCGATCCATTAATACTAGACAAGCCGCAGAAGACGTGGTTCACACTCATGCGGGCTTGAGATGTGTTTCTCCATCTTTTTTGATATTATGGTCCATCTCATTGTTCACATTGTGAAAGAGATACTAATTCTTGGTCCCGTATTTCTACATCGATGTACCCTTTCGAGAGATTCATGGGGTTATAAAGAAATATGTTCAGAATCAAATCGACCGGAAGGTCTGCATTGCCGATGGTCGGGGAACCGAGGAGGTCATTGAGTTCTCGGCCGATTATATGGATCTCAAACCGATTGGTGTGCTCAGATCTCGGCATGAGGGAAGGCTATAGGGAAAGGGACACTAGGCGAGAAATCAAGACGCATTAGCAATCTAGCTGCATTTACACAAGCACATTTCGCAGCTTTTGGGACAATCGGTTGTGGTGGCCCCATATGTCGACATGCACAAGAACGTGCTATCCAAAACAAACCTGTGGAGGTCAGAGGGTTGGCTCGCGAGAGAGCACAGAGATAATTTCGGCGATTGGTTGTGTAGACACATGATGCGTACGGAGACAGACTGCACTCAGTTGAAATTGTTGGCTCAGGGACCGTCAACTACAATTCGGACATTCCAAGGATACGACATAAATGGTTTTACATTTTATACAAGAGCGCAAGATAAAAAGAGCACCAATCAAAATAGCGGTATCCGTATAGATGCCTATGACAACAATGGAAATAGGCAAACCTACTACGGATTCATAGAAGAGATTTGGGAGCTTGACTATGGTCCTTTGAAGGTCCCTCTCTTTTGGTGCCAATGGGTCAGACTTCCCGGCGGCGTGAATATCGACAAGTACGGCATCACTACCGTGGACCTCAAACTCGTCGGATACAGAGAAGAACCATTCGTACTTGCTAATTCTGTTACACAAATCTTCTTTGTAACTGACCCGGCTAACAAGGAGCGCCACGTGGTTATTCAAGGAAAAAGAAGGATTGTCGGAGTTGAGAATGTTGTCGACGAGGAAGAGTACAACCAATTCGATGAGCTTCCCCCTTTTGGAGAGGACGTTGACCTAAGTACCATGGAAGACAGTGACGAAGCTACATACATACGCCGCGATCATAACGAAGGTCGAGTCGTAGCTTAGTTGTAGTAATGAAATGTATGCTTTCTTTTGTATGAACGACATGTTTATTTTCTCATATGTAACAATTAATGTAATATATGCAATAATGGAAATTGAGGTTATGCTTTTTATCAAATTGAAAGTTTTATCGCATATGGATTTTTGTGATTTTGAATGCACTTGAATTTGTTCGAATTTGACAGCATTTGTTGTTCAATTTGATCGCATTATTTGATTTTAGAAATATTAAAACAATTAAAAAGTTAGCAATCTGATTTTCATATGAACGGGTAACTAGATTTAAACTGAAACTTTCATAAGTAACTAGGAAAATGGCAATGATGTTCACTTCTTTTACGTGCTAGTAGATCATGCTTCGCTGCAATCCAACTAAGAAAAGTTTCCAAAATTTGAAACAAAATCATGGATGTACATCTCATCTTACCCCATCTACATATAAAATTTCATGATCAAATTCGGTCCTATATTAAGAGTAATAAAAAGACAAAATTTAATGAATATGGGCAAAGAGCTTATCACTTGCCGGTTGTACAACGAACCGGCGAGTAATATTCCACTATCACCGCGGTTGTACAACGAACCGGCAGATACAACTATCACCGCCGGTTGTACAATGGACCGCAAGTGGTATTCACTATCATCGCCGGTTGTACAATGGCCCGGCGGTGATATATTATCACCGCCGTTGGTATGACCAACCGCAGTGATATTCTCCACTATAAATAGAAACGCCGCGCCTTCCTCTCATTTACCTTAGCCCTAGCCGTGCCCTCCTCTCACTTTTTACAGTTGCCCGCTCGAAGCTCCTCGACGCCGCCGCCGTTCGCTTGTCAGAGCTCCCGCCGCCGCCTCGACTCGGCCGCCGTCGCCTCGACCTCGGGTCGCTCTCGCCTCGAGCACGCGTCGTTGCCGCTTCCCTTGTCGCTTTCACCTCCACGCCGTTTCCCCACCGCCGCCGACCTCCCCACCGCTCCCCGCCGTCAGGTCGACCTCCCGCGTCTCCCGCCGTGGTACACCTTCTTGAAATTATGACAGAGCTCAATGTTCAATGTTACGTTGTTTGATGTCCCCGCCGCCGCCTCGGATCGCTCTTGCGATGTGTGAATGTGCATGTGCAGATGTGAATGTGCAGATGTGAATGTGAATGTGATTGTGAATGTGCAGATGTGAATGTGCAGATGAATGCTAAGGGCCAGCCAATTCGTTTGGCTTGGGGACCTAACATGTGGGGTATAGTGTTCAAGGAGGATTTGGGACTGAAATAGACAATTTGTGACACTCGTTATTTTTTACATGGGCAATCTACATCTTTGGTATTCAAAAACTGCATGCTTGATTGGCAATGTTAATGCTTCACCGTAAAAAGGTAGTTGTTATCGCTATTGATATATGGCTTTCTTCATTGTGCTTCCATTAATATGTTAATGCTTCACAAGAAAAACGTGGCTCATTATGACTGTTTCGCATAACACAACACTTACCGGTAATTTGTGTTGATTTACCATACTTGTGCTGTGTATTGAGCAAATTCATTGAAATAAAGGAGGCACCGTAACACCTTTGTGCAATATGGTTTCATTCTTATATGATAAGAGTAGGAAGTAACGTGGTCAACTATGATAGATTGCATAATATCATGATGTGCAAACTTCACTTTGGTTCATTTTAGTTATACTTGTATTTTATGCATTATTGTTAGTTTGTTGCGTATATTAAGGTATTACCGCATTATGCTTATGTTAAAATACGACTGATATTTTTGTTAATGCTTCACGGTATTGAATTGCTTCATAGTATTGAGTTAAAAAAACTAACTGCATTGCTTATTAGTATCAAAATTCAACTGTACCCTAATGGAGCATCATCATCTCTAATTTGCTATGGACAACTCTTGAACAAACCTGAACGTGCATTTATAATTATTGTAACTTTCCCCTTGTATCACTATGCTCGCCTATTCTTCATGAATTTTTCTACTTGTTGATATTGAGTTTCATGCACGAACAAACACACAAAAATTATGATGTACTGCCACTTGATGTCCTTTATTGATTCTCTGCATTTGACTTAGTTACTTCCTAGCATGTAGCCTCTATACTTGTAGCTACTACTTATGTTAATGTGATGTTTCAACAGGATCATATAATCTTTTAAACTTATAGGAGTAAATGGCTTGATAGAAGCATATACTTCCATTGTTGTGTACACCCAGCCCTGTTGTTTAAATATTGTTTGTGGTTTGTTAATCATTTAGTTTTTGGGCATTTGTGTTTGATCTTTTGGTTAACTCTCTTGATATATTAATCCTGAATTAATTTACTTCACTGGGAATTAATCAATAACTAAGGTAAGGTTGTCACAAATTAGTCTATTACTCGTCCCTTGTGGCGAGGAGGGCCTTTGGGCAACCCGACATCCGAGAACACTCAAATTAAACAAGTTGAGCTTTATGCTAGTTGCCTTGTGAATTCACATCTCGCACATGTGCTGCTTTTGATCATTTTCTCTGTGGTTATTTATATTGCGCCAAAAGTAAACTTCAATTTGGTGCTTTGTATATCTTCTTGTAAGATGTATACATGTGTTGTAAATATTTGTTTTGTAAAAATGTATACATGTGTTGTAAATATTTGTTTTGTGCCACTAATTGTAATAGTAAGTAGTTGTAGTTCATTTAGTTAATAGTTGTGCCACTAATTGTAATAGTAAGCAGCTTGTATGAAATTTCAAGATTCATTATATACCAAGAGTTACAAAAAGAGAAAAGTCTCGACAAGTTTATAGAGTTTAAACTTGCTAGAATTTTCTCTTGTTTGTAACTCTATATATATAATGAATTTGATTCTACAAAATGTATTTTATAAGCCCTGTATGTATATTTTGTTGAGGAAGCCATGAGGAGACATGCTTGTTTGAAATGGACTTAGGACTTGGTTGTTCTTTTAAGCGTTTATAGGTTTCCTCCGCTTCTCTTCTTCATTGATCATGGAGTCTTGCGTGTCCAACTTTTCCAATGAAAATTTCATGTTCTATATCTTCATAGAACATGAAATTTTTCATTGGAAAAGTTGGACACGCAGGACTCCATGATCAATGAAGAAGAGGAGCGGGAGGAAACCTATAGATAGTGGTACGCGAAAGAAGACACCAACCAAGTCCCAAGTCCATTTCAGCTTAGCATATCTCCTCATGGCTTCCCTTCTCAAATTTGACGCCTCGTGACATCCATGCTTTTGAACTTGCAGGGCTTATTTTTTTAAAATCATTTTAGTGTGGAATATATTCTTAAGAATATATGAATTTTTTTATATTATTTTTTCATTTCGAGATGTATATGTATCATGTGATTTTTTCTCATGTATAAGTATCATTTTAAAGTTACATGTGCATATTTTGGATTGTTAGGAATGGCCTCGAATCGGGACAAGTGCCGAGGGAGTTCAGCCTCGAATGTAGGCAGTAGGAGTGGGTAGCCCAAGTGGCTACTTGGACCTCACAGGATATTGATATGGAGCAACCTCGACGCCTGACCATGGACCAAACTAACGCCTCGCTATGGGCCAAGTCGACGCCACTCGCCATGGACCAAGTCGACGCGACTAACATGGGCGAGGTAAAGTATTAGTACGTTGTGAATCCCAAAATATTGTAGGGTCATACGACTAATAACAAGATCCAATTGTAGGCTCAAACGTCGGGTGAACAAAGCCACAAGGTGTCGTGGGCGAACAAGATGTCAAGGCGTTCACAACATACTCCAGCTCTCGAAGTCGGGGAACCCGCTATACCCGAGTCGTTGGCGCCGTCTGCCAGACAGACAAATCATGAGTACTTGTTAGGGATAACGTGCCCATCATCTATAGATCATGGATCGGCCGCGAAGGTGATCAGTGGGTTGTTCCCGATGACCTGAAGGAATCGCTATGGGGCAAGCTAAAACAAGTATTCCATTTCCCCCAAGGGTCAGAGTTGGTTGCAAAGAAACGTGCACTAGGTATCATGTGCACATGCCGAAGAATTGGAAGACTCATTGAATAAGACCTATGTGAAGAAGAATGTCACGCCAAATTTTAACATGTTTCCAAAGATAAGAGAATTTTGGAAGGACTTTGTGGAGTACAGAATTTCAAGAAGCCTGCATAAGTGAGTCGAAGAACAAGGCAAACGCGGATAAGAATATCCACCTCACACACTAGGCAATGGTGGCTACGTGAAGAAAATACTGCGTGGGATAGGCGCGAACAAGAGCTAACCTCAAGGGCGTTATTCTGCGACGGCCGAGTTCACTCGCACGATCAAAGCACCGGTTGCTTGGGAGGGGACTTCGTCTCGGAAGATGGCAGCTTGAGCTTCAGAGCGATAGAGCCCGGAGGTGTCCTGAAAATATCGATGCTCACGTGGAGTCTTCCCAAGGGCTTTTCATCCCACGAAGGAGAATGATGAGCCGATGTTGTTCCCGGTAACAGAGAGCATCTGGGCGCACCAGGAGTTGGTTTGGTGCCGTGGAAAGAAGGCTTCCCGGATGACGATTTTGTACAAGCGGTGAAAAGAATAGGAGAATATGAACCGCAAAGTCAAATACAAGATGTTTGTGTCAAGAGCGTTAGAGGAAGAGAGAGCGAAGTCGATCAAGTTGTGGAGCAAGCAAGAAGAAAGCTCTCACTCACGATCGCCACTCGATGACAACCCTCGAACCTCGATCCACGGTGTTCTTAAGAGCAACAAGGTCCGCAACGATTCCGGAGAGCATCGACTCCATTTTCCATGGATGACATCACGAACCGACACGTGCAAGCTGCATTTGTCCGCGACATGGCATTACCATCAAGGTGGCTGATGGCGGGCTTGGCCATGTGCCTCCTCGCGGGTTACGCTGCCGCCTAATATCACTGGGATTCGCCAGGTCGAAGTAAGACGGTGTAGTCCGACAATATCGCAAAATGGAGGTAGAGATTCTGGCGAGGCGGAAAAAACAAACTTGGAGAAAACGTGCATGGCTTCCTCGCGTGGCGCAAGAGCTTGATTATGTTCGCTCGGACGATGAGGCCGACAACGACGACGATGATGATGAGCCGACTTCCACACGCAGACTGCCGCCACGAAAAGTGCAACTCCTCCGCGGCACCGGTTAGGACAAGTCCAACTCCTCATGGCACCATCCACAAAAGGACCAACTCCTCCGCCAAAGACCGGCCAGAAAAGTCCAAGTCCTCCGCCGGCACCATCGAGAAAAAGTCCAACTCCTCCTCCGCACCACCAGAAAAGTCCAACTCCTCGGTAAGCACATAAGAAGAGTCGAACATCAGCACCATCTCGAAGTCCGTGATCGCCTTGTACCAAATCTCGGTCATCTGTGAAGGCAAGACGACCTCGTAAGAAATTACCGGCCGATATGATCAAGAAGAACGCAAAGAGCAAACGAAGGTCGAGGTAACATCTCACTTCCAAAAGGTGCCATCACCCGAGAAGACTAAAGTCGATGCTAATGCGCAGGAGTTTTTCTTGAGTATGGCAAAAGCCAAAGAGACAGGCGGGCTTCAACCTTCGAAATGTCGGACTACGAAGCGCATCTCCGTAAAGCAAAACTTGAAGATGGCTAGTGCCGAGGCGCCGATGTCGCAAGCTCAAAAAGATGTCTTGAACAACGTCGTAATTACGACCTAGGTCTAAATGGAAGTACATTAAGGGCAACCGATGGCTCCCCAAAAGATTTAGAGAACCTAACAACAAAATTGCAAGCGTCCATCAAGATACATGCAGCAGTGCCAAGAGGGTATGTGGGCGATCCCATGAAATACAAAGATTCGAATTTTCACAATGGGGATGGCATGTTTCGTTAGAGTTCTGCGAATTGTATATGTTGTAAACCGGCGGATGCTCGGACGTCATCGGGTCGACTGTGGACTTTGTAAGTCTCTATTTATATTATTGTATATTCTTCTACCGTTCAACTGTATGTCTAACTTCTTTTTTACATATGTAGAATGGAGATACAGTTATGTGCAAAAAAAGAATGAAGATATAGGATTTCTCGATCCGGGGCTTGTCAACGAGACACTCGTCCGTGATAACCCAAAGTTTGTTGAAGACTATTTATTTAGGACTTTCTTCAAGCTAAGAAAGAAAACCTCCGTACTTGTACCCTATAACTTTCAGTACGTATTACCCTACTTCTAATATTGTTTTACTATTTTTGCGTGACACGGTGTGGGACTAATAGGCTGTGTGAACATATATGTCTAGTTATCACTGGGTCCTCCTCGTCATCGAGTTAGAAGCTAGCGTGGTTTATGTCTTGGACTCGTTGAGAAAAGATCTTCATGAGTATGAACATAATTTTGGAAGATGATGAACAGTAAACTCGATCGTTATGTTATTGCTCTAGTAATATTTTATTCTATTGTATTTAAGGTTAATTACTATTTAAAATCATTCACAGCGCATTCACACGGTATTGCAAGAAAGGTGGTCCGCATCTTCCCTACAGACAACTTTCAATGTAATAACAGACTTTCCATGCATGAGACAGACCTGGGAAATAGTTTATAAGATACTACGTATGTACAAATTTACATGCAATTGTCACGAAGAGTGTCGGCTATAACGAAGACATGGTATATAATTACACATTCACGCCTACTTTTCTTTCATTTAACATCTATCATCATTAATTAAATTTCTCTTTTCTTCAATAACAGCGCCCAAGTCGAGAACCAATCGATTCTTCACGAAAGAAATTTTAGCAATTCAAGAGCATATCATTGGATTCATTGTGAACATGTCATCGATCCAAAGGGCGAGTTCCACGACAAAGCTTCGATCTAAAGTGAACGAGATGTACTCACACTACATTTGTGAACAGACTATTAATTGTAAAAACTAAATATTGTGATGCTTTAATATATTTTAATTATGATCTAACGACGCTTCATATACTATATATTTGAAGGCAACATATCATGTGCACAGGCCTTCCTGTACACATCGTGCACACCAACTAATAAAAGTCGAAAACTCGAAAAAATTTGTAGATGTACTTCATAGATTACTCTACCTATGTATAAAATGCGAGGTTCAAATTCAATACATATGAGGACTTACAAAAACTCTTTTTTGTAAGTCCTCATATGTATTGAATTTGAACCTGCAATTTTATACATAGGTAGAGTAATCTATGAAGTACATCTACAAATTTTTTCAGAATTCGGTTGTCACTGCCGGTTCGTCTAGGAACCGGCAAAGGATATCTACAGATCACCGCCGGTTCGTCAGATAAGCCGGCAGAGATATACATATATCACTGCCGGATTCTAGGTTGAACCGGCAGAGATAGTTGAGTATCACTGCCGGATGCTAGTGTAAACCGGCAGAGATAGTCTAATATCACTGCCGGTTGTATAATGAACCGGCAGTGATATCTATTATCACTGCCGGTTCCTCAGCCGGCAGTGATAACCCGAGTATCCTTGCCGACCAATGACTGCGGCGCCATAACCGCAAGAATGGCGTGGACGAACCGGCGGTGATGACCTATTCAGTAGTAGTGTGTACCGCTACGCATGCTAATATATGCTACACTACCATCCCAAGCTGAGTCAAAACTACATGTGCTATACATGGCTAATATTCCACACTCCATGATGAAGCCCATCCTGATATATATCGGCTTGAATCCGCCCTTGTCTACACGTATATATGCCCATTTTTGTTTAACGAAATATAATAGGTGCATGACAAATATAGTTCAAATACCACCACAGGTACATGCATTGTGGGATAGTTTCCGTAGGTTAATTAACTTTCTATGAGTACGTAAAAGGTAATTAAGTATGTGTGTAATACGTAAAAGGTAAGTATTATTTGTGTACGTAAAAGGTAAGTATTATTTGTGTACGTAAAAGGTAAGTATGTGTGTAATACGTAAAAGGTAAGATTCTCTGTGCTCTAGGACAACAAATAGTGGACAAAAACCTTTTCAATCTCATCTTCAACAGCTTTTGTAATATCATTCTTCTGCTCAAATGCATCATCCAAGTTCAGCTTTCGAACAGTAGCTCTAACGACTGAAAATAAGTTGGTAATAGTTTCATGTGACGCACCATAAGCTAGCTTACAGCCACCCATTACGGTCTACCGTCTACGAGACACGGACACGCCCAAGATATGTTCAAAGTTGCAAGTTCCGCGTCACTTAGAAGCTAGCTTACAGCTACCCACTACGGTCTACGTACCAAGATATGTTCAAAGTTGTTCAAAGTTGTTCCGCGTCACGCCCAAGATATGTTCAAAGTTGAAAGTGTTGGTAATAGTTTCATGGGACGTGGCCATAAGCTAGCTTACAGCTACCCACTACGGTCCACACGTATGTCCCTTTCAGTTTGACGAATTTGCATGCACCTATGTTTTCTATGGCATGGGCGTGTGCGCGTTACATTTCCTATGTTTGATATATAGTAGGGTAGAATTGTGGGGGTATGATTCTATCCGCTAGTATAAACTTTGTGAGATTTTCTGCCTTTAATTATCACTCATGACTACGTTTTTGTAGAAATTTTGTAAGTTATGATTGTGTATTTATCCTTATATTTAACTTTATATCTACTAATTGGACACTGTCCTAGAAGCCTTAACATTAATCCTAGGAGAGGAAAAGGTTAGAAATTCCCACATTAATCTGAGAAAAATACAAAGTGCTAGAAAATCCCACATTATTCTAAAAAAAGAGAAAATCCTGGTCATTCAATCTCCTTAATCATTTTCATTCACGGCTTAGATCTTTCTTCCTTTTCTTATAAGCCCTTGACTATACAAATCTGAAGGACCGGGGCTGTTCACCTTAGATCTACATTGCTTATTTTCAGTCATTAGAGATACTGTTCAAAAACTGAACTTGGATGACGCATTTGAGCAGAAGAATGATATTGCAAAAGCTGTTGAAGATGAGCTTGAAAAGGTTTTTGTCCACTATTTGTTGTCCTAGAGCACAGAGAATCTTTTGACTGAACTGATTTGTTAACATTGTAGGCAATGTCTACGTATGGGTATGAGATTGTGCAAACGCTGATTGTTGATATTGAGCCTGATGTGCATGTCAAGAGAGCAATGAATGAGATCAATGCATGCAAGTAATGATTGATACCTTTCCCCTACCTAAAGATTACTTGCTTTCAGTCTACTTACATCAGATTGGATTGCCAATAGAATTAATTTTTTTATACTATGTTGCTATGTGATTTTGTGAAACAGCGTCTAGAATGAGGGTGGCTGTCAATGAGAAAGCTGAAGCTGAGAAGATACTGCTGATAAAAAAAGCTGAAGGAGAGGCAAAGTCCACCAGGGACAATCGATCAGAACCATATCCATTATCCATGATATCCTTTGCGGTGGTCCCAGGGACGTTCTCTGATGAGTTTTGAGTATGCTTCTCAGGGGTAGCTAACGCTGCCTTGCAATACCAGGGACCACCGCAAAGGATATCCATGATCCCAGGCACTGATTTGATAACGTGTACAACATTGTTTGATAACAGAAAACTGGGTTTTATGATTTTTTTAGCGTATTGGTGTAGCCAAATATTAATTTCAGGTGTAAACTTAGCACATCTTGGTAACCTACCAGCTTTGCCATGCCGCGTTAGCTGACAAAAGGTTATGCTGTGATCTTTACTGTATATAGTTTGACCCCACATGGCTAAGCCGCTGGATTCACCGTTGTTGTTGATGGACCTTGGACAGTTGTGCCGGACATTGCCAAGGTTATTCTTTGATAATGTATATAGTTTGACCCCACATTGTTAAGCTTCTGTATCCACCGTTGTTGTTGCTGGACATTGGACAGTTGTGCCGGACATTGCCAAATGCCAAGGTCATTCTTTGATAATTACAACTAAACACGGTTACGAGGACCAGGGTTAGGAAAAAAATTTTGTGGGCTAGGAAAAAATTTTGTGGGCAATGAATTGGATCTGTGTCATGAACTATCAGATCTCTTTTAGGACAGCTTGGATAGTGTGCAAACAGTAGTTAGGGTCTGCGTTTGTGGAGCTTTTTAAATTATTAACCTTCCAGTGGATACAACACCGCAATTGCTCAATCTCATAAGGCTTCTGATTCGTTTGTGTTTTTCTTTGACCAAATCAGATTTGTTCTGTAGTTTAATTGATTGCTGAATTCATTGACACATACCCCTCACAGCATTTTTTTGTCTTCTTTTGCCATTTGACCCGTCAGTCATTTCTCTATGTACACATCATTAATTAAGAAATAATCTTGTCTGTACTTGGAATCTGGTGTTCTGATTATCAAATCCAAAATATAAGCTGTCCTTCACTCTTCATATTAAAATCCAATACTCGAAAAGGAAGATGGTGCTATGCCATATATCTGAACTGCATATCCTATTCACCTATCTATGTGTTTGTAACCTGAGATCATGAATCATATATGCATGTGATGTCTCTACCAGCAGAATTCACATACCTCATGCAGCACATAAAACAAATAGGGATTAACTTGTGCCCTTTTGATCTTTGGTTTTTAGTACCCTTTTGATGTGCAAAGTAATACAATGAATCAGTGGAATCAGTGCAAACTAATACAATGAATCAGTACCCTTTTGGTTTTTAGTACCCTTGTTTAGAAGAATTGTTTCAAAAGCCACTGGAAGGAAATGTAGCTGCTTGTCCTGTTTAGATGCTATCCTTGTTTAGAAGAATTGTTGCATTCCATTTTTGCTATGTGAAGAAGAATTGTCCTAAAGTTTTCTGTGTCACAAATTCTCCTTTAAAGAAGAAGTACAACCATTGATTCAGTTTTTACCAGCTGTTTACTCTAAAGGCTTTTTATTATTCCCAGTTTTGCCTATATAATGGTCTAATGGATTTTCTATTTTTTAAAGATTGAGCTATCTCCCAGCCCCAGTTGGTTCTTGCTGATCTGATAGAATTTTTCTTCCCAACTAGAAACTACACAACGATTTACCTTAGGAATCTTGCAAAGGTATGTTGCAAAGCCTGATGGGTATGTGTCCACTTTTCCAACGTACCCAGTTCTTTTTAGATAATTTCATAATTTAATGTGTATGTGAGCTTGAGAATTCGGCATATCTGTTGAACCTACATGATGTTTTCTTTGGTCCTGCCATGGTTAATGCATGCAATTTGTGGGTATCATTAACTGGTTCTGTACTTTACATGCATGTCAGTACTAAATCATAATCTGCCAATCACTTCTCTTTACATCTTTTAGCATTAACCTTCAATTGGTATTGTGAAATGATGTCTTGGTTACTATTGTGTTGATTTAAGGTGTGCCCAGCCAGCTGCTTGTTTCGTTTCTTTCAGTAATTTTGTTATGCTAAAATATGCAAACGTCAAGGAATGCAGAGTGGAATGAGATCACTAGAATTTAGACGAACATGTGTTCATATTCATGGTAAACAAATGACGGTCAGGAAACTTTTCTTAGCTGGATTTCTTCAATTTTCAGCGAGTACTTCCTTGGCACAATCTCTGCATGGCCACAGATTACATGCCAATGCAGTGAACCCTGGGTTAGGCATTTAAATGATGAAATTTGTCAGTCATTTCTTGAAACTGGACTGTTTTCCATTAGTTGCTGTTGGTTATTACTGATAAACATGTGTATTTTGTGCCGTGGTGATGAACTATTATCTTAATATAAATCATGTCTCCAATTCGTAGACAAATCAGATATATATCAGATATTCTTGCTTCCTTTTTTGCTTAACTGTATCCCCATTAATAATACTTGCATGAATTTAGATAGTTTTTATGCACCACAGTCCAACCCTACTTCTTGGTTCTTTCCTATGCTCTTGTGGGATTAATTATAGCTGCTCCCTATGGTATCATAAAAAAGTTGGCTGGTACTGTAGATATTACCGAACTAGGAGAGGATCCGTAGTGTACCCACTTCACATGGCTTGCTCTGGACCTTGCAAAGTATATATGTAGTGTCTTAGCCTGTCCATACAAAAAAGACAACGATCAAGTTTTACTGTCTTAGCTCCAACTATATGTAGTGTTTAGTTATCCATACCCTCCTTAAACAAAACAGACTTTGGCCTAACTAAACCATGCTTGTTAGTATAATCATTATACAATCATATTCATTGTCGGCATCATGATATTTTATTCCTACTTACTAGATCAAATCAGATTTGTACTGTAGTTTAATGAATTGATGAATATGGAAAATGCTCCTGTCACCATTAAAAAATATATTTTTCAAAGGTTTTCTAACATCTGAATGTCTATGTCAGCTCAATGGCACCAATTAATCGAACACGAAAGAGAACGTACGCATTGTTTTCTGAAAGTCCTGTGGTGCCTACGTGAGTTTTACTTCACTATCTCTTCCATCTAATTAAAAATAGACCAAATGATTAAATGTACTATTTTTTTTAAAGATTCAAAGAGTTCGACAACCTTGAATACGGGGATATATACATGTCTTGGAGCATTTGTGTCTTGGTAGATGTGAAATTTCCTATTCAAGATCACGGTGATTTGCTTCGATTTATCTTAATGGATGAGAATGTAAGTCCAACGTTAATTCAACCCCTAAAAAATTCATTTTTGCCGCTAACTAACATGATTTATTGTAAACTTACAAGGGTTCAAAAATAGAAGCTATTGTGAGGAACAGAAATGTTCATAGGTTTAACTTAGCATTGAATGAAGGTCGTAAGTACATCATTCATCGTGTGCAATTCCAGCCAAATCTTGGGGAAGTTGAGTTTCGGAGCATTCGAAATTCTTATGAGTGCTTGCTAACCAACCGCACAACAGTTGAACCTTCTGTGGTATTACATGATTTCCCTCTCTACCCAAAACATTTCATGTCATTTGAAGATGTTTATGGACGTTCAAACAAAACATTTGTAGGTATGTCTCAATATTTCTTGATAATAAATATAATATCAAATGATATTTTTTATATCGTAAAGTAACATACAATATTTCATACAGATATAGTTGGAGTGGTTGTTCATTTAAGTGATCTTGAGTTCTATGAAACCTTTCCATGCCGTATACCTAATAGAGAGGTCACTCTCCTAGACACAAGGTAAATTTATATAATTTTCACAAAAGTAGGGTATGATTAAAACTAATAGTGCATAATATTTAAAATATTTCTTACTATGTTTAATTGTAGGCTTAACTTGTTAGTTGTTAAAGTCTGGGATGAGCATTTAACTCAACACATGCTCAGTTGGTCAGAAGCTAAGACAAATCATCATGTGCTTGTTGCAACTATGCTGAAGAAAGATATCAGATACGGTAATTAAATCATCAAACTACCAAAAAAATACTATTTGCAACATGGATTTAAAAAAATATATACTCATGATAAGTTGGTCTTAAAAACAGGATGTGTGGAAACTTCAAAGTACACGAAACTAGCATTCGCCCCGGATTTCCCTACAGCACATGCACTTGAAAGTAAGTATTTTTTTTAATAAGAAACAAACTCCATAAAAGATAAAACTTTAACTCTTTTTTCTAATATATTTGTTAAATTGTTATTATTGTAGACTTTCAACACTCTTTGGTGGCAGGAGCAATTGACCTCACATTTGTAAAAAGATTTATTGAAAGGAGGCGGGAATATCTAGCTCATGTGGTTACTAAGGCTACCGATCGACGCATTTCGGATTAGTAGAGATGGATTAGTAGAGATGATGCTGAAATAATTGGTGATGTAATTGGATGATGCAAATATTTTTTTATTCTAATTACATGAATAATTGCTTATAGAGGCATGCTTGTGTTTGTTTGCTTATCAAAGTATGGCTGCAGACTATGAGCTTTAGCATTCTATGGCTGCAAACTACGAGCTTTAGCATTCCATTGAGTTTCTTTTCTAGAGGATCCAAGTGAAAGGAGGATTGTGCGGTTCAGTCCTAGCAACAGTTAGTTTCTTTCTTGATGATGCAACAATTTAAACGTACAAAAGATATTGTATAGATTGTAGTGGACATTTGCCACCTATGTGCAGCGTTGTGCATTTGTCAGTTTCTTGTATTTCATTGACTCCTCAAAACCTGATGCCTTCTCCCAAAACAGACCCTCCCAGGTGGGGAAATATGTTCCTTTAAATAAGGTATGTTCCAATATACCTTCTACACCACCAAGAGCTTGGATGACATCAGTTCTGTAGTTGTTTAGGTTCCATAGCTTTCCATCATGCCGCTGATGCGTCCACCAGAATGGGTTTTGTTTCAGCACTTGATACTGCTTAAAGTCGGTTCTAACTCTCCACCCTTTGTCATATGCCAAAGTGTGGTGGTCTTTTTGGAAAAGTGTTAGCTTCACATGATCCTATGGGCACTTGGTTCTCTTTCTTTTGGGTATCCTCATTCACACTAAGTTCCATTGTATTAGAAGCCTTTGCAAGATGTATCACAGAAGTATTAGCTTCACTTGATTCCGTGGGCATTCTGCCTTCTTTCTCCTGGATACCATCATTGACACTGACTTCCACAGTATTAAGAGTTCCCAAAGAGCCAACAGACACAAAATCCTTTTCACTTGGATGGGTGAGCATGTTACCTTCTTCCTCCCGGGCATCCTGACTCACACCGACTTCTTCTGTTGTCCTAGGAGTTCCCACAGAATCACCTGAAGAAGCAATACTCTTTTCACCTGAACCAATCGGAATTATACAATCTTTTTTCTGAGCACCCCTCTCTCACACTCACGGTAACTTCTGCTATACTAGGACCTCCAATGAGATTGTTCACAAGGAGAACACCCTCTTCATTTGTTCCAATCAAAACTTTACTGTCTTCCCTCCTGGCATTCTCGCTTCCACTAACTTTACTGTCTTCCCTCCTAATAGATAGTATTGTGCTACAAAATATCTTACTATGCTATCTTCTTTGTGCTCACACCAATGTTTCTGTAGATCACAAACGATTTTGGCATTATGTCGCATCATCCAAACCAGTCATCACAGAAAGGGAAAGAAGGTTGCTATGTTGCCATCCCTTTTAATTTGGGCTTATACTGTAACTGTGTGATATTAATTGTAAATATGCATGCTATGTTTTTTTTTCAAATATCATTTTGGCAGTGATAGATGCACATCGTGCTCCAAAGAGACTTCGCACCGCTATTTTACCACGAGCCCCTACTACCTTATCTATACGTGAAGGATATAATATTCAAAGTTATTCGTCTTCGGACGAAGAAGATTAGCCTAATCAAACACCTACACCATATACAATTCCACTGCAAAGTGCCCTCACGATGGGTATATCGCTACAAGGTGAATGCTCAAATGGTACAAGCTGTTTTTTCCCATCATGTGTGTTCTAATCGCAAATATTGTGCCACTTCAAACAAGCTCATTATTATTACATGCGTTGTACACTTCAGCTAGGATGAATTACTGCGATGTTGTTGAAAGTTTTGCTACCATGACAGAGGAGCAAAGGCAGCCAAGTCTTGGTCAAATAGAGGCTCACATTACACTTGAGCAAAGTGTGGCAAGCCGTGGTGGACAGTATGCAAAGAATGCAGCCCTTACAGAAGAACAAATACAATCAAGGCGTCATCGACAAAATGCTAGGAATGCAGCTCTTACACCAGAGCAAAGGCTAGCAAGACGAGAACGTGACAGAGCACGCCGTCAAAATTTAACACCTGAACAAAGAGAAGAGATTAATGCCCGCCGAAGAGCACGCTGTCAAAGTTTAACACCTGAACAAAGAGAAGACATTAATGCCCGTAGAAGATTAGCCAGGCAAATAATTACACCAAATGATAGGCAAGCATTATTACAGGAACGTAATGCAAGTTATGCGAATAGGAGAGACACCCCATGCTCTGAATCAATTGCAATGCAATGCCCACAGTCAGATGCTTCAGTGGTGGCCGATCCATCATCGCATGGCTTCGCAGCTGCAGATCCCTCAACGCAGTCATTCATTATAGATAATGGTAACATCTACAACTATATTTACCTTTGCAACTACGTAACTGTTATTAACCTATACTCACGAAAAATGACAGGTAGTATAGAAACAATCGTAGAGGAGGATATGGATGAGGAGTACTACATGTTCGCTGGTGGAGGTAGTCTAGACATCATTTCTCTCTCCTTTATATAGAATTCAATAACTATCATAATCCCCTCAACTTGAATCCATCCAGGTGACGATGCAATGGAGGACATGGACGTTGGTGAGCTAGCAAATGACTCTCCAGCGGGCTCAAATGTCCAAGATCTCTATGATCATGTGTATAGCAACATATCTGATAGCACACACGTGCTGAAGGCTGAGCCAGACTGTGAACATTGCGGTGCAAAGAGGTTCCAGTATGAGACGAACGGGTTTTGCTGTCGCAACGGTAAAATCAAGCTATCGGACCCAGAGCCAATACCTGAACTCCGTAGGCTTTGGTCGAGTGTAGATCCCGATGCTACGCATTTTCACGACAACATTAGATTCTTCAATGGCCACTTCTCCTTCACCAGCCTAGGCGTGAGTCTCGACGAGAACTACACCAACATAAGGTCTGGAGTGTACACATTTCGAGCCCACGGACAAATTTACCACAATGTTCATTCCTTTGGTCCAAGCGAATCTGGTCCAAATCATTTGGAGCTCTATTTCTATGATGACGATCCCAGTCTGAATCACCGGTTTCGTTACTCACCTAGCCTCGACCAGGAAGTCATTAGGAGGTTGGTCAACATCCTCCGGGACAACCCCTACTCTCAAACTTTCAGGAGCCTAGGCCAAGCCGAAGACCTCGAGGAATATCGTGTATCATTGAACACCGACTTACATATGGATCAACGAGTCTACAATAGACCAGTAACGTCGGAAGTGGCTGCTGTGTGGGTCGAGGGCAACGAGCGGCGCAGAGATTTCAACCGTAGCGTAATTCTATATGGCAACAACAATGAGAAGTACAGTATAAAGCCGCACTATGGATGCTACGACCCCTTGTCGTATCCACTCTTCTTCCCAAGAGGAGAACTAGGCTGGCATCCACATATCCCGAAGCATGGTGTGCCCCTTAAAGCTGTAATTCGAGCATCGGAAAACAATAATAACGACGGTCACTACGAGGATCAAGGTTAGTATTGCTGTGAACGTGGCATCTCATTGTTATTGATGTCCTAATTATTTACACATCACTTGACTATGTCACTCTTTTGCGTAGATTCGAATAACCGGCTATGCGTTACTGTAAGAGACTACTACTGCTACAAATTTCAGATGCGTCGTGGGATATTCAATGCCTTATTATACAGCAAGCGCCTATTCCAGCAGTACGCAGTTGACATGTACATCAAGGTGGAGGGTACAAGGCTAGACTACTTCAGGCACCACCAGAAGGAGATACGAGCCGATCTGTACCAGGGCGTGGTTGATAGCATAGAGTCTGGAGAGAGTCATGCGCAAGCTGTGGGCAAAAGGATCGTGCTGCCAGCTTCATTCATTGGGGGCAATAGAGATATGCAACGAAGGTACCTAGACGCTATGGCCTTAGTGCAGAAGTATGGGAAGCCGGATATCTTCTTGACTATGACCTGCAACCCTAACTGGGAAGAGATAATACGAGAGCTAGAGCCTGGACAGACCCCACAGGATCGCCCTGATCTCATCGTTCGGGTATTTAGAGCCAAGCTTGAGAGTCTCAAGGAACAACTATTCAAGAGGCATGTCCTTGGCACAGTAGCTGCTTATGTGTACGTCATCGAGTTCCAGAAGAGGGGTCTTCCGCATGCTCACTTCCTTCTTATCATGAAGGGAGGTTACAAGCTCACGTGTCCGGAGCAGTTTGACTGTCTCATCTCCGCTGAGCTCCCAGACAGGAACAAGTATCCAGAGTTGTACGAGATGGTCGTTAAGCATATGATGCATGGCCCATGTGGAGTCCTAAATCCGAAGAACGTGTGCATGCAAGAGGGTAGATGCAAGAACTACTACCCACGTCATTTCAATGCATCTACAATACAAGGCAATGACTCATATCCCTTATACAGGAGAAGGGATAATGGCCGCCATGCAAAGGTTCGAGGTCGGACGCTTGACAATAGATGGGTAGTGCCATACAACCCTTACCTTCTAAGGAAGTACAATTGCCATATAAATGTGGAGGTTTGCTCAAGCATAAAAGCCGTAAAATACCTATTCAAGTACATTTACAAAGGCCACGACCGTGCTTCTGTAGCTCTCAATGAACCCGATAGCAACGAAAACATTGACGAGATTAAGCAATTTAGGGACGCTAGGTGGGTTACCCCACCAGAAGCTCTATGGAGGATCTACAGCTTCGACCTTAGCAAGATCTCCCCACCTGTATTGCAAATGCAGCTACATCTACCAAACATGCACATGGTCTCGTTCTCTAGGGCCAAGATCTTCATGATGTTGTTGCCCAGCATGGCGTCGAGAGGACCATGCTGACAGAGTATTTCAAGATGAACCGAACATGCGAGGAGGCTCGAGAGATCTTGTACAGGGATTTTCCAATGGCATTTATTTGGCAGCCAGGACTAAAGCAGTGGAAGAAGAGGGTAGAACGAACACAAGTTGGCATAATCGTGTCCGCTCGTCCGAATGAGGGGGAGCGCTACTATCTAAGGGTTCTCCTAAACCACGTACCTGGTGCCACCTCCTTTGAAGAACTCAGGACAGTGAACGGTGTAGTCTACCCGTTCTTCCGTGAAGCCGCTGAGAAGAGGGGACTAATCGAGGCTGACAACACCCTAGAGGAGTGTCTTACTGAGGCTGAGCTATTCCAGATGCCATCATCGCTCAGGAGGCTCTTTGCAACTATACTGGTCTTCTGCGAGCCAAGCGACGTGTGTGGACTTTGGGAAAGGCACCTTGAGGGAATGTCAGACGACTACCGCCGTTCCCATGCATGCCAACGGACAGTTGAGTAGATGGTGCTGTTGGACATCAGAAATATGCTGCAATCGATGGGGAAAGACATAACATCATTTCCTCTCCCTCTTATAGATGAGTCTCACAACAACGCCGATACAGAGGCCAGAGAGATATACGAGGAGTCAACAATCCAGGTCGATGATGAGGATATATCTCTATCGTCCTCTCTCAACCCTGAGAAAATGGCAGCGTACGTCGACATATTATCTGCGGTTGACAGTGGTGATGGAGGTGTCTTCTTCGTAGATGGCCCGGGAGGCACCGGAAAGACATTCCTATATAAAGCTTCACTTGCGAAGATCCGAGGTGATGGAAAGATAGCAGTGGCAACCGCGACGTCGGGCGTAGCCGCATCCATCATGCCTGGAGGTAGGACAGCACACTCGAGGTTTAAGATCCCACTCAACATTATAAGTGGGGCGGTCTGTAGCTTCACAAAGCAAAGTGGGACCGCTAAGCTTCTTCAGCAGGCATCATTGATAATATGGGACGAAGCCTCCATGACGAGGCGACAGGCGGTGGAGGCCTTGGACAGTAGCATGCGGGACATCATGGGCCAACGTGATCTGCCGTTCGGTGGGAAAACGATTGTGTTTGGTGGAGACTTCAGGCAGGTTCTACCGGTTGTTCGTAAGGGGACGTGACTACAAATAATTGATGCGACGTTGCGTAAGTCATACCTATGGGATTGCATGCGACAGCTAAGGCTCGTACGTAAGATGAGGGCCCAGAGTGATCCTGAGTACGCAGAGTACCTATTGCGGATCGGGAATGGTATCGAGGAAACTAATGAGGATGGCTGCGTGCGGCTTCCCGATCAGATCTGTGTTCCATATACAGGAAATGACATAGACATCGATAAACTCATACAGAGTGTTTTTCCTATGCTGAATGACAACCTATCGGATGCCAATTATATCACATCTCAAGCCATCCTATCGACCCGAAACGAGTACATTGATAGGATCAATACAAAGATGATTGACATGTTTCATGGGGAGGAGATGGTGTACCATAGTTTCGATTCTGCAGAGGATGATCCCCATAGCTACTACCCTCCTGAATTCCTAAACACCCTAACCCCTAACGGTCTACCTCCGCACGCGTTTTAAGCTCAAGATTAATCGTCCGTGATATTGCAGAACATTGACCCTGCAAATGGACTATGCAACGGGACGAGACTTGTAGTCCGGGCATTCCAAAAGAATACTATAGATGCCGAGATTGTGCTTGGCCAGCACGCCGGGAAGAGGGTATTTCTACCTCAAATACCTCTATGTCCCTCTGATGACGAGATGTTCCCATTTAGATTCAAGAGGAAGCGCTTCTGTCAGCTCAACCATAATGACAATCAACAAGGCGCAAGGGCAGACCATCCCGAATGTCGGTGTCTATCTCCCTGAACCGGTTTTCTCTCATGGACAATTGTATGTTGCGCTATCTAGAGCCACCGCTAGAAGCAATATCAAGATACTTGCCATCACAGATAAGGAGAAGGACAAGGGTCGAAAGTCTAAGAAAACTCATGGAAACTTCACAAAAAACATTGTCTACAAAGAAGTACTCACATCATAGACAAGATTTTGATTGAAATGATATCCAAGTCGTGTTGCAATGTAACTGTTTATTTTAAGATCTTTCGGGATGTATACCATGAATCTATCATCTATAAATATGTTCTAATATGATGAATGCTGATGTACTACGTACAATATATTAGGTTTTAATTCATGCTGGAGGAGAAACCATAAAAACTTTTGTAATCAGGAGAAATACATGTTTGATTTTGTAGCACAATTTTTTTATTGCTTGACCTTTATGTTTCGTTACTTCATGTATTCAGGTGCGGCGGTATCCGCTAAAGTTTCTTTAACACAAGTAAATAGCTTGAAAAATCTTTCATTTTTTCAAAGAAAATAAGAGGTAACATTATACTTATTTGTTTGGTCTCCCGCGAAGAGAGGTGAAGGAAGGAGTATCTATTGCTTGATTTCTTCCTCATAGGTTGAGGTAAAACCGAAGATTATTAAATGTGGTTAGCTGGGGTACTTGAGACATGAGACTGCAATCAATTTCAAGCACGTTTTTGTCCTTTGTCCTCATTTGCACAATGCTTCTATTCGGTACATTGCTAGATCATTGGTGTTGTATCTTTTATGAATCTTCTATTGAGGGCTATTTGCTTGTTTGGAAATTTGGGATGTATTCTGGAAGCAGAATTTTGGTTCATGGAAAATTCAGATTGATTTAAAATTTTAAGCTCTACTTTAGTTGTTCCAGAATAACAACCTTGCCATTTAGAGAGCCTCTTGTTCTCTCCATGGCTCTTATTGAATGGGTAGCAATCTTGTTGCAACAAGGCTTGAAGGCGATGTTTCTGATGAAAAGGCAGAAGAAACTCAAGACCTGAATGAAGGGAGTGGGATGCCCTCGCCACAAGAGGAGGTACTTTCCTTTCCCCAACAAGCCTAAAGGTCCTCTTGAAGCACTTTGACCAAAACTTCAGGTACCAACATTACCGCTCATCAGATACACAAATTTTGTTTGTACTGTCAGTATTTTGGTCCCCATCCAATTCCAATATGCTCTCCCATATTTTTGCTTGTAAGCCTGACAGCATATCTTGTCACTCTAACACAGTAATTGCGAAGTCAACTTGCATTGCTATGTTATGCCGAGTCCATTTCTTCACTTTAGTGTTTTCCAATCTACTTTCAGCCTACTCAACAACATGCACGTGCTCGTCGATCTCCTTATGCATCTGCAGACAATGATGGTACTCCTTATCTGGCACATCCTAATCACTCTTGAGTCAATTCCTTGTATTCATATTTCAGTGTTGTCACTGAGCATTGTTTTTGCCTTGTATAGTGTGTGAATTTGCCTGCTGAGGATTTGAGCCAGAACGGTGATCCCATTGAAGACAAGAACAACAAGGAGTAAGTATAATGAGTAGATTCCTGTCTCTCATATGGAAAATCGCCATTTTGCTGTCCTCATGCCGAACTGTTGCCTTGGTAATAAGTAGCGCCGACGCCTATAGTACTCGTGAATTTGAGCTCTGCAGTTTTAGTTGCATGTGAGACGTGGTATATCCAGTGTCTACAACATTCAGATGTTCATTCTTTCTGATACCTGAAACGGCTAGGAGGAACGAACATTTGATGATGGCGATGTTTGTACTGGATGTGTAAGCGAACAAATGAAACTTCAGATTTCACTCCCTTCGAATGGAAATTTACTATGGTAATTGAGAATGAGAAATGTTTCGAATACGAGCAGTTTTGAGCTTATGACAAGTAAAGAACTGCGGTGCGGTCTCCCAGAATCCCAAAGCTGCGGAGGTCTTCGCTATTCACACCAATGCTTATGTGGTCAATTGGCAGAACCCTTCCCCAGACAGGCTTACTTTGGGAACAAGGAGAATCTGCATAGCCTGTTTGTCAGCGAGAGTTTATCAGAAGTTGAAGAGCATTTCAATTTCATGTACATTATGCAGAAGTTCAAATTCACTGAGCGCCTAACTCTTCACATCCCTATCCCAATAGTACATGCTTCCCTGAATCTTGATGCTTGACTAATTTATGATAGAATTATAACTGCAAGACATGTAATATGCTGGTGTGTTGGTTATCAGATGTTCCACATGTGATTTCTTACTTACCCTCTTGTTAGAGATAACTCAATATCTCAGCTTACAGTATTTTTTGGTTTTATCCAAATATGTTGTTAGCTTAAGTCTACTATAACTCAGGCTCTTTTGGCTAAATATGATAGTAATGAGGATGATAGATGCTATAGTTTTGTTATATGGGACATTGTTTACTGAAATGAGGTATGAAATATAAGTTTTTTTATGATCAAGTGGTTAGAAAGATGATTTACAAGGTGTTTATGGCATAATATGCAAAGATGAAAACTTTAATAGTTAATGATATCAGCAAAATTTATTTACATAGGATTACAATCTTAGCACAAAAGCTGAACACAATCATAACTTTTGATCCACAGTAGTTTTAGTGCTAGAAAATGTTTCAGATAGGAGAGGGGGAGACAAGTTGAACAATCAAAATGCAAGTTACAGTGGGGACTATTGACACAAAATTATTCACAACCTTAACATTTTACATTTTTGTTTTAATTGAAATAGTAACTGTTTATTTGATATCTCACTTGTAGGATATACATGGAAATACTGACTGTTTATTTGATATATCTCACTTGTAGGATATACATGGGCATCAAGAGCTCATGGAACTCGTTAAAGTTCCTGATGTTTCAGAACTGCAAATATACTCATTACAGTTCCTGATGTTTCAGAACTGCAAATATTCTTCATTAGTAACGGGCATGAATTCAGAGGAACATTAGCATCCCTTCTCAAGAGATTTAGTGGCCTAAGAAAGCTGAGCCCAGTTTGCTACATTGGAATATACGTCTGTTGAAATACAAGCTTGCATCTCCTTTTTTGGACTCTCATATATTTAGGAAACTCAGTTTTGCATACATTTGTTTCTTCCAATTTCAGGGTTACAATGAGTGCGATCCTACTTGTGCTTGTCATAATCCACCCAGTTGGAGGGATCAGGATGTATACTTCGACCGCCTTGAAGATTTGGTGCTCAATGATTTCAAGGGCGCAAACAAGCAGAGAATTTCTGAACCTTGTTTTCGGGTGGGCATCATTGAAGATGTTGTCCACAGTACTTTCGGAATATCTTGAGCCAACAAAGGAGATTGAAGATTGGGTACGGAACCTCTGTTCTGAGCCATGTTTTGTGGAGTTTCATCGCTCTACTAACAAGTGAAGGTTGAAATGCATTCAATAAGTGATCGAAATGCATTTGAAGAAACTTGTGAAAACCATGCATGATACGTATCTTGTTTGTAAGTTCCTCCTGTTCCTGATTGATGAAGTTATTTGGACAAACATTAGCTTGAAAATTAAGGCAACCTTTTCGATTTTCCTAATTTCTGAAGATGCTCTTAAAGTGCATGGTACTGTGATTGTTCATTGGTAGTATAATTGGTAACGCTGCTACCAATTATCTAGCTGCTTACAGTGAATTACATTTAAAGCTAATTTCCTGCAGATGTGTTGAACAAGCGCATTAGCTCATTAGTCAGAGTGCCAGATAGATCAATAGGGATTTCCGAAGATGATCTTGGATTGTGCATTTGTGCTTGGCCGGTGATAATGATAGCTAATGCAGCAGCAAAATAAAGTGTTGAACTTGTGATTGGTTACATGTTGTGTTCTATATGTTATTGCTTGATATTTATGTTTCGTTATCAATTTTATTTTTCGTAGCAACGCACGGACATTGAACTAGTTGGAGAAAAAAAAAGTGGTGACGTGACCAAAGATGGTCAGAATTAGACCCAGGCACATAGGTCGTGTCTTGGTGGGCAGGCCCGAGGCGTGTCTTGGTGGGCAGGCCCGAGGCACAGCAAGCATGGCACGTAAAAGTATATTCAGCTGTAGTAGACCTGGGCTGGGCACATGGGCTTGGAGTGTTGGACTAGTTATTTGATACTTTGATCATTGCGCTATGCAGTGCTTTGCTTCTTAAGTTTCCTGGCGATATGGTCAGGTGAGATGACCATTCAACAATTGCTTCTCTCTTCATTTATTTTTGTATTGTTTAAAACACCAAAAGCCAGTCCTTGCCGAATAGGTCAACTTTCCTTCGTGACATTCGAAAAGTGAAAGGGAGGCAAGCTCCAGTGGGAAGAAAAAGAGAGGGAGAAGGGAATCTGAATGTCAATCACGGATTCACAGGAAATCAGGCATCTAATGTTTTCAATATAACATCTCTCTTGTTGAAAGACATAAAGCATTCAATTGACATAAAACATTCAACGTCTCTCTAATTGAAAGATATAAAATAGTCAATTGGTGGAACATTTGTATATATGATCGTTCGTGCATGTTAGTAGTAACCTCGATCAAAACTTAATAAGATCTAACAGTAGTTTGATAGGAAAAGAAGCACAAGTTAGCAAAAATGAATGCATGATGAGACATCATAGCACGCATGCAGTCATGTACATATGCATGCAGCACGACGATCAACATGCATAGGAGCATCGGTTTTTGTGTATGTGCATGCATGCATACTACTAGTCATTCCTCGGTTTGCGACAATACTACTAATAACATTTTTATATTTTGCGACAATACTATTAGTAGTTTATAAGTCGTATTTTCTTTTACAATCAACTACGTACGTCTCCGGGTCTTTTCCTCTTGTCGCAATAGTATAAATAGGCCGGGTCTGGGCCGGCACGGCACGACGTAGGCACGAAGCGTAAATGGGCCATACCTAGGCTCGCCGAAGGCGAGCTGGGCCAGCCCGGCATGGCACGGTGGGCACGACGGGCCGTTCTAGCCCTACAGGGTTCTGGCCCAAAGCACGATGGACCCGTGCCGGGCCGGCCCAATCCGACACGACGCCCACCTCTACACGTGAAGACTATCCCCGACTGTAGGTGTGAGAACAATCTTAGTAATCTAATCATATTGATTTGATTTTTTTTAGTGTTAATCAGTAACAGATTTGTGAAAATCTACCTTCTCCTTGGGATTTTTTTAGTACAATTTGAGGCTGCATGGCCACTCACTAGCATTACATCAAGTACATCAGAGAACATGTTGGGTTTTTTTTTTAGTAAAGTTGTGGTGGAATACGTTGCTGTGCCCATATTTGTCAAAGCTCCTTAGCTCCCCAGCGAGGATTTTTGCCAACAGGCATGATACCAATTTAAAGAAAAAATTACTATCCTCTGAGAGACTTATTCTACATGATATTTAGGTTAGTATGTTTCTTAATTGCTCTACAGGTTGTATGAGCTTTAAGGAAAGTCGCTATTGACTCTCCAAAGTGTCGTGACCTGGTGCTTGGGAGCGGCGGGTTATTCCCATTGTTACAGCAGCTCACTGAGCACGCCAAGCTATCAATGCTCAGGAACGCCACATCTAGGGGTGGAAAAAAAACTTGAAACTCATGAATTAAACGAGTACTCGCAAGCTCGGCTCGAACTTGTTTCCTAATGAATCGAGTCGAGCTATGATTTGAACTCGTTTATATAACGAGTTAAATGAGCCAACTCGCGAGTTTAACGAGTCCTCCAAGTCGGCAAGTATAGTTGTATATGTGTGAGGTGAGGATGATAACACATAGCATACTATATAGTCTCAATAGCAATCATCGATCCTCTCAGACGGCAATATCGAGTCTAACGAGCTAGCCCACGAGTTTAACGAGTCAAACCCAGTTGAGATTTGAGCTCGTTAAGATTTTAATCGAGCTGAGTTGGCTGTTATCCACCCTAGCCACATCGACACACTCCAACTTCTGCCGTAGGAAGCCACAGGCGAACTTTGAGCAGGTTTTATTCTGAGCTGTTGTCTCATTTGTCATACTGACTATAAATGTTCCGCCGTCTGCGCTTAGAATGATTTGGTTGATTTATGCGTGTTAGAGAAAGTCACATCTGTTATGAGATAAGGACTCTAACCGTATCCGTTTAGGATTCTATCTCTTTATGGTGTGGGCGAATCTGAACTCTTCTCTCGGACTGTTATATATATCGGGTGCTTCCCATTGTAAACGATGAATCAATAAAGCGAGAGAGATTTCCACCTATATTGTGTGCTCTTCATGTTCTTGCTCTTGGGATTGCGTCTACAAATTTAGTGATTGATCGCGGGTGCTTGACTACGTTTTACAACACATTATCAGCACGAGTCTCTACCACAAGAAGGAGGATCGTCGACTACAATGAACAATCTACTATCGGCGATTGATCACCCGATCTGATTTGCAATCAACTCGTCATCACGCCGACATCCTCTCGAATTGCCAAAAAAAAGTCCTATGCGACTCTATCCTACTGTAACATCCCAAATCTGATCAAGTAAATAAAGTGGCATGCTTTGATTCTTATTGCATTTTGGAGTTTCTTATTGAATTTATTTCTGGAGTTTAATCTTCTTTTCCTAAATATTATGTTAGTAAAGTCTTTTAAGGCTAAATCAAACACATCAATGAAACTCAAGGAAACACCAAACAACATGCTATAGAAAATAATTTTATAAAATACTAGAGACCAAAAGATGAATAAAAATAATTTTTCCAAAATTTTGGCACACCATTTGTATGGCTTAAAAATTCAAAAATAGATTGAAACTAGTAAAGTTTGGAGAATTATTTTTCATAAATGACAGTAGAGAATGAGATGAAACTAAATAAAATGGAAAGTAGAACCTTTGAACTACCTTCTCAAAAATTTACAAAATTTTTGAACTAAGCTAGCACCTCTTGCCAAGCCTGCCCAACTACCAGGTCATTTCCTCACTTGAATTCACCCAACTGCCAAATGTAGCCGTTACACTCGATGAAACCTCTGGCTAAGCCTCTGGCAGGAGGTCCCACGTGTGTCTGGACCCACCGGCCAGCTTCTCCTCCCCTTCTCCCTCTCTCCTCTCCGTCTCTCGCTCAACGCGCCACGGCAGCTCTTTTCCACGCTGCGTCTTTGTATTCCCGCAGAAACCTTCGCCACGCTGCTTTCCATTGCACCGCACCCATATCCTTCTTTGCATCTGAACACTCTACCCCAGATACTTAAATGGACCACCGAAGCTCTTCCAGCTCTTTTGCTCGCTCCTTGCTCTCCTTGCCGTAGACAACCCGGCCGAGGCAAACACCGAGCCGTGTCCGCCTGCACAGGAGTCTCTGGTGAGCTTCGCGAGCAAACCGGCCACTGGGATCTCTCTACCTCTCTTTGATCATCTCTTAATCCTAGCCTCTGCCTTGCATGCAGCCGAGACCTCACCGTCTTCTCTCCAGTGTTGCTCCACGTCGGGCTGTGAGCTGGAGCCGGTCGCTGGAACCTCCTCGCCAAATCGAGACTTCAGCGCCCCCTCTAGTAGCTGCTAGCCAAGCCCTCCACTGCGGTGCTACTGAACATCTCGGCCAGAACCTTCCCCACGATTCTCCCTCTCTGCTCCAATCCCCAACCGCGCGCCATTGTTGAGTCGTGAAGCTCTAGGGTAAGTGGAGCTAGGCATAAATATTTTGGCATGGAACCTTGTCACAAGTGACACCGTAGCCCAGTGGTAGAGTCGCTCAATTGTAACCGAGAGATCTGGGGTTCAAATCCCACCCCAGCCTATTTTATTTTTATTTTTGCTCCATTTATTTCAATCCCTCATATCTTTTGCTAGGAGTGTCCACATGAAGCAAACTCAGTTTCTAATTTTGAGTTAGGCAATAAGGATTTGGATTATGCAATAAAAATTTATAAGTTACTTGCAGTATAGTTGTTCAGATAGTGATTGAATAAAAGTCTCTTTTTAGGTGTTGTGAAGCAACTATGTAATCTAAGGTTCCAGAAATCATGAAATAAACCTCCCATGCTCCTGTGATCATTAGTGTTCCATTTTTTATAAAAACACTTAGATTTGAATGTAAATTGAATAAAAAAATGATTGTAGAAAGCGTCACTTACATGCAAGAAACAAATGGTTAGAATGTGAATCGAATTAGCTACAAATTTGGTACAGCTAGTTTAGTTACACTCCTAGGATTGCAAGCATCATAATTATATAAAAATATTTAGATTTTACCTGTGTTTGCATTATTTGCTTGATAGTCGATCATGCAATGCGAGAAATGTTCAATTGGTCATAACTATAGCAATCAAGCCTCAAACTCGACAAAACCAACTTATATGACCTTGAAATGTTATGCCCTAGCTTGTCATGCAAAAGTAATATCAGTTTGAATAACTTTGTGTTAAGATCATATTAAGCCTTAATGACCATTTATATGAAAAACACCTTAAACAAATGAGAAATACCACGGAACTAACTTTAAAACCCTCTTAGGGATATTCCCTACTAATACCTAAAAAATGATTAGATTATCCCATTCAGTGCAGCTGCAAACGCAAAAAGAAAACTGAACCGCAATCGTGCTAATAGCATAGTCATTTGAGCCTTTTCGGCAGTCCGTAATATATCACGTATAAACATAAAGTTATGAGAGAATAGCCTAACATCATTGTCTGATACATATGATACCATAATCTGGAAAAATATATTAATTATAACTTCATTTGCATCTGAATCCAATCACAAGAAAAACCCTAAATGATCACAAACTGCACAGATTTGTTATCACTTAAGCCTTTTCGCGGGCTTGTAAAATAGCACGCCTAAAACACAAATTTTGGGGAATTGATCCAGAATCATACTTCAATATATGGACAACCAAATTATAGAAAAATATCCAAATTATAACTTATCATATAAAAACCGTTAATGCAAATCCCCTAAATGATAAGATCTCTATAACTGTATTACGTGAATAGTTGTGAATAGAAGTCTTTGTTCAAAGTTTTCGCAATGCAAGAACCATCATGTGACCTTATAGTATCAGCCAATAATTTAAAAACTTCAGATCTAACTTATATAAATTGCTCCCATACATGAACACTTAAAGCTAAGTACTAGTCATGCATAACACTTTAATTAATGACTTCCTTTCACTAATCCAAACAATTTTTGCATCTTGAATTCGAAATTATAAATACTAAAACACACAATTATAGCCTCTTGAATTCGTAAACAACCTTATGTGTGTTCATAACCATAGTTCCATGTAATCGGTGAGTGAAAGTATCACATTCATGCTAAAAGCCTCACATGAACTGAGTACTAATGAAATTGCTATGCAAGTGATAATTCAAGAACCCAAAATCCATCACGACCTTCTTGGTAAGATTTAATTTGGTAATTTTATCTTATTTCTTTTTGCCCCATTTGATTCGATGTTGTTTGCTTTTGTTTCGGTTCTTATTATTCGACACGTAGACGACGATATTTCATATCCGATTGATAATGATATCGACTACGATCCAAATTATATTCCTGAAGAAGAGCAACCAGGCAAGCACCCTCATTTGACCATTTTGATCCCATATTTGCAATGTTATTTTACTTTATCAAACTATATGCATGCGTGTATGTTGTAAACTACTATGTTGTGGGAATTGGTAGCAAAATCCACTTGTATGCATTTCCTCTCCTTGTCATTTGAATACTTGCCATTGTAATCTAGTAATGGTGTAGACAATAATTAATGTCACTTGGGTAAAATTTGCGAGATTAACATATGTATCTGCTTAGGCATGCTCATTAGAACGGATTTTTAAATGATGGGAACCATTTCAACTTTTATGAGCAACTTTGTTTAAATACTTGGAACCGAGGTATGGTTTCAGATTTATTTGATAAAAACTAAAGTTAGAACTTATGATTTAGACACAGGCGAGTTATGATTTAAATTTGGAGCGTGAAAAGGACCTCACGCGTAGATAGGGGGAGATTCTCGCCTGGGTCAATTAAGGACCGAACTTGATGTTATCACCTAAGTGTTTTGGTGCAACCACATGTGCTAGTATGGGATAGCCTAAACTCATTATATTAGTTGAAATTTAATCTTACATCTTGGGAGGCCGAAGTAGTAAGGGCACATCGAGGAACGGTGTTGTTCGTAGGTGTAACACCCCGACGCCAACGCGCCACGAATGCTACCAAAAACCCTGGTTCACTAGCGACACCCTTTGGACCCACTCATGCCCGAAGGGATTATAGACACACGGTAAATCTCCATAACAAAATCACTTGAACTGAGAATTTCCGAAGAAGGCATAAAAACCTAACATCTATACGGACTTGACTGCAATCAACCACTAAACTCTAAAACCAATTTAAAGCTAAGTCACCAAAATTTACAAAATTTCGGCATGACCTCCCTAGAAACTAGGACATCCACCCAGCAGACAGAAAACATTGCAGGTATATGATATCATTCTAGCAGGTCCTTAGTTAACCGATCTCACATCCAATATAAATTAATAACTACTCCACAACGAACAACATATTACAACCTCAATCCATATCACTAAGCTTTACAAATCGATTTAAATAGTTTGATGGTGACCAAGTCGGTATGTGCTCTACTCTCATCCGGCGAGCCAGCTTCAAAGAACCTAAAATAGGAAGCAAACAAGCGTGAGTCCAAGACTCAAAGAAAGTGCAATCAAGTAAGAAAAGTAATGAATTTGTCTAGAATATAACTGCTTCAAGAGTAAAGTAAAAGTTTCTTTAATTTGATAGCCGTAAATAAAAGAAGCAATTTGAATTCATATAAAACCAAACATAAGAGCACAACTACTTCATTATTTGACATAACCAAAACTAAATTGAAATCATCCAAGAAAGGAAGCAAGAATTAGTCCCATTTACCCCATCCAACTCGGAAACATAACTAAACCGTACTCATGCCTCAACAATCATTCCAGGATGAGTCCACGACTCAATCCTCAACCTGTCATTTCCATTCTCATCAATTAACACTTAACAATTGCAACACATATAATGAAATGCGATGCTTTTATGCTCTCATCCTTTTTCTCATGAATCATAAAATGAATGCACCATGCATGCTCATAATGCACATTGTCATAGCGTATACCGGTATAGCTGAATGCACACCCGTCGGTGTGCACCCTCAATCCCAACCATCCCGTGGCGGGGCCTACTCTTACTGACTCGCTCCCATTCACCTCGATGAATGGGACTACGAGTAGGACTTTTTGTGCTCACTACGGGTGAGCACCGAGGCCTCAAGATCAACATGGGACGCCTCGTCCATCATGAATGCAATTATGCAATTGACGTGAATGCATTTCACCCCTCATTCATTTTCACCACACATAGCCATAACCAATATGGAAGTACCAATTAACTTGCTATTTCCCCAGTGTGACTCATTCGAGAGTAAATAAAGTCATGAATAAAATTCAGGGAAAGGCATCACATAATTTCTATAAGGTAAATTAAATTTACAGATATGACCAACTAGGTGATTATAGTGCAAGCTTGTTCCTACACTTGCATCAACATAACCATACCCATTCGTACAATTTCGTAACGCAATGCAATAAATGGGAATTGAATAACTTACCTACCGGTTTGCTAACATTCATCCATCCTCATCACCATACTAAAGACAACCTCTAGACATGCTATTAAACATAACCACATCATTAGAAGTTTCATAATCTTATCGCAAACAAAGCATTTAACACCCTAATAACACTCTAGGGGTTGCACTTGTCTTTTATTGAAGACGGCGCGAGGAGGGGTCGAGGTAACCCCCAAAGACCCACTACCTGCTTGAACCCTCCAAACATCCTAAAGTGGAAACTTCTCCTAGGCCAAAATTCAGTGTGCACTCAAGCCTGCAAGAATACGAAGAACATTGTTGCATCTGGGGTAGGCATTACCTAGCTTGAAGGCCCTAGCATACAAAGTCCCATCTATAGCATATCAACTGTTGTGGCGACAAAATAGGAAAAGAGTACCATATCTCTAGGACAGCGTCTCCATGCCAAATAATCTTGTCGTTACCAAACAATATATACGACATTGCTCCTAACCACATCTAATTGTACAATCCAACGCTCACAACAAATATGTTATGTACGAAATGCATGCATTTCAATGAGTATCATACATTCTGTTTCGAAGAGAGTATTATGCATTAGTCTAGTTGTACTCTTTGTTTGTTTTACCGATAGTCCATTAGTTCTTCAAAGAAGCGTAAATTGAAAAATCATCACCACGAAACCACCAATGTTCCTTTTTTTTCTCTGTCTGTCGCAAAACATTTATATAGCATAATAGCTTTTCTTAAACCCTTATTATATGAATATTTGTCGGTTATCACATGTTTTTGTTCTAAAAAACCTTGTGATGACAAATCAAATATTCCTATAACAGAGTTGGCTTACATGGGTTGGGCTAACTACAAAATTTCGCTTCATACCTAGCTCTTTATTGAGTTGCCCACGGTCGATCATTTCAGGATATGATACTCCCATTGGTTAAAAAAGTGTCATTTTCCACATCACCATTGTCTCGACAATTAACGTTCATCGCAATCCAATATCAATCAAAAGCGAGAGATTCTACATCCATTAAAAATCAAGAAACGCAAGATGCCGATACCAACTAATCAAGATAATATATATGCGCAATCACATTCAACAAACCTAAACCTTCTAGGCATTTCATCAAACATCTAGCATGCAACAATTAAATCCCCACATTTCTTAGGGTTTTACCTCAAGGGAAACATAGGGAGGAAGGAGGGGGTGGGGGAGATGCTGCCACACGGGGGGAAGAAGAGAGCTCGCCGGCCGGAGGGGGAAGGTCGCCGGCTGGCCGGAGCAGGACCGGAGGGCGCCGGCGCTGGGTGGAGGCGGAGCTGGGCGTCGCCAGGGGAGAGGCAGGGCGCGCCGGCCAAGAGGTGCTGGAGCGCCGGCCGGGGAAGGAGGCAGAGCGCGCCGGCCAGGAGGAGGAGCTGGGCGCGCACGGGAAGCAGCCCTGGAGGCGGCGGCAGCACAGGAGCAAGGGCACGGGAGCAAGCCTGGGAGTTCTTTTTTTCTTTCTTTGCTTCTCTCTCTCTCCTTCCAAGTAGGCATAGACCACACTTATACATATATATATACTTGCACATAACCAAATTGAGAGGATGCAATGAACAAAAACTAAGGGGAAAAGAATAAAACGTCACAAACCCCAGAGACCGAAATTTTAATCATCTCCAAGAATCTGACATTTCAAACGTGCAGAGAAAAGAAAACCCTTTTTGAGTAAAACTTGCCGCAAAAACAATTACGGCTCGGTGAAATCCCCCTTTTCCCGAAAGGCATCCGGTAGAACTTAGAACTTCTCGCTAAAATCCTTAAAACTGCGAAATGCCCTAGAAACCCTGGAAAAACAAATCTTGGGGCATTACAGTAGGTGCTCCCTTCACCAAGGTGTAGGGGCCCAAGCATTCCAATACAACGGTGCATGCCTTGTCATGGGGAGAGTTCCCGATGGGGGGCACCATCGTGGTTCAGGATCTCCGGATTGTGACAAGGGTTTAACATCACCGGAGCGGGTGCAAGATTAAGTTTTAATTAGTTGAACGGTTTCGTCACAGTCTAGCAAATCGGGTACGATGAGTATCGCGAGGCATGGTTGACATGATTGCTAGAATGTGTCATGTGGATAAAGTGTACATTCTCTGTAGAGATTAAAATCTAATTAATTATCCGTGCTCATGGTCATGAGCAACTTGGGGAAATAATGTCAAGTAGAGTCTTTGTTTTTGCTAAAACCTTTGGAAAATGGTGTTGGAATGGGTTGGTGAATTGGGAAGCTAATGGTGCTGTTTTTACTTATTGATCACAGCCAAAGAGGGCTGTGAAATGTCATTTATGAACTCTACCTGCTGTTATTTAGCTTCATATTAAATGTTCTTTACAAATTCGTTACCGTTTTATGAATCTTTTACTTACAAACAAAATCTGCCTTATGCTGAAAATGAGACTAGTGTAGAAGCTCGTTTCCTGGTTCTAGCCATGCATTTACTTTATTTCCATACACTAAAGTCTTGCAAGTACATACGTGTACTCATGGTTGCTTAATCAACACAATATAGACGGAGATTTGGAAGAATGCCCCGACGATGCTTACTATACACCGGGAACTGATGTTGACGTTTGAACTTGGGCTCTTTCCCAAGTCAGTTGCCTATGGGTAGGGATGGGCATACCGCTGTTCTACTTTTGGTATACGCTTTATTTCCGCTGCATTATACTTTGGACTTGTAATATTTGGTCGGTCGGCCACTACTTGTAATAGTAAGTAGTTGTAATAGTTCTAGTTTATGTTTATACTGTGACAACTGTTTAGTTTCATGTGTATGTGTTATGATTCATCTCGAATGCGGGATATGTGGGTGCTAGGCGTTGATCTTGGAAACTAGCACTAGACACATATCCGAGTACTTGAAATTGTCTTCAACTATCTAACGTATAAACTTGGGCGGTCGTCGTTCTTTGGCTATTGCACACGCTTCCCTTGGCGAGTGTGGGCGATACCAAGGTTTTGAGACGGACGGTAAGTGCTATGCTTAGATGTGTTGGTTTCAATCCCGGTATGGATATTCGAAATGGAGTCGAAACTCTCACGGACGCGTAAGTGTGTACGGTGCAACTATGTGGCTCATATTTGTTTGAGTGATGGCCATTTAGTCAATACTCTGTGCACGGGACTTTTGGGTAACAGTGAGCATACACTTAAGTGAAGTATGGGTGCCACCTCTAAGTCCAACGCACGTGTGAGGAATCGATTCATATTTCCAGATGCCCACACCTACACGATAGTCTACACATTTCTCCCAAATCGAATCAAGGTATTGAAATTGGCATGATCTATTTAATCGCAATTGAAAGTGAATAATAGATCGGAAAATTCAACACATAAATTTAGATCGGAAATTTTGGGGTGTTACGATCGATCCGGAAGATTGTTTATCCGCCCCTATCTTCTCGCGCCGTTTTGAACAGTTGCCTCATTGTCGGCCTGAAGCCGCGAACCGCACGCATCTCGGGCCAGTGGCCACGCCCTGCCGGCACTGTGCTGTCGTGCCACCACGCACTGCTCCTGCAGAGCCGCGTCGTGCCCGCGCCATCTGCGAATCCACCCACTGTGCTGGATGAGGCTATTGGGCTGTCCACCACGAACAGCGAGCCGAGCGAAAGCAGCAAGGTCGGGATGCCGGCCAGGGACAGCAAAAGCATCCATCCTTAGGAGAAGATCGTGCACAATTAGGAGCAAGTGATTCGTGCCCGATCGAATTGAGGACTTGTACTTGTTGGTGGTGGTGCCCACGTTGACGTCCGCACTAGCGGCAGTGGCGACGCTTGTCCCGGTAACAGCGGGGCCCCCTATGACGGCGGAGCATCCACACCCGGCTGGCATGCGACGCAAAGAGGCTGAGCGGTGGCTAGGGTCTCTTAACCCTAGCCACCACATATAAGTGGGCCCGATGGGCCAATCGGGCCATCCAAATTTCCAAAACGAAAGAAAAATATAGGAGATTTTATAATTTAGCTCCTGGAATTTTCTATATTTCAGAAATAAGTGATAAACCTTGAAAATTTATGCTAAATCCTAGAAACTTTTCTCTCTAGGTATATAGACTTTCATAAATTTTTCAATCTGATTTTTAGTGCACAAGGGAAGTTTAGGTTTATTTTCTAGCTTTATGCCATGATTTAATATGTGCATAATATTTATTTCCTGTTATTAAGTAATTCCAAAAATTGCTTAGTAATTAACAGAAATGCTAGAAAATTATGGAAATAATCGAGCTATCAAAGTGGGTTTTGGGTCTGAGGGCATAAGTGGTTTGGTTTTTTTATTTCGGTTTTGAAGGAACGGATAAATGACAATTGGTGTCTAAGGAAAACACACATGACGCTAGATTTCTTAATTGGCGCCCAGAATTGGGAAGTGCTCCCTCCCTCATGTGAGCCCTCAGGGCGGGTTGACCTGGACAAGAGCCATGTTAACGAAGGTATTCATTACATGTTTTCATACCCAACCAACAATGGTTACATAAGATGTAATTAGCATTATGCCAGATTTATTTCACGTTGAAATTTCACATTGAAATTTATTCTTCTGTAAATTAGTAATTCTGAAAATTGCTTAATAATTAGCAGAAAAAAATTATTATAAAAATGCTAGGAAAGTCCTGGAAAATCCGTGATAATTATCTACTGAATAGATATAGACCATACTTTACTGATTCAATAAGAACCATGCAAAATAATATTTTACCTGAAGTAAAATCCCTATTTTGTTTACATATAGGATACGTCTGACATCGCAAAGAAAAAGTTTGCTGAGCTTGCCCTGAATGGCAGCAACTATCTCACTTAGGCAATGGATGCCAAGATCAACTTGACAGCCCGATCTCTTGGAGTCACAATTTCCCAGCCTGAAGCTGGTGCTCCGGCTCTCTCTAAAACTGCTAAGTGCGCAGTTTTACACTTCCTGAGGCACCATCTCCATGAGGACCTGAAGGTCGAATATTTGATGGAGGAGGACCCGCTGGCCCTATGGAATTCCCTAAAGGAACGATATAACTAGCAAAGATCTATTCTGCTGCCAGAAGCACAACGTAAATGGACCCTCATGCGCTTCCAAGATTTTAAGTCAGTGGCAACGTATAACTCTGCCATGCACAAGGTTGTTGCCAAACTAGCATTTTGTGACCAGAAGATCACAGAAGCTGAAAAGATTGACAAGACTTTATGCACATTCCACCCCAACATGAGAATACTGCAGCAACAGTATCGTTATGCAAAGTACCAGAAGTACTATGAGCTGATATGCGTTCTGCTAGAAGCAGAAAAGCATGATGAATTTCTAATGAAGAATCATCAAACCCTACCTAGTGGGAGTCATGCATTGCCTGAAGCACATGTAAGCGCTCAGCAAGCTAGCAGTAGCCGAGGCCGCAGAAAGGGCCAAAAACAGAAAGGGGATAAATGGAAGAATGACAAAAATCATAAAGGAAGAGGTAAATTCCAGTGGAAAACAAACGAAAATGGATCAGGTCGCTTCCAGAACAAAGGACCAACAAATAATGCTGTTGATCCTAAACAACCATGCTACAGGTGTGGATGTATTGGTCATTGGTCACGTACATGTCGCACCCCAAAGCATTTGGTGGAGTTGTACATGAAATCCACTGGGAAATTCCAGAAGAATCAAGGGAATAAGGTGAAGGCGCACTTCACTTCTCAACTTGTTGTTGACAACAAAATGGAGTTGGATGACGATCAAGTCTCCGACCCCACAGAAGAATTCAAGAAGGGGCTTTTAACTATTTGCCACTCTTACGGGGGTCAGTGGTAACAGATTTGCCCCGTCAGTGACTCATATCACTGTAGCGTGTCAGTGACTCATATCACTGTAGCACTCCGTAAGGGTGGCAAATAGTTAATTATTCCATTCAAGAAGGGCCTCATTGGTTATGGTGATTCTCCCATGGAAGAGGATGATCTTATTGGGGATGAGCTAAAAGAATTCCAGAAGAATAAAGATATGTCTTAGGAGGATGATATAAATGATTTATATGGAGACATGGAGTAATCTCCCAGTTTTTCCTTTAGAGTCGATGTTGTATTATCCTTTAGAGTCTCCTTTAGAGCCTCATTTATTAGTTTTAGTCTTTGTGTTCCTGAATGAACAACGGTCTACACTCCTGTAGAGCGATTATCAGTCAAATTTAATAAAGTGTGATTTTCCTATGATATTTATTTAATCATGCTATGCTCGTTCTATATTATTTGTTCCCGATGCAACAAATGTTTAATTAATTTTACTTGTTTAATATAGAACTCCATGAATAATCCAATGGCGGAGGAGGAGATCTGCCTTGTAGACAGTTGCACCACAAATACGATTCTTAGGGAAACTAAATATTTTCAAACATTGATTAAGAAAACTGAAAATATTATAGCCATCACCGGAAGCGATGCTCTTATTGTTGGCACCGGAAGAGCCATCATAGTTCTCCCTATGGTCACTCGTATAATTATAGAGAATGCCTATTATACCCTGAGTCCAATCGCACTATCCTGAGTTTCAAAGACATCCGTCTAAATGGTTTCCATATAAAGACTGAAAATGAGGATGGTACTGAATACCTACCCTTGACCAAGTTTGACGGGTGCAATAAACGTGTGGTTGAAAAACTTCCTTCCTTCTCCTCCGGGCTATATTACACATATATAAAACCAGAAGTTTATGTTGCGATGAAAACTATAGTTAAAACCCAGAGATATTTAAGATTTGGCATGATCGTCTGGGTCATCTTGGGTTGAATATGATGAGAAGAATAATAAATAATTCTGCTGGCCATAATATAAAAACTACAGCCTTTTCTAAACCTAAAGCTTTTATGTGCCCTGCATGTGCTGAAGGAAAGCTGATAATATGTCCCTCTCATCTTAAAATTAGGGAAGAATCACTGAATTTCCTAAAGAGAATTCAAGGTGATATCTGTGGACCAATTCAGCCCCTGTCGGGCCCATTCTGATATTTTATGGTGCTAATAGATGCTTCTACTAGATGGTCTCATGTATGTCTATTATCTACCAGGAATCATGCCTTTGCTAAATTAATCGCCCAATTCATTAAATTAAGAGCCTCTTTTCCAGAAGAAAGAATCAAGTCCATTCGAATGGACAATGCTGGTGAGTTTACCTCAAAAGCATTCAATGATTATTGTACGGCTCTAGGCATTAATGAAGAGCATTCTGTACCTCATGTCCACACCCAAAATGGCCTTGCAGAGTCATTAATTAAGAGAATAAACCTTATTGCTAGGCCACTCTTGCAGAATTGTAGGTAACCCACCAGCTGTTGGAGCCATGCAGTGCTGCATGTTGCATCATTAATTCAACTCAGACCAACTGCATACCATGAAATTTCCCCCTTGCAGCTAGTGCGTGGGAAAGAACCAAGTATTTCCCATCTGCGAAAATTTGGTTGTGCTTATACGTGCCAACCTCTTCACCATAGCGTACCACCATGGGACCTCATCAGAAGTTGGGGATCTATGTAGCTTATGAATCTCCGTCAATAATTAAATACCTAGAGCCTATAATAGGGGATCTGTTCACGGTTCGGTACGCTGATTTTATTTTTGATGAGGACAATTTTTCAGCATTAGGGGGAGATAAGTACCACATTGAAGAATACCGGGAAATAGATTGGAATGCCACTGGTATTCAGTCCTTAGACCCACGCACTAAAGAAGCCGAACTTGAAGTTTGGAGAATAATAAGTTTGCAACAAATAGCCGATAACCTGCCAGATGTCTTCACTGATTATAAGGGAGTGATAAAATCTCATATACCTGTAGTAAATGCACCTGAAAGAGTGGAAATACCCCAGAAGGTTATTGAACCCACTCTTGCCCCTCATGACAAAAAGAGGGAGAGGCCTCTAGGTGCACGGGACTTAGTTCATGAGAGCGCTGCGTAAAGCGAGAACTCGAGCAAATGAGATCACTACCTGAGACAGTTGAAGAAGCTCAACCTGTTATTGAGAAAATCCTTGAAGCGAGCCATCCTGAAGATGGTAACCTCCCTGAAGTGAGCCATCCTGAAGATGGAAATCCCAGTTCGACCAAGGGCTCGATGACTCAGCCGAGGATATCCAACCCGCGACCAGCGAGGACCTCGACGCCGGCGAGGCCTACGACTCAGCCGCTGCTGCCGATCCTCCCGAGGTCGACGCGGGGGAAGGCACCGAGCACCATGGTCGCAACGTGGCGGCGCCTTCAGTTTCTCGACCACGGTCGCTCTGGCGCCGAGGTCGTTCGCCACCAAGCCGCGAAGATGGCCACACCACGGCGCGCCGCAGACTGCTTAAGCTGCGGCTGCGTCGGGCGCTGCGGTCGTAGCCACCCAGGCCACGGAGGCCGAACGCGCCGCGGGAGATTGTGCGGCGGATCCGGCTATCGCTCCCCCGATGCCGAAGGCAAGCGAGGCCCTTACCACGGAGGTCGGGGCCAACGCTGCTGTCGCCCCCTCCCCTGCTGGCGAGTTGAATCCGCCAAGGGAGGCGACAGGACACCAGGTTGCCGCCGGCGCGAAGACTGAGGGTGTTGGCCCAAGCGCGTCGGGGGTGGTCGCGGTCGGCTCCGGCTTAGAAGCGCAGGTCGACGAGGAGGAGATCTCCCGCGACCGCATTGACGAGTGCGAAGAATTCACTCGTGCAAGCCTTGAGACCCGTCTTCGTGAGGTAAGGACCCCAACGCGCACCTTGCTGCATGTTAGCTTGAGTTCCCTTGTTCCTACTCTCATTTTGCGCCACTCTTTCTGTCATGAAGGCAATTGGCAACGTCTCCCAAGGGCTGAAAGGCCTCCAGGAGCACGCCGCCGTGCTGAAAGGCCTCATGGACGTGGTGGAGGCGCGGGAAGCCGAGCGCTCCAAGTTCATCGTGATCATCGAGGTCGAGCAGGAGGAGCTCGAGCAGAAGACCAAAGAGCTCGACGACCTGCGCCAGACGATGAGGGCGCAGGAGGTGGCCCACGCGGCCGAGCTCGAGCAAGCTAGGACTTCCGAGCACGAGCATGGCTACAAGGCCGTGGAGCAAGAGCGCGCGCGGTCGGTCAAGGCGCTCGAGGCCGAGCGGGCCAAGGTCGAAGCGCTGGAGAAGGCCACTGCAGAGCGGGCGCCTTCCTTGCCGGGGATGTCTCCCGAGCTTGAGGCCAAGATCATGGGGCTCGAGGAGAAGCTTGGGCGCGCCAGCAAGGCGCTCGAGACCGAGCGGGCCAAGGTCGAAGCACTGGAGAAGGTCGCTGCGGAGCAGGCGTCCTCCACGGCGAAGGCGTCCCCCGAGCTCGAGGCCAAAATCTCGGAGCTTGAAGAGAAGCTTGGGCGCACCAGCAAAGCGGCGAAGAGCGCCTTGGCCCAACTCCGGGACGAACGGCGCCAAATTGTGGATGCCTCCAAGGAAGCCCTCCAATACCAAAGTGAGCTATCGACCTTGCGGGCCAAGGTGGCCGAGCTCGAGCAGGAGAAGCTCACCCGCGAGATGGCCGATCTGTAGATGAACCCGCCGGTCGACCTGTAAAAAACATTTAAAAACAAAATATTCTAATAGATCTAGGCTTCTTTTGGAGAACAAAGAAATCTTGTCTTGATTTAAATTTGGAGCTCGCCCTTTTCGCTTTTAGTCATGCTCCTTAGGTCGTGCGCCGATAGGATATCCTCATCCAGCCCCCGTTGGGTCCAAGGTCGAGTAATGTTGGTCTTGGGCACAAGATTTAGATGCAGGCATACGGCCACGACCTGTAGAGTTGAGGAAAGGTGCGCAGGGAAAGAGCGTGATAAAAGCAAGCTCGATAAAGAGATGGTCACACCTAGACTAACGTTCGAATCACGACCACGACCGTGCGCACTGCACAATGGTCAAAATTGAGAGGCTTTTTGCTCGAGCCCGGGCACAGGGGAGAGCCGGATTGCGAAGAGATTCGGCTTATGTTTAGCTCGACCACTGGGGGTGAACGTTAAGCTCGCGACGCTCAGACCAAGAGCAAGTGTGCAGTGCACGAAGGTCGTGCTCGAAAAAGTCTCGGACAATAATTACAATGCATAGTCAATGAGGGGAAGATGTAAAGATCGAGAATAAAAAAACAGCTTTATTGAAAAGTAAGGTATAGAAATTACACATAAAACTTCCGAAGCTGATCTATGTTCCACGAGCTAGAGAGCTCTCTGCCATCGGGCATCGCTAGCCGGTAAGCCCCCGTGCGATCTGTTGAAACGACTCTATAGGGCCCTCCCACCGCGGGGATAGCTTGTTGGTGTTGGACGAGCCCTGAATCCGTCTCAGAGCTAGGTCCCCAACAAGGAGCTTCTGTCGGGACCCGGATATGCAAATCCGAAACCCTCTGTGTATACTGCACTAGTCCAGGATCACGCTAGTGCACACAGTGGAAACATAGATGACATATCATTCCATACATCGAAATAACTAAGAAGAAAATTATTATTGATTAAAACAAATGACCATATGGTCAAGGTTCATACACCGATGCCTCCTGACTTAAGAAACAAGTGAAACTGTTGCAGCGGAAACATAATAACTTAGGCCATTCGACATGCCATAGGCAATCGTCTGGGGAACGCCTTCCTAGTCCACGTAGTCTTCATAGTACTCCTCCTCCTGATATTCATTATCTGGTCCTTACTCAACAACTGAACAACAGGGGCATAAAGCCGTGAGTACAAAACGTACTCAACAAGCTATAGGGAATTGATGCAATATATTCATGCACGGCTTGACAAAGGATAGACATATGGTTTATTTGCAGAAAGCAATAACTTGAATTTAAATACAATAAATAGATTGAAGGCAGATTGACAAAACAATAATAAATAACTGGTAAATCAATGGTAGACAACATGAACAGAATGACGAGGCATCACCCTACATCATTCGAAACAAGTATCCATCACGCAATTCAACAGTATAGTTTTAGATGACAAAGCGACGGTGAACTCCTGTTCACATTCCAACAATTCCACATTTCATGAAACACTCTATACCCCGTGTGAAATTCCTGGGCTTGTCCATGACCGCGGACACGGCTATTCAAATAGTTTTACACTCTGCAGAGGTAGTACAGCTTTACCCACAAGACATGATATTCTCCTTGCGCCTGGCCATTAGCACACTTCCTTTGGTGTGCCGGCAGAGAAATCATGACAAAGCCTTTACAATGCATGTCTAAACTTGGTACCGCCCTCTAAGGTTTCGCCCCTCGGGGCCCCTTCTTGAGCCATGTGAATCTACCCGTCTATCTCAAAACCCACACATCCGGTTAGCGTGACTTGAGAGTAAACAATGCAAATTAATCAGCTAGGTCATCCCATACCGGACTTGTAGTTGCAGTTAGGCCAGTTCAATGGCACACAAGATTAAGTCCTTAAATTATCTCAAGCAAGACAACCACATCCCAATGTGCTAGACAACACCCCTTTATCGCACGATCACTTGCGAGGGAAAACATTTTGTTCAACCAAGACCAATGGCATCCCCTACCATGGTGCGACAAGTTTTACAACAAATGGTCAATGACCACAATTCAATATCTCATTAGGTCAAGTTTAACTTTAGTTCACAGGTGATATGAATCCCGACGTATAACTAAGCAGGTCTATGCATAGCTACGTTAACCCAATGTTGGTACTACAATTATGTCCAACTAGTAAACAACCCAACCTAGAGTTGACAATGGATACACGGCATTCCAATAATCAAGGTGGCATACTGGCAATCAGGTGAATAGCTACTCCCATAAACTAGTATAGATACACAAATAGTATGCAATTGTATGAAATAAAGTACTTTTGCAAACATGGGTTCAATATGATCAAAGGACTACGACTTGCCTTGCTGTTCAAGTGCTGAATATTGGTCTTCAAAGTCTCCGTTCGCTCCTTCGGGGTTCGCGTCTACCGGAAAATAAAGCAACGAAACCAAATCAATACAAAACAGAGAAGAAAACAAACTCAAAATTGAGAATAAATGGCTGTTCAGGTTGTTGAAGGTTTCCTCGAGGTCTCGAATATGGTCGCCTTTAGAGGGGCTTTTGACGATGATGTCGTCCACGTAGACCTCAAGGTTGTGACCGATCTGAGGGTCGAACGTCTTGGTCATCAGACACTGGAACGTGGTCCCCGCATTGCGCACACCAAACGACATAGTCGTGTAGCAGTAAGTGCCGAACGGGGTGATGAACGGCGTCTTGCTCTCGTCATCAACTGCCAGCTTGATCTGGTGATACCCTGAATAGGCATCCAAGAAGCTCAGCATCTTGGCGTTCGCGGTGGAGTCGACGATCTGGTCGATGCGCGGGAGCGGGAAGTTGTCCTTCGGGCAAGCCGAGTTCAACCCCGTGTGGTCCACGCACATTCTCCACTTTTCGCCCTTCTTCTGGACAATGACCGGGTTGGCTAGCCACTCGGAGTAGTCGATCTCACGAATGAAACTGGCCTTCAAGAGCTTGTCGAGATTCTCCTTGATAACCGTGACTTTCTCGGGAGAAAGCAGCGACTTCAGCGCCTGGTCGAGAGTCGGGTCTCACCTACAATTTGTGCTCGATCACTTCCCTTGGGACGCCAGGCATGTCCGTAGGCTCCCAAGCGAATATGCCCTTGTTGGCGCGGAGGAAAGTGACGAGCTCGAGTTCCTATTTGGAACTCAGCTCGGCCGAAACATGGATGCTTCTTGGTTGCGGCGCCATGGTCGGCGCCCTTGGAGTTGGATGGGCCAGCCTCTGTGGGGTTCAGACCAAGCTTACCTTGGTCATAGTCGTGTTTCCAGCGGACAGCGTCGTCCGCATCCGCATACCGCTCCGCCATACGGAAAAGCTTGTTGACGCTGAGCCTCGAGGTGATCTCCAGGTCCTCAGTAAGGCGCCGGTCGTGGACGCCGAACTTGAAAGCTTTTATGACGGCTTCGTCGGAGATGCTCGGGATCAGGTTCCTCGTGCGGATAAACCGCCGCACGAAGTCACGAAGCGGCTCGTTCTTGCCCTGGATGACACGATCCAGGTCCTTCTCCCTCCCTGGCCGCTCATAACAACTCTGGAAGTTGGAGCGGAGGGTGCTCTGGATTTGGCGCCACGACCTGAAGGAACCAGGCTTCTGGTTGAAGAGCGAGTCATGTGGCGCCATCGGCATGATCGGGAGGTAATTTGCCATCACGAGCTCATCGCCTCCGGCCGCCAGGATGGCGGTCGAGTAGATAGATAGGAACTCGTCGGGATTCTTGGTCCCGTTGAAGCGCTCTATCAGCGCCGGCTTGAATCGAACCGCGGCCTGCGCGATGAAGGTTGTCGAGTCGCCATGCACCGTAGTAGGCGAGACGAGCGCCGCCGGTGTGGTCATCACCGACGAGGTCCTCGCTGCTATCGGACTCGGAATCGAGGCTGCCTCGGCGGCTCGACCTTTGTTGAGAACGACCACTACGCTGCGCACGGGAGTCACCTGGGAGGTAGCGCAGGTGATCCTGGACCCTGCGGCGCCTGGGCGGAATATCTGGGGAGAGGCCCTCCGATTCGCTGATGGCCGTCGCGGAGCTCGCAAAACTCGGTTCGCGCCTAACCTTGCTCGGGTTGGTGCCTACAGGACGGTGGCGTGGCGGCGTCGAAGCCATGTCCCGAGATCGCTGGCGGGGCGCCCCCGCGGGAGGCGACCAGCAGGTCTTGTTGGCGGCAGCGTGATGAGTTTCATCACTTCTCGGTGGGTCCACGAGTGATGACTTCGGTCTTTGCGGAGGTATGACCTCGTCCGCAGACCCGTCGAGCTCTTCGCCCGTGGCTCGGCCAAGAGTTTCGACCTCGCCCTATCGGGATCAACCAAGATCCGGCGATAAGCGAGAGCACTCTCTGAAGGAGGAAGCACAGGATGCCCGGAAGATGTCCGCCTTCTCTGGTCCTCCGAGGGCGGTATAAGCAGTTAATGGCGACATGCACCATCCGGCGAGCCTCCTCTGGGGTCTGCGGGCCATGACTGTCCGCCATCAAGACGTGCGGCTCGCGTGGTGGTGGCGAGGGCGAAAACAGGAACGCGGAGTCGGAGTCCATGCCCGAACATACGCTCGAGGAAAGTCCGTCAATGAAGCGCGCCATGTCCCCAAGATCTTGGTGCTTTTCCTGCGAATGAGCGAAGCTATTGGGCCCCACGGTGGGCGGCAGCTATCGACGATCGGAATCGCCAGCCGCAGAAATTGAAACGGGGGTTAGTGAGACTTGAGACCCAAGCAAAGCTCAGCTTAACGAAGGAAAGAACTTGACGTGCCGAAAGGTCGGAGCTAGGCGACAACGAGCGTGAGACGAGGGTTTATACTGGTTCGAGCCCCTGTGAAGGTAATAGCTCTACTCCAGTTGCCTTGCGGCGGTGGTCTTTGTTATTCTCGAGTACAGAGGTGTGTTACAGCTCAAGCTCAACAATGGCAGTGTTTAGCGCTCGAGCTCTGATGTCCTGTCCCTCAGGCTGTGTGCCCTTAGCCTTATATCCTCCCTGCTTGTAACGGACGGGAGACATTCCCGGGTAGTGGTCTTCGTGCGCAACACGGGCTGGCAACAACCGCTCCGGACTCGTCGCGTGCGCCTGCTTCACTCCCCACGATCCCACGTCTTGGTAACCGCCGAGTAAACGCACTCTCCGGAATCCAAGGGGACTCCAGCACGAACGAGAGTTGACCCGAGCTCAAGGTCGCACAAAGCCATGCTTGGGATCAAACGCGCTCTAGGTCGAGTGCCTCGGCATACGCCCAGATCGTGGTCGGGGCCTCCCGAGCTTGGGAGCCCGTTGACCGCATGCTAGCTGGTCAAGGGACGCCCAGCCCTCGTCAGACATTTATATGAAAGTCCCTGAAGGAGTAAAAGTCCCGGATCCTAATAATCGCAATATGTATAGCATCAAACTGCAAAGATCACTATACAGGTTAAAACAGTCGGGAAGAATGTGGTATAACCGGTTTAACAAGTTCCTCCTGAAGAAGGGATACTCCAATAATGATGATTGTCCCTGTGTGTTCATAAAGAAATCCCAGAATGGATTACGTATCATCTCGATGTATATCGATGATCCGAATATCGCCGGAACCACGAGAGGAGATAAAGGAAGCAAATGCTTACCTCACGATGGAGTTTGAGATGAAAGATTTGGGTAAAACCAAATTTTGCTTAGGCCTCTGACTAGAGCATTTCCCAGAAAGAATTCCTGTTCACCAGTCTTCCTATACCTGGAAGGTATTGGAGAGGTTTAATATGGATAAATCGCATCCCTTAAAAACCCCTATGGTCGTAAGATCCCTCGAAGTGGATAATGACCCATTCAGACCAAGGATGAAAAATGAGGAAGTTTTAGGACCTGAAGTCCCATATTTAAGTGCTATTGGAGCACTCATGTACCTTGCGAACTGCATAAGGCCTGATATTGCATTCGCAGTGAATTTGCTAGCAAAACATACTTCAACTCCAACCAGAAGACATTGGGCTGGTATAAGACTTTACTCAGATATCTCCAAGGTACTCAAGATCTTGGGTTGTTTTTCCAGAAGAACCAAGACTCGACCATGATAAGATATACGGATGCTGGCTATCTGTCTGATCCCTATAGTGCCAAATCACAAACTATTTTTGTGTTTCTCTGCGGTGGTACAGCCGTTTCCTGACGATCTTGTAAACAGACTCTGGTAGCGACTACTACCAACCACTCAGAGATTATAACCCTGTATGAAGCCTCACATGAATGTGTTTGGCTGCGACATGTGATTAGCCATATCCAGAAGTCATGTGGCCATAACACCGTCGATACCCCCACAATTATCTATGAAGATAATCCTGCTTGTGTTGCACAAATGCAATTTAGTTATGTAAAGAGCAACATCACGAAGCATATTGCTCCTAAGTTATTCTATCCTCACGAACTCCAGAAGAGTAGTGAGATAAAAATCTTGCAAACTAAGTCATGTGAAAATCTTGCAGATTTATTCACTAAATCCTTGTCCAAATCTACATTTTAAAAATATGTTAAAGGCATTGGAATGAGAAGACTTTAAGAGATGCAGAGTTCAGGGGGAGAAAACCCTTGAACCATAACCCTTATTGCGATCTTGAAGATCCTAATAAAACCCTAAAGGTTATAATTTGTACTATTTTTCCCTTTGTGAGTTTTCCTGAAATTTTCTCATATGAAAGTTTTTAATGAGGCAACTAGTGCAACATAAAGTACGAGTGTAATGTACTCTTTTCTCCATCTCCTTTTTTCTTCCCATTGGGTTTTTGAGTGGAGTTTTTAATGAGACATGTGCATTACGCGGTATTCGCCCAAAAGGAGTGTTATGAGATAAGGACTCTAAACCGTATCTGTTTAGGACTCTGTCTCTTTATGGTGTGGGTGAATCTGAACTCTTCTCTCGGACTGCTATATATACCGGGTACTTTCCATTGTAAACGAGGAATCAATAAAGCGAGAGAGATTTCTATCTATATTATGTGCTCTTTATGTTCTTGCTCATAAGATTGTGTCTACAAATTTAATGATTAATCGCGGATACTCGACTAGTTTTACAACAAAATCTTGGCTCTCAGCTTCGATTGGTCACGCAGGCCCTCCCGCGTAGGCCTTTGCGCGGCGCCATAGAAAATTAACCAGAAAATCATCTTTGCGTGGTATCGTTCGGCTACGCGGTACGGCGTGGTACGGTGTGACGGGGCGCAAATGCATTAGTTAACTTACATGGCAATTCTCCAGTCCGGCCTCGTGTTCTAGTCCAAACCACACGTGTAGAGTAGCCCTCCTCTGATCGGATCGCGCTTCACTGTGCACGTGCGAGACGTGGCCGACCAGCGCACGGACACGGCGTCAAAACGGTGACGTGGCGCGCCGTGCGTTCTAGAATCCTTCGGGGTTTATATACGGTAGTATTCTATGATTTTAAAGTAAGCTTTTATCATTTTTTGATTTTATACCTTTCTTAAGCTATTATCAATATCATTTACTAATATAGATTAGAGTAAAGCACACTATTCAAAGATATAATGAAGACGGTTAATACAACCTTTCGTAGAAATATGTTGGTGAAAGTATCTCTACTACTTCTAATTACGAATTGGTGGCGGTGGTCCATTTTTCCCCTTCCCCTCGGGCATGCCTACGAAATCGTCATAGTTCCGATCTTCTATACATTGGCGAACGGAGAAAGTTTTACTTTGGTTGGATATGCATGCATGCGTGATCTGTGGCGTATTAGACTCTTATCTCAATCAGCCAATTCTATTTCCAAATACCGCACGGCCGATTTTTTATATACTACACGCATACAATTTCTGAGTTACTATGTGCCTTTGAGTTACCATATGCATTCTTTCTATTAAGTATTTACTTGCATGTGTAGATAAAATCATCTTTTCTTTTTATTTAATCACGTATGAACTTAATTCAAGTTGGCTAGCAGCATGCGCACGGTCATGCATGACGTGACTAGATAAGTTTGTTATCTCTATCTCTACTAATTCTCATTAGGAGTTGGTGGTGGTACGTCCGTTCTCCACTCTCACTCTGGCACGTGTACACACCCACGTGGCTGAGTGGGAAGTGGGCAGTAGCCACCCCGGTAGATTGGATTGGATCATCTTGTCACGGGAGGTAAATGAATATGCATGACTCATTTATTGCTTTCCTTTCTCCTATTGATCTGGCATTCGAATCGACGGCGATTGTTTTCGGTGCTTTTCGGATTGGATTGATTGATTTTCTTCCGAAGGAAGCAGAGCTCCGATTCATGGAGTTGGGTCTCTTCTCTCCTCTTTCTCTTTTGTTGCCTTTCTTATTCGATGATTTCTTAATCTGGATTCCACAAATATCTCCTCGGTTGTTGAATCTATATAACCTCACCGTTTCTTGCCTCTTCTGCAGATGTGTTGAGTTTATCCTTTGAGCGGAAGTAATGGCGACCTTTCTGATCTCATCGATGCGGTGCAGAGACAAGTCGCCGGTGGTGGGCGGCGAGATAGGCTGATGACGTCGCTGAAGCTCGCCGCGGTGGATGATATCGATAGGTTGAGGGAGGCGCTCACGGGGGAGGCGAGGAGTCTGTGGAGCTGGTTGATGAGGTGGGGTTATGATATGACCGGAGCAAGGTATACGAGCCACGCACGCCGCTGATGGTGGCAGCCACATACGGATGACGCCTATCTCTTCAATGCCTTTGCGCCCATGGGGTAGTAGGTGATGCCCCTCTCTGTCGATCCATCGATCTCGAATTATGGCGTTACAAATTTACAATCCCAAGTGCTGTGATGTTGTTATTTAAATTTATGAAATTAAAGATAATTTTAAGTTTGAATTTGTAAACAGGTGCTTGGAATTTATATGCTTCAAGGAACTGATGATTTAAACATTTAACTATTGTACATTCAGAAAGAATATTATTATTCATATAAGATTAGTGCTTTTTGTAAATAAATTTTTTATAGTAAATTGAATTTTCGATGCAACGATTTTATTCAGGAACGGAGGCAAAAGTCGGTCCAGTCCTCTGCGCTGATCTGATCACAAGCCGCGCGATCAATTTCGACGTCGACCGATCGATTTGGAGCAGCCATACGATCTGACGCACCACACCACACTTTCGCCGAGTCTTGGTAGTCGTTGCATTTGCTTGTCGGTTCAGCACATCAGCTAGCTTGTGCGTGTGCCTTGAAGTTTCACAGTTTGTGCGTGCCGGTCGATAGTCGCTGTAACGGACCGCCCTTTTCAGGGGGTGCGTATAAATACCTTTACAGCTACTCAGGATTTTAGCTGTAGGTAACCAAGCGTTCATTACCTGTTAAAAGAGCAAACACGAGTATTTTACAGGTAAAATAAGGGCCTAACGGCCAAGGTTTTACAAAAGGTGCGGCTAGCACCGAATACATTACAGAACACCCACAGGAAAGACTTGAGCAGATAGATCAAGGCCTTCAAAAACCAAATAACATCGCCATCTACGACTTCCTGGAATCCGTCATCTTCTTGGAAATCTAGGGGGGGAGATTAGGAGCAAGGGTGAGTACACAACCGTACTCAACAAACCACACGGAAATTCTGAATATTACATGCAATGGTAAACAAAGGCAGGCACAGGTTTTAAGTATTGTGGATGCAAGTTGCAAGTATTAGTTTTCATTTTGCATTTGAAACACAAATCATAAGTAGTAATATAACATGAGGGGGGGTGCCATTTGCAAAGTTCACAATTACGACAAATTCCATTTATGAAAACTACAGGGACGCAGTTACAGGAATCACCCTAAATTAACTCAGCTTCATTAACCGGAAGCACGGCGTATTCGAATACCATTGATATCACTCTGCAGAGGTGCTCAGCTTTACCCACAAGATATCATCGACCATTAGTGCCAAGCGCTAACAACATGCAACTTTAATGCATGCGGCCAGGCCGGGATAATCATAGCATTTCGTTGGACTTCCCTCTTTTAGCTCCTACCCAGTAGGCTAAATTGGACCCACCGTACCCCAGGATCCCACGGGCCAGTGCGGGATTAGCGGCCTGGTCACGGTGGATACCTACTGTTGTGAGAACGTATGGACGCACCACTCCCGTTCCACCCCGGTCGCTTAGCGGCCCATTCACTCCCCAGAACTGAGAGCTGCATCCTATAGGTATTCAAAAGGGGAGTACAATGTACTGAGCTATGTTGGGCCAAGTCAACGGAATTGGCCGGCCCAACTTGTGGTTGAGCGGGATATGAAGTTATTTACTTTGCCCAAGACATCGGTCCTTAAATGCCAAAGACTCGGCCAAATGACATACCACAACCCGTTGGTACCAACGGTACCACCGCCAACCACAACCTGGCCTCGTCATCGGTTGGAGATTGGGCCGGCATCCACCTTTCGTGGTCCGCCCAATTAGGGACCCCGAACCGTAGCAATTTTTGGAAAATCACCCGAGCTATCCCTCGGAGATTTTAAGCTAATTCAACTAAGAGTGAGATTATAATTATTGCTATTCTACGGTGGTTCAATATTTTATAACCTAAGGTTAAAAAGGAGTTAGGGCGTAACAATAGGGTTATCATTTGGGATTATCTAAGCATGTCATTCGAAACTACCACATTTTCTAGTTTTCTGAAATACCAAAATAATGCAATACAGAAATATATACATATAATTGTAACGGAACTGGGTTCAATATGTTCAAGGAGTGTGGCTTGCCTTGCGTGGTTAAAGGTTCGCCTAACGAGAGACGGTCGATGTCGTGTCTGGCCCCGAACGGCTCTTGTCCCTGCGACGGCTCCACGTACTGCTCCTGCTCCGAGATTCGTGTCGACGGTCGTCTTGGCGTCGAATCTAGCGCGAAGAAACGCAAACAATAACTAAACGAATAAAACAAAATAAAGAAAAAGAAACGGAAAAGAAAATGAGAGAGAAAATGGCCGGAATAGGGCTCAGGGGTATTTTGGGAATTTTCTGGACTTGGTTTGGCGAAACGGAGATCATTTTTGGACTCGATGGCTCAAAGCAGTCAAGAATCGTATTTTTGGGTATTTTTGATTTTTGGAGATTTTTGGGATTTTTCTGGAATTAATAACTAATTTTCGGATTTTCTAATTTAAAATCCGAAAGCGAAATTGGAAAAAGAGTACTGTGCATTTGGGCCGCACAGTAAACATTAATTTGGCCCGTCTGTTGGGCTGGCTCATGACGGGGGAAGAGAAGATCGACTTTGGGCCGGGAAAACCGAGTGGCGGTGGGGTTGGCGGCGGCCGACGGCGGGCCGAGGGGAGTAGTGGGTGGCGGCCCGACGCGCGCAGGGGAAAAGGAGCGGGCGACGAGGTCAGCGAGTGGGGTCCGACGTGTGGTGACGGGGGCAGCAATGAGAAAAAAGAAAATGGCGGTTAACGGAGGAACCAATGAGCCGAGGGAGATGAAGAACAACTGGCGAACTAGCGCATGGGAGCTCGGGAGAATTAGAGAAATGGGGAGAGGAGGCCATGGCGAACCTGGTGGTGGGCGAAATCGGCCGGGAGAGAAAGGGTAGCGGCGGGGCGACGGAGAGGCGTCGGAGACGAAGAAGACGAGCGTGGGGCGAGCAATTGGAGGTGCGGGAGCTCGGAAGAGATAGCGGCAAGGGTGGAGGAGGTTGCAGCGGTGCCGGCGCAGCGAAAATGGAGGGGATTCGGGGGTTGTATACGCGCGGGGCAGGGAGAGAGGAAGAGCTCGGGCCGGGGAGAGAGAAGGGGTTTGGCGGGACTTTTGGCGCGACGAGGAGCGGGATTCGCGGCGGGATTCGAGGCGGACGATGATGGCGAAGCGACGGCGAGGCTGGCGCGGTGCAGGCGGCGACGGGATGGCGAGCAGGTGACCAAAAATGGCACGGCAATGATACTGCAAAGAAAAGCAGGCGCCTCCAGAACGGGGAAGAAGACAACGGTGCTTTGGGCGAATTGGCGAAACGGACGTCTTCGGAGGTTTGGGGCGCATTCTTGAAGCATCGGCGCGGGGGAAGAAACGGATCGGTGGCGAGCGCGCGCAGATCGAGCGGGAAGATGACCTTGGTGAATGACAGGCAATTGCGTCTGAAAGAAAAGCCAGCGGGTGAGGCGCGAGGAGGTGGGCCAATGGCGCTGTGAGAAAATTCGGCCGGGCGCGATTTGGGCCGGAGAAAAATGGGTTGAAGCTAGCTGGGCTAAAGCAAGGGAGGAGGCGGAAATCAAAATAGGGAAAGCGGATTTTTCGGGAGGTTGCCAAATTGGGAAAGGAGATCAAAATGGCCAAAATAAAAATCAGAAAAATTCAGCAATAATTCGAATAAAATCCAATAAAAAGAGATAAATCCATTTTGAAATTTTCGGGGTATTTCAGTCGCATGAACATAATACAAAAAACTGGTCATATATAATTTGAACTGAAGCATCCTCTCTACGTGTTGAATGAAGCTTCATTAGGTAGGTAGGGATCGATGGCGCACACATGCGTGCATGCCTGCCTTGAAGAAATAAAAGTCACGGACGACTTTGTTTAGGAACACACACGCGGACGACTGTCCAGTTCTTGGACGACTGTCCAGTTCTTGAACAGAGGAAGAGACGACAATCTCAATCAAAAATGCTATGGATACTCGACTACTCCTTTCGATCATAAATAGTCATCGTTTTAAACATAGGTATAGTCAAATTTTTAAATTTTGACTGGCAATATATTTTTAAATATTTAAATTGGATATATGAAAATCATATCTATAGATTTGTCTCGAAAAGTACTTTTATAACACTATAATTTTATTGAGTTTTATAAATATATTATAATAGAAATTAGTAGTTAAAACTATATTTTGAAAACCACGTCGACGTCCAAAACAACAAATATTTGTGATCGAAGAGAGTAATTTATAACCTTTGATGTGTTCCAACGTTCACATGTCTCGAGGTTGCTTGTATCATTGCCCCTCTATTTCCATCGGCAGCGCATCGAGGCAACTAGGGGGAGATTAGATAGAGGCAACTCGATCCCAATAGGATAGAGCTGGGCAGCTTGAATTTGATCCGGTGGCTCAAAATTTGGTTGAAATCTCATAATTCTTTAGTAATTCAGGTTGTTTAATTATCCGGTGGCTCAAAATTTGGTTGAAATCTCACAATGCTTTAGTAATTCAGGTTATTTAATTTGGGAGGCGTCTAGGCAGCATTTGAGTGCTTTCTCGCTTGAGTGCACTCAAATTTCCTCTCCACCCCTTCTCGTCGCCTTATGCGCTACTGCTTCACGGTTCGTCCTCCTGGTGCCACCCTGTTCCCCCCTACGCCATGGCACCATTCATGTCTTTAGGCTCTCCCGCCTGTTGTGGCCATCCCGACCGGTGTGCATCGTCAAAGCTATCATCGTCATCCACTGCCTCCTAACCATTGTCTTCTCATTGCCCATGTAGTCTCCACTCCCTGCCACCATCTCCATTGCTTGCCGCTGTCTCCCAGCTTGTGACCGAAGCAGTACCGCTGCCACCTCACCCTTGGTCTGCTACCACCCTTGGCCTCTCTCCAAACCCTAGGGGTTCCGGTGAATCCAACCTAGACCCAAACTGCCGAAGCTGGAAAAGGAGGTTGGAGCACAAATCTCGAGGGAAAAATACTACGGTGAGAAATTCGAGTACTCAATCCCAAAAATACTAGAACACTAGTTAGCAATTTCCTCTAATTTGTGTAGAAAAGTCCTATCTAACCAAGCTTGCGATGTATCTATTCTTGTCTGGTAATTGCTAATTAATTAGCACTCAGGTACATTTTTTTTTGTTTCATAGCACTCGAATTTTATGGCCGTGGGATATAGCACAGAGGTTTGTGCCTTGTATTTTGCACGCTTCACCCAGCAAATGAATGCACATGTTTTTACCCATTAAGAAATCAGTAGTGCGGTTGGACAAATTTTAAGGAGAAAAATTCCTGTATATCATTGAAAGTTGTAACATTACAAAAATTATAAAAATGGGGGAAATAAAAATTTAGAATATAAAGTGAAACTAAATACAAATTTTATGTGAAATCAAGAATTTGATTTAAGATGTCATCCATTTTCCTTATTTTCAACATAAGTATAAGATGAAATATAATTTTTCTAAAATAAACGAATTATAAAAATGAGTTGAAAATAAAAAATTGAATTTTCATATATTCTAGAATTTCTCTTAAATTTTGTTCTTAAGAAAATCTTTTGTCATTCTTGATTTCTTTTTCGCATAATACAAAATCTAAAATATTTTAAGATATAAATCTTGGAAAAATAAATATAAATTTAAAATAATCTATATTTCATATCTAAAAACTTTTAAAGCAACATGAACACATTTACTACTAAAAAGAAATCAAAAACAGAATTGATTTAAAAGCAAAAGTTGCAATGTCAGAATTTTATAAAAATAAATACTAATGATATGCATCTGAAAATTTTATATTAAATCAAAATAACTATTATAATCATGTATAAAAAGTTACAAATAAAATAAATTTCATGTGTTATCTAATAAAAATAAAAATAGAAAACAGATTTTCAATATAGCTGCATTGTCAGAATTATTGTAATTTTTATATAGCATATTTTAAGCCCAAATTTTTTTTCAACACCCTTCCTTATCCTAGGACCTTATTGAAAAAGTTTATAAATATTTTAGCCAATTATGATAGCTCCGATTATAGATTTTGTACTGTCCTAAAAATTCAAAAATTGTTTGAAAACTTGTTAATTTTGAGAAATTATTGTATGAAAATCACAATGGCGAATTGAGCAAAACAAAAGAAAATAAAAACTACATATCCTAATCTTCCTACAAAAAAATTGGCAGAAAATTTCAAAATGACTAAAACCACCTTTGAACCAAATCAATTCATGACCAAAAATATCGAACGCATGTACCATCATGGGCTCACGTTCCAGCCAACTTCTAGTCGCTAGAACTGTAGCTCCTTCCCCACCAAAGCCAAAACTGCCAGTACTATTCGTGTTCTGTCCAGACGTCCAGGCTCTATTCCTTCTTCCGGCAATATAATCCAGAGAACAAGGAAGCAGAGGTTACAGAGCGAAACGCTGTTTCTGCACTTTTGATCTTCCCAGCGACAAAACTGCAAAGTTATTCTTCAAAGAAGCAAAACACAGACATTCTTATTTCGGTGCAGAACTTCACCCTTTTTTCTTATTTCTCTGATTAATACTTATACCCAAGAGCTTACATAACTCACAGACTCTGATTACAATTCGGATTGGATTCTGCAGATTTCCCAAACCGACTCCAAACAAGACACTTTACCTTCTGAGTACTATTCCTAGTCCGGCACAGACAGATGCTTATCTGAACATCCAGAACTTTGGACTCGACGACTCAGATGCAAACTGACTCTTCGACTCAGAATCAAACTGACGCATACCTCAATTTGGAACAAGATTAACTCAACAATTCACTCGTCAGCCACTGCACATCCATGCCGCCCAAGGCCATACTTTCGGCGCCTCTGAATCCCCTCCACACCAAAGCCTTGCTGCCCTTTTGCCCAATTTTTCTCAGCCGAAATGTTGCCACGGTACCCCTCCGGCATCACTCGGGCAAGACCTCGGCAAACCGCGTCAGTGCTCCACCGCCCCTCTACTCCAATCCCTGGCAGCGGTAGGCCAACAGCTCCTCCCTCTGGCCACGGCAAGGTCTTGTCACCCGGAACTCGAGCCACCAGTCGACCGTCGCCGTCAATCATGCTGCCATTCCACGCTAAGACCACCGCCAAGCCTTGCCAATCCCAGGCCGCGACAGCTCTGGCCCGCGCTTCCTCCTCCATGACAAGATCACGTTGCCACGGAACTTGAGCCAGCTGATTACGCTCTGCCCATGCTGCCCCCTCCGAAGACTTCTATCACTTCCTTGCCTCCCCACCGAGCCTGCGTGTGCGTGTGGTTTTCGCAGAGACAATGCCAAGCGGTGCGCCCATTCCTCCCTGCCGTTGAGCCCCCTCTCTTCACCCTACTTAAGCCCTGCCATAGCCACTAGCTCCTTGCCTCTTTGCTTGCTTGCCCTTGCCATCCCGCCGAGAGCTTTGCCGGACCCGAGCAAGGCAGGCAAGCCCCGAGCTCAAGCAAATCGCAGCCAGGTAAGCCGTCGGCCATCCTCTTCCACTCTCGGGTGCCCCACACCCTCCCGAGCTCAAATTTAGAAACTGAGTTTGCATGCAGCATCCGCCGGCCGAGGACTCGCCGGGACCTCCTCGCAAAACTAGGACTCCAGCTCCTCCACCGGAAGCTACCGGCCGAGTTCATCACCGCCGAGTCACTGAACAGCTCGGGCGAAGCTGCCTCCTCGCCGTTCGCCTTCCTTCTGCACAGCGCCTAGCTTCCACTAGCCGTAGATCGCCGAGCCCAGCGGAGCGCCATCGCTGAGTCGTGAAGCTCTAGGGTAAGAAGGGTAAGGTTCAAATAATTTGCCACTTCCTCTAGTAACAAATAAGAGCACGGTGTGATGGTAGAGATGGTTATTCGTGAACTATCTGGTTGTGAGTTCAAATTCCACCCCAGCCTATTTTATTTTCATTTTTGCTCCATTTAATTCAATCCCTCATATCTTTTGCTAGGAGTGTCCAAATGAAGCAAACTCAGTTTCTAAATTTGAGTTAGGCAATAAGGATTTAGAATATACAATAAAAAGGCAATAAGGATTTGGAATATGTAATAAAATTTTATATATTACTTGCAGTATAGTTGTTCAAATATAGTTTGAATAAAAGTCTCTTTTTAGGTGTTATGAAACAACTATGCAATCCCTAGTTCCAAAAATCATGAAATTAATCACACATGTTTTTGCAACCTTAGATACTTCATTTTTGCAAAAATATTTAGATTTGAATGTAATTTGAATCAAAAATCAATTGTAGAAAGCCTCACTGCATGCAAGAAACAAATAGTTTAAACGTGAATTAAATGTGCTCAAAATTTGGTGAAACTAGTTTGGGTACACTATTAAGGTTATAAGGATCCCAAATATATAAAAACATTTAAATTTTACCATAGGTAACGATGTTTACTCGATAGTCAAAATTTCAATATGAGTAATATCCAAAAAGCCATAACTTGTGACAACGGATTTCAAATTTGATAAAACTAATTTCTAGGATCTTACAAAGTGATATACTTTCTAATTATGTAAAAATAACTCATATTTGTACTATGTTAAAATATTTTAATTCAAGGCACTAATATTCAACTATATGGAAAACATCTCAGATAAAAGCCAATTATCGCGGGAATAGCTTTAAAACACTCTTAGAGCCATCCCCAACTAATGCCTAAAGAATGGTCAAAATATTTTGTAATGTGCAGTTGCAAACTAGAAACAAAAACGTGACGTGAAACGCGTAGAACTTAAATCACTGAAGCCTTTTTGGCAGTCTGTAAAATACCTCAGACAAATGCAAAAATTAGAAATAATGGCCCAGTAACACACTCCATAATACATTCTACCATAATTTGTAAAGATATTCTATTTAGGACTTGCGCTGTATATAAATCTCGCTACTGCAAACACCATTCGTGAACTAGCTGTGCAGGAAACTAAACCAACTAAGCCTTTTCGGTGGCCTGTAAAACAACTCGTCTAAAAGAAAATCTTGGTGGGACTAACTGAGAAATACACTGTGGCACATGGACTCTAGAAAAATACTGTATTTATAACTTGTTTAGCATATAAATTCTATTAACCAAAATACCATAAGTGATAAGGTTGTCGAAGCAATGGTATACGAATAGTTGAATTTAAACGCCTTTAATCGAAGTAACCGGAACACAAAATTCATTGTGTAACCATGTAGATGGAGCCAATTGCATTATTTTGTAGACCCCAACATGTATAAATCACCTTGCATGCGAACACACATAGGGCTAAGTACTAAAAATACATTACACCTTACTAATCCGGTTCCTTATATCGTAAACCTTAATACCATATAAGCTATTTCAGCAATAAATAAAACGTCTTATCTAAATCCTAAAATTTATAAAATCAAATTAAGAATACTCTCCGAAGTACATACTACCCTATTCCGAAGTAATAATCTCATTTCATCATGCTCTACATATAAATTCTATTAGCCAAATAACCCTAAGTATTATGATTTCTAGAATCCGTAATCCGTAATATGAGTAAATGAACTTATTAATAAATGAGAAATCAATAATCAAGATATTTGTATCACCAGAACCTTCTTAAAACCATGAATATATAACTAGTAACTTAACATAATAGGTCCAGCATATTCAAAACTAACTCTTATGCAATGTTAATTAAGGAATGAGTAATATTAACATACATATATCATAACGACAAAATTAAATAATGTTTAATTCTATTAATCCAAATAATTTTTGCATCTTGAATTTAAAATTATAAATTCAGAAGTACATAATTTTAGCTTCATGAATTTGCAAGACAAAAATAGATAAGTTAAAGAGGCAACAATATCATCATTTAAACCTGAAGTTGTTAGTTATATATATATACTAGGAAACTTTTCGCGGTGTAATACGTCGCGCGTGTCGTTTTTTCGTGGGAAAAATTCCTTTTTTTCGTCTTTTTTTAAGATCATTGAAAAAATGAGCGAAACGGTTGAAAAAACACGAACAAAATCACGTTGTTTCGCATCTATCTGGGGTTCGCTTATGAAGGATCTGCGATCGTGTTAAATCGAAGAGGTCCTTTTCACAAAAAAATAGCCGGATCGATTGAAACGTCACGATGTTTTTTTGTCGGTATCTATTTAGGGTCCTCTCACGAAAGATCCGCGATTTTCTAAACCGGATCCGCGATCGTATTAAATCAAAAAGGTCTTTTTCGCGGCGTAATACGCCGCGCGGGCCGGTTTTTCGTAGTTTTTTTCCCAACGGCGTTTTATTTTTTAATCGTCGAAACAATGAGCGAAACGGCTGAAAGAACACAAAATTTTTCGCGGCGTAACACGACGGCCGTGCCGTTTTTTCGTAGAAATTTTTTTTTTCTTTTCAGTGGTGATTTATTTTTTAAATCGTCGAAATAATGAGCGAAACGGGGAAAAAATAGAGAGATAGAGTTGTAGAAATATCTCTTTCGATGAATTATTTGGAAAATATTGGAGACCGAGGTGGAAAACCGCGGTGGGGAAAAAGCCTAGAGGGAAAAGGTTGAAAAAGTATTAGAAACGACAATATTCTTTTGTCGAGTCTAACACTCTACGCGTTCACCGAGTAATAATATATGATTTAAAAAATATCAGAGATCGAGATGGGAAAAAAGTCTACACACATATTTCTGTTGACAAAAACATTTTTTCCGGGAAAAACGGAGAAAGAACCTAGACGTAAGGAGCAAGGACCTGATTGTTACGTTTTTAGACCTGTCCGCTATCCTGAAAAATTAGAAAAGGGTTTGTTCGCGATTTGAATTTAACGGAAGTTTTTTCCCGTAAAATGGCGAACGAGGGACCTGTTGACAACGATTTTGTCCTGAGATTAAAATAAAAATAAATAATAGCGTTAAACAAATAAATTGCACTAACGGCAAAAAATCCGTTATAGGATTAAAAAAAGGAGAAAGAATGGAAAGTGGCACATGTCAGGCCACGTGATCAAAGCTTGCATGCGACAGACCGCCGACTGCATGTATAGCATCTCTCGAAGAAAATGGCATCATGACTACATGCATTCAGAGGTTAATTCCCCTTTTAATTACTGAAATCAGCAATAAATAATAATGGTCCGCATGACAGCTAAAGCATGCTATACAATTTCTCCCACGTAACAAAGTAGTTGCATGCAAGAAGGAATTAATTAATTTACTAATTCAATTAGCTAACACTTGCATTGCGTCACTTAAGTTAAGAAGAAAGATAGTGGCCCTTGAAAATCGCCATGCATGCAGGTCCATTGACTAGCACTTGCACTGGACGCAGCGAAGAAAAGTGAAAGACTGCAGGCACTAATCCTTTAATCATTTAACAAAAGGAATAAAATGAGACACGTTCAGCCATTTCATGCATGCACATACGTGCAAGAGGGAGGTTGAATAACATGCACAAAGGAAGGAACTGGCAGCATGATGGGCTACGTGCATGCATAAACCAATCCGTCGTCAAAACGGCGCACGGATTGCCTGCACGATCGGCAACGACACTTAAGCGTGGCTGACTAGCAAATAAAAAAATCCAGAGAAAAGAAAATAAAAGGGGAAGTTGCCGTAACCCCTTGTTCTGGAAAAACCACCTCTCTTCTTTTCTCTATAAATAGGGAAGAAGAGTAGAGGGAAAAGGACTTTTGGAGAACATTTGGGGGAGAGCAAACACTTGAGAGGAGACACAAAACTCTTGTGAGGATAGAAAAGGAAAGCAAGCAAGCTGCCATTAGGAGAGGAGAAGAAGGTAAAAGAAGGTGAGAATCATGTTCTTCCTTAGCCTTTAGGCTTGATCAAATGATACAAGCCTAAGAGCATCTCCAATAGTCAAGCCTTAAAATAGAGTCCTATACCTCAAAATAGGGCCTAAACTAAAAAAATTATGACCCAAGATAGCTATTGACTCCAGCAATTAGACCCTAAATCTCTAATCCTTCATTCATCCCTTCATTAGGGCCGGAGAGGAGAGTTGCTAAATATAGCAACAGGACTCCGAGTCCTAAACCTATTTTGATAATTTTTCTCAAAATACAACCTCTGTTGGAGTGCTTTTTTTCTATCAAAACCCTATAATTACAATTAGCAACCTATTTAGGGCTCCTCTTGGAGATGCTCTAAGTGCTCTTCTTCCTTCCATCCTCCTTCCCCCCAAGTCAAGATGTACTCTCCATCAAGACCTCACGTCCTTGTCCGGTCCCATAGTGGATACGAAACTTGGGTGAGATGTATCAAGGCCTCACGTCCTTGTTCGGTCCCAATAGTGGATACGGAACTTGGGTGAGATGTATCAAGGCCTCACGTCCTTGTTCGGTCCTGATAGTGGATACGGAACTTGGGTGAGATGTATCAAGGCCTCACGTCCTTGTTCGGTCCCTTTGCGGATACGGAACTTGGGTGAGATGAATCAAGGCCTCACGTCCTTGTTCGGTCCCTTTGCGGATACGGAACTTGGGTGAGATGTATCAAAGCCTCACGTCCTTGCTCGGTCCCATTAGTGGAATATGGAACAAGGGTGAGAAGATGAAGATGTGTTTCCTTGGTTCGATCTTTTAAAGCGGATTCGAATCATGAATGGATACAAATATATCAAAAAAAATCATACAAATATATATGTGTGTATATATATGGATGCATGCATGTACACATAAAAAAAATCAACGTCACGCGCCTGTGCTAGTATGCATTATGCGTTAAGCATTTCAACAGCCAGCCATTACGTCCAACACGTACAATGGCCAGGCAGATGTATAAAAAGTTTCCCTAATTAATTAGTGGAGGCGTATATATACATATAAATGCATGCATAGCACTAATTTCATGTCGTCACGGAGAAACTGGCATATCGTGGCCGGTTACACGCGCTAGGTATAATAGCACACTAGCTCCACTAACTTACGTCCAGGTTGTATGCATGCAAGCATTATGTAGTTAGTTAGTTGAGGGTGCTAATCAGCAGGGTCCAAGTGTGTGTGACAATTAAACATGTGTGTGCCATCTCTCATGAAGCATTCATACAGTCAACAAAAAAATGGAAAATAGCAATTGCCGCAAACCAGCGTGCTGTAGTCCAAGTCAAGGCAAAATATTAAAAAAATATGCAAACTACAGTATACGCGTGTGTGCTAATTATGTGTAGACTGCAATTAAATAAATCAAAATGTTGTAGTTTACATATATTAATTACTTTATTCATTTGTTAAAAAAAACGAAGGATAATTAGGGAGGCACATGCAAGCATGCAGTCGGCATGCATATATTGATATAAAAAAAAATCATGGCCGGTATATATGGCTATACGCATGTACAAGCAAGGCTTTCATGTATTAATCAAATTCTCCGTTAACTAATTCAACACATGGATACATGCACACATATGCAGGAAGGAAGTTGAAGTAGTAGTCATTTCCATGCATGCTGATACTCGCGAGCACTATTAAAGGCAACCTCCGATCCGCATCGGTTACGCTAGATGCGAGCGCTCAATATTTACGAGTGCTATGCAATGCTACACTACTACACGTTTACACATCACAATCGGTTCTTTTTTATCATCGCAATCGGTTCTGGTGGCGACACTAAGCGGTTAGACAGAGATGAGGCGCTATTATTACAGTCGGTTCTTGCCTGATAGAGATGAACTCATCATCTCTATCGGTTCTTCGAAAGAAAATGATAGAGATGATAGAGATGACAATGTTATCTCTATCATTTTCTTGTGAGAACCGATAGAGATGAAGGGGTGTGCTACTTTCCAATTGACCCTCCAATCAGCACATATTTCACACAAATATATATATGCACATATCACAAACATACAGCATGTATATCACATTCACATTCACAGAAAATGAATACAACTCATTCACAGAAAATGAATACTTTAATTGTTACAACAAATACATATCACATTCAGAAAATGAATACTTTGTTACAACTGACACATGCTTAACCATCATGTACACATGTAATCCCATTCAGATTTGTAATATTGTTCACATATAGCCTAGTACGAGCTTTCGGGATCTCTAAACCGTCCGTCCTCCACCATACATTCCATCCAGTACCACTGGCATAAGTGGTCCCTTATCTTGTTGAGCGTAGTGCGGTCTATACTCTTCTGGGGGATATTGAGAGTCTGCAAAATAGAAACGAGTGTTTTAATTTAAGTTTTGAAATTTCTATGTGAAAGGCTACTTGTATTATTATGCATGTACATATATACCTGGGGGAAACGGTCTGAGAGGCTAATCAAGATCAGCATGTGATGCATGACGTACAAACCGCAGTGGTAAATCGCTGCTTACATTGATGGCACTTGTGAAGAAAGAAAAGAAATTAAGAGACGAAGAAAATATGTCAGAAATCTAAATCTTATATAGGGAACGCCACTTGTACCTTGAAGCGCACATACCCACCTTGGAGCCCTTTTTCGATCATGTATCCTCCTTCCTGCGGCGTGAGTCGAGAAACCCCTATATACATTGGAGAGATCTTTGTTAAGTACAAAATAATGAATGTACGTAGTTAAATACATAAAGTGTTACATAAGAGTAGTGCACTTCTCGCTCCAAAGGAGGCTTGATCGCGTGAGGCCATCGGTCTCTTCTCAATGGAATTAAAAGTGTAGACCACGTTGTTACTCGGAATGATCACGAGTAGGACCCAATGGTTGCTTATTAAATGGTATGCAGCGAAGGAAATAAGTTCACATACGGTTGAAGTGCGTACAAGTAATTGAAGGGTGTAGTAGTACTTACTCCTCGTGAGTGCGGGAATAGAATGAAGTCCTTCTTGGCCTCGACTTTCAACGCACCCTTGATGTAGCCGGCAAGCCATTGCGGTTGAAGCCTAGCCATCGTTGCGGACACCGGCTGTGGTCGGCGAACCCAATTAGTTGTCGATTCGTCACGACTTCATTGCCTCATTGCCCCGCAACTCGTATTGAATGTTACGAAGCATAATGCAAAATCCTATGGAAGTTCTAAGGTCATGCTACGTGGTGCGATACTCACGGTGTCCGAGGATCGCACGATGGAAACGTCGATGGAGATCATTTGGTAGAGACGAGCAGATCCTCAAAACCGACCGAAATGTCCCGTCGTCCTCACGGTGGAAATGTCCTTTTGTACCTAACATTGAAGTCGACCCGACGCTGTTCCTTTCACTTTGTCAATGTACCATCCATGGAGCTATCGAATCCACATGCCTAAAGTATTCAATTTCGCAGAGGCGAAAGGGCTTTCCATGTTCATCGCCTTAAAATTATAGGGCTTCTCTGTGGCTCGTGCGGCTCTCCTTTCGGGCGAAGGAGTCTCCGAGGCGGGGTTGGAGGCTTTTCCTGTACCTGAGAGGGCACTGTGGTCTATGTGAGCCTTGGCTTTTTAGCGGAGGCCTCCAGTGGTTCTGTGGCTGTCGTGGTAGCCCTTTTATGCACCAGCTCAGTACTCTGTGCAGGACTCGTCACAGTCGTGGGAGGAGGCGCAGGTACGGTAGGAACCTACAAAGCACGCGTATGAACAACTTGTTGCAATACTACTGGAATGGTACAGAAGAAGCGAGGTTTTTTACCTTGACCAGTACGACGCCTGCCGTGGGCCATTTGATGAACGACATGTGCGCTTGCCCGAGAGTGGTGATCTCTTCGCTGGGGGAACTCGAGCACATATGATAAGAAGGCCGTGGGCGTAGTCCACCGACCCTCATGTAGCCCTTCCCCAAAGGCTGACCATGCTTCGTGTCGGTCTCGTTGCATGGAAATGCAACCCGCATGCAGCCTCAACAGAAATCCGTCTTCCGTCGGCGTGAGTCGGCACTTCAGAGGCGCTTTGCAAGAGGTGCGCAACTTAAGAGAAAATATTGGGGAGTTACCCTCGCACCTCGAAGCCATGCAAAATTAACTATTACCTTTAGCTGCGGACCAGCCTTATCGTTTTAGACCCTTGTTGCTGGGTCGCGCACAGAGTTTACAGACGGTAGGCGGGGTCATCCGCTCGACTGCAGGAGAACATCGCCATCATCTCGGCCCTCAAGCGGTCCATCTCTACCCTCATCTCCTGCTCACGTGCGTCATCTCCCCTCATCTCCTCCTTGATCTCCTCCTGGCGTGTCCTTCATGCGCCCGTCGCGTGCCTCCCATGATCTTGCCCCGCACTCCTAACCTCGTCTTCGGCACGTCTTCTTCAGATGCCCGCCCCTCGGCAAGTACCCGCCCTTATGGTCGGACTTCCCGATCGCGGAGGACAAGATGTCATTTGACCCTTGGCTAACAAAGGTCCCCTGCTCTTTCCTTTGGCTGACCTCCTCCTGCAAGAGGGGAGTACGAATTAGATCTGAAATACAACAGGAATGGTTGACTGCAATGTAGTAAGTTTGCTGACTTACGATGGTGGAGACGACTTGCGCGGTAGCGGGGTTTGGTACTACCACTGCCCGTCCATGATTTCTTTGTCCTCGCTAATACCCGACACGTGCCGCTCCTCACATATGTGGGAGTAAGGCAACGCTGTCCCGGAGTTCGCGCACTCCTCGGTTACTCGCGCCCATTCTGCTTTCTTCCCTTCGTAGCCGCCTGAACCGAGGTGGTGCGGGTACTTGTTCTGCCTCTGGATACCAATGTTCTTCTGTCTCAGCTCCTCCGCCTCGGGCGTACCCTTGATCGTCGTGAACTCCTCCCAAACATCGGGAGTCACGAACGGATACCTCTCGAATGGTGTACGGCCTTTCAGCACGTACTTACTATGCATGTAGACCCTGAAGTGCCTCAAAGCCACACCCATCCTCTTCATGGCGTACCGCCTGGCATTGTTTTCGTCCTCCTCTTCTATAATCCATTTGCCCTTCACCTCGTCCCACAGCCGGTTCTTCTGCTCGGCGCTGACCTCCTTTCTCCAGTCCTTAACCGTTATGGCAACCCTCTCCCTCACCAATTGGCCGAGGAATGAGCGGTATCGCCCTTGTACTTACGAGGACCCGTGCAAACCCGTGGCATTGAATCGAGAACTGCGGTGTTCTCCTGTGGCCCCTTTACTCGGTCCTCGGGCCTTCCTCACCTTACTCGGCCCCTCGACACTTGGAAGTTGGCTCGGCTCGACACTTGGAAGTTCGCTCGGCCCCTCGACGCTTTGAAGTTGGCTCGGCTCGACACTTGGAAGTTCGCTCGGCCCCTCAAGAGCAGCTAATTCTGTTCTATCTGGCGATGAGTCGATGCTCTCTAGTTGCGACATTTTCAGTTTTCTTATCTGACATGGTATATATTTGACATGAGATAAAGCAATTCGTAGCAATTATGTGAAGTTGACAATAAATCATGTAAAGCAACCTCTCATTGACAACAAACAGAGAAACGAATGATCTTCAACGATGACTCCTAACCTCTAAATAGGTTTGGTCCTAATCCCATTCGAGGATATGTGGTTCGGGCAAGTTCTAAGCCGTTGTACAACTCAGAGAGAAAATTTTGACATCTCATTTGTTCTCCGGATACACGTCTCGACAACAAGTCAAGAGGGTGTGTATCAGGAGAACAAGCTGGAGACGCTATCAAATCTACTCGTGAGTTGTACAACACTCAGAACTTGCACGAACCACATATCCTCGAATCAAAAACGTGGACAATTCGAGATCGCTTGCTTATAAATATGCTATTCGGCATATTTATAATTAACACTCTCGAACAGGAGACGAGGTTACGCAACCTAAACTCTAACATATGCTGAGATAAAAAAAGTAATATGCAATTAAGATTGAAATAACTATACCACTGGCATACTCAAAAGTTGCTACAAGCCATCACTGCATATATAAACAAGCAATCACTGCATATGGAAAGATTATGCTATATAGAAATGTATGAATACTTTTGCAGTGCTAACTTTGTAAAATACCAGGACTATCCAAGAGATACACCAAGCATAGAGAAAAATCAGAATTCAGAATCATATAAGGAGAAATAAGACCATATATGTTGCAGTTGTTAAAACTAAGACAAGAGTATAAGGTAATCCACATATATAGCAACAACACATATACGGCTTAACATCAGGTTTTGGTAGTTTGCAAACTGTTGGTATCAGAAGTTCACTTTTGCTAAACTAAACTCATAATTGAAGTTTGGAAATTGAAGATCCCAGTAAACAGTCCAAGACAATCTACCAAAGTGATTGGTGCAGGTAAATGTATACTGATTGGTGCACATATGTGTTGATGTACAGAAAGCATTCATATTGATAATACAAGAATTTTTTCTTCATATTGATAATTTTTGAGCAATCAAGCTTTTGAATAAGACTGTTCAATCTTTTATACCCTTTGTGGTTTTTTAAAAACAATTTTGTTATAACTTAAATATCTCAACTTATCGTATCTTTTGGTTTTATATAAATAGGTTGATAGTCCAAGTCATCTACAACTCGGACTCTTTAGCTATATAAGCCACCTCTGTACTTGTAATCTTTGAAGCATTATAATGATCTGTTTCTCATGGGTTTTTTCCTGCAAGGGTTTTTTCATGTTGAATCTAATCTTCATTATTTCGCCATGCTAACCCTAACACTCAGAATGAAGTACCGATTGTCACCTGGTTCAATGAATTTTCCCTCTTCTTTATTATGCTACTTCATACCATTATCAAGAACTTTGATGTAGAAAAACTTCAAAAAAGGAATTCATCTTGTCATTTACTCATTTTATATACATTACTCCCGAGTCCCGACAAATCAATTATGTTCTTCTAACAGAAATACGGATTGGAACTTAAGCACATGCAGCATACCGAGGAACAGCGTGGGGCGACTTGGCGGCTGGGAGGAGTCGACGGCGTGGGAAGAAGAGTCGTGGGGGGGAGGAGTCGGCGTGGGGGGGCGACTTGGGCGGCGTGGGGCGACTTGGCGTGGGGGCGACTCGGCGGCGTGGGGGGCGACTTCGGCGTGGGGTGCGGCCGGGAGGTCGTCGGCGTGGGGCGATTCGGCGGGGAAGGAGTGCACGGCGTGAGGAGGAGAGGGAGCGGAGGCTTGCGGCGGCGTTGGCGGTGGAGGCGAAGAAATCGTGGTAAAGGGAGCAACCGGTATGGCGGAGCTAGGGCAAAAATGGAGGAGCGCGTAATATTGTTCACTCTCCTCATTACTATCGGTTGTCCAACAAAACCGATAGAAATACTTGTACTAAGGAAAACCCTAGGAGGCATATTCCTATCGGTTTTCAAGTAAAACCGATACAATGATAGTATCTCTATCGGGTTTTAAATGACAACCGATAGAAATACTTGTACTAAGGAAAACCCTAGAGTGATATTTCTATCGGTTGTAAAGTAAAACCGATACAAGCAAGGATAGTATTACTATCGGTTTATTAAAAACCGATACAAATGATTATGTATATGTGTTGCTTTGAATAAGAACCGATACAAATATAGGCTTTGCTTTGTTTTCCTCGACAAACCATAAAGTCTGAATTTACAAAGATATCGATCAAAGAGTGAAAAGGCCATATCTTTTGCACACATAGTTGGAATTATTTGAAAGTTTGCGTAAACATACTTTGTGATACTACGATCTTTTCTAAAAGGATTTTGGCAAAATGAGTAAGCATTGAAAACAGAAGCCCAAATTCACTTTGTAGGCATACTTTTTGGTCAAAGAGTAGAAAAGTCAAATCTTTCTCAAATAAAGTCCAATTATTCTGAAAATTCCCAGAAATGATTTGATGTAGAGTGCCTTCTTTTATTCCATTAAGTAGCTACATACCACAATGCATTGACAAAATTTGTGAAAGTTTCATACGTACACATAACCTTTGCAAACACATATCAACCGATACAATGATGTACTCCTTTTATTTACAATATAACCCTTCTTGATGATCTACACGCATATAATTTCTTCCATGTGTGTCGTTGTCACCGCTTAAGACAGCCCCATCCGCAAACGGAGGTATTTCATCGAATTGGTCGTATTCTTCTTCATCTATGACATTTTCGACACCAACGATCCGCCGCTTACCATAAAGGACGACGTGCAACCTCGGATTGGCGGATCACGCACATAGAAGACTTGATTTGCTTGCTTCGCAAAATCTGAATGGGTCATCTTTATAGGCGAGTCTGTTGAGATCCACAAGAGTAAAACCTCTCTTGTCGACCTTCACTCCATGTGGAAGTCCCACCCACTTACATCGAACAATGGAATTTGGTATATTCCGTAATCGAGCTCCCAAATTTCTTCGATCACCCGTAATAAGAGTTCATTGCCATTGAGGATCCTCCTTTCGATGATGTTCATCGGACAAAGCATCTATCTTGACACCATTGTTTTGAGCAAGTACTCTTAGCATCGACTTTCGATGTAAAAGGTGTACCCATTAATATCGTACCCTGCCATGTCTCGTACATTAAATCTAGGTCCGTCGACCAACCATTTGATAGTATCACTAACAGAGACCTCGCCTCTGTTTGAACCATGTTAGAAATCTATCGTTGTGTTCTCGCATGATGGAAAGCTCATCCATATGTGGATTCTCTTCTCGTAAAATCGACTTGTCTTTGCTCGATATACCCCGCAACTTCATGGTCTTGTCTTTGCAAGACTATCTGATGCGCTTTGCAATACATATCAAAGCTGTGGCCTCGTTAGTTTCGCCCCAACAGTTCCTTTGCGGATAATGCGCCCTCATGGCGAGATAGAGAACACCGATTGCTTGTCTTCTCCGAGATAGTCCACGAGAACTCAATAACCTCTTGACCCCATAACCTTCCACAATACTACCCTCGTGTTTCGACCGATTCCTCACGAGGACTTTAATATACCCATGTACCTCTCGAGCGGATACATGTAGCGTAAGAATGCGGGCCACATATCTTAATCTCTCGACAAGGTGAACAACAAGATGGACCATGGCGTCGAAGAACGATGGTGGGAAATGCATCTCAAGTCGACATAGAGTTTGCACCACCTCACTCTGTAAGTTGTCTAGCATATCGGGGTCAATAACTTTGCAGGAGATCGCATTGAAGAAATATGAGCCGTGATTGCAAACCCGACATCCTCGAGTGAGAATATTTCGATATGGCAATCGGGAGCATTTGGGTCATCAAGACATGGCGATCGTGGGACTTCATGCCCAACAACTTCAAATCATCCATGGACACCACTTCTTAATGTTTGCGGAGTAGCCGATGGAACTTTAATACCTTGGAGACATTTGCAGAGATCTTCTTTCTCCTTCTTGGACAGGTGTAGCATGCGGCGGGATGTACGGACCTTTCCCATCCTCCTCTATCACCGCAAGCCTGGGCCTGATTCCCATGTAGGCCATGTCGCGACGAGCATTCACACCATCCTTGGTCTTCCCTGTATGTTCAGCAGATACCAACCAAATTGTCGCAGACATTCTTCTCAACGTGCATGACATCAATACAATGTCGGACATCTAACTCCTTCCAAGATGGCAAGTCCCAAAATATGGACCTCTTCTTCCAAATTGTCCTAATACTAACAGATTTACGACTCTTTCCGCATCAAGTTCAATATCCTCCACACGGAATATACTTGCCTTCCACTCATAGGTCGGGGCGAACGGACTTCCCTCTTCCCATCAAATTTGTCATCCATTTTACGGTATCGATGACTTCGAGGTAGAAACCTCGGTGACCCATATACACGGTTTTCTTGGAATTCGTAGCCATAGGCTCTCGTCTCCTCTTCACAGATAGGACACGCTTTGGCTCCTTTTCAGATCAGACTCGCCAAATTACCAAGTTACGGAAATCATTTATGGTACAAAATACCATAGCTCGAGGGTGAAATACTCTCTTTTGTATGCATCCCACACCACGACCCCTCATTCCACAATTGTACCAAATCCTCGATCAATGGTGCAAGGTACACATCAATATCATTTCTACTGTTTGGGTCCCGAGATTAGCAAGGACATCATGATATACTTCCGCTTCATGCACAACCAAGGAGGAGGTTGTAGATACACAATGAAGCGCCACGTCTTTGTTGGCCGCTCATGTTACCAAACGGATTCATTCCATCGGTACTCAACCCAAACCTTATGTTCCTCATTTCGCACCAAACTCCTCATGTTTCCAATCGATGTTTCTCCATTGAGCCGAATCGGGTGGTGTCTCACTTGCCATCTTCCTTCGAGACTCATAATGCCAACACAACAATTTTGCCTCTCGGGATTTGCAAACAACCGCCAAGACGGGAATGATGGGCAAGTAATACCTTGGCGGTGCACCTTTAGTGACCTCTTCACCATCGTTGCCTCGGCTCTTACGTTTCTTGTCGTTACGCTTCTCCTTTTGTTTGTACAGGGCACACCGCTAATGGACAAACGTGCAGCTCCCGATATGCGTTACGGTACAAGATGCAATCATTAGGACATGCATGTATCCTTTCTATTTCCATTCCCATGGGACACATGAGCTTTACGCTTCATAAATGCTTATTGGCAACTCGTTTCTTACGAAGCACATCCGATAGAAGAACTAGAAGTGCATTGAAACTTGTATCCGTCCAACGGTGTTTTGCCTTGATTCGAACAATGCAAGGACCGAACCCAACTTGGTGTATTCCGCTTTGCAACTTTGTGAATAGCGGTTTGGCATCGCCTTCCATCAAGCTTTTAAACTTTTCAAACTCTCTTTCCGTGTAATTACCTCCACATCCCGCAACATTTGCTCCAAATTCTCATCCTCAAACATATCATCTGCAACTCGTCATCCGGTTCCACCGTATCTTCGTTACATCGGAAGGGTACCACTGCCTCGCCGTGATGGATCCAAACGTGTAATTCCTCACAAAGCCACGTCGAATCGGGTGGTCCTCGATTTGAGCCGAGTTGTTAAATCTTCTCGATTGGTGCAATCAATGCAAGGACAATATATGAACTTTACACCCTCCTCACAATGTCCTCTTCGCAATTTTTTGAACTCCTTAACACCCTCTGAAATTCAGCACTCAAACGACTTTTTGATACATCCATTCCTTACGGTCCATCTGTAATTAAACTTCGCACAATAAATATTGAGACACCTAGCTAGCTATTTGAAATATTGAGACATCATTTAGGTTAATATTACCTTTATGTAAATAGAGGACAGGTTCCAAGATATATAAAATATGTACTCCCGATCGATATCTAGATTCTTCTCCGGTTTAGTGCTTTGAATTCCTTACATAGGAGACCTACATTTTTAACATCAACAATGATATCAAATAATCTAATTATATAGCTACTTTAGTACATGCAAATCTTTTGACTACAACAAAATAAAACAAGGGTACCAACGATGACTCCTAATCTCTAAATAGGTTAGGTCCTAATCTCATTCGAGGATATGTGGTTAGGAAAGTTCCTAAGTTGTTGTACAACTCGAGAGAAAATTTGAAGACATCTCCTCATTGTTCTCCATATACACGCCTCGACAACAGTCAAGAGGGTGTGTATATGGAGAACACCAGTGAGACGCCACCAAATCTACTCGAGTTCTACAACACACTCAGAACTTGCCCAAACCCATATCCTCGAATCTATCCAATTAAAAAACGTGGACAATTCGAGATCGCTCACTTATAAATATGCCATTTTGTTCGGCATATTTATAAACAAGCATCCTCGAACAGAGACGAGGTTCATGACCTAAACTCTAGCATTTATCACATGATAGAAATTAACAATAATTCCATATTAACAAGAGCACTACAATAATTAAATAGATGTGTGCTTGACAAATTAATAGAGAGTGTGAAATCTGATAGCATATACTCAATTCGAAAGGCAACTTAAACTTTATTCACGATGTATCAAAATTACCTAGTGCAAAATTGAAGGGTTTAATTTAAAGGCCGATTGCTCACATTTTGAAGAAAACAGCAAACGAGGGTAAAAAGAAGGAATCACCTCAAGATAAGGCTTCAAATTTGCCCTCTTAACACCTATCCTTGAGGACTTCAAATTTTATCATCCAAGTATTGCTTCCAAGCACGTAATATGAGCTGTTTTTCTTGGTGGCGGCGGAGAAATCTCCTCTGGAACAACAACAGAGATCTTGTTCCCGAGTGGTATATATAACCTAGCGAGGCACATCACAATCGGTTCTCAACTAAAAAGCGATAGTGATTTCCATGGTTATCACTATCGATTCTTTCCATAAAAGCGATAGTGATGATCACGTGAACATCACTATCGCTTCTTTTCTTGGAACCGATAGTGATGTATACCCACATCACTATCACTTCTATAAAAAGAACCGATAGTGATATATACATGATCATCACTATCTCTTATTTTCTTGGAACCGATAGAGATGACTGTCCATATCACTATCGCTTGTTAGTTGAGAACCGATTGGGATATGTCGAGTCCATATCACAATCACTATAATCTCAGAACCGATAGTGATTATTACTAACACCCCGTCCGGGTTATCTATCACAATCGTTTTTCCTGAAAACTTAAGAACCGGCTACGATAAAGCGATAGTAATGTGCCGTTCTGTAGTAGTGCTAGTTGTAACACAACGCGGAGTAAAAATAAATGAAACAAGGAGAAGTAGAAATAAATAAAAAATTATAAAATAGGTTAAACACCTATTATGTGGCGTGTGTAGGTTTTCTAAAAATGAATACAATGCACCAAACAAAAATTTGATTAATGCAAAAGCAATTAAAAATATCCCCGAGCAAGCATTCGTCGACGTCAAGATTGAAGACTTTTCTTTTTATATTTTTGTAATGTTATATGTTGCAAATTAGTGTAAGCTTTATGTTGGAATTCTTAATCAGGGGTTAACGCGATAAAGGGGAAAAAATCTTCCCCTCACAAAAAATCGCGAAGGACCTATTCGTAATCTATAGGGACCTATTCATAATTTCAAGAAACGCGGGGGGTTTTTCGCAAAATTACCAAGAAGGACACATGGCCCGGGTCTCCTCTTGGTAACTCTTCCAACTATAGTGAGGGTATTATATACTCATATAATCAACCAAACATGAGTATAATCATACAACTTAAATATTAAACCCTAAATTGATAAGTTTCTATTTGGTTTTCTGTCTATCTTCTTTTTGCCCTTATTGAAGTTTGTTATTTGCTATATTTCCGTTGAACGATGTGTAGAACTCGACGTCACTACTTCCATCATCAACAACGTCGGCAGCGATTACAACTTCAACGTAAACAACAATTAAGCAAGGCAAGCACCCCTTTGATCATATTGATCCCAATGTTTTAATTTTCATTTTGTTTTACCAAATCAATTTATGCATGCGTTTATTTTCTGTAAATTTGCTATATTGTGGTATTGGTAGATATACCTGTTATCTCATGAAACCTCCTTGATAAGTATTGACATGTGAACCTTGTTAAATCTAGAAATTAAGGTTAGACAATATATAATGTCAATGTGGGTATATGCGATTTAATAATCATGCTTTGCTATGTTTTAGATTTGGGACGAACAAATTGGATAAACTGATCATTGGAGATATTGAGACATGATGATGGTGGTTGGTATTTTGGTTAAAAATAAAAATAAAATTATGGTTTTGATACGGCGATTATGGCAATAGTCGGAGGTGCAACAAACTTGCACGTAGTGTAGAAGGAGATTATCGTTCGTATCGGATTAAGGACCGAACTATGGGTTGTTTTAAGCCAAGAAACACGTACAACCACAAGTGCTGGTACGGGACAGCCTTAAACCAATTAAGTTATCTAGTTTAACTTTGCATGTTGGAAGGCTGTAGTAGTACGGGCTGATCCATTATGGATTGCTCGAAGGGGCGCCCACACCACGGTGATGGGAGCAACGCTTGCCAATATAACGGTGTACGTCTTAATATGGGGAGAAGTAGGGCAGTGGGGAGTAAACCACTTGCTGTGCTAAAGAAATCAAGCCTCTTCTGACGCCATATTAAATGGTTTGTCGTTACCGAGCTGGTGCAAAGTTAACCTAAGTAATATAAATGTTTTCATCATGAACATTCTGACCACTATGCCAAAGGTGTGTGAAACATGTAGCAAAAAGAAAAGGTCATAACTTGTAAGTAAAGCTGTACACCTCTGCACAGTGTAAATCTAATCGATTAGCCATACCCACGGTTATAGGCACTTGGTAAGGTCATCACATAGTTAGATGTTTTATTATTTTCAAAATGGTTTGGTTCCATCTGATTGCCTCGTATTGGCAAAGATTGGTATTGGCAGGAATTGAACGTCTCAATGCTCACGTCATGAAGGACTGTGAGTTATTATTTATGCTTTACTTACTTGTTATTTTTATATCAGTCAAACTTGCTTTTACAAATCCCGTTTGCAAATTCCAACTTGATTTACAAATTCAATTTCGTTTTATGCAAATTAACCGTAGAAGCCTCCATTGACATAGCCTGCATTACTGCATTTTGCAAATACCATCCTAAGTCTTGCTGAGTACAAAAGTACTCAGCCTTACTTAATATGTTGTTTTTAGGTAGAAGAAAAACGAGGTTTCGAAGATTACTTTTCGTCACAGGTTGCGGGAACTTCAATAAAGCGATCTTTGTAAGGATTATGCCGTGTCAGTTGTCTAAGAGTTGGATGGACATACTACAAGACTTTTGCTTCTTCTGCTACTATATATTCTGAATTGTAAATATACAATGTATAAATAGCTTACGCTCTAAAAATATGATGTATGATTGTAATTCCAATTATTGTAAATATGCATACTAGCTACTGATTTAAGGACTAATACTGTATGTGCATAGCTTTCCATTTTCGCATTCCATGCAAAAAAATGGGGGTCGACAAAAGTTGTTCGATATTGAATTTACCACTAAAACAATTTTGGCTTCCCATATGCCATTGAGTTTGTTCTTCGGCCCTTCGATACCAATGTCGTCCCTCAACCGTTAGTGTGTTGTGAGGTGGGTTATGAAAAGACAGACACGCCATTCTTCTTCCTTCTCCACTGTTATTCTCAGCGCCCTCTCTCTCTCTCTCTCTTCTCTTTTGTGGACTCCTCGCCGAGAAATGCTAGCATATTTGGCCCCTTATTCCATTTTTTTGCACAAAATAGCTCCTTTTTTCGCGAAACAGGCCCTCTCTGTGCTACAGTCAGTACCATAGAGGAGGTAATATCGTGGTACTGTAGCGTAGGAATTTGATTTCCATGATCCTGTGCGTGTGGGAATTGAATTGCCGGGAATAGGGGCGCGGAAATCAGCGGAGCACAATCCACCCGCGATCATAGGATTCAGTGCAATTGCCGTAGAATGAGGGTGTGAAAATGCAATTTATACAGAATAGGGGCGCGAAAATCTAATTTCTATGGGATAGGGCGTGATATTTGTATTTTCCGTGGCGGAAGTGTGCGGCAATTAATTGGATTTGGAGAGGAGGTATTCGGGATTTGGGGAGGAGTGAACCCGTGGAATTTAAGGAGTGAGAGGAGTGAGAGAAAGAAACAAGATAAGAGAGAAGCAATAGTGTCATTTGACAAGTTTGGTGCTATTAACGGCGACGACAGAGGCAACCACAGTAGCATGGAAGGGGTCAAATAAGAAACTCAATAGCATTAGGTGGAGGGAACTTTTTTCGGTGGCAAATCTGGTCTCGATATTACTCTCGATGGCATAGAGGGAATATTCTCAATTTTAAACAACCTATTTGCTTCGATTTTTTGGTCGCTTAGTCCCATACTCTCAGGCCCTTTCAAGATAACTTCTGATTATGTAGATTCTAGATTATAGGAGAAAATGCTTCTAATTGTGGGAGAATCGGGCCAGACTAACTGCATATGGAGGTGAAGGATCGGGCTAGTGAGAATCAATAAGAATTAATGAGAATCAGTTGGCACCCAGATTTTGATTCTATATAGAGAACATCTTCTAATTGTAGGATAAACTATCTAGAATCCTTCCATTCGATAAATAATCTAATTTTCTTTTAAGCATAAGATGGTCAAAAGGGGGCCTTAGGCCCTCTTCGGGACAGCTTTTGTTTATGCAAATTCTGGATTATAGTTAGTTGTCTGGAGAAGCGGCTGTCTAAAGAATCTACTGACTAGAGAATCTGGTCGTTCAGCAATCCTGATTGTCTGTGTTGATTGTTGATCGGTGTCAGTGACGGATGAGCAGATGAGGGTGGTGGAGGAGCCTAGGGACGACGGCGGAAGCCCTTGTGCCTGCGACGACTCGTGGGGAGGTGGAACTCGCAGAATCTGAGTCTGAATCCGCAGAATCAGGTGGGTGACAGCTTCTGATTCTGTGTACAAATCAGATTCTGATTCTTGGAAAAGATATCTAGAATCCTACTGTTCGACACACAATCCGCTTTTATTTTAAACAGAAGTTGTATTTAAGCTGAAACGAATGGGGCCTTAGTCTCTAGGAGGAGAGTTCAAAGAGCGAGGGAGAGAGAGATCAGCTCACATCAACTTGTTGTTTTATTAGTGAATTACTTTCTTCCTTTATTCTATGTTTGAAGCGCTTAGAATACATATTTCTATAATATAATTTATAGTTTTGAAAAATAAAAATATGCTTATTATCGTTGTAAAGTTCAGAACATGTATATATATTGCTAAATGGTATATATACTGACTTTTTTCATTTGTGAGTACTTGTTTTTTTGGTCCCTTGGACATTGCTTTGCGATTCACACTGTCCTTTGTGATTTTTCTCTGGGTTCACAATATTATTACGGAGTAGTCAATTTGTGTAGGGTCCGTCTTGACACTACTACAGAACTGGGCATCACAACCGGCCTATTTGAAGCGGTTTGGTGCGAACCCGTTGTGATGTTCGCACCAGAAACGGTTCGTAGGCAACGGTCCGGAGAGGGCTTCCAGAAGCGGTTTGAGACACGAACCGCTTCTGTATATTGCTTTCTAGAAGCGGTTCTTGTGTCAAACCGCTTCTGGTGTCTCAAACCGCTTCTGGAGCCCTCCCGCCCAGCCCATTTAAACCCTTCTTCCTCCACGAGCCTGCAGCAAAGGTACGATCGAACAGAGAAGGGCGGGCTAAGCACTGTTCTTGAGGAGGTGCTGTCCAAATTTTTAATTGGTGGTGATTAGCTCCAAATTAAGTGTTTCAAGGTTAGTGACATCATGCCAACATCCTTCTCACCTAGATATTGCAATTTTTTTTCAATGGATGTGGAGAAATCTTGAACTTTTTAAGCAAGAACATGCATGATCAAATTTATGGAGTTCTTCCCCAAAATTTATTTTGTATGCTTGTTTTTGTTGTTGTATGAAGATGTAGGGTGTAGATCTAGGTGCTTGTTACCTTTAGAATCTTAAATATCACAATAAGTTGGGGAGATCTAGGTACATTGCAAGGAAGGTAATCATTGGTGTATGAAATAAAATAGAAAAAATTTAGAAGTATAAAAGAATAATTACAAAGGTAGAAAGGGATAAAAAATTAGAAAGGTATGTTTTTAATTGTATGACGGTGTAGGTGGAGCTTTTTTGTTGGAGAAGAAAAAATATGGTCATTAATTGTAGACTCAAGAAGAAAAAATAATTACCAAGGTAGATTTAAGAGCTTGTGAGCTATAGATTTTAAATGTACCTATAAGTTAGGTTATAATTTTTGTAACTAAATTTGTTATAATTTTTAATGAAATTATAACTTGGTGTAGATGAATCGGCAATGGATGTACAATGCGGACCGTCGCCGAGAGAGTTCATTGATGGCGCAGAGCTTTTCTCGATGCTGTCGTTGCATTCTTGCCTCAGCGACTTCATATGTTGTCCGTGTGTAGATTGCAAGAACGAGAAGGAGCACTCCCAGCGATGGCAAGTTATGAACCACTTGATCATGAGAGGTTTCATGCCAAACTATACCTGTTGGACCAACCATGGCGAAGTTGAGGCGATTAGCCAGGAAGACGATGAAGGCAAGGAAGAGGAAGATGGATTGAACAGTATCCCGGACGGCACGCAATACTGTTCCGTGGAAGAAACTGTTGGTGACTTTGGTGATGATGAGCTAGACCAGATGCTGCGTGACGGAGAGGGAGACTACACAGATGAAAAACAGTTTGAGAAGTTTCAGCGCATGTTAGAGGACCACAGAACTCCTTTGTACCCAAAGCGTGGGCGAGGGACACAAAAAGCTGCGTACTACATCGAACTCATGCAATGGAAGGCTACAAATGGTGTGTCGATAAGGGATTCGATGAGTTGTTATCACTCGAAAGAAGTTGCTTCGAAGATAACACTCTACCCGAATCTACATATGAAGCCAAGCAAGTCGTCATCCTTTGGGATTGGAAGTACGAAGATACACGCATATCCTAATGATTGTATCCTCAGATCGTAATGAGTATGCCGATTTGGATGTTTGTCCGTGTGCAAAGAATCACGGTATAAGGTGAAACGTGACGATCCAGTGAAATAGATGGGGAGCGAAGAAGAAGAGACCTTCAACTAAAGTGTTGTGGTATTTCCTTCTGATCCCCCGATTGAAACGTATGTTTGCTAACAAAGCGCATGCCCAGATGATGCGTTGGCACAAAGAAGAGCGTAAGGACGACGGGATGCTTAGACACCCTGCAGATGGCTCACAGTGGAGGAAAGTCGACCGGATGTACCCGGACTTCGCAGATGAGGTGAGAAACATAAGGTTTGGGTTGAGCACCGATGGGATGAATCCTTTCGGAGAATTGAGTAGCAGCCATAGCACCTGGCCTGTTACACTATGTATCTATAACATTCCTCCATGGCTGTGCATGAAGCGAAAGTACATCATGATGCCGTTGTTGATCCAAGGCCCCAAGCAACCTGAAAATGACATCGATGTCTACCTGAAACCATTGGTTGAAGATCTTGTGACGTTGTGGGAGGATGGTGCAAGGGTATGGGATGAGTACAAAAGGGAGTATTTCACCCTACGTGCTTTGTTATTTGTAACAATCAACGACTGGCCTGCTCTCGGTAACCTGTCCGGCCTAACTATCAAAGGATATAGAGCCTGCATCCAGTGCTTAGATGAAACGGACGGCATGTACCTGAAAAACTCTCGGAAGGTTGTGTACATGGGTCACCGTAGGTTTCTTCGTACGAGTCACCCGTTGCGGAAGAAAGGCAGGAAATTTAACGGTCAACAGCACCTTCGTGCAAGGCCTCAAAGATCGTAGTGGGCCACGTGTGTTTGCTATGGTAAAGGATTTGAAAGTAGTATTTGGAAAGGGTCTTGGAAGCAAACATGTGCGTAATGAGGATGGTCAGCACCCATGTGGAAGAAGAAGTCAATATTTTGGGACTTGCCTTATTGGGAAGTCATGGAGGTTCGTCACTCGCTTGACTTCATGCACATCACGAAGAATGTCTGCTTGAACTCGCTAGGCTACCTAGATATGTACGGAAAATCGAAGATACACCGCAAGCTCGGAAGGACCTTAAACTCTTGGAACCGAGGAACGACTTACATCCGGAAAAAGAGGGAAAGGACAACATTACCTACATCCTGCGAGCTACACTCTAAGCAAAGAAGAGAAAAAAGCATGATAGAGTTCTAACAAAGTGTGAAGGTCCTTCCGGATACTCCTCCAATGTAAAGAGACTCATAAACACGAAAGAGAATAAAATCGTACACATGAAATCCCATGACTGTCTTGTGTTAATGACACAGTTGCTCCCAGTGGCTGTGAGAGGCATACTGCCCGAGTGGGTACGTGGGACAATCACAAAGCTGTGTTCTTTTTTCAACGCGGTTTCACAGAAGGTCATCGACCCAGATAAACTAAGTAAGCTGCAGGATGACGTGGTACAAAGTGTGGTTAGTCTTGAGATGATCTTTCCTCCTGCATTCTTTGATATTATGGTCCATCTCACTGTTCACCTTGTCAAAGAGATAGGTATTCTCGACCGTATATCGCACAATATGTTCCTTTCAAGAGGTACATGAGTGTGCTAAAGAAGTATGTCCGTAATCGTTCTCGTCCGGAAGGATGCATTGCCGGGTTATGGGATAGAGGAGGTGATTGAGTTTTGTGTGGATTACATTAATGATCTAAACCCGATCGGCGTCCTATATCACGCCATGAGGGAGGCTACGGGAAAAGGGACACTAGGAAGGAAAGCAATTGCATGCAATGATCTTCTTACATTTAAGCAAGCACATTTCACGCTTTTGAAACAATCAAGCTGTAGTGGCCCGTATGTCCTTGAGCACAAGAGTATTCTACGCCGCGATTTCTGGGGAGGTCTGAGGATTGATAACCCTAAAGCACATGGATTCTTTCGCGCTTGGTTACAAAACTACATCCTTTTGAAAGGGTCAGACAATGAACAATTGCAACGCTTGGCTCGGGGCCATCTAGTGAAATCATGACATTCAAGGGTACGAGATAAATGGTTACACATTCTACACCGAGCCCAGATAACAAGAGCACCAACCGTAATAGCGGTGTCCGTGATAGATGCCGAAGACAACAAAGGCAAGGTGGATACATATTATGGTTTCATAGAAGAGATATGGGAGCTCAACTATGGACCTTTGAAGGTCCCTCTATTTAAGTGCCAATGGGTCAAACTGACTTCAAGCGGCGTGAAGGTCGACAAATACGGTATGACAATCGTGGACCTCACGCAAGTCGGCTACAGGCGCGAACCGTTCGTCCTCGCGAATGATGTGAGACAGGTCTTCTACGTAATGGACATGTCAAGCAAACCTAAGAAGCAGAAGGACAAGAAGAAAGATTGTAGTAGTAAGCCAAAGCGACACGTGGTTCTCCAAGGCAAACGAAGGATTGTTGGAGTTGAGGACGTCACAGACGAGGAAGAGTATAGTCAGTTCGACGAGCTCCCTCCTTTCGCTGTGGATGTCGACATAAGCCTCCTCAATGACACAGACGTGGATGCTCCTTTCATACGTCGCGATCATAATGAAGGAACACTTGTAAAGACAAAGTATGTGACTACTTGAGATGTACAGATTTAAGTGTTGGGGGTGAGGTGTGTGCACTGCGACCTTGCAATGTAACTAGGAAAGTGTTGGGGTGAGGTGTGTGCACTGCGACCTTACAATGTAACTAGGAAAGTGGCAATGATGTTCACTTTCTTTTTGCACTAGTAAATCGTGCAGTACTACGCCTAGTCTCCTACTCACTCTCTCTGCCTTCATACGCCTAGTGCTAAAGTGCCAAAAGCATTTTTCAAAAAATAAAGTGCTTGTATTATGAATTTTTCAGATTTTTGTTATGAATTCTACAAATTCTACAAATCCTCAAGTTTTTATTATGAATTTTTCAGATTTTTGTTATGAATTCTCCAAATTCTACAAATCCTCAATTTTTTATTCTGATATTTTTCAGATTCTACAAATTCTGATATTTTATTATGATTTTTTTAGATTTTTGATGATTTTATGTTTTACCTTTTTACTTTTACCATTATACCATTTCGCTTTATTGGGTTTTACTTTTACCATTCCAATAATTGTGTAGTAAAAACCAACTGTCGAAGACCAATAATTGTGGAAGACCAATAATTGTCGACTGACTTCAATCCAAAAATTGTGTAGTAAAAACCGAACTCACTTCCACAAACGGTTGGTAGAAAAACCGCCAGGAATATTACTACAAGCGGTTGGTAATACTAACCGCCAGGAAGAGATTCTACAAGCGGTTGGTAATCCCAACCGCTTGTAGTAGTGCTTCCGGGCTAATATTCAAAAGAATATGGTGCCCTTTTAGGTTGACAAGATCTCTTCCTCCCCCCTGGCTAGCGCGTGGTGCTTGAGTGCGGGCGAGCCCGCGAGGGTTCGAGCCCCGCTCGCGCCCCCTAGCCATTCTTTTTTTGTTAGGCACATTTACAAGCGGTTCGTAATACCAATCGCTTGTAGAAGTCCTATGTACAAGCGGTTGGTAATACCAACCGCTTGTAGAGGTCCCGGTATAAGTAGTCCACATACCAATTTTTCTAAGTCCCCGCTCTCAGACCACAAAATTTCTAAGTCCCCGCGCGCTCTCTCTTGTGTCTCACTGCCGCCCCCTCCGTCGAGACCCCCGCGCCACCGTCCTCGTCGACGCCGTCGCCCTCATCCGCCACACCACCATCCCGGCGCCACTCCACCCCCGGCGCCACTCCACCATCCCGGCGCCACTCGACCCCCTGCGCGGGCGTGACCTCGTCGCCGCCTCCTCACCCACCTCGCCGTAGCCTCCTCCGCCACCTCGCCATCTCTCTCTGCCACCGCCGACGCCGCCCCACCATTCCACCTCGGAGGACCGAGGTATAGTGCCAAGACGCCTCCTCCTCCTCTCTAATCCCACTTGCCCGCAAGGTGTTCGTGAAATGGCCGAGGAGTCATCTCAGAGCGAAATGCGAGGAGGAAATGCTCCTGGGAAGAAATTAAGTGGCAGGAGGGGGGAAGAATGACCATATTAGCAGCTTGGTGGATGCATGGCTAAGTGTTTTGGTGATGTTGTGATTCAATATCCAGTGTGAGTTTAGGTTTTGTGTTTGGGGTCAGTTTTTGGAAGCAGCTGTTTGGTGTTTATGTTCTGTCTCCAGGCGTTATGCTGCAAGTTTGGCTGTGTGATCTATGTCAGTTTTAGGTGTTATTACATATACAATTGACAATTCACATATTATTGCTTATTTGCTGAATAAAAAATAATGAATCACCCGGTTTCCACATTGCATGTCATCATTTCAAAAAATGAAATAAGGTTATTAGCGATCATTCCATGTCAACTAAGCACGTCAGCTCGTGGCCTTCTTCACCCAGTGTATCGTATTTCCAGATGGTGTGGGGGTGTCATCTCCACCACGGCAACCCACACCTCCAACGTCACCTCCACGCAATGCCTCGCCGGAAAAACAGAGCACGCCTCCTCCACCCCCGCTCCACGCAGAAGCCCTACTCCGCCACCACCATCTCAAACAAAAACAAACCCCCCTAGGAAAACCACACCTCCACCATCTCCTCCAAGGAAGAAGCTCGATAGCAGAAAGGGTCCTCCACCCGCTCCCAAGAAGGCCTCCTCCAGCCGATCAACAAAGACAAAGAAACCTACAAAGAGGGCATATGATATGACGCCGGAGGAGAGTGACGCGGTCAGGAAAGCAGAATTGGCTGCACACTTCGCAAAAAAAAAAGCCAGAGCCAAAGAAGGAACCAATTGATCCAAAAGCGGTGGAACACTTCGCGACATGCCGTGCAAAGCCACTGCCTGTGCCGTCCAACTATGAACGGACAATACTAAAGGCTACACAGAAGAATAAATGTGGTCAGGCGGCGGCGGGAAAGAACAAGAGAGACCAAGATCAGGAGAACCTCGAGAAATTTATGAAGGGTGTAGGACTCAGTTCCACAGCTGTAGCTCTTGGATTAACAGATGATCTCCCAAAGGCAAAGGTCAAATGGCAATATAAGTTGGGTCGGGAGCTGATTGACCCTAATGAGATAAAGGATCTGCCAACCAAGATGTGGCAATTTCACGAATGGTACATGACAGAGTCCGCTCAAGGAAGAGCGATGTTCCCCCTCCGTTTCAAACAAGATGATTTTTATCGCGGGGACAACAGCATATGGCTCGAATTCGATGACTTCTACAATATTTACCATGCCGACTCCATCAACGTGTCTCTCATGAGTTCTTTGGTGCTGTAAGTGCCAAGCTCATACCTTTACCGTGTGCTTCCTCGTATAATAAAATTGCAACTCTTAAACTTATACCTTTCTATGTAGAATGGAGATACAAAGATGTAGAAAAGAGAACATCTTCAACGTGGGCTTCATCGACCCAGAGATTGTTAACGAGTACGTCTTTGGATTGAGAAATGGCCGAAAGGATGTTGAAGATTACATTCTCGATGCATTCTTGGGACAGCACTACAAACCGTACATACTTCTGCCCTTCAACTTCGGGTACGTATATATACAACCTCTCGTTCTTATATTTTCCAAGGCATTGATAATACTACTAGCTAGTTACATATATGTTGCAATACATATATGAATAGGTATCACTGGATCCTTCTTGTCATCAAGCTTGATAGCAGCCAGATCGTTGTTCAAGACTCAAACAGGACTCCGGTGGACCAATATCAATATATCATTGACACCCTAAACAGATATATAGCAATATACGATAGTTTTAATTCCTTATTATATATGTTGAAATACCTTGCTAATTCAACTCGATAATTACTACTCATAATAACGCATCACAGGGGCATTCGCAAGGTTCCGAAGAAGCAACAAGGAGATTTCGAGAACGAATTTGATGTACAAATAAGCACTCGAGCACGATTAAAGAATATTAATATGCCGTAACAGTTTTTCATCCCAATAATAATTGTTTTCTCAAATTTCATCGCAGTTCTACTGACTGACGGAAGGAAACAACTTATGTGGCTATTATGTGTGCCACTATATGCAAACTATTACCCACGGCGATGTGCCGACAACCAACGCCGAGGTAGTGTGAACATGTCAATTTCTTAGTACTTAATTACACTTTAATTACATGTCCAGAGATTTATTTACTTCCCACTTTGTTAGCCCAACATCGATGAGCAGCGTGATCCCGCCGACCGGTTAAAGCAATCCAAGAACAACTTATCGGCTTTATTGTCGCATTTAGATTGTATCCCCAAAGGCGAGTTCCATAAATGGTTTGAGACCTTGTCCTCAAATAAGGACAAGTGAACTCGACGACATCAACGTCGACCAAGGGCACAAAGAGCGACGCATGCAAGAAATGAGCTCAAGATTCACCCCTTTTATTCTTTGAAACTTGTAAAAGTGACTTATTATTTCATGTGTTCATCCTTGTTCATTTTTAGTCTAGCTATTAAGTTCAGATCATGTAAAAGAACCGTAATTATCTTAATGACTACGCATGAATAATATATATTTAATTATTGTGTAAAAAACTCACGTAGTTCTATATATTTTAATTGTCAAAATCTATATCAAAATAAAACCCTCTAAAAACATATTCTATATTGAATATAATCAGGATGTGAACTGATCGTGCATCAACGTCGACCAAGGATATAAAGAGCGACGATGCAAGAATTGAGCTCAAGATTCGCCTTTTTATTCTTTGAAACTTGTAAAAGTAGCTTATTATTTCATGTGTTCATCAACTTGACCATTTTTTAGTCTATTAAGTTCGTATTTTTCTGTAAATGAACCTGTAATTATCTGAATGAGTACGCATGAATAATATTTATTTAATTGTGTCAAAAAACTCTTGTAGTTCTATTTATTTTAATTATCAAAATCTATATCAAAAACCCCTCTGAAAACATATTCTATATTGAATATAATGAAAACGCTGTGCTGTCAGTCTCTTCACAAGTGCAAATATGATCAGTGCATGCAGGAAGATATCCATCCATCGCCTAAAAAAGTGAGTACTCCCTGACAAAATAGTATTCAAATATGAATAGAGAAGGCAAAGTGCTTTCATCAATTGCTTCTAGATCTTATGGTTCAAAATTTGATTACTACTCCCTCCAGTTTACAAAAAACTTATCGGTTTAGGATATATGCAGTCAAACTATTGAAACTTTAGCTAACGATATCTTTTAAATATTTAGATCAGTTGCATGAAAATCATATGAGTGGATTCTTCTTGAAACGTACTTTCATAATATTACAATTTTATTAGATTTTTTAAATATATTACAATAGAAATTAGTGGTCAAAATTGAGTTTTGAAGACCGTATCAATATCCAAATTAAACAAGGCAACGTATCCGGTGCACACAGGCCTTCTTGTGCACACACGTACACAGTCCATCTGGACCTTCCGCCTCAGATCCAATGCTCAGCGCCCAATTTGCAAAAAACACCCCGCCGGTCACCCCCCTTTCGGCTCGTTTCCACGTGACTCGTTTGCCCATAGCGCCTCGGCTCGCCCGCTCTATTCTTCCTCGCGCCTCCGGCCCTCCGCGCACAAGCCAGTTCGCCTCCAGCCCGACTCATCACCAGGCGCCTCCCCGAATCCACTGAATTTCACCGCACAAGACAATGGAGGCACCTTCCACCCATCCCCAACAGTCTTCGCGTCCTCCTCCGACGATGTCCAGTTCAGCGTCCGACAACATCCCCCTGCCCAAGTCGGCATCCTGCTCGCCCAGTCAATCACAGAAGAAGTCGGAATGAGGACTCCCCAAAGAAAATCTAGCATCCCTCTCTTGGTGAGTGCATGATTGGTATTGTTGTGTTCATAAGAATTTGTTTCTGTCACTCCAAATAATTTTTTTATTTTGTGGTACTGTAGTGTTCATCGTTTATACCTGATTGCGATGACAGCTTGAAGCCCGTTGTAGGGATGTCGTTTGAAAATATGGAAGTTGAGCTGGAGTTCTACAAGACTTATGCACATAAAGTTGGTTTTTTGCGTATGACACAATGAAGAAAGAAAATGATGTTGTTCAATGCAAGCGGTTTATGTGCTCAAGGCAAGGATACAAGATAGACAAAGGTAAAGGAAAAGTTGATCCCTCTCATCAAAAGAATGTGGCTGAAACAAGATGTGGATGTGATGCTCATATCTATATCAAGTTGTGTAGTGATAACACATACAAAATATCTTCTATGATTGAGCATCATAATCATGCTTTCGTCTCACCAAATAAGATACATTTGATTAGATCAAACCGTGTGGTCAGTGAGAGAGCAAAGCAAACACTATTTACATGTCACAAGGCAAGTATTGGCACCTCGCAAGCATATAGGCTCCTTCATGTTAGTGAGGGTGGGTCTAAGAATGTTGGATGCACTAGACGGGACATACAAAACTACTACCGCGGTCTTAGGCAAAGAATCAAGGATGCGGATGCTCAAATGTTTGTTGCACAAGTTGAGAGAAAGAAGGAGGTTAATCCAACATTTTTCTATGACTTTGACGTCAACGAACAGGGTAGGCTGATGAGGGTGTTTTGGGTTGTGTAATGCCCCAATTTTTGTTTTTCTTGCAATTAAGTGGTATTTTGAATTTTGAGAATTTTTGGAATTTATTTGGATTTAATTTGAGTTAAGCTATTTACTTAATTAACTAAATGTTGGAAAAGTTTAAATAAATTTTTGTTGCAAATATTTTATTTGAGTCCCAAATATCCTAAAATATTTTTGAGAATTTTTCCAGAATTTTTTCGATATTTTTAATGCCCCAAATGAATTATTTGATTTTCGGGAATTATTTTTATTCAAAAAGAATTAAAATCCGAATGAGCAGTTGTTGGGTCGAACACCGTGTGCCCATTTCGAAAACCCTAACGCCGCCACGCGGCGATCCGGATCCAAGGGCTCGCAGCAAGCCACGTCGCCACGTGCATCGCACCGCTGGATCAGGTTGGATCGAATGGACACCGTCGCGCCACATTGCCTCTCCGTATCGCCGCCGGACTCCGCCGCCGCCACGGAGTCCTCCGCGAATTTCGCAACGGCACGGACGCCTAGAGCCCCTATTTAAGGCGCCGTCGCCTCTCCTGTGTTCCTCGGTTTGCGCCGCATTCAGCCATACACTTCACACCGCCCGAGACGCCGCCACTTCGCCGCATGACCTCGCCGAAGCTAGCCGAGCCCTCCGCCGTCGTTTTTGCTTCGTCCCGTCGCCGCCGGTCATCCTCCGCCGTTGCAGTCAGTCCCTTGGAGCTCATTCCGTCAAGCCGCGTCGGGAGCACTACTTCATCACGCCGGAGGAGCACGGGAACGCCGTCGGCCACGTCGTCGTCTTCGTCTCTGGCGTCCTCGAGCCGCCGCACCATCACCGGAGCCGCGAACTTCACCAGCCGCACGATCCGAATCCAACGCTTCAGGTGAGTCCACGTCGCTGTTGCCTGTGCCGTAGATCCGAGTTAACCTAGGCCGTTAGATCAAGATCTAAGGACCCAGATTAAACCTAGACTCTAGATCTAGATTCATTTGTAGTCGTTGGATCTCAATCGAATGGCTTAGATCGCATTGCATAGGAATTAACCTAGATTAGATGTGGGCCGTTAGATCAGTATCTTGTGCTCCGGATTTCGCCGCGTCATCCCGTAACAGTAAACCCCATCTCTAAATCTCAGCTATTAGATTAAAATCTAAAGGCTTAGATTGAATTGTGTACACCCGTTTTGGTCTCGCTGTAGCCGTCCGATCGGGAACCGACAGCGTGGATTAAAGCCACGCGTCGCACACCGGGTCATGCTCTGATGCATCTCACCCGCGCGTGTTGGGTTGATCTGTGCCATTGAATTTGAACCGAACGGTTCGGATCGCGCCGAAGCCGAGCCAGTCCGTGCGCGCCACGTGTCACTGAGGGATTCGATCGGCCACGTGATCTCGGTCGTCCGTTTAAACGGACGGACCCGATTGAATCTGGCGCACGAATCCTAAAGCATCGTACTGTGGGCGTGACGTCATCAGTGACGTCATGCTGACGTCACGGTGGGTCCCACCTGTCAGTGGGTTGACCGAGTCGTGCTGATGTCATGCTGACATCATAATTAGATTTTCCTTTATAAAAACAATTCATAGAAATTCATTTCGGTGCAGACGTCAGCAGATGCCATGATGATGTCATATTTCCGTATTTCCCGTATAAAAATAAATATGGAAAATCGATTTATTCTTTTTAATTTATTTTCAAACTTCAATTGGCTATAACTTTCGTGTTTTAACTATGATTTGAGTGATTCCAATTTCTATAAATTTGTAAAATCAAGCTCTTTCTGTTTATGAATTTTATTTGAATTTTAGACTTGAGTTGCTCTCTGTTTTAGTTATTTATTGCTATTTATTTACGTTATGCGAGACGCCGAGGTGCCCGAAGGTTTCAAGGTGAAGTCTTGACCAGAGCAAGCTCAGAGCCGTAACCGAGATTTTTGAAGGTAAGTTTTTTTGACCATGTTGAACCTACCATAGCAAATTATTTTGATTTAAATTATTGCATGCTAATTTAGTATAAATGGTTTTGAATAAGTTCTGGGATTAGATAAATGCCTAGTTGTTGTACGCCACCTTGTCATATATAATTGTAGGCCATGATTTCCTTGTCACCCTAGGTTGTGGACTAATAGTTGGACATAAATAATTTGCCAACAGGGGTTGAGTAGACCGTAAGTAATATGCTTAGCCCTGCCACGTAGATATCTCATGATTTTGGAATATCAAAGTTAATGTTGACTTAATGAGATATGGAACGTGTTTTGTAAATGAGACATGTGTTATTGAGTTGATGATGGCACGTGGTGCAATGGTAAAGAACTGGGGTGGGAAAATGATTTAGACTGGGGCAAGTGGCAAGATTGTTCTGGTGGGCCAAGAGTGGCAACTGGGCGGTCGTATTTTGTTTTTATTGGTTTTGGATACTTGAGATCACACTTGGTTAGTCTTGCCTGGTCAATTAAGGACTTAACCTTGCAAGCCTTCGAATTGAGTCTTTCATACAACCACAAGTTCCGGTATGGGACGGACCTAGCTGAATAAACTGTGAAATCTATTCATTAGTACTTTCGTGGTGGTGTGGGGCCCGGAGGAGCGGGTGAGAACTCACATGGCACAAGAGGGGGGCCCTGGGTGTGGTAACCAGTCCCTCCAGTGTTGAAACCTTAGCGGGCAGTACTGGGTTTAGACGGATCTTTGGAAAGGCTTTCTTACGGTTACTTGCCTAGGTGGCATTTGACTGTATCTTGTGGGTGAAGTGTATAACCTCTGCAGAGTGTACAATCTATTCGAATAGCCGTGCTCACGGTATTGAGCATCGCTCGGTGATTACAGTCAAGGGTTAGACTTTCATGAAAATAACATGATTATGGAAAATGCTTGGGATGGAAGTGATGAAATTGACTTAAGATGGAAAATGGTTTACGATTGAAATATTTGCGAAAGTTACTATCCTTACTATTGCTTTACTGCTTTGCAATCTATTACTGTTTATCTTGAATGTTGTAGTGCAAATGAACTTTAGCCTATCCTTTGTACTGAGCCATGCATGTAGAATATTATAATTGCATTATGTGCATGACTTGTGAGTGCTCAAAGTACTCACCCTTGCAACAACACAACCTTTGGCAGATGAGGATGATCCACTCTTTTGGTGAGCGCACTGGAGGGTACGCCGCGGAGCTATGGCGTATGATGCAGCTGATGGGAGGTTACGACAGGCTGATCTACCGGGGGACCACTGTAGTGCAGGCAGGACTGGATATTGCCTAGGATGTCACAATCACGGTCTACTCTCGGGAGAGGGTGAGGGTGAGTCGTCCCATCTGCATCACTGCCAGGAGGTCGTCATTTGATGCCGGGATCCCGGAGACATCGTGTCTGGCGATGAGGCAGATTGCTCGTACCTACCCCAGGGAGTTGGAAGGCACAGTGTTTCGTCACCATCCGCGCCAAGACAATCGCTACAACCGGCAGCCCATAGAAGAGGAGGATGCCACGATCACCCACCTGGCGAGGTATGTCATCGCTTAAGAGGATGCTATCGATGAGACGGTCCAGGAGCTGCAGAGGTCTCGTGACGAGTTCACGGAGGTGAAGACTCATCTGCTGCAGACTTGCGAGTACTTGGCTCACTCAATCCAGAGGATTAGGGAGCTGGAGACAACGTTGTACGGACCTGAGCCGGAGCCAGTGTTGGAGCTGCACGACCCAGAACCGGAGGAGCCACAGTAGGAGCCGCAGCCAGAGCCGGAACCCGAACCAGAGCCAAAGCCAGTGGAAGTTGAGCCCGAGCGGGAGGAGTAGGAGGCGCATCCAGCTGCAGGTCGTTGGGATCAGTTTGTACCAGCGCCAGCGCACCCGTCGGTGTATCCGCTGGGAAGTTCTCGTGGAGGATGGCTCGAGGAGTGAGCGTTAGGATTAGCAGTTGAGACTCCTGCGTTGAGTCGTCATGAAATAAGAGTCACCCTTATAGGCATTAGACTCTAGAGTGTTGGTTTGAATTACTTCTTTCATGCTTGTGAGTGAACGGTATGCGTTGCATGGTCCTTAGGCATTGTGAGCAACCATACCTTGATATTAATAAAGTAATAAAGTTGGATTTTGTGCTACACCTTTGACCCCGCATAAGTACTCTACTACTTGTCTATTCTTATTTCCCTCTCATCTCTAAACCCTTGGAGCAATCGGCAGATGGTGAACACTCGAGGAAACCAGGGACGAAATGGAAGTGGATCACACTCAGCTGGAAACATTGGAGATAACAGAGGACAAGGACCCCAACCAGCACCTCCAGTTGATATGCAGAACTTTGGAGCCTTTCTTGCTGCATAGACTCAGTTAATGCATGCCATGATGCAGCAGATGCAGCAGGTCACCGCCCAAGCCGCCGCCAACCAGGCTAATCAAGTTAACCCAGCGCAGCACCCACACTCGAGGTTGTCAGAGTTCATGAGGACTCGTCCGCCCACATTCTCTGGGAATGCTAATCTATTGGAGGCGGATGATTGGCTGAGAACGATTGAGAGGAAGTTGCACATCACTCAGTGCGAAGGGAATGAGATAGTACTGTATGCCTCTCATCAGTTAGAGGGAACTACAACTGAATGGTGGGAAAACTTCTGCGCTGCTCATGAGCACCCACAGGACATCAGCTGGGAGGAGTTCACGATTGCTTTCCGTCATTACCATGTGCCCGAAGGCATAATGGAGCTGAAAAAGGAGGAGTTCAGGGCACTAAAGCAGGGAAACCAATCGGTGTCTGAGTATCTAAATAAGTTCACATTAGCTTGGCACGCTTACGCTTTTCGAGGACGAGTAACGACAAGGCCAGCGACCACGTTTTATGAAGGGACTGAATTCGAGACTGCAGGTGGGACTCATAACCCACACCTTTCCTGATTTCTAAGAGCTAGTGAACAAGGCGCTGATATTGGAGGACAAGCCAAGGAGCTGGAGGACAATCGGAAGTGCAGGATGGCACAGTAGGGAGCACGTCAAGGAGCACAGCGTTTGAGGGTTGCACCGAACCAGTTCTTCAGGTTTCAGCCAAGGAATGTGATGACGACACCGCCGCTAGTACCGAGACCAGCCGGGTAGGGTTATCGGACCACCGACCAACCGGGAACACATTGCAGGGAGCAGTGGCCGGCGCTAAACGTTGTTTCGCTCGCAATGAGCAGGCACTTTGCCAACTACTGCCCTAAGAAAGGAGGAGGAGTGACACCCATTCGCTTCAACCTCGGGACTACTCCAACCAAGACACCTGCGCTAGGAGCAAGCCGTGGAGCTGCACAATTTGGAGCTGCAACACAGACCGTGGTGAGAGGCAGAGTTAATCATGTCACCGCAGATGCAGTGCAGAATACGTCGGACGTCGTACTGGGTAAGTTACTTGTTAACTCAGTACCTGCAACATTTTTATTTGATTCTGGAGCTTCGCATTCGTTTATATCTCGGGTTTTTGCTATGAACAATGGGTTGAAAATGGTGAACCTTAGGCATGTATTGCTAGTGCAATCCCCGGGATCAGAACTCCGATCTGATGTAGGATGTTCTGGAGTAAAGTTGCTTATAGACGGAACAGAGTTCCTAGCAAACCTAGTGGTGTTAGATACCCAAACCCTAGATGCTATTTTGGGAATGGACTGGTTGTCCAAGCACAAGGTCGTATTAGACTATGGACGAAGAGTCATATCAGTCGAGAGTTCTTTTGGGAGAAGAATAGAGTTTCAAGCAACTGCCATTCGGGATGGACAATTGATGGTCAACAATGTGAAGGCAGACAGCATAGAAGATGTTCCAGTTGTCAGTGAGTACCCGGACGTATTTCCTGAGGATCTACCTGGTATGCCACCAGACAGGGACATAGAGTTTGTGATCGAGTTAGTACCTGGAACAGCCCCGATAGCTAAGAGACCTTATCGGATGTCAACCGATGAGCTGGTAGAAAGGATGAAGCAGATTGAGGAGCTGATGGATAAAGGATTTATCAGACCTAGTTCGTCACCATGGGGAGCGCTGGTTCTGTTTGTTAAGAAGAAGGACGGAAGTTATCGGATGTGTGTGGATTACCGAGCACTGAATGAGGTCACTATAAAGAATAAGTATCCGCTACCCAGGATCGATGATCTGTTCGACCAGTTGAGAGGAGCCGGAGTTTTCTCCTAGATCGACCTGCGATCAGGATATCACCAGCTGAAGATTCGACCAAAGGATGTGCCGAAGACTGCATTTTCATCAAGATATGGACATTACGAGTTTACAGTTATGTCCTTTGGTCTGACAAATGCACCTGCATATTTCATGAACATGATGAATAAGGTATTCATGGAGTACCTGGATAAGTTTGTCATTGTGTTTATAGATGACATTCTAGTCTACTCCAAGACAAGAGAAGAGCATGCGAAACATCTGAGGCTAGTGCTAGAAAAGCTAAGAGAACAACAGCTTTTCGCTATGTTTAGTAAGTGTGATTTCCAGAAGAACAAGGTGGAATTTCTTGGACATGTGATGGCCTCCGAAGGAGTCGCAGTTGACCGAAGCAAGGTGGAAGCAGTGTTGCATTGGGAGCTACCCAAGACGGTGACCCAGATCCGTAGTTTCCTTGGAATGGCCGGTTATTACCGCCGATTTATTGAAGGATTCTCAACGATTGCGAGACCTCTTACGCAATTGTTGAAAAAGGAGAAGAAGTTTGCATGGACGCCGGAATGCGAGCGGAGTTTTCAGGAACTAAAGAAATGTTTGACAACAGCACCAGTGTTAGTGTTACCAGATATAAGCCAAAGCTTTGATATATACTGTGATGCATCGCGTCAAGGATTAGGATGCGTGCTAATGCAGAACAGAAAGGTCGTCGCATATGCATCGAGACAGTTGAGTCCGCATGAGGAGAACTATCCGACGCATGACCTGGAATTAGCAGCCGTAGTGCATGCCTTGAAGTTATGGCGGCACTATCTGATTGGGAATAGATGTGAGGTGTACACGGACCATAAGAGTCTTAAGTATATCTTCACTCAATCGGAGTTGAATATGAGGCAAAGGAGGTGGTTGGAACTAATTAAGGACTATAATCTGGGGATTCATTATCACCCAGGGAAGGCAAACGTGGTGGCTGATGCTTTAAGTCAGAAGAGCCACGCTGTGAACATGTTGGTGGAAGAAAGTCAGGTTGAGTTATGCAAGGAATTTCAGAAGATGAGGTTGGAAGTTGTACCTAAAGGATTTTTAGCCGCTCTAGAGGTGAAGCCTACCCTGGAAGATCAGATTCGTGAAGGCCAGAAGGATGACGTCAAGATTCAGAGGATCAAGTCCAAAATGGAGGACGGCAAGGCGAAGGATTTCAAGCTGGACGAGCAAGGTACATTGAGGATCAAGAATCGCATTTGCGTACCGCACAAGAAGGAGCTAAAACAGTTGATTCTGGAAGAAGCCCATGACTCCAAGTATTCTATTCATCCGGGAAGCGCCAAGATGTATCAAGATTTGAAGGAGAGATTTTGGTGGCCGAGCATGAAGCGTGAAGTTGCAGAGCATGTTGCGTTGTGCGACATATGCCAAAGAGTCAAAGCAATGCATCAGAGGCCAGCGGGATTGTTGCAGCCACTGAAGATACCCGAGTGGAAATGGGAGGAAATGGGAATGGACTTTATTACCGGTTTACCGAGGACTCAGAAAGGGTATGACTCCATATGGGTTATAGTGGACCGTTTGACGAAGGTCGCTCATTTCATACCAGTAAAGACTACCTATTCAGGAGACCGCTTAGCAGATCTGTATATGTCAAGAATTGTATGTCTACATGGAGTTCCAAAGAAAATCATGTCGGACAGAGGTACCCAGTTTACCTCAAGATTTTGGGATAAGTTGCATGAGGCCCTAGGGACCCGTCTGAACTTTAGCACAGCTTATCACCCGCAGACGGATGGACAAACGGAAAGGGTTAACCAGATTCTGGAGGACATGTTGAGAGCATGTGCATTGGCTTATACGACCTCATGGGACAAGTGCTTGCCGTACGCCGAGTTCAGCTACAACAATAGCTACCAGGCAAGTTTGCAGATGTCGCCTTTTGAAGCGCTATATGGGAGATCCTGTCGAACGCCGTTAAATTGGAATGAGACCGGAGAACGTTGTGTGTTCGGGCCGGATATTCTCAGAGAGGCTGAAGAACAGATAGCCATGATCAGGGAAAGGTTGAGGATTACACAATCGAGACAAAAAAGTTACGCCGATAATCGCCGTAGGGAGTTGAGCTTTGAGCCGGAAGATTTTGTGTATGTCAGGGTTACCCCACTCAAAGGAGTTAAGAGGTTCCACACTAAAGGGAAGCTAGCGCCAAGATATGTTGGCCCATTCAAGATCCTAAGTCGTAGAGGCGAAGTAGCGTATCAGCTGGAGTTACCGCAGTCTCTAGCGGGAGTGCATGATGTGTTCCATGTGTCGCAATTAAAGAAGTGTCTTCGAGTGCCGGAAGAGCAGATGTCGTTGGAGTCGGTCGAGCTGCAGGACTTACAAGGAGTACCCAGTGAAGATCTTGGACACAATGGATCGAGAGACGAGAAATAAATCGACTCGCTTCTGCAGAGTTCAGTGGAGCAACCATTCAGAAAATGAAGCAACTTGGGAGCGTGAAGAGGACCTGAAGAAGGAATTCCCTAACCTATTCTTTAGTCAGCCCTAAATCTCAGGGTCGAGATTCCGTTAAGGGGGGGGAGGTTTGTAACACCCCAATTTTTGTTTTTCTTGCAATTAAGTGGTATTTTGAATTTTTGAGAATTTTTGGAATTTATTAGGATTTAATTTGAGTTAAGCTATTTACTTAACTAACTGAATGTTGGAAAAGTTTAAATAAAGTTTTGTTGCAAATATTTTATTTGAGTCCCAAATATCCTAAAATATTTTTGAGAATTTTTCCAGAATTTTTTCGATATTTTTAATGCCCCAAATGAATTATTTGATTTTCAGGAATTATTTTTATTCGAAAAAGAATTAAAATCCGAATGAACAGTGTTGGGCCGAATACTATGCGGCCCATTTCAGAAAACCCTAATGCCGCCGCCGTGCGATCCTGATCCAAGGGCTCGCAGCAAGCCACGTCGCCACGTGCATCGCACCGTTGGATCTAGTTGGATCGGATGGACACCGTCGCGCCACGTCACCTCTCCGAATCGCCGCCGGACTCCGCCGCCGCCACGGACTCCTCCGCGAATTTCGCAACGGCACGGACGCCTAGAGCCCCAATTTAATGCGCCGTCGCCTCTCCTGTGTTCCTCGGTTTGCGCCGCATCCAGCCGTACACTTCACACCGCTCGAGACGCCACCACTTCGCCGCACGACCTCGCCGAAGCTAGCCGAGCCCTCCATCGTCGTTTTTGCTTCATCCCGTCGCCGCTGGTCATCCTCCGCCGTTGCCGTCGGTCCCTTGGAGCTCATTCCGTCAAGCCGCGTCAGGAGCACTACTTCATCACGCCGGAGGAGCACGGGAGCACCGTTGGCCACGTTGTCGTCTTCGTCTCCGGCGTCCTCGAGCCGCCGCACCATCACCGGAGCCGCGAACTTCACCAGCCGCACGATCTGGATCCAACGCTTCGGGTGAGTCCACGTCGCTGTTGCCTGTGCTGTAGATCCGAGTTAACCTAGGCCATTAGATCAAGATCTAAGGACCCAGATTAAACCTAGACTCTAGATCTAGATTCATTTGTAGTCGTTGGATCTCAATCGAATGGCTCAGATCGCATTGCATAGGAATTAACCTAGATTAGATGTGGGCCGTTAGATCAGTATCCTGTGCTCCGGATTTCACCGCGTCATCCCGTAACAGTAAACCCCATCTCTAATTCTCAGCCGTTGGATTAAAATCTAAAGGCTTAGATTGAATTGTGTACACCCGTTTAGGTCTCGCCGTAGCTGTCCGATCGGGAACCGACGGCATGGATTGAAGCCACGCATCACACGCCGAGTCATGCCCTGATGTATCTCACTCACGCGTGTTGGGTTGATCTGTGCCGTTGAATTTGAACCGAACGGTTCGGATCGGCAAACCGATTCGTCTTAGCGCGCGCGTGTCACCGAGGGATTCGATCGGCCACGTGATCTCGGCTGTCCGTTTAAACGGACGGACCCGATTGAATCTAGCGCACGAATCCTAAAGCATCGTACTGTGGGCGTGACGTCATCAGTGACGTCATGCTGACGTCACGGTGGGTCCCACCTGTCAGTGGGTTGACCGAGTTGTGCTGACGTTATAATTAGATTTTCCTTTATAAAAATAATTTGTAGAAATTCATTTTGGTGCTGACGTTAGCAGAGGCCATGATGACGTCATATTTCCGTATTTCCCGTATAAAAATAAATATGGAAAATCGATTTATTCTTTTTAATTTATTTTCAAACTTCAATTGGCTATAACTTTCGCGTTTTAACTCCGATTTGAGTGATTCCAATTTCTATAATTTTGTAAAATCAAGCTCTTTCTATTTATGAATTTTATTTGAATTTTAGACTTGAGTTCCTCTCTGTTTTAGTTCTTTATTGCTATTTATTTACGTTACGCATAGACGTCGAGGTGCCCGAAGGTTTCGAAGGCGAAGTCTTGACCCAGGAGCAAGCTCAGGAACTAGAACCAGTACTTTTTGAAGGCAAGTTGTGTTTGACCATGTTGAACCTACCATAGCAAATTATTTTGATTTAAATTATTGCATGCTAATTTAGTATAAATGGTTTTGAATAAGTTCTGGGATTAGATAAATGCCTAGTTGTTGTATGCCACCTTGTCATATATAATTGTAGGCCATGATTGCCTTGTCACCCTAGGTTGTGGACTAATAGTTGGACATAAATAATTTGCCAACAGGGGTTGAGTAGACCATAAGTAATATGCTTAGCCCTGCCACGTAGATATCTCATGATTTCAGAATATCAAAGTTAATGTTGACTTAATGAGATATGGAACGTGTTTTGTAAATGAGACATGTGTTATTGAGTTGATGATGGCACGTGGTGCAATGGTAAAGAACTGGGGTGGGAAAATGATTTAGACTGGGGCAAGTGGCAAGATTGTTCTGGTGGGCCAAGAGTGGCAACTGGGTAGTTGTATTTGGTTTTTATTGGTTTTGGATACTTGAGATCACACTTGGTTAGTCTTGCCCGGTCAATTAAGGACTTAACCTTGCAAGCCTTTGAACTGAGTCTTTCATACAACCACAAGTTCCGGTATGGGACGGACCTAACTGAGTAAACTGTGAAATCTATTCATTAGTACTGTCGTGGTTGTGTGGGGCCCAAAGGAGCGGATGAGAACTCACATGGTGCAAGAGGGGGGCCCTGGGTGTGGTAACCAGTCCCTCCAGTGTTGAAACCTTAGCGGGCAGTACTGGGTTTAGACGGATCTTTGGAAAGGCTTTCTTACGGTTACTTGCCTTGGTGGCATTTGACTGTATCTTGTGGGTAAAGTGTATAACCTCTGCAGAGTGTACAACCCATTCGAATAGCCGTGCTCACGGTATTGAGCACCGCTCGGTGATTACAGTCAAGGGTTAGACTTTCATGAAAATAACATGATTATGGAAAATGCTTGGGATGGAAGTGATGAAATTGACTTAAGATGGAAAATGGTTTACGATTGAAATATTTGCGAAAGTTACTATCCTTACTATTGCTTTACTGCTTTGCAATCTATTACTGTTTATCTTGAATGCTATAGTGCAAATGAACCTTAGCCTATCCTTTGTACTGAGCCATGCATGTAGAATATTAGAATTGCATTCTGTGCATGACTTGCTGAGTGCTCAAAGTACTCACCCTTGCAACAACACAACCTCAGTTGAAGAAGAAGCAACCCCTGCTCTGGAGGAGGAGTTTCAGGAGGAGCCGACGAACTAGGGAGCGAGCCCAGTCAGTTGCCTGTGGCAAATTGGTTGGCGCCACGAGTCTATTTTATTTCCGCTGCACTTGGTTATTTAATAAGTCTTCGCCCTGCGAGGCGTACGTTTGTAACTCGGCCATAAGGTCGAGCAACCAGTTTGATTATTTAATTAAAGTACTTTACTATTTCGTTGGATATGACTGTGATATGTACCAATGTTGAGACTGTGTGCATTAGCGTGATCCTGGACTAGTGCTGAATACACAGAGGGTCCGAATTTGCATATTCGGGTCCCGACAGGTTGATACTATAAGTAGAAAAAATTATAAACATTTTGGAGATGTAGTATCATTCGATTCCACATATACTACTAACCAATATAACATGATATTTGCTCCTTTTACTGGAGTGAATCATCATTTGCAGAGTGTATTTTTCGGTGCTGTATTCTTGTCAAATGAGAAGGTTGAGTCATATGAATGGTTGTTTCGAACTTTCTTATAGCAATGGGAGGACAAGCGCCGAGACTGATCGTAACTGATGATGTTGCTAGCATGAAAGCCGCTATTAATAAAATTTTACCTGAAACAGTTCATAGACTTTGCATGTGGCATATCATGGAAAAAGTGCCCGAGAAGATTGGCCCTTCCATTAGAGATGACTCTCACTTTTGGACAAGATTAAATTCATGTGTTTGGGGCTCCGAGACCGGTGAAGAATTTGAGACACAATGGAATTCTATCATATTTGACTTTGACCTTAGGGGAATGACTGGTTGGCTAAAAGGTATCGCATTCGTGATTCATGGATTCCAGCATATTTCTTGGACATACCTCTTGCAGGCATTATTAGGACCACCTCAAGATCAGAGAGTGCAAACTCATTTTTTAACTGTTTCATTCATCGCAAGTTGTCTTTTGTTGAGTTTTGGCATAGATTTGACACGATCTTGGAATTCCAACGACAAGAGGAGCTCAAAGCTGATAACACTAGTTTACATACTACACCACATTTATTGACTCCATGGTTTGTGGAGAAACAGGGTAGTATATTGTTCACCCACGAGGTGTTCAAAAAATATCAAGAAGAGGTGGTAGCTGCGAGAGATTGTTGTTCTGTTTTGGGAATTATACAGGCCGAGGGAAGAAAAGTTGTGACTATCAGCGATGAGTCTAAAAAAGATAGGGAGGTTATTTGGCACACATCAGAAATGTTTGCAAATTGTTCATGTAAGTTGTTTGAGTCGAAAGGTATTCCATGCCGGCATATTATATTAGTGCTAAGAGGTGAAAAACTTAATGAGCTACCGATGGCCTACATTATGAAACGATGGGAGAAAAAGTGCAAAAGGTAATTTTTTTTGTCCTTACATTTAGTTATCTAGTACTTAACTAACGTTCTTTTTTTCATACAGGGAAAGTGTCTATGATGAAGAAGGGAATCTACTAGACGATAAGCCCATTGACCCTTCAGAGGTAGCAACAAGAAAAATGATTTCGACTGTACGCAACAAGATGGAAGATTTAATTCAACGGGCAAAGCACTCTAAGGAAGGAATGGACTTGTTAGTTTCAAGTGTGTTCAACATGGAGGCTCCTCTACAACAGATAGTCCCTAAAATGTCACAAACTAGACAAGATGAGTACGAGGCTTTCATTGGTTGCAAAATCTTGGAGGAAGTTGGGATACATCCTCCAAATGATATTCATTCCAAGGGGAGAAGCAAAAGGATCAAGAGAGGCAAGGAAATAAAGGAGGCTAGTAAACGACGCAAAGAAAGGATGCCAAGACTGTGCAAGACTTGCAATCAAATAGCACTCCATGATGCTAGAAATTGTCCAAACAAATTATTCTAAGTAGATGGTGTAGGGACAGATTTTGATGCTCATTGTTGTCCAGTTAGAATTATTGCAAGGTTCAAACATTGTGTACTTTGATACATGGTGCCTCTCATTGAAATTATTCTTTTGGTATGTTCTGGAGCCAAAGGCTCTCTTTGTTTAGATTATTATCCTTTTGGTATGTCACTATTGTATCCAGATAGTAAATAGTCCAAAGAAATAACTGAGACGGTAAATAGTCACTGTCTTGTAATGCCACAGTTGGTAAAAGCAAACACATAGCTATGCAATGACAATCTTTTTGGGTTGGCATTCATAATTCACTAGCAAATGAGCTCCGTCTCATATTCACATAACCAACTCAGATAAACATACAAAAAATGAGAATGACAATCAAAAGAATGTTCACAATTCACTAGCAAATAAGCTCCGTCTCATATTCACATAACCAACTCAGATAAACATACAAAAAATGAGAATGACAATCTTCTCATGTTCACAATTCACTAGCAAGAATTTCAGATTGTCAAATAAGCTGTGACATTCATACAAAAATGACAATCATTTCAGATACATCTCAGATACAAAAATTACAATCAGTTTAGTTTCAAGCTTCTTCTTGTTGCAGCAAGAATTTCAGCTTCTTCGTCTTCTTTCTAGCAAGAATTTTAGCTTCTTAGATTTTGGTACAGCCCGAGAGGAGCACGTGCTGATAATTATAGGAGAAGCTTCACACAGCTGCATCATTGTAATTAAGATCTAGAACTTGTCTATGCCAACACCGTCCCTGACAACCTCGTAAGCATTGCGATTCCTGGTCATGCTCATGCCAGCACAAAAATGTACCTTGGTGGCCTCGGTCCTGATGACCGTCACCTTGGTCCAGATCAGGATCTTGGTCTTCAGGCCCTCGACTTCCGATAGCTTTCCCTTCTCAAGGTAGCCGGTCATGCAGGTGAAGAAGCGCAGGACTAAGGAATCCTTGTAGCCTACCTCGCAGGCTGATGCGATGTACACAGTTAGCTTCTTTGTCTCTTTGTTGAAGTCATAGTTGGTCGCGTTCTGGGGGAAGAGGCCTTTTGGGAGATCATATTCCTTGAGAAGTTCAGGCAGTGGTTTCTGCATCTTTCCTGCAACCAAACGGTATTTTACTCAGATGGGTAAACAAAGGAAGCAAAAGCATGTAATGGTGCTAGTTGAATAAGTAGAGATGGAATTGATTCACAATCACATTGCTCTAATAAGGTGTCGTCGTAAAATAGTAGTTGATTGGTCAATGAAGATAGCAATGTGAGAGGTTATTCACCTTCAAGACATTCAAACACATCACATTGTACTGTTATAATCCAAACAGACGCTGGCAACTACTACTTTTACTAAATTGGTCTCTAATCTCTAATTTTTTTTCTATTCACACTCGCATATACACCTTGAAAAATTAGAAATCAAAATTACCATCCGCAAGACTTTTACTAAATTGGTCTCTAATTTCTGTAGGCTAAACTAGAAATAACCATTTCAAGTGGAACATTTTTTTCTTCACATCCACCACAGATTCAAAATGTACAAGTGTTTATATGGAGAACATAGAAAAGAAAGCCTTGCATGCTGTACATTTTCTACTAGAATCAGCAAAGCTAACAGTGAGTACCTTACATTCTATTTTGTTGACCATCCATTTCACGAGGAAAGTCGTATCATTCTCTGGCTCAATGCACACAATTCAGCTGCCCTCTTATCTCCAAGAACAGTTCAAGGCACCATACAGGCATACAACAGATTCACAGCAGTCTAGAACTGAATTTCGCAAACAAATGCATAACCACCTCAAAAATGCACCAGATTCACAGCAATTCCCCCATTGATCCACTCCTCTGCATCCCCAAGAACCGTGTAGGCATATTAACAAGCATGTTGCGGGCACCAACGGATCAAGAAACGAACTGGCAAAAATAAACAGGGGGAGGGAAAGAAAAGTGGTGCCTGCTTGGAAGCAGAGGTTCTTGTGGAGGAAGTTAGCCTGCATGAAGAAGCTGGCGGAGCCCCTGGAAGAATCCATAGAAATAAAGACGGACGAGGAGAGGCGTTTCAGAGTTGGGAATCGAGACGAAACTGGTGGAGGTAGGGAATGCTTACTGCACGGCGTTGGTGAGGGAGGCGGTGGATTCGTGCTGACGGCGGTTTCGTGCTGGCAGCGGAATCGGCAGATTCGGGGAGGCGGTCTGGTGACGAGTCGGGCTGGTGACGATCACAAACGGTGAATGGTGCGGGCGACGACGCCTCCTCGTGCGAACTGGAGCGCGCCTCGCGCTAACCGGCGGCGATTGAGAGTCGAGGATGGTGCGGGCGAGCAATCCGTGGCGCCAACTTGTGCGGAGGCGTGAGCCCTAGGGCTGGAGGCGAACTGGCTTGTGCGCGGAGGGCCGGAGGCGTGAAGAAGAACAGAGCGGGCGAGCCGAGGCGCGATGGGCGAACGAGTCGCGTGGAAACGAGCCGAAAGGGGGGTGACCGGTGGCGTGTTTTTTGTAAATTGGGCGCTGAGCGTTGGATCTGAGGCAAAGGTCCAGATGGAACGCGTGTGCACAAGAAGGTCTGTGTGTTGCTATTAAACAATAATTATTTATGACCAGAGGGAGGATTCAGTGAGGCTATTCACAGTGCATTGTATCTTATCACAATATCCAAAATTGTCATGTCATATGATATTATAGAAGATACAATTATCCTAATGCATAGTATCATGGATTGTTTCTTAATCCTCACAAGATAATTAAATACTAGATGTGTATGAGAGTATGAATTGTGGGCCACTTAGATGATTCAAGTTTCAATATCTATGATTTCGTGCCCAAGTGATATCTTCCTCAAGATACAACTTTCTTCTCTCTCCTCTTAACTCTCTTGCCACATCATCAAAAATACTTATGTGACATGCATTAAATGGATATGTTACTATGTACTGGGAATAGCCTTAAGTACTCCCTAGCTAGACACCGTCCGCTGTAACCCTTAATTAATTACACTAATCGGCAACCTCAGCGTTCACACACGTAGCTTTTTATATAAAGTACGTAGCTAATATTCCATGGAATCAAGCACACACCAACCTGCATGAAAGAGACAAAATTACATTTATCAGATTTCTTTATACAGTATTTTTATGAAAGAATTCTTTATACAGTTAATACTAACAATAAAATATATATCAAGAAAATCTAACTTTTTACCACTTCTTTCGCCCTGAGCTTCTTTCTTTCGGTGCTCGACTATACGCATATTTTGTTTTCTGCTCTGCAAGAGAATGACGACAATCGTGGCTAGCCCTGATTCCTGCTACTTGTATGCATAGATATATATAGGAAGCTAGAATATTACACCTATAATACCGCTTGGGAATGCCGGGAGGAGAGGGTGGCCACGTGTCACTCTTGGTGTTTTTGCGTAAAACCCCCCACATTTTTTGAAATTGCAGATAGGTTCCTGTAGATTACGAATAGGTCATCCGCGATTTTTTGTGAGGGGAAGATTTTTTTTCTGAATCGCGTTTGAGTCCCTCGTGCACTGTTTTACGGAAAAGGAGTCCCGTTAGATTCAAATCGCGAGCAAGCCCTTTTCTAATTTTTCAGGATAGCGGATAGGTCCAAAAACGTAACAAACAGGCCCTTGCTCCTTACGTCTAGGTCCTTTCTCCGTTTTTCCCAGAAATTTTTTTTTGTCACTAGAAATATGTGTGCAGCTCTATCTCTAGACTCTTTCTCCGGCTCGATTTTCCAGCTCGATCTCTGGTATTTTTTTAAACATGTATTATTACTCGTGAACGCGTAGAGTGTTAAGCTCGACAAAAGAAGGTTGTCATCTCTGATAATTTTTCGCCGTTTTTCCTCTAGACTATTTTTCCACCTCGGTTTTTCGCCATTTTTCCTCTAGACTATTTTCCCACCTCGGTTTTCCAGCTCGGTCTCCAATGTTTTCAAAACAATTCGTCGAAAGAGATATTTCTACAAATCATGAACAAGTCCTTTCGCCAGTTATTTTGCAAAAAATACCCCGTAATTCCGCAGATTCAGCACGAGCGCCGGTTCTTTCGACACAATAGACTGGAATTACGTATTTTTTACAGAAAAATTTGGGTCAGATTTTTTCACCGGCGCGATATCGCGCGCAGCTCAGTCTGGTTTATACATATCTACTATATAATAGCGCCTGGGCTCGGAGGCCTCAACGCGCTGCCGTTATCACCGAGCTAATCACGCCTGGCATCCTATGGACACCGTAATCACCTTCTCCACACAATCAATGCTTCGCTTATGCGTATACTTACCTTAACACTTATATACATCTTTACAATCTTATCTACATTCCGTCCCTATTTTCACGTCCACACAGCACGACGTGCAATAGCACGCTACCATATCTAGTTATGATATATACAGAACCAACCCATTAGAATTCAATCAGGTAAAAAAAAAGAATTCAACGTACATGCATGCACTTTTAATGAGAACTTTCTTGTGCGACAAAACGTCTACTTACGTGGTGAGAACTGTCCCAACACACCTGCCACTGCATCAAGCCGTTCGTCTAGCTACCAATTGCTTACCTATTGAGTTGTATGTACCATCTAGTTTATCTAAAAGCTTAAGGTAATAAAGAAAGATGGACAATTCACTTATACTTTAACACTCCCCCTCACGTATGGCTCCCTCATATATCATATTGAGTTACATGCATCAGCCAGTTCACCTAAAAATTTAAGCTAATGAGGAAAGATGAGTAATTCACTTATATTAATTTCAACACTACCCCTCGGCCATCGAATCCATCACGTACCTGGCCGCCACCTTAATTCCTAATCTATCTATCCGTTGCTTCTTTGGATCGTTGTATTTTACCTTTCTCCTATCTTTATCTTTGATATCAACGTAACTTGACTGATCCGAAGCTTCGAAGGATCATACAAAAATTGGAGTGGCTCTCACTAACGGCGTGCTAAAAATAAATTTCAAAAGCTCTAAAGGATCTATGCAAAAATCGTAGTGCCTCCTTGCACGAAACGATGTGCTAAAAATAATCTTCGGAAGTTTCGGAGGGTTTGCACAAACATTTGAGTGTCTTTCCGTAAAAAATGGGACGTCAAAAAAATAAACGAAAAAAACCTTGGGGGTCTTCTAGGGAAAAAATCAGCTCTAAATTGAAAGGTCCTTTGCGCGAAAAATAGCCGGAATGATCCAAACGTCACTAACATTTGAGTGCCTTTCCGTAAAAAATGGGGCATCAAAAAACAAATGAAAGAAACCTCGGGTGTCTTCTAGGAAAAAAAATTAGACTCTTAATCGAATGGTCCTTTTCACGAAAAATAGTCGGAATAATCCAAATATCACTACGTTTTCTTAGTATCTATTTAGGGCCCTCTCACGAAAGATCTGCAATTTTTTCTGAACCAGAAGGTCCTCTTTGTAAAAAACCACAAGAAGGACCCATACGTAATTACGGATTTTTTGAGAGATCTAAACGTGAAAAAAAATTGAGCTGAGCTGACCGACCGGCCGGCTCAAATCGTTCTGGAGGCGCCAATGTTGCAATCTTTAATATAGATAGTGTTCCTTTTCTTGGTTTCTAACCCATGAGAGTAGACCCCCTTCGTTTCAGCTTAAATACAGCTTCTGCTTAAAATAAAAGCGGATTGTGCGCCGAACAGTAGGATTCTAGACAGCTTCTCCAAGAATCAGAATCTGATTTGTACACAGAATCAGAAGCTGTCATCCACCTGATTCTGCAGATTTTAACTCAGATTCTGTGAGTTCCGCCTCCCACGAGTTGTCGTAGGCATAAGGGCTTCCACCGTCGTCCCTAGGCCCCTCCACCATCCTCATCTGTTCATCCGTCACCGACGCCGATCAACAATCAACACAGACAATCAAGATTGCCGAACGACCAGATTCTCCAGTCAGCAGATTTTTCAGACAGCCACTTCTCCAAACAGCTGACTACAATCCAGAATCTGCATAATCAGAAGCTATCCCGAAGAGGGCCTTTAATTGATTCAAACCTGCATCCACTGCTCATGTTCTTTTCTTTTTGCATTATTGTTCTAGTAATATTTCATTTTATTACATTTAAGTTTAATTACTATTCAAAATCATTCACAGAGCATTCGCACGATATTGCAAAAAAAAAGTGTTCGGTACCGTCCCTATAAGAAAGATTTTCAAATAATAACCAACTTTCCACTACTACAGAAAGGATCTTCAGTACCAGTTAAAAAGGTACAAGCCATCTGGGACTGATGCTCAAGGACATCAGTCCCGATTCCCTCACATGATACTGATAGAGTATCAGTACCGGTTGGATGTCACACGTGGCAGCGCATCGTGAACCCCTGAGGCCCTTATCAGTACCGGTTGGTGTTTCTAACCGATACTGATGAGGCCCACATTAGTGCCGGTTGGTTTCTCTAACCGGTACTGTTGTGCTGTATATAATATATATATATATTATGTGTGTGTGCACTAGCTATTATATATATGTGTGTGTTAAATCACAACTAATTAAAGCCACTACTAGATTTCCAACTTTTACCGAGTATGAAAAATATGTCGGCCATTGCAAAATACCGTAGGCCATGTATATGGCCGAGCGTAAACCGTCGGTAATCTCCCCTCGGCCACTCATGGGATTCCCGACGGTACCCTCGGTTATTAGTTTAACGAGGGTTTTCATAGCACTTGGTAAATACATGGGTGAGAGATTTTTTCTTCCTGGCGGGGTATATGATGAGGACATCACTACTATGGATATGTCCACACCAAGTTGGATCAACTCCATCACGTCAACCATAGCCCAAGAAGAGGAAGAGCTTGAGTCGAGGACAACTCAAATGGAAGAAGGGGAGGATGATGAGGACATCTTCCCTATTGACACAACCACGCCAAGTGATTCTTCTCAAGCACAACAAGTTTTACAAGGACCTACTACTCGTGCTCGAGAATGTCTACTCAATTATCAGGTGAATTCGTTCCTAAGTTTTTATACAAATGATTCACAGAATCGAATGCTATTTAATTCTTGTGATGATCTTATTGTCCTTAGGAACCATGGAGAAGAACCTTCAAATGCCAAGCATAAAGCACCATCATCATATGCAAGTTGGACATGGAATCAGCAAATTCGCGGGTTCGGCCTCGGCGACAGCATCAACTTCAAACGACCATAACTTTTGTTCCAGAAGGCTTCTAGAGGTCTATGAGTACAAGAACGAAAGCCCTGGTCGTCCTCTTTCAAACAGATCTGAGATCACCTCAAAATTCCCTTCGAGTCAGCGGGAAAACGCAAAATAATCTAGAATACTTTTTCAGTCCGAGTTCGAGTCCAATTCAAACTCAGAAACAGCACTGACTTTAAAGTGCCATAACTTTTGATTCCGGAGGAGTCTGGAGGCCCATGAGTACACGTTTGAAAGATCTCGTAGTCTACTTTCCAAAGGATCCGGCCTCACCTCAAAATTCCTTCAGATGCGTCCGGAAACTGCCTAAAACCACACATTGCTTTTCCAGTCCGAGTCAAACTCGAGTCAAAGAAGACTTGGTGTTTTGGATTTGAGTTGTATTAGATTTCCTTTACTATGGAAGGCCCCCTCCTGTTCCTCTAGTATAAATAACCACCCAAACCCACATCTAGGACTTGGGTTTTGTTTATTTGATAGTTTAGCCATTGCTACTATTTTGAGTCTTCCAGGCGTGCTCAACAAATTACCGCCTAAGAAGCTCCTTGTTTCAGAACCCCACCTTATCAATCTTTCATTCATATTCGCAATTTCAGATTGCTTTACCATTGTTCTTGCTTGTTCTTGGTTGCATGCGTGAATCGAACCTCGTGTTCAGGTTGATCGTGCTAACGGCAAGATCAATAACCCTCTGAGTTGGTTTAGCGATTGCTAAGGCGCATCGTCGTCAGACGTTGTAGTCGGATCGTCAAAGTCAATTCCTCCAAATCGGTTATCGCTCTCATCGAAAGATCGGGACCCAAAGTCACATCAGTATAGAAACCCCTGGTAATTTTTCATAACTATATGTGGGATTTTTTGTGTAAAAGATGTAAAAATAATTTCAAATCTGGAGACTAACCTCACAACTTGTTTGCACCACAATCCCTTAAGTCGAACATTTTTTATCTTCAAATTAGAAATATGTGATGCCTAGGATTCGAACTCACAACCTCCTGAACACAACCTCTCCCTCCTAACCAACTCACCTCAACTGTCTTCTTGCTAGAAAAAAGATAAGTACTTCTTTTAACTCTTGTTTTCATGATGCTTTATCAATTATTTAGTCAAATATATGACTTTAAATGGAAAAGTTATCAACTACAAAGTTGTAGATTTCAATGAGGGCTACATTTTTCATATATACATCACCTTCATCCAGCCTCATATGAATTTTGCAATAGCCCAGTGTTTGATTTGTACTCTCGCTAAAAGTTGTACCCCGTCAGTAAATCATTGTAATAACCGAGTGTTATCTTTACACACACACTAAATGTATTTCCACTTGGTGATTGTTTGTAATGGCCGACGGTTAGTATTGCACTCACAGTAATTGTCGTACCCTCTTGGTGATTTCATACTATGACTGTGGGTTTTCCACCAACCGTCGGTTTGAGGTAAACCCCATCGGTAAATCTTCTAATAGCCGTCCGTTTTTGTTCTACCGTCGGAAAAAAGATGCACCGTCGGCCACCTTATTTTTTTCCGACGGCCCGTAGGCCATTACATTTCACACTCGGTAAAAGTTAGATTTCTAGTAGTGAGCACATATAATCAATCATGCACATCTGACTAATAACTAAATCACTGAACATTCATTAATAAATTTAATTACAACTAATGTATTACAATATGTACACATATTAGTTCTTTTGTTCATCGGGATCACAGAATATTGATTAACAACTTTAATTATAACTTTAGTCTTTTTTTTCCTTCTGTTCATCGGGATCTTTTACGTGCATCACTATTGCTAGCCGTCGACCCCGACAGTTCACCGGTCCTTATCAAAGGGCCCAACCTATTTATATTTGGTTCATGAAACTCGCCTTTCAGATTTATGACCTCATCGTAAATGAAACCAACGAGTTGTTCTTGGATTGCTCTCACTCGCGCCGGTGAGAGTTCCGAACCTTGTTCCACCAAATATTGAGGCACCTGTCATCAAGTCATTAACTAATCAATCCTTGAATTTGTACAAGATATAAGGAGTACCTAAACATTATTAAAGCTAGTAATTATATTTACTCACCCCCGTATTGCCTTTTAGCATGTGGTCAGTGGCTCCGGTTTGGATGTGCATAAACTCACATACATAGTAACCGCATAAATTTTTGCCCGGTGGCTGACTCAAGATTTGTGGTAAAAAAGTTGAAAGCGTGAAATGGATGCAAGAAAATTAAGTTAACTAACTAAAAAGCTTGCATTATGATATATGTATTTGAGAGACAATTGTAATATCATATTTCTCCTTGAATACGCCCCTGTTTTTAGCTCGGAACCGTGCGAATGCACCTCACATGTGATTACGAATTGTACATGATTAGAATTTGTTTCAAATGGAAGGAAATAGCACTAGTATAATAATGAAAGGAACAAGAATTAATACCGGTTGAGCATGTCGATAAAGTTTTAAAACTTTTTAACTGGTTTACTTCTCGAGTCCATAACTGTGATCAGACTACAATCTAGCTCAATCATAAGAAGAATCCAGTGAAAACTGTACATATATATATCAACATAGATAACTAATTAGTTCTAACATCGTGTTATGAAAAAGGAGTAGAACGAGACGATACGAAAACACGTACTCAAATGCGTAGGGTAGATATATCTTTGACATATATTTTTGTCCCATTAGCGTATTGTATATGTTAGTCTCTGTTTCACTTGGGTAGTCTATAACAGTTGTCTCGTTGATAACTACTGGGTCCATGAAGCCTATGTCAAAAATACGATCCCTTCAGTATCTTTGTATGTCCATTCTACATAAGAAGAAATTAGTTAGGCTTGCAAGTTAGTATAGTACAAGGGCGTGCACGATGATTTTTTGTAAATAAAACACTTACAGAGTCCAGCATCCCAGCATGGTCACGGCGAGGGCGTCTGTCTGGTATAGATCATACATGACATTCCATTCGACAAAAAATTCACTGTCCCCGTGGAAAAAATATTGTTCCTTGTACTTGATAGCAAACAAATCTAGATCATGCTTGGCCGCGTCCAAGTACCATTCATGGAATTGCTTCATCTTTGTTGTTAGCTGGAGCAGCTCCTCACGCCTGACCAATGATGCGCCCAGTGTAAATGGCCATCTTAGTTGAGCATTCTCAATTTTCGCCGTGCCTAATATTTGATCTGCGTCAAGTCCAGTTTCATCCAAGAATTTTAGCATCTCCTTGGCCTTATCCTCAGTTGACATCCTCTCCTCTAACGTCTTCTTCTTGTGACATTCCTTAGTCAATGTGCGCTCGTAGTTTGATAGGCGAGGCATTTCTTTTTGATCCTTCAAATTTTTAATAGTCCTCAAGCCTTTGTGAAATTCTTACGTGCTAGATTGAATCTTCTTCTCTAGTGACTTGGGTCTAAAAAATTTAGTTACCTCTCCTTGTACTATCTTCTTGGTCTCCTCATCGGTCATATCATACGCTTGCTTCGGAAGTGGAGCCAGTTTCTTGGATTGGGCGGAGGACCCCGTCTTCCTGGGAGCTGTTGGCCGAGCTGGCTTGTTTGTCTTGGTCAGTGCCTTCTTGGGAGGAGACGGGCTTCTTCTGGGGCTTATGTGTGAGGGAGGTGGTGTAGGAGTCGGCGCCTTCTTGGGAGGAGACGGGCTTCTTCTAGGGCTTATGCTTGCGGGAGGTGGTGTAGGAGTCGACGCCTTCTTGGGAGGAGACGGGCTTCTTCTGGGGTTATGTGTGCGGAAGGTGGTGTAGGAGTCGGGCTTCTTTGCGGAGAGGACACATCCATGTTATCTCGAAAAATTATGTACCGTTTGCGCCATAGGATGAAATTGTGTATCGCCTCTCCTAGCTTTGTAGTCCCGTCACCTCTGGGAATTTCAAGGATAAGGTCCTCGTACCCTGGGCAAACCTTCTCCACCGAGACCTTGGAGTAGCCTGACGGTATCTGTTGGCCATGGATGAGCTGCCCCGGCTCCACTGGGTGAGCCATGCTGTGCCGCCTTGAAGGAGAGGTTCCGCGCTTGGACGTCAGATTCACAAGGTGTCCGATGCGATGTCGCTCTGAGGATAGTGGTCCAAGTCCGCTTGGCAGCTTTGGAAGTGCAGTTGCTCCGCTGCCTGAGGGGTTGATGATGTTAGGATTACTTGGAGGTTCCTGGCCCATCTCCGTTGTTGGCTCAAGGCTAACTGCACCTCTCTTCGGATCTCTTCTTACATTCTCTCATGTGTTTGATTCAGGCGTTCTTCAAGTGCACTGAGTTGTTGTGTTTGTCGAGCCTTGTTTCTCACCCGACTCCTATAGGTCTCGGCGTCTTGAGAGAAACCAACCTTCCACGGGACGACGTCAACACCTCGTGTACGTCTAGGGCGCTCTGGGTTTTGTAGGGCCCTTATTATCTCGTCGTTCTCTCTATTTGGCACGAAGGTGCCCTAGGAAGACTCCTCGATCGACTGTACAAGCCTTTTGGCCACATCTCGCAACACCTCCCCAAACACCGCATTGTCTTCATCATCAAAGGCGCCGCCGTAAGCATAGAACCAATGCCTTGCTCTGTCGGGCCATTCCATTATTGTGGGTGCGACACCCTTCACTAGCATGTCCTGTTCCCTCTTCTCCCATTTGGGTATTGCTTGGCGGTAACCACCAGGGCCGAGTCGGTGGTGGTAATTCTTCTTCTGTGCATTCAGCTTGTTCTTCTCACTCAAACTTTGACCTTCGTCCGAAGTCTTGTAGTTCACGAACGCATCCCAATGATCCTGCAACTTTGGGTACTTGTTGAAGTCGGGCATTCAATTCTTCTTGATATACTCCGTGTTCAACTTCTTTTTAAAAGTCTGAAATGCGATGGCCATCTTCTTCAGAGTGTAACTCTTCACCTTCTCTTTGGTCCCTTGGGGGGAAGGTGAATGTCTCCTTCATATCGTTCCAAAGCATGTTTCGTATCTTTAGGGACCTAATCCCATTTCGCTATACTAATGGGCATGTGGTCCCTAACGTGGACGCCGCATGCCAAATTGAACGGCCCAAGTGCCCCAAGGGTGCAAGAGGTTGGCCGTTCTCGCCGACTTCGGTGATAACGTGTCTTGCCTTTGACTTCTTGCTTGGACCTCACTGATGTGATTGCTTACTTGGTTGACCGATCTGAAAGCATGGTACAATCATGAATGGGTCAGAATGTTGGCTTAGCATGATAGTGGAACTGGCAATCATGAATAGGACTGATTATTACCTCGCCGGTCTCATCGTGCTCTGCAGCCTCGTCGGCCTTGGTGGCCACGGGTTGATCCACAAGGACGGGTTCAGGCTCCCCCGCCTCATGATCATCATCTTCCGCAATCAAATTTCTCATAAATTCTTCTTGATAAAATCTTTCTCCTGCCATCGTTGTTTCTTAGGCTAAAAGAAGGCACTAAAAATTAACGAAAATAGATCAACAAAAGGCCAAATACTATCGACAAGTAAAGATCATGTTTCATGTAAAGCTGATGGTACTACTCTAAAACGGTGAGGAGGATGGTGAGGAAGAGAAGGTAGAGAGGACAGGCCAAATACTATCGACAAGTATAACAAAACAAATTTAAAATGGTAGATTGAGAATCCCATTAGTTTGGAATTTTGCATTTTGCCATAAGGGCATTACTAAGTGACCATTCTATAGAGCTCAATATTATGAATAACGAACATAAAAAAAATAATGAATAATTTGCTGAACTCTTTTGGAGCAAAAATAATTTTGGTGAATTTGAAAGGTATAGTATTCATAAGTACACGTTCTCCTATTCAAAAGTGTCACTGTAGTTTGGAATGGAGTAGTTTCTCTCCCTGACATGACCAAATTTTCGTTTTGAGTGGACTTTTTTTTGGTAAACCTAAGCGGATGATGACAGCATGTGCTCGTACGTATGCCTTAACCAAGAGCAACTCCAACCCACCATTCCTATTACTCACCACTATTATTTATTAAAATATTAATATTACTTTGCAGCATGAATTAATATTTTAATATCAATTATGGTTTTGAATGGCTGCGCGTTTTTTATGGTACCATGAGTTAGTATTATACAAACTATAGCATGATTTCCTAGCTAGATTTCCATTAATTTATTTGAAAATTTTATTCCATATCACAAACTATAGCATGCATTATGTGATATATATGCTTAGACTAGCTTATCTATAATTAACAAAAAATACATCCATATTCGCAAATACATTCATATTAACAAAAAATACATCCATATTCGGAAATACATCCATATTAACAAAAAAGACTAACTTACTTTTTTATTCGCAAATACATCCATATTAACAAACTCACTCATTTACTCACAAAAAATACATCCATATTCACAAATACATCCATATTAACAAAAAATACATCCAGATTCACAAATACATCCATATTCGCAAAAAATACATCCATATTCGCAAATATATCCATTTTTACTCACAAAAAATACATCCATATTCACAAATACATCCATATTAACAAACTCACTCATTTAATCACTTACTTTTTTATCACATACAAATGTTTTATCACATACAAATGAATACAAGAAATTCTTAAAAGTCACAAAAGGAACACACTGATATGTACATAACCCTTCAAACCGACTTAGTGAGCCAGCTAGCCCATCCCAGCCCTGGTTTTACCCAACCCATGTCGGTTCACTAAGGGAAGCCTTATTCCACATTAAATCAAGATAATCCAAAACGCTAAACATATTGTCATTTATACATTGAAATATATCTCCTACTACATATTGATGAGTGTATGTTTATATATATTGCTCTCAGACTTAGGGTTTAAGTGAAGATTTAGATCTTCAACTTCTATCATGAATGGGCTAAACAATTAAATCAGTGAATAAGGCCTCAAACACTTACCACCTTAACATGCACAATAAAGATTTGATAATCAAGTTCACTTTGTTATATTAGAATTAATCAATGATTAAGCTCATGTAGCTTGCAGTAGCTTATGAAGTACCAACCGAATCAACAAGTGAAGTCTTGATCAATAGCTAACAGAGTTAATTAACCAAACCAATAAGCAATATCTTTGTACAACGACTAGCAATTCGAACAAAGGTATCTTGTGAAGCTAAAGAACTCGGGTTTAATCGGACAAACATTAACACAAATCAAAACTTTCTAGCGTGTAAATCTATTAGTTCAAGGCCTTATTCACATCATTAAATGTTATATTCATTAAATAACCCAATATCATCACCGAGCAATCCCACAGGTAGCCAAAACAGAATGAGCAATCCCTCAAGTGATGCTGCGCAAGACAATCATCCACACAATATCCACACATGTAATGTCGGGACCCAGATATGCAAATCTGAAACCCTCTGTGTATACTGCACTAGTCCAGAATCACGCTAGTGCACACAGTGGAAACATAGCTGACATATTATTCTATACATCGAAATAACTAAGAAGAAGCAAATTATTATTGAATAAAGCAAACGACCTTATGGTCAAGGTTCATACACCAATGCCTCATGGCTTAAAAAACAAATAAAACTGTTGCAGCGGAAAAAGTTAACTTGGGCCATTCGACATGCCACGGGCAATCATCTGGGGAAACGCCTTCCTAGTCGACGTAGTCTTCATAGTACTTCTCCTCTTGATATTCATTACCTAGTCCTTCCTCAGCAACTGAACAACAAGGGCGTAAAGCCGTGAATACAAAACGTACTCAGCAAGCCGTAGAGAAATGATGCAATATATTCATGCACGGCTTGACAAAGGATAGTCATATGGTTCATTTGCAGAAAGCAATAACTTGAATTTAAATACAATAAGTAGATTGAAGGCAGATACTGCACGATCACTTGCCCGAGGGAAAAACATTTTGTTCAATCAAGACCAATGGCATCCCCTGCCATGGTACAACAAGTTTTACAACAGCGGTCAATGGCCACAATTCAATATCTCATTAAGTCAGGATTAACATTAATTCATAGGTGATATGAATCCCATCGAACAACTAAGCATGACTAAGCATAGCTACGATAACCCAATGTTGGTACTATGATTATGTCCAACTAGTAATGTCCCATCCTAAAGTTGACAATGGATACATGGCATTCCAATAATCAAGGTGGCATAATGTCAATCAGGTGAATAGCTACTCCTGTAAACTAGCATTGATACATAAATAGCATGCAATTGTACAAAACAAAATAACTTTGCAAATATAGGTTCAACATGATCAAAGGTTACGACTTGCCTTGCTGATCTAATGCTGAGTCTTGATCTTCGAAGTCTCCGTTCGCTCCTTCATGGTTCGCGTCTACCGGAAAATAAAGCAACGAAACCAAATAAATACAAAATAGAGAACCAAACAAGCTCAAAACTAAAAATAAATGGCTCTGGATATAGAGCTCGATTTTACAAAAATTTAGAAATTTGAATCGCTCCAATCGGAGTTCGGACGAGGGAGAACGAGCTCCTGGAAGATTTAAATCAGAGAAAATGTTTAAAATGAATAAATCTGAATTTTTCAATTTATTTTTATATAGGAAAATCGATTTATTGCGCAACGCTGACGTCAGCAATGAATTTCTCGAATAAAAATAAATCTAAAAATTCCTTATCTCACTGACAGGCAGGACCCACGGTCCATAGACCGAGTCCACGGCATTTCTCCGGTCCACGGTGGACCGGGCTCACGGGAACAGTGCTGGGGTTGACATCATCGCTAACCGGGATGACACGCAGGCGACACGCTGGCACTAGGGCTGACGCGGCGCGACTGATTGGGCACGGCACGAGAGGGCCACGCGGCGCTCATCCGATAGCAGCTCGGGATCGAACGGGCGAGAAGCGATTTAGGGCGTTGGATCACGATCGGGTGATCGAGGTTGAAGGATGGAAGTCGACGGCGAGGTGCAGCGGCGCACTTACCAGACGTGAAAGAAGACGACGAGGCAAATGGTCGGATCGGGCGGAAGAGAATGCGGATCTGGAAGAGCTCGACGCGACAAGTTCGGGAGTGTCCACGGCGACGGCGGAGGATGATCGGAGTGGCCAGGAAACGGCGGAGAAGGTGTTCGGGGCGGCAGCGAACTTCAGCGAGCTCGCACGGCGTGACGGCTGGGTCTCGGGCGACGGGAGATAGACCAAAATGGGCGACGCAGAGAGGCAAACCTCGTACAGGGTGCGGCGGCGGCTTTTATAGCCTCAGGAGGCGGGTCCACGCGAAAACCTAGGGCGGCGACGATTAGGGTTTCGCCCGGGCTGGCGGCGGCGGCAGCGATGACGTGGAGCATCCAGGGCATCCACGGGGCGATGATCCTACAGCGCACAACACGCGGCGACGCGGGCAAGGAATGGCCGTTCGATCGGGATCCAACGGTTGTGGCGCTAGGGTTTCGGCGTGGCTGGGCTGGACCGGGAAATCGGGCCGGAGCAAGATGGGCCGAGGCGGGAATAGGAACGGGTTGGCGAAGGATTCGGCCCGAGAGGGATTTTGATAATATAAACGATTTTTCAATTAAAGAAATTTCCAGAAATTCCAACAAAAGCAAATAAATTCAAATAAATACCAAATAAATTCAGAAAAATCTCCAAAAATACAGAAAAATTCCTTGAAGCACAAGGAACCCAATAGATACTGGAAACCTTTAATTTTATGCATGGGTTAATCAAATTAAATCTTTTTATTTTTAGAAAATTCCAATTAAGCTTCGATTAATTTAAAGAAAATGCAAATGGTTCATTTTTAATTTTTTAAACATTCCAAAACTCTAAATTTTGGGATGTTACAAACCTCCCCCCTTAAATGGAATCTCGACCCCGAGATTCGGACTGGCTAGAGAATAGGTGGGGAAATTTGGACTTCAGATCCACTTCTCGCTCCCAAGTTGCTTTTTCTTCTGAGTGGTTGCTCCACTGGACTTTGCAAAAATGGATGATCTTGCTTCTCGTGATGCACTCTGCAACATCCAAAATCTTCACTGGCTGCTCCTTGGATTTCTTTGGATTTTTGTGTTGTAAGAATAATCAAATAAAAGAGGAATGAAAGTAAGAAACGGGAAAAAGGTAAAATGGTAAAAGTAAAAAATTTGGAAAAATTACCATACAAACCTTAGGCCTGTAGGAAAATCATTTTTTCCCATAATTAAATTTTTATGAATAAAAATAAGACTTAATTGTTGAAATGACATTTGCTTTGACTAAAAACAGTGTCGGTCCAGATTTAATGTAAAATATGTAAACCATATCTCCTTCTAATAAAATTAATATAACACCCTCAATACAGTATCTACTAGTGGTAAAAATATTAAAAATTAATAAAATCGTTTGAAGCTTTTAAAAATTTAAAAATAGAATTATTGAAAATCTAAAAATTGGAATATCAGAATTATTATAAAATAAATACATAATATTTTAACTTGCAAATTTTATGGGAGAATTTTTATCTTAATTATAGCTCTTATAAAAAGTATCAAAATAAATAATATCATTCAGACCATTAAATAAATCAAAATCCAAAAATGAATTTTTGAGTAGATAGTAATGTCAGAATTTTAATTAATTCCCTGTAGAACTTTATGACCCCAAATTTTTACTGAAAGTAGTACATTAACTGGAGACCTTAGTCAAAAATCCTTGATAAATTTGGGTGGTGATTGATGGCCGTTTTAATGCGATTAATGTGTTGTCCCGGGTAGTCCTTGCCCTTATCTTGATTTCTCTCAATGCCAAGTGGGGCCGACCAGCCAACTGCTGTCCTGCTCCTTCTCCATGGTCCACGCCAGCAAAACAGTCAGCGCCATGCCTCATTAAGGTAGCCATGCCATACCTCCGCCCTGTGCAAGCACCGCCCACACGATCATCCGTTGCCACGTCCATTCTCGGGAATCACGTGCCATGCCCTGCGAAGCCATTCTCCTAGGCACCATAAAACCGTGCCCCTTGACCTCATTGCGTTTCATTACCAGCCAGAGCACCAACTGCTTTCATGCTCTGAAGCTGACCAACGCCATTCCCTGCAAGCTGAGCTCACTGCGTCCCTCACCGATGGCGCCTAGTCTCTAGCTCCTGCATCGCTGAGTCACTGAACAGCTCGGTCGAAGCCGCCTCCTCGCGTCGTTCACCTTCCTCCTGCAGAGCGCCTAGCTTCCATCAGCCATAGATCACCAAGCCCAGCCGAGCGCCACTGCTAGTCGAGTGAAGCTCCAGTGTAAGTAGAGGTGAGCACAACTAATTTTCCATGCTACCCTTTCACAAAGAGTATCATAGCCCAGTGGTAAAGCACTGCTACTTGGAAACTAGCGATCGTGAGTTCAAATCCCAGTAGAGGTATATTATTTTCCCTTTTTGACCTATTTTATTCATCTTTTTATAACTTTTGCTAGGAATGTCCAAATGAAGTAAACTCAATTTCTAAATTTAAGTTAGGCAGTAAGGTGTTAGATTATATGATAAAAAGTCATATGTTATTTGCAGTTTAATCATTCAAATTGAGTTCGAACAAAAGTCCCCTTTAGGTGTTATGAAGCAACTATAAAAACCTTAGCTTCAAAAGTCATGAAATTATTCTTATATGTTCCTGTAGTCATAAATGTTCCATTTTTGCAAAAAAAATTAGGTTGAACTTAGTTTGAATTAAAAAGAAAACATAGAAAGCCTCCCACTAATAGAAAATCAAATAGTTGAAAAGTGAATCAAACAAACTCAAATCTTCACTAAAATAGTTTTGTTATACTCTTGAGATCACAAGGATTCCAAATATGTAAAAATATTTAGGTTTTATTATAGTTAACACTTAAATGTTCAATAGTCAAGTTTCAATAATTGAATAGTACAAATAGTCATAACTTTCACAAATAAACTTCAAATTCAATGAAACCAATTTTTAGGGTCTTAGAAAGTGATATCATTTCTAGTTATGTAAAAGTAACTCATAGTTGTGCTGTGTAAAAATATTTTAATGCAAGGCACCAATGTTCCGTTACGTAGAAAACATCTCGAATAAAGGCCAAATATCGTGGAACCAACTTGAAAGCACTCTTAGGGCCATCTCCTACTAATACCAGAAAAATGAGTAAGTAGGGGGTCTCTTCTTCTTACGCTGCCCCTCTACCTCACTTGGGTAATCACGTCTGGTCTTATACCACGAAGTTTTGCACACCGGACAAGCTTCCAAATCCTCATACTCATTGCGATAAAGGATAAAATCATTACAATATGCATGTATCTTCTGTACCTCCAACCCCAAAGGGCAGACAACTTGTTTGGCATCGTATGTAGTTTCGGGCAGTGTGTTCCCCTCTGGAAGTAACTTCTTTATGAGGCATAACAACTCGTCGAATCCCTTATCAGACATTCCATTGGTCGCCTTGCATTGCATCAGTACTAGTGTGGTATGCAACTTTTTATGGCTCTGTCGACAGTTTGGGTACAACAGTGTTTCGTGGTCCTTCGATAGGCGTTGGAGCTTTTCGTAATGTCTTTCATCGATGTATTCTCCCTCTCCATCAAGCAGCATCTGGTCTAGGTCATCATCACCAAACTCCCCCAATGTATCTTCGAAAGAACAGTGTTGGCCAGCGTCTGGGATATTATTGTCCGCCTCTTCTTCTTCATCGTGCTTGGTCCAACAGGTATAGTTTGACATGAAACCTCTTGTGAGCAAATGGAAGTGAAGGTGATTGGATTTTAGCCACTCCTTCTCATTCTTGCAGTCTATGCATGGACAATATATGTAGCCTGACGTCGTGTATGCATCGGCCGCACGAAGAAAAGCTTGCAAACCCTGCATAAACTCCGGGGACATTATAATCCAAGCAAATTCCAAGCTTACATTATAATCCAAGTAAATTCCAAGCTTACACAACAAGTTTTTGCAACTTACTTGAAAAGATCAAGCGAGATCTCTACATTCATAATCTTTCATCGATCATGGGAAAAGATCAAATTTTCTTCATATTTCAAGCAAAGAAGAGGCTCTATTTAATACCAAATGTAGTGAGGAATGATGTTACTAATCTTAGTTACCTTGGTTTCGAGTAAAATGACCAAAAGTTTGAAATTTGGGCAGCACCTCCCCTCCCTTAAGCTCTTGGTCAAGCTCCTTCGTTCTTGTCGCAAGACCGAATCTGTTCTTGGTCAGGGAGAGAGCAGGAAGACGAAGAAGTTTAAATTGGAACCTAGTAGACCTAGTAGCGGTTGGGAGCATCGACCGTCATCGATGATCTAACATCGACGGTTCGTATCCTGGAATCGTCTTGATGTGAATCATCGATCTTGGTGGGTGCCTTAAACCGATCTTGAGCCCCCAGAGTCTCTGTTGCCGTTGAACCGGGACTGTTGTAACTATCAGTCCCGGGTTGTGCCCAATCGTCACTGATGGGCTGGTATCAAAGGTCGGTTCTGTAGTAGTGTTCCATGCATGAGGCAGAGCCCGAGAAACAATTTATGTGCATACTATGTAAGTACAAATATATATTTAATTGTTACGGAGTGTCAGCTATAACGAAACCATGGTATATAATTGTAGTGACCCGAATTTACCAATTTGGATCCACCGTGTATGCCGCACTATTCCCAGGATCAACGCTAGTGCACACGGCTTAACATCGGTAAGCATCACATCATACACAATGATAATAACAATAAGACTTCATTTATTTAATATAACTAGTGTATGATCTTATGATCACTTACATTTATTCGGCCTCACAGGGCAAGACTAAGATAAAATAAAACAAATGCAGCGGAAAACAGTAGAAGACGTAGTGACTCATCAGTACACCACAGGCGACTGACAAGGCTTGGCCTAGTGACTCGCGTCCACCTGAAAGTCCTCCTCAAGCACAGGCGATGACTCCTCCACTGTTGTTGGTTTGTAAGCAAGGGTGAGTACACCAACACGTACTCAACAAGTTGTGCACAAAATGCAATTCTATCATAGCTATATGCAGGCTTATTCCAAAGGAATGGCTAAGGGGTTCATTTGCAGTAAAGCAGCATTTGAGAACACATACAGTACATAGATTGAAAAGACAGTAAAACAAATAATAACAAGTAAATAGATTCAGTGATTCTCAAATAAACTCAAGTTCTCCATCCTAAATCAAGTTCCATTATCCACATGGCATCCCGCCATCCCATCCAATTGTTCATTTTAAATTAACTACCCCTTGACTGTAATCCCCGAGCATTGCTCAATCTAGTGAAACACGGCTATCCGAATAGTTTGTACACTCTGCAGAGGTTATGCACTTTACCCACACGATATAACCATGCACCACACAGGCGAACGATTATAACAAAGCCTTTACAATGCATCCTCTTAACCCAGTGCTACCCGCTAATTAAGGTTTCAACACTGAAGGGCTATACCACCACAACAGAGCCCCCCTCTTGCGGCATGTGAGTTTCCCCCGTACACCTGGACTCACACCACCATGATAGCACTTAAGTTAAGCATTTGCAAATTAGTCAGCTAGGCTGCCCCATAATGACGTGTGGTCGCATGATTGACTCAGTCAAAGGCTTGCAAGGTTAAGTCCTTAATCGGCGAGGCAAGACTAACCAAGTGGAATCTCTAATATCCAAAACCAACAAAACCAAATACGACCGCCCAGTTGCCACTCTTGGCCCACCAGAAAAACAATCTTGCCACTTGCCTCAGTCTAAATCATTTTCCCACCCCAGTTGATTACCAAGCACCACGTGCTCTTCACAAATCAATATCGTTGCGTGACTCCGCTGTCACAACAACTCAATCTCTTTGTGCGACCACACATGGCCCACAAATTATCATCATAGTTCCATATTCCATTAGTCAAGATTAATAAGCAATATTTCATGAGCATGTGATGACGTGGCATGACTAAGCATCTCTAATTCGGTCTAACCACCCATGTTGATTTTCTATTAACCAACTATAATTAACCAACCTAGGGTGACAAGTGGATCATGGCATACAACTAGCAAGGTAGGGTATAATTCAATGGGTACGATAACTAGTCCCAAATTTATGTGGAAATCATTTATACACATAAAATAACATGTGATAAGGTAAATCAAAGTAGCATGCAATCTAATTCATGGGTGCAACATGATCAAAGCACAACTTGCCTTCGTTAAGCTCCAGGTCTTGGTCTGAAAATAATTCTTGAGCTGCAAAATCCCCTTCCGAAGCCTCGCACAATTCAACGTCTACGCGAATCGAGAGAGAAAAGCAAATAAAAACCAAAACCAAAGAGCAAACAAATTCAAAAATTCAAATAAAAACCACCATTAAAAAGATCTCAATTTTACAAATTTTTAGGAACTTGAATCACCTCAATCGGAGTTCGTATGCAAAAGTTATTGCAATTTGAAGTTTGAAAATCCTGAAAATAAACCCTAATTCATAAATCCGATTTTAGCGAATTATTTTTATAAAGGAAAATCCGATTTTTCCCGCCCGAACGTACGGACGCGATGTGGCAAATTGTGGTCCGTTGATCTGGTGATCGACGGCTCACGCTTACCCGTGCGGTTTCCTGTTCACCTGAGTGGCGTGGCGCTATCTCGTCCGCCCGTTGATGATCAGACGGCCCACGGAGCTCCCGAGCAGCAATGAAAACCCGGCGGCTTGATCTCGCCGGTGACGAAGACGACGACTAGCTCGGCGGCGTTCCGGCACTCCCCGATGACCAACGAACAGCGGCGCAGACGGAGCACGACACGGCGACCTCGAATCCGCAGCTCTCTCGGTGAAAGAGGTACTCGGCGACGATGTAGACCCGGCGCGATCTCCACGAGAACTCCGGCTGACGGTGCGTGGGCTCCTCGGTGCTCCTCGGCGTGACGGCGTGAGGAAAAGGCGGCTCAAGGCACACTCGGGATAGATGACTTTGTCGAGAGGCATCTACAACGAGTACACTCGGCATTGGGTTATCTACACCGAGTGTTTCTCTCTTGTCATTTTCACACTCATTCAAAACCAATTCTTGTAGTGAGGTGAGTTTGGATGGGGCTCGGGGCCTCTATTTATACGGCAAGCACGCTAAACAAAAAGCCGCGGCACGCGAGAACTTGGCTCGGATACGGCGGCGAGGTCTCCGACTCGGACACGATGACCACGAGCCGTCCGATGCGCATCCGATGGTCAAGATCACGTTAGGGTTTCCTTTTTAGATTCGGATGATGAAGGCCGTTGGATCAAGATCCAACGATCGGCATTGATCCCATTAAAACCTGTTCGGCCGCACAGTAACTGGGCCGGGCCTGTTACTGTTCACACGATTATTCCGGATTTTTCGATTTAATTTAATTCCCGAAAATAAATTGATTTATTTAAGGTAGTAAAAATATTCTAAAAATTCCCAGAAAATTCTCAAAAATACTTTAAAACATTCTTGACTTAATTAAAATATTTTCACAAAAACTTTATTTCGTATTTATACATTTATAATTAATCTTTAATAGAAGGTAATATTATTTAATTTCAAATAATTCAAATAAATCCCAAAAAATCCAATTAAATTCAAAAATTCACAAAAATCATTTTTAGCAATAAAATAATATTAATTAATTAAAAAGGCTAAAAATTGGGATGTTACAAACCTCCCCCCTTCAGATCTTCCTCATGCTCCCAGGTTGCTTCATTTTCTGAATGATTACTCCATTGAACTTTGCAAAAGCGAGTGGACTTGTTTCTTGTTCTACGCTCCATTACATCCAAAATCTTGATCGGGTGTTCCTTGTAGGTCAGATCTTCCTGCAACTCAATAGCCTCCAACGGCGCCTGCTCAGCTGGCACTCGAAGGCATTTCTTAAGCTGTGACATATGGAACACATCATGCACACCGGCCAACGATTCTGGCAACTCTAACTGATAAGCAACCTCTCCTCAGCGGCTTAAGATTTTAAATGGTCCAACAAACCTAGGTGCAAGCTTCCCCTTGACATGGAACCTCTTAACACCTTTGAGGGGTGTAACCCTAAGGTACACATAATCATTGGGCTCGAAACTCAAGTCACGACGGCGATTATCAGCGTAACTCTTTTGCCTTGACTGTGCTGTCTTCAATCTCGCCCTGATCATGGCAACTTGCTTTTCGGCCTCCCTAAGAATCTCAGGTCCAAACACCGAATGCTCCCCTGTCTCATTCCAATTCAATGGGGGTGCGACAGGCTCGTCCATACAAGGCTTCATATCGTGACATTTGCAAACTAGCCTGGTAACTGTTATTATAACTGAACTCGGCATACGGCAAACATTTATCCCAAGATGTGCTATAAGATATCGCACAAGCTCTCAACATATCCTCCAAAATCTGATTAACCCTCTCGATGCGACCATCATGCATGGATGATATCGCGGTCTTTGAAATTCAAGCGAGTGCCCATTGCTTCATGCAGTTTGTCCCAAAATCTTGAGGTAAATTGGGTGCTTGATCCGACACTATCTTCTTGGGCACACCATGCAAGCACACAATCCTTGACATGTATAACTCCGCCAATTTATCTCCTGAATAGGTCGTCTTCCTTTGGAATGAAGTGGCGACTTTAGTCAATCGGTCAATGATCACCCATATTGAGTCATACCCTCTTTGAGTCTTGGGCAATCCGGTGATAAAATCCATTCCAATCTCCTCCCTCCCATTCCGGAATCTTCAAGGGCTGCAACAACCCGGCGAACCGATGCATCGCCTTCACCCTCTGGCATACGTCACACAATGCTACATGCTCTGCGACTTCACGCTTCATGTTAGGCCACCAAAATCTTCCTTTAAGGTCCTGATACATCTTGGCACTTCCCGGATGGATGGAATACTTGGAATCGTGAGCCTCCTCAAGAATCAAGCTGCTTGAGTTCTCTCTCATTTGGCACACAAATCCGACCCACTGAACCACGGGGTTCCTTGCTCATCTCTGAGAAATCCTCGGCTAACCCTTCATCCTTCTTGGACTTGATCCTGTGATCTTCTCATCCTTACTCGCTTATCCTGATTTGATCCTCCAAGGTTGGCTTCACTTCCAAGGCAAACAATAAATCCTTCGGACAATTTCCAATCCCAACTTCAAATTCTTCGCACAACTCCCACGCTTGCTTACCACCAATGAATTCATGTTATGGCTCTTTCGACTCAAGCGTGAGCCACCACATTAGCTTTTCCAGGATGATAATGGATTCCAACATTATAATCCTTTATCAATTCCAACCATCTCCTCTGCCTCATGTTAAGATCCGACTGAGTGAATATATACTTTAAACTCTTATGGTCCGTATATATTTCACATCTATTTCCAATGAGATAATGACGCCATATCTTTAGAGCATGTACTACAGCTGCTAACTCCAAGTCATGCGTTGGGTAATTCCCTTCATGCGGCCTTAACTGCCTGGATGCGTAGGCCACCACCTTGCCATTCTGCATCAATACACATGCCTTGAGGCATCACAATAGATATCAAAGCTGCTCTGCACATCCAGTAATACTAACACAGGGGTAGATGTTAGTCTCTTCTTTAACTCCTGAAAACTATTCTCGCACTCAGGCGTCCATGCAAACTTCTTGTCCTTTTTCAACAATTGCGTAAGAGGTTTCGCAATCGTCGAAAATCCTTCTATGAATCGACGGTAATATCCCGCCATTCCCAGAAAACTACGGATCTGTGTATTTGTCTTGGTTGCTCCCAATGCAACACTGACTTCCACTTTACTTGGATCCACGGCAATTCCTTTAGCGGTCATTACATGGCCAAGAATTTCACCTTCTCCTTCAAAAGTCACACTTGCTGAACTTGGCATATAATTGTCGATCGCATAACCTTTCCAAAACCAATCTCAAATGCTTATTATGCTCTTCTTCCGACTTGGAATACACTAGGATATCATCAATAAAGACAACCACAAACTTATTCAAATATTCCATGAATACCTTATTCATGAGGTTCATGAAATAGGCCGGGGCATTGGTTAATCCAAATGACATAACTGTGTCTTCGGAATGTCCTCCGCTCGAATCCTCAACTGATGATAACCTGATCGAAGATCTATCTTGGAGAAAACTGCTGCCCTCTTCAACTAGTCAAACAGATCATCAATCCTCGGCAAAGGGTACTTATTCTTGATTGTTACTTCATTAAGTGCACGATAATCGATGCACATCCTTAAACTTCCATCCTTCTTCCTGACGAACAAAACCGGCGCTCCCCACGGGGAAGAACTTGGCCGAATGAAACCCTTCTCCAGCAATTCCTCAATTTGCTTCTTCATCTCAACTAACTCATCAGTTGGCATCCTATATGGTCTCTTTGCTATCGGTGCCGTTCCGGGTACCAATTCAATAACAAACTCAATATCCCGATCTAGCAGCATGCTTGGTAAATCCTCAGGAAATACCTCCAGATAATCTCTAGCCACTGGTACATCCTCCAAATTAACCACCTTCACCTTTGTTGATCATCAATGGCCATCCTGAATCGTTGTAGCATGCACTTCCACCTTTTCACCATTAGGGTTTTCTAAGATCACCATCCTTTGGCCACAATCCAAGACTGACCTTGTGTTTTGACAACCAATCCATCCCTAAGATAACATCTAAGGTTTGGGTATCTAACAAGATGAGATTAAGCTAGAATTCTATTCCATTCATAAGCAACAACTCCTAAACACCCAAGGTTAGATTGAAGTTCCGATCCTGGGGTTTGGACTAGAAGCACACATTTAAGATTCTTAACAGCAAATCCATTCTTCAATGCAAAATTCCGAGAAACAAACGAATGTGAAGCTCCAGAATCAAATAAAACTGTAGCCGGTACTGAGTTAACTAGGAACTTACCCAGTACAACATCCGATGCCTCCTGAGCTCCATCAGCAGTAATGTGGTTGATCCTCCCACGCACTGTTGTTTGCGGTGATGCTCCCGACTGCACTGGCGCTCGGTTTCCTCCTGTCGTCGGAGCTTTAGCTGGAGTGTTGCTCAAGTTGAAGCGGACTGGTGTAATTCCTCCCTTCTTCGGACACTTGTTGGCAAAATGCCCAGGCTCATTACATGAAAAGCACCATCTAGCATCGGCCTGTTGACTTCCTGAAACTGCATTGCCCATTGGAGCTGGAGTCTGAAAATTCTGACTAGCGGGGCGCGGTGTTGGGACTGGTGCTCTGCTCGGCAACTGGGGCTGAATCCTGGCAAACTGCTGAGGTGTCATCCTCAACCTGAGATGATTCGGCCGCCCTGCCTGGCTAGCCATCCTGCAATTGCGGTCCTCACCCAACTCCTTGCGTTTATCTTCAAGAATCAAAGCCTTATTGACCAATTCCTGAAAGTCAGGGAAGGTGTGGGTGATCAAGCCCACCTACAGTCCTGAGTTTAGCCCCTTGAGAAAGCGGGACTGCCTGGCCTTATCCGTAGCCACATCCTCAGGTGCATAGCGTGCCAACTGAGTAAACTTATTTAGATACTCCACCACTGACTGGCCTCCTTGCTTTAAAGCCCTAAACTCCTCCTTCTTAAGATCCATCATCCCTTCCGGCACATGGTACTGGCGAAAAGCCGTTGCAAACTCCTCCCATGTGATCTCCTGTGGAGCTTCATCTTGTGCTTGTGATAGTTCTCCCACCATTCTGCGGCGGTTCCTTCCAGCCCAGTGCGAAGCATACAACACCCTCTCATTGCCCTCACATTGCGTGATGTGCAGCTTCTTCTCCATGGTTCTCAACCAATCGTCGGCCTCCAATGGATTGACATTGCCTGAGAATGTCGGAGGATGGGTCCTCATGAAATCAGCCAACTTGGAGTGGTACGTGGCCCATTGTTGCCTTGCTGCGTGTTACCGGTAGCTTGGCCAGCCAGATTCTGCATTTGCTGCATCATCGTCTGCATAAGCTGAGTCTGTGCTGCCAGAAAAGCTCCCAAGTTCTGCATATCCACTGGCGGTGCTGGCTGAGTTGGGGTCCCGTCATTGTCATTCCGGCGGAGACCACTTCCTGATGCTCCGTTGTTGTCGCGAGTATTCACCATCTGTTTAGGTTAGGAGGGGTAGAAGTAGCACAGATGAGATATAAGAATCTCTAAAGCGGGGAAAACAGGTTTAACCCAAACTTTATCATTTTATTGAATAACTTGGTATGGTTGCTTACATAAGCCTAAAAGCTTTGCAATGCATACTGCACACTCAGCAAACAATAAAATCCAAACTAAACACTCAACCTTAACGTCTATCACGATTGGTAATGTTATCTTATGGACGCGACTCAACATTCGAGTCTCAACTTAATCCTAAGTCTCTCATCCGTCAAGTCGACTCGGAGTGCTCTCTCCGGATTCGGGGGTCGTGTAGCTCCATCTCCGGCTCTGGCTCAGGTCCAAATAATGCATCCTCCAACTCATGGATCCTCCGGAGAGACTGATCTAAGACCTCTTGGAGCCGAGCTTCCGCATCCCTGGCCTCGTTACGAGTTCTCCGCAGCTCCAGAACCATATCGTCGAGGGCATCCTCCTGAGCAATGACATATCTCACCAGGTGGGTAACTGTGGCGTCTTCCTCTACTATCGGCGCTCGGTCAAGACAGTTGTCTCGGCGTGGATGATGTCGGAACACGGTGCCTTCCAACTCTCGGGGGTAGGTACGAGCAAGCTGTCTCATCGCCAAACGTGCTGCCGCCTGAATCCCGGCCTCGGGCGTAGATCTTCTGACGGTGATGCGGATGGAACGACTTCCTCTTGCCCTTGCTCGTGCGTAGATCGTAATCTGAACCCTCCGATAGCGTCGAGTCCGCCACGTACTATGGTCTCCCCTCGGTAGATCGGCTGTCGAAGCCTCCGAGCATCCTCATCATCGCCATAGCTCTGCTGCGTAACCTCCCTCCTGCTCCCGTGCTCTTGGACCATCCTCATCTATTCAAAGAAATAGATAAGTCCACCATGCTCAATGGCCTCGAAAAATCATAATTCCAGCAAAGGTGAGGAAGCGAGAGAATGAGAAGAGTCAAGAGTGTTGTTTTAGTCCGGTTTAAGTTTTTCTTTTTAGAAAATAGTTTTGGACTCCCTAAGATACCACCATGCTAACTAGGGCCAAGACCTACAGCGGATGCTCGATACCACCTCTGTAGTGACCGAATTTACCAATTTGGATCCACCGTGTATCGCACTATTCCGGGATCAGCGCTAGTGCACACGGCTTAACATCGGTAAGCATCACATCATACACAATGATAATAACAATAAGACTTCATTTATTTAATATAACTAGTGTATGATCTTATGATCACTTACATTTATTCGGCCTCACGGGCAAGACTAAGATAAAATAAAACAAATGCAGCGGAAAAGCAGTAGAAGGCGTAGTGACTCATCGAGTACACCACGAGGCGTGACAAGGCTTGGCCTAGTGACTCGCGTCCACCGAAAGTCCTCCTCAAGCACAGAAGCGATGACTCCTCCTTTTGTTGTTGGTTTGTAAGCAAGGGTGAGTACACCAACACGTACTCAACAAGTTGTGCACAAATGCAATTCTATCATAGCTATATGCGAGCTTATTCCAAAGGAATGGCTAAGGGTTCATTTGCGATGGCGACATTTGAGAACACATCTGATACATAGATTGAAAAGACAGTAAAACAAATAATAACAAGTAAATAGATTCAGTGATTCTCAAATAAACTCAAGTTCTCCATCCTAAATCAAGTTCCATTATCCACATGGCATCCCGCCATCCCATCCAATTGTTCATTTTAAATTAACTACCCCTTGACTGTAATCCCCGAGCATTGCTCAATACCGTGAGCACGGCTATCCGAATAGTTTGTACACTCTGCAGAGGTTATGCACTTTACCCACACGATATAACCATGCACCACACAGTGACGATTATAACAAAGCCTTTACAATGCATCCTCTTAACCCGATGCTACCCGCTAATTAAGGTTTCAACAACGAAGGGCTATACCACCTATGAGCCCCCCTCTTGCGGCATGTGAGTTTCCCGTACACGGACTCACACCACCATGATAGCACTTAAGTTAAGCATTTGCAAATTAGTCGACTAGGCTGCCCCATGAGCGTGTGGTTGCATGATTGACTCGGTCAAAGGCTTGCAAGGTTAAGTCATAAGCGGCCGAGGCAAGACTAACCAAGTGGAATCTCTAATATCCAAAACCAACAAAACCAAATCGACCTTGATTGCCACTCTTGGCCCACGGAAAAACAATCTTGCCACGCACGATGATGTGAGCAGCGAAACTAAGCCAACAAGAACATTCAAAGCATACCACCTAAACAGATCTTTTACAGCATCTTTGGATTACACCTCAATCGGAGATCAAGTATGAGATTTGATGAGCCGGACTAACTATATTCAAGACCGTTTTACAAAAATATCTAAAATGGGAATCGCGATTCCCACTGCAGAGACTGCGATGGCCGTCGGTCAGTCACGTAGTTCTTTTCATGTGAGCTGGTCAGATCCGTCGCTTGATCATTAAAACGTCAAGTCAGACGGCAGAAACCTGTCAGATTATTCCGGATTTACGGATAATTGCTAAAAAAATTGACTATTTCAAGGTAAAAAATCAAATTCAAAATTTCAAAATATTAAACATTCTTCTTAAATAAAATTTTTCATAACTTATCTATAACTTTTATATCTTAAGGTATTTTATCAAATATCAAAATCCAAAAACGCATAATTCAAAATCACAATCAAATATTTGCAAAAAAATTATAATAAAGTAAAATTGGGATGTTCAAATCCTAGATTCTCTGCTCCTTTCTCATTACAATTTATCAGTGAATTTCAGCGATGGCTGTCTTTTCTACGCCATACACCAAAAACTGGTCTGTGGGTTTCGATCGTCAAGGCGCAGCTCGCACTGAAGCATTTTAACGGCATCGACAATCAACGCAAGATTGATTTCTTAGAACTCTCGGTATTTTAAAGGTCCAACAACAGGTCAACTCTTGCATGACCCTTAAACCTGGGTGACTAAGGACACATAACTTGGGCTCAAACAATCATCACCGATTATCCGGAATTTTTCTTTCGTTTATTAATCCGAATGAATTGTTTTCCTAAGAATTTCCAAAACAATCCCTATTCCATTCAAGGGTCAAACATCCTAGCTTAATTATTAAATATCTTACTATAAACTTATTGATTTAACATTTATCCAAGTTTATATATCAATAAATACTCAAAATATTAACCCTGATTCAACATAATCCCAAAATGCTAATTAAATCCTTTCAGATTTCCCAAAATCATAATTGGTGTCATCAATATTTGGACCATAAAAAACCTAATGTAAATGGAATTTACTCAAAGCTCTCCTTGAGTCTTCTCAATCGCATGATCCCCATTTGTCAACTCTTTGATTGGCATCCTGAAATTTCAACTCCACTTCGTTTCTGATCTTCGCCATAACCCAAATTCTTGATCTCTTCCTTGAGCAATCTCATCTCAATTCAGCTCTTAGGCCCCAAAACTTCCTAAGGTCATCAATGGCTTCCTTATGGTGAACTTGAATGGACCTCAAGAATCAACGCTGATTCTCTTGCAACCAACATCAACCACGTCCTTCTCTCTCTAAGAAATCTTTAACTTCACATCTGACTACTGATCTTCCTCTCTTCGATTACCTCCAGTGCTTCACTTCAAGGGGTAACCTAGGACAATTTCAACATTGTCTAAACTCCACGCTGCACCAATATTCATGTTAGCTCTTTGCTAAGGTGCACTTGTCTTTCAATAATGTCCAACATTAAATCTTACTTCATTTCGCCTCCCAGAATCCGATCAAAAATCTTAACCTTTGTCTTATTTCAATTTCAATGGTAATGCGCACTTTAAATGACTCTTCATCAATCGTGAATTCTTGCAATAGCCTGATCAGCACCCTTCATTATCAATCATACGCTTAGGCAAAATTTAAATCCCAAGATGTAATAAAAGGTGATAACTTCTTAACTCCTCAAAATCTATTACTCCGGCTGCAAACTCTTGTCCTTTTAAATGTAGAGTTTCGAATTCAAAACTCATTAGGTATTCCTCAAAACTTAGGTAATGGTGCTTCGTCCAACAACTCTTGCCACTTACTTGACACCAATCCTTAGTATTACTGCCAAGATTTCCTTCCTTCAAATATAGCACTTATAATGGTTAATGATCACCCATATTTCAACCATCTTTATTGCTATCTATAATCCTTCCATGATCCTCCCATCAATAAACTAACCAACAACTTCAATATCGAATACCTTTTCATGGTCATATAGCCCAATGTTACATGCTACTTCGCTTCATGTTAGGCCCAAAATCTATCCTTAACCTGATCATCTACTTGCAAATGGGACCTTAATGTAGCTCAAAATCATCGCAAGGATTTCTTTTTTAGGCACAAACATCCATCCTTAAACGTTCCTCTCTTCCGAAACCAAACCGCTCCCTGGAAAACTTGAATAACCCTTCCAATTCTCAATTTCTCCTATCTCAATACTGTCTCCAAGTTGGCTTACTTCAGGCTTAACCATTCAACAATCAATTCCATACTTAGCAAATCCTTACACAATATCAGATGCTTTTCGACTCAAGCCGGACACCCAATATTACCCAATGTATGATCCAACCATCATAATCCGTTACAATTCACCTCTCCCCTTTTAAACCAGGTTTTAAATTAACTCTTTGGCATCAACGCTTTTTTTACATCCATCTAAGAATAACCATCTAGTTGGTGTACAATAATTGCTAACAATTATTCCGTATTCCTCACACTCCTAACACCCAGGTGTACATCCTGCCTGTATCACAGACCTAGTAAGATTTAACAAGATCCATTCAATCAAAATGTGAGAAGCTTTTAACTCCGAAAACAATAAACTCAGCGTCAGCATAAAGACTTTTCCTCAACAATCGAAGTTCATCCAAATCCTCAGAATGGGTTATCTCCCATCGTATTCTGATCGTGATGCTGGTTTCCCATGCCACTCACTTTATGTCAGGATCTTTAGTTATACGGCAGGAATTTCCCTTCGCCTTCTGAAATCCCTATTGCATAAACCATCACATACCTTTCCAAACCAATCTCATTGCTATTAGCCTCTTCCAACTTGGAATACCGGTTTGATAAGCACCAATTTTCAAATATCCTGAATCTTTCAGAGGTTCATCAATAGAGTTCGGCTTGGTTACATCCAATGAATTCTCTCAATTCCTCCTTCATCTCAAGATAACTTGACAAGATTCTGAGAAAAGTCGGAGCTGGTCAAGCACATCAATCCTGCAAGGTTTACCTTGATGTACTCTTAGGCCTAATCAGCCACATCCTACTCATCCTCCCGATAAACTATCGTCTCCCCCGGGAGACTTGGCATATCTAACCCAAATTCCTCACTTCTTAATCCAATATCTCGCTTGGCATCCAGGTCTTTGTCGGCGTACCATCCAATACAACTCATGGATCTTAGCGCGCTTGAATCTCACAATACTCTCGAATTCACCGGTCACCTCAAACCTTATCCCTCACTTGCGTATATCGCCTCTCCAATGGTTACAATGACGTCCCCTTTACATGGGTTTTAATGACACATCCTTGGGCCTCATAAACGCCTGTGTCGCCCATTCCTCTCTAAGTACTCTAGGTTTGGCGATCTACAATTGCTGAATTCTTCCATTAAGACTATCCTAAAAGTCCAAGTATGAATTCCGCGGGTTTGGCTGAGTTAGTTCTTACGAACCATTCTATCAAATTCGTGACGAGTTACCTCGTAGTATAGAGGTAGGGCTGAGTAATATAGAACTTAAACGCGAAAACAGTCCACTTCTTGATACGGATGGTGTTACTCCAAGCTTTGATATTGACGTAGCTAACTAAATCCTAAACCCTACGCAGATTGGAATGTTTGCGTCAACATCGAGTTAATTCATCCTATTCCATGTGCAATCCGTACTAGCCCTCAGTCGGTGACTCTCTACGCTGCTCATTGCCAAAAGTCTCCAAATGACTCGAGGTGGCCAGCTCTGCCAAGCTGCTGATCACGCTAGGTTCATCCTACTGAGATCCGCTACCATACGCAGATCCTCGACAATTGTGGTCTCCCATCCTCTTATCGTCAAGACAAGTTTTGCATATGAGTCGAAGGTCTGGTATCAGCACTGCGAAGTCTTCACCTAAAGCGACCTCGGCTAATCTTCCAGATCTGGAACTCTAGCCTTACTTTAGATATCTAACCACCAGCTCGTCTAGCCTAGCTCCTCAATCGTCCTTCAAGCTCCACATCCCTCATCATGCGCCATATGCTGAGCCTCAACTCCTCCCATTGACATCTCTCTTAAAGGAATGATAAGCCACCTGCAATGCCTCAAACAAATTCAGAAGGTAGCATAAAGAGTCAAGTGTTACCTATTCTTTAAAATTAGTGTTGGCTCCTAGTTCCACTTCATAACTGGCCAACTGCGTATGCTTGACCACTCGAGTGCTTCAATTTGGACACCAGTGTAGCCACATTCGCACCTGGCACAGTTAACATTGGCACTCATCATCCAATGATTACAATAGCTTCATTATTAATACTGTGTTGACTAAACTTCATTTATTCGTCCAGGCAGACTATAAATTAAATCAATCATGCAACAGAAGAACTCTCAGTACCCAGTGAGCTTGGCCTAGTGATCGCCACAAAGCCTCAAGTAGATACCCCAGTTTTAGTTTAAAGGGATCCAACGCTAACCAATTAAATAGATTTATCATACATATGTGGTTTTCCAAAAATGGCTAAGGTTCATTGCATAGCAATTGAAAACAACAAAATCGAAATAAAACTAAACAAATAACAATTAAGATTTATTCCAAATAACTCAATTCATCAATCAATCTTATCCAATGGCTCCCCATCCTCCAATTGATTTAATTATCCCCTGATGATCGAGCATCTCACGTGACCGGCTTCCAAATATGACCTCCAATTTGATTTACCCCAGATACGCCCATAAGACTACAACTTCAAGACTCTAACCCAGCCCAATTAGGTTTCACACGAAGCTATACCCAACAGGCCTCCTCAGCAATGATTTCAAGGTACACCCTGTAGCTTTCTTTAAATGTAGGTCAAGGCTGCCCTCCGTGAGTGTGGAATTGCCTTCACAATGGTCAGGTACAATCGCTCATCAGCAACGTGACCTATTCAAACCGCACAGCAGACTTCATGGCACGACATCTTGCTTGCATGATTGACTCAGTCAAAGGCTTGCAAGGTTAAGTCCTTAACTGACCGAGGCAAGACTAACCAAGTGGAATCTCTAATATCCAAAACCAACAAAACCAAATACGACCGCCCAGTTGCCACTCTTGGCCCACCAGAAAAACAATCTTGCCACTTGCCTCAGCCTAAATCATTTTCCCACCCCAGCTTGATTACCAAGCACCACGTGCTCTTCATAAATCAATATCGCTATGTGACTCACTGTCACAACAACTCAATCTCTTTGTGCGACCACACATGGCCCACAAATTATCATCATAGTTCCATATTCCATTAGTCAAGATTAATAAGCAATATTTCATGAGCATGTGATGACGTGGCATGACTAAGCATCTCTAATTCGGTCTAACCACCCATGTTGATTTTCTATTAACCAACTATAATTAACCAACCTAGGGTGACAAGTGGATCATGGCATACAACTAGCAAGGTAGGGTATAATTCAATGGGTACGATAACTAGTCCCAAATTTATGTGGAAATCATTTATACACATAAAATAACATGTGATAAGGTAAATCAAAGTAGCATGCAATCTAATTCATGGGTGCAACATGATCAAAGCACAACTTGCCTTCGTTAAGCTCCAGGTCTTGGTCTGAAAATAATTCTTGAGCTGCAAAATCCCTTCCAAGCCTCGACAATTCAACGTCTACGCTAATCGAGAGAGAAAAGCAAATAAAAACCAAAACCAAAGAGCAAACAAATTCAAAAATTCAAATAAAAACCATCATTAAAAAGATCTCAATTTTACAAATTTTTAGGAACTTGAATCACCTCAATCGGAGTTCGTATGCAAAAGTTATTGCAATTTGAAGTTTGAAAATCCTAAAAATAAACCCTAATTCATAAATCCGATTTTAGCGAATTATTTTTATAAAGGAAAATCCGATTTTTCCGCCCGAACATACGGACGCGACGTGGCAAATTGTGGTCCGTTGATCTGGTGATCGACGGCTCACGCTACTGCCGCGGTTTCCTGTTCACCTGAGTGGCGTGGCGCTATCTCGTCCGCCTGCTGATGATCGACGCCCACGGAGCTCCCGAAAGCAAAGAATGAAAACCCGCGGCTTGATCACACCAAAGGATTTAAGACGACGACGACTAGCTCGGCGTTGCTCCCAAGACTTCGATGACCAACGAACAATGCGCAGACGGAGCACGACACGGCGACCTCGAATCGCAGCTTCTCGGTGAAAGAGGTACTTAAGAACGATAGAGACCACATGATCTCCACAGAACTCCCAGCGACGCGCGTGGGCTCTCGGTGCTCTCCGACGATGGCGCGTGAGGGAAAAGGGGTGGCTCAAGGTGAGTTTCGAGGGGCTCGGGGCCTCTATTTATACCGCGGGCACGCTAAACAAGGAAGGACGGCGGCGCAGAACTCGGCTCGGATATTTGGCGGCGAGGTCTCCGACTTCGACACGATGACCACGAGTCCGTCCGACGCAAGATCCGACGGTCAAGATCACGTTAGGGTTTCCTTTTAGATTCGAATGATGAAGGCCGTTGGATCAAGATCCAACTAGGCGGCATTGATCCCATTAAAACCTGTTACCAAGACAAAGAATCGGGTCAGCCCACATCGCTCACACGATTATTCCGATTTTTCAATTTAATTTAATTCTCGAAAATAAACTGATTTATTTAAGGTAGTAAAAATATTCTAAAATTTCTTAAAATTCTCAAAAATAAACTGATTTATTTAAGGTAGTAAAAATATTCTAAAATTCTTAAAATTCTCAAAAATACTTTGAAACATTCTTGACTTAATTAAAATATTTTCACAAAAACTTTATTTCGGATTTATACATTTATAATTAATCTTTAATAGAAGGTAATATTATTTAATTTCAAATAATTCAAATAAATCCCAAAAAATCCAATTAAATTCAGAAAATTCACAAAAATCATTTTTAGCAATAAAATAATATTAATTAATTAAAAGGCTAAAAATTGGGATGTTACAATAATTACACGTTGATGCCTACTTTTCTTTCAATTAACATATATCATCGTTAATTAACTTTCTCATTTCTTCAATAACAGCGCTCTAAGATGAGAACCAATAAATTACTACTAACTGAAATTTTAGCAATTCAAGAGCAGATCATCGGATCCGTTCATGATAAGGTCATCAATCCAAACGGCGAGTTCCACAAACAACTTTCTACTGTAGTCGGTGCAAAACCAAAGTGAATGAGATCTAGTCATACTATATTTGTAAGCAGACTATTGTAAAAACCAAATATTGTGATGCTTTAATATATTTCAATTATGATTTAACGATATTTTGTATACTATATTGTTCTACCATATTAATATAATGATGCTTTATATTAATATGTAAATCAAATATATTAATATGGTACAACAAATTATGATTTAACGATGCTTTATATTAATACATTGTAGAAAAATTTTGTATAAAAATATATAATGCGTAAAAAATATGCAATAAAAACAATTGGTGCATAGCTTGTCACTGCCAGTTCGTCCATGAACCGGCAGTGATATGTATGTATGTATATATGTATGCATGTATGTATGTATGTATGTATAGGAAAATGATTCCATACTCTTGGATGTCTGTACTCCCACCTCTAATATACCGTTTAAATGATGTTGTTATACCTCTTTATCCTTTTGAGTATACTCTAATACTGATTATAAGATTCAAAGTGAGTTTCAAGAAAAATTTCATTAAAATCCACCTTTTATAGCATAATTTGTTTACATATTCCTTATATATATATATATAGAAAAGGGTATGTAGCAAAAAAAATAAAGGGTCTGATGAAATTATTTTAATCATGTTGTATTGGAGTATCTTAGAATTATTATTGGAGTATACCAAAATTGATAAAGGAGTATAAAATGTTTATTTAAGTGATATACTAGAGGTGGGAGTATGTACTCCCGGGAGTACGAAAAAGACTTCTTATATATATCACTGCCGGTTGTCAGTTCGAACCGGTAGTGATATGGATCTATCACTACGGGATTTTGGTTTAAACCAGCAGCGATAGTCCCATATCATTGCCGGTTGTACAACGAAATGGCAGTGATAACTCTTATCATTGCCGGTTCCTGAGCTGACAGTGATAATCCTGAATATCACTGTCGATCAATCACTGTCGGCTCCCATAACCGACAATGATATCGTTTTAGAGCCGACAATGATGTAGTATTCTGTAGTGGTGTGATGTACTCCGGATGTTGTCCGCCACGTCTATTTTGATGTAGCATAACCTGTTGTTTTACCGTTTTGAGGAGCAAGTGGCACGTCATGGATAGCACAAGTTGCACTAACAATTGCGAAGTTCGATCCGTACCACAGAGAATCTGCTTGTTAGGTGGCCAATTGACATTGGGTCACAAAGGCCAATAGCGTATTAGCCTGAACTTACTAGCGCATCCAATCCTATATATGCCGCTCACTTCAACGCGATGGCTTGCTAGTGTGGGTGCTGGAGGTAGACGAGGCCGGACCGTTCGCCTTCCGCCAAGAGCACGCCGTCCTCCACTACGATCAGGAGCACCTACGAGCAGGCGGCCGCGGGGCTCGCCTTCGTTGCCCTGGTCTGCACCGACCAGATCTCCGGTCCGACGATCTGCGCGGTGCAGGGCGACGCCGCCTACATCACCGTCGAGAACTCGCCCCTCACCGAGAACGTTGCCATCCACTGGCACGGCTGGGTTACACCATCGTCGTCACCGTCACCAACTCCCTGCTCACCGAGAACGTCGCCAAAGACTGGCACAGCAACCGCCAGGCACGTCGTGACTCTTCCTCTGCTCCCAGCGGCGCCCATTTAGCTCTTCAGCACCAGTGCATCGCCGGTTCATCGTGCAATTTATTTCCTGCTAATTATGTCCTACCGTATATGCTGCAGATTGGGACGCCATGGGGCACGTTCACGTACAGGTGTTCGTTTCTTTTCGTCTACTGCCTCAGGAATTAGTGCTCCACTAGTGTTCGTTTCTATTCGTGCTCCACTAGTTCCTCAGGAATTAGTGCTCCATCATGCATCGTTTCTTTTCTGTTGAATAATACTCCTTTCAAGCATTAGAATTCAAGGGATATGTCACACGTAACTAGGCCTGCTAATGGGTTAAAAGCTAACACATTTCCAGACCAAACCATGTAATCGTAACTGTGCTTTTCTCTGTCATTTCTTAGAAAATAAGGATGAGATCGAAGAGGTGTTACATTTGTTACTTGTTTCACTTTTGAACATGGAGTCTTTATAAATTACAGATTTGAATGGTATAATGTTAATATGGTAGTTTAGATTTCGCAGAGGACTGAAATCCAAAATTTTGGCAAAAAATTGCCAAAATTCGGTGAAAATTAGAACCCTAGCTCCACTAGTGTTCGTTTCCTTTCGTGCTCCATTAGTGCCTCAGGAATTAGTGCTCCACTACTGCCTCGGGAATTAGTGCTCCACTACTTCCTCAGGAATTAGTCCCGGATTAGTGCTCCACTAGTGTTCGTTTCTTTACGTCTGCTCCACTAGTGTTCGTTTCAACTACTGCCTCACGAATTCACCTCAGGTATTCGTCTACTGAGCACCATGCATCGTTTCTTTTCTGTTGAATAATACTCCTTTCAAACATTAGATTCCAAGGGCTATGTCACACTCGTAACTAGGCCTGCTAATGGGTTAAAACCTAACCCATTTTCAGACCAAACCATGTAATCGTAACTGTGCTTTTCTCTGTCATTTCTTAGAAAACTAGTTATGTGTCCGTGCGTTGCAACGAAAACTCAATTTACGATAAAAATTTATTTGCAAAGAGCAATAACAATGGCAAAGGTGGGTAATTAAATAAGAGCAGTGGCAAAGGTGGGTAATTTTGATGAAATGACGCGGGCAAAAGTGGGTAATTAAAATGCAGTGGCAAAGGTGGGTAATTTTGATGAAGTGACGTGGGAAGAAACTCTCACTTTATATAGTAAAGATAAGGATGAGAAGAAGAGGTGTTACGTTTGTTACTAGTTTCACTTTTGAGCATGGAGCCTTTATAAATTACAGATTTGAATGGTATAATGTTAATATGGTTAAAAGGTCCCTGAAAGAAAAATTTGTGGCTTCCTAAAAAAACTGTGGTTCAATCTGTCTGAACAGAACACTAATCCAGAGAAGAAAAGTTCAGCATCCTGCAATTTTCTGTGATGCATGCTCATCCTTTTATTTATCAATCAGTACATAGACTGCATAGTATAAATATGTATAGTTAGTTTTATTTAATCTCCTGATTTTGAAGTCACAATCCCAGCAGAGCATGCAGAGTGCTCCAACTTCCGTTCCCAGCCGTCCAGTTTGCTTTGTTCGCCCAGCAGTTGAAAAGAAAGAAAAAGGAGAATGAGTGCTTCAACTTTCGTTCCCAGCCGTCCAGTTTGCTTTGTAAGGAGAATGCAGAGCGCTGCAATAAGAATGTATTCCACTTTTTATTGTTAAAAAAATTATCTCCTTCTCATAGTAAAACAAAACAAAAGAAAAATCCTCTAGCGAGCGGCCACCGCCACGGCCCTTCCTCTCCCAACCTCTCTCCCTTTTTATCTACACGAATTAAGAGTTATCTGCGCAGCCTTGGGTCTTTGATTTACTAAGATTTACTATTTATGGTTAGAGAAGTAAATGAGGTGCTTTTATGTTTTTCTTTTTGACAGTTGCACAAATATTAAAGTATGTATGAATGGTAGATGGTGATTACTTACTCATTCGCTTACTTCAAAATTTATACAACTTGTATTAGGAGGGAAAACATTGAACGCTCGAGAAGTGATTTAGCCACCGAGCACATGGAAAGAATTGTCTTTTTTGTCAAGTACAAGGGCTCGTCTTTAGTACCTGTTTCTTGTTTCGAGGGTTTAGTGTTATTCTCTTCGTATTTAATTTATATTTGTCTTTTAATTGTTTTGACTTCTGAGTGCAAGGGACGGTTGAATTGTGCGGTTCAAATTCTGAATCTGATTAGGTATAGATTATTTAGTCTGTTACTATGCTATATCAATGTTGCAGGCAGATGCCATAATGGAGAAGATACGGGGCAATGGAATGATGAAACAGATTGTACCCTGTTGATCACTGCTGACCAAGTAATCTCCTTTTGCAAGCACTGTTTACTGCACCAATCTTTATTGAGTTGTAGTTACGATTGCAGTTACAAAATTCATGTGCAAGCGCTGTTGAATACGCTCTGCATTTTCCCTACAATCTGGACTGGATTTTTCGTGCAAACTATCATTACGGCTACCTTGTAGCTACATGACTATATTACACTTGTGACCACCGTATTTCAGGAGTTAGTGCCTTAACAGCTTTAGTTCAAGTGCTTCTAGAAATATGGTTCAGTCTGCGTTGTAGTATATGTTTTCTTGACCACTGTTTGGGTTAGGATTTATATGGTGCTAACAGGACGATAGCACCAACCATCCAACATGTCTGTTAACACATTCACATGGATGACTATCCTAGCAGTCTTGTAGTTTCTATGACAGAAGAAAAGGGTGCATACTAGCATATTTGTGGTTTCCCTACAATATCTTGTGGCTAAGATTTATTGGTTTATAGAAATCGAGTTTTCCCCATTGCTAGCTACTTTTGGTCTAATTGTATGAGGTCAATTGAATCTTTCAGCATGAATCTAACACGGGAAGACAACTACGGAGTTGTTGACACCTTCTGCATTATACCAAAATATACGTGCATATGTTCCTTGGCCTTTGGATGATCTATCATCTTTCCAATTGTACTCATCGATTTGCATAGTGCTTCAATGTTCTCTTCATCTGGGTTTTGACAATTTCCCAGCAATTTTGTAATGCATTCATGCATGATGTGTTCTGTTAACGTCCTCTCCAGAAAAGTGACTGCCAGTCAAGTTTTGTAGTTCTAAATATCATGGCCAAAAAGAAGCACCAAACTCTAACAAGGTACATGTATATATGTAAGAAATGCTTCTGTCAATGATGTATAAAAAAATGAGTTCTCTTTTCTAAGAGTACTTGAAGTTGCCCATAATGTTTGCCTATTTTGTATCTGTAGCTACAAGCAGCCACTCCTGTTTATGCATTTTTTCTGTCATGGCTGGTTTGTGGCTTGACATGATGAATTCTTCGTTTGACAGGACCTATCCTCCTTGAGTATTGTCATCTGATTGAAAAGCTTGCTCAGTTTGACAGGTACCGTATCGCTGAACTTGTTGTTCATGCACGGGGAGCCAGCAAGAAGGGATTTTTTGAGGTGTCTCATGAAGTTTCTCGCCTTAATTGGAATTTGGAATACTGCTAGCTTGGATTGCACTTTAGCCCCAAAAATAATATGCAGTGCATGTGCTGTTATACACATGAAGCTATAGCCCTGCTCTCCTTGCGCTTATCTGAATTTACCATTGTTTACGTCAGTTAAAGGGTAGAGTAGTGTTACCTTGGGGCAAGTGCATGGTTTGACGCTGCGCATACATATGCGTGGTACGGAAGGTGGGCAGCCGGCAGTGCACCGTGACCGTGCACCGCCCATCCTCACCTTTCCTCCGTGCCTTTTTGCCTCTTGCTCCCCCCATGTTTCATTTCTCTTCTTGTTTTAATTCTGGTTTTTGCTGACACACTTGTATGGTGTGGGCACAGGCCCTTATGTCCTCTCCTTTTCCATTTCAGAATAAAATGAAATCCTCAAATATCCCCGGGCTTGGCGTGTCAAACTACGCTTCTGACCAATTGACATTCTTTTTTACATTGGCATATAAGAGCTGTAGTACTCCCTCCGGTCACCAATAGTTATTATTTTGGATATCAAACGATCTCTAAAACATAGCTTTGACCTCTAATTTCTATTATAATATATTTATAAAACTAATAAAATTATAATATTATGGAAGTACTTTTTGAGAGAAATCTATATATAATTTTCATGTATTCAATTCAAATATTTAAAAAGATATTGACAGTCAAAGTTTTAAAATTTGACAACACCTTGTCCAAAACGACAACTATTGTGACCGAAGAGAGTAAACCTTTAGAGTATGTTGCGTATCCCATATGCTATTGGGATAGATTAACGAATGGTAATTTAGCAACAAATCTATGTTGGTATCAAAACCATTACTAAGTAGTCCTATGTATCGTACCGGCCTTAATACCGGTGAATACTGGCCATACCTGCCTGGTAATGTCAATACCGGTCATGCCAATAGAATTGATAATATAGTCTATTAAACTATATGCTATATTTGATAGTACTATCTGTATTTGGAGTAATATTATTAGTGAATTTTTATGTACATATAATTAAATATGTGTATACTTATAAATATTTTTTTGATAAAGGAAGATCTTTATTAATTTCAAGAAACTTACATCGAGACAATACAAGCCCTTGAAATTTCTTCCGCCTCTGCTAATTAGCACACGGCCAAACCGAAATAAAAGTAAAACGCACACACTAGTGACTATCAATCCTAAGACTAGACCGCCACCCATGCGCCCGGGAATAAAAGTCCTTGGCCACTCGAACCAATCCATGAGCAGCCTCCACCAAAGTAGGTCGCACCTCCACCTTGTGCAACACAGCCCACGTACGGATCCAATGGGTAGTAGCAAAAATAACCTGCAAAGGAGACGAAAAGATTTTCTTTTGAAATACAATATCATTTCGCTAACCAAATAGCCCAACACGTAGGCTGCAAAGACCAAGAAGGGCGAAGTTTCTACTATTCTTATCGAAACCATCAAGCCAACTTCCAAACATATTAGCTACATTCGTTGGACTAGAAACACCAAAAGCCAAGAAAATGAAGAACTGCACCATTAAATGTAAACGACAAATGAAAAACAAATGATTAATTGACTCAGATTTGGTACAAAAACAACATGTTCTACTCCCTTGCCAATTCCGCTTTGCTAAATTATCTTTGGTAAGAATCACTCCACTCCGAAGGTACCAAAGGAACACCTTAATTCTTAATGGAACCTTAAGCTTCCATAATCTTTTATTTAAATTTGGCACTGGACGTTTAATCAAGGCATGATAATGAGATTTTACCGAGAATTGACCATTTTGGCACAAGTTCCAGTAGAATTCATCATCATTCTGCGTCAGATTAATGTTAGCGATTCGTGGTGCTAGCTCTCGCCACGCTACTAACTTAGGCCCAATCAATGACCTTCTCCAGAAATGTTTGGTTGCGGAGATGATAAAACTTCAGCAATGGTTACATCCTCTTTTGAACTATACTATACAACCCGGTATTGTTCTTTAAGAGGCGATTTCAAGCAGACATCCTCCCGTAACCTCACTGCGATCCATTATTAATTTTGAAGGTACCAAAGCGAAGGAAATCTTGCTTGACCTTCATTAAGTCGACGAAATGTGAGTCTCCTGGTTTCCACTCAACTTGCCCTAATGATTTGGACCCTAAATATTTATTTCGAAGCATCTGTTGCCAGGTACCCTCTGATGTTAAAAGTTTAAATAGCCATTTACTCAAAAGAGCAATATTCTTAATACGTAAATCATGAATCCCCAAACCTCCTTGGTCTTTAGGCTGACATAAGGTGTTCCACCTAGCAAGGCGATATTTTTTCTTATGCTCATCCCCTTGCCAGTAAAACCGCGATCTAAAAAAATCCAATTTTTTAAGAACACCTTTAGGAATCCCAAAAAGACATCATATACATTGGCAAGGCTACTTAGAACTGAATTAATCATAGTCAGTCTACCTCCCACCGACAGATTTTTTCCTTTCCAACTACTAAGCCGCTTCTCCAAGCGTTCCTGAACCAGATTCCAGTCGGATTTGTGTAACTTTCGAAAGTGGATAGGAATACCAAGGTATTTGAGCGGGAGAGTTCCATGTTTACAACCAAACAATTCCTTATATTGTTCTAAAGAACCTTGCGCCTCGCCAAAGCAGAATAACTCACTTTTGTGGAAATTAATTTTGAGACCTGAAGCTTGTTCAAAAGCACAAAGCAATAACTTCATATTGCGCGCTTTTTCAAGATCATCTTCCATCAAAAGAATGGTATCATCTGCGTATTGAAGGATAGATAAACCATCATCAATCAAATGAGGCACTATCCCACCCACCTGACCCTGTTCCTTAGCCCTACTAATCAAGATTGACAACATGTCCGCAACAATATTGAACAATATGGGCGATAACGGATCACCCTGACGAAGCCCCTTCTTTGTTTGAAAGAAACTACCAATCTCCCCATTTACATTTACCGCCACACTACCTCCCGAAATAAAAGACAGTACCCAAGATATCCACTTAGGTGAGAAACCTTTCATTCGTAAGGCTTGTAGCAGAAAAGGCCACTTAACTTTATCATAAGCCTTCTCGAAATCGATTTTAAATATGACTCCACTTAGCTTTTTTCGATGTAACTCATGCAGAGTTTCATGCAATACGACGACCCCCTCAAGGATATTTCGACCTCGCATGAAAGCTGTTTGGGTTGGGTTTACAACTTTATTCGCAACCAAATTTAATCTATTTGTTGCAACTTTCGTGAATATACAAACTTGAAATGATACATTGATATGAATCAGTACTGAAATGTACTATTGTAAAAGCCAAATCAGTATAGCCTCTGGTACTATACTGATAAGTGTGATACTGATTGTATGCAGGCACGAACGGTGGGAGGAGTTGGTTAGAAAAATACAAAAGGGGAGCACGCTCGACGATTCTTCTTTCTTGGTCTTAAGCTTCCATCGTCGCACATACAACTCTTCTCGAGATTGGCATTCGCGCGGGCGCGGACAAGTGTGGCACATTTTTTTTCCTGCCATGTTGCTCGCTTTCCACTTTGGACAACTTGGCCTTGTAATTGTGACACCATTATTGTTCCGTATGCCAAGATATCGATAGGATTAATTCACTGCTATAAATTTTGGTTGCTCTAAAGAATAATAAAATGTCTGGTTTACCTCATCTTTCTGAGACGAGGACATACATTCTCTTACAGCCAGGTAGTACTACGTATTAGTACTATTCTGTTGCTAAGTGTGCTTCGGTATTCCAAATCTTTCTTGCTGGCTGTGGGTTCGGTATTACTCTGTGATGATAATAGGGTAACAAATGATATAGACAATTTATCTTGTGAATAAGGTCTTGAACAGGTAGTCTTGCATGCTTTAGAAGTTTTGATTTATTCACTGTCTAAAAAGTCTGAAGTTTTTGTTCAATTCAGTTTTTCTCATCTATGATTAGTTTATATGTTCCAGTAGACTCATTTTGGTTCGGTTAGCCTGCTGATCTGTTGCAGTAACTTCTTTTGTTCGATTAGCCTGGTGATCAGAATTGTGTTGATAAAATAACCATCTGCTATTGATATTTTCTGTCTATTGGTTCAATTGTTAATATTGTTGACTGATTACAAATTAGCTCTGCTATTCGGTTGGCATATTTGTCATATACTGATTTGAATATATACTGTTCTGAACTTAACCTATTAGTAAGGACTTTAATAGCAGTGAATCTCATTGTCAATTTTTGTTGTGCATGATAAGGCGGTAAGGCTTTGATGCCATATTTACTAGATTAATTGTTTTGCCTATTCGTGATTAAGGTTGAAGGTTTATAATCTTCAAACAGATCCTAAATCTGAGAGCAACCAAATTTAAATTCCCTTCGTATTGTCATGGGAGACATGATTTATTGTATGTATGACATAATCTTCATAATATGCTTTATCTTGTTAGTTATGTCATCATGGCTATCTTTGAATTATGTATTTATTATCATATTGTTATATGGATTAAGCAATAAATTCCTACTCTTAATATTGCATCTTTTCAAACACTAACAATTTGAAGGGAAAAACAGGAGTCTCAGCACAGCGTGATTTCCATTGAGGTCAACTCCAAATTTCCAAGAAAGTAGGGCATGTTTGTTTTAGCTTTTAATTCTGTATTCTGGCCCCAAAAGCAGAATAACAAACAAACAGACGAATTCTAGAATCCGATTCTCACAATCTAGCCCACCCATATATACTAGAGTTCATAATCCACTTCATATGTGTTTTGGATTCTAGCTTTTGGAGAATCAGCTTCTTTATAACCACAATCTAGAATCAGCTTTTAGATAATCTAAAACTAAAGAGAAAATTGTTTATTTGCCACTGAGAGTTGGCCGGTTCCGCAAAATGCCATCGCGAAGATTCTCTTCCCTGCATTGCCATCCGATCTCAAATTGCCTTCCCATTTTGCCATCATCCGGTTGGTCGTGAACCCCCATAAAAAGACCAAGTTGCCCCGTGTGCTAACTTGGACGCGAAATGAATTCAAAACATTTAAAAGCCTAAAAATATTTTATTTAAGTTCTAAATAACCCAAGGAACCACTCCAAAAAATTTCATAAATTTTTGAATTTATTTAGTGCTTCTGAAAAATCAAAATTTAGATTCTTTCATTAAGACAGAATTGCTAAAAGATTTTTCCAAAAAATCACAGAGCTGCTCATGCTCTCAAATTTTTACAGAAATGTTAGTACTCTCTTAAGATCTTCTCCAAAAATTTTCATAAAATTATAAGCACATTTGATAGATTTAAATTAGGATGAAGTAGAGCAGAAACGTCTTTTCACATGCAAGTTAACGGCCAAAGTAACAGTACGCTAACGGGAGTGGCAAAAACAGGATGAAAGTTGAGATCTGATGGCAATGAAGGAAAGAGCAATTTTATGATGGCATTTTAGGGATCCGGCCAACTTTTAGTGGCAAATGGCGGCGTATTTTGTGCAAACCCTCTTTCTGGTGCAAACTTGAAAACTAACAATCTGGGCCTCTGGATCTTCCCTGAATGGTTTAGATGCACAAAGGTGAGATTCCACCCATCCACTTATGCTAATTAGGCACTTAACCCCCCGTCTAATCCCAAATTAGAAAACTCACGCGCGGCTGCTAACCCTCCGCCTCCTCCCAAATCATCCCGCCCTGCAGCCCTCCTGCCCCTCTGCCTCCTCCCGATCGCCAGCGTGCTCATCCGTCTCTGCCTCCTCTTGCTGGCCACGGCCGCGCTGCAGAGGCGCCGCCCTCGGCCCGACGCCCTCCGACGCCCTCCTCGACCTCCGCCTCACCATCTCCTCCCTCCGCTGCCCCTGCGCCGACGGCCACGCCCTCTTCTTCGACGACCTCCTCTCGGGCCCACGCTGGACTGGTTCGCCGACGTCGCCCCCTCCCTCGCCGCCTCCTCCTGTGCTCTTCCCGCCTGCTCGAGACCACTACGCCAGTCCGCCTCAGCGCCGTTCGGCTCCGCCTCCGGGCAGCAGGACGCTGGCGTTGTGCTCTCAGCCAGATCTCGCCGCCACGCTGCTCGCTGCGCGCTCTTCTGCATCTTCCCAACGGCCGACAGAGGCGAGGCACGCCTTCCAGCGATCAATTTCGATAGCTTGTTCGCGTATGGCCCTTGCTGATTTTTGTTTGATGTGGTTTTCTAGGCGTTGACTGTTGTTGGCGTAAAAAGTGATTAAGTGTTCTCGCTGATTGATTATGCTTCTGTGCTTTACCCATCGATCCACAGGGTTCTCACCAGCAATTCGAGGCAAAGCCAGGAGCAGAAAGTGAGGTGCCTTGTCCATTATTTCGAGAGGGTCACTGCTTCTGCACCTACTGGTTTCGTTTCGTTTGAGCGGAAAGCAATTCTGTGTGACTTTGATGCCCGGATGAAATCTAGTGCCCCTCTCTGCCCATTCCGAGTAAGTGGCATTGTATCATTCATACACCATATGAGAGATAGGATTATTTTGTGATTCATATTTCCTCGTACTCAATTCCACTGAAATTAACTAGCACACAGAATTGCTTTCTCATAACTCATAAGGAGTTAGTTGAGTTCACCTGTGTTTGTTAAATAAAAGCCGAGCTTGTAGCCAGCATTATTCCAGGCAATATGTCTCTTTTACAGCCTTTTGTTCGGTTATGTAAGATGAGATAGCTTAAAAGAAGTTTATATAACTTTGAAAAGCCAAAGAAAAGAATGATTTTTGCAGGGGTTGCAGCTCTCTTGTGGGCTATTTGGTGCACACGTAATGATTTACTCTTTAAAAACAAACAATATACTTCTTGTCTGCAGGCTATCTTCAGAGGGACATATTGGTTGCGATTTTGGGCACAGTTGCAGCATGAGAACTCCAGGAAACCTGTCCGGTTGGCGAGTACCATTCTGGAAGTCGTTGCGCTACAAATTTTTGCCAAGAATGGATGGAGACATAATAATAGACTTTGTCTTTGATATTTGTTTAGTTATCGGATTTCCCTTATTTCGAGATAAGCTTGCGTGCTGAACACTTTGTAAGTTGTAATTTGGTCGTATGCATTCTGCAGAGACCGGGATTTTACTTCCCTTTATCTAAAAAAAAAAGAAGTTTATAAATTAGAATCTATTAACCATCGTCAGTGGCATGCACATAACTAAAACATAGGGGGTGCTCAAGACTAATTCACGCTTCTAGAGCCTTTGCCAGTCGGACTGTACTACCCAAATGCAATCAAAATTTACAATTCTACAGTCCTAAGTCCTAATGATTCCATAACGCGTACTAAATGCTTCATCGACTTCAAACAAGCAACCAAAGTAAATGAATCATCTAATTTTATTGCATAATTGACAATTCTAATATACTTTGAATGGATACGGATTACTATCATTTTGTCGATTATTTCAAAGATGATTACTCACAAATTATCACACATGTAGATTGATTGAAAAATACCTAAGCGCATAATTAGTTGAGACAAATTAAATTCATATAAGTGTTTTTGTGGTTCTCTTATGATGGTGTATCTTTTTTGTGGTACAGGAAAGGCTCAAGGCACAATCCAGGGACTTCAGCCTTCTACAATATGACAGCGACAACGTTGATGATGAGGATGATGAAAATGACAAAGAATAGCGCCTCTGTAAATATACGCCAAATATAATCAATTATATCAGGCACATGGGCTGCATGTTACAATCATCATCAGTGCTTCACCATGTGTCGCTTCGATCGTGAACTTTACTGTCAAGGTGGATCCCCACGCTATATTTGCAGCTGTAGTAGATGTTTGTTTGTCTAGGCAATGTACACTCATAAGAGCTGTACTGGAAGACCTGAACTCTTATGGTTTTCTTGAGGATACTTGTATCATTTTATTTTCATTTTGAACACGAGATTCTGTAAACTACCTGAGTTTGGAATTTTGAATGTTCAGTTTACCTGAGTTTGGTCATTATGTGCTGAAATATACTGATGAACTTGTATGATCAATCCACTGGCATAGCACCTAGAAAGTTTCAGGTTAAGTCTGAAAAGAGCATGGTAGCCACAACGGCTTGCTCTCACAAACTGTATGCTGCAACTTTCAGAAGTAAATATGAAAGCATGCAAGATCTGTACAATATAAGGGTTTTAGAATCTTGCCAAGTGCCAATTACATAGACTATAAATTTCGGCAAATGTCACATCGATCTTGAACCATTAGACAATAAGCTCATTCAGTTTGCCAAGTGCCAATTACAGAGACTAAAGCTCCAGGTGCTCATTCAGTTTGCCAAGTGCCAATTACAGAGACTAAAGCTCCAGGTGCCAATTACAGAGACTAAAGCTCCAGGTGCTCATTCAATTTGTGAAAGGACAGGGGATGTCGCCTAGAGGGGGGGTGAATAGGCGTTTATAAAATTAAATCTTAATTCGCAGCGGAAAAGAATCGGACTTTCCGACTTTGGATATCGGACTATCCGATATGCACAATCGGATTATCCGATCAGAGCGAGAATAATCAGATCTATCACAAGTTAGAGCTAGGCAAGGCTAATCAATATAAGGAGTAGTAAGCTTTGTTATAACAATTACTTCTATACCAAATTAAGCTAGTTAGCCTAGCGGAAAACTCACTAGAAAAGTAGATCGGGCAATTTCAAGATTCAAAAACAAATACTAAAGCAAGAGTAAGAAGCAAACTTGGAGACAATGATTTTTCACCCGAAGTTCGGATCCTTGAGGGGATCCTACGTCTCCGTTGAGGCGGCTCGGTTAGACTCAAGCCGGAGTCTCTTTCAACCCTCTTCCTCCCGGTGTTGCACACATGCACTCACCGGTTGAGGCTTGGTCACGCTTGAGCCGGGGTCTCTCTCAACCCTTATCCTCCCGGTGTTGCACTTTGCACTCGCCGGCTTCACTTCTTGATCCCTTCCCTTGCGGAGGCGGAATCGAACCTTCACAAACTTCCTACGGCCAACCACACACAAAGCTCCGGTGGCTCGTAGGCGACCTCCTAGCCGTCTAGGAGTCCTCAACCTCCAAGAGTAACAAATGCTCACGAAGAACAAACTTGGAGATGAACTCAAGTGCTCAAAGATCAACTCTTCCTCAACACACACTCAACCTAACACCTCACTCCTCAAACTCTTCCCAACCCTTCACACAAAAGGGATCACTTAGATCTAAGGGTAAAGTGGTGTTTTGGGGCTCAAGAACAAGAGGGAACACCTCAAAACCGGTGGAGTAATCGCCACTTGAAATGGAGAGGAGAGGGCTTTAAATAGAGGCTCCAAAAACTAGCCGTTATGCCTGGTCAGACCCACATCGGACTATTCGATATTGAACATCGGACTATCCGATGTGTAAAACTCAGATCGACTCCACTCGAAATTCAAATTTTGTGAATAAAAAGCACAGATCGGACTTTCCGATATGGAACATCGGACTATCCGATGTGTAAATTTCAGATTTTCAAGTGAACATCGGACTATCCGATATTTCCAGAGAGAACCCATTTTCAAAGATGTTTCACAAAATTTTCTAAGTCCACATCGGACTATCCGATGTTAACATCGGACTTTCCGATATCAACATCGGACTTTCGAACTCACTTCGGATAGTCCGAACTGGCATGAGCAGCCCGACTTAAAACGGGCATAACTTATGATTCGGACTCGATTTCAGTGATTTTGGACTCTATTGAAAGCTAAGAACAAGGACTACACAAATAATAAGGTCTCACTACCCAAATCCCAAAGGATAAATTCAGAATTCACAAAGAATCCAAGGAAGACCAACAATTCTTACTTTTCGGCACCACCAACACCACACTCTCTCTAAATTTCACAAGGATGGATCACTTGAGCACTTGACACATCTAAAAGTCATTCAATGGAGCATCCTTCTTAATAGTACGGCAATCCTTATACTCAAATTGAATCAAAGATAATACAAGACTAGAAATAGTCACTTGCCGTCTTCTTTCTTAATGCCGGTGCATGAAGACCTTCACCAAATGATTGATGACATCTTCGCCTTGTCCAACTTGACTCGATTCACCTCATGAGACTCTCATCCTATCAACCTTGACTTGATCATCCTCTCCGACGATCTCCACGCCAAGTCGATCTTGACTTAGTCCTCAACTCTTGGTGACACCGCCGTCTTGTTGACCTCGGCTTAACAATCATCCTCCAAGATACCTTGGTCATCATACACATATGTGACCTAATTCTTTCCAAACAACTCATGAAAGACATTAGTCCCAAAAGCTCAATAGATATGAATGAGTTGATATTTAAGAGCAATTGATTACCACAAGTGTTTCATATAAAGAAGCACACCATGAATGGAAACACTTGACATTATAAATGTTCTCTACTAAGTGCATTATGATGAATATGTAATTGATCTATATGCACTAGAGAGATAATTGCCAATATGACGAAACAATTAAATCATGGCAAAGGATCACAGTCTTCACTTAAATGTAGCACATGATAGAATATACACGAATTGTACATGCGCAATAATATTAGGAATAAGAGTAAATGTGTGATCCAACTCTAGGTTAAACTTCACTAGGAGAGGTGCATGAGAAGATACACACTAAAACATGCATGCACCAAGACAATTTATGGCAATGTAAAGTTTAACTCTAGTTAATATATGCATATTAAAAATAAAGCACATAATGAACTCAAATGAATATATATATGCACAAATAAATATGATATCAACTAATGTGCATATATATAATCAACATACTACTTGGAGTTCACTATGCATTTGCACAAAAGGAATGCAATAACAAATATAGAATGGATACCAAAATTGCATACCTTATCTTTGCTTAACCATCCACTTGATTTTCCTCTAAATAGATGAGACTAATACACTAATACTCAACTTGGCAATAAATATGTTAGTCTCATTAGCAATATAATCATATTAGAGGTTTGTCATTTGTTGAGCACTAAGTTAAGCATTTACACAATTACATAGATTGTCATTATATGCGTTTGTCATTAATCACCAAAATAACATTAGTGCCTAAATGCACTTTCAATCTCCCCCTTTTTGGTGATTTATGACAAACCTATTATCAATTGCACCAAATGACAATATTAAGATATTTAGCATTAAAACAAACATGAAGAAACAATAAGAGATCATACTTACAAATCATCTCTTTTTGGCAATCGATTAGGGGACAATTGATAAATCCATAAATTCTCCCCCTTTTGTCATTAATCCCAAAAAGTTGCTTGATAGATCCTTATTGTTTATTCAATAAAATCTGTTCTCCCCCTTGATTGCACACTCAATAAAAAGATTAGAGAGAACAAAATAAAAATAAAGAGCTAGTAATAGGACAATAATATTAGGCTCCCCGTAAATCTAGGCAGGATATGATATCAATTATATCCAAGATTTAGGTAAAGAATGTGTCCAATGATACCAAATTAAATGTAGTCATGGTTCACAAGATGTAAGTGGTGCTTAAAACATGACACATGAATATGATTCCATATGGCAAATTGAACATGCTCATGATCATATAGCAAATTTATACAATTGAAGCACATGCTTATGATCAAATTAAATTTTGAGAATCACGATCATATAGAGAATATTACACAAGAAGGAATTGCTTATATGATCACGAGATGTATACAAGATCATGAATCAAGATTGTATAAGTAAAATGCACTTTCATGATCAAGAATTTCACAAGATTATCAAGGGCATACCTCTTTGCAATGTGTCACCCATATGTACATTTTAATTCTTGATAATACCAAATGCAAGTTAGACGACACTTCAAAGTAATTTAGGATTAGAGGATACCTCTTGAAAGATACCAATTAATGATACCAATTGAAAGGTACAACACCATTTAGAATAACACAATTTAGCATAATGGTGTGCAAAGACATTATTGAATATGGTCAAAAAGAAACACGTCCCTTTGTCGATTCTTGTCCACCGTATGTTCGAATCGGTCATGATCACCGCGCCCGGCCTTAGATCCCTCGGACTATGGAGCTTCTCTCCATTTCCTTCATCCCACCGTCGAAGATGACCCCTTTTCCAATACCTTGAACATCAATAGACAAGCACACGATTTCTGGGAACAAATATCTTTTAACTTGACCCAAGTTAGTTTGATAATGTCTAAGTACAACATGCACGATATAGATGATAAACATGATAATACTATTTGCACGCAACTTGAAAAAATTCAAGATACCAATTGAAGGTTTCATTATACCAATTTACAACGAAGATATTTGAAACTCATTCAAATTTAATTTGGACATCCACTTGTAAAAACAACATTTTCCCCCTTTTTGGCTTTTTGAAGAACCACATGTAAGAGATGCACAAAAAGGCGAAAGAAGGGTATCACACGAGTTATTTGAAACAAAATCAGATAACTCACTCCTCATTTTATTAGGCTTTACAAAGCTCGCATCATGATTCTTTTGAAGAATCCACAAATTTTGCCTAAAGAGGGTTAAACGAGGAACCCAAAACAAATACCATTTGATAGATTAGATACCACTTTAAAGTATATCTCAATGGCTTTGCTTGAAAAACAATATAAATGAGCATTTTCAAATTTTGCTTGTAAAGCAATGCTCAACTAGGAATTTTCCTCTTTATACATTTCAATGCATAAAGAATCTCACATAGAGAATTCTTAGGAGATTGAACTTACAATTTTAACTTGGGAGGAAATTCTTAATCAAGAATTTTCGGTATCGAATCTATGCTACAAGGAGGCAATTGAGAATACCACTTGTAGGAAATAATCGAGTTCAATGATACCACAAGAAAGAATTTAAACAACCAAAAGATATCACTTGAAAGTATAAGCAATAAGTCTTAATGATACCAATTATCAAAATAGGAGAAACTCAATGATACCGATTTGTAAACACAAGAAATGAATAAATGCTCAGTTGATACTACTTATAATCAAATCACTAAGAATTGATATCACTTGAAGAAATAATCGATAAAATCGATGAGTATCAGAGCAATAAACATTTCTGGGTATCAAAGAGATGGACAACTTAAGATAGATCAAGAAAATCTAAGATAGATCAAGACAACTTGGATTTTCTTTTGAATTTTAAAAACTAAATCACAAAGATTCAGAAAGAGTATTAGAGTACATTAATAAGATGATACCACTTGGAAGCAATTAAGTGCCCAAAACTTGCAATAAATAAACTCCTCAAGATATTCAACAAATGAATCATGGAGTTGTTTGCATTTGAATTGCACAAGTTTTGTCTTTTCAAAGATCAAGTGAGTATCACTTCTCAATTTAATTGAATACAAGACTGATACCAAGTTTGAAATCCAATCCAATTAAAAAAAACGGGCCAATCGGAAGTTCCAATATCGATTCGATATGATTATCGGATGTTCGATTAGATTATCGGATGTTCGACATCGATATCGGATATTCCGATTTGATGAAAATCCTAGAACTCAGATTGAAAACCAATTGAAAACACATCAAATAAATTCCAAATGATTTGAAATTTTCAGGAAACCAACTTTGGACTAAGTTGAAGGTTTTGGACTAACTTTTGTTTCCAAAGAGTTTTCTTATTAGCACAATTTTGGCGAAATGCGCTTTGAGGCATAAAAATGAAAACAAATTTCATAAAGACCTCAAAGTGCAACTTCAAATTTGATTTCATTCAAAACTTGGATTCTCATGGCTTGAATAATTTGGAATTCATTTTGAAGCCATGAATTTCTAATGAATACAATGAAATCCAATTCGAATGCCAAAATACTACTTGTAGATATATTTGAGTTAAACACAAATATTTTGGCTAAATTAATTTCCAAAATAGGATTTCTCTTTTTGGAAGCTTGCAAAATTTTTGAAATACATAATAAAATACTTTTACAAGGCTTTTCACAATTTTAGGCCTTTTAAACACACTTTTTGACCTTTGTCCAAAGAGGGTTCCTTTGAAGAACCAAATGAAACCATAAAGTCAAATTCAATCAACACACAAATTCAAAAAGAAGCAATGGATAAGATATAAAGATTTGAATTTTGTGTATGAGTCTAGAATACCATTTTGAACCAAAATTCTACACAAGAATTGATCCAAATGGTGAAACTCACAAAGTGCTAGAATATGACCATTATGGGTCAAGTATAGTTTTTCGGCGAGTTTTAAAATCAAATAACTTTTGATAAGTTGGTCTTTTGAAAATCTTTTGAACACGAGAATTTGTTAAGAATGACCAACTCTAGGATTTTTGTTTTGGAATTACTTTCAAAATCATTTTACATTTAATTCTATTAAAATTATAAGTTTAAATCCAAAACAAGATACTAGTAACTATATTTTGATCATGAAACTCATTTTCTTTTCAAAGTAGATTTTGTGAAGTCAAAACCTTTGAAAAACGTTTCAAAAGCATTTGTATACATTTTGCAATTGGTTTTTCACAAGAATACTAATAGTATACAAAATTTTGACTTTTGGCTAAATGGCTTGATTTTGAAAATATATATTAGCACTTATATAAATATGGGCACACGTAGGGATGTAATATACATGATTATGATTTAGCACTCCCCCTAAGTGTGCCACTATCCCAAACTTGCTCAAGATTGCAATAAGAGAATAGATAAGAGGCGAGAGCAAGTACTCACAACAAGCAATTAACTCAATATTTGCATGATACTAATGCGTCTAAACCTACACAAGGCTAGAAGCAAAATATTAATCAAATTAAATGTTTGTTACCGAGATGGCGTTGGCTCATGTTGGACTTGATTGTCTTCATGCTTGGTTCCAACTTGTAATTTGATGAATTCCTTATATTCTTGATGAAACCAAGCGTCCAATCCATCTCATTTTGCCTGACAATCTTTTAGGCGATATTTGGTACCCAATTCTTGTTGGGTCCAACAATGTTAGTCACAATACATTTAGGAACCCAAATAGTCCTAATATTAGCATTTTTGATAAGACTAACATGACTAGGAATATGTTTGCGATAATTATTCCTTCTAGGCAATTGATTGGCATTTTTATAATAATACTTAGGAGGACAATAATACTTTGCAAAACTACTTCTAGTTTGATCTCTTCTAAGCACATGATTATTAAAATTATGCATTGGCTTAGAAGATCTAGTATATCTAGCAAATGTTTTGCTATTGTTATTTCTCCTAAGCAATATATTTGAATTGCTTTGAGTAGGCTTAGGAGTCCTAACAATTTTAGCAAACCCATTTCTAGATTTACTCTTCCTATGCAATTGAACATTATCATTTTTAGCGGGCATAGGGGACTTGACAAGCTTGGCAAATGCATTACCATTCTTGTCCTTCCTAAGCAAATGATCATTAAAATAATGAGTAGGCTTAGGGGTGATACCTTTGGGACAATCCTTACCGAAATGCCCCTTTTCTCGGCAATTGTAGCAAGTAGGCTTTGAGCGTCTCTTTTCCTTGACTTGCTCTTTGCCGTTTTGCTTCATGGTTGATGGTTGTGGCTTGATCTCCACTTTGTTAGGGCACAAGGAGGCGAAGTGGCCCTTCTTGTTGCAAGCGAAGCACACAATCGTCTTCATTCTTGTATCGTGCTTCTTCTTGCTCTTCTCCCTCTTGGAGTTGTAGCCGAGTCCTCGCTTATCTTGAGGCGCCCTTGGCTTGCTCAAGATCTCGTCGAGAATGGCTTTTCCTTTTACGCACTTCTTCAAGTCATTTTCTAATCTAATGACTTGCGCCTTGAGCTCTTTATTTTCCTCTACAAGATTAGCATCTAGAGACATAGAGGAACTAGAAGAAATTTTATTAGAGCAACAAGGTAAATCATCGTTAGAAGTGGATATGCATTTATTTGATGAAGTATTAGAGTTGACATTTAAGCATTGCATTTCATCAACTAAATTACATGAAATTCCTACATCCACCTTCGGCTTAAAAATTTCTTTGAGAAGGACTTTTTCATAATTTTCTTTTAGACTATTATAATCATTTTGGAGTGAGTCATGCTCCAACTTCAAAATTTTATACTTCTTTTTCTCCTTCCCAAGAGATTCATTGAGCTTCTTTAACATATTCATAAATTTATCACAAGAGAGCTCATCATCATCATCATCACTTACCTCAATTTTACCTTTCGCCATGAAGCAACGGATTTGTGATGGAAGTGAATCTTCATTGTCGCTGAGGCGGAGGTTGAGGTCGATGGAGATGTCGGTTCTTCATCACTTGAGCTTGAGGTGGAGCTTGAGATTTCATCTCCGACATCTCTTCCTTAATGCAATCCTCGATGGAAGTGGATGATTCAAATAGTTCTTGAAGCTTTATCCAGATTTTGTGAGCGCTCTCGAGATTGCATATTATGTCAAAAATTTCATCGCTAACAACACAAGATAAAACATAAGTAGCTTGAGCGTCGAGATGTATGCATTTCATCTCTCCTTCAGTTGGATTAACCTCATTCAATGGAGATGAAAAGCCTACATCTACGATCCACCATATTTGGGGCTCATGGATTTAAAATAAGAAGTCATAACTAATTTCCAATGAGCATAATTCGAGCCATCTAGCATAGGTAGATTGTGAGAGTCCTCTAAACCTCTAGTCGACATCCTTTACTCTCTAGACGGTTAAGTCTAATAAAATGAGAGACCTTGCTCTGATACCAATTGAAAGGACAGGGGATGTCGCCTAGAGGGGGGGTGAATAGGCGTTTATAAAATTAAATCTTAATTCGCAGCGGAAAAGAATCGGACTATCCGACTTTGGATATCGGACTATCCGATATGCACAATCGGATTATCCGATCAGAGCGAGAATAATCAGATCTATCACAAGTTAGAGCTAGGCAAGGCTAATCAATATAAGGAGTAGTAAGCTTTGTTATAACAATTACTTCTATACCAAATTAAGCTAGTTAGCCTAGCGGAAAACTCACTAGAAAAGTAGATCGGGCAATTTCAAGATTCAAAAACAAATACTAAAGCAAGAGTAAGAAGCAAACTTGGAGACGATGATTTTTCACCAAGTTCGGATCCTTGAGGATCCCACGTCTCCGTTGAGGCGGCTCGGTTAGACTCAAGCCGAGTCTCTTTCAACCCTCTTCCTCCGGTGTTGCACACATGCACTCACCGGTTGAGGCTTGGTCACGCTTGAGCCGGGTCTCTCTCAACCCTTATCCTCCGGTGTTGCACTTTGCACTCGCCGGCCACTTCTTGATCCCTTCCCTTACGGAGGCGGAATCGAACCTTCACAAACTTCCTACTACCAACCACACACAAAGCTCCGGTGGCTCGAGGCGACCTCCTAGCCGCCTAGGAGTCCTCAACCTCCAAGAGTAACAAATGCTCACGAAGAACAAACTTGGAGATGAACTCAAGTGCTCAAAGATCAACTCTTCCTCAACACACACTCAACCTAACACCTCACTCCTCAAACTCTTCCCAACCCTTCACACAAAGGGATCACTTAGATCTAAGGGTAAAGTGGTGTTTTGGGGGCTCAAGAACAAGAGGGAACACCTCAAAACCAAGGAGTAATCGCCACTTGAAATGGAGAGGAGAGGGCTTTAAATAGAGGCTCCAAAAACTAGCCGTTATGCCCTAGTCAGACCCACATCGGACTATCTGATATTGAACATCGGACTATCCGATGTGTGTAAAACTCCAGATCGACTCCACTCGAAATTCAAATTTTTGTGAATAAAAAGCACAGATCGGACTTTCCGATATGGAACATCGGACTATCCGATGTGTGTAAATTTCCAGATTTTCAAGTGAACATCGGACTATCCGATATTTCCAGAGAGAACCCATTTTCAAAGATGTTTCACAAAATTTTCTAAGTCCACATCGGACTATCCGATGTTAACATCGGACTTTCCGATATCAACATCGGACTTTCCAAACTCACTTCGGATAGTCCGAACTGGCACAGAGCAGCCCGACGAAAACGGGCATAACTTATGATTCCAGACTCCGATTTCAGTGATTTTGGACTCTATTGAAAGCTAAGAACAAGGGCTACACAAATAATAAGGTCTCACTACTCAAATCCCAAAGGATAAATTCAGAATTCACAAAGAATCCAAGGGAGACCTACAATTCTTACTTTCCGGCACCACCAACACCACACTCTCTCTAAATTTCACAAGGATGGATCACTTGAGCACTTGACACATCTAAAAGTCATTCAATGGAGCATCCCTCTTAATAGTACGGCAATCCTTAGACTCAAATTCAATCAAAGATAATACAAGACTAGAAATAGTCACTTGCCGTCTTCTTTCTTAATGCCGGTGCATGAAGACCTTCACCAAATGATTGATGACATCTTCGCCTTGTCCAACTTGACTCGATTCACCTCATGAGACTCTCGTCCTATCAACCTTGACTTGATCATCCTCTCCGACGATCTCCACGCCAAGTCGATCTTGACTTAGTCCTCAACTCTTGGTGACACCGCCGTCTTGTTGACCTCGGCTTAACAATCATCCTCCAAGATACCTTGGTCATCATACACATATGTGACCTAATTCTTTCCAAACAACTCATGAAAGACATTAGTCCCAAAAGCTCAATAGATATGAATGAGTTGATATTTAAGAGCAATTGATTACCACAAGTGTTTCATATAAAGAAGCACACCATGAATGGAAACACTTGACATTATAAATGTTCTCTACTAAGTGCATTATGATGAATATGTAATTGATCTATATGCACTAGAGAGATAATTGCCAATATGACGAAACAATTAAATCATGGCAAAGGATCACAGTCTTCACTTAAATGGAGCACATGATAGAATATACACGAATTGTACATGCGCAAATAATATTAGGAATAAGAGTAAATGTGTGATCCAACTCTAGGTTAAACTTCACTAGGAAAGGTGCATGAGAAGATACACACTAAAACATGCATGCACCAAGACAATTTATGGCAATGTAAAGTTTAACTCTAGTTAATATATGCATACTAAAAATAAAGCACATAATGAACTCAAATGAATATATATGCACAAATAAATATGATATCAACTAATGTGCATATATATAATCAACATACTACTTGGAGTTCACTATGCATTTGCACAAAAGGAATGCAATAACAAATATAGAATGGATACCAAAATTGCATACCTTATCTTTGCTTAACCATCCACTTGATTTTCCTCTAAATAGATGAGACTAATACACTAATACTCAACTTGGCAATAAATATGTTAGTCTCATTAGCAATATAATCATATTAGAGGTTTGTCATTTGTTGAGCACTAAGTTAAGCATTTACACAATTACATAGATTGTCATTATATGCGTTTGTCATTAATCACCAAAATAACATTAGTGCCTAAATGCACTTTCAGTTTGCCAAGTGCCAATTACAGAGACTAAAGCTCCAGGTGCCAATTACAGAGACTAAAGCTCCAGGTGCTCATTCAGTTTGGCAAGTGCCAATTACAGAGACTAAAGCTCCAGGTGCTCATTCAATTTGCTCCAGGTGCTATGAGCACACAACAAGGCAGTTAAGATGGGAAGGACTGTTTTTAGAATTTTTCTGCAGAAATAAGTGGATAAGTGAGTCAATTATACTGAAAATTGTAGTTAGCAAAAAACTAACTATTAATTGATCCGGTGATCGACGTGTTGGATAAGTATCTATGCATCAGTACAGAAATTTCGAAGTAAATCATCACGAGGTTTTGCATAATGTCAGTGAGTGCTAAAATCAAGGAATTGTTTGAGAAACAAGTCAAACCAATGGAAAAAAATCAAAAAAATATCCAGTCATTACAGACTAGGCAAAAATTAAGCAATTATAACTACTACAGGAACAATATATGTAGCTAGAACACACATACATGCAACTATCAACAAATATGACCATGTTATGGTAACGGCCATAACTAAAATGAAGAGCAACAGGAACTGCAGATGTCTTAATATCAAACAAACGTACCGCTTGATCCATACCGTGGCATTGAGTAATAGCAATGTAAGGGAATGAAACAGAATTGTGTTGAACTTACGGAGCATTATGCAGGATAAAAATCATGTTTGCTTCCACTGCTACTTGCTGGAATCGGCAAATCCTCTAGTTTCTACCGGAACTCGTTACCAGTTTGTTCTTTTCTTTCCAGTTTTCCAGTACGAATAGGAAGATTTTTTAGCCCAGACCTAACACTCTCTTTTGGTTGGTTACTTCATTGAAATAGAAAGTACAAACCGCAATGCAGCTTCGTCGCCGGAGGCCTGGCGTCGGCGGCGTCGGAGGGCTGCGCAGCGGCGGCGGCAGAGCGTCCGTGGCCTGGCGCGATCGGGAGGAGGCAGAGGGACGGGAGGGCTGCGCGAGGGATAGATTAGGTTTGCATGGGACGGGATTAGGTTAGCAGCCGCGCGTGAGTTTTCTAATTTGGGATTAGACGGGGGGTTAAGTGCCTAATTAGCATAAGTGGATAGGTGGAATCCCTCCTTTGTGCATCTAAACCGTCCAGGGAAGATCCAGAGGTCTAGATTGTTAGTTTTCAAGTTTGCACCAGAAAGAGGGTTTGCACCTGTCCAAACTCAACATCCAATGGAAGACCTTTTTCTAATCCAACTCAAAGTACACCCACTATTATTTCCCAATCATACTACAGATGATCATTCTGAACACCTTAAATTCTTAGCTGTGAGACTCATTGCTAGTACATCAAGTTCACGTCAAAGCTGAATTTTCAGCACCTTGAAGGACAACATAGCAGAATAGACAATCTATCATGTGAAGAGTTATTTGGCATTTTACACCAAACATCTTCAGAATCCAACTTTGCATTTTTCCTACAAGACTAGATTCAAAACAAAAATCACCCCTTTCACCAGGTGCACCTAGTAGCGTCCATGCATATTGATGAAACATTCAAAAGGTTATGTAAACTTGGAGACCACTGTGGTATACACAAACTAAGACATTAGTACTGAAAAATGAAAACATACATGACAACAAAAACTGGAGCGGTTGATTATTAGAGCTGTGATATACCTGAACCAGCTCATCATTTCGTTGTGCACATCTTGGAATTTGTTAATTCCCGAAAATTCGGATGCCAGCTCCTGTTACCTTTCTCATCTCTGCAATAATGGACCCACCTTTTCCTAGCAGGCAACCGATATATATGCTGTGATTGAACAAGAAGTAGGGATGGCAAAAATACCCATGGGTCCGGGTACCCGCGGGTACCCGACCCGACGGGTCCGGGTCCGGGTCTAAATTTGGACCCACGGGTATATTATTTCGGGTTCGGGTCCGGGTCCGGTTCGGGTCCGGGTCTCATTTTGGACCCGTGGGTACCCAGACCCGGACCCGTTAATTCCAGCCCAATCGTGAATCGTTTCTCGTTTTGTGCGCGCGGCCAGGGTGGCGACGACGTGCGTGTGTATTCCGCTCGTTGCAAGTGGGCTTCCGGTGCAAGTGTCCGCCGCGTGGGCTTCCGGTGCAATTAGCGTGGGCTTCCGTTGCATCGTGCACCCGCACGGAGACTGCATGCCGATTGCCGAACGCGCTCAGCAGTACCACATCGCTTGTTCAGTTGGTTGGGAGTGGGGAAAAGGCTATATAAGCGACGTCCCTCCTCTCGTTAAACATACTTGCTGGACGACGTGCACCACCTCATGCATGCATGGTATACTTAAGTATGTAACTATGTATGAACAAACAAAACAAGCCTTGAGCTGGCTGATTGATCGATCATTATATGAATCAAAAATTTATTGTTGAGATTATATGAATCAAATGGAACAATGGTTCGGGTCCGGGTATCCGTTTGGGTCCGGGTACCCGTTCGGGTTCGGGTCTGGGTCCGAGTTTAGACCCGTGATTGACTTCGGGTCTGGGTCCGGGTCTAAATTTCGGGTCTCGGGTTCGGGTCTATAGAAGCTGGACCCGGAGGTACCCGGACCCGTTGCCATCCCTAACAAGAAGCCTTGCAGGTACAGCAGAACTTTTATCCATAGATGGCTCTGAGATTCTAGAATGAACCCAAGCATCGTGATCTCGAAGTGGAGAATGCATCATATCGAATTCTGCACCAAAAAATATTGCATCCATCAAACTATATTCCACAAAATAGAAAATAGAAGGACAAAGTTAATCCCCTTCCTTATCAATGTTGCCAGGATAGGGGCGGACTGGCGTAGTGGTCCTCGGCGGGCGGGAAGGCGCAGGAGGAGGCGGGCGAGGAGGGGACGACGCCGCGAACCAGATCCAGCGTGGGCTCGCGAGAGGAGGTCGTCGAAGAAGAGGGCGTGGCCGGCGCGCTGGGGCAGCGGAGGGAGGAGAGGACGAGGCGGAGGTCGGGCCGAGGGCGAGCGCCTTGAGCGCCTCTGCCCGGCGGCGGCCAGAAGAGGCCTCCTGCGCCGGCGGCGGCCAGAAGAGGAGGCAGAGCACGGCCACGCGCGGGAGGGTTTGCCTGGGAGGGCCTGAGGGACGGGATGAACAGCCGCGCGTGAGTTTCAATTTGTGATTAGACGGGGGGGTTACTGCTAATTGGCATAAGTGGATGGTGGAATCCCACCTCTGTGCATCTGAACCGTCCAGGGAGGATCCAGAGGCCCAGGTGGTGAGTTTTCACATTTGCACCAGAAGTAGAGTTTGCACCAAATACGCCGCCTATATATATATATTGGATATATATATTAGATGTACATATAGTGACGTTGATTGGTATCTTTGCAGTCTCTTTCGAATGGCGGGCGCGCATGTTTCGACTACTACTTGTCCGCCTCAGGCAGTGGCGGAGAGAAGAAATGGCAGGGCCTGGCCCCCTAACTAAAATAAAATTAATAATTAGTAATTAGCTAGTATTAGTAAATATTAAATAGTAAATAAAGGTCTAGCATTAGTAAACACTAAACAGTAAATAAGTTCAATGAGCTCAATTAGAGAGTCAATTATCACACTTTCAACTTGATGCATGCAACCATCCGGAGCTGCAATGCTTGGCTACTCTTGCTGAGTTGACAAGTGGACTATATAAAACAGGTAAAACTTCTATTTTTCTGAACTTGATGTATGCAATGCTTGATATCTCTTGTTAATTTAACAAATAGACTATATAAAACAGGTAAAGTTTCTCATTATTCAATAGTTGATAGGCTGTTACGATTGTTCATAACTCTTCCAGTGTCAACAGTAACCACAGAGCGAGCATTTTCAGCTATGAAACTTGTCAAAATTCGCATTCAAAATAAAATAGGAAATGACTTTCTTCGACATTGCATGATAGGTTACATTGAAAAAGAACTAGCAGCGAAAATTAGTTCAGATGAACTTATTGACTTATATGATCTTCTAGGTATTCGTAGAACTAAATTTAAGTTAATAGAGATATAAGTTTCTTATTCTAAAAAATATATCATATTTCACTTATGTGGACATATGGTTATGCTATATTTAAATTTAAATGCATCGATATTGCAATGATATTTTTTGATGGGTGCTATGATAATTTTTTATTGATCCACGTGGCCCCCCCTAACTCGAAATCCTGGCTCTGCCCCTGGCCTCAGGAATTCGCGATGCGACACGTCCTGGCTGCTCACCGCCGCCGGCGTTCCTCGTGGAAGCCGGCAAGAAGACGCACCATATTATCACCATCCTATCCGAGCTCAACGAATCCTATTTGCTCTTCGGTCGGACCGCCCAAATTACAGCCTGCAGTCTGATGGCCCTCGTCAGAATTGTACAAGTTGCTCTAGATCATCAGAGGAGGAATGGAGCGGGAAGAGACAAGGCTGTTGCGATGGCGGTTTTGATCCTTGTCGCGCTTCCCGACGCTGCAATGGCCGCTCGTCCATTCCACCGAGGCGGCGGCGGCGGCCATGATCAACCTGTTGCACTGGGGCTAACGCCACAGATCAGGGAAGCTGGCTGGAGGTCGCTCGTCGTGCACATATGACCCTCTCGTGCAGGATCCCAAACCTTGCATTCCCCACTAGTTATCCATCAAACCGAGAAACTAAAGATTACGGGTACGATAGTCAATTTTGACTATCTTAGTCTTGAATAGTTTACGTATATATACGTAGTTACTGTGCTTTTTTTTTATCGGAATACTCTATACCGAAGTGTAAGGTTTTTAACGAGACAGTAACTCTGTATCTATTAAAAATGACTAAAATTTACTTTTTTTCCTCCAACATTTGTCTCTACTGCCTCATCTCTATGAAATATAATATAACAAATAAAGTTCAATGCTTACATAGATTTGATTGACAAAGCAAAAAGGTTGAATTTTTTTGAAAATTTTATAGAATGGTACTGTGGTAATTCTTAATCTCTCATAAAAATTTTAGATCATGTTCACACTTGAGAAAATTTATAAAATTCTCACAAGATTATTGTCCCAATTATATTCATTATGTTTTTTAATAATAAATTAAGTTCAATTATTTTGAAAATTTTTCTGCATGATTCTACACTACTAAAGATAGTATCATCAAATTTTCAAATCATTATTAAACTTATAAAATTTTATAAAAATCTGACAGTGTTTCTACCAAAATTTTAAAATGTCTTAAAAATTAAGTTTTTCAAAACAATTTCATAGAAGATGACTTTCTTAAGGGTTATTGGACCAAATACGGTCTAATCCGGCCTTAAAAGTTCAAAAACCATCGAAAAATTACAAAATTTCTGAAAAAAAATGAAATTACTGTAGCAAATTATTTTTTGAATTTTTTATCCGACCGGTAATTTGGATTTCGTGGTGGCCTGAAATCCGGAATTACGAAAAAAAATTCGTCAAAATTTGGTCGGTCCAGTCCTCTGCGCTGATCTGATCACAAGCCGCGCCGCACCACACTTTCGCCGATCGATTTGGAGCCGCCTGACGATCTGACGCACCACACCACACTTTCGCCGAGTCTTGGTAGTAGTCGTCGTTGCATTTGCTTGTCGGTTCAGCACATCAGCTAGCTTGTGCGTGCGTGTGCCTTGAAGTTTCACAGTCTGTGCGTACGTGCCGGTCGATAGTCGCATGAACATAACACAAAAACTCCACTGCTGCACACAATCTTGTTAATTGTCAATTTTAATCTTGACGTCGCTGCACGGAGGGTAGAATTGTGGGGGTACGATTCTATCCGCTAGTAATCTTGTTAATTGTCAATTTAGATTCTCATGTCTTTAGTAATTGCAGTAGTTGCAGTTTCGGCGTTTGTTTTCAGGCTGTTTCATATTGACTCAGGAGTCCGGAAAAGTCTGCAGATAAAAGCGAGAAAAAACAGTGTATTCAGTTTTCTTGTAACATACAAATTTTGATCTATTATCTGACTATAAAAGAAATACAGAAAAGCTGGTGGATTGATCGCCATGCAAAAGGAAAACCAGAGTGCCGTTCTCTATTGTTCTGCAGATCTAAGTTTAACGGAGTGGTTTACTGTACATCATCCGGCATGCTAATTGCGTTTAGCTTTGCAGTAAGCAGGTTGCCGTTTCAGCACATCAGCTATTTGTTTTCTTCACAAATAGGTTTGGACATAGACAAAAAGATAAAGTAGAACAATCTCAGTAATCCAATCACATTGATTTGATTTTTTTTTGTAGTGTTAATCAGTAACAGATTTGTGAAAATCTACCTTCTCCTTGGGACTTTTTTAGTACAGTGTGAGGCTGCATGGCCACCCACTAGCATTACATCAGGTACATTAGAGAACACTAAAGTTGTGGTTGAATATGTTGCTGTGCCCATATTTGTCAAAGCTGCTTAGCTCCCCAGCGAGGATTTGACGCACAAGCCGCGCCGCGCCCGTCAATTTCGACGTCGACCGATCGATTTGGAACCGCGCGCCTGACGATCTGACGCACCACACCACACTTTCGCCGAGTCTTGGTCGTAGTCGTCGTTACTCGTTGCATTTGCTTGTCGGTTCAGCACATCAGCTAGCTTGTGCGTGCGTGTGCCCTGAAGTTTCACAGTCTGTGCGTGCCGGTCGATAGTCGCATGAACATAACACAAAAACAGGGCCATACATGCACGCTCCTCTCTACATGTTGAAAAGCTTCATTAGGTAGGTTGGGATCGATGGCGCACACATGCGTGCATGCATGCCTTGAAGAAATAAAAGTCACGGACGATTTCGACGTCGACCGATCGATTTGGAGCCGCCTGACGATCTGACGCACCACACCACACTTTCGCCGAGTCTTGGTAGTAGTCGTCGTTGCATTTGCTTGTCGGTTCAGCACATCAGCTAGCTTGTGCGTGCGTGTGCCTTGAAGTTTCACAGTCTGTGCGTGCCGGTCGATAGTCGCATGAACATAATACAAAAATAGGTCATATATAATTTGAACTTTAGCATCCTAGCGTACTACCCACAGACAATCTGCTTTTTAGGTGGCTAATTGACATTGGGTCACAAAGGCCACTAGCGTACTATCCTGAACTTCTTTATGTACATGTTAAAAAGCTTCATAGGTAGGTTGGGATCGATGGCGCACACATGCGTGCATGCATGCCTTGAAGAAATTAAAGTCACGGACGACTTTGTTTTGGAACACAAACGCGAACGACTATCCAGTTCTTGAAGAAGAGATGACAATCTCATTCAAAAATGCTATGGATACTCGACTACTCCGTTGGTCATAAATAGCTATTATTTTAAACATAGAATAATCAAATTTATTAAATTTTAACTGGCAATATATTTTTAAATATTAAAATTAGATACATGAAAATAATATCTATAAATTTGTCTCGAAAAGTACTTTTATAACACTATAATTTTATTGAGTTTTATAAATATATTATAATAGAAATTAGTAGTCAAAACTATGTTTTGAAAACCATGTCGATATCCAAAACAACAAATATTTGTAGTCAAGGTTGCTTGTATCATTGCCCCTCTATTTCCATCGGCAGCGCTGTAAAATCGAGAATGCGCCTAGAGGGGGAGTGAATAGGCGTTTTACAAGATTAATCACTCTCTAAAATAATTTGCTCTAATCAACCCCTATGTTAAAACTTAATCAAAGATAATATAGAAGCGATAAACAAGGTTTTGACAATTAAGACCTAAATCAACTAGGCTCACTAGCGCACTAACTAAATTATGTCTCTAACAATAAATTGCAATCCTAAAAACAAGTAATCAATCAATTTAATTCAATGAATATAAATTGCTTGAATGTAAATAACAAAGCAATACAAGCACAAGAGACACGATACTTTTTACCGTGCTGTTCGGAGACTTGCCGGTCTCCCCTAATCCACGTTGAGGCTAGCTCAAACGAATTGGACCGGCTCCACGAATTGAGCACCCGCCTCGATTCCATTAGATGTGATTTTTCACGCTTTCGTGTAGGCTCAACCCGAACCTTCACAAACTTCGTCGGGGCTTCTCATAACCTTAAGAGCTCCTGCGCACGACGCTCTACGCCGTCTAGGAGTCGGCAACCTACAAGAGTAATAAGCCGAGTCTCCGCTCGAGCTTCACCAAACGCAATACATGCGCTTCTGGTGATCACCTAGTGCAACACATGCACCTAAGCTCCCTCAAGTGCAACACATGCATAAGAGACTCTCAATCCACTTTCTAATTGTAACACATGCAATTAGGGCTCACTCTTAGCTCAAAAATCAAATATGAGTGTGCAATACATGCACAACCTCATCCAAATACTCAATGGAACCAACAACAACAAAATGCTAGCCCCCAAGGCTCCTTATATAGCCTCCATAAGAAAAACTAGCCGTTAAGGGGCAATTGGGCAAAAGTGTCTGTGGAGGCTAGTACTACCGCTCTTGAGCCGGTACTACCGCTCCTCAGTGGCTAATGGCTAGAAAACTAACTGCTAGGCTGAAACCCGGTAATACTGGCATACTGCAGGTATTAGACATGGTCGGTATGACCGGAGACCACCCAGTCATACCGCTCGCCGGTATGACCGGAGGGGGGGTCCGGTAATACCGCCCAACCTTAGTGCCAAAACACCTCTTCTGGAGAAAACATACCGGGGAGGCGCCGGTGCTACCGCCGCCCGGTAGTACCGCAGGGGGTCCGGTAATACCGCCCCCACTGACTTCAAATCTGGTTTTCGTGCATAAACTTTTCTCCAAAAACCAAACACTATTCTTTGAGCCATTAGATGATCAACACATGATCATACACTTATACAAAATACATTTGCACCAAAATAGCTCATGCTCAAAGAATCTCAACCAAATTTCAAAACCACATTTCGCAAATAAACCACAAACGTCTCAGATTAATCCTCTAGCCATGTAAGGATCAACACATGATCTCGACATTTTGCAAAACACATTTGCAAATGCGAACACATGCTCTAAGATCGAAACATATAACTTCTAAGCTTATTTGCAAAACACATTTGCAAATAACAAATCCATCTTGCGAAAACACATTTCGCAATGAACTCAAGATCTATTTGCAAAATGTATTAAGCAAATCAAATCCAAGTCTATGAGATTAATCCCCCTATCCATGTGAAGGTCAACACGAGATCCAGTCAACTTGTAAACACCCGTTGCAAACCCTACTCACAAGCTCTTGAGATTTCGGACTCATGAATCTCAGTTTATTCGCACAACGATATTGCAAATAACACAATAAACCAATTTCATTCTTGAGCATTACTCTTTACAACACATGCAAAAGCCTAGCTCTAAGCAACACCAAATCAAGGTGCATAAACTCTCTAATTGCAACACATGCAATTCTTTAGTTCCATGCGACCATATTAAAATCAAATAAAATGTATGAGCTCTCTACTTGCAACACATGCAAGCCTCTAGCTCCATACATACCACATAAACACCAAATTATGTTTAAACTCTCTCCTTTTGCAACATATGCAAAACTTAGCTCCAAGCAACCACTTTGATTTTGAAAGATTTGTTTTGCAAACAAAAATAAAACATGAAGCTTCAACAATTGCAACACATGCAAAAGTGAATCTTCACGCAAAAGCCAATGCATTAGCTTATCTCATTTGCAACACATGCAAATCAAAACTTTATGGGAAAACCAAATGCATATGCTATTCTTCTTTGCAACACATGCAAATTAGAGCATAATGCAACAACAACTAAGCATAAGCTTAACTCATTTGCAACACATACCAAATGGTTAGCTCTTATGCAAAAATCAAATCCAAATAAGATTTGAGCTCGACTGAACACAGGATTGAGATCATCAACACATGATGAAGCTCAAACTAGGACTCAACCCCTCTTAATAGTACGGCGATTAAATCTAGACTCAAAACTAGAAAGTCTTTAGCCTATCTAGTTATACCTTGAGTAGCCGCATGCGAGCAATCCCCTTTGGGGTTTTTATGATCTTCACTCATACGCTCCCTCGGGATCATCATTCGGCTCTTCTCTTAATCTCTATGGGATCTCCTCTGATGCCCATCACCTCATGATGTCGTCCTTGTCCCGTTTTCATTTCTCAACCATCTTTGGACTTAACCTAGCTCAATCACAACTCATAAAAAATAGTTAGTCCAAGATGCATGGTTGTCTCAATTATCTCTTGCACTCCATTAACATATAATAGATGCCTTTAGAACAAATGAGCACAACTCTAATCAATTTGAATGATTTAAATGTGTCTTAAGTACAATAATGCAACACATGCTTCATTATACTTAAGAACTATTCATTTGTCTTTAATTAATTAAGGAACACCATCAACACATGATGAAGTGTTCTTTAATGATTAATAAGACAACTAAACTTAATTTAAATTTTCATTTAAATTGACTCTTCAAGTTAGAGTGTGAACTCCCCATAGATATGTGCATCCATGTAATATATGGATTGGGAAACATGATGCATATTTTATGGTTAATATAATGGGGACATTCATACTTTAGCTTGAATCCTAAAGTATGCAATAAGATAATAGAAATGAATACGAGTGCATACCTTGGGTTTTTCATTTTTCATCCAAATTTGAGACTAATAAGAATGAATCTCAATAAACATGTTAGTCTCATAATGATTAGATTTGTCATTAAACAATAATTAAACATTAATATTAAATCAATCGCCAAAACAAATGAAGCTTGAACGTACAAGCGCACCGAGGCAACTAGGGGGAGATTAGATAGAGGCAACTTGATCCCAATAAGGTAGAGCTGGGCAGCTTGAATTTGATCCGGTGTTTCAAAATTTGGTTGAAATCTCACAATTCTTTAGTAATTCAGGTTATTTAATTTGGGAGGCGTTTAGCAGCATTCGAGTGCTTTCTCGCTTGAGTGCACACAAATTTCCTCTCCACCCCTTCTTGTCACCTTACGAGCTACTGCTTCGCGGTTCAACCTCCTAGAGCCACCTTGTTCTCCCCTACGCCGTGGCCCCTTTCATATCTTTGGGCTCTCCCTCTTGTTGTGGCCATCCCAACCGGTGTGCATCGTCAGAGCTATCATCGTTGATCACCGCCTCCTAACCACTGTCTTCTCATTGCCCCTGTAGTCTCCACTCCCTACCACCATCTCCATTGCTTGCCGCTGTCGCCTAACTTGTGGCCGAAGCAGTACCGCTGCCACCTCACCTTGGTCTGCTACCGCCCCTGGCCTCTCTCCAAACCCTAGGGGTTCCAAGTAAATCCAACCTGACCCAAACTGCCGAAGCTGGAAAAGAAGGTTAGAGCACAAATCTCGAGGGAAATATACTACGGTGAGAAATTTGAGTACTCAATCCCAAAAAACGCTCGAACACTAGTTAGCAATTTCCTCTAATTTGTGTCGAAAAGTCCTATCTAACCAAGCTTGCGATGGATCTATTCTTGTCTGGTATTTGCTAATTAATCAGCACTCAGGTACATTTTTTATGGTCGTGGGATGTAGCACATAGGTTTGTGCCTTGTATTTTGCATGCTTCACCCAGCAAATGAATCCACATATTTTTAGCCATTGTCAATATCATTTACTAATATAGATTAGAGTAAAGTACACTATCCAAAGATGTAATGAATACAGATAATACAATCCTTTGTAGATATATGTTGGTGAAAGTATAAGGACCTAGCTAGGATTTTATTGAGGAACGGAGGCAAAGGTCGGTCCAGTCCTCTGCGCTGATCTGATCACAAGCCGCGCCGCACCACACTTTCGCCGATCGATTTGGAGCCGCCTGACGATCTGACGCACCACACCACACTTTCGCCGAGTCTTGGTAGTAGTCGTCGTTGCATTTGCTTGTCGGTTCAGCACATCAGCTAGCTTGTGCGTGCGTGTGCCTTGAAGTTTCACAGTCTGTGCGTACGTGCCGGTCGATAGTCGCATGAACATAATACAAAAATAGGTCATATATAATTTGAACTTTAGCATCCTAGCGTACTACCCACAGACAATCTGCTTTTTAGGTGGCTAATTGACATTGGGTCACAAAGGCCACTAGCGTACTATCCTGAACTTCTTTATGTACATTCGTGCCTATATAAGCCCTTACCCCTCCGCATGGCAATTCACCACTCGAAAAGCTTAGAAATCAAACCCTAAGGATAGCCATGTCGCAGCCAAACAGGCCCCTCCTTTTCTACTTCCTCCTAGTCCTCCTCGCCTCCGCCGCCTGCGCCGAGACGCGCCACCACGTTTCCCGCTACCAGCTCTGTCGAGGCTGCGTCCCGGAGCTCGCCGTCACCATCAACGGCCAGACGCTTGGCCCCACCGTCCACGGCGCGAAGGGCGGCACCGCCGACGTGGACGTCGAGGTCAACGGCGGCCTGATTGCCAACACGTACAAAGCCCGCCAAGGCTTGGCGTTGTCGGCGGGGCACAACGGCATGGTCGATGTTCCGGAGGGCCCCGAGGCGGAGCCGCGCGTGCACGCCACGCCGACCACGCCGTTCACTTCATACGCGATGGTGCAGCAGTCGCCGGGGTTCAACGGCACGATGGCCGTGGAGGTAGACGAGGCCGGACCGTTCGCGTTCCGCCGCGAGCACGCCGTCCTCCACTACGATCGGCGGAACAGGAGCACCTACGAGCAGGCGGCCGCCGGGCTCGCCTTCGTTGCCCTGGTCTGCACCGACCAGATCTCCCGCCCGACGATCTGCGCGGTGCAGGGCGCCGCCGCCTACGTCACCGTCGAGAACTCGCCCCTCACCGAGAACGTTGCCATCCACTGGCACGGCATCCGCGTCACCCAAGGTGACACCATCGTCGTCACCGTCAGCAACTCCCTTCTCACCGAGAACGTCGCCATCGACTGGCACGGCATCCGCCAGGCATGTCGATCGTGACTCTTCCTCTGCTCCCAGCGGAGCCCGTTTAGCTCTTCAGCACCCGTGCATCGCGTCCGTCCATTAATTCTTGCTCACTATCTCCTTGTGTATATGCTGCAGATCGGGACGGAGGGCGTCGGCATGCAGCGGCGTTCCGCCGGGCTCAACGGGCGTGGAAGGTTCGACAACTGCTCGACGATGGCGTCCTACAACGCGACGCACCCGCAGTGCTCGACGCCCGTGTTCTCCGTGGTGCCAGGCAAGACGTACCCCTTCCGCATCGCCAGCGTCACCTTGCTCTCCGCGTTCTACTTCGAGGTCGAGGTGGGTAATCTATGACCATTTCCACAAAACTCCTCACATGCAATGAACACAGATTTCGCTCTCAGATTTGTGGCAAACGCAGTGGAATATTCTGAAAGATCACGTACGTACGCACGGACGTGTTTGTGTCATGTAGCCTCTTACGATCGATGGCCCGCGCGTTCTGCGTGTTGATGATGCGGAGATCACGGCCGGAGTTCATCTCGGCAGCTCGACTCCGGCGTTCACCGTCGTGCCCGGCTACCACGGGACGTCCCTGTCAGCGCACGACTTTGAGATTGACCAGGTGCACAGGAGATGTGGACTCAGCATTAATCATATCCCCCCCCCCCCCAAATATATGGTCCACACGCCCGCTTCAACTTAATTCTCACCCTCCAAAAGAAAAAACCTCCGTGTTGGTCATTAATTAGCTAGCGAAGTTCAAAAAGATATATAGTCATTTTTGTGAAATAAATTAGAGTTTATTCGTGCTCAAAAAATAAATTAGAGTTTAGTGGGCTCCTTGCCCTCCATTGATTCCTAAAAAAAAAAGAGAACATAATTAATCATTTCTGATAAAATTTAACTAGTTAGGCCGAAAGTCTTTTTATGTGCATATATCTACATGAACAAAATTTTCCAAATTGAGAGGTAAAAGTGAACTTTCTTTGACCAAGAGAGTACGAAATCGGATATTGGAGCGATGTAGATGGGTTGACTAGTCGGTATTCATAATTGACATTTTCGGTTGGTGGAGCTAAGGGTGTGTTTGGCTGAACGGAACCATTTGATTATGATGAGATGGTACAGATTCTTAGAATATTCTAAAAAGATACTACACCATCTCGTACGGAAAATTTGGCTGAACCAATTGATCTAGAACAGGATCGTTCACTCGCACCATCCCTTAAACCAACCATATCCCTCAATTCAATCTCATCCTTTCAACCAAATATCATTTTGTACCATCCTGTATCATTTCATCCAAACAACCAAACAAAATCTTGTATCATTCCATTCAGACAACCAAACCCTTTCCCTGTACCATCTCATCCAGGATCATTCCATCCATCCTGCACCATCCTATCACATTCATCTTCGTACACCCAACCAAACGCACCCTAATATTTTGCCTCTCCTGGTGGCTTGATATTTGGTACAATTTTAGTGAGACCAACTGCGACGATGTATAACAAAAAAACACACTTCTGTAAATTACTTCTCCCTCCGTTTCATAATATGTTTTTTTTCAATCTTATTTCAAAATATCTGTTTCATAACATGTGTTTTTCAATCTGTTTCAAAATATGAAGGCATGCGTCGATTTCATCGTTCATTTGATCTCTTTTTACTCTCGGTTATCTTCCTTTTCTCTTCAACACATATGTGTACACTTCACATGAAATATTCCCTCTCTTATTTCCAATACATAGCAGTTGACTACATGTGAAAAGAAACAAATGGAGTAAAATTCTATAATCTAACTAATCACACAGGTAGATAAAAGTGCACAAGTCATGCATGCCACTCGTGCGAAAGGAGATACCTTCGTGTCCAAGTATTGATCATATTCAAAGCATGGATTTTTGCCCGTCTAAACAGCCACTTAAACTAAATAGTTTTCTTATCTTTTGACTTTGTTCACGGAAAGCTCAGTTATATATATATGGCTGGATACATATGATTAAATATTGTTGTGACGCTGATTTGTATCTTTGAAGTCTCATTCGGATGACGGGCGCGCATGGTTCAACTGGTCCTTGTCCGTCTCCGGTGTTGGCGACGCGATGCGTACTGGCTACTCACCGCCGGCGTTAGCTGGGACAGCCGGCAAGATGCATCACATTGTCACCACCCTATCAGAGCTCAGCTCCGATTTGCTCTTCGATCGGACCGTCCAATTTACCACAGCCAGTGGGAGCGCTCTGCTCATGATGGTGCATGTTGCTCTAGATGATCAGAGGAAGAAGAACAAAGGGGGAAGAGACGCCAACTTCGCCAAGGCTCTTCTGATCCTTCTCGCCATTATTGCTGCACTTCTCAACCCCGCAATGGCCGCACGGCCATTGCACGGCAGCGGTAGCGGCCATGATCAAGCTGCCGTAGGATCTGTTGCTGCTGCACCGGTGCTGATGCCACAGAGCCTGCCAGTTGCAGATCACTCGGATCCGTGCACCAACGACCCTAACACGCAGGATCCTTACCCTTGCGTACACCACTAGCTAGCTATGTTAGCTAGTACTATATACTAATAAGTAGCACTACCTGGCTGTAAGAGAATGTATGTGTCCTCGTCTCAGAAAGATAAAGAAAATATGCTGCATATGTATGCCGGTCGGTATATATGCGTCGTCATCTTGGATTGTAGTTTCTTTTTCTTTTTCTTTTTAAAATTCTTAGGTGCATCTGTCGACTTTGATCTAACGGTCAAGATATTTTATTTCTAGGACACGGATTTGGATACTCTATTTTTAACCAGCAAGGGACACTGTCTAGACGCATTAACGGATCCAGGATTTTGCCATGTCCCATATTGTACTACTACCCGAACCCGTGGCCCCCCTAACCCGAAATCCGCCCCTGACCTCACCGCATGCTAATATATGCTACACTACCAATATCCCAAGCTGAGTCAAAACTATATGTGCTATACATGGCTAATATTCCACACTCCGTGCTGAAGCCCATCCTGATATCGGCTTGAATCCGCCCTTGTCTACACGTATATATGCCCGATTTTTGTTTAACGAAATATAATAGGTGCATGATAAATATATATAGTTCAAATACAGTACCACATGGTACATGCTTTGGGGTAGTTTGCCTAGGCCAATAACTTTCTATGAGTACGTAAAAGGTAAGTATGTGTACTTTATTCATGAATTATTAATATAAATCAGAGGATCTTTTAAAAAAAAACACTTCTACGAAGAAAAAAAATTGTTGTTAGGAATACAACCAAATCGGTAATTTAGCGAGCTCTTTTACAATAGATTAAAATCAATATATGCCGTCCATTCTTTTGAATCTAATGGTTAAAATCAATTTAGATCTAATTATACTGCCACCTGTAGTATTATTAGTAAAATTCAGAGAGGGGTAAAAGGGTAAAAAATTCCGTTATACTATTTATCCTCTACGGTAAAACATGTCCTGTGATCATGATGAATAGCGGATGAATGAATAAAAAGCTTCTAAAGATCACCAGTTATTCGGTGAATACAAAACTGTGAATGAATTAGGAAAAATCTAAAATACCCCTGATAAATGAATAGAAAAAGTCTAAAATACCCTTAAGAAATAGATGGTTAGATTTGATTTCTGCTACCACTACTCATACCTATGTTATCAACAGTAAAATTTCTCAATTTAGCAAGATCGTAAAAGTTATAGTAATATATAGTTTCATGTGACGCACCATAAGCTAGCTTACAGTCACCCATTACGGTCTACCGTCTACGTGCCACGGACACGCCCAAGATATGTTCAAATTAAGTTGCAAGTTCCGCGTCACTTACAAGCTAGTCCGCCGTCTTCGACATCGATCGCTCGCGGCACCTGATCCCAGCACAGCCAAGTGGCCCAAGTCCAATAATATATGCCATGTTATGAGATAAGAACTTTAAACCGTATCTATTTAAAATTCTATCTCTTTGTGGTGTACGCGAATCCGAACTCTTCTCTCCGACTGCTATATATATCGGGTGCTCCTCATTGTAAACAATGAATCTAATAAAAAGAAAGAGATTACCACCCCTATATTCTATGTGTTCTTGATTCTGAACTCGCTTGTCCTTACATGAGTGCCATTGATTTGAGCGGATGAACGACGACGTTTTATAACACGTTATCAGCACGAAGCTCTGCAAGGCTAAAGCCAGCGTTTGTCGTTTCATATTCTTTGCAGTAGATCAATCTTGTTTTCTTGATGCTAATCACGGATTGATCTATGTTTGTTGTATGTGTAGAAACCGAACACGAGGTGTGGGGTGAACGTCGGCCGTTTAACGGGCCGTCGTTCACGAGAGCGTAGAAGACACGAAGGATTTATATAGTTCAAGGGTCTGAGAGGACCGTCCTACTCCTGTCAACGAGCCTGCAGGGGCCAGCCTTCAGAGGGCAGGGCCTTGAGGGCTCGTCAGTTTTGAATCTTTCTTTATAATGCTCAAGAGAGTTCTCCTTTACAAATGAGAGGAGGAGGGGTATTTATAGGCTTCTTGGTCTGTACAAATGACTAAAATACCCCTTATAAGAATGGCTAGACCATGAGTACAAACGAGGGGTAATGTCGTCTTTTGGTACAAATGACCGAAATACTCCTTATGAGGATAACTAGCCTATTAGTACAAGTGAGGGGTAATATCGTCTTCGGCTGGCATGGCTGCAATTTCTTAATCTGTTTGTTGCACTACCAGCAGTTCTTCAGGTATTTTCCAACAGTAGCCCCCCTGCCCCTTGGCGATAAGGAAAGCGCCAGAAGGGGCAGTATTGGACGTCATACATGCTTTCGGAAGTTGTGGGAGAGGCACCGAGCTTGATCATGCTATAAGAACCATCCGTAGCAAACTCCTGTGCTTAGCCAAAACTTGATGCTGGAACAAATTTGAGGGCATAGCAAGTTCAAGCACTTAGGCTGGCGTAAACTCGGGGGCATAGCAAACCAGGAAATTTCATGGCGTGAAAAATCTATACTTGCTTGCCATAGAAAATTCCAACACTTAGCCAAATTCGGATCCATGGCAAATTTGATGCCATAGCAATTCATGCCATGGTTAAATTCTTAATGTGACTTGGGCCAACTAATATCCTATTTGGGCTACATGTTACCTTCCTTTCGGCCTTGGGGTTGGTTCAAACGGTTGGTAGCCTGGCAGTGAAAGTATTCACTTTCTTTTCTACTCTTTCTGAAGGCTGCTGCCCTGTGCTGCCCTTTCTTTAGCTAATTGGACTTTGTCTATAGAAGAAGCATGAACCAGCTCCTGCAGTATTTAAGGGCCTGTTTGGCAATAAGGTTTTTTCATAGTTTCTAGATAAAATCATAGTTTTAGAGAAAAACTCTGTTTTAGAAACCATGAGGTGTTTGGTAGCCATTCAAAAAACTCTGTTTTAAAAACCATGGTTTTCACAAAACCATGGTTTTTTCTCTGTTTTGGAAACTTTGGTCTTGGGCAAATTTTTCTGAGCGTTGGCACCAAAACAACTCCCAAAACTTTGTAGCCAAACAGTTGAGAGTTCCAAAAAAAACCATGGTTTTAATGGGGTTTGGTAAAACCATGTTTTTTATGCCAAGACAATTCCCAAACCATGGTTCTCAACACAGCGCAACAACATAGGGGAGCCGATCCTGGGCTTGGGCATTCGGGTGGAGAAGAGAGCGACTCCAGGTGAGTTCTTTTCATCTTCTTTTCTGAGATTCCCGCAGGGCACCTTAAAGCGAGCGTGGAAGACACAGGGCGCATGAGGATTGGCTGCAGGGCGCTCCAGGGCGGGCTGCGGGGCGCACGCTCAGGCTTAGTAGGAAGGCGCTGCAGGGCGCAGGTGCAGGGTGCTTGGGCATCGTGCGGGGCGCTTGGGCTCAGCAGGAGGGCGCTGCAGGGCGCTTGGACGTGTAGTAGCAAGGTGCTCGGCTAATCGAACTTAGCCGCACGAGCACGGGCGCAATGTGCGGGGCGTACACACATCAGGGTGCATGGCGCAGGGCAGTACTGGGGCATCGCCGCGGGGCGATTGGGTGCAGGCACATGCCAATCAAACACGGGGCACATGCTCGCCAGGGCGTGGAGGCGTCGCCGCCGCCCTGACCCACGAGCTCAAGCGATGGCGCCCAGGGAGCTTAGCCACTCTGGAAGTCTGGGACATGCGGGATACCGGGAGCTTGGCGCATGCGCTGCTGTGGGGAGCCTTGCACACGAAGCCCCACCACGAGGACCGCCTTGTAGGACTTGGCCGTGCGAGGCCGAATAGCGCGGCAGTATAGCGCCCTGCCGTGGTGGGCATGTGCTAGGGTCTTAGGTGCGGGAATGGCCATCACGGGCCACCAGCGCGTAGAGTGCAGGGCACAGGCGCTTGCGCACGCGAGCTTGCCCTCCGCGGGGCAATGGCATCCCGAGCGCAGGGTGTCGTCCTTGCGAGCACAAGACGACGGACGTCAGGGACATAGGGCAAGGCGCTGCGTCAGGGCGCTACACCAACGCAGGGTGCCCGGGCACCGGCGGCCTTGTATGTAGCACAGGTGCTAGGGCGTTTTTTGCCGGGGTGCCAGACTTCAGGGCGATGGGCGTTGCGACCCGAGCTGTAGGGTGTATATCACGGTTGCCAGCCACAGGCATAGTTGCGTCCAGGCTACAGGCGCCCTGTAGGGTGCTGGTCAGGCAGGACGCCGAGGCATGGACGGGCAAGACCAGGCTGCAGGGCGCTGGTTGCAAGGGCACTGGGGTGACAGGCGCTAAGGCACACTCGACAGGGCACGGATCAGGTGCTTGTGCGACACGTTCGGTCCTCAGGGCGCCTGGCATCCAGCCATCAGGGCGCATGCCGCTTCGCAGGGCACAGGGCATGGTTTGGTGTGGGAGGCCTGGCTGCAGGGCAACCTCGCACATAGATGGGCGTTGACCTCATGGGCGCAGGCGCAGCCTGGGTGCCGGTGCTGCGGCCACAGGGCACCCACCCGGTGAGCGCAGCAGAGTTAGGCACTTCTCACATGGGCATAGGGCGACCGGCGCTGCAGTAGGATGCTGGGCACACTGCGTGGCGCCCGGGGATGCTGTGCTGCAGCAGGGTACCAGGGACAGAGTTCACAGGCCTGGTTGCAGGGAGCAAGGCGTGGTCGCCCAGGGGCCGCTTGCTAGGTGTTAGAGCTACCACCGTAGGGTGCGTGAATGTCGTGAGAACTTGGGCGTCACGAGGGCACCTAGCCTGCAGGCCGCGAGGCGCAGTCGCTGCGGGGTATGCACAAAGACACAGGGCACCGGGGCATCGGGGCACAGGGCACCGGGGCACAGTGCACTGGCCAAGGGCACGGGGGTGCCCTATTGTTGGTTCTCCAATGTGTATTTTCTAAGTAAATCTTCATGTGTTGCGGACTCATCATTTGTGCCTCGTCTTGCAGGTATCCCCAGTGACACCTTGGCGGGCAAGGACTCGAGACTCCCTTTCTCCGAGAAGGGGAGGCCAGGGAGTCAACAGGTCTAGCTGGGATGGAGGACCCGGCAGGCGATGACTTGGAGGAGGAGGTTGAAATCCTTGAAGATGACTCAACCAAGGAGATCCTTGTGGGGGTCGAGCCTACGACCCTCACAAAGGTGGAGAAGGCGGCGTTGGTGGCCTCTGGGAGCCGCCTAATGTCGAAGGATGTCTTGTGGCCGGGACCAGAGGAGTGCCCCAATCCTCCTCTGGGGTATACTGTCGCTCTCAAAGCCTGGTTCGAGGTTGGCCTCGAGCTCCCGATGCATCCGTTCATTCGGACTATCGTGAGGCACTACACGGTGGAGCTCTCGCACTTCTCCCCCAACCTACTGGCAAGGGTGAGGGTGTTCCTGTGGTTGTGCGAGACGGCGATTAAGGGCCGGCGCATAAGTCCCACCGTCGCGGCCTTTGATTACTTCTTTCACCTCTAGAGGTCGAATGGGAAGTTTGGTCCCTTGGGCTTACTGACCACGACCGTCTAGACTCAAGGTGACTACCCGGTGCACGCCACCAAGTACAACTGGAACCGCCCTGGGAAGAAGTGGTTCTATCTGAGGGTAGAGGGCTTCCCATACACCGGGGGGCAGCCAAAGATCACTCAAAATGACTACCCCGAAATCCCTCCTCTTTCTGACGGCGATTGGGAGTTCATCCGTGCTACTTCTGAGGTACGCAAGTGGAGCGGGGTCTGGGACTTGATGGAGGAGATGACACTTATGGATGCCAGCCCCCTTGTCTATAGGAAGGATGACTACCAAAGAGTTCATAAGAGCAGAGGTAAGCCAGGCTTGGCTATCGATCTTCTCATTTGAACATTCTTGACTTGTACGCCTAATGTCACTTTTCTTTTGTACAGTGCACGCTCCGAAAAAAGCAGTTGAGGAGGCCAATTTGATCCTTGGAGAGATTACCACCACTGAGTACGAGCCTCTTCAGGAGGCAAGTATCACCAATGGTCGAGGCTGCAACAGCATTGCTAGTAGCTTGAAGATAGTGATGCCCCCTCGAGGCAAGCCCATCCCAAATCCGTCAAAGAGGAAGAAGACCAAGGCTGCTGGGGTTTCCTGCAGAGATGTTCCCCCTAAAAACTTACCAAAAGCAAGACCTCCTTCAGCGGGCCACTCGCATCTCGCAATGCAGCAAGGGTTAAGGACTTCTTCAGCTACCAGGCCTCGCCCTATGGCATTCGCTACCAAAAGGCCTTTGCCCACGGGGAGCATTACAGAGAAAGCTCTTGTCAGGACAAAGGCTAAGGGGCGCCTCTCATGAAGCATCCATCATAGCATCCCCCTGACCCCAGGGCGCTGCAGCCCGCGTGCCCTAACAAGGGCAAAGATGGCCAATCTTCGAGTAAGAGAAAACTTCAGGATGCCCAGAGATCCCCCCTGTAGAAGAGGAGGGTGCAGTTTCCTCCACTAGACCCTCCATGCTGTTGCTGGTACGCTTGGTAAGGAAGGTGACGGAGATCGCGAGATCGCGCAGTCCACTTCGACCTCCACGTCCTCATCCTCGTCCTCCTCGGACTCAAGCTTGAAACCCAGTCATGCGAGCATGAGGCCCAGCTCTGTTGATTCCCTTGTGCGTGAGGTGGAAGCGCAACTTGAGGAGGGAGAGATAGGCTCCCCTCCCAAGGGTGATTTGGAGAGATCAACCGTTTGATGTGGTGATGCCTTCGACTCCCTCTTTGCTGAGGAAGGTACAATGGTTTCCCTTTGCTGCTATCTTTATACTTCCCCTTAACTTTTGTTCATTGGTGCTTATTGTGTTACCAGGGGTTTGGCGGGGCGCGAGTAGGTGACTTGGAGAAGGAAATTCTTGAGGACAAATCCTTGGAGAAACAGCGTGGCATTCTTAGCACCGACCTCCGGGCTGCGGGAGATGGTGATGAGGCCATGGCATACTCCTCCAGCGAGCTTCCCTCCTATGCCATTCCGTTCATTGACGATGACGACGCGGCGGCGCAAATTTGTCGTCTGACTGAAGAGCGCGTCAGCAAGTACATGAGTCGCTTCCGCGACGCTCGGGGCATCGGAGAGTTTGCTGAATTGCTCAAGGACCGGTTAGGCACAGCTATCAATCTCCATTTCCAGGTAAATCCTGAGTCCTTTATCCCTTGTCGATGACCTTTCACCTCTTGTTATTTGACACCTACAGACTTCCCTCGCAGGCTACCTCTATTTCCAATGTCATCAGGGATGAGGCCCCGATGATGATCGAGGAGATGTTCAAAGAGGCAGCTAAGGAGGCCTAGCAAAAGGCCTCACAGTTGGATGGTGAGAAACTGATAGCCACCGAGGAGAAGCTAAAGGCCGCTGAAGAAAAGTTGCAGTTCACTGAGGAGAGGCTCAGAGCTACGGAGGAGAAGTTGAAAGTGGCTGAAGAGAAGATGGATGTCATCCGCCAAGTAAATGTGAGCTTGGAGGAGGATGTGACCAAGTCGTGGCAGCGCCTGGGCAAGTTCTATGACCTTGAGAAGATCACTCTTACTGCTCAGAGATCCTTGGAGGGCCTTGGAGCCAAGGTCTCTCCACTTCCCTTAGGACAGTCTAGGCCAGAGAGCTGGGTTCCCTTATTGGAGGAGCGTGTCAACCCCTTCGCTCGAGTTGCTGAGGACAGGTGCCAGTCCTTTGCCACAGCCACCCTATGTAACATCCCAAGATTTTAATAAAATAAAAATCAATATTTTGAATTTGAATACTATTATTCCTGAGTTTCTTGGCATTATTGATTTTTATTTGGAGTTCTTGGATTTTCATGTTGCAAGAAAGAGCAAACAAAAGGGCAATAAAGAATGAAAAAGAGAAAAGGCAAAAATGTAAAAAGTAAAAATTTGGAAAATTTGCCATGATAACCCTGATCATATAAGTAAATCATTTTAGCCATAAAATGAAATTTCATATATGGAGAAATGAAGAAATAAAATGAAGAGATAGCTTTTAAATCAAAGCAATGCATTGACAGAATTTATAAAATATTTATATACCTCAAATGGAGCTGAAAAATTTATCATGAACATATCAATGCAAAATATACCCCTGGTAAAAATATTATAAATTAATAATTTCATTTAATACTTTTCCAAGTTTAAAAAACAGAAACTATGAAAATCTGGAAATTGCGATGTCAGAATTCTTATAAAATAATGAAACCATATTTTGGCTTGAAAATTTTATAGAAGCATTCTGAGATCAAAAGCTTTTTAAAAACAAAATTTCAAAAATAATAGACTTCAATTGGTCTCAAAGGAAAATCAAAATCCGAAACAAGTAATTAGGAGCCATCACTGTTGTCAGAATATTATCAATTTTTCGGTAATCCATTTTAATCTCAAATTTTTACCAGGCATCAACATCTATTCAGAAACCATGGTCAAAAAGTTTGATCAATTTCTACCATGATTTATTAGCACAATAAAATCTGGTTCTAGAACCATCAGAGCTGGACCGTTTCTTTTGGCGCCATACCTCATCGACCGGTGGACCCAAGCCCCACTCGTCAAGATCTTCTTCCTCCTGTTCTTGCGATCGAGCGAGACACTCCGAGTCCAGCGCAGCCAACTGAGCTCCGCTCAATGCATCTCCTCGCCAATTGTCACGTCTTGGCGTCATCCTCACCTCACCTCGGCCCGATCGTCGCCACGTTCGTCTCGACCATTTCGCCATCTCGCTCATCCTTTACTTGTCGATTCGGGAAAGCTCAACCGAGACTCAGCTCAACCAAACCGGCCATCTACTAGTCCTCGGCCATTCCTTGCGCTCAACGATCACCAGAGGCAATGTTTTCATTCCCTCATCCTTCCCTACCTTTCCTCAACCGAATCATGAAATCACAACAGATTCCCACCATGGCCGAGAGTTCAGGAGCTTGGCCCAACCTTGATTTCAGCCGATCCATTCAACCAATACTCAATTAACTTCGTCTAGAGCATCACTAGCACCTCAGAACAAAACCCTCAACCACCTCTCGATTTGTTCAAGCAAAATCCCGCCATTGCAGGCATACTGTTTTCTCCATGGCGGCAGCAGAGTGGAGAGCTCCTCGGATATTCTTCCTCGTAACCGAGCCCAAGAACGGACTCAACGCGTCCCCGATGCTATTTGTGTGCCGATTCAAGCCTTCGCGCCCTAATTCTTCCCTCCACCATCCGCCATTAGAGCCGCCGCTAGAAGCTCTAAAAGACCTCACCGTAATTCTTCCGCCAAATCGTTTCTTCCATCGTGTGCGGTTCACGAGACCTTCCTCCCCATGTCCTCTCCGCCACGGAGGCTCACCGAGCGCTGCCGCCAAGCCTCGAAGCCGCCTCTGTTCCTTTGTCTCTCAGCGGTGGGGCCGATCTGCAGAGCTCGAGGTTGAAGATGAGCTGAGCCAAAAGGCGCTTCCTCATCGGTAAAACGATTTCGATTTTCCATCCATTTCCAACCGGATTAAATATTCATATTTGAATATCTTTTGCAATTTTAATCAAAATTTAGTGAAATAAATTTGTATAATCATATAAAATCCTATAGTATCAGAATATGCAAAAATATTCTTGAAATAGTTACTGTATAAATCTCTAAAATAAAAATACCAAAATGAGCATTTATGTGTTAAGAAAAAGATTAATTTAAACTTAATCAAAATAAATGAAACCAAATATTTTTGAAATCCTTGTTCTGAAATGAGTTCAAATATACAAAAATATTTATGTTTTAAGTTAGTCTCCATCATCAAGTAAATCCATGCTTTAATTCGCTAAAAAGAAATAAGAATTGACAAATTGAAATGCTTAAAGAATATTATTGATTTTAATAACTGTTAAGAATATGATATTCTGATTTTAATATGTGCTGGAAATGGATAATTAAACACAACTTTTGAGATTTATAAATAATTACACATATGCTTAATATCAATATTTCACACTAGTCTTTATGTATGTATGTATACATATTCATGTACATAAACAGAGTTATAATCAAGAATGCTCACGAATATGTTGAGCCAATTTTAACATATTCTTAAGTATAAGAATTCAGTGATTAACAAAAGTAACTAATTTAAATTAAGTTTATAAAAGGCTTTATTGTATCATATGCATATAAACTATTATGCCAACACCAGATTAATGTGGGACCCGCTTTAAAACACTCTTAGGTTATTCCTGCTAATACGTGAAAAATGAATCAAAGATCATGTATTGTGTAGCATAACTCAAAATGAATCTTGGACGATTTAAGATTTTCGATATGGTCATTTAGGCTATTTCACCATCGATAAAATAACTCGCCTAAACACTAAAATAGGTGAAATCAGTTTAGTAACGCTGTACAAAGTTTAAATTACCATATTCTATAAAAATAATCTTATTCCATTAAGGTTTGCATATTAATATTGTTAGCCCAAAACCCTTAAGTGCTAACCTGTCATTTCCCTTTTTGGCCGATTTTGAATAGTGTAGTCTTTAAGTGTAGCATGAACCATTTTAGCGAATAGATTATAGTCTCGCCCAAAATCCTAAAACTTAAGGAACTAATATAGTAGTGTTCTTCAAAGTATAGACTACCCAAATAGGAAAAGATAATCTCATTTCATTATGTACGCATGTTAATCTTAATAGCTGAATAACCCTAAGTAATCACATTACTTTAGACCTTAATCTGAATGAATAAGCTTTAGGTAATAATGGAGGAAACCTATAGTTAAGTTGTTTTTATCACCGTAACCTTCTCAATCATCATGAAAATGTTATCGGTAGAGCTAAATCAATAGATTTAACTTATGTAAAACTAATTCTAAGCAAAGTCAATTAAGGATAAAGAACTAATCAGGTCATACTCTAATGTGATCATTTAAGCCTTTTTATTAACTCGCAAAGCAGCTCATCTAAATCTGAATAATGTGAAGAACAAACTTAGAAATGATCTTTAGATTATAATCTACAGACAATCTAAGAAAATATTCTTATTTTATCTTGCTTCAATCAATCCTAATAGAGCAAAACCCATAAGTAATAAGGTTGCGAAATGTATTATAAATAGTAAATCAATGAAAGTTTGCAACTAATGATTAATTCTATTTAATCATAATCAATCTTTGCATCTGTAATTGTAAAATAAGATTAATGAATTCATAAAGAGCAATCCTCGTTCTTGTGAATAGTTTATTTGTTTTGCTATCTAATTCTTTTGCTCTTATTGAAGTCTTTTATTTGCTATTTCCGTTGTTCGACGAGTAGAACCCGACGCCTCTAGCTTCGCTATCGCCGCCGCCAACCGCAATCTCGTCTTCGTCAGAACGACAATTAAGCAAGGCAAGCATCCCTTGACCATATTGAACCCAGATTTTATATTCCTTTTGTGCATCAAATTATTTTATGCATGCGTTTACTTTATGTAAATTGCTATTTTGTGGATTGGGTAGTTATACCTGTTGTCTCGTGAATCTCCTTTGATGATTATGAACATGTGAACCTTGACAACCTTAGATTAAGGTTAGGCGTTACTTAATGTCATCATGGGTATATGCGTTCATATTATTCATGCTTAGCCGTGCTTTAGAATCAATGATATACATGATCAAAGCAACATTTGTTTCGAAAACCTTGGAAATAGCATCGTTGGTTGTGGGTACTTTGATTAAAACCCAAAAGAAAGCTATGCTTTGATGCGGCGATTATTGGCAATAGCCTACAGTGCAATAAGGAAATGCACGTAGTGTAGGGTGAAGTGTCGCCGTGTCACAACTAAGGACCGAACATCGTGTAGCTTGATCCGAGAAACTGTACAAACCACGAGGGTGAGGATGGGTTAGCCTTAGCCTATTAAATTGTTTAGACATGGCTTTGCTCATTGGTAGGCGGAGCTTGCACAGTTTTTCTGTCAGGTCATTCTCGACGGGTATTCCGGTCGATCTACTTGCTAATGTAACGTGTGCATCTGCCGTGTTTAGAAACGTTGTGTTGGTGTGTGTGAATGTGGATCCACGCTTGGTGTGTGTTTCTAGTTCTACGGCGGGGTTAACGCCCGGCTGGTGTAAAGCCTTGTCTAGGAATTTAATGGCTATGTATGGTCTTCCGGACGACACACCTAAGGAAGTGTGCAGCAAAGGTTGATCATTCCTTGTGGGTACAGCTTGTACACCTCTCGCAGAGTTTAAATCTAATTGATTAGCCGTACCCGCGGTCATGGGTGTCTTGGTGAATTCTGCGCGAGTTAAATGTTTTATTATTTTCAAAAGGGTTGGTTCCATTTGCTTTTGCAACTATGCTTTATGTCGAAGGGCTGATATTGTTGGATTTCAGGAATTCATGATTCGCCACTCACGTCATGGAGGACTGTGAGTGTTACTTATGCTTTACTTATTTGTTATCAATCAAATGCTCTTATAAATTCCGTTTGCAAATAACTTGTTTTACAATTCAATTTCGCTTTATGCAAATTAACTGTAGTAGCCTTTCCTTTGAAATGGCCTGCATATATTATAGGTTTTGCTCAAGTCTTGCTGAGTACGTAAAGTACTCACCCTTGCCTAATTATATTGTAGGTGGTTTAGTGTTTAGGCTTCGAAGTTGTCCATCGTAAGTTGCGGGATTCTTCTTCGTCGTATTCTATCTGAAGTTTATGCCGGGTCACTGCTCATGGGTCGGTTGGGCAAACTACGGATATTGCTTCTCTTGTCGCTAAATTCTCGAATTGTAATAATTATTGGTATAATCGCTTCCGCTTAATTATTGTATTGTATGGTTGTGATTTCCAATTGTTGTAAACATGTGAGTGCTAGCTCTCGATCCAGGAATAGCACAAGAATCACATGGAGGTTCCTGTTCATCCGAACGGGGTCTCACAGCTTGGTATCAGAGCTATACTGACCGTAGGATAAACCTTAGATAGAATGGTCATTAGCATTGGAATATGAAAATTCAAAATCTTACTTCCAAAAGCTATTATATTTGCAAAATGTAGAGTTTGCTATTCTTTCCTCTTTCTTAAGATTCTATTCTTACCCCTACATCCATTTTGATTTGTACACAAATTCTTCTTTCCTGAAAAAGAAATTCTCGCCACTGGGTTATCTTTGCTGTTGCTTCTGAAGACGACCAAGACATGTTGCTGTCATTCTTCATGCCAACCAAAGAAGCCTACAACGTCAACGACAACCATCTCAAGAAAGCATGCAACACTTCGCTAATCTCGACAAAATAGAAGTATAACTTGAAGATCCTACTTCATGGAGAGGCAATGACACCCACCAGTAAAAAGGTAGAAGATTAGAATATCTTGCGACCTACCTTAAGATAAGAACCCATACGCGTAGCATAATATTCCGCTCTAGTTATAAAGAGCAATGTATGTTGTTGTTCTGTCGTGCTACTTGAAATTGGTTTTTATTTCTGAATGTCAGGACTGATTTATGTGTGAACTTAACCGCTGGGTTAAAGTTTCATAATAAATTGTCCTCATGTATGAATATGGAAATCTCAACCCATAGGATAAATAAGAAATCATGACATAGTCTCAGATGTTCCTCCATAGAGCCTTTTCGTGAACTTATCTCCTCTCTATACAGTTTCTCACCTGTGTAACCATCATGGTTATTAACCTTTCCCAAAAATAAAACCTCATTAGGATTAGTAGTATGGTCTCTACTACTACTCTTAGCTTTGCTTGAGATCACCATATTAGTAAACACCAAACTAACTTTGTTGCTTTAGGCCGCTTAAAAACTTAATGTTCCAATAAGAATTTCTAACCATGCCTCAAAACTCACTCATTGCTTATCTAGATTCTATACCATGAAAATGAACTAGAACTAGAAAAGTTGTGTCTTCTAATGTAAACATTCAATGGATGTTAAAAATGAAAACCGAAAGAAAATCAGAAATCCTATTTTTCTAAAAAGAAATATAAAAAGAGTATGTGTATAATTAATGTTACTCGAGCATCGTTACACATATACTATTTTCCCATCTATAGAATTTAAATCTCTTCATCTATCTACTTATTTTTCCTGTGTGGACTTTCTTTTCTACTCCTAAGCTATTCTTTCTAGAAATATTTCTTTCCTTGTCTTTTTGTAAAACAAACACACCACCAAATCCTCTGGAAATAATTTCGGTAGCAAGTCAGTAACATCATGACGTCTACATCGACAACTTCAAGAAGATGGAGATAACGAGCAGCACAACCTCTCCAACTTCATCGAAGCCTCGGAAGACTAACACAGCAAGTGGTGCAAAGATTAAAAGAAACTCGTCACTGAATAGTCTACTTTGGAACATAGTAGTATACGAGCTACATGTTATCCTAGCTATATGGTACACATTTTATACATAAATACATATGGCCAGTAGAAGGAAAAACCATAGATACCCTTCCTACATATTAAGTTAAATTTATATATAGTATTTCTGTATTGTTGAAGTTTTGTTGCAAATCTTTTGTGTTATTTCGGGTTACTCTCGTGAATGTTAAACCACTAGGTTGAAATTTGCGATGTGTTAACCCTGTTTAATAAGAAAATTTTAATTAAAAAGATTTTAAAGAACGAAATGTTGCCTTATAAACCAAACTAGAAACTACTTAATCTGCATAGAAACCACAACTAGAGTTAGTTGAAAGAATCAAATATTACTGCGATATAGATAACCCTTATCTAACGCGGTCGTAAAATGCTTCTAATCCAATAAAATTCTGTTTAAATGACTTTACTCTAATAAATATTGTTGCAGGATGCCTGCCACATAATTCATTAATACAACTACTGAAAGTAATGAGTAATAAAATCTTTAGCATATATGGTGTACCTCTCTTTAAATTAGCTCATTATTGCTAATGATTCTCGGTATAAAATGCTAACACTCCTTATCTACTTCGTGAAACCCCGCGAGACACTCAACCACCACAGAAATGATAATCCTATCCAAGTTCAATTAAATCCTTAGTATTTAACTAAAGCACTTCCCTTACATAGCAATCGACATAACTCTTCATTTTTCTTAAGTTCAAAAAGTGCGCGCAAAAAAAAACAAACTAACAAGAAAAACGATTACTAGTATCTATAACCATGGTGTAAATGCTCACCATAATTAAACAAAATCATCAAACGCACACCTTTTGTTTTAGCAACTAGCACAAAATATTTCCAACGTTGGCGAAATTCTTGCTGAGAAAGGAAATGGCTTAGACTAAAAACCTACTTCTATACCTTATTTGGTACCTACACCTTGTTCTTTGAAATGTTGTTAACCCAGTCGATCCGAAGATCATGCTTGCACTCGCTATGGAAAAATAGGACACACTAATGATAAAAGTGAGATCGATTGTTCTTGCTGTGAAGGAAATTATTTTCCCTGAACAACGTCCTATAAGTAACACCATTTGTTAACTTTGCGAAGGTCAAGATCATTGTCCATTTCAATACTCCTTGATTCATTAATCACCATCGCACTTCACCTCAACGGATGGAACTCCAATCCTTGGTTGCTTAGGATTTGTTTATTAGAAAGAAAAAAAAATTGGTTGTATAGGAAACATTGCTTAAAGAATTAAAGGAACAACATTCGATTCTAACTATCTTCACTAAGAAAGTCATTAAGCTAAAGAATGTCCTAAGGAACAACAGGCTAAAATTCATAAGGAAAATAATATTAAGCATACAACTAACTGAACAAGATACTACGAGAAAAGTGTGAGTAATTCAACTGTCACGAAAAGGAACCATGTTGCTAAACAACGTCCGCAAGTTGAATAAATATATCCTACAACCATAACTATACCAAAAGTTACATCACCAAGTTTATAACTCTCAAGACTAGGAGGAATAAAAATCAAATCTGGTTGTCTAAAGGAATCAAATAAAGAAAAGGCGCCGAGCAAGAATACTTGTTCCCAATAGAATTCCGCCGATCTTTATTCTCAATCTCAATCATCAGTTCATCCCTCCAAAGAATACCAATGAATAATTGTCCCAGATTAAAAATCGGAAAGACAATATTATCGCTTTGCTATGGTAAACATAAGTATTACGCCAATCGCTGTTTAAAGCAAGAAGCAAACTCCAGATCATTCTCAACCCGAGCAGCTATGTAACAATCTCAAAGGTGACCTCAAGAATTTGAAAACAAACAATTACCTAAATCAGAGTCGCAAGAATGAAGCGCAGGGCCCATAACCCACATGTCCCGTGATCGCAAACAAACAATTCCTTAGATGTATATTAATCCAACCCAAAATGTCAATCCAGTCATTTATGGCAATTACCTACCACGCTAATTCGCGAAAAGAAGCTTATGATCTGCCATATGTAGTACTAGGTACAATACTTATGTAATTGAACTCTGCCAGGATTCAAGTTTAGTTCCATGATCTACTCTTTGATCCTAGTCACTTCCTAGTTACCTGTTCTATAATATTGGCAAACACCCTTTTTGTTGTTTCGAATAAAATGGATAATGTCACTTGTATCAATCGAGAAAAAAATTTGGACACTTCACCAACATCTGCCCGAGAAGAGTTCCACATCACCTTGTCAAGAAAGACATTAGTAACTTTTAGGCTGTCTCACAAACTTAGAAAACATCACGTACTTAGAACAACCCCGGTTTCAATATCAGGCTCTGAATATAGACATCCTTTTCATGCGATTGCACCCGGCACTTGTTGTGATATTGAGTACGTTCCTTGTGTATTCAATTCTTGCCAACAATCTGTTGATTCTGTACATTTTATTCCTTCATAGTTGCCAAATCCAAAGAAAATCAAAACCTCTATCTATTAAAATGATCAAATGAATCAAATCATCAGAATCACTTTATAATTCCTCTACCACAATCCAATTCTTGAATTATCTCTACCTTGTTTTCAATTTAAAGTCAACCTGAAATGACATATATTCTCAGCTCATTTCATCAACTAATGTTGAACTAAACAGACCAATCGTTATATTCAAATACCCTTCTTGATATTAAACATTAGGTTTTTCCCAAATAGATCTAATGGCAATGCAACCTACCTCTCACCTCAAATATTCTAAATATACCACATGCCACTCTCTAAATTGAATTATTCTTGTTAACAATACTAGTTATTCAAACAAAAGAGATATGTAGAAAGTATTGGTATCTCTTGTCTGTTTACCTAAAACTCAAATAGATTTCTCTTCTCTATTTCTTCGCACGTCAGCTTAGAATCGCAAGACGAAGGTCCAGTGAAGCAACTGCAATGAAGGCAAAGTGTCAACCAAACGACAAGGTCACTTCCGATAAGGATTCCCGAATCTGCCTCAGCTACAAGATTTGCAAAGTTTGGGGTATTCATTGTTTCCAAATTTGAAATAACTTGGTGCTACAATATATTAGGCCATATCGTATTGTTGAAGATGAAAGAAAAAGAAAAACATATAAATCAGAGTTGCCATCTCACCTATCCAGTATTCATAATGTCTTTTAAGCATCGCAATTAAGGAGAATATCTTCGTCTTCCTTCTGAGCTCATCCAGCTGAATGAAATTGATCTATAATCTGATTTAACTTATCGGGAACATCCGATTAAAATCTTAAAAGAAGATGAACGCCACCCTCGTAATAAATCCCACAAGATGATCAAGATTCAGCGGAGCGAATCATTCCGAAGAAGAAGCAACTTGGAAACGAGAAGACCGACTCAAAGAAGACTTTCCGACTTCTTTTAGAAATACTTTCCCCTTAGACCCGCCAAATCTTGGAATTCGAGATTTCTGTAAGGGGGTAGATCAGAACATCCCAAGATTTTAATAAAATAAAAATCAATATTTTGAATTTGAATATTATTATTCCTGAGTTTCTTGGCATTATTGATTTTTATTTGGAGTTCTTGGATTTTCATGTTGCAAGAAAGAGCAAACAAAAGGGCAATAAAGAATGAAAAAGAGAAAAGGCAAAATGTAAAAAGTAAAAATTTGGAAAATTTGCCATGATAACCCTGAGCATATAAGTAAATCATTTTAGCCATAAAATGAAATTTCATATATGGAGAAATGAAGAAATAAAATGAAGAGATAGCTTTTAAATCAAAGCAATGCATTGACAGAATTTATAAAATATTTATATACCTCAAATGGAGATGAAAAATTTATCATGAACATATCAATGCAAAATATACCCCTGGTAAAAATATTATAAATTAATAATTTCATTTAATACTTTTCCAAGTTTAAAAACAGAAACTATGAAAATCTGGAAATTGCGATGTCAGAATTCTTATAAAATAATGAAACCATATTTTGGCTTGAAAATTTTATAGAAGCATTCTGAGATCAAAAGATTTTGAAAAACAAAATTTCAAAAATAATGGACTTCAATTGATCTCAAAGGAAAATCAAAATCCGAAACAAGTAATTAGGAGCCATCACTGTTGTCAGAATATTATCAATTTTTCGGTAATCCATTTTAATCTCAAATTTTACCAGGCATCAATATCTATTCAGAAACCATGTTCAAAAGTTTGATCAATTTCTACCATGATTTATTAGCACAATAAAATCTGGTTCTAGAACCATCAGAGCTGGACCGCTTTTGGTGCCATACCTCATCGACCGGTGGACCCAAGCCCCACTCGTCAAGATCTTCTTCCTCCTGTTCTTGCGATCGAGCGAGACACTCCCGAGTCCAGCGCGAGCCAACTGAGCTCCGCTCAATGCATCTCCTCGCCGAATTGTCACGTCTTGACGTCATCCTCACCTCACCTCATTTCGATCGTCGCCACGTTCGTCTCACCATTTCGCCATATCGCTTCATCCTTTTACTTGTCGATTCGGGAAAGCTCAACCGAGACTCACTCAACCAAACCGGCCATCTACTAGTCCTCACTATTCCTTATACCGATCACCAGAGGCAAGTTTTCATTCCCTCATCCTTCCCTACCTTTCCTCAACCGAATCATCAAATCACAACAGATTCCCACCATGGCCGAGAGTTCGTGAGCTTGGCCCAACCTTGATTTCAGCCGATCCATTCAACCAATACTCAATTAACTTCGCTAGAGCATCACTAGCACCTCAGAACAAAACCCTCAACCACCTCTCGAGTTGTTTGCAAAATCCGCCGCCATGGCTTTGTCGTTCTCCATGGCCGGCCGAGTGGAGAGCTCCTCGGATATTCTTCCTCGTAACCGAGCCCAAGAACGGACTCAACGCGTCCCCGATGCTATTTGTGCCGCCGATTCAAGCCTTCGCGCCTAATTCTTCCCTCCACCATCCGCCATTAGAGCCGCCTAGAAGCTCTAAGCGACCTCACCGTAATTCTTCCGCCAAATCGCTTTTTCCATCGTATGCGGTTCGCCGAGACCTTCCTCCCATGTCCTCTCCACGGAGGCTCACCGAGCTGCCGCTAAGCCCCGAAGCCGCCTCTGTTCCTTTGTCTCTGCAGTGGGGCATTCTGTCGAGCTCGAGGTTGAAGATGAGTGAGCCAAAAGGCGCTTCCTCACTCGGTAAAACGTATTCGATTTTCCATCCATTTCCAACCGGATTAAATATTCATATTTGAATATCTTTTGCAATTTTAATCAAAATTCAGTGAAATAAATTTGTATAATCATATAAAATCCTATAGTATCAGAATATGCAAAAATATTCTTGAAATAGTTACTGTATAAATCTCTAAAATAAAAATACCAAAATGAGCATTTATGTGTTAAGAAAAGATTAATTTAAACTTAATCAAAATAAATGAAACCAAATATTTTTGAAATCCTTGTTCTGAAATGAGTTCAAATATACAAAAATATTTATGTTTTAAGTTAGTCTCCATCATCAAGTAAATCCATGCTTTAATTCGCTAAAAAGAAATAAGAATTGACAAATTGAAATGCTTAAAGAATATTATTGATTTTAATAACTGTTAAGAATATGATATTCTGATTTTAATATGTGCTGGAAATGGATAATTAAACACAACTTTTGAGATTTATAAATAATTACACATATGCTTAATATCAATATTTCACACTAGTCTTTATGTATGTATGTATACATATTCATGTACATAAACAGAGTTATAATCAAGAATGCTCACTAATATGTTGAGCCAATTTTAACATATTCTTAAGTATAAGAATTCAGTGATTAACAAAAGTAACTAATTTAAATTAAGTTTATAAAAGGCTTTATTGTATCATATGCATATAAACTATTATGCCAACACCAGATTAATGTGGGACCGGCTTTAAAACACTCTTAGGTTATTCCTGCTAATACGTGAAAAATGAATCAAAGATCATGTATTGTGTAGTCAAGAACTCAAAATGAATCTTGGACGATTTAAGATTTTCGATATGGTCATTTAGGCTATTTCAACCATCGATAAAATAACTCGCCTAAACACTAAAATAGGTGAAATTAGTTTAGTAACGCTGTACAAAGTTTAAATTACCATATTCTATAAAAATAATCTTATTCCATTAAGGTTTGCATATTAATATTGTTAGCCCAAAACCCTTAAGTGCTAACCTGTCATTTCCCTTTTTGGCCGATTTTGAATAGTGTAGTCTTTAAGTGTAGCATGAACCATTTTAGCAAATAGATTATAGTCTCGCCCAAAATCCTAAAACTTAAGGAACTAATATAGTAGTGTTCTTCAAAGTATAGACTACCCAAATAGGAAAAGATAATCTCATTTCATTATGTACTGCATGTTAATCTTAATAGCTGAATAACCCTAAGTAATCACATTACTTTAGACCTTAATACGAATGAATAAGCTTTAGGTAATAATGGAGGAAACCTATAGTTAAGTTGTTTTTATCACCAGAACCTTCTCAATCATCATGAAAATGTTATCAGTAGCCTAAATCAATAGATTTAACTTGCGTAAAACTAATTCTAAGCAAAGTCAATTAAGGATAAAGAACTAATCAGTCATACTCTAATGTGATCATTTAAGCCTTTTTATTAACTCGCAAAGCAGCTCATCTAAATCTGAATAATGTGAAGAACAGCTTAGAAATGATCTTTAGATTATAATCTACAGCAATCTAAGAAAATATTCTTATTTTATCTTGCTTCGAATCTGAATCCTAATAGAGCAAAACCCATAAGTAATAAGGTTGCCAGAAATGTATTATAAATAGTAAATCAATGAAAGTTTGCAACTAATGATTAATTCTATTTAATCATAATCAATCTTTGCATCTGTAATTCGTAAAATAAGATTAATGAATTCATAAAGAGCAATCCCTGTTCTTGTGAATAGTTTATTTGTTTTGCTATCTAATTCTTTTGCTCTTATTGAAGTCTTTTATTTGCTATTTCCGTTGTTCGACGAGTAGAACCCGACGTCTCTAGCTTCGTCATCGTCGTCGTCAACCGCAATCCTCGTCTTCGTCGTAAACGACAATTAAGCAAGGCAAGCATCCCTTGACCATATTGAACCCAGTATTTTATATTCCTTTTGTGCATCAAATTATTTTATGCATGCGTTTACTTTATGTAAATTGCTATTTTGTGGATTGGGTAGTTATACCTGTTGTCTCGTGAATCTCCTTTGATGATTATGAACATGTGAACCTTGACAACCTTAGATTAAGGTTAGGCGTTACTTAATGTCATCATGGGTATATGCGTTCATATTATTCATGCTTAGCCGTGCTTTAGAATCAATGATATACATGATCAAAGCAACATTTGTTTCTGAAAACCTTGGAAATAGTAATGTTGGTTGTGGGTACTTTGATTAAAACCCAAAAGAAAGCTATGCTTTGATGCGGCGATTATTGGCAATAGCCATCAGTGCAATAAGGAAATGCACGTAGTGTAGGGTGAAGTGTCGCCGTGTCACAACTAAGGACCGAACATCGTAGCTTGATCCGAGAAACTGTACAAACCACGAGGGTGAGGATGGGTTAGCCTTAGCCTATTAAATTGTTTAGACATGGCTTTGCTCATTGGTAGGCGGAGCTTGCATGAGTTTTCCGGTCAGTCTACTCGACGGGGTATTCCGTCGAGATCTACTTGCTAATGTAACTGCATGCTACGCCGTGTTTAGAAACATTGTGTTGGGTGTGTGTGAATGTGGATCCACGGCTTGGGTGTGTGTTTCTAGTTCTACGGCGGGGTTAACGTCCCGGCTGGTGTAAAGCCTTGTCTAGGAATTTAATGGCTATGTATGGTCTTCTGGACGACACACCCAAGGAAGTGTGCGGGCAAAGGTTGATCATTCCTTGTGGGTACAGCTTGTACACCTCTGCAGAGTTTAAATCTAATTGATTAGCCGCACTCTGGTCATGGGTGTCTTGGTGAATTCTCATGAAGTTAAATGTTTTATTATTTTCAAAAGGGTTGGTTCCATTTGCTTTTGCAACTATGCTTTATGTCGAAGGGCCGATATTGTTGGATTTCGTGAATTATGATTCGCCACTCACGCCATGGAGGACTGTGAGTGTTACTTATGCTTTACTTATTTGTTATCAATCAAATGCTCTTATAAATTCCGTTTGCAAATAACTTGTTTTACAATTCAATTTCGCTTTATGCAAATTAACGTAGTAGCCTTTCCTTTGAAATGGCCTCGCATATATTATAGGTTTTGTTCAAGTCTTGCCGAGTACGTAAAGTACTCACCCTTGCCTAATTATATTGTAGGTGGTTTAGTGCGAGGCTTCAAGTTGTCCATCGTAAGTTGCGGATTCTTCTTCGTCAGATTCTATCTCAAGTTTATGCTCGGTCGCTTGTTACTGCGGGTCGGTTGGGCAAACTACGGAATATTGCTTCTCTTGCTGCTAAATTCTCTGAATTGTAATAATTATTGGTATAATCGCTTCCGCTTAATTATTGTATTGTATGGTTGTGATTTCCAATTGTTGTAAACATGTGAGTAAGGAGTCTGGTTTGGGCACGGAGTGGTGATTGGGAGAAGATTCTTGAGGACAAACCTGAAAACAATCATTTGGTAAACCGAGCTTTACCCTTGTCGATGCCTTTCACCCTTTTTGCACACTCCTTCCGCACTCCTCTTATGTCATCAGTAGGCCTTGGATGGTGCAAGGACTTAAGGCAGCAAAAAGCCTGAAAACCTCAAGGCATGTGCGATAGCCCACCGAGAGTAGGCAAGAATTCTCAAGGCCAGTTAGAGAGAATTGCCAATGTGATTGGGAGTTTAAACTTGGGGTGGAGGCCAATTTGTAGGAACAACCTCAGAATACCTTTTGCCAAGGATCCTTGGAGAGGCCGAGGGTCTATGAGGCCCCTTGGAGGTAGCAAGGTGGCCCCTTGAAAATTTTAAAATGTAAATCCTATTTGGAGGAAGGGATCCTTTCCACTAAATCAGAGTTTTTAAAGGATCATTTGCAAGAGCAACCTACGGCAATTAAATTAAAAAATTTATGAATGAAAAGTAAAAATTTGGAAGAATTGATGGGGAAAAATTCATTTGAAAAATATGGAAAAAATAAATTTAAATAAATGCAAAATAAAAAATTGGAAAATGGAAAGGAATAGTTTAAAAAAGCATCTTTAAAAAAATTTATTACCCAAATAAATTTAATACATAAACAAATATCCAATGCAAAATACCTTAAAAATTATAATTTATTTTATACTTTCCAAGTTTAAAAAAGAAACTAGAAAATCTGGAAATTGGGTCAGAATTCTTTATAAAATATTTGGAAATTATGATTTTGATTAAATTTTTAGAAGCATTTTAGATCAAAAAAAAACAAAATCAAAAATAATAGACTGGAAAAAATCTAAAAAAAATAAATTTGGAAACATTTGAGCAAATATTATCAATTATTAAATATTTTTAATCCAAATTTTCCAAATACCCATCAACCATGCAAAAGAATTTTTAATTTAAGAAATAACTTTAAACTGGCACGACTGCCAGCTCCTGGGAATTGCCCACTCCTAACAATCTTCTTCTCGTTTCGATGAACATACCCACACTGATCCGCAATACCCCAAGCTTACCACCCATTTACTGCCTTTCCCAATTTCATTCCAAAAGCTTATCCGACCCTTCAACCTCCCAAATCATTCCCCTTCCTTGTCAAATTGGGAAACCAGAATTTCCTTCAAACCCAATACCAAACGGATCACATACCACCCCAATTCAGTTAACAATCAATTGGTTTCACCCCTAATTCCCTAACTCCTCGAACCATCAAAAAACCTCCCACCTGGCGGTTGCAATTCCCAATCCCTTTTTCGCGACCATAACTCCAAATTTTTCAGGGCCCAACCTCAGTCCCAATGACCTTCCCCCCTCAGAACCCGCTTCCCGTCCCTTTTAAGGGGCCCCGGCCGGAGAACTCAATCGCCTCCCGGCCAAACCCTTCCTCGGGCTTTTCGATTCAACCTTCCTTTTTTTAATCCCAAAGCCAGAACTCTCCATATTCGCAAATTCTTATTACGAAATCGATCCAACCGAAATTATTTGAAAATTCTTTCAATCATTTCCAATTTTAACCTTGTTATGTTCACAAATCAATTTTGTTCTCTAAAAAATACCAAAGAATTTTAAATGGTAAATATTTATTTCAATAAATTTAAAATTTTTGATTCTGTTGAAATGTCAATTAACAAAATTTTAAAATTTAATCAATATCCTTATCTATTAAAATTCTTAAATTAATTGCATAATTTAAAGATAAGATTTTAAATTGTTATTAATTTATTTAAATTCTAAATAAAAAAAACAAAATTTTTAAACTTTTAAAGTTCAAAAATATCCAACAATTTTTGAGTTATATCAATTCCTTAACGTAAATAAAGTAGAATATTTACCAAAATGAATTTAAGATTTAAGATTTAATTCATTGATTAAAAGATAAATCTGATAATATTCAGGATTAATGTGAGTTTAAAAATTCTTATTTTTTCACAAAAGTCTTATTTGTATTGTTCAAACTTAACAAGTTTCGGAATTTTTCATCCAAATTTAGCATAACCTTAAACCTAAGAATAAATCGTAAATTAACAAAAGTTTTTAAATTTTCCATAGAAAAACTATTCTTATGCAAATTAAGTTACCAAGCCTTAACCAACCTGATTTTCCTTTTGAAATATGGTAAGCCTTAGTGAGTTAAATAAATGAATTAACTTCATTTAAAACTTTGAATTCATTAGTTTCTTAAACTATAAAAAATTAAAATAATTAATCATTGTAAATAATGTTAAAAGATTTAAAATCTATATTCCAATATAAAAATAATTTAGTTTAATGTATATAATTGTACAAAAATTTCCAACAATGAAATTTATTTATAATAATTTTAATTGATAAATAATTAACAATTAAAGTACATCTAAACTTGATTTTAATTTTTATTAATTAGCTCAATAAAATATTATTTTAATGTTGTTACGATATAACCAATCAGCATATCTAATTGCTAAAATAATTAGACAAAACTTGAATAGCTTAATTTTTATAAATTTTAGTTTTTAAGAATTGATAATTTATTCTTTTAATCTTGATGATTTAATTAAAATTAACTTAGATTAATAATTCTTAACAATATGTTTAATGATCAAAAATATCTTTAAAGCTTATGTTCTATTTAAACTTGTTAATCGAACCCAAAATCTTTGCAATATGTAAGAACTTTAATAGAAGATTAGTGAATCCTAAACTAAGAAATTTTATATCTTGTTTTAAAAACTTTAAATGACATTTGTAAATTGTAGTTTTTATGTAGTTAACAATTTGTCTAATTCTAATATCTGAATTGAATCAACTTGGTCATGTATTGTTAAGTTAATCTAAAGGTTAGAATCTTGTAATTTGAAAAAGATTTTAATTGGTCATTTGGTTTTTGACTCTGATTAAAATAAATTGCAAACTAAAATAAAGGGTCAGGTAGCGTTTGCCAAATAACCATTGGTAGAATTAGAGCCTTACCATGGAACCAGTTTTATTATTTTTGTCAAAATTTTTATGCTTGCAAACTGTTTAAATTCTTTGCTTTTTCCGAATCTAGTGTCTTTTAAGGTTATGAACTTGTGTACTTAATTAATTTTAGGGTTTTTGTTATGGTTTTGTTTATTCAGTTTGCCGGTTTCATGTAATGCTCATAGTATGCAAACCGGTTTCTTTGATGTGTAATTTAAAAATATATCCTTGGGTATTAATTGTATTTTGATTGGAATCAATGTTGGTAAGGTATCTCTGGTAAATAAAGTTGATTGTTTCTTCACCGAAGGGTTCAAATTCTATCCATAGACAGGGCTAAACTTAGTTTATTTTTCATTCTAATTGATTAAATTAAGTGTATATGCAAATTATTGTGTATTTCCTTTTTGAATGTTCCATTTTTAATTTGTAAGCTTTCTAAAGATACTTGTAATTATTTCTGCCAATGAGTTCAATTCAAATTCTTTTCTGAACCTCTAAGATTTAAATCAAAAGCCCATGTCAATTGGGAAATTCGAAATAGTTAATTTAAATCCAATAGGGAACCTTTGTAAATTATTTTAATTAATGTTGAACATTGATTCTATTTGAAAAGATTTGGGTTCTTATAATTTAAACTATCTATTGTAATTAAGATTATTAAATTGTTTTTAAATTAATTTCCCAAAATTGTACTTATTGAAATGTTTATATTTTTTTCGTTGTTATCTACCTCCATATTTATGGTATCATCAATTCCTTTCAAAAGAATTCTCATTAGATTGTGGTTTGCTTCGGCAAAGATTTCTTTTACCATAAAGTAACCAAAATTTTTTAATGCCTCTAATTATTAATATTTAATTTGGTAAATTGATTGACAGGTAAGTGAATTAGAATACTTTTCCGTGAACTCCTGATTTTATTGAAAAATGACATTTTCTGGATAAATTAGGTATTTAATGTTACATATTAATTACTTAAAATATTTTTTATGTATTTTTCATATTAATGATCGCATTCTTTTCTCCAAGACCTTTCTGAATATCCTTTTGTGGTACGAAAAACCCCAAAAACCATATTTGAGCATGGATCTTACTCTTGCTTCAAAAATATAAACAATAACTTAATTCTAGCCGTAAAAAGTCCAAAAGAACCAACAACCTATCTCTTGATCAGAAACTTGAACTAAACAAAAGGTAATTTAAAAACCTTATAGAAGGAAAGAAAAACCCTTTATTTAGAAATTAAAAGTATTTCCTATTTTGTTATCGTATTCTTCATTCTTCTAAGTTAAAGTTTTCTGTTCCTTTAATTGTTTTATTAAGTTAAATTTTTTTAATAACCCTTTTTGAAAAACCACCTTAAAATTTCTAGGGTTAATATAGCTAACCCTTAAAAGAATGTAAGCAAAATCTCATTATGATTTTCGGAACATTCCAATAAGAAACTTAAATCAGTTATATTTCTTTCAAAGTTATTTTAATAGATTGATATGGTAAAATTACCTTTACTACTATGGGAATTATAAAATTAACTAATTTGTTAAATTTTGTTTTACTTAATGTTCAAAAATTTTCCATGCTTAATCACCTTTATGTTTTTTAATAAAAAAGAAAGGTTCAAAAAACTATAAATCCAATATTAAATGGAGAAATGGAATATAAAATCTAATTAACTTTTTGTTAAATCAATTTCAAAATTCTTGTAAGATCTCAAATAACTTTTTTCAATTTTTAAATTTTAATTATACTTTCCTAATCCTTAATTATTTTTGTAAGTCTTTTGCAAATTTAAAAACTAACCCCATTCCTAATATTAGAAGAATCTATCCACAAACCTTGTATTAATAGATTCTTAATTCAGCAAACCTTCCAATTTCAAGTTAAGTCTAAAAACAAACAATTTTTGTAAAATTTCAATTAAATAATTAAAGAAAACAGCTTTTTCCTACAAATATGTATTTTATTGAAAAGGCTTAGCAAAAAATTTAAACCTTATGCTACTAACGAATTTCATGAAAGTATAATCAATTGAAGACTTTTGCACTCCTAATGTAACAATATTGAAATCTTTTAAAAGTTATTTAAACAAAATAATAAAAACATTTTAAAATTGCAAAAAAAAACATGAATCTAAATATTAATTCAAAACTCAATACTGCAAAATACCTTGTCTTGCCTTGTATAAAAGAAAACAATTTTAAAACATTTTAATAATTTGAACAAATCCTCATTTCATAAAAACTATGAAAATTTAAAACTTAAATAAGGATAACCACAATTCCTGATCATTCTGAAAAAGTTTTAAGGAAACCCCAAAAAACAACAAAATTTGAATTTAAATAAAATTAATTAAATCCTTTTCTAGCAAATTTCCCACAAGAAAAAAATTTTTTTAAAAAAATTTAAAAAAAACCCCAAAAGAAAAACAAATTATTTCCCCTTGTAAAGAAAATTTTTTTTCCATAAACCCCTTTTGTTTTTTTCAACAGAAAAATTTTCCCAACCCGGGTTAAATTTAAAAAAATTTCCCAAAAGGGAAAGGGGATAAAACCCCAACCATTTGGAAAAAACCCCTTCTGAAATTTTTCCCCAAACCTTTTAATTTTTTTAAAAAATTTAAAAGTTCCCCATTGTTTTCCTTTTAAAAAAAATTTTTTTAAAAAATTAAGTCCCTTTTTAACAAAAATTTGCCTTAAAATTCCCAATTTAAAAACCCCCAAAAATCCACGGCTTGGGTGTGTGTTTCTAGTTCTACGGCGGGGTTAACGCCCGGCTGGTGTAAAGCCTTGTCTAGGAATTTAATGGCTATGTATGGTCTTTCCGGACGACACACCTAAGGAAGTGTGCCGCAAAGGTTGATCATTCCTTGTGGGTACAGCTTGTACACCTCTGCAGAGTTTAAATCTAATTGATTAGCCGCACCATGCGGTCATGGGTGTCTTGGTGAATTTCGCGAAGTTAAATGTTTTATTATTTTCAAAAGGGTTGGTTCCATTTGCTTTTGCAATCGTGCTTTATGTCAAGGGCCGATATTGTTGGATTTCGTGAATTATGATTCGCCACTCACGCCATGGAGGACGTGAGTGTTACTTATGCTTTACTTATTTGTTATCAATCAAATGCTCTTATAAATTCCGCTTTGTAAATAACTTGTTTTACAATTCAATTTCGCTTATGCAAATTAACGTAGTAGCCTTTCCTTTGAAATGGCCTCGCATATATTATAGGTTTTGTTTCAAGTCTTGCCTGAGTACTGAAGTACTCACCCTTGCCTAATTATATTGTAGGTGGTTTCGTAAGCGAGGCTTCAAGTTGTCCATCGAAGTTGGATTCTTCTTCGTCGATTCTATCTCAAGTTTATGCCGGGTCAGTTCGCTGGCCTGCTTGGGCAAACTACGGATATTGCTTCTCTTGTCGCTAAATTCTCTCAATTGTAATAATTATTGGTATAATCGCTTCGCTTAATTATTGTATTGTATGGTTGTGATTTCCAATTGTTGTAAACATGTGAGTGCTAGCTACTGATCCAGGGAATAGCACAGTAATCACATGGAGGTTCCTGTTCATCCGAACGGGGTCTCACACCCTAACTGCTGGGGCCCTTGCCATATCCCACCTCAATGACAGTTCAGGCCGACAGGTTGTGCGAGATGGTCTCCGCGGTCTTTTCACCCTAGAGGTGAGGAAGGCTGCCCCGGAGGAGCGAGCTATACTGAAGCCTTTAGCCACTGAGTTCGTGAAGAGCGTGTCCTCCATCCTAGCCTCGAGAGCTTCTGTGCCTTCACCCGCGAGCAGTGGGCATGATGATCCTGCTAGTGTATGACCCTCTGAGATCAGGCCTTGTTTAGCAAGGAGTGATGTTGATGTTGGGTAGATTCGCACGATGCATTCTTGTAGTTGCTGCTTACTTGACACTTTGATTATGTAGCCTTTCATGAAAGAGTATGATTTATGTTTACATCTCGAGTGTTATTTAAAATGATATGGTGTCATTTTTCATCTAGGGAGCATCCACGGCGGCCGTCGGCATTAATTATAAGCAATGTGCCCAAAGGGGTTGCGCACCCCGGCGACTGAAGCCTCCCAAGGAAGTATGCCACAAGACGAGGGCACTTCATAAGGGCGCAGTTGCCGTTTAGTGCCCTACTCCCAAGGGGGCTCCCTTTGGCCATAACTTAGGCTAGGCGAAGGGACGCGAGTCCCTAGGCATGCGTAGGCCTTAAGCCATGCCTGGGTCCTCGCAACGTTGCTTGCGAGGTCCTTGTATGGTGAGCTCAATAAGAGCACACATGTGCGCCCACAGTGAGGGATGTCTCCGAGTTAAAACTCTTGTAGTAAAGAGGTTTCGCTATACCTTGTGGAAAGGTATAAGGTTGTGACCGGGGTCGCTCGGCTTAGCCTGGGGACCATGGGGACTAAGCCATGGTGAACCCAAAGACTTAGGCTTTCGCTTAAGTCGCCACCCTCCTTGGGTCCAAGAGGAGGGGCCCAAGGGGGACTTGAGATGTCCTGACTGCCCGGGGCTTTTTTAGGGGTAGACCACGGAGGCCATGCGCCCTAGACATGTGCTTGTTGGTTGTAAGCAACGCGAAGTTATGGCTTGTGTCCCCAACAGCAGGGTGTTGGGGATGGCCTTCTCGGAGCGAAACACGGGAGCAACTAAGTAGATGTAGGACTTCCCCTTGATGTTTCATTGATAACCTTAGAAGGGCTTACATCAGTATAGATTAACTACCGTCACGGCGTACAAGAGAACTTAAACATAAAACTTTCTAAGCCTATCCGTGTTCCATGCGTGCTTGAGTGGTTTGTCTTCCATGGTGGAGAGGCGGTAGGCTCCAGAGCCCAGGACAGCTGAGACGCGGTATGGTCCCTCCCACTTGGGATGAAGCTTCTTGGGTCTGGCGTCTGACCCTTACAAAGACCAAGTCACCCAAGAGGAAGGCTCGTTCTTGCACACGATGATTGTAGAAACGGGCTACTTCACGCTCATAAGAGGCATGCTTGATGAGGGCCTGGTCATGTAGCTCTTCTGCGAAGTCCACCTCCATCTTGTGATTTTCTTCATTCACCATGTAGTTGGTGAGAAGGGGCCCTGTGAGCATCTCCACGCGGAGCGAGCGATGACAGACCTCTGCAGGGAGGACGGCTTCCACCCCGTACACCAGTGAGAAAGGCGTTCGTCCTGTGGAGCGGCTGGGAGTGGTACGTATCCACCACAAGACATTGAAGAGTTCTTCTGCCCATAGCCCACGCTATACACTCTTCTCAAGCCGCCGATTTAATGCCCGGAGGATTAGACCATTTGTCTTTCCACTGCCCCATTGGACTTGGGATGAGCCACTGAGGCAAAGTAGGGTATTGTTCTAATGGAGTCACAGAAGTCCCTGAAGGAGGAAGCATCAAATTGAGTCCCGTTATCCACAGTGAGCTCCTTAGGAACCCCAAATAGGCATACAACGTTCTTCCAGAAAAACTTCTGCACCGTCCGGGACGTGATCGATGCCAATGGCTCAGCTTCTATCCACTTGATGAAGTAGTCTATCGCCACCATCGTGATACTTCAGGGTTCTTGGCCGCGGAATGGTCCGAGGAGGTCCATACCCCACCGGGCAAAAGGCCATGTAATTGGTATTTGATGAAGAAGTGTAGCGGGAGAGTGGTTAGCTGATGCCATCTTTTGGTAGCCTTTGCAAGTTCTGAGGGTCTCGATGGCGTCTCGCACCATGGTAGGCCAATAGAAGCCTTGTCTTAATGCCTTTGCCGTCGTTGCTCTTGGCGCAATGTGTGAACCACAGAGCCCTTCATGCACATCCTTGAGGAGTGCAATGCCTTCCTCTCTTTAAAGGCACTTGAGCAGAGCAGAAGACCCTTTCTTGTAGAGCTTTCCTTCAAGGAGCACATAGGACCTGGATTTGCTGAACACCGTTCGAACTTGGGTGCTGCTGTTGTCCTCTACTTCCCCCTGAATGCATTTTATGATTGGGGTCAACCAAGAATCGGGGCAAGTTGAGATCTCATTGACTTGGGGAGGTAATTCATGCTCTACATCCTTGTTGGCATCTTCCTTGACAGAGGGTGTATCAAGCACTTCGAAGAAGACCTCCAGCGGAAGTGGCTCTTGGGAGCTTGCTGCCTGAGCTAGACGATCAGCCCGATGATTGTCTCCACGGGGAATCCGATGGACTTCCAACCCAGAGAAGTATTTTTCCATCTTTCGCACCTCTTCAAGGTAGTTAGCCATCTTTGGGTCAAGACACTGGTAGGACTTGTCCATCTGGTTGACACAAGCTGAGAGTCTCCGAGGATGAGAAGGTGCCGGATCCCCAAAGTCTTTGCAAGACGAAGTCCCAAGAGGAGGGCCTCGTACTCAGCCATGTTGTTGGTAGGGTTAAAAGACAGGTGTGCGGCATACTCAAGTGCCTTCCCTTCTGGGCTTACGAGGATCACTCCCATGCCTCCTCCATCCAGCGCTTGGAACCATCAAGCGAGAGGGTCCAAGTGAGGGTTGGGTGGATCGAGGCGCCTCCAGCCTCTCCCCGAAAGCTTGGGAGTTCGGCCCACTCGCCACAAAAATCATGAGGATTTGAGATTTGACGGCGGTTCTCCCAACGAGCTTGAGGGAGAAAGGTGCCAGTTCAGCCACCCATTTAGCAATTCTTCTACTCGCCTCCTTGTTACCCATCACTTCGGCTAGCGGGTAGCCGGTGGGGACAGTGATGGGGTGGCTGAGGAAGTAGTGGCGAAGCTTTCGAGATGCCATAAGAAGCGCGTAGCATATCTTTTCCATTTCTGTGTATCTTGTCTTTGCACCCTCGAAGGTCTCGCTGACGTAGTACACAGGGCGCTGGACCCTGTCCTACTCTTTGATTAGGACAACACTTGCAGCGGTTGGGGTGGCGGCGAGGTACAGGAGGAGAGGTTCTCCTGGATTCGGGCTGGTGAGGAGTGGAGGATTGGCCAAATATGCCTTGAGATCTTCGAAGGCCTTTTGAGCCTTGGGGGTCTAGCAGAAATCTTTGAGACCGCGAAGTATTTTGAAGAAGGGTAGTCCTTTCTCAGCTGATCGTGCCATAAATCGCCCTAAGGCCGCCATGCAACCTGTTAGGCGCTGGACATCCTTGATGGACCGTGGCGATTCCATATCCAGGATGGCCCGAATCTTTTCCGGGTTGGCCTCAATACCTCTTTGAGAGACAAGAAAACCTAGGAGCTTGCCCCCTTTTACCCCGAAGGCACACTTTTCAGGGTTTAGCTTGAGGCTGAATTTGCGGAGATTCTCAAAGGTCTGGCGAAGGTCTTCAAGATGTGTTGAAGCCAAGGGGCTTTTTTACAACAGCGTCATCGACATACACTTCCACATTACGACCCAGCTGATCCTTTAAGACAAGGCACACGAGCCGTTGGAAAGTGGCTCCCGCGTTCTTCAACCCAAAGGGCATGCGCGGAAGTGGCAGATAGGTGCCCTTTGGAGTGATGAAACTTGTCTTCTCCTCGTTTTTCTTGTGCCATATGGACTTGATGATAGCAGAAATATGCATCCAAGAAGCTCATCGGCTTCGCATCGGTGAGTGGAATCAACCAAGCTGACCGATCTTGGGAAGTGGATAGTCATCCTTGGGGCACGTCTTGTTAAGGTCGGTGAAGTCGACGCACATGCGCCACTTGCCGCTAGATTTTTTAACTAAAACGGGATTGGCCAGCCACTCGGGGTGCCATACCTCTCGGATTATGCCAGCGTTTAAGAGTTTTTCGACTTCCTCTTTGATGGCTTGGCATCGCTCAAGAGAGAGCTTGCGAAGTTTCTGTCTTACGGGGAGGCACCCGGGCCTCACCGCGAGGCGGTGTTGGATTACATCACGGGGAACGCCTTTCATATCTAATGGGACCCAGGCGAAGGCATCTTACGCGACTCCCGCTGCTGGCGATGAGCATCCTATTGCACTAAAGCTTTGTTCACCATGTGCTGGAAGTTGGGAAAGTCCAAAGCAACAAGCTGTACTTTGATATCGGGATCAAGACCCTCCATGAATCTCTAGATTTTAGCACTCTCAGTAGCCACATCCTCAGGTGCATATCTCGACAACTGAGTGAACCAGTTGAGATATTCGGAAACACTCTGGTTCCCCTGGTGCAGTTTACGAAACTCTCTTTTCTTCATCTCTATAATTCCCGCAGGCACATGGGCAGTTCTGAAGGCCTCGGTGAATTCTTCCCAGGTGATGGCTTGCACATTACGATGAGCGGCCCATGAAGTTGTCCCTGAAAGTAGCGACTCGCCCTTCAAGCTGGTAGTGGCGTATAGCACTTTCTCACGATCATCGCACTGGGCCAACTGAAGCTTCTTCACAATATCCCTCAACCAGTCATCTGCCTCCAAAGGTTCACCTGCTCCCGCGAAAGTAAGCGGTCTGGTCCTCATAAATTCTCCAAGCTTGGACTGCGGCTGAAACACTAAGCAGCTACAGTGCTGCGCTCTTGGTTGTTGACCATAATACGAGCAAGGGCTTAAGTTGAAGTTACATCGCCATCATTTCTTTGCATATCCGCCATCTGCCGGGTTTGAAAGCAGGCGGCGGTGGCGAGATCTGCTACGACTCTCCTCGGTGCTCTGAGGAATCTTGCTGATCCTGGGATACCGCCGGGCCACGACCACGCCCACGCCTCTGCCTCTGCCTCTGCGACCACTCCCCTGACTTTCCATCTGAAGCAACAGCCAAGGAAAGGTTAGCAAAAGACGAGAGGGAAAAGCAAAAGATAAGGAGATTAGGGAGGTAGCCATTCCAAGGCAGAACAAGCAACAAATCTCCAACGAAAGGTGGCTGCAACACCATGCCTGGGGCAAGCGTACAACACACCCAGCAAGCAAACAACAGAAATCCAAATAAACTCCGACTACTAAGCGAAGAAAGGGGTGACATGGGCACTAATAACTTATTCTTCATAGAAGTCCTTTTTCGTCAACTTCATCCTTTTAGCAGTTCTTCCTTCGGCCTTGAAGAGAGCACAGATCATCATCTTCCTTAATTGGAATTCTTACAAACGACCGGCGACTTAGAGAAATTCCAGGAGATAAGATCAAATTTAATTTTCAAAATAATATTTCAGCAAAGGAAAGAATTAGGAACCTAAGAATAAGGTAAGAGAAGACCAACTATTAAATTCAAATTTGTTGGTTTGACTTAGAAAATAAATTTTGAAATTCTAACGACCATTCTAACTAGGGTTGCGACCTACAGTCGATATGGCTCTGATACCACCTCTGTAGAGACCCGGATTTCCAAATCCGAACCCTCTGTGTTTACCCGTGCTAGTCCAGGAACAGCTAGCACACACAGCGAAAACAGTGATGATAACATAGACATATCACGAAGCAAATAACAGTAATAAAGTAACAATGAGTAAACTTCATAACCACAATATTACAAGTATCGAGCCTTACGGCTTAAGTGAGTAAGTAGCAGCGAAAAGTAGCAACAAAATGAGCCAATCAATGTGCCCACAGGCAACCGATTGGGGAACGCTCCCTAGAAGTCCGGATCACCCTCGTCGAATCCACAAGTGAAGAACTCATAATCACCTTCTTCGGGGTACTCCTCTGGGGAAAATTTTGATGTTGCAAGGGTGAGTACACACCGTACTCCGCAAGTCTTGGAAACGTAATGCATTTTAACTAAATGCAAGTCTTGAACAAAGGAAGGCATATAGGTTTCATTTGCATAAAGCAGAATTTAACTTGAAGTACAAATAGTAATTTCATAAAGCAGCAATTGACAAAAGTAAATGACATAAAAATTAAATTTGAAGTATAACAGATTCACAGGTTTCAACCACCCAATTGGCTCCAACCGCCAAACCAAAACCCGCGAGTTCCATCCACTCACGGTTTTCCAATAAACATCATTTTTCATTTTTAAACAAAACCAGAAAATCTACAATGTGCTAGAATTACCTTTTGCCCATGGCTGCGAAGACACGGCTACTCAAGTAGTTTTAACTCTCACGAGTGTGTACACTTTACCCACAAGACATGATCTTCCCTTTTGCCAAGCTATTAACCACAGTTCCTTTGGTGTGTCGGCGGAGATCATGACAAGGCCTTCCAATGCGACACGCTACTGAGCTTCGCCGCTAAGGTTTCACCACTGTAGGGTTACATCCACCGATCTGAAAGCCCCTCTTGCGCCTATGCAAGTGTCTACCCGACACCCATTCAACCCAATAGCAAAAGCCAATAACTAATACGTACAAATTACTTAGCAGGTCATACCCATATAGACTTGTGGTTGTACGGTATAGCTCGGTCCAAGGTAACACACGCCTCGGTCCTTAATTGACTAGGGCGGAACAATCATTTTCCAAAATTTTATGCATCCCGCACCCACCATGCAACCATCCGCCCCGGTCCAAACCATTTTCTATTTTTATTTCAATTAAATAATACCAGCAACACCAATTGCCATAATTTCATAAACAAGTTTGATCAAAGGTTTAAAAGATTTTCCATAATGGCAATATACCGATATGTTTAAGCATTTCTAAGCAATTTCTACCGTCCATGGTAAAATGTTGTTTAACATTAAGTACAGTAATTGTCATGGCCTAGGGTGTCAAATGTTGTCATGGCAAAGATCAATAAGGGCATAACAATTTAGGTATTTAGCTAAGCACTTAAAACTGCTATTAAAGTAATTTACATAAAATATAAGCATGCATAGATTAAGAAAATATAAAATTTTATAAAAACTGGGACCAATATGTTCAAGGAAGACTTGCCTTCGACGCCTCCTGCTGGATCTACCTCTGCCGGATAATCCGCTCGCTCAACAGCTGCGTCGTCTACATGTAAACCGAGACAAAAATAAATAAAACAAATTCAAATAAAATCCAAAAATTAAAATAAAGGAACCAACAGGTAGAGCATGATTTTAGATGAATTTAGAAATTTAAATCGTTCGAATCGGAGTTGAGCGGAGGAAAGCAGGCTCTCGGAAGTTCTCGGGAGAGAAAATCAGAAAAATAAAAGAAGAGGACACGTGGCGGCTTCTGATTGGACGGCCTCTTGGCCGGAGACAACTGCGCAACAACCGTGACAGGCGTGGCTCTTCTGAGGCAGCCACGCCGGGCTAGGGCGGGGCGTGGCGCCAGCGACGTGGCGCGCTGCAGGGGCCGGCATGCGGCGCCATGTGGCGTTGACCTGGCCCGACAAAGAAAATCTTGTGAGGACTACCACCGGAGGTTGGGCGACATGGTGTCGTCGGCGAGGCCGCGGCTTAACCTTACGTGGCAACAGGCCGAAGGCGTTAGGGATGACATGGCGCATATCTGGCAGACATGGGGCGTGGTTTCGGTGGATGGACGTGGCTGCATCTGAAACGCCGATGACCGATCGGACGGCGGAGAAGTGAGCTACGGCGAGGTGGCTTACCGGAGTGTACGTGGCGCAGATCTAGCCGTTGAATGATAATCCGACAGCGATGGAGTGGATGCACAGGACAGAAGACCGCAGCGATGTCCAGACGTCGGAGGAATCGGTATTTGAGGGAACCGATGTAGGTCGACGGCGAGGGGAATGGCGCAAATCACCGGAAGTTGAAGGCGGCGACTGGCCTAACCAAAGAGTGACGGATTGAGAACACTTAGCGGATCCGGAAGATAATGAAAAGATGAACTCGACGGAACCTCAAACCGCGGCGGAGACTCACCGGAGAAGGAGAAAAGGGTGGCAAAAGTCTTGAACGCAGCGGCGGACTTGGCGAGTCGTGTGGCCATCTTGGCTTTGCCGGTGGAATGGGTAGAACCGGTGGGTGCGGCGTGAGGCGGCGAGCACGGTGCGGGTACGGAGAAGGCTTAAATAGTCTCGGGCCGCGTACAAAGGGCACGGAAGCCAAGGATACTTGCGCGGCTAGGTTTTCTTGGTGGCGGCGGCGGCTTGGGCGACGTGGCGCGATCGTGACCGACCACGCGGCAAAGATCTGACGACACCAAATTGCAGGGCGCAGCGCGGACGTTGGATCATGATCCAACGGTGATGGAAGATGTGTGCTAGGGTTTACGGTTTTGGCCGAGCGCGACGTGGCGTAGCATTGGCCGCTAGATCAAGATCCGACGGCGGTGAGCGACGCGATTAGGGTTTTAGCTGCTGTGAGGAGAAAAGGCAGCGAGGCAAGCTTGACCCTTGGATCGAAATCGGACGGCAAGCGCGCGGGAGTGAACAGGGAACCGGTCCGAAAGAAAAGAAAAAGATTTTTCCGAAATAAATAAAATACCAGAAATTCAAATAAACTTCAATAAATTCAAATAAATAGCAAATAAATTCGGAAAAATCTCCAAAAATACAAAAAAATTCAATGAAGCACAAGGAACCCAATAAAAACAAGAAATATTAAATTTGAAGTATGGATTAATCAAATTAAATCCTTTTAAATTTTTAAAATTCAGATTAAGCTCGAATTAATTCAAATAAATTGCAGCGGGTTCGGATTTTGAAATTCAAGCACAAGAACGCAAAAACTGGAATGCTACAGAAGCTCAGACTGCCGTGCCTCTGAGCCGGTTGCGCGCCTGAGACCGCCGTGGCGAGGCTGCGCGCGCGCCCATGGCCGATGCCGTCAATGCCCAACAGTCGCGCCGTGTGGAGCGCCCAAAGCGCTACCGCCAAGACTCGGCCTCATTGCCCGCGGCTAGCTCGCCCGCCACGAGCTTGCCTGCCGCCGGCTGCCGCATCAGTTTGGTTTCGGCTCCTCCAGACCTATGCGCTCCCGCCGGCCTCGCCCGCCACGCCTACTGCCACCTGAAGAATCGGCTTCGACTACGCGACACGCAGCTGGAGGTGACGCCTATAGCATCCTTGCCGGTGACTCCACCAGACGCCTCGTTCGCGCCCGCGTCCTGAAGCTCGCGCGGTACCAACGTCAATGGCGACCCGTGCCATCGAGCCCAGCGACGCCTCGGGTTCTCCGCCTGTGTCTACATCCGAAGCAGCGATTCCTGTGAGGCTGTGAATGCCGCCCCCAATGGTAGTCGCGCGTGCCTCGGGGCTCTCGCACCTCGCGTCTCGAAGCTCCTGCGTCTGGAGGCGAAGCGCGAGCCGGCGACGCCATGGATGCTCAATCGGCGACGGCACCCGCAGTGCGGTACTACCAGAGCAAATGGCGGCTAGGGTTTCGTCTAGATGTCGCGCGTGGACTCAATCAATCCAAGTGACCTTGCAGGCCGGCGAATTTTTTTTTATTTAATATTTTTTTAATCGTTTTTCAGAACTAAGCGGTAGCGGCAAAAAATTTGAAATCTACCCTCTCTACGCCCTAGCCAGGCGTCGCCCTGCACTGGGCGACCGGCGGATGGCGTAGTGGCAAATCTCCCGAACCTAACGGCGAAGTAAAAACAATAAAATGTGCGGTATTAAGCACTGGCGTGATCGTGATACTATAAAAAATTTTTTTGAATTTTTTATTTATAATTGTTTGTACAATGATTGTTATATTGAACCGGGAAGAATTAGAAAAAACTTATTGTCATGTAATGAATCGGAAAAGGCACTTTCAGATGACACGAAACCACAGAAATCGTGGCCACTTAGGTGTTTAAAGCCTCGGGACAGGCTGGACACGGTAAAAAAATCTGAAAAAAAAATCAAGGGCGGCCCATAGCGCGGAAGCTATGACTTTCAATCACAGAGCAAGATGGCGGACGTTGCCCGGCATTTTGTTGCGAAATCGGAAAAGGCACTCATGACACCCGAAACACGGAAATCGTGGCCCATAGGGGTTGTCGTGGCCCAGCGACAGACAGGACCACGATCAAAAAATACAGGAAAATTCAAGGCGGCCTCGCAATGTAGGCTACCACTTACGTCTGGGCGAGATGGCGGACGTTGCCCGGCATTTTGTTGCGAAATCGGAAAAGGCACTTTCGCGACCACGAAACCCGCAATCGTGGCCACTTAGCGATTTCGTAGCCCATGTACAGCCTGCAGGACATGGTCAAAAAATACGGGGAAAATTCAAGGCGGCCTACGCAATGCGGGCTACCACTTACGTACGACTTTTTATGGAGGTTCTTGATAAATCAGTGATATGACCATAAAAATTTCAAATGATTTTAATATATGAGGAATTATTTAAAATTCAAACAATACATATATAAGGGCACATACACGAAAGTTCGGATGATAAAATAAGCAATAGATTAGATTATATTATATTACATGGGCATTACAATGTTGTGAGGTTAATAAGGAAAGCACTATTAAATGCGTGGTTGAACAAATGATCGTTCGCCTATCCGGTACAAATGAATGATGTAAGACATTTTACGCATATTACGACCCGTTCTAATATTGCGGCGTCGTCATCGACACGCTCAATCCCTACTATGAAAGAACTCCATGGGGTTCCCTTGATTCTCGGTATGCCGCCCATTGGGTGGCCTATGCCGTCGTCTGGGTGTATAAGACTTAAATTTTGGTTGTTGTTTATGTGGTTCTGCCCTCCCATATGGGCATGTCATCCGATTCAGCGTCCCCTATGTTAATACCACCGGGTTCCCGGGTGGTCCGCCTTCTTGTCGAGATTTGTTGCTAACAGTGCGGACCTCGGCATTGCTTCCCTTGTCCCTTCTTCTTGAGAGGAGGAACCCTCAAGCACCTCTCTTTGTGTTGGCGTTAGGCGGAGACATGCGGAGACTTTGCCTGCTTAGCTCGGCTACTCCACTATATGGTGCAGAGGTGTGTGTTGGGCTTATGCTTGGACAAGAGCGTGCTGTGATCAATGCGATATGCCGCTTTGGTGGTTGCATAACACCATAGGCATACTAAAGTGGTCTGGCTTTTCAGGCGGTAGTGGCACCACGGAGGGTTGCTCCCCGGTTATCCCATGCGAGTTGCACGAGATGTGGGTGAAATGCGTCTCGGGTCCACCAGTTGAAATGCCGCCACCGTTCCTCCTCGGCCAAGGGCACCGGTAAAATCTCAGTCCGCTAGATCGCAAGTGGCGGTATCAACCGCGCCTCGAGGCCATATGCATAAGCGTCGGGGCTTTCGGGTGGCCTGGAGGAGGTTCCTCCTTTGACTTGTTGATGTTTGCAAGTGTCCTTTTGAACTCCCGTAATGCGATGAGCTGGTTTAGAACTACTACTTTGTGAGTTCAACATGGTATATCGCATGAAACTCACCGGTCGGTTGGCCCCTTGCACACGGCCCTAAGCTCTGAGTCGATCTAGAAAAGGGACATATCTGGCGGCCTCTCCACGGGTGAAGTTCTCGAGGCGAAGCGGGTAGTTGTCGTGCGGTTGTTGAAATTAAATGAATCACGTCGTTCGCCCGTCGATCCATTGGAAGAAAGCAACACAAGCCCTCGTCTTTGAGAAAAAGAAAAAACGATGCATGAGATGGTAGTGTTACCCTATATTGTGTGGGCGCTTGATGAGGTTTACCTTGTACGTGCGGCCACACAGTGATGAGTGCATGGCGACCGTCTCTCCATGGGTAGATTGCATCATCTTCGCGGTAGAGTTGCAATCGCATTTGGGTCGAGAACAACTCCGGCTGAAGCTGAAGGCGTCGGCGCTTCTTGGCATCCGGATATTGAGGCGGGAGGACTTACGCTTCTTGAAGAAGCGCACGGTAAACGACATTGTTCTCTCTCCTTCCCTTCTCTCTTGTTCTCTCTTGCTTTGGGTATGACGAGGCGTCTTGAGCGAAGATTATAAAGGGTAGATATCGCTTTGGGTATGGGCGTCGCCCCATTTCGGCGATATTTACCTTCGGGCGGTATGCCTCGACATATCGGGGCTATCGCCCCCATTTAAGGCGAAATTACCTTCGAGGCGATGTGCTCCCCGACATATCGGGGCTATCGCCCCATTTCGTAGCGAAATTTACCTTGAGCGTGTGCCTCTGACATATCAGGGCTATCGCCCCATTTGTAAGCGAAATTACCTTTAGGCGGTGTGCCTCCTTACATAGAATACCACAATGAGCTATTTTTCATCGTTTATTAATAGCCAATTATATATTAGCGAGCTATGCACGACGTTGCTCGGCATGAAGTTCTGTCGAAAAAAATAAAATTTGAAGGACATGGCTAAGAAAACATAAGCTACGCAAATGCAAGCACTTAGTTCAGATAGTTAGACAACATGGTGCTGAAGATAAATAAATTACAAAAGTACAATCTGCATAATAAGTCGATCACGGCGATGCCTCTGATCGCTTTCGGTGGGAATGCGTGAGTGGCGGCAATGACGACGGGCGACCCTCCTAGCCCGGCCCGCTCACGAGGTAGTAGCGTAGTGTGTCGGCGGCTCGGGTGTCTGCTGGGGTGGTGGCCCGTGGTCCTCGGTGGACATAAAGCTGGTCCAAGTCGAAACCTGCATGCTCGCTCGTCGTAAATGTCGTCAGCTCGGTAGTCGATGACACCGTCTTGAGACTGCCACCCCACCACAGACCGCTTGTTGCGCGAGAGGCGAAGATCGCCCGCGTCACCCCACCGTAACCCGCTGCGTCGTGGAAATCCGGTCTGCGAGAGATGGCCCGGCGCGTCACTCCCGTGGCCTTTGCGTGCGTGGAGGAGGACACGGGCACGTCTTGGGTGACGTCGGGCGGTGTGAAGTGACTTCATTGGGCGAGGTGTGAGCACGCCTCCACTAGGCGGGAAGTCTTGGGTGGCGGGGCACCACGTCTCGGCCCCGCCGGTGAGTAAGCGGCACATCCGCCCCCATCGTGGTCGCGCCACCGACTAATTGTTTTCGGCTGCTGAGCGGGGTGAGCCACGGCGTCCGCGTCGAGGCCGCCAACACGGACTCGAACTCCCGTACATCGCCTGCAAAGGCGTGCACGCAAGTAATGCCGGCTTGATATGAGTTAATTTACATAAAAACATCGTGTAGGGTTTTGGGGGTGACCCTACCGCAACGCTCTCCCTCCAGGACATCTGTGAAGGGTACGTCTCGACACGATTCGGGAGCCGACATACTCTGGCGGTGTGTACCCAACCCTAAGCCGAAGTCGTGGCGTGAACCGATCCATGTAATCGTAAATGCGGGCACGCGATTAATGCGGCCGGTCTTCGCCCACCTCTGCCCTGCCCGCCTCGTCCCCTTTGCAGACGACCCACGGTATCATGGCGCGCCAAAGAACGGAGTGCCTAGTGCATGCCCGACCGGTCATCTGCGCAAAGCAAAAGCGGCGAATTTACATACAACATTCATTCATTTGGAATGGTAAGTATTGTGCTCGGGACACTTACTGCGGCGCTACGTGAAGACGGAGTGTGAGTAGTCCGCAGGGGAAAGTCCGGAAGAGGCCGAATCGCCGCGGCACCGGTGCGGCGAGTACTCCTCGACGCGACAAAGTCAAAGAGGAGGACCTTACGGTGAGCCAGAGCCGATGGTCACGCCCGACAAAGCTCGGACAGCCCGCGTGAGGTGCTTTCGGACCTGGGCGTCATGCAGCGGCGCACGTGTCCACCGCACGTCCTCGTCGTGCAAAACTGTCAAACTCGAATCTAACTCGAGTGCGACTTCTTGAGTCTGCGCAGGGCGTACACCCGCTGGCGGAACAAAAAGTAAAGGCCTTATTAAAGTGTCCAAATTAGGGGTTAGATATAAGGGGCATACATCGGCCGAATTCCAGATGAGGCCCATAGTGGGCGGTCGTCTGACCGGGGCTGTGGTGCTGGTCGAGTGAGTCTGGCGCATTTGGTCAATCGGGCCTACCAATGAGAAGTGCTCCCAGGACCACAGTTGCGAGAGTAGAATGCATGACCCGTCAACGGCGCCTCTTTGCCTACCTTGAGACACCAAGACAGACTTCCCGTGACGTGCATCGCGAAACGCACGCGAGCCCCACCCTATCGCACCATCGTGTACAATGGCAAAGTTAGACATGTCCTGTCAGAAGAGATTTTAACGAAATAAAGTTACGGTTGGCGACGGTGTCGGCGATAAAGCGGGCGAACTTCGACAAAAGTGCGGTCCACCGTGTCCCCGCGGCGAGGGCGGGAACATGTACCAACCGAACAGGACTCAGCGAGTGTACGCCTCGGTGGCGTGCGTGTCCTCCTCGCCGACCTCGGTGGAGATGCTCGGCCTGCAGATTTGCATGCATGATTGTCGGCCACTCGGTCGCGTATCCGTTAAGTTGCAATGAATGAGGTACTAACTGAAGGAACTGAGAGCGACCACGCTTCGGACTCCGTGGTTCTCATACATCTGTGTAGAACGCGTCACGGCCGGCTTGGGTGTCGGTCCACCGGGCGAAGCGCTTCCAATCAAGCCTCCGCATGTCGAGGGCGTCGTGGCGGCTGGCTACCGCAGACCCATGCAGGGGGGCCGAGGAGGTACGACCGCCCCGCAGCGTGGGAGCCATCTCTCCGCACGCCGGTGGAACGCGGTGTGTCTCCTGTCTCCACCGGCCCACGAGAGCGGTCGGCAGGGACCGGTTAGACGAGAACGGTGTGACGTCGCGGGCCCTCCACGATCGCTCTGCTTCCACCATCCCAGAAGCGAGTAAGCGGCAGCTGACTAACTGCGCGTGGTGTGTAGCGCCGTTAAAATTCCATTAGCGGTAAGCAAAAGAGTGCGAAAAACCCGGCAGACATCTTGTGGAACCCAGCGGGTCGATCCGAAGAAACTTCGTTCGGCACCGAGACCGAATGTCCCCACCGCCGGCCCTCAATCTGCGGGACAACCTAGACCGGTGGGTCAAGTCCACGCGTCTTTGGTCTAGCGGTTTGGGGAGAAGCGTCAAGAAGACGCCTAACTGGCGCCATCGTCGCTGTGCACTGCGTGGTTACAAAGCAAATTCATGGTTAGAAAGCAAATTCATGGTAACACGTTGCAACTACAAAAATTAAATGAAAAGTAATGCAATGTTCCATATTCAAATATTACATTAATCGGGATAACAAATAACTGGTACATACAATCGAAAATACATTGGCCAGGGATAACAAATAAGCGGTACATAGAATCGAAAAATACATTGGACGGGGACAACAATTAAGCGGTACATAGAATCGAACATACATTGGACGGGATAACAAATAATCGGTACATAGAATCGAAAATACATTGACGGAGACAACAAATAATCGGTACATAGAATTGCATTATCCACAATTACGACGCGCCTCGAGACTCGCCCATATCGCTCCTAATACGCCGTGTCCTTCGACGCCCGACCTTTTGCTTCAACATTCGGATGTCCGCACCCGCCGATGCCTCGAGGGGGCCGCCGTGAAACGATCCATCGACCGGTGCACCAGACACCTCGTTATGCCACGTGTTGAGAACACTTTGCTTGTAGTAGTAGTGGGAGATGTCACGGACAACATGATGGTGTGTCTCGCTTGCTGCAAAGCAATCACGCGAAGCACGGCAAGTGCAGCAAAGCGTGGCTTCCGCGAGAACACTCGCGAGCTAGCAACTTCGGAGTATGCACAGGATGGGAAGTCCTCTCGGTGGGCACCTCTTCGACCCGGCCACCGCGGATGCACGTGGTACCTCCGCTCCACGCCACTCTCCGTGTCAGCGATGTGTCTGTGCCTTCCGTGTCTTGTTTGCCATATGCGTGAGAGACAACCGCCGAAAGTACGACGAGCGATTGTCCGACATACATACAGCGGAGGCCTTGTACCGCTCAACGAAATATCTTTGGGTGCCTAGTAACACACCCTCAACAATGCCCACCAACAGGAGGCATCTCGCGCTTTCATTACCCGGTTGTAAATCTCCGCTAGGTTGGTTGTCATTATTCCATAGCGGAACCGCCCTCGTCATCTTGAATGGACCATTTCTCCAGCGGCTTGTGTAAATATCCGAGTCCGTGAAACTCTTTATACTTGCCCCGACCTCGCCGGATGTTTGCGCGTCGGTCGGGAGCGCACACAAGCTGTGGGGTCATCTCCTTGCTCGTGGTACACCATAGGGTTCCTTGACTAACTAAGCGCCATCCCTTGGATTTAGTGATTGCTTCTTGGTTAGTTCATCCAACGTCCTCCACAAATGACTCGAACTTCCTCCGCCGGGTTACTTTTGCGTACCGCTTGAACATGTTCATAAGTTCCTTGTTCCTGAACCAGACGGAAAAAATTGGCACCCATGTGCCTCATGCACCACTGCTCTTGGTGTCCGCCACTTTGTCGCTCCCATGACGCGTCGGACCCTTGTTGCATATCCACGATCGCCCTCAAGCAACCTCAGATGTCGGTCATGGATGACACATACATCGGGCGGTTCTTACTAACCGCCATCTTGACTCTTTCAAGAAAACGATTACCGACTCTCGTGTTTTCCCCCTCCACGAAGGCCAATCGACCGGTAGAACTCGGTTGTTGGCGCCCACCGCGATTGCGTTAGAATCGGCCCTTGTATTTCTGCGTGAGGAATGTGCCGTCCATGCAAATGACAAGCAAGCGAGTCGGAAAGCATTAATGCATGCACCGAGGGCGAAGAAGGCTCATTGCAAGACCCACTTACCCGCAAGACGCACCATCCGTGGGAAACTCCATAAGGTCGATGACCGTCAAGGGATTCCTACTTGATATTGCCTTGAGCAAGTGTGGAATATTCTCGAAGAAGCCTCGTATGTCCCGAACCGTATTTGCAAAAGCTGTTCTTTTTGCTCTCCAAGCCTTTCCGTAGCTAATCTTGTCTTGAAACCTCTCCTCGACGGCTCGATAATGGATCGAGGCTGCGAAAGCGGATTGTCGGCGATCCGACCATAAACACATTTGCCACCCAAGTGGACGGCGACAGTTGCGGTGTTCTCGCCACGCTTCCTCCGGTTAGCGGTTATGCTCGTCACTATGGAACATTTCGATAGTCCCTCCACTTCCCCTTGTATGCATGCACCGCCATGGCACGAATCAACCACGCACTTCACGTCAGTAGTCTTTTTTGCTGGACTTCACTACTTCTGAATTGGCGCCAAAGACATTGACCGAGACTTCACCGCATCCATCATGGCCTCTTTGTCTTTATATATGGCCCCTGCAGCGACCTCGTTCTCATGATTCTCCCATGCATCTCTGTTCCCTTCATTCATTGTCAGGTCTTGAAATTATATTTAGTCCACGCCACGGACAGGCACCTTAGGAGTATTGTCCTCCTCGTCCGAAAGCGTTAGCCATCGAGGACTTCCTCATCCGCTACGGTCCTCCTCCTCCATCAACTCAACTATGTGCTCCACCTCCTCCCCTCGTCGGCCACCTCGCGCCTCCACGTACGGCTCCTCGCCCCCCCTCGATCCGTCGCCGCCGCCAACCTCGCCACCACCTTCATCATCGCGTTGTTGCATATCTGTATTCCCCTCCTCCGTAATATCTACCCGACATCACGCACCTCAGGCACACGATGGAGGTACTGTACCAATCTACGGCAACATGAGCGCCAACCCGCTCTCTGATGCCCAACATAGCTCCTCCATGCCGAGGTCGCGTTAATAGGAATCGACTCTCCATAAAAAGTCCTGCGACGACTTACTCTCTGTTCTAACCATGAATTACACACTGGGCATCAAACCTGAACATCCAAATATCCACTCCATCAAACCCCTGTATGTCCTATCTCTCGGCCTAGATATGCCTCAGATGATCTGAAAATGCCGACAAATCGACTCCATTATTTTCGTGCTATCTCCCCATCTCCATAGAATATCTGAAAATACAATTTCTCCAATATATCGCCTACAACGTCCGAAAGAAAAAAATCATCATTTCTCCACCTAACCGCTATATAAATGTTACATTATATTGTCGTCAAATTTTACTCTCTTGATTTTTAATGATTGCCTACCATGTTTTTAAATATACTAATTTTTAACGTAGTACGGTTATTGACTATAAATAAGTAATTCGACTACCTATATTACATACATAAAATATTACATATCTAAAATATTAAATACATAAATACTAAATATTAAATCTCTAAAATATTACATACATAAATACTAAATATTAAATCTGTAAACATTGCGTAATATTTCTACTATCAATCCTAACTAAATTAAATTTCCAAATACTATATTGATTCTCAACATTTCTAAATACTACAATCCTAATATTTCTAAATACTATATTAAATCTCTAAACATTGCCTAATATTTCTACTACCAATCCTAACTAAATTAAATTTCTAAATACTATATTGATTCTCAACATTTCTAAATACTACATTAAATCTCTAAACATTGCATAATATTTGAACTACCCCATCCTACAACATTAAATTTCTAAATTACTACATTTCTATATTTCTAAATATTACAAAATACTAAAATTTCAAAAAAAAATACATATAAATTTACCGTACTTACCTTCAAAAAATGATGAATATTTTCCCCTCTTTTTCTTCCCTCTCTTTTTTTTCCTCTCCTTCCTCTCCTCTTCTTCTCCTCGCTCTCGCTCTCGTGGCTGACAAGCAAATGGGCCTGATGTCGCTGGGTATAAAATACCGCCCGATCGCTTTGGGAATGAGCGATCGCCCGACCATGGGCGATCACTGTGGCGCCGACGGCAAGTGTCCACAGTGGCGTTTAAGCAAGCGCGTTTCCGACCGTTAGGGCTGGCCTCCGTCGCCGATGCAGGCGATCGCCCATCTTTAGGCGATGGTAGGGTACTTTTCAAAAATTTTGCTGCGGGTGACTAGTTTTGAAAATATGTTTTAAAATAAATATTAAATAAAAAAAATTCGCAGGCCGGCTAGGTTGATATGGGCCTTTAGGCATGAATTGAGCCATATGGTCCATGGTTCTTATTTATTATGAAAAAAAATAATCTGAATTTTTTTTCATTAATCCTAAAACTGCTTAGAAATTGATAGAAAATGATAGAAAATTATGGAAATAATCAAGCTATCAAAGCAGTTTTGGGCTTGAGGGCATAAGTGGTTGGGTTTTTTATTTCTGTTTTGAAGGAACGGATACATGGTTTGTGTCATGTTGCTACATTAAATTTCTTAACTTGGTTTTCAGGTTTATATATGCTGGACATATTATTTTCTGTTATTCAGTGATTCTGAAAATTGCTTGAAAATTAACAAAAAACTATGAAAAATGCTACAAAATTTTATATAGCATATTAAAAGCTTCATTTATCTGGATTAATTGTTCTAGCATAATTTCCATATTGATATATGTTGAAATTTACTTTCGTGTTACATGGTAATTCTGAAAGTTGTTGAATAATTAGCAGAAAGTCATGAAAATTGCTAGAAAAAATTATGGAAAACATTTAGATAGTTATCTACTGAATAGATATAAACCAAGCTTAACTGATTAGAGAGTGAGCATGCAATATAATGATTTTACCAGTAGTAAAAGTCATTTTGCATAAATAGAAATAGGATGTGTTGGACATCGCAAAGAGGAAACTTATCAAGCTTGCCCTGAATGTCAACAATTACCTTACATGGGTAATGAATACAAAGATTAATCTGTTAGCTCGACCTTTTGGAGCTACTATTTTCCCAGCCTGAAGTTGTTATCCCTGCTCTCCCCGAAAACCGTCAGATATGGTGAAGTATCGTCACGTACTTCCTAATGGGAGTCTTACAGTGCCTAAAGCACATGTAAAATGCTTAGCAGGCTAGCAATAACCATGGCCGTCGTAAAGGCAAAATGATAAGAAGGGGAAGAGCAATTCATAGTGGAAAAGCAAAGATAAAAGGGTCAGGGACTTCTAGAAGTAAGGCTGCAAACCCTAGTTTAGGTAAGAATGCATTGCCTATTGGTCATGCAACTATTGCATCCCGACCCTGGTTTAGGTAAGAATGCATTGCCTATTGGTCATGCAACTATTGCATCCCGAAGTATGTGGTAGGCCTTTACACAAAAATTCACATAAAAAATCAATAAGACCCGGTGTAAACAATGTTGAATCATACTTCATCGTTCAACCTGTTGTTGACACGGGTGCTGGAAAGTGTGATAATATGGTTATTGAAATTATAAAATTCGAGGGGTCCCAGAAGGACATATGCGACTCATATGGAGACTTGGATTAGTCTCCTGAGTATTCCTTCCTTTGCTAGTCGATGTCACATATTTCTTATAAGTTTTCTTATCATTTTAGCCTAGTTCCTGAATGAACAATTGGTCTACGCTTCTGTTGAGTGATTATCATTAAAAATTGAATAAATTAAGATTTCACAGATATTTGTTTAAATTGTGCTATGTTTGTTCTATATTCTACAATTTGTTCCTGATGCAACAATTGTTCGAATGATAAATCATACTTCTAATATAGAACAAAGTATAATCCGATAGTAGAGGAGAAAACTTATCTAGAAGACAGTTGTACCACACTAAGTGAATAGAAAATATTATGATTATCGCCAGAAGCGATACTCTTATAGTTGGCATTGGAAGAATGACATATTATACCCTGAGTCCAGTCGTACTCTCTTAAAGTTTTAAAGACATTAGTCTGAATCGTTTCCATATAGAGGCAAAGAGTGAGGATGGTACAGAATACCTCCTAATAACTAAATTTAATGGGTGTAATTGACATGTATTTAAAAAAACTTCATTCATTCTCCTCCGGGTTATACTATGCACATATAAAACCCGAAGTTTGTGTTGCGATGAAAACCCGAAAATATTTAAGATCTAGTAGATTGATTGGGGTATCTTGAGTTGAATATTATGAGAAGAATAGTTATAATTCTGTTGGCCATAGCATAAAGAATTTCCTAGACCTAAAGTTTTCTTATGCCTTGGTTGTGCTAAAGGAAAGCTCATACTTAGATCTTTTTACCTAAAACGTTAGGGAAGAAACACTGAATTTTCTGGAGAAAATTTAAAGTGATATTTGTGGACCTATTCAGCCCCTGTCGGGCCCTTTCTAAGAAATTTTATAGTACTGATAAATGCTTTTACTATATGGTCCTATGTAGGTCTCTTATCTATTAGGAATCATACTTCTACCAAAATTAAGGGCCTGTTTGGTAGAGCTCCCTCTGATTCTGATTCTCTGTTAGAAGTGATTCTCTGAGAGAAGTGATTCTGTCGCTGAAAGTGATTCTCTAACGAATCCATAGGATAAACTCTATGAAGAAATTGACTCTTTGTTGGGAGTGAATCAGGAGAAGCAGCTTTTTTCAGCTTCTAGCCCCTAGTTCATTTCGGAGAATCACTTCATGGGAATCACCACAGGAGTGATTCTCGAGCTTCATTGTTGTGAGAGCTCCGCAGATTCACTCCCAGAAGTGGGAGGCGAGCTCGCCAAACAGGGCCTAATTGTCCAAATTATTAAGTTAAGAGCCTACTTTCTAGAAGAAAGGATCAAGTCCATTTTGAATAGATAATGTTGGCGAGTTTATCTCAAAGCATTTAATGATTATTATATGGCTCTGATAATTAATGTAGTGCATCTCGTACCTAATATCCATACTTAAAATGGCCATGCAAAGTCATTATATTAAAAGAACAAAACTTACCATATTGCTTGGCCGCTCTTGCAGAATAATTGGCTTCCCACCAGTTGTTGGGGCCACACAGTGCTGCATACTGTGGTAATAATTCAACTCAGACCAACTGCATATTACGAAATTTCTCCATTGCAGATAGTGCGTGAAAAAGAATTAAGTATTTCCCATCTGCGAAAATCTGGTATCTTGTATACATGCCAATCTCTCCACCAACACACAACCATAGGACCTCACGAAGTTGAGGATCTATGTACGTTATGAATCTTCGTCATGTATTAAAATACCTAGAGCCTATGATAAGGGATTTGTACACGACTCGGTACGCTGATTATACTAAGGACATTTTTTGGCATTAGGGGGAGATAAGTACCACATTAGAGAATGCCTAGTCCTTAGATCCACGCACTAGAGAGACTGAACTTGAAGTTCGGAGGATAATAAATCTGCAATAAATAAGCTAATGATTTACCAAATGCCTTCACTGGTCATAAGGGAGTGAAAGATCTCATATACCTGAAGTATATGCAGCTGATAGAGTGGAGATACTCTAGAAGGATATTGAACCCACTCTTAAACCTCATGATAAGAAGAGGCGGAGGCATCCAGGTGCACGGGACTCAATTCGCGGAGGCGTCATGAGTAGAGAACCGAACAAAATGAGAACACTACGTGACGAAGGAAGAAGCTCAACGATATTGGGAAAATCCACGAAGTGAGCCATCCTGGAGATGGTAACATCCCTGAAGTGATCCATCCTAAAGATGATAACCCCAGTGTATATTTACGCACACAATTCCACGCTAGGAAGTCGGAACACCCAGACTCCTTTGTTGTGGGAAATTACGAGGAGCTGGAAGAAATTAATGTAGATATATCCCCGAGGTGATGCAGGAGAAATGAATAAAAGAAAGACTACAATTGTCGACATATATTTGCCTCTAAAATTGCTAAAAAGCTAGATCCAGAACCAAAGTCCATGGCAGAGTGCCAGAAGTGCTCAGATAGGGTCAAACAAAAGAAGCAATTGAGGTAGTGCTCGCTTAATAAGAGGAAAGTTCTTGATCCTATTGATTGAACATTTCCTAAAGTGTCCCCTGAAGGATCAAATAGGTTTTTCATCCAGAAGAGAAATGAAAACACCCAGGTGGTGAGATATAAAAGCGAGGCTTGTAACACAAGGGTTCACGCAGAGACCCGGCATTGATTACGATGAAACCTATTCTCCTGTGGTGAGTGTAATAACGTTCTGATATTTAATAATTAATGGCAGCAAGCTTAATCTTATCAAATGCAGTTGATGGATGTGGTGACCACATATTTATACGGGTCACTGGATCCAGACATTTATATGAGAATCCCTGAAGGGGTCAAAGTCCTAGATCCTAATAATCGCAACATGTATAGCGTCAAACTGAAGAGATCGCTATACGAATCAAAATAGTCGGGGAAAATGTGGTAAAACCGACTTAGTAAGTTCCTCCTGAAGAAGGGATATTGCCCTTGTGTGTCCATAAAAAAATCCCAGAATGGATTCTGTATCATCTCAGTATATGTCGATGATCTAAATATCATCAGAATCACAGAGGAGATAGAGGAGGTAAGTGCTTACCTTGTGATGGAGTTTAGAGATGAAAGATTTGGGTAATACCAAATTTTACTTAGGCCTGTAGCTAGAGCATTTCCCAGAAGGAATCCTTGTTCACCAGTCTCCTTATACCCAGAAGGTATTAGAAAAGTTTAATATAGATAAATCGCATCCTTTGAAAACCCTCATGGCTGTAAAATCCCTTGAAGTGGATAAAGACCCTTTTCAGACCGAGGATGGAAAATGAGGAAGTCTTAGGACCTGAAGTCCTATATTTAAGTGCTATTGGAGCACTCATGTACCTTGCGAATTGCACACGGTCTGATATTGTATTTGTAGTGAATTTGCTAGCAATATATAGCTCAACTCCAACCAGAAGACATTGGGCTGGTATAAAGACTTTACTCAGATACCTTCAAGGTACTCAAGATTTTGGGTTGTTTTTCAAAAAGAACCAAGAATTGACCATGGTGGGATATACGGATGCTGGCTATCTGTTTGATCCCCACAGTGCCAAATTGCAGACTGGTTTTGTCTTTCTCTGCGGTGGTACAGCTATTTTCTGGCGGTCTTGTAAATAGACCCTGGTAGCAACTTCTACCAACCACTCGGAGATTATAGCCCTGTATGAAGCCTCACATGAATATGATTGGCTGCGATGTGTGATTAGCCATATTCAGAAGTCATGTGGCCTTAACACCGTCGATACCCCCATAATTATCTATGAAGATAATTCTGCTTGTGTTGCACAAATGCAATTGGGTTATATAAAGAGCAGCATCACGAAGCATATTGCTCCTAAGTTATTCTATCCTCAGGAACTCCAGAAGAGTGGTGAGATAAAAATCTTGCAAACTAAGTCGTGTGAAAATCTTGCAGATTTATTCACTAAGTCCTTACCCAAATCCATATTTCAAAGATATGTTAAAGGCATTGGAATGGGAAGACTCAGAGAAATGTAGAGTTCAGGGGGAGAAAACCCTTGAACCATAATCCTTATTACGATCCTGAAGATCCTAATAAAACCCTGAAGGTTATAAGTTGTACTCTTTTTCTCTTAGTGAGTTTTCCTGAAGTTTTCTCACATGAAGGTTCTTAATGAGGCAACTAGTGCAACATAAAGTGCGAGTGCAATGTACTCTTTTCTCCATCTCTTTTTTCCCACTGGATTTTTTAGTGGAGTTTTTAACGAGACATATGCATTACACGGTATTCGCCTAAGGGGGAGTGTTATGATATAAGAACTCTAAACCGTATCCGTTTAGAACTCTATCTCTTTATGGTGTTGGCGAATCCGAACTCTTCTCTCCGACTGCTATATATATCGGGTGCTCCTCATTGTAAACAATGAATCTAATAAAAAGAGAGAGATTACCACCCCCTATATTCTATGTGTTCTTGATTCTGAACTCGCTTATCCTTACATGCGTGACGTTGATTTGAGTGGATGAACGACAATGTTTTATAACATGCCACACCGCACTGCATGTCCCATTCAATTTGACGAATTTGCATGCACGCCGATGTTTTCTATGGCATGGGCGTGTGCGCGTTACATTTCCTATTTTTTATAGGAGGGTAGAATTGTGGGGGTATGATATATTCTATCCGCTAGTAATCCTGTTGTCAATTTAGATTCTCGTGTCTTTAGTAATTGCAGTAGTTGCAGTTTCGGTGTTTGTTTTCAGGCTGTTTCATATTGAGTTAGGTGTCCAGTAAGGGTTTCAGATAAAAGCGAAAAAGAAACAGTTTATTCAGTTTTCTTGTAACAAATAAATTTTGATCTATTTGTTAAGAAACCCTAAAGCACACGAATGCCCATAATGGCCCGTTTGCCAAAACCCTAGACGGAGTCTATAAATAGAGGAGGGGTCCCCCCTTATTGTACACATATGAAGCAATAAAGAATAGCACACTAGTTCCTCCTATATTCTGTGTCTCTCTTTCTCCCTCTCTGTTCTCCACTTTTAATCTGTTCGGGAACCTTAGACTATTCGATAGCAGGGTTCCTAACACTATTATGTGGCTATAAAAGAAATACAGAAAAGCTGGTGGATTGATCGCCATGCAAAAGGAAAACCAGAGTGTCGTTTCTCTATTGTTCTGCAGAAGTTTAACGGAGTGGTTTACTGTACATCATCCGGCATGCTAATTGCGTTTAGTTTTGCAGTAAGCACGTTGCCGTTTCAGGTATCAGCGCAGTTTTCGCTGAAGTATTGGCGATTGACGAAGTGCGTTCCTGGTCAAGCTCCAACAGTCTGCCACCAGATTTCTTGCACCGCCAGCCAAACGCTAGGAGCCTTCTTTTTTCCTTCCGCCAGTCCTTGATGTTGTTACCGTGCCGGTACCGTCTATTGCCATGTACCACCTCTGGGAGTCTCGTTTTGGAAATTTGGAGTGGTTTTATCAAGTTTACTAGCCCGTTTCACTATTCACATTCCACCTTATGTCCCTACCTCGTCAACTTGTTAGATTTTCTGAAATGCTTGGTTTGATGCCACAAGAAATGGTTTCTAAAACTTGAGAAAAATCCATCTGCTGGCCTGGAGCAAGTTGACTCAGTGGCGTATCCAACGGGTGGGCTCGAGCCCACCCTTCGGTCGCCAGATATGTACCCTCTTTATTAGCAACGATTATTTTTTGGTACAACAGTAGCGAATGTATAAGCACTCAAACATGTCTAGAGAGGAAGAAGAAACTTTGTTGGGTGGTGAGCTACTTTTTAGACTCTGTGGCCTCATGGGCCGCTGCTTGTCAAATACTTAATTTTGCAATTGGTAACTCTTCACTTGTTGTCTACAAAACTAGATTTGAACCGCCAATGTGCGTAGAGACTATAGAGAGAGAGAGGTGGCTCAACATCTCTTCTTTCCGAGGATATAACAGCCCATCAAGTAGGGGGCACTTCATATACGTCGTCGGGACTCGGCGATTGTAAGGGCGCGACGAGGACGTCGAGTGAATGTCAGGGAGCTAGCAAGGGCACGGGTGTGTGGCAACGGACAACGCATTATGGCGATGATAAGCAGATTGTGAAGGTGGCATAGCGTAAGTTGGCGAGTGCCTAACCACTACAGGAAAACCAATATTTTTCGTCGGCCAAAATTGTATTTTCATCGGCCTGACAAAAGCCGATGATTAATATATATATTTTAAATCGGCCTAACTGGAGCCGATTGACATTTACATGTATTTTAAATCGGCTTCACAATAACTGACGATTAATATATGTATTTTAAATCGGTTATATTTCAGCCGAGCGAAAATGGAAGTTAGGGTTCGTGCCCTCTGGCGCGGTTAACTATGTTTAAATCGGCTCTAAACAAAGCCGCGAAAATACACCTAGTTTTAAATCGATACTAACTCGTAAGCGAAAATCTGATTGTTTTTGTGCACGGAATGAGGCCGATTTAAAATACAACGTTAATACACGTGAAACCTGCCTATTTGTCTATACTTCTGATCCGGCGCCCCGCCCGCCGCCACACATCCGGCGCCCCGCCCGCCCGCGCCCTCCGCGCCCTCCCGGCCGCCGCCGCCCGGCCCGGCAGCCGCCGCCTCGCCTGCCCGTGCAGCGCCTCTCCCGTCTGCCCTCCCGCCGCCGTCGCCTCGCCCTCCCGGCCTCCCCGGCCGCCCGCCTCCCCCTGCCCTGCCCGGCCAGCGCCGCCTCTCCCGTCTGCCTCCCCGGCCACCGCCACCCTCCCGGCCGGCGCTGCCCCTCCCTCGGCTGCCCTCACTTCTACTCTTCTGGCATTGGGAGGACTGCTTGAAACAGAGGTATTTTTATGTTCTACTCACTTCTACTCTTCTGGCATTGGGATGTGAACTATGTAATGTACCTTGATCATCGACAAATCTTGTTGATATTTCTGGGTTTTTGGTGAGAAAGATAAGGAAATTTAGCACATTCATCAACCCAAGGACAAGGACTCATGATATTTCTGGGTGCTGTCGGTTTAATTTGCCTTGATTTCCATGTGTTTGCTGATTACACTGTCATTTGGTGCAACATACCTGCCTTTAGTTTCTTCCTTTGGGGTGATTACACTGTCATTTGGTGCATCAGTTTGTTGATTACAGTGTCATTCGTGCGACATACCTGCCTATAGTTTTACCTTTGGGGTGGGAGGACGAGAAGTATATGCATCAGTGTTTGTATATACGCATGCAGAACTTGTATAGATTGTGAGAATTCTCATATCTCCATCGACATTAATCGTTCTTGCCATATGTACATATGATTTTTCCTAATCACTCCTCCTTGTTTGCTCTTAAACTATTCTTAATTGCGCTTTGGAGCAGAGTAGTAGTAGTAGTAGTAGTACATGGGATTAATGTTGTCAGTAGTGATGGTAATAAATCGCTACTACTCCAGCAGCAGACTTGCCTTTTACCGACGAAGAATGGAGTGGTGTACGGTAGAGGCCACTCCCGACAGAATCTTCTCTGCAATTAAACAATACCCATTCCACTTGAATTTATGCACAAATTAGTATTTTCTTGTAAACTAAGCCTTATCTTTTGAATAACAATTTACAAGGGGCTCATACACAAATAACACATGTGTATATTTCAGACCATAATAAACAACAGCACACAAAATCTTCAAGAACCTAATACTGGTATACATAAGTAGTTGGCATGCATCAGTAACAAATCCACATATACAATACATATACAACTACTGTGTATTAACCAAGAGTTCGCAATCAATACTCCATGAACACTCACCGCAGCACATTCAAAAATTGTAGCACCTCTGCTGGACCCTTCACACAAAAAATGGATGATACTAGGTCTGAAGAGAATGATTTCACAGAAAGAATTCTGTTGCAACACACCTTGCACTATTTGTGTGATTGTCCAACACGGATTTTACTTACCACAGCAGGGGTGGGAAGTGAATACAACACTAACCTTGCCAACTGGTTAGCTGATTCTTTGCTTATCGTGGTTCTGGAAGACATATGTTTCAGAGCTATCTTCTAAGAGTAAGTAAATCTTTCAAATTAAGAGCAATCAAGTGGGGCTTACTCAGTTCATTCACACAACAAATTAGAAAGCACATTAACATTTCCTTTTAATCAACAAGCTCTTGGAAAACAACATTATTCTCATGAAAACCTTAGCTAAGCATTTGATCAAATATTTGGCATGCACACATTTCATCAAACACCTTGTCTACACAATTCATCCACACTAGTATTCCACCTCCACTTACCACACAAGGGAGAGGAAGGAGAGGAGGTGCCAGTGGGGTTACTCTTGGTTCTTTGGAGGAGGGCGCCTGCCAGGAAAAACCAGGAGAGGCGCCACATCGGTGTTGCTCCTCTCGCTGCCATTTCCTCGTGTGATGCTCTGCTGCCAGCTGCCATTTCTGCCGAGCTGCAGCCCAGCAAGGAGAGGAGGGGGCGCCGAGCTCTGCCGCTGCTGCCCTTCCTGCCGATGCTGCCCAACAAGGGCGAGGAGGGGCGCCACGACTTGGCAAGCATCGGCAGGGGAAGACGCAAGGGCGACAGGGCTTGGGCACGGCTCGGCAAGACTCGGGCAAGGGCTGGAGGGGCGCTAGTAGGTCGCCGACGCCCAAAGAAGAGAGGAAAAGGGTCTTGGCTGAGAGCAAGCGCCACCAGGAGAGTGGCTGGGTTCGGCAGGGAGAAGAACTTGGGGAAGTCGGCAGGGAGAGTTGGCTTGGAACAAAAATATCTGGCCAAGGAACAATGACAGCCACCCAATAAGGAAGGGGATGAGGTTAGGTGAAAAAAGGGGTAGGTGGGGAGGGGAAATCCCAGAAAAACCCCTCCCACTCCTTAAACCCTAACCCTAGCACTCCCCTAAGTGGGCCGACCACCCCCGAGAACACCCGTCGGACGGCCAAAACACTCCCGGCGGAAGGCCCAAAAAATTGGAGCGGGGTTTCGTAATATTACACCGACTCACCCGCTGAGGTTTCACCGCTATTGGGGTTCCATCTCTTGAAGATAGAAGCCCCCTCTTGCGCCGTGGGAAAATACGACTTGCCTCCATCCGCACCCACATTCCACTATCCGTGAGTCTAAGTTAAGTTTCTACAAATTATTTAGCTGTGTCGAGCCCATTTGACATGTGGTTGCACGGTAATGCTTAGAATGGACAGTCATAAGCGTCGGTCCTTAAATTGCCCATTTGGCGCTCCCCTCACTGACTGCTGGACCCAGGCCCACACGTCATCTTCTTCCTCCTCCTGTTCTTGCGACCGAACAAAGACTCCCGAGCCAGTGCACTTGACCGAGAGCTCGTTCAATGCATCGCCTGCTCGATTGGTCGTCTCACTGCGTCATCCTCATCTCATCACAGTCGCGATTGTCGCCACGTTCGTCCTTGTCTCTCTCTCGCCATACCACAGCGCCATTTCTTGGTCACATTCAGTGAAGCTTCCGTCCGAGACAAATGCAACCAGGCTGGCTTATCCACTGAAATCCTTGGCTATAAGTTGCTCCTCAGTGATCACAGTGCACCTCTTTCTCATTCCCCTCCACTCCTTCCTCTCAGCAGCCAAGCAACCGAAGCCCCTCCCATTTCCGCCATTGCCAGGGAGGTCCAGAGCTCCAAGCCGAGAACAATTCGAGAGAATGAGCAACTCATTTCCAAATTCCTTCCATATACACCATCTATACTCTCTAGTGATCAAAACCCCTCAAAAATACTTGAGCTCCCTCATGCGAAATCTTGCTGCAGCCGTGCGCCCCTTCTTCCCCATGTCCGGCCAACGGTGGCAGAGCTCCTCGGAGCTTCTCCCTTTAGGTAAACCTCGAAAATGGAACCTCTAGTACCCCTTTTTGCTCATTTTGCTACTGATTCGAACTGAAGCACCTTCGGTTGTCTTCTTCATCTGGTCACCGCCATGGCCGCCGCCCCTCCTCGGCTGCGCACCACCCTGCTGCATCTCCGGCCGAATCGACACCTCCCATGGATGCTCCTTGCCGTGCTGATGCTCTCCGTGCCGTCGCCGTCGCCGGAGCTTCGCCGGAACTCACCCGCTAAGGTTTCACCGCTATTGGGGTTCCATCTGCCCAGTATAGAAGCCCCCTCTTGCGCCATGTGGGAAAATACGACTTGCCTCCATCTGGCACCCAGATTCCACCATCTGGTGAGTCTAAGTTAAGTTTCTACAAATTATTTAGCCAGGTCAAATCCCATTTGACATGTGGTTGCACGGTAATGCTTAGAATGGATAGTCATAAGCGTCGATCCTTAAATTGATTAGGGCGGCTTTCACAAACCAGAACCAGTGCTCCATCTGCACCCGCCCGACAAACCATTCCGCCCCAATCTAAACCATTTTTATTTTATTTTTATTTTGCAATCACAGCAGCAATCTCTTTGCTACAGTTTTAATAGAACACATTTCAACAATATTTTCAAAGCAACCCATCCATAGGTATTTTAATCAATTCCGCAACTAAGCTCATCTAACGCACTAACAAAATATATCACAACCTAATATGATCATGATATATCACAGCAATCTAGGGTTACAAATGAACATGGATTTCAACATCAAGGTGGTATTTATCAATTCGGATTAACTATCAACCTATATTTAACATCATCTTTTTATAAATAGCAATGCATGTTGTAAAACTTTTGTAAAACATTTGCAAACCATAGGATCAATGTGCGTCAAGGAGACTTGCCTTCGTCGATGAGTTGCGATGCGCTGATCTGAAAGTCTTCTCTTTCGTTGGCGACGACTACCGCTTCTTCGGCTACGCGCAAAACGGAACGACACAAAAGAATAAAATAAATTTTAACAGCACCAAAAATTATAATAAAAATACTGGCAGATAGAGGATGAATTTAGATGAATTCAGGAATTGGAATCACTCGAATCGGAGTTCGGATGGCGGAGAAACAAATGTTTGAATTCTAAAAATCCTAAAAATTGGAAAACGAGGAATATTCTGAAGAATCTTTTCTTTTCTCAGCATTACTGATTTTCTCTTGAGTCTCTTCCATGCGAGTCCCAGTCGTCACTGGCTATAGCTTCTTCTCCACATACACAGACAGGAAGAACCAGAGAGCAGCAGCGTCATGGCCATGGGAGCAAATGGAGGGAGAAATGAAGGAAGAGCCAAGGGAGAGAGGCCAAGGAAGAAAGGGACTCGCCGGTGGGGGAGCTCGCCGGAGAGGCTCGCCGGAGCGGCGCGGCAAGGAGGCGAGGCTGGGCGCATGCGCAGGAAACGGCGCACGGGCTGGGCGGCGGCAGGCACTCGGGCGACGGCGAGGGGCGGCGCGGAGGAGGCAAGGCGACGCGAAGACCGAGCACATCGGCCAGCGGGCGGCGAGGCACGGCGGTTAATGACGACAAGAAAATCGGCGACCAAAAACGAGCCGTCGGCATGACGTTCAAATCCGCACAAAACTCGAAATTTCGCAAACGAAGAGAGCATCGCGAGAGAATGACAAGGTGATTCTACGGCTAAAAGGAATTGCACTAGAAGTTACCGGATTGGAAGGAATCGATTTACTAAGCGAGCGACGGCGATTTACTTAACAAACTCGAAATCGGGGTCAAACTGCAACGAAAAATCAAATCCGATTGAATGGTTGTGTTCACGGAAGCAAGGGGCACAAAGTGACGCAGATTGGTTTGTCTAGAAACTCACCGGAGCAAGAGATGGCTCACCGGTGTCTTTGGAGGACGCCGGACGTCGGTTTTCATGAGTTTTGGAGAAGGGAATGGCACAAGAATAATGGGGCAAGGTGAGCACGGGGTAGAGGATGTCGATACACACGTTTGAGAAGTGGGAGCTCGTCGTTTCGTTGAGAAACGGCCGAGTTATTGAAGTTTTAGTGCAAAACGGTTTCTACTCAATTAATCCATTTCCAGCGAGTTAAAAGATGAATGGTCATGGAAAATGGGTTCTCCTCATCTACCTCTTCGCAACGGATCTGGCCATGCATGATTTGGACATTCATGGAGAACAGTGACATGCCACGTGTCAACTTCTCGTTGGTTGGAAGAAATGAAGGGACAAAAGCGTGAGGAATAAAATAGCAAAAATGATCTAAAAATCCTGGAAAAATTCCTAAAAATAATAGAGATGATTTGGAACACAATAAAATTGGTTTCACTGAATTTTGATGAATTTTTAGATTATTTCAGAACTAAGAAACTGAATTTGATGAAAGACCGCGAGAGATAAAATAGCAAATAGATTCTAAAAATCTTGGAACAATTCCCAAAATCATTTTAGAATATTTGGAACCTAACTCAATAGGTTTTGAGATTTTTAGAGTATTTTGGAACTCGGGTGAAATTTCGAATAAGGACCGGAATTGGAAATTTTGATTTTGTGGACGATAAAGGATTGAACTTCAATTTCGGATGGACATGGATGCCAGGTTAAATATAACACCAAGGAAAATCCAAATTTTAAATTTAATTATTTTAAATTAATTTTTAGCAGAAACCCGAAATTGGGGATGTTACAAATCTACCCCCCTTAAAGAGAATCTCGTCCCCGAGATTCGGACGGAGAAGGAAAAAGGTTAGGAAACTCTGCTCTCAGATCCTCTTCTCGCTCCCAAGTTGCTTCCTTTTCTGAATGGTTGCTCCACTGAACTTTGCAAAACCTGATCACTCGGCTTCTGGTTCGACGCTCAGCTTCATCCAAGATTTTGACTAGATATTCTGGATATGACAGGTCTTCTTTTAATTCCATCTCTTCATACTGACATCCGATGCTCGGGTACTCGAGACATTTCTTCACCGAGAAACATGGAAGACATCATGCACATCCGACAATTTGTGGAAGATCCAACTTGTAAGCAACTTCTCCTCTTCCGCTACCACTAGAAATGGACCGATGTAGCGAGCGCTAAGCTTCCCACTTACTCAAACGACGATTCCCTTGAGAGGTGAAACCTTAAGATACACATGATCACCAGGTTCAAAGCTTAGCTCTCCGACGATTGTCAAGATAACTTTTACTCGCTTTGATCGAGCCGCCTTCAAATTCTCACGGATCACTCGACTTGCTCTTGGCTTCTTTTCGTAATCTCAGTCCAATTATTTGTCCACTCTTTGTCTCTTTCCAATATAAGGGTGTTCGGCATTTTCTCCCATAAGGAGCTTCAAAAGGTGCCATCTTCAAACTTGACTGGTAACTGTTGTTGTAGGAGAATTCTGCATAGGGTAAATTTTGATCCCAAGAACCTTTATAAGTCAAAGCACAAGCTCTCAACATATCTTCTAGTATTTGATTTATCCTTTCTGTCTGACCATCTGTCTGAGGATGGTAAGCAGTATTATAGTTTAGGTTTGTGCCCAAAACCTCATGCAACTTCTGCCAAAACCTCGAGGTAAACTGGGAACCTCGATCGGACACAATCTTCTTTGGCACTCCATGCAAACACACAATCTTAGCCATATATATTTCTGCTAACTTATCACCAGAATATATTGTCTTCACAGGAATGAAATGTGCTACTTTTGTCAACCGATCTACAATGACCCAGATAGAATCATAACCAGATTTGGTTCTAGGAAGTCCGGTAATGAAATCCATTCCAATCTCCTCCCATTTCCAAACAGGAACTTGCAAGGGTTGTAACAATCCTGCTAGTCTCTCGTGTTACCTTTTACCGGTGACATATATCACATCATGCTACAAAATCAAGAACTTCTCTTTTCATATTGGACCACCAATACTTTTCCTTCAAATCTAAGTACATCTTCGTACTTCCGGATGAATAGAATAAATGTAATCATGAGCCTCCTTCAAAATTATATCCTTGATTTCTTTCTCGATTAGGAACGATAATTCTTTTTCCAAACCAAATGGTTCCTTTCTCGTCCTCAGAAAATTCAGAAAATTTTCCTTCCTTGAAACCTTTCTTGATTTCTGCTATACCACTATCATCATTTTGAGCTTCTCTGATCTGATCTTCAAGCGTTGAATGCACTTCAACATTGAAAATACATCCTTCATTAACCAACTCCAAGTTGAGACGTTGGACTTCTTCATAGAGTACTGGTTGACTTTCTTGAACCATAACGTTGTTGCAATAACTTTTCCTGCTCAATGCATCCGCAACAACATTAGCTTTTCCGGGATGATAATGGATACCAATATCATAGTCTTTAACTAATTCCAACCATCTTCTCTGCCTCAAATTGAGATCTGGCTGAGTGAAAATGTATTTTAAACTCTTATGATCCGTATAGATCTCACATCGATTCCCAATCAAATAATGCCTCCAAATCTTGAGGGCATGCACCACTGCAGCTAACTCTAGGTCACGGGTTGGATAGTTTTGTTCATGGGGTCGCAGTTGTCTTGAAGCATAAGCTATAACTTTTCCTTCCTGCATCAAAACACATCCGAGACCTTGTTTTGAGGCATCGCAGTAAACTTCAAAATCCTTATGAATATTCGGCTGTACAAGTACTGGTGCTGAAGTTAGCCTCTTCTTTAACTCTTGAAAACTCTGTTCACAAGATTTAGTCCATTCAAACTTCTTCTCCTTCTTCAGAAGTTGAGTGAGAGGTCTTGCTATCTTGGAAAAACCTTCAATAAAACGCCGATAATATCCTGCTAAACCAAGGAAACTTATGATATCCGGGACTGACTTGGGTTGCTCCCAATTAAGCACGGCCTTCACTTTAGCAGGATCAACTACTACTCCTTCAGCCGAGATGACATGACCCAAGAAAGCAACCTCCTTCAACCAAAAATCACATTTACTGAATTTAGCATAAAGCTGATGCTCTCTGAGCTTTTCCAAAACTACCCTCAGATGATCCTCATGCTCTTTCTTATTCTTGGAATAAATAAGAATGTCATCAATAAAAACGACAACAAACTTATCTAAAAGCTCCATAAACACCTTATTCATCAAATTCATAAAATAAGACGGTGCATTTGTTAATCCGAAAGACATCACTGTAAACTCGTACAGTCCATACCGGGTGGTAAAAGCTATTTTTGGGATATCTTCCTTTCTGATTTTAAGCTGGTGATATCCTGTCCTCAGATCAATTTTCGAGAAAACTTGGGCTCCTTTTAATTGATCAAACAGATCATCAATCCTTGGCAGAGGATACTTATTCTTTATTGTGACCTCATTCAAAGAACGGTAATCTATGCACATTCTCATACTACCATCCTTCTTCTTCACAAAGATTACAGGAGAACCCCAAGGTGATGAACTTGGTCTGACATATCCTTTCTCTTGCAGTTCTTCAATTTGTTTCTTCATTTCTGCTAACTCATTGGCAGGTAGCCGATAAGGTCTTTTTGAGATTGGAGCGGTTCCAGGAACGAGCTCGATGATGAACTCAATATCTCTGTCTGGTGGCATACCAGGCAAATCATCTGGGAATACATCCGGGTATTCATTTACTACTGGCACATTTTCCAAAGATGTACCTTTTAGACGGCTCAGGGTACTACCCCTCTTAGAGGAAAGATTAGACAAGAACTCCACTCGAATTCCCTCAGGACTAGTAAGGGAGATAGCTCTACTAGCACAGTCTATCTGACCCTTGTACTTGGTTAACCAATCCATTCCAAGGATTACTTCTATACCCTTAGTATCCAATAATATTAAGTTTGCTAGGAACTTTACCCCTTTTATAATTATATCCATTTTTGGGCAAATAGCAGTTGTTCTTAGTTCTTTACCAGGGGATTGAACTAATAAGGGGTTTCTAAGCTGAACTGTATCCCATCCATGCTTTCTAACCAAATACTCCGATATGAATGAGTGCGTTGCACCAGAATCAAACAAAACTGAAGCAGGTACCGAGTTGACAAAGAACTTACCATACACCACATCCGGTGTGTCCCGGACTTCTTCAGCTGTGACGTGATTAACACGTCCTCTTCCCATGGTGCGAGGAGTACGCGGAGTCTGCGGCGTACCTCTTCCTTGAGCTGGTGCTGGGGTGCGGGCTGGAGTAGATCCCAGGTTGAACCGAACTGGGGTCATCTGCTGATGCTTCTGGGGACAGTTACTGGCGTAATGTCCCATCTCTCTGCAGTTAAAGCACTGGATACCTACTGTAGCTGTGTTGCTCTTCAGAACTTGACTTCCTGCGTTGCTAGCAGGGGCTTGAGTGAACTGGCGTTGAACTGGAGCAGGAGTCCTGGGAGCACTAGAAACTGCTGGTCTGATGGGGTGAGGTTGAAAGAAACGTGGCCTAGAACTGCTGGCACCACGCTGTGTTTGAAACATCATCTTCCTCTTTCTTGATTCGAACAGTTGACGCTGAGCATCCTCTTGGATCAAGGCCTTATTCACCATGTGCTGAAATGTAGGGAAATCATTGGAGACTAACTGCACTTTGAGATTCGGGTCAAGACCCTCCATGAAGCGCCAAATTTTTGCCTCATCCGTGGCAACATCCTCAGAAGCATATCTGGATAGCTGGGTAAATCTGTTCAGATATTCTGAGACAGAAAGATTGCCTTGCTGCAATTTATGGAATTCTCTCCTTTTCATCTCCATAATACGCTTAGGAATATGGGTAGCCCGAAAAGCTTCAACAAACTCATCCCATGCAATAGATTGAGCATCTGCATGAGCTGCTTGGTAATTCTCCCACCAATTGGCTGCAGTGCCCTTAAGCTGATTGGAAGCAAAATGAACACTTTCAAATTCATTACACTGAACCAGGTAAAGCTTCTTTTCCACATCCTTGAGCCAGTCATCAGCCTCAATAGGGTCAGCTGATCCAGCGAACGTGGGAGGTCTTGTTCTCATGAACTCCCCAAACTTGGGCTGGAGGGTGTTCTTTGCTGAGCAGTTTTGCCTCGAGGCGGGTTCAGAGCATTCTGGGCTAGGGCTTGCAAAATCTGAAGTTGCATGGCCATCATCTGCTCTATGCTTGGTGGTTGAGCTGGCGGTGGGGGTGGCACTTGGTTCTGCTGCGCTGGAGGTGGCGGTGTCTGGTTATTCTCATTGAACTGCTGCTGTTCTATCGGCATTTCATCCTGGATTTGATCTCTTCCACGACCATGACCACGGCCACGACCTCCTCTCCTTCCTCTGCCACGACCTATGCCTGGGTTCTCCATCTGAAACCAAGGACGGGGAAAGCACAAGGAAAGAGGGAAAAGCAAAGATAAGAAAACAGGGAAACTAAACAACATCCCCGACAAGAACAACGACCTGAGAAAAGAAACACTAACTCAAATCTTTATTTAAATCGAAATAGTTTTATTAAGATGACTATATCACAAATGCTTAGAAGCACGATCTGATCCATCACACACAATTAATAACGTTCTAGCGAGACAAAAGAAAGGTGCTACAGACAAAGACTAAAACTAACTGCTCCCTTCACCCTCCTCAGGAACACGAGGTGAAGAATCCTCTTCACTAGGCTCCTCATAGAATCCTCCAACCATTGCGGCAAAAATGATGTAAACTGACATCTACAAATTTTGAAACAAGACAAGGGCGGTAAACAAATTTTAAATAGAGGATGAGGTAAGAACAAGACGCTAAGACAGAAAAGATAGAAGCAGAGGAACTTAAAATTTTATAAGTATATTTTTATAAAAATATTAATCCTTAAGGCTTTGCCATTCTAACTAAGTTAGGCCCCTCTGATCGTCTGTGCTCGATACCACCTCTGTGAGACCACAGATTTACCATCCGTAATCTCTGTGTATTTTCGCATTAGTCCCTGATCGGTTGCTAGTACACACAGTGAAGCAGTGATAATCATAACCAGAACATAACGAAGTAATAGCATAAATATAAAGTACCAGCCACATGGCTATTTATTACATCTCCTGGTCACATGACCTGAGTTCATAGCAGCTGAAACAAATAACAAAGAGGTAAAACCAAAAAAAGAAACCACAAAGCACGACTAGGAGAGCGTTTAGTTATCCTGGCGATCTTCATCAAACTCCTCGGCATAGAACTCGTTGCCTTCAACTGCATCTTGGTAGTTCTCTGATGAAAAATTTGTGTGTAGTATGTGAGTACAAACGTACTCCGCAAGTCTGGGAAAATGCAACATGTAGGGCTTTCCAAGGAAAGGCTTAATAGGGTTCTTTTGCATAAAGCCAAGTTTTATCAAACCATACATAATAATAATTTTCACAATGCACATTTTAAACAATTATTTAACAATTGAATTATTTAATATTCTAGTGAGGGTTCTATCTACCATCACTAGTATAAAGGCTCTATCCGCCACATTTAAACGATTAAGGTAAACCAACTCATGACTCTATCTGTCATGAACAAAACAGGTTCCATCTACCTGATTGGCTCAATCTGCCAAATAAACATCCGAGAGTTCCATCTACTCCCGAATCCCAAAACAAAACATCAGTTATTCTTTTTAAAACCAAAACCAAGTCTACCAGTATGAAAGCATTCTTCGCTTTGCCTTTAACCGTAGGCACGGCTATTCGAATAGTTTTAACTCTGCAGAGGTGTACAGCTTTACCCACAAGACATGATCATCTCTTTAGTGCCACGCGATTAACACACTTCCTTTGGTGTGTCGGCAGAGAGATCATGACAAGGCCTTTACAATGTATACGCCTAACCCGACTGTAACACCCCGGCGCCAGACGCACCGCGAATGCTACCAAAAGACCCTAAATGACGCTTACAACACTTCGGAACCATACTGGTCCAGAGTGTCTCCATCAAGACCCAAGAAATAAAACTTGACAAAGAAATCCAATTGAACTAATAACTCAACGAATGAAACACTAAACCTTTTACCATTACTAAAAGATTGAAATCGACCTTGAACCATCTCTAAACCAGCTTTAAAGCTAAGTCAAGAAATTTACAAAATTTTGGCATGACCTCTCTAGAACGAGAGGACATCCACTCGTGGAGACAAAAGAAATAATAACAGTATAAGATATATCAATCACTCACAATGAAGGAAACATTCTAATAGGTCCTTAGATAATCAATCAAATATCCAACCGCACTTAACCAACTACACAACGATTTATCTACACAATACTATCTCATTAGTTACAACGAATTAATCAAAATGTTTGAATAGGTTGAAGGTGACCGAAATCGCACGTGCTCTACTCCCATCCCATGAGTCGACTTCAAGGTACCTAAAACAGAAACAACAAGCGTGAGTCCAAGACTCAAACCAAAGTACACAAGCGTAATAATTCCGGTTTATCGTAAGTAAAACAAGAACTTGACCATAAGAGCAAGTAATACAAAGGAAGCAACATCAGGAAAAAAATACGATTTGTACCCATTTCAAACAAAACTTGACTAAACCAAAATTCGCCATAATCAAGTAATAAACTTGATAATAAAACCATTCAACGCTAAAGAAACATTACTTGACTCTAAATCCAGCGTCTCCGACTTATCTACCCCTTCTGCAACTCAAACCGTTTTCATCAATTGAATTTGAGTTCATAACTCGACTTCACTCCACGATATTCATACAACATAATTAGCAAGACAAGGAATTGCGCTAATTCATCAAATTCAATTCAATCTCCTTTTGGGTTGAGTCCACGAATCAACCTTCAATTACCACAATCACCATCCAAATGACGCACCATTCACCACAACACTCATTATGAAAGATGCAATGCACATGAATGCTCATTTCCATGCACGTCGCAGACGCTGAAAGTGCCCACCGTCGGTGTGCACCCTCACGCCCCTTCCATCCGTAGATGGAAGGTGCCTACTTCTTCTTGTCTCGCTTCCATTCACCTCGATGAATGGGACTACGAGGTAGGACTTTCGTGTTCACTACGTGTGAACACAGAGGCCCGCATCAGTATGGGTCGTCTCTTCCATTATGAATGCACAAATGCAATTTTCATGAATGAAATGCAACTTTTCATTCAATGCCTACACAAACCTACCATAACCACATACACACACATAGCCCATTTCTCACACTCCTAAGTCACTAGCGGTACTTGTACAAGCAGATTCAACCATAAGGCATGGCAACTCATGACAGCGTTTCTATCGTGCAACTACATCCTATGGCCACCGAACCATGTTCACACAATACACTTGCAGTTAAATGCTCACATATACTATATTTATAAAGGACTTATCCATTTGAACCAAACCCATGCTAGTCCCAATCACTCGAATAATCTACTCACTATAATCAACCTTACAAAAAGCTCGGTCTCACTTAGAGTTCATCTAATTAATAGAGCAACAATTAAACGAAGGAGCATCACATATGAACACACATCCACACTCAATAACACGGTGTACTTGCATCAATTTCCTTAAACTTTTTAATCACCATAGACATTTTCATAAGAGGAAGCACTTTCTAGTTATAACCAAGCCAGCCTTACCTCTTGCGTATGCACCGGCAATTACTTACGCTAAGAGCAACAATCGATTAATACTCCTAGCCACAGTCTAGAGAATGCACTTGCCTTTTACCGACGAAGAATGGAGTGGTGTACGGTAGAGGCCACTCCCGACAGAATCTTCTCTGCAATTAAACAATACCCATTCCACTTGAATTTATGCACAAATTAGTATTTTCTTGTAAACTAAGCCTTATCTTTTGAATAACAATTTACAAGGGCTCATACACAAATAACACATGTGTATATTTGAGCACCATAATAAACAACAAAGACACAAAATCTTCAAGAACCTAATATCGTATACATAAGTAGTTGGCATGCATCAAGAATAAATCCACATATACAATACATATACAACTACGTGTATTAACCAAGAGTTCGCAATCAATACTCCATGAACACTCACCGCAAAGACATTCAAAAATTGTAGCACCTCTGCTGGACCCTTCACACAAAGAATGGATGATACTAGGTCTCAAGAGAATGATTTCACGTAAAGAATTACATTTGCAACACAATCGTAACATCCCGATTTTTGAGCTTTTAGTTATTAAATATTATTTCATTGCAATTTATAATTCTTGTGAATTTTCTGGATTTATTGGATTTGCTGAGATTTATTTGCATTACTTTTGAATTAGTATATATGGCTTTTGTTAAAAATATATAAATATAAATATATAAATATAAAGAGATAAGTTTAAAATAAAGACTGCCCAAAAATATTTTATTTAAGGATAGAAGGTCTCGAAGTATATCTGGAAATATCTTTTCCTCTCCGGGAATAAATCAGAATAGGAATTTGATTGATTGAACCAGATTAGGAGATAGGCTGGTGACCGATTGATTTTGGGGGCAGTTCGGATTGCGTTGACCGCATGCATGCACCGCAGAGTTTTACACGAGGCCGATCGGGAATTCGATGGCGGCAGAATGGGCGTGGCGAATCAAATTCTCCAAAGTGGCGCCAAAATTGGTAAGAGCATGGAGACCGCCGCGGAAAAGAACAGCGGGACGTGGCGGAGACGGCATTGCGTGGCCGAGTTGATTGGCGCCGAATGCGCTATGGGCTTGAAGTTTTCATCCGGGAGACGTGACCGATTCAAACGCTCGACCAAGAAGCTGGCGGGTTCTAGCGCAGGAAAGGATCGCATGCAACAGCGTGACTGAAGTCGAATCAAGCGTCGGCCACAAACCTTCCTTGCGGGAGAAGGCGTGGCCGATGTACATACCATAGTCGGCGCCGAGTTTGTTTAGGAATTGAGTCCGCTCGCCTGCTGAGACCTTCCTTGAATAGCGGCCCCACCGGTATAAATAGAGGCCCCGACCCTCCCCAAAACTCACCTTGAGCCACCGCGTTTTTCCCCACACGCGCTTCGCGGAGAGTCGCCAGAGTAGCCGCGCCAAAGACGCCGGAGTTCTCGAAGGATTGCGCCGATTCACGCGTCGCCGAGTATCTTTTCGCCGAGGGAAGCGGATTGAGGTCGTTGCGTTTGCCAACTCGTTGCGCCACTTCTTCTTCGTCGGGTTGTCGCCAAGGTCGTCGTCTTCGTCTTCGGTGGATTCAAGTCGCCGTCACCGCATCGTCGATCGGGAACTTCGTCAGCCGTTGGATCTTCATCGAGCGATCGGAATTACGTCGTAACGTTTGAAATCGGTAAGCGTCTTAGATTAGATATCAATCGTTGGATTTAGGTCGGACAGTTAATATTAGACCACGTAGTAGATTTACCCGTAACCGTTAGATTGAGTTCATCAGTCTAGATTTCGCCACGTTTTGTCCATACAAGCCGGGGCGGGAAAATTCGGATTTTCTTTATAAAAATAATTCGGAAAGATTTAGAATCTCTAAATTCCAGAGTTTAGTCTATTTTCACAAATTCTAAATGTTATAACTTTCGCATATAAATTCGATTTGGGTGATTCGATTTACGAAAGATTAGTAAAATTGAGATCTTTCCAATGGTGGATTTTATTTGAAGAATCAAGTTCATTTGCTATTTGGTTTTGGTTTTATTTGCCTTCTCTCTCGATTCGCGTGAGACGTTGAGTTGAGCGATGTTTGACAGAGGAATTATCATTTCAAGAGCAACCTTCGACCAAGACCAGAGCTTAACGAAGGCAAGTTGTGCTTTGATCATGTTGCACCCATAAATTAGAATGCATGCTATTTTGATTTACTTTAGCACTTGTTATTTTATATACAAAGGGTTTTAACATAAATTTGGGATTTAGATATTATACCCTTTTGAATTACACCCTACCTTGTTAAAATTGTATGCCATGATTCACTTGTCACCCTAGGTTGGTTAATTATAGTTGGTTAATAGAAAATCAACATGGATGGTTAGACCGAATTAGAGATGCTTAGCCATGCCACGTCATCACATGTTCAGAGATATTGTTTAATAATCTTGACTAAAGGAATATGGAACAATGATGATAATTTGTAGGCCATGTGTGGTCGCACAAAGAGATTGAGTTGTTGTGGCAATGAGTCATGAACGATGTTGATTTGTGAAGAGCATGTGGTGCTTGGTAACCAACCGAGATAATCACTTTAGATTGAAGCAAGTGGAAAGGGCAAGGGTGCGAGGTGGGCCCAATGGGCGAGAAAGGGTATGTGTATGTCTTGCTTTAATCAATCTTAAGGACTTAACCTTGCGAGCCTTTGACTGAGTCAAACTTTGCCACCACATCTGTTATGGGGCAGCCTTAGTGACTAATTTGCAAATGCTTAACTTAAGTGCTATCTTGGTGGTGTGAGTCCGGGTATTACGGAGGAAACTCACATGGCGCAAGAGGGGGCCCTGTTGCGGTGGTTTTAGCCCTTGATGTTGAAACCTTAGCGGGTAGCCTTCGGGTTAAGAGGATGCATTGTAAAGGCTTTGTTATAATCGTCACTGTGTGGTGCATGGTTATATCGTGTGGGTAAAGTGCATAACCTCTGCAGAGTGTACAATCTATTAGGATAGCCGTGCTCACGGTATTGAGCAAAGCTCGGAATTCTGATCAAGGGTAGTTAATTAAAACTTATCAATCGGATGGGATGGCGGGATGCCATATGGATAATAAAACTTGATTTAGGATGGAGAACTTGGGTTTATTTGAGAATCACTGAATCTACTTACTTGTTATTATTTGTTTTACTGTCTTTTCAATCTACATATTGCTTATGTTTGAAAATGCTGCTTACTGCTTATGAGCCACTTAGCCATTCCTTTGGAATAAGCCTGCATATAGTTATAATAGAATTGCATTCTGTGCACAACTTGTTGAGTACGTGTTGGTGTACTCACCCTTGCTTAACAACCAACAACAGTGGAGGAGTTTTCGCCTGTGCTTGAGGAGGACTTTCAGGTGGACGCGAGTCACTAGGCCAAGCCTTGTCGGTCGCCTGTGGTGTACTGATGAGTCACTACGTCTTCTACGATTTTCCGCTGCATTTGTCTTATTTTATCTTAGTCTTGCCCTATGAGGCCGAATAAATGTAAGTGATCATAAGATCATACACTAGTTACATTAAATAAATGAAGTCTTATTGTTATTATCGTTGTGTATGATGTGATGCTTACCGATGTTAAGCCGTGTGCACTAGCATTGATCCTGGGAATAGTGCGGCATACACGGTGGATCCGAATTGGTAAATTCGGGTCACTACACACACCTTGCACTATTTGTGTGATTGTCCAACACGGATTTTACTTACCACAGCAGGGGTGGGAAGTGAATACAACACTAACCTTGCCAACCGGTTAGCCGATTCTTTGCTTATCGTGGTTCTCGAAGACATATGTTTGAGCTATCTTCTAAGAGTAAGTAAATCTTTCAAATTAAGAGCAATCAAGTGGGGCTTACTCGGTTCATTCACACAACAAATTAGAAAGCACATTAACATTTCCTTTTAATCAACAAGCTCTTGGAAAACAACATTATTCTCATGAAAACCTTAGCTAAGCATTTGATCAAACATTTGGCATGCACACATTTCATCAAACACCTTGTCTACACAATTCATCCACACTAGTATTCCACCTCCACTTACCACACAAGGGAGAGGAAGGAGAGGAGGTGCTTACCGGGTTGCTCTTGGTTCTCGGAGGAGGCGCCGCCAGGAAAAACCAGGAGAGGCGCCACATCGGTGTTGCTCCTGCTTCCGCTTCATTTCCTCGGTCTTGATGCATCACGCCACAGTGCCATTTCTGCTGTTGAGCCCAACAAGGAGAGGAGGGGGCGCCGAGCTCTGCCGCTGCTGCCCTTCCTGCCGATGCTGCCCAACAAGGGAGAGGAGGGGCGCTACGACTTGGCAAGCGCCGGCAGGGGAAGACGCAGGGGCGGCAGGGCTTGGGCACGGCTCGGCAAGACTCGGGCAAGGGCTGGAGGGCGCTAGTAGTCCGCCGACGCCCAAAGAAGAGAGGAAAAGGGTCTTGGCAGCAGAGCAAGCGCCACCAGGAGAGTGGCTGGGTTCGGCAGGGAGAAGAACTTGGGGAAGTCGGCAGGGAGAGTTGGCTTGGAACAAAAATATCCGCCAAGGAACAATGATGACCACCCAATAAGGAAGGGATGAGGTTAGGTGAAAAAAGGGGTAGGTGGGAGGGAAATCCGAAAAACCCCTCCCACTCCATAAACCCTAACCCTAGCACTCCCCTAAGTGGGCCGACCACCCCCGAGAACACCCGTCGGACGGCCAAAACACTCCCGGCAGAAGGCCCAAAAAATTGGAGCGGGGTTTCGTAATATTACACCGACTCACCCGCTGAGGTTTCACCGCTATTGGGGTTCCATCTGCCCAGTATAGAAGCCCCCTCTTGCGCCGTGTGGGAAAATACGACTTGCCTCCATTTGGCACCCACATTCCACTATCTGGTGAGTCTAAGTTAAGTTTCTACAAATTATTTAGCCAGGTCAGAGCCCATTTGACATGTGGTTGCACGGTAATGCTTAGAATGGACAGTCATAAGCGTCGGTCCTTAAATTGATTAGGGCGGCTTTCACAAACCGTAACCAATGCTCCATCCGCACGCCCGACAAACCATTCCGCCTAATCTAAACCATTTTTATTTTATTTTTATTTTGCAATCACAGCAGTAATCTCTTTACTACAGTTTTAATAGAACACATTTCAACAATATTTTCAAAGCAACCCATCCATAGGTATTTTAATCAATTCCGCAACTAAGCTCATCTAACGCACTAACAAAATATATCACAACCTAATATGATCATGATATATCACAGCAATCTAGGGTTACAAATGAACATGGATTTCAACATCAAGGTGGTATTTATCAATTCGGATTAACTATCAACCTATATTTAACATCATCTTTTTATAAATAGCAATGCATGTTGTAAAACTTTTGTAAAACATTTGCAAACCATAGGATCAATGTGCGTCAAGGAGACTTGCCTTCGTCGATGAGTTGCGATGCGCTGATCTGAAAGTCTTCTCTTTCGTTGGCGACGACTACCGCTTCTTCGGCTATGCGCAAAACGGAACGACACAAAAGAATAAAATAAATTTTAACAGCACCAAAAATTATAATAAAAATATTGGCAGATAGAGGATGAATTTAGATGAATTTATGAATTGGAATCACTCGAATCGGAGTTCGGATGACGGAGAAACAAATGTTTGAATTCTAAAAATCCTAAAAATTGGAAAACGAGGAATATTCCGAAGAATCTTTTCTTTTCTCAGCATTACTGATTTTCTCTTGAGTCTCTTCCATGCGGGTCCCGGTCGTCACTGGCTATAGCCTCTTCTCCACATACACAGACAGGAAGAACCAGAGAGCAGCAGCGTCATGGCCATGGGAGCAAATGGAGGGAGAAATGAAGGAAGAGCCAAGGAGAGAGGCCAAGGAAGAAAAGGACTGCGTCGGTGGGGAGCTTGCCGGAGAGGTTCACGGAGCGGGCGCGCAAGGAGGCGAGGCTGGGGCATCTTGCAGAGAACGGCGACGGGCGCTGGGCGGCGGCGAGCACTCGGAGACGGCGTAGGGCGGCGAGGAGGAGGCAAGGCGACCAAGACCGAGCACATCGCCGGCGGCGAAGTAGGCACGCGGGTTAATGACGACAAGAAAACCGGCGACCAAAACGAAATGTTGGCATGACGCTCAATCCGCACAAAACTCAAAATTTCGCTAAACGAAAGAGAGCATCGCGAGAGAATGACAAGGTGATTCTAGGGCTAAAAGGAATTGCGCTAGAAGTTACCAGATTGGAAGGAATCGACGATGAAGCGAGCAACGATGCGATTTACTTAACAAACTCAAACCGGGGTCAAACTGCAACGAAAATCAAATCCGATTGAATGGTTGTGTTCCTGGAAGCAAGGGGCACAAAGTGACGTGGTTGGTTTGTCTAGAAACTCACCGGAGCAAGAGATGGCTCACCGGTGTCTTTGGAGGACGCCGGACGTCGGTTTTCGTGAGTTTTGGAGAAGGGAACGGCACAGGAACAATAGGGCAAGGTGAGTACAGGGTAGAGGACATCGATACACATGTTTGAGATGTGGGAGCTCGTCGTTTCGTTGAGAAACGGCCGAGTTATGTAAGTTTTAGTGCAAAACTGTTTCTACTCAATTAATCCAATTTCGGTGAGTAAAAAGATGAATGGTCATGGAAAATGGGTTCTCCTCATCTTCCTCTTCGCAACGGATCTGGCCATGCATGATTTGGACATTCATGGAGAGAGATATGAAGGGTTGAAGTTGAAGCTAGCTTTAGAATCGAATTCTGTACAGACCTGATACGTTGGAGGACATGAACAGTGACATGCCACGTGTCGACTTCTCGTTGGTTGGAAGAAATGAAGAGACAAAAGCGCGAGGAATAAAATAGCAAAAATGATCTAAAAATCCTGCAAAAATTTCTAAAAATACTAGAGATTATTGGGAACCCAATAAAATTGGTTTTACTGAATTTTGATAAATTTTGAAATTTAGATTATTCCGGAACTAATAAACTGAATTTGATGAAAGACCACGAGAGATAAAATAGCAAATAGATTATAAAAATCTTGGAACAATTCCCAAAATCATTTTAGAATATTTGGAACCTAACGCAATAGGTTTTGAGATTTTTAGAGTATTTTGGAACTCGGGTGAAATTTCGAATAAGGACCGGAATTGGAAATTTTGACTTTGTGGACAATAAAGGATTGAACTTCAATTTCGGATGGACATGGATGCCAGGTTAAATATAACACCAAGGAAATCCAAATTTTAAATTTAATTATTTTAAATTAATTTTTAGCAGAAACCCGAAATTGGGGATGTTACATCAAAGCTCAGTAGTCACCACCGAAATGTACATCGAATCATCGAAATCGCCTCGTCTTGGTCACCTACCCCGCTAGTACAACACCTCAGCATGACCGCACGGAGGTAGGAGGCCCTTTCCCGAGGCGGCAGGTGGCCGACGACAAGCACCGAGCTCATCGCTCGGTCATGAACAACGGAGGGACGCGCGCCCTCCCGAGGCGACTCCCAGAGCCAGGCGCCTCAACGTCAGCATATGACTAGTGCGCAGAGGGCAGGTACGCTGTTTCCCGGTGAAGTAGAGCGCTCCGCAACTCTGCATTGCCACCGACCCGGTGCGGGGCATGCAACCACCCCTCAGACGTCAAATCCGAGGACCAGACGCCAAGGCCGAAGTCCAGACTCCCAGGCGTAGGACACCCTATTCTCCTTTTTTCCAGACTCCCATGTAACCTACTTCCCCGGACTATATAAGGGGAAGCAGGACCCTCTGAAGCGAGGGGAGTTCGATCAATAGCTAGCAGCACTTAGGAGCTCAGGCACCCTCACGATCCCAAGCACCTTGCGTTTCAGCTCGCTACCACGCACAAGGCGCTCGAGGCCAGACCTCATCCCTTCCTTGTAATACGGTGTAGCCCCCTGCATCAAGAGCAATATACGATCGCCTCACGAACTGGAGTAGGGATTTTCCGCCCGAACCAGTATACACCTTGGACCCCCTTTGGTCTAACCATTCAGGGAGCGGGATCGCGCGGCCCCTAGACTTACAAATTTACTTGCCGGTTTATTTAAACACCGAGCGGTTAGCGCGCCAGTAGGGCCCTCATGGCGTCATCAAGATCTCCTGATTCCATACGCCCTCGATGGCCTTTTTTCACTACCGACAACGCGCAAGACTGTGGAGCCGGATCCGATTCGGCTCTTCGACTTTGTCGCCACCACGCGGAGAGCTTTACTCGCCTCGCCGCCTCAGACCGGCCCCACTGGCACAGGGCTCACACCGCGCCTCGGCAACCTTCACCGAGGCCCTCACAGGTCCTCGGCGCCAGAGCCTGCCAGCGCAATACTGCCCGGCGGTGACATGTATAGGCCCATGTGGGCAGCGCCGTCGTCCCCCGCAGGCTCACATTTCGTGGCAATGGCCGGCTACACGCCGACTTCCTTCCATGAAATACTGGAAAGCTCCTCCGACCACGGCTCTAGCTCTGACACAGAGCACGCTTCGGAGGAACCGTACTCTCGAAGAGTGCAATATGGCCGGCGTAATCGAGCAGCCGGTCGCGATTTCCAAGTTAAGAGGCTCACCTCCAACAAGACCGGCGCGTAGAGGCGGCCACCAAAGACTAACAAGTTGGGCATCCCTAAGCCCGCCACGTCGATCTTCACCAGCAACACCAGGAGCTGGAGGCTCAAATGGCCAAGCTCGGCAAAGCACAGGCCGACCCGGGGCCGAGCCGACTCGCGCCCCCACAAGCACTAGGCGGTGCGCGCGCGTGCACGCCAGGTACACCAACAACTGGCTGAGGGGCCGGACGCCATCCCGTGCTTCCCCCTTCCAAGCCAAAACTTCGCCGCGGCCACGATGCTGCTCCGCGGCATTCCCGAGCCAAGCGAGCCCGAGGCTAGGGCCACCTACCAGCACCTTTGGGAGCTGGTAGAGCATCTGCCAGACAAGACGTGCCACTGCTCTCACCACTGGGTCCCTCTAGCCTCCGGAGCTCGGTTCACTAAAGTCCGATGAAGACAAGGCCAGAGTCGAAGCGACCTCGGGCCTCAGATACTCCGCGGCCAATACGGCACCTCAACCACGACTACTCGCGACACCCTCGACGCATTTAAAAGGACAGTAGGTGAGGGCGTCTTGTCGCAGGTCACGGATGCGAAGCAGACGCCATGATCAAGCCTAAGCCCGGACGGCCGGGCCACGGCATTCTCACGGAGATCTGAAGGCGGATTCCCCAGATTCGGGCGCCGGCCAACATAGCTAAATACACGGGCGATAAACCCCGTGTATGGTCGAAGACTACGGCTCGCTTTCCGAGACGGCGGGCTACTAACGATCTTTTATCATTCAAGACTCCCCTGATTTACTTGGCGGACTCGCCGAGCTCGGCTCGAGTACTTGCCCGCGGAACCATCAGAATCGGGCCGATCCAAGAGCGTCTTCGTCAGAAACTTCCAAGGCACGTATAAGCGCCAGAACTCTCGGCACTAAAAGTCGCAAAGCAGCAATGGGGAAATGCTCGGGACTATATCGGTGCTTCTCCCAAAGAATGTAATGAACTCCTCGACATTAGCGACGCCGACATCGTTGGGGCGTTCATCTACGGCACTACGTGCAAGGCCTTGGTGCATAAGATGGGTTGCATCAAACCCCGAACCACCAAGGAACTGCTGGACATCGCCACCAACCACGCCCGCGAGAGGCCGTGGGGCCATCTTCGATAAGGGAAGGCCAAACGAGAGTCGGCATCAACTCGCCGCCCCTCCGGCTCAAGCGGAAACGGAAGGGGAAGCAGACCCACGAGGGTCGCATGGTCGCGGCCACCGACCGCCCTGCCAAGCAGCAGGCGCGACGGGCGCCCGACCACTTCGAAAAGTTGATGGAGAGTCCGTGTCTGCATCACGAGTATCCCGTCAAACACAAGTATCGGGACTGCGAGGTCCTGAAATGCTTCCTCTCTGGGAACCCCCCTCAACCACGGGGTAAGGGAAAGAAGCGGGACCCGGCACCGAAGGCCGGCGAGGAAAAGGCAGACGACGGGTTCCTGGAGCCTGACGGATGCCTTATGATCTTCGGCGGCCCGGCGAGCTACGCCGATAAGCGGCGGCTAAAGCTCGCCTATCGCGAGGTACATGCGGTGACCCTCGCCGTGCCAAAGTACCTCCGATGGTCGGAGTCCCCGATCACCTTTGATCGGACGGACCACCCCGACCACGTCCCGCAACCGGGAAGGTACCCACTTGTCGTCGATCCCATCGTGGGGCCGAAGCGCCTTTCCAAGGTGCTTATGGACGGCGGCAGCGGTCTCAACATCATGTACGTTGAGACGCTCGACGCCCTGGGGATCCCTCGCTCGACCCTGCGGCCGAGCAAGGCGCCCTTCCACGGTGTCATCCCGGGCCAACAGGCCTACCCGCTCCAGCAAGTCGACCTGCCCGTCACATTTGGGGGAACCGAGAACTTCCGCACTGAAAACCTCACCTTTGAGGTTGTGGAGTTTGCAGGCTCATACCACGCTATCTTGGGGAGGCCGTGTTACGCCAAGTTCGTGGCAATCCCCAACTACACATACTTGAAGCTGAAAATTCTGGGGCCACGGGGCGTGATCACCGTGGCCTCATCATTCCAGCTTGCTTTCAACTGCGAGCGAAGAAGTCGCGAGCTAGCTTCGGCGGTCATCGCATCCTCCGAGCTCGATAACTACCGAAGGGAAGCCTCCGGGTCCGCCCCTGGCTCCAGCAAGTCGGGGCCTGGATCCTTCGAGTCCGCCGAGGACACGAAGGGGGTCGCCGTCGATCCCGAGGACCCAACCAAGACCGTCCGGGTGGGAGCCGCCCTCCCCGCCAAATAGGAAGGCGCGCTCGTCGACTTCTTCCGCTCGAATCGAGATGTCTTTGCATGGAAGACCTCCGACATGCCAGGCATCCCGAGGGAAGTCACCGAGCACACCCTGAATATCCGGCATGGCGCAAGGCCGGTCGCCCAGCGCCTGCGCCACTTCGACGAAGAGAAGCGCAGGCTCATAGGGGAGGAGGTCGCTAAGCTTTTGGAGGCAGGGTTCATAAAAGAGGTACGCCACCCCGAGTGGCTTGCGAACCCTGTCCTTGTAAAAAAGAAGTCTGGGCAATGGAGAATGTGTATTGATTACATGGGCCTGAACAAGGCATGTCCCAAGGACCTTTTTCCTTTGCCTCGGATCGATCAAGTCGTCGATTCCACCGCGGGATGCGAATCACTGTCTTTTCTGGACGCCTATTCTGTCTACCACCAGATCGCGATGAAAGAGTCCGACCAGCTCGTGACTTCTTTTATCACTCCGTTCGGCTCGTTTTGTTACGTAACGATGCCTTTTGGTCTAAAAAACGCGGGCGCTACATACCAGCGATGTATGTACACCTGTTTTAATGATCAAATTGGCCGTAACATCGAGGTATACGTAGACGACATCGTCATCAAAACTGATAGGGCTGGTGACCTCATCGCCGACCTAGAAGAGACTTTTGCGAACCTCCGACGGTTTCGCATAAAGCTCAACCCCGAGAAGTGCGTTTTCGGGGTTCCCAAAGGGAAGCTCCTCGGCTTCATCATTTCCGAGCGCGGCATCGGTTAACCCGTAAAGGTCGCCGCGATCATGAAGATGGGCCCGATCGCCGACCAAGGGCGCCCCAGACGACAGGATGCCTCGCCGCCTTGAGCCGTTTCTTGTCGCGCCTCGGTGAGCGCGGGATGCCGCTCTACAAATTACTCAAGAAGTCCGACCAGTTCACCGACGCGGAAGCTCAGAAGCCCTCGATCGGTCAAGACTTTCCCGACCTCACCCCGCTTCTAGCCGCTCGACGCTAAGCGACCGCTGCTCCTCTACATTGCCGCCACAACCCAGGTCGTAAGCGCAGCATTCATCGTGGAGCGGGCGGAAGAAGGCCACGCGCTCAAGGTACAATGACCGGTTTACTTCGTCAGCGAAGTACTCTCTGAGTCCAAAGCCCGGTACCCGCAAGTACAGAAAATGCTCTACGCGGTGCTCATCGTGAAGAGGAAGCTGATCCATTACTTCAGCCAGCACCCCGTCTCTGTGGTAACTTCCTCGCCGCTAGGCGAAATCGTCCGCAACCGCGACGCCTCGGGAAGAATAGCCAAGTGGGCGCTCGAGCTCAATGGTCACGACATTTCGTTCGTCCCCAGGACAGCGATCAAGTCGCAGTCCCGCAGATTTCGTGCAGAGTGGTGAAGCTCAGCGACACGGTGCTTGAAGACCCTGAGTACTGGACGATGTACTTCGACGGGTCCTATACGAAGAACGGAGCGGGTGCCAGAATCGTCATCGTTTCCCCGCTTGGCAACAAGCTCCAGTATGCCATCCGGTTGCTCTTCGACGCTACCAACAACGTCGCCGAGTATGAAGCCCTCATCAACGGTCTCCGGATCGCGGCTGACCTCGGCACGCGGTGGCTCTACGTACATGGCGACTCCAAGCTAGTGGTCGACCAGGTCATGAAGACCTCGGAGCCTCGGGATCCCCGCATGGCAGCGTACTGCCATGAAGTGCGCAAACTTGAGGAGAAGTTCAAGGGGTTCGAGCTCCACCACAGCTATCGACGCTACAACGGTGAGGTCGATTACCTTGCCAAACTCGCCTCCAGCAAAGGACCGGTTCCATCTGGGATCTTCATCCACGACCTCCACCAGCCATCCATCCAACTGGATCCCACGGACGAACCGGCAGTCCACCCGCCGGACACGGCCGCGCCAACCGCCGAATGGTCGGTTGCGGCACCGTCCAACCCAGGCCGAGACATGTTGATTGCGGACTCCGACTGGAGGAAGCCCTTCGCAAACCACTTGACAGACGGATCACTCCCCGTTGACCCGACCGAGGCTCGGCGCCTCGCTCGGCGGGCGAAGTCATTCGTCCTGGTCGGCGAAGACCTCTATAAGAGGAGCCCCTCCAAGGTCCTCCAGAAGTGCATTCCGGCCGACCAAGGGAAGGAGTTGCTGCTCGACATCCACGGTGGGGTGTACGGTCACCACGCCGCGCCACGGTCCCTCGTGGGAAAAGCCTTTCGGTAAGGTTTCTACTGGCCGACCGCCGTGGCCGACGCAGAGCAAATCGTTCGCACTTGCGAATGGTGCCAATTTTTTGCCCGACAAACACATCTACCGGTGCAAACCCTCCAGACGATCCCCATCACGTGGCCGTTCATGGTTTGGGGACTCGACCTGCTCGGGCCCTTTAAAAAGGCGCCCGGGGGATTCACCCATCTCTTTGTCGTAGTGGACAAGTTCACCAAGTGGATAGAGGCGAAGCCGGTCGCCTCCATCACGTCGGTGCAAGCAGCCGACTTCTTCCGCGGCATCGTCTACCGATTTGGAGTCCCGAACTCCATCATCACCGATAACGGCACACAGTTTACGGGGAAGGAATTCCTCGAGTTCTGCGACGATTTCAATATCCGCGTCGACTGGGCGGCTGCGGCCCATCCGCAGACCAATGGCCAGGCCGAGAGGGCGAACGGTATGATCCTCCAAGGGCTTAAACCGTGAATCTTCAACCGACTGAAGAAATTCGCGGGACGGTGGGCAGCCGAGCTGCCCTCTGTTCTTTGGAGCCTGTGAACCACACCAACCCGGTCGACCGGGTTTACACCATTCTTCCCGTGTTCGGCGCCGGGTTGCCCCGCCAACCGACCAAATACGGCGCCTAAGACTACAGAAGCTTCGACGAGACCCGGCTCGACTTCAAGAATAAGACGCCATCGACCAAATTTCGATGAGGCGCTGCGATATCGCCGTCTGCGATGGCCGCCAAGTACCAAACAAACGTTGCGGCAATATCAGAGTCATCAAATCCGTGGCCGGGCCTTCAACGTTGGCGACTTGGTCTTGCGTCAGGTTCAGTCCAGCAAAGACAAGCACAAGCTTTTGCCTCCGTGGGAGGGCCCCTTCACCATCGTGGAGGTTATCCGGCCCGGTACCTACCGACTCAAGGACGCCAACGGCGACGTCCTTTCGAACGCCTGGAATATTGAAAGGCTCAGGCGGTTCTACCCGTGAAGTCCTCCCTTATCAAAAGTTGCCTCCCCGACCTACGTCCGAGCGATTCCGACAATACAAGGGAAGGGAATAAGAAGACCAAAACGCTGAGTAAAACAAGATCTTCCAAAAAGGCATTGTATTCCCAAAAGAAACACGAGTACACATTACAGAAAGAAAACATGAATAAACACGAGCCCACTCCTACGACTTATGATGCCCAGGGGCAGAAAGGAGTGCAAAAATTTGCAAAAGCAAGCGACGCCCCAGTGCCGGAGTTGCCTCGTCTGCACGAGTTCAGGGGCGAGCGCGTGGCGGACTCCTACTCCGAAGAGCCCGGGCCCCAGAAGGTACCGCCCCTCCCGGAGTCTTCGCTGTCCTCGGCCTCATCGTCGGAGACCTCGGTGTGCACTGCCCCGCCATCGCTTCGCCGATTCGTACTCGGCCCGCGCTGGCTACGCGCTTCAATCCGGGTGTGACAGTCGCCATCGTCGGCGCCACACCGGCCGGCGCGAAGCCAAGACGCATTCGCCACTAGGACCGAGACCCTTCGCCTTCGCGAAGGAGCGCCACGCAGAGCGCAAGGCGGTCCTCCAGGCCTCGCCGCCGGGTGAGGCCGAAGGCATATTGTGCAACGGTGCGCTGCAGCGATTCGTCCAGCCGTACCCCCAGAGGCCTCAAGATTACCCCATGCTCTCATCGGCAGGGCGGAGCAAGGAGAGGAGGACCGCGCGCGTAGAGTCAAGCTCCTCACGCACTCGGGCCACCTCCACCTCAGCGGCTTGGGCACGTGACCGCTGGGCCACCACTTCATCTTCGGCAAGCCTGAGCGCGTGCCCACAGAGCCGACGCCTCCGTCTCCAGGGCGGCGGAGGACACCACGTGGGAGGCCAGGGAGGCGTGCGACCTCGCCAACGCATCCACCATGCTGGCCGCCCGCGACCTCATTGTCAAGAGGCCACCTTGAGCCATCGAAGAAGCGCCGGCGGTAGCCCCAGCAGTGCCCATTGGCCCCGCTCCAGCCGAGTCGGACCTGCCAGAAGTAAGGGACGAAAGACCGTCGTCAGCCTTGAGACACCAGAATTCCACCAAAAGAGCCAAGCAGCAACTTCACTCGAGGGGGGTTCCAGATATAGAAGGCCGGCGAAGGTAGGCTAAGCCCGCCCCCAGCCGCGGTCGCAGGAGAACCAGCGTCCGGTTGAGGCCTCTTGGGGACCGAACCCCGAGGGCTTGCCTCCACGGTCGCTGTTAGCCTCTGCTCGTGCCGCCCAGGCTGCCATCACAACCTCTCAAGCTTCTTCGAAGATGGACTCAGAACGCGAAGAGGGCAAAGAAGGGCAGGTGCTATGGCTGGAGGGAAATACCGTCACGCCCCGCGCCCCATATTTATAGGAGAGGGACGAGGCGGCCCAGGCAGTCGCCGCCTCGCGTGCACCGCCATGCGTCCCGTCATACCCACGGCTCCACGCATGGACATGACGGCAATTAAAAACCCACTCCGCATTTAATGGCGACGCGACCGCACGGGGGCGAAAGGATGCTATTGTAACATCCCAAAAATTTCAAAAATAGTAAAATTGAAAATTTAGAATTTTAAAAATGGAATTGAGTAAACAGTTGAACTAAAACCAAGTTTTTCATTTTAAATATTATCTTTTTCTTCATTTTCTAGTTTGTCAACCAAAAGAAAAGAACAAGTTGCTACATTAAAACTTTTGGGTCCAAAGTAAACAAACTTTGAAAATGAGTTGAGAAAGTAATCTTACAGTGAATACCCATCTTTTCTAAGACTTTTCAACCATAAAATTATTCTTGAATTTTGGGTTTAAAAGAAAAGTCGATGAAGGAAATTAGTAAAAGAGTAAAAGTAAGATGGTAAAAGATAAAAGTAAAAAAAAGCCAGAAAAAAATAATATTAATTCATTAAAAGTTCCATCACATCTTTTCAGCTGTCCAAAAATTTTTAAATGATTTAGGTAGAGAAGTAAATAATAAAGTGACATGTTTTAACTTTAAAATAGTGTCATGACAGAATTTTTCAAAATAATAAAAGATTATATCTCACTGAAAATTTTATCATGTCTTTCTCATAACATACTTAACCCCTGGTAAAAATATCAAAAATTAATAATAATATTATTGATGTTTAAAATTCAAAAACAGGTATCACTTAAATCCAAAATCTGTAATGTCAGAATTTTTATTAAATTTTGGAGTAAGGTTTTGATCTGAAATTTTACAGAAGCATTCTTAGCTCAAATCCATTTGAAAAACAATTTTTTAGAAATAATAGACTTTATTTACTCTTGAAGAAAAATCTAAATCAGAAGCAATGATTTCATGCCTAATGAAAACTCAATTTGTCAAATCCAACACCTTAATGAAACTCAAAGAAAATTCAAACAACTTGCTATAGCAAATAATTTTGTAAAATAGTAGAGACCAAAATATGAATAAAAATCAATTTTTCAGAAGTTTGGCACACCATTCACAGATCTTAAAAATTCAAAAACTGATTGAAAATCAGCCAAGTTTGATGAATTACTGTTCTTAAATGACAATAGATAATGAGATGAAACCAAAGAAAATGGAAAGTAGGACTTCTGGACTACTTGCTCAAAAATTTGCAGAATTTTTCAACCATTCTAGCACCCCTCACCAAGCCTGCCCAACTGACTTGTCTTTTCTGCAATTGATTTCGCCCAGCAGCTGTTCATCGTCGTATCACTCGTTGAAACCTTTGGCTAAATCACTGGCAGGAGGCCCCACGCACGCCAGGGCCCACTGGCCAGCCCCTCCTCCTTTCTCTCCTTCCTCTCTCCCTCTCCAGCCCCTGCCTGAAACGCTGCCTCGGTACTTCCTCCTAGCGCCAGCGTGCTGCCTCGGCAGAGAACTTCTTCCACGCGGACGCCTCCAGCCAGCATTGCTTCCTCCGTCTCCTGCCCATACCGTGCCTCACCTGCCTCCCTGCGCTGCCATAAAGTTGCCAAAGCCTTCCTCCTCACCTTGCTCTCGCCTGGTTACTCCTCTCTGCAGTGGGCTTGCTAAAGCCAGAGAAACCTGGCCGAGCCAAGGCTTGTTCAGGCGAGCACTCAGGTGAAGCATTGCTTGTCTCATTTCCTGCACAGCCTCTGCTCAAACTCTTGACCTTGCTTCTTCACCTTGCTTGCAGCCAAGCCAAAGCCAACTCTCTACCTCCTTGCGCCGGTGAGCCAGTCCCCAGCCGAGCCTGTTCAAGTGAAAAGCACTCAGGTGAGCACATCCATTGATTCCATTTCTTGCGCACAGAACAATCTCCTGAAGTTGCTTCCTCCCCTTGCATGCAGCCAAGACGACTCCCAGGAGACTCCCCAGCCGAGCCACACCTCTCCTGCAGCTCCCCTCTTCAGTTCTGCCAAGTTCCAGAGCCAGCGCCATTGTTGGTTTCTTGGAGCTCTAGGGTAAGAGAGAGTAAGCCTCAAGTATTTTTCCGCAATGCTTTGACTCAAGTAACACCTTGGCCTGATGGTAGTACCGCTCGTGAGCAATCAGTAGGTCTGGGGTTCGAACCCAGGTTTTGCAAATTAGTTTTTGTTTTTTTGCCTTTTGTATTCAAACGCCCATATCTTTTGCTATGAACCTCCAAATGCAGAAAACTCAGTTTGTAAATTTGAGTTATTCAGTAAGGATTCAAAATCTGCAACAAAAAGTTATAGGTTACTTGCAGAAAGATAGTTCAATTTGAGTTTGAATGAAAGTCACTTTTAGAAGATATGAAGTAATTATATGTTTCCTTGCTCCATAAATCATGAAATAAATAAGACATGTTCCTGCAACCTCAGATAACCCATTTCTATGAAAAGATTCAGATTTAAATGTATTTCGTATCAAGTATTGATTGTGCAAATACCTTAATAACATGCAAGACTCAAACGGTTAAAATATGTATCAAACGAGCTCAAAATTTAGTAAAACCAGTTTAGTTGCACTTCTGGGATTACAAAGATCAAAATTATATAAAAATATTTAGATTCTACCTTTGTTTGCATTAGTTACTTGATAATCAAACATTCAACGCGCAAAACGTTCGTTTGGCCGTAACTTTAGCAAACGGACCTTAAATTCAACAAAACCAATTTCTATGACCTAGAAATGATATGCCTTAGCTTGCCATACAAAAATAACATCAGTTTGGTCAACTTCGAGTTTAGCTCATATAAGCCTAAATCACTATTCATTAGAAAAACACCTTGAACGAATGAGAAACATCATGAATCAGCTTTAAAACACTCTTAGGATATTCCCTAATAACCCCTGAAAAATGGTTAGATTATCCTTTCGTGTAGTCGCAACTGAAGAAAGAAAACTGAACCGCAATAGCGCTAAAAATGTGGTCACTTAAGCCTTTTGGCAGTCCGTAAAATATTACACATAAACATAAAGTTATGAGGAAATAGGCTAGAATCATTGTCTGATACATATTCTATCATAATATGGAAAAATATGTTAATTATAACTTCATTTGCATATTTATTCAATCACCGGAAAGACCCTAAATGAATAAAACTGCACAGAATCGTTATCACTTAAGCCTGTTCATGGCTTATAAAATAGCTCGCCTAAACACAAACTTTAGGGAATTGGTCCAGAAACTTACTTCAATATATGGACAACCAAATTATGTAAAAATATTTCAATTATGACTTATTGATCAAATAAAATATGTTAACTCAAAACCCTAAATAACAATATCATCGGAATCAGATTACGTGAACGGTAAGAGTAGAAATCTTCGTCCGATGTTGCCGCAATACAAGAAATCATCCTATGACTATATAATAACAGCGAATAACTCTAAATTTCAGATCTAACTTGTAGGAATTGCTCCCATGCATGAACACTTAAGGTTAAGCACTATTCAAGCAAACCTTTAGTCGTTAATCGTAAAACTCCACTCTACGAACTCGAATAATGCAAACTATATAAGATCACATTAGCCTTTTTAGCGATGAATACAATATCTTGTCCAAACCCTAAAAATTATGAAATTAGCTTAGTAGTGCTGTCCAATATATAGACTATCCAATTATGAAAAGATAATCTCAATTCGCCATAATCTGCATAGTAATCTTGTTAGCCTAACAACCCTAAGTATTCATATTCATGTAGCTCAGAATATAAACGAATGAACATTAGTTGCAAGTAAGGAAATCATTAATTGTAACATTTGTATCACCAGAACCTTATTAAGAAACACGAAAATGTAGCTGGTAACCTATCATAATAGGTCTAGAATACTCACACTAACTCTTGTGCAATAATAACTCAGAAATAAATACTATTCACATATACAACATACAACAAATTGACTAATGAATAATTCTATTAATCCAAATGACCTTTGCATCTTGGATTTGATGCTATAAATAAATGAATGCATAATCTTAGCTTTTAGAATTAAGTAAGATAAGAATAAATAGCCTATAAAAAGAAACCATATAACAATCGACCGGAAGCAGATAACAATATGAACGAATATGCATAAACCTTAATTGTTTCTATGATTTATTTATATTTGGATTTCCATCTGATTTCTTTTTGTCCCATTTTGATTCGATGTTATTTGCTTTTGTCTCGGTTATTATTATTCGACGCCAGAGAAGACGATATTTGGATCCGATTAATAACGACATCGACTACGATCCGGATTATATTCCCGATTTAAGAGCAACCAGGCAAGCACCTCCTTTGACCATTTTGATCCCATATTTGCAAAGTTATGTTGTTTTATCAAACTATATGCATGCGTGTATGTTTTAAACTTGCTATATTGTGGGTGATGGTAGCTAAAACCAATTGTATGCATTTCCATTACCTTGTCATTTGATTTACTGCCATTGTAACCTAGTAATGGTGTAGACAATAATTACTGTCACCTGGGTAAAACTTGCGAGATTAACATATGTATATGCTTAGACTTGCTCATTAGATTGGTTTCAAAATGATGGGAGATGTTTCAACTATATTGAGCAAACTTGTTTGAATTGAACGGAACCGAGGTATGGTTTCCGTGTATCTTGGTAAAATCCAACTCAAAACTTATGATTTAGACGCAAGAAGTTATTACTTAACTTGAGGCGTGAAATGGACCTCACGCGTAGTTAGGGGAGATCCTCGCCGGTCGATTAAGGACCGAACTTGATGCTATCACTTAAGTGTTTTTGCAACCACATGTGCTAGTATGGGATAGCCTAAGCTCACTAGATTGGCTAAAGCCTAGCCTTGCATTTTGGTAGGCGGAGTAGTATGGACGATCCGATGTACTGGAGTCGTTCTAGGTGCTCCCTTCACCGAGGTGTTGGGGCCCAAGCATTCCAATACAACGGTGCATGCCTTGTCATGGGGAGAGTTCGCGATGGGGCACCATCGGTCCAGGATCTCCGGAACTATGGCAAGGGTTCAACATCACTGTCATTTGGTGCAAGGCTAAGCTTTAACTAGTTGAACGGCTTTGTCATGATCACTCTGCCGACACACCAAAGGAAGTGTGTTAATAGCTTGGCAAGAAGAGTAGATCATGTCTTGTGGGTAAAGTATACACTCTCTGCAGAGATTAAAATCTAATTAATTAGCCGTGCTCACGGTCATGAGCAACTTGGGAGAATAATGTCAAGTATAGTCTTTTGTTTTTTTGAAACTTTTGGAAATGGTGTTGGAATGAGTTGGTGGATTGGGAAGCCATTGGTGGCTGTTTTACTTGTCATTTGCAGCCATGGAGGGCTGTGAATTGCGGTATATGAACTCTACTTACTGTTATTTAGCTTCATACTAAATGCTCTTTACAAATTGCTATCGCTTTTATGAATCTTTTGCTTGCAAACAAAATCTGCCTTATGCTGAAATGAGACTAGTGTAGAAGCTTATTTCCTTGTTATAGCTTGCATTTACTGTATTTCCATACACTAAAGTCTTGCGAGTACATACGTGTACTCACGGTTGCTTAATCTAAACAATATAGACGAAGGTACGAAAGAGTGCCCCGACGACTCCTACTTTGCCCCGGGGTTCGACGATCATGTTGATGGATGAACTTGGGCTTTTCCAAGTCGGTTGCCTATGGGTTCATGGATGGGCATACCGCCGTTCTACTTTTGTTAAACATGTTATTTCCGCTGCACTCTACTTTTGGACTTGTGATATTTGGCCGGTCGGCCACTACTTGTAATATTAAGTAGTTGTAATAGTTGAAGTTTATGTTTATGCTATTCCAACTGCTTAGATTCATGTGTATGTGTTACGATACATCTCGAATGCGGGATATGTGGGTGCTAGGCGTTGATCTTGGGAACTAGCACTAGACACATATCCGGTACTGAATTGTCATCAACCATCAACGATACTCGCGTAACCTGCTGTTCTTTGGCTATTGCTCGTGCTTTCCTTGGAGAGTGCGGCGATACCAAGGTCCTGAGATGGATGGCGAATGCTATGCGTGGATGAGTTGGTCTCAATCCCGTATAGTTGTTCGGAATGGAATCGAAACTCTCATGGACGCGTAAGTGTGTACGGTGCGACTATATGGCTCATATTTGTTTGGGTGAGGGCCATTTAGTCAATACTCCGTGCACGGGACTTTTGGGTGGCAGTGAGCATACACTTAAGTGGAGTATGGGTGTCACCTCTAAGTCCAACGCACGTGTGAGGATCGATTCATATATTCCGGGTGCCCACAAGAGGTGGTATCAGAGCCCATACGACTGTAGGAAAAGCCTTAGTTAGCATGGTCGATAGTTAAGGACAAAGCTTTCTCCTAAAAAGAATATTTTCGGTATAAAAGCTTATTTGTGAAAATGTAGAATGCTACTCTCATCCCTCCTATAGATTTTCCTTCTTATCCTACTTTTCAAAAGGATTTTGAACTCATCTCAAACTTCAAAGATCGGTTTTCCGGAAAAGTGACACCGCAAGACCTTGTTCTATTTCGCATGGCATTCAACTGGATTGAAACCAAATTTTGAACTTATATAACCTGAAGTTTTGAACTCTAAAATTTGCTAGGACCAGCGTGAAGCTCTTAACCTCACCTTGTTCTGAACCATCTCCTTGGAGATGAAAATTTTCAAAAGACCTTACCTTGATTCAACAACTAGATAAGCCGCAAGTAAATGTAAGGTTAAGGAAATTTAGGCTCTTGTTTGTCCAACTTAGAGACATAGAAAATTTTCACTAAAATTCTGGAAAGGGTTACCTCTGGGTAGAGACTAAGCCCATAGGATTTCGTGAAATTCCGACTTAAGGAACGAGGGTTGCAACTCAAAAAGGGGGGTAGTATGCGCAGAACAGTTATTCTGGATAGAGCCCCATTTCTTCAATTTTGTAGGAAATTATGTCAATGCAAAAATTTCTAAAATTTTATCATGGGTGCATAGCTATTCCAGAAAGCTACCCAAAAATTTTCGCAATTTTATCAGCTATTTAACAGCACCTAAAAATTCCACAAACCAGCTGGACAGAACCTTTAGCATCACAGTTTTTCTGTTTTAAGCACCTCTCCCTAGCTATCTTTGATTATTTTGTTGCCAGGCCCAAGCTGTAACAAATGCTATCCCATTAAGATGGTGTGTGTGCAGCTTGTGTCCATCTATAAAAAAAAATACTCAAAGTTTCCTATAATATGATTAAAAAGAAAATGTATACTATGCATGTTAACTCTTCCCTACTTCTATTTCAAATCAAAAATTTCTTTTGTATTTTGATTCACTATCTCTATTATTCTTTTTACCTATGGTTCCAAATTCTGTAACTTTTTCAGAATTTGCTCATAACACGAATGACCAATTTGAATCAAACACCCTCATTCTCAATGTTGCGTTTGTAACATAACCATAACGTGATCTCATCAACGACCGTGTAACTGTCCAAATTTGTCATCATACTTATATACTCTCCCTGAGGTGAATTTTCTACCATTCTCTCGATCACTCTAGTTCTTATGCATCCTACCTAGCTTCCATCTCGTCGCTCCGACATATCACATACCTTTCCTTAAGTTAAATCATTATCATCGTAAATCATTACTTAATCGCTGATATCCTCCCACGCACATCTACTTCCATAAAGAATATGAATCTTTCTGGTGTACCATAATTATCAAGTGCATCTCATTGCATGGCAAATAACATCATCGTATCATGAATAATGCTCTTCATTCTGCTCATATCATTTAAACTATGATCCTTAATCTTGGTCTTCTTCTTTCGACCAATGCAAGTGTGACCTCCTATCTATCATTATATCATTGATCTACTAACAATCAGCAAATCGATCATTATGCCCATGAATCGCCGATGGAAAAGTATCGATCTATCAACCAAATTATCTGTGTGAGATCTAACTAACTCATGTTTCTATTAACTTTCTAAAATCAAGATCTCAATGGTTATTCCTTATCGCAAATCTATTTCAGATCGATCGAATCCGATCTTGAGAACTATCTATCTCCGAGTAACTCGTGTACTTACTAACAATGTTTATGAAATCAAGTGTTATCTCTCAAATCTCCTCCAAGCATGCTAACTTATCATTGATGCCATCATTATCTCGGGATAATCATGATCTATAATAGCTGTAACCAAGTCCTTACAAATCTCCTCAAAAATCCTTTTCGGATCTTCTCGATCTAACAAATCCTTGGAAGCATAATTGATTAGCCTGCTTGGTTCTTTTATCTTTTGGGTCATTCATAATCCTTGATGCTCTATGTACTCCTCATGATGTACCTATGCATTAAAACTAACCTTATCTATTTTCCAAATTCTTTTATTCGCTTCTTTCAAAAGAAAAAAATCACGCACATTAGTTGCGGGGAATAAGGGAGAAGAGAGCGACAATGACGGAAATAACTAGTGGTAGTTGCGTGTCAACGACAAAAGGATAGCTTGTTGTCTCGACTTCGCTCGAACTAGCTGCAAGTGACGCCTTAAGAACAAAGAGAGGGTCCTCATTTTGCGTCCGCATTAGAGGTAGCTTTGTTAGGCCAAATACGTTAGATACGTAGCTAAATAGTAATTATAGGCTCCCTATGTATTGGTTGAGAAGATGATCTTTTGTGTTTTGGAGTTCTATTGTAAGATCTTCAGAGTGCTCCTCGGGTTACTCTCAGAATACTAAACCCTTGGGTTGAAAATTTACGATGTGCCAACCCTACTTAATAAGAAACTTTAATTGATAAAATTTTAAGGAAACGAAACAATGCCTTATAAACTACCTGACAGTCACCTAATCCAAGTAGAGACCAATCTCAAATTAATGTCCTAATGAACGGAATGTTGCCTAGCTTGTAACCTGGATTAACCCCTTTCGACCATCCTTCCCGGATCTCAGCATTTCAACAAACATGATTATAGGATGCATGTGACCTAGTCCACCAATATATCCACTGGATGTAATAAATAAAAAGATTCTCGCCTCCTCAAATTGACCTACACAAATTAGCCGTGGTATTGAATACCCTCCTCGATGTCGACATTTGGTCCTTCCCAGAAAAACTATAGTTGCTATACATCCTTTCTTCGAACATATTCCATACCTCTCCTTGAACCAGCTTATCTATGTTAGCGGACCTTAACCAATAAAAAGAGATATGTAGAATGCGTTAATGTCCTCATTTGTTTACTTGAAACCTAAATGAATCTTCTCCATTCTAGGATATCAACTCAGAATCATAAGAAAAATGTTCAATGAAACAACTGCACTAAAGACAATGTGACAACGAAAAGATAAGATCATCACCAAGAAAACATTCCCTATACCCGTCTAGTCCCCGCAAATCTCGAGGACGAGATTTTTGCAAGGGGGGTAGGTTTGTAACATCCCAAAAATTTCAAAAATAGTAAAATTGAAAATTTAGAATTTTAAAAATGGAATTGAGTAAACAGTTGAACTAAAACCAAGTTTTTCATTTTAAATATTATCTTTTTCTTCATTTTCTAGTTTGTCAACCAAAAGAAAAGAACAAGTTGCTACATTAAAACTTTTGGGTCCAAAGTAAACAAACTTTGAAAATGAGTTGAGAAAGTAATCTTACAGTGAATACCCATCTTTTCTAAGACTTTTCAACCATAAAAATTATTCTTGAATTTTGGGTTTAAAAGAAAAGTCGATGAAGGAAATTAGTAAAAGAGTAAAAGTAAGATGGTAAAAGATAAAAGTAAAAAAAAAGCCAGAAAAAAAAATAATATTAATTCATTAAAAAGTTCCATCACATCTTTTCAGCTGTCCAAAAATTTTAAATGATTTAGGTAGAGAAGTAAATAATAAAGTGACATGTTTTAACTTTAAAATAGTGTCATGACAGAATTTTTCAAAATAATAAAAGATTATATCTCACTGAAAATTTTATCATGTCTTTCTCATAACATACTTAACCCCTGGTAAAAATATCAAAAATTAATAATAATATTATTGATGTTTAAAATTCAAAAACAGGTATCACTTAAATCCAAAATCTGTAATGTCAGAATTTTTATTAAATTTTGGAGTAAGGTTTTGATCTGAAATTTTACAGAAGCATTCTTAGCTCAAATCCATTTGAAAAACAATTTTTAGAAATAATAGACTTTATTTACTCTTGAAGAAAAATCTAAATCAGAAGCAATGATTTCATGCCTAATGAAAACTCAATTTGTCAAATCCAACACCTTAATGAAACTCAAAGAAAATTCAAACAACTTGCTATAGCAAATAATTTTGTAAAATAGTAGAGACCAAAATATGAATAAAAATCAATTTTTCAGAAGTTTGGCACACCATTCACAGATCTTAAAAATTCAAAAACTGATTGAAAATCAGCCAAGTTTGATGAATTACTGTTCTTAAATGACAATAGATAATGAGATGAAACCAAAGAAAATGGAAAGTAGGACTTCTGGACTACTTGCTCAAAAATTTGCAGAATTTTTCAACCATTCTAGCACCCCTCACCAAGCCTGCCCAACTGACTTGTCTTTTCTGCAATTGATTTCGCCCAGCAGCTGTTCATCGTCGTATCACTCTGTTGAAACCTTTGGCTAAATCACTGGCAGGAGGCCCCACGCACGCCAGGGCCCACTGGCCAGCCCTCCTCCTTTCTCTCCTTCCTCTCTCCTCTCCAGCCCCTGCCTGAAACGCTGCCTCGGTACTTCCTCCTAGCGCCAGCGTGCTGCCTCGGCAGAGAACTTCTTCCACGCGGACGCCTCCAGCCAGCATTGCTTCCTCCGTCTCCTGCCCATACCGTGCCTCACCTGCCTCCCTGCGCTGCCATAAAGTTGCCAAAGCCTTCCTCCTCACCTTGCTCTCGCCTGGTTACTCCTCTCTGCAGTGGGCTTGCTAAAGCCAGAGAAACCTGGCCGAGCCAAGGCTTGTTCAGGCGAGCACTCAGGTGAAGCATTGCTTGTCTCATTTCCTGCACAGCCTCTGCTCAAACTCTTGACCTTGCTTCTTCACCTTGCTTGCAGCCAAGCCAAAGCCAACTCTCTACCTCCTTGCGCCGGTGAGCCAGTCCCCAGCCGAGCCTGTTCAAGTGAAAAGCACTCAGGTGAGCACATCCATTGATTCCATTTCTTGCGCACAGAACAATCTCCTGAAGTTGCTTCCTCCCCTTGCATGCAGCCAAGACGACTCCCAGGAGACTCCCCAGCCGAGCCACACCTCTCCTGCAGCTCCCCTCTTCAGTTCTGCCAAGTTCCAGAGCCAGCGCCATTGTTGGTTTCTTGGAGCTCTAGGGTAAGAGAGAGTAAGCCTCAAGTATTTTTCCGCAATGCTTTGACTCAAGTAACACCTTGGCCTGATGGTAGTACCGCTCGTGAGCAATCAGTAGGTCTGGGGTTCGAACCCAGGTTTTGCAAATTAGTTTTTGTTTTTTTTGCCTTTTGTATTCAAACGCCCATATCTTTTGCTATGAACCTCCAAATGCAGAAAACTCAGTTTGTAAATTTGAGTTATTCAGTAAGGATTCAAAATCTGCAACAAAAAGTTATAGGTTACTTGCAGAAAGATAGTTCAATTTGAGTTTGAATGAAAGTCACTTTTTAGAAGATATGAAGTAATTATATGTTTCCTTGCTCCATAAATCATGAAATAAATAAGACATGTTCCTGCAACCTCAGATAACCCATTTCTATGAAAAGATTCAGATTTAAATGTATTTCGTATCAAGTATTGATTGTGCAAATACCTTAATAACATGCAAGACTCAAACGGTTAAAATATGTATCAAACGAGCTCAAAATTTAGTAAAACCAGTTTAGTTGCACTTCTGGGATTACAAAGATCAAAATTATATAAAAATATTTAGATTCTACCTTTGTTTGCATTAGTTACTTGATAATCAAACATTCAACGCAAGAAAACGCTCGCTTGGCCGTAACTTTAGCAAACGGACCTTAAATTCAACAAAACCAATTTCTATGACCTAGAAATGATATGCCTTAGCTTGCCATACAAAAATAACATCAGTTTGGTCAACTTCGAGTTTAGCTCATATAAGCCTAAATCACTATTCATTAGAAAACACCTTGAACGAATGAGAAACATCATGAATCAGCTTTAAAACACTCTTAGGATATTCCTAATAACCCCTGAAAAATGGTTAGATTATCCCTTTCGTGTAGTCGCAACTGAAGAAAGAAAACTGAACCGCAATAGCGCTAAAAATGTGGTCACTTAAGCCTTTTTGGCAGTCCGTAAAATATTACACATAAACATAAAGTTATGAGGAAATAGGCTAGAATCATTGTCTGATACATATTCTATCATAATATGGAAAAATATGTTAATTATAACTTCATTTGCATATTTATTCAATCACCGGAAAGACCCTAAATGAATAAAACTGCACAGAATCGTTATCACTTAAGCCTGTTCGCGGCTTATAAAATAGCTCGCCTAAACACAAACTTTAGGGAATTGGTCCAGAAACTTACTTCAATATATGGACAACCAAATTATGTAAAAATATTTCAATTATGACTTATTGATCAAATAAAATATGTTAACTCAAAACCCTAAATAACAATATCATCGAACAGACACGTGAACGGTAAGAGTAGAAATCTTCGTCCGATGTTGCCGCAATACAAGAAATCATCCTATGACTATATAATAACAGCGAATAACTCTAAATTTCAGATCTAACTTGTAGGAATTGCTCCCATGCATGAACACTTAAGGTTAAGCACTATTCAAGCAAACCTTTAGTCGTTAATCGTAAAACTCCACTCTACGAACTCGAATAATGCAAACTATATAAGATCACATTAGCCTTTTTAGCGATGAATACAATATCTTGTCCAAACCCTAAAAATTATGAAATTAGCTTAGTAGTGCTGTCCAATATATAGACTATCCAATTATGAAAAGATAATCTCAATTCGCCATAATCTGCATAGTAATCTTGTTAGCCTAACAACCCTAAGTATTCATATTCATGTAGCTCAGAATATAAACGAATGAACATTAGTTGCAAGTAAGGAAATCATTAATTGTAACATTTGTATCACCGTAACCTTATTAAGAAACACGAAAATGTAGTGGTAACCTATCATAATAGGTCTAGAATACTCACACTAACTCTTGTGCAATAATAACTCGTAAATAAATACTATTCACATATACAACATACAACAAATTGACTAATGAATAATTCTATTAATCCAAATGACCTTTGCATCTTGGATTTGATGCTATAAATAAATTAATGCATAATCTTAGCTTTTAGAATTGTGAAGATAAGAATAAATAGCCTATAAAAGAAACCATATAACAATCGACCTGGAAACAGATAACAATATGAACGAATATGCATAAACCTTAATTGTTTCTATGATTTATTTATATTTGGATTTCCATCTGATTTCTTTTTGTCCCATTTTGATTCGATGTTATTTGCTTTTGTCTCGGTTATTATTATTCGACGCCAGAGAAGACGATATTTCGGATCCGATTAATAACGACATCGACTACGATCCGGATTATATTCCCGACGAAGAGCAACCAGGCAAGCACCTCCTTTGACCATTTTGATCCCATATTTGCAAAGTTATGTTGTTTTATCAAACTATATGCATGCGTGTATGTTTTAAACTTGCTATATTGTGGGTGATGGTAGCTAAAACCAATTGTATGCATTTCCATTACCTTGTCATTTGATTTACTGCCATTGTAACCTAGTAATGGTGTAGACAATAATTATCACACCGGGTAAAACTTATGAGATTAACATATGTATATGCTTAGACTTGCTCATTAGATTGGTTTCAAAATGATGGGAGATGTTTCAACTACATTGAGCAAACTTGTTTAAATTGAACGGAACCGAGGTATGGTTTCCGTGTATCTTGGTAAAATCCAACTCAAAACTTATGATTTAGACGCAGGCGAAGTTATTACTTAACTTGAGGCGTGAAATGGACCTCACGCGTAGTTAGGGGAGATCCTCGCCCGGGTCGATTAAGGACCGAACTTGATGCTATCACTTAAGTGTTTCGGTGCAACCACATGTGCTAGTATGGGATAGCCTAAGCTCACTAGATTGGCTAAAGCCTAGCCTTGCATTTTGGTAGGCCGGAGTAGTATGGACGATCCGATGTACTGGAGTCGTTCTAGGTGCTCCCTTCACCGAGGTGTTGGGGCCCAAGCATTCCAATACAACGGTGCATGCCTTGTCATGGGGAGAGTTCGCGATGGGGCACCATCGGTCCAGGATCTCCGGAACTATGGCAAGGGTTCAACATCACTGTCGCTGGTGCAAGGCTAAGCTTTAACTAGTTGAACGGCTTTGTCATGATCACTCTGCCGACACACCAAAGGAAGTGTGTTAATAGCTTGGCAAGAAGAGTAGATCATGTCTTGTGGGTAAAGTATACACTCTCTGCAGAGATTAAAATCTAATTAATTAGCCGTGCTCACGGTCATGAGCAACTTGGGAGAATAATGTCAAGTATAGTCTTTTGTTTTTGCTGAAACTTTTGGAAATGGTGTTGGAATGAGTTGGTGGATTGGGAAGCCATTGGTGGCTGTTTTACTTGTCATTTGCAGCCATGGAGGGCTGTGAATTGCGGTATATGAACTCTACTTACTGTTATTTAGCTTCATACTAAATGCTCTTTACAAATTGTTATCGCTTTTATGAATCTTTTGCTTGCAAACAAAATCTGCCTTATGCTGAAATGAGACTAGTGTAGAAGCTTATTTCCTTGTTATAGCTTGCATTTACTGTATTTCCATACACTAAAGTCTTGCAGTACATACGTGTACTCACGGTTGCTTAATCTAAACAATATAGACGGTTGTACGAAAAGAGTGCCCCGACGACTCTACTTTGCCCCGGGTTCGACGATCATGTTGATGGATGAACTTGGGCTTTTCCAAGTCGGTTGCCTATGGGTTCATGGATGGGCATACCGCCGTTCTACTTTTGTTAAACATGTTATTTCCGCTGCACTCTACTTTTGGACTTGTGATATTTGGCGGCCGGCCACTACTTGTAATATTAAGTAGTTGTAATAGTTGAAGTTTATGTTTATGCTATTCCAACCGCTTAGATTCATGTGTATGTGTTACGATACATCTCAATGCGGATATGTGGGTGCTAGGCGTTGATCTTGGGAACTAGCACTAGACACATATCCGGCACCGGAATTGTCATCAACCATCAACGATACTCGCAACCTGCTGCTTCTTTGGCTATTGCTCGTGCTTTCCTTGGAGAGTGCGGGCGATACCAAGGTCCCGAGATGGATGGCGAATGCTATGCGTGGATGAGTTGGTCTCAATCCCAGATGGTTGTTCGGAATGGAATCGAAACTCTCATGGACGCAGCGTAAGTGTATGCGGTGCGACTATATGGCTCATATTTGTTTGGGTGAGGCCATTTAGTCAATACTCCGTGCACGGGACTTTTGGGTGGCAGTGAGCATACACTTAAGTGGAGTATGGGTGTCACCTCTAAGTCCAACGCACGTGTGAGGATCGATTCATATATTCCGGGTGCCCACAGCTATCTCGCGCAGAGACGGCGCGACCCTTCGGTTTTCACCTCCGAGACGGACTGGCCACACGGATAGACCGCCACGACTTCGAGATTCGCGCCCACTCGTGCGGCTTGGAAACCCGGCTGGCCTTGGGTCCCTCCCCAAGCGGCAATTCTCCCGACTCAAGCACTACAGCCTACGCCCGATGGCTACGGTTGCTAAGTGGTGCTTTGTGGAAGAGGTCAATACCTGCGTGGTACGGTAACGGCATTCACGCGGGTCGGTGACCCGACCAACCGTTAGTTTTCCCCTAGCGGTAACCCTCTCGGGCGCTACGGCCAACGCACCAGCGGCTACGGTCGCTAAATGGTGCCTTGCGGAGGAAGTGCCCACGCGGGACGACCCATAGTTGGTCGGACGAGGGCGCTCGATCATGCGTCCTTTGGTTGCCTCGTATTTTCATCTACACGCCAACACTCCGATCTACGCACGAAAGGCCCTTGCGGTTCCTAAGTGCTACGATCGCTCGAGTCGACGCGCGCCGCGAAGAGGAGAATGCAAGCAATGAGATTGCAAAAACCAACCAACATACCAAATCCAAGATGTCCAGAATATATACAAAAATTACATCACAAAATGAACATCAAGTGCCGGCTGCTGGAAGGTCCCCAAACTAGACGACGTCATCGCTGCCGAGTCGTCCGCCGCTCTCGGCGCTTTCGCTTCCGGCGCCCCACGCACATTGCTCGCCACCGCCCGCCGCCGCATCGCCCGCGCTGCCGCAACACCTTCGATCCTGACAACGGTCGCCATCGAATCAAAGCAGACACCACGGCTGGCAAAGCAAGCCAGTACGTATTTCGCCACCAAGGCGGCGATTTTCGCCTCTTCAGCGAGCGGAGCACCTGCTCAAGGCACGAGGCAGTCGGACAGGCGCTTCGCGCCACGTGAGGCCAAACGCAGATCGCAAAGGGCGCGTCTCGCGCCCTTCAGCTTCATTCCCAGCAGCTCCAAGCTCCGGGCGATGCTGTCATAGGCAGGAACAAGCATGGACGAGATTGTCGACAGGCCCAAGTGGTCTCGTGGCATCCCATCGACTCGCCCTCCGCCCTCGACGCAGGCTCGCAGCGACGAGACCACCTCGCGATCCGGCAAGCTTTACTCATGGATCGGGCCGGCCCGTTGTACGCCGCCTCCGCCGCTGAGCAGCGGACGACACAACGAATCGCCGGGGAGGCTCGCAGCTCGAGAAGCATGGGATGCAGCTCCGAGAACGTCCGCTCTCGCGGCCGACGACGCATACAATGGGCGTCCGCAAGAACCCGAGCCAGAGACGCTGAAGAAGGAGTCGAACAGAAACCAGCGTCAACGAAAGAAAATACCGCTCACTCCAAGATACAAAGAAAGCTTACTTCGGGAGACGATCCCGGATGCGAAAAACCAGCGAGGGAAGGACGATCTCGCCACCCGCCGTGGCCCTCGACGAGCCAGCTTCAGCACGCGCCCTTTTGCCGGCCCTCCGATCCTCGCTGCCATCTCGCCCTTCGCCCGACATCTCCACTTCAAGAAAGGAACTTCGCGACAACCGCCGGGAAGATGAGGAGACAACGAAGAAATGGCAAAAACAAACCACCCTCATCACCCCTAACGCCCTATTTTTTATAGGCGAGGCAATGCGGTCCGGACGAGCGTCTCTTTCGGGTGAAGCACCGCACGTCTCATCATTCCCTCTGCTCCAAGCCAGACGTGACGCCTATTAATTCTCCACTACGCATTTAATACCGATGGGACGCCAGCGGGCAGGAGGGCAGCATTCCGGGACAGGAGTCTAGAAAAGATAAGGCACTCAACCCTCGATCTCCCTTACGCTTAATTTGAAATCCAGCGCTGCGTGCCGACCACAACTTGGTCCCCACACACCGCTCGGGGGCTCGGAGGTAACGGCATTCGCACGGGTCGGTGACTCGACCAACCGTTGGTTTTCCCCTAGCGGTAACCCTCTCGGGCGCTACGGCCTATGCCCCAGCAGCTACGGTCGCTAAATGGTGCCTTGCGGAGGAAGTGCCCACGCGGGACGACCCATAGTTGGTCGGGAACATTCCCAGAGTGCGAACAAGTGTTTCTTCCCAAGTTTCGTTCCTGCCCCCGCGGTTTCTAGCACTGTGGCCGGCCTCGGAGGTAACGGCATTCGCGCGAGTCGGTGACCCGACCAACCGTTGGTTTTCCCCTAGCGGTAACCCTCTCGGGCACTACGGCCTACGCTGTCGGGACCCGGATATGCAAATCCGAAACCCTCTGTGTATACTACACTAGTCCAGGATCACGCTAGTGCACACAGTGGAAACATAGATGACATATCATTCCATACATCGAAATAGCTAAGAAGAACAAATTATTATTGAATCAAGCAAACGACCTTACGGTCAAGGTTCATACACCAATGCCTCTTGGCTAAAGAAACAAATAAACTATTGTAGCGGAAATAAAATAACTTGGGCCATTCGACATGCCACAGGCAATCGTCTAGGGAAACGCCTTCCTAGTCGACGTAGTCTTCATAGTACTCCTCCTCTTGATACTCATTACCGGTCCTTCCTCAAAGAATCGAACAACAAGGGGCATAAAGTCGTGAGTACAAAACGTACTCAACAAGCCGAGGGAAATGATGCAATATATTCATGCACGGCTTGACAAAGGATAGTTATATGGTTCATTTGCGTAAAGCAATGACTTGAATTTAGATACAATAAATAGATTGAAGGCGGTTTGAATAAAACAATAATAAATAATCGTAAATCAATGGTAGACACAGAATGTAATGACGAGGCATCACCCTACATCATTCGGAACAAGTATCAACCACACAATTAAACAGCATAGATTGAGACAATAAAACAACAGTGAACTCCCCGTTCACATCCCAACCATTCCACATTTCAAGAAAATACTCTATACCCCGTGTGAAATCTCCAGGCTTGTCCATGACCATGAACACGGCTATTCGAATAGTTTACACTCTGCAGAGGTTGTACAGCTTTACCCCAAGACATGATCATCCCTTAATGCCAAGCGCTAAGAACACACTTCCTTTGGTGTGTCGGCAGAGAGATCACTACAAAGCCTTTACAATGCCTGCCCAAACCCAAGATCGCCTTCTAAGGTTTTCGCTCGGGGCCCCTCTTGAGCCATGTGAGTCTACCCGTCCATCTTGGACCCCACACCAACAATCGGCAATACTCAAGTCTCGACATTGCAAATTAATCAGCTAGGTCCGTCCCATACCGGACTTGTGGTTGCAGTTAGTTAGCCCAGTTCAATGGCACACAAGATTAAGTCCTTAAATTGTCTCAGTAAGACAACCACATCCCAATGTGCTAAACAACACCCCTTTATCGCACGATCAATTGCCCGAGGGAAACATTTTGTTTAACCTAAAACCAATGGCGCCCCCGCCATGGTACAACAAGTTTTACAACAATGGTCAACACCACAATTCAAGATCTCATTAAGTCAAGATTAGCATTAGCTCACAGTGATATGAATCCCATCTGACAACTAAGCATGGCTAAGCATAGCTACGATAACCCATTGTCGGGTACTATGATTATGTCCAACTAATAATGTCCCAACCTATGGTTAACAATGGATACATGGCATTCCAATAATCAAAGGGCATACTCAAACAGTAAATAGCTACTCCCATAAACTAGCATTGTTACACAAATAGCATGCAATTGTATAAAATAAAGTACTTTTGCAAACATGGGTTCAATATGATCAAAGGTCTACGACTTGCCTTGCTGTTCGAATGCTGAGTCTTGGTCTTCGAAGCCTCGCTCGCTCCTTCGAATTCGCTCTACCGGAAAATAAAGCAATGAAACCAAATAAATACAAAACAGAGAGGAAAACAACCTCAAAATTGAAAATAAATAGCTCTGGAATGTAGAACTCAATTTTACAAAAATTTAGAAATTTTAATCGGCTCAATCGGAGTTCGCATTTAAGGAGAACGGGCCTCCTGAAGATTTAATTCAGAGAAAATCAAAGAAATTCACAAGGTGACACGTGGCAGCTTGTGATTGGCTGATTTTCGGTTTTCGAAAGTCATAAAAGAAAATAAAATTTTGGCTGACATGTGGGACCCACATGTCGGCTTGGTCCACTGATAGACCGAGAGCACCGAGGCGACATTTATCGACGTGGCGCTAACGCAATATTAGGGTCGACGGCGCGCCGATGTGGTACCGACGCAAGACGGCGACGGCGGGCATGGCACGAAGTTGACCACGCAAGACGATCTGGATCGCGGCGGACGACGATCAACGGCCGCCGTTGATGCTCACGGCCTGGAAGAACGCGCGCGATCTCGAGCGCCCACCGCAGACGGACTACCGAGGTTTGTGGAGGCGCGACGGCGAGGGAATCCACGCGGCAGCTACTCACCGACCATGAGGAAGACGACGAGAATATGGCGAACAGGCGGTAGATCTACGAAGACAAAATGGTCCTAAGAGCTTGACGCGACGAAGTTCAATGGTGCAACCGATCACGGCGGAGGACGCACCGAGGTGAAGAAAACGGCAAAAGTCTTTAGGACTCGGTGGATGAACTTCGGCGAGGGCGCTCCATGATGGCAGCGTCTCTCTACGACGAGGAAGGAGGCGGCGTGTCGGCGTGGAACGAGAAACCTCTGACCGGGTCTCGGGACTTAAATAGCCACGGAGGCGTGCAAGCGCCAAGACCAAGATCGCGCTGGCTAGGGTTAGGTTTCCGGCCATGTGGGGCGGCGTGGGCGCGATCTGGCCGAACACGTGGCGAGGATCCACCATGAAGCGAGGTGGCCGATGGCTTCGGCATCTTGAAAACAGCCTGAATAGGAGCAGTAGGAGAAGAATAGGAATGGGCCGGAGCACTGCCCGAGAGGGTTTTGAAAAATTAAAACCTTTTCCGAGTTAGTTTAAATTCCAAAAATTCAAGTAAATGCAAATAAATTCAAATAAATAGCAAATAAATTCAGAAAAATCTCCAAAATACGAAAAATTCCTTGAAGCACAAGGAACCCAATAAAACTGAAACCTTTAATTTGCTGCATAGATTAATCAAATTAAATCTTCTAATTATTAGGAAATTCAATTTAAGCTTTGATTAATTCGAGAAAAATACTTAATGGTTCATTTTTAATTTAAAACATACCAAAACTCAAATTTTGGGATGTTACAAACCTCCCTTAAATGGAATCTCAATTCCGAGATTCGGATCGCTAGAGAATAGGTGGGAAACTCTGACTTCAGATCATCTTCTCGCTCCCAAGTGGCTTCCTCTTCAATGATTGCTCCAATCGACTTTGCAAAACGGATGATCTTGCTTTCGTGATGCGCTCTGCAACATCCAATATCTTCACCGTCTGCTCCTTGTAAGTGAGATCCTCTTGCAATTCGATAGCTTCCAACGGCATCTGTTCGTCTGGTACTCGCAGGCACTTCTTCAACTGAGACACGTGGAACACATCATGGATTCCAGCAAAAGACTGAGGCAACTCAAGCTTGTAAGCAACTTCTCCTCTTCGTTCCAAGACTTTGAACGGTCCAACATATCTAGGGGCAAGCTTTCCTTTTACTTGAAATCGCTTAACTCCTTTTAGAGGTGTAACTCTAAGATACACATAATCATTGGGCACGAAACTCAAATCTCGGCGACGATTATCTGCATAACTCTTTTGTCGGCTTTGAGCTATCTTCAACTTGTCTCGAATTAATTGTACTTGTTCTTCGCTTCTTGCAGATGGCAGACCAAATAACCTGCTCTCTCCGCCTCCTTCCGCTTGAGAGGGTTCTGACTTTCTTCCATATAAGGCTTCAAAGGAGACATTTGCAGTCGGCTCGATAACTATTATTGTAAGAAAACTCAGATAGGGCAAACACTTGTCCCATTTTGCACCATAGGTCAAAGCACAAGCTCTTAGCATATCTTCAAGAATCGGTTCACGCTCGGCTTTGTCCATCACCGAGGGTGATAGGCAATACTAAACCCGAGATGAGTTCCCATAGCTTCATGCAAACTTTGCCAAAAACGAGAGGTAAATTGAGTTCTCTATCGGAGACAATCTTCTTAGGCACTCCATGAAGGCCGACAATCCTTGACATATATAGTTCTCGCTAATTTATCTCCTGTAGGTAGTCTTGATCGATGAAATGAACTACCTTAGTCAATCGATCCACTATTACCCGGATCGAATCATAACTCGCTTGGGTCTTAGGAAGTCCAAAGAATAAAATCCATACCAATTTCTTCCCACTTCCACTCGAATCTTTAATGGTCAAGCAATCCTGCTGGTCTCGATGCTCGCTTAACCTTCGGCAGATATCACACAGAGCAACATACTCTGCAATCTCACGCTTCATGCTTGGCCACCAATACCTTTCCTTAAGATCTTGATACATCTTGGTACTTCCTGGGTGAATGGAGTACAAAGTCTCATGTGCTTCTTTGAGTAACAGCTCCTTGAGCTCTTTCTGATCAGGTACACAAATGCGTCTTTCATACCAAACAGTACCTTTTTCATCCTCAGTGAAACCGGGGGCTTTTCCTTTCTTCATATTACTCTTGATCTCCTTGATATCAGCATCATCAACTTGTGCTTCTCGAATTTGATCTTCCAACGTTGGACGCACTTCCAAAGTTGCTAAGTAACCTTCTTGCACCACTTCTAGACTGAGCTTCTGAAATTCCTCATAGAGTGCTGGCTGACTTTCCTTAATCATCAAGGTATTGCAGTAACTCTTTCTACTTAAAGCATCAGCTACGACATTGGCTTTGCCTGGATGATAATGAATACCAATGTCATAGTCCTTGATTAACTCTAACCACCTTCTTTGCCTCATATTGAGTTCGGCTTGGGTAAAAATGTACTTTAGGCTCTTATGATCAGTGTACACCTCACAACGATTACCAATGAGATAATGGCGCCAAATCTTCAAGGCATGCACTACGGCGGCCAATTCCAAATCATGAGTTGGATAGTTAACTTCATGTGGCCTCAGCTGACGCGAAGCATATGCCACAACCTTTTTATCTTGCATTAGCACACAACCGAGTCCTTGACGGGATGCATCACAAAATATCTCAAAATCTTTCCCGATATCTGGCAAAATAAGTACTGGGGCAGTTGTCAAACATTTCTTTAGCTCTTGAAAACTTTGCTCACACTCTACTGTCCAAGCAAATTTCTTCTCCTTTTTCAAAAGTTGGGTGAGCGGTCTAGCTTTTCTGGAAAAACCTTCTATGAAACGGCGATAATATCCCGCCATTCCAAGGAAACTTCTAACTTGGGTTACCGCCTTGGCGGCTCCCAATTGAGCACATCTCGTGACTTTACCCGGTCAATCTGCGACACCTTCTACCGATATAACATGACCTAGGAATGCAACTTCCTTCATCCAAAACTCACATTTACTAAACTTAGCATAGAGTTGATGTTCTCTTAGCTTTGTCAATACTTTTCGCAAGTGATCCTCATGTTCGCCTCACTCTTGAATAGACCGAATGTCATCGATAAAGACAATGACAAACTTGTCTAGATACTCCAAGAATACTTTATTCATCGTGGTCATGAAATAGGCAGGGTATTGGTCAAACCAAAAGACATCACTAAGATACTCATACCGTCCATACCGGTCACAAAAGCTGTTTTGGGTATATCCTCTTCTTAATCTTCAATCGATGGTAACCTCGACCTCAAGTCAATCTTCGAGAATACTCTCGCTCCTTGAAGCTAGTCAAACAAATCATCAATCCTTGGCGAGGGTACTTATTCTTAATGGTGACCTCATTTAGAGCACGATAGTCTACACACATCCTCCGAGTTCCATCCTTCTTTTCAACTAGAAGAACTGGGGCTCCCCATGGCTAAGAACTTGGTCTAACAAAACCTTGATCTTGCAATTCTTTGATCTGCTTTTACTTCAGCTAACTCATTAGCGTGCATCCTATACGGTCTCTTGAAATGGGTATGCCTCAGAACTAACTCAATCAAGAACTCTATATCTCTATTCGTGGCATTCCGCAACTCATCCGAAACACATCGAAAAATCTCTAGCGATTGGCACATCTTCTAAACTTATTCCTTTGGCACTACAAACTTTAATTCCTTCTTGACCGATCTACTGCCTTGAAACTTTAGCTTTGTTCCATTTGGACCGTTAATGTGATCTCTATTTCCACAATCCAAAACGCTTGGTTCTTGGAGAGCCAATCCATTCCTAGGATTACATCTAGGATTTAGTGTCTAGGACAATGAGGTTGGCTAGAATTCTACCCTCCGATTAATATCTTAACCGAGGCAGCCTTGGTTCAGACTCAAACCGAACTGTGATTGCACCAATAAAACAGCTTTTCAAAGGCCTTGTCTTTAAGTGATGGTTTATAGCAAAATTCGAGAAACAAACGAATGCGTAGCTCCGTAATCAAACAAAACCATGGCAGATGCTGAGTTGACTAGGAGCTTACCTAGTATGACGTCTGGGACCCACATGTCAGCGGCTTGGTCCACGGTAGACCGAGAGCACCGAGGCGACATTTGGCTGACGTGGCGGCCAACGCAACGCTAGGGCTAACGTGGCGTGGCGGTGGCACCGACGCGCACTACCGACGGGCATGGCACAAGTTGACCACGCTAAGACGATCTGGATCGCTTACGGACGATCGAATCGGTGCCGTTGATGCTCACGGCCGAAGAACGCGCGCGATCTCGAGCGCCCACCGCAGACGGACGGCCGAGGTTTATGAGGGCGCGACGGCGAGGGAACGGCGCTACTCACCTACCGTGAGGAAGACGACGAGGAATATGGCGAACGGCGGCAGATCGGTCGGAAGACAAAGCGGGTCCGGAAGAGCTCGACGCGACGAGTTCAATGGTGCAACCGATCACGGCGGAGGATGACCGGAGGTGAAGAAAACAGCGGCAAAAGACTTCGGGACGGTGGATGAACTTCGGCGAGGGCGTTCTCCGCGGTGGCAGTGTCTCGGCCGACGAGGAAGGAGGCGGCATGTGCGGCGTGGAACGGGAAACCTCGGACTGGGGTCCTCGGGGACTTAAATAGCCCCGGGAGGCGTGCCAAGCGCGAAGACTGAAGGCTGCGCGGCTAGGGTTAGGTTTCGCCAAGGCGCAAGGGGCGGCGTGGTCGCGATCCGCCGAACACGTGGCGAGGATCCACGGCGAAGCGAGGCTGGGCCGATGGGCCGGGCGATGCGGAAAAACAGGCCGGAATAGGAGCGGGCCGGAGAAGAATAGGAATGGGCCGGGAGCAATTCGGCCCGAGAGGGTTTTGAAAAATTAAAACCTTTTCCGAGTTAGTTTAAATTCCAAAAATTCAAGTAAATGCAAATAAATTCAAATAAATAGCAAATAAATTCAGAAAAATCTCCAAAAATACAGAAAAATTCCTTGAAGCACAAGGAACCCAATTATTAGGAAATTCAATTTAAGCTTTGATTAATTAGAGAAAAATACGAATGGTTCATTTTTAATTTAAAACATACCAAAACTGAAATTTTTGGGATGTTACATACGCCCCGGCGGCTACGGTCGCTAAATGGTGCCTTGCGGAGGAAGTGCCCACGCGGGACGACCCATAGTTGGTCGGGAACATTCCCAGAGTGCGAACAAGCGTTTCTTCCCAAGTTTCGTTCCTATGCCCGCGATTTCTAGCGCTATGATCGCCAAGTATCCATCAGCACAAGGAAGCGCGAGGGGCCAGGTCAAACTTACAAATGACATAGAAACAAGCCCCTGTGCATTACATGTCAAAGTTTTTTACGCCTTTAAAAAGTGTTTAAACTCATTCATATTCTCCATGGAGGACGCTCTGCGGCGATAATCGGTCGGCGATCCTCCGGGCATGTGGTTCAACCTGGAGCACGAAACGGTCGACCTCCTCATCGGTTCGATTCCCAGCGATCCCACTACTGATGTTGTCCAGGTCAAGACCATTGTAGAATGACATGGTGCAGACGAGCGCGGAGGAGGCCCCGAGGGCGGCACTTTTGCTCACCGAGCTCTCGACATGCTCTGGCACTCGAGCTACTTTGTCATGAGCGAACTTAGGGCTACTGCGTGGCTCCCGAGCACTCTGGTCAGCAGACAAACTGCCGGCCTTTTCCTGGGCCGCTTAACTCACGCCGCCTCGGATCGGTTGTCCTCGCCACACTGTCAGGCCGCCTGGCCGCCTTTGCCGCGATCGCCTGCCACGCCTCCACCGCCAACCTCCGCGCCTTTGCAACCTCGCTGAGATTCGTCTGCAACTCTGAAGATCGAAGCAGAGTCAAAAGTGTGCCCGACGGACGGAGCTTTCAAAATTAACCAAGATACCGATCCCTCACCAGCCAAGGAGCCTGTCATGGCGCGAAGCTTGGCCCGGGTCTCCTCATCAAGCTTTTTCGCCACAGCCACTTCTTCCTGAGCGCCATCCCTGGCATTGCCGACCTCCGCCAGGGAGGAGTCTAGCTCGGATACCCTCACCCTCAAGGACTGGTTCGTCTGGTGCTCCTCGTGCAAAGCGGCGGAGACCCACTCCAGCGACTGGCGGGCCTCCTTCGCCTCCGACCGCTCAAGGCCACGATTCTCCCGAGCTCGCAGAGTTCGGAGCCCAACCTGTCACGATCCTTTTCGCACCGCCCTTCTAGCCGACAGCGCCGGAGGAGCTCGATTTATTATCCGATCGCTGCAGACGCCGAAAACGCCAACGCTTCGCCACCACTGCGAAATTCGCTTAAAATTGGGATGAAGGGTCCTAAGTTCGCCATCACACCGCCGATCGATCCCCCGGCGACGGCGTCCAACGCCCTACTAGAGGACTCGAGAAGATGGCTCAGACCCGCCCGGATCTGGTCCATTTCAGCCCTGGCTCGCCGAGAGTCCTCCCGCAGGGACTCCCATTCCCCGATCTCTGCCTCATCATCCAGAACATACAACGGCCATCGACGGTCATCACCCACCGCATCAGGGGCAGGATCGACGGAGGATTCCGTAGCCGCCTCGACAACTTGCATCGACGGAGGGTTGCCTACCGCCGCCGTCGGCGGGTCGACGGCAACCATCGCCAACTCCTGGGCCGACCCGTCCGGTGAACCCCCGAGCGGCGATGGAAAAACGTTGCCGCCCAGCCAAAGCGCCCAGACGGTGACCTCCCATACCGCAAACGGAAGGTCTTCTCACCATCGCGCCTACCGATCATGACGCCGGATCGCTGATAACCTCGGCTTGGTCTCTGGGTACGGCTCGCTGACGGCTTCGTTCAGCCTCAGCACAACGCCTGGCGGCACAACGGCCAAGCGCGACCGGGCGACACTGCTTCACGGTCGCCTAAGTCGACGGCTTCGACTCCCACCGACGGCAGGAACGGCGCTGGCGACGGGTCACGCCAGTTCCGCCACCACAAGCTTTCCTCAAAAGTCCTGAGCACAATAACCAGTTAAAAATAGCTCGGGCCCAAACCGACGCAACGCGACCTGAAGCGTAAAGCACAGATCGCGCTGAACGGTGCCGCATACCGTGCTTTCTTCGGTCTTTCCGGCGAAGTTAATCATCCTCGCCTTCCAAGGGTCCTCACCGGTGTTCCAGTTCGGGGCCCCGCGACGACGCGCCAGATCAAGACCTCGTCTGGCTGCCACCGTCGGAAACCCGAGATCAAACACGCCGTACGGGTCATCGGGGACGCTGCCATCACTGGAGGATGATTCCGCACCGGCCACAGAGAGGATGGTCGATTCGGAAACTTCCTCGCTGCACGCTCCTTCCTCTTCTCCCTCCTCTTCCTTCTTCTCGCTCCTTGCATAAGCGGATTCTCGCCAAGGCAGCCACACGGCCGAGCCTCATCGCTTTTTCCCTAACAACAACACCCGGGAAGATGCCCCGGCTAGGCCCTGGAAAGTACAAAGGCACCACTCATACCAAGGTACGAGGAGTTAAGGCAAAGGAAGAAGGGAAGGATAAAGAGGGGGGGAACTGCCCAAATTACCAGGTCTGGGGGATTTCCCGCCGAGAAGGGCTCGGAAGCACCACCTGCTGCCACGGTGGCTCTCCCGATCAAAACGGCAGTCACCCGAGTCGTGACCTCCAAGGCAGGGAGGTCCGAGCGATCCATCCTCATGGGATCGGACGCCCCTTCATACTCGAACATGGGGTGCGGCCTATCCATGAGGGGCTGCACGCGCCTCGCCATGAACGCACGAACGACGATATCTCCGGTTAGGCCTCGCCTCTTCTGAGCCTTGATCCGCTCAAGAATCACTTCCAACTTCCTCTTCTCCCTCTCGTCAGGCCCCGGCCCATTCCGCACCGCCGATGCCGACGGTGAACACCAGTATGCTTATTCCCAGTTCCGACATAAACCACTCTAAGTGCCACCCACGATTCGACGTGGGCAACTTCACCTCAATGTACTCCGACGAGCGATGGGAGCGCAGTTGGAGGGCGGCGCCGCCGACCGGTGCCAGCAATGCGCCATCCGACTGCTTGCTCTTCCACGACCGCATCTGGAAGAAATACCTCCAGAGGGCCCAGTGAGGCTCGATCCCCAAAAATGCTTTGTACAGCGTGATGAAGACCGCTATATGAACACGCCGTTAGGATTCAGGCGATGCACCTCCACCTTGTAGTAGTGGAGAAGCCCACGAACGAATGAATGAAGAGGAAGCCCAAGCCCGCGCTCGAAGAAGGACGCGAGCACGACTGCTTCATCACCACCTGGTTCTGGAACCGCGGCCCCCGTCGACACCCTCCACCGCGAAACATCCTGCGGGGGGAGGAACCGCTTCTTCTCCAGGCCAAGGACGCGGGCAGGGAGAGTAGAGCATTCCGGCCACGACATCTCCGACGGAGAAATCGGCAAGCGGGAGGGAAACGGAAGTGAAGAACTCCTTTCCTGAATCTTTTCTTCTTTCTCTTTGTCTTGTTTTCTCGCAGGCGAAGCAAGGGAAACAGGGGCGGACTCCTCCGCCGAACCTATAAAGGCCCAAGCAGACGTTGGTCGGACAAGCGTCGGCCAGACAGACGACACCTCAAACGAAACGGCATGCGCTTCACTCCCCCGACCACCACGCCGGTCCAACGGTACGCCGCATCGGTTTCCGACTCCCTTTGCATTCAATCTCGACGGACAAAGAGCCAGCGAAGGACCTTGCATCGGCAAAGACATCGCGACCCCTGCCCGCTTCCGGATCGGGCGAACGCCTGCAACAAGTGAAGGGCCCACTAGACCGCCGCGGTCTCAAGGGCTATAAAAAGGGCTTGACGACTCACGGCCAGGGCCCAGTCAGACGTTGTGGGTTCCGAAGGCCTGATCCACCAAGTGGATTCAATGCCGCCCCAGCGGAAAATCGAGCAAGGGATGAGAATAGGGTGAGCCCCCAGCGGGCCTCTAGTTGGGACGGCAACCGACCCAATCACCCTGAATCGTGTCCGAGGCCATACTTCACACTCTCCCGCGGTACCCATCGATGGGAGGTAGCCCCCCTGCGCCCTAGGTTGACGGACGACGTAGGGTCCGGTACGGGATCGAGTAAAGAAAGGTTCTCATGGGTCGCCTCATGGGCGGGCGCGCCACGATAACGCCGCCGGAATGATCTCCCTATGGGAGACCACCAGGGCCCACTCGGATAACCCGATATTAGCTCGCACGAGCACGGTGTTCAAACCAACGTATGGTAAACGCGCGTTAGCTCACCCCCTCTAGGTCCCACACCGCGACGAGCGCATATCGCGGGATGCAGTAACCGCCGCCTTCCTGTGGCTTCGCTTAGCGAAGGCACGGACGGACGCCCGCCGGCCAATCAGAAGAGCCACTTTGCAAAGAAGTCGGTTACGACGAAGCGCCGGACGCCGCAGTTTTATGTAGAAGCGCCCACCGCATTGCATTCAAGCTAAGGCGGCGCTAAGGCTATCTCCGACCCGCCGGGGCTCGGGTTCCATCTGACCGGAAGGCCATACAAGACCTTGCCGAGAACGACAAACCGAGCCTCAAGGCCGCTCAGACGTAGGATAACCCCCAACCGGTCTCCGACCCGCCGGGGCTTGGGGTTTATCCACCGGATGAGCCAAGATCGGTTAAAGCCGATCGACCGAGCCTGGCCAGCACCGATAGCCGTGACAAATGCACGACCTATGCGAATGTAGTCCGATCAGGCACAAGACGATGCGTTGGTCGAATTCACGACAGGTGAACCCCGACCGGTTCTCCGACCCGCCCGGGGGCTCGGGGGCTATTGACGAATACCCGGGACATGGGTATCCCCAGCGGCTCAGGAATAACGAATGGGCTGCCTCGAGGCCCAAAATTCAGCTAGAAGGCTCGCTCGATGTAACATCCCAAAATTTCATTTCAAAAATAGGATAAAGAAATATATTTTAAATTATTATTTTTATCGGTTGTCTCAAGTTTATTTGTCTCCTCTTTATTTTCTGGATTTCTCTAGATTTCAAAAGAAAAAGACTTTTCCCTATTTTTAGAAAAACTTAAAAACTATTTCATTAAAAAAAATAAAAACCCTATTTAAGTTGGGATTAATTTAAAAATATATATCACAAGGAACTTCGGATAATTTTTCCATTATTTGTTAAAACTCGATTTCAAAACCTTTCCAAAGTTTTATTAATTAAAAATATAGTTTGGAGACAAAATAAAAGATTTGGTTTTGCTAAAACTATATTATTTAATATAATAAACCTAACGGAATTTCTGCGAAATTTCCTACATTTGTCAAATTATATATTTTCTAAAGCCTTCCTAAAGCTTTAACAAAATAAAATATATATTGATATAAAATAAAATATTTGGTGGTACCAAAATATTTTAGTTGATCTTAAAATGTCCTAATTAAACTCCCTGAATTTTCTTAGAATTTTTGGGGTTGTTTTAGTATTTTCCAAATTAAAAAGATATTAAAAACAATATAAAAGTATTAACTGTACACGAATAAGATTATTATTTTATGTAATAATATTTTATTTGTGTTACTAAGGCTGTGGCTCATGTTCCAGATTTTTCCCAGAATTTTTAACGGTTGTTTGACATTTATTTCGATTTTTCTTGAAGGGTTGTTTGATTTTCGGATTAAATAAACAGTAACACTACAGTAACTCCGGCTGTTTCCGGTCAGTTTCCAGTCATAACTCCGGTGAGCGTTTTCTGACGATCCACTGGTCCGATCGCCCTATAAATTGAACCACATATTCTTACATGCGTTCTCTTTACAACCCAATTGGTATTTTTTCCATCCAAGTTCTGGATCTCCCTGTGTGAGCCATTATTTTCAACTCCGGCGAAAACTTCGACGAGCTTTCCTGGTCAGTCCTTATCTTATTTCGAACTGAAAGTTTTACCAAAGCTTCCTATTGCTGTCCTCTACCTCCACTAAAATCAGATTTTGAAAATACCTAACAAAGCATCTCCGGCCACCGATTTCTTTCCCAACTCCGGCGAGCTTTTCCCGTTGATCCACCGCTGATTTGTAGCTCAAAATTGAACCCTAGACGCCTCTCCTCACTCCCCACATCATACTCAAAGATCAGCATCCTAATCGCAACGGATCTTCCTCGGTAAGCCTTCTTCTCCAACTCTGGTGAGAACTTCGGCGAGCTCTACCGGGCGCTCCCGAACTCCGTTCATCCTCAATTTTTTTGTGGAGCATCCCCATGATGTTTGCAACAACCCTGAGAAATAGTTTTGGAAGATTCCAAACAGAGCAGCCGCGCCGCAGCATCGCCCCGAGCGCCACCCCCACATCGGCATGTTTTGGCGTCGCATTCCCTGTCAACTCGTCGACTCTTTTCAAGATCCGTTTGCTTCACGTCGTGCCTCAAGATACCCTCTCTCTTCCATCCAAATTTGGTGTAATTTCATCCACTGGATCAAAAGTTATGGCCGCCCAAAGATCAAATCTTGCCGGAGCCCGCTTCTCCTCGCTTTCATGAAGTTTGGCTATGAAATTTTTATGGTAGACTCCTCTTCATGTCCTCTACATGATTCTCACCCTAACCCATGGTTTTGACCTCGTAAGTTTGCGCAGAAAATTCTTTTCTCCGATCGATCGCTGTTGCATACAGAAATCTTCATCGCTGCCCGCTGATCCGTAGGTAAAACTCATATCCGTTCGCGTCACTTTGTGCCAAATGGTCCCAGATAGGTTATGTTTGGTTAGGTTTCGTCCGCTCTCTGTAAAATTTGGTTAGGTTTCGTGCAGTACTTTAATAGTTATGGCAGTTTGATCTATTAGCTCTAGGAGCCGCTCATCTAGCTTTGTGATAAATCCGCTGGTTGCTACCAAATCCGCAATATCGTTCAGTTCGTGCCGTCGCTTCACGCGATAGACATTTTCCTTTGATGTTGCGCTTCACCGAAATTATTTTTATTCGTCATACCGCCGCTTTTTGCTCTCTGCTACCGCCATTTGTCGCCACCTAATTTAGTTCGCTATGGCCAAGTCCTTCCATCCAGTGGGTCGTTGAGAGAGGACTAAGTTATTTACTTTGCTCAAGGGGTTGATCCTTACGTGCTGAAGACACAGCCCAATACACATAACAACATCGGTATCACTGTACCCAAAACCACACCCGGGCTTGTCAGCGGTTGGGGGTTGGGCCAGCATCCACCTTCCGTAGTCCGCCCAATGCTGTCCCCCAACCGTAGCAGGTTTTGAAAACGAGTTTTGAATAGTAAAAGAAAAGTAGTGATTATTATTATAGCTAACCTACGATGGTTCATTAATGATAACCTAGGGTTAACAATTGAATATGGCATAATCAACATGGTTTTAACAAGGGGGTGGGTATTAACTAGTCAAGTCATTCCAAATTAACCCCTTTTTAGATTTCAACTCTATTTACAAACAAATGCAATAACTACATATATACAGTAATTATACGGAATAATGGGATCAACATGTTCAAGGAGTGTGGCTTGCCTTGCGAAGTCGAAGGCTCTCCTAGACGGAAGTCGACATAGTCGTGGTCGGCTCAGTAATAGCCTCCTCGCCTCGCGACGGCCTCGTCTGCCTCTTGTTCGAGTAGTGCTCCAGGAGCTGCTCCAACGTCGAATCTAGCGCGGAAAAGCAAATCCAGTAAATAAACGAATAAAAACATCCAAAGAAATAAAACGGAAAAAGAAACCGGAGAGAAAATGGCCGGGAGCAGAAGTCAGGGGTATTTTTGGAATTTTCTGGATTTGATATGTCGAAACGGAGACCGTTTTTGGACTTAGTGACTCGAACTGGTTAAAAATATGTATTGTTGGCTATTTTTGGATTTTTGGAAATTTTTGGGGATTTTCTGAGATTTTAAATTGATTTTTCGGAGTTTAAATAAATCGGAAATCCGAAAAATCAAAATAAAATCGAAGAAGAATTCGGATTGGGCCGCACAGCTTCTTGGGGTTCTGGCGCTTAGCCCACGCTACGGAACGGCTTGCGCCACCAAGATCGTGGCTAGGTTGCCCATGGCGCGCGCGCGCGCCCGAGGTCGGGTGGACTCATGGGCGAGGGCTTACGGGTGGGCCCGATTTGGCAGTGGGCGTGGGGGAGGGGACCGGAGAGGTGCTATTTATAGCCTGTATGGCGAGGAGGAGGATGGCGTAGGTGAGGAGGAGACGGCGACGCCGCGGCATGTGGGCGGTATGAGTGGGTAGTAGAGGCAACCGGCACGCCAAGGGTGTCCCAAGCAGGAAAACGGGCAGGGGCAAAGGCCGATGGCGAGGCGACGCGACGGTGGCCGGTGAGGGAGAAGACGGTGGTACGGGCTGAGGACGCAGCGAGAGTGCCGGGCAGGTGGCGGAGCGGGTGCGTGATGCGACGAGGCGAAGCTCTGGGCAGTCGGTTGGGGAGAAGACCGGGCAGAGCGGGTGGTTGGCGGTGAAAACGGGGCGCGACGGGACGACGGTGTTGATGTCGGGGCTGAGGAAGTCAACAGTCCGGGCGGACGGATGTCACGGCAGGGCAGACCGGGTCGAACGATGTGCTAGGCCACGCGGAGCGACGCGCGCGGCGAGATGGGTCGGGAGAGGTGGGCCAAGCGGCGAGATAGGCCGAGCCGGGGAGAAATCGGGCTGGCGCGGGGCGAACGGGAGTTGGGCTGGGGAGAAATCGAGGCCCAGCGGAGGGGGCGGAGGCGGCACGGGCTGAAGATGCCAGCCGCGGGAGAAGGCCGGGAGGCCGAAAAGGGAAGGCGGCTTTTTGCCCGGGAATGCCAAAATCGGAAAGGGCCGAATAAACAACCGAAATAAATCAAATAAAATCCGGAAAATTCAAATAAAACCAATAAATTCATTTTGATTTTTTGTGGGTGTGAGTCATCTGCCATATGATCCATTTTAGTCTTTACGTGTTCAGTCGACCATGAAGAGCAGCAGAAGCATCCATCGGAATGACCAAGATCTCTAGCCACCGGTGCCATATATTCTTCCGCCACAGCCTGCAGTACTATTCTTAGCAGCTAAATCGAGGTGTACATCAGTACATGTATGCATGCTGCAGATCGACCGGCAAGATATAATGGGCGGACGGGACGGTGGGTGCCCCTCACCCAAGGCCGGCCGGACGATCCTGCATGCCGAGCGATCACCTTCACGAGAAGACACGAACGTGTATCACCCGGCGCACGATGCGGCGGCATGCAGCGCTCCGCACGCGGGGGTCAATGGGCCGGCATGATCGTCGTGTCCGCGTGCCGCGGGGCGAGGCGGAGCCGCGAGCACGCTGTCCTGCTCAAACGGCTGGTGGCGCAGGAGCGCTTTCGAGCGCAGGCCGCCGGCATCCCGCCTCCCTTGCCCGTGGTCCGGGTCGGCGAACGTCAGGTGAACGCGTGCACCTGTGCACACAGTGCATTTCGGTACCTCATGGAACCACGTGCGGATCTATGTCAGGTTCTGCCTTCAAAATTTTGAAAAACAAGATCATTTGTTTAATGGGTTAAATTGCTGATTGAATTAATTCTGATTTCGACGGTTTATGATTTATAAGGCTTTAGAACAATTCATAATATACTTTTAGTAGATTTCGAATATATACATTGTATTTACAATATTATAAAACTATTGTACAAGACTATAAAATTGTACTACGTGTGAAATTTGTATCTCCGTCGAAAGTTTTCTACTTCTGAATAAAAAAGATGGATGATTATTTGTCAGTCTCTTGATTCGGATCAATGGGTGGGCCCAGACAGCTAGTTCATCAACTGGTGGATATATGCCCACGTCTGGGCCAGTATAGGCCTGCTTCGGTATTATCTGGGTTTGTCTTATATAAGCCCTTCTCCGCATCAAAGTTCATCACTCGAACAGCTCAGAAATTAAACCACAACGATAGCCATGTCGCAGTCGAACAAGCTTCTCCTTTTCTACTTCCTCCTACTCCTCGCCTCCGCCGCCGGCGCCGAGACGCGCCACCACGTCTCCCGCTACCAGTTCAGGCCCCCTGGCTGCGTCCCGGAGCTCGCCGTCACCATCAACGGCCAGACGCTTTGCCCCACCGTTCACGCCGCGAAGGGCGGCTCCGTCAACGTCGACGGCAACGGCGTCCTCACCGCCAACATGTATAAAGCCCGCCAAGGCGTGGCGTTGTTGGCGGGGCACAACGGCATGGTCGATGCGCCGGAGGGCCCCGAGGCGGAGCCGCGCGAGTACGCCGACCAGGCCGTTCACTTCAGACGCGACGGCGCGCAGCGGTCGCCGGAGCTCAACGGCACGATGGCCGTGTGGGTGCTGGAGGTAGACGAGGCTGGACCGTTCGCGTTCCGCCGCGAGCACGCCGTCCTCCACTACGGTCGGCGGCACAGGAGCACCGAGCACCTACGAGCAGGCGGCCGCCGGGCTCGCCCTCTTTGCCCTGGTCTGCACCGACCAGATCTCCGGCCAGACGATCTTCGCGGTGCAGGGCGCCGCCGCCTACGTCACCGTCGAGAACTCGCCCCTCACCGAGAACGTTGCCATCCACTGGCACGGCATCAGCGTCACCCAAGGTGACACCATCGTCGTCACCGTCACCAACTCCCTGCTCACCGAGAACGTCGCCATCGACTGGCACGGCATCGGCCAGGCACGTCGTGACCCTTCCTCTGCTCCCAGCGGCGCCCGTTTAGCTCTTCAGCACCCGTGCATCGTCCGTCCATTAATTCTTGCTCACTATCTTCTAGTGTATTTGCTGCAGATCGGGACGGAGGGCGTCGGCATGCAGCGCTCCGCCGGGCTCAACGGGCGCCGAAGGTTCGACAACTACTCGACGATGGCGTCCTGCAACGCGACGCACCCGCAGTGCTCGACGCCCGTGTTCTCTGTGGTGCCAGGCAAGACGTACCCAGACAGCGCATGGGTACTACGTGTGAAATTTATATCTCCGTCGAATGTTTTCTACTTCTGGAATGTCAGTCTCTTGATTCCGATCAATGGGCGGGCCCAGACAGCTAGTTCATCAACTGGTCCATGTATGCCCACGTTTGGGCCAGTATAGGCCCCTTCGGTATTATTGAGGTTTGTGCAAAAGACAGTTTTTAGTTGGCTATCATGAAAAGCCGTTTTTTAAAAGCTTTTGCTTTTCTTTACAAATAGATTTGGACATAACAGGTAAAAAGATGAATTAGAAGCCAGTTGTTTAACATAGCTTATAACTTCTTTAGAAAAAAAGAACAATTTATAAGGTGTCAAAGAGGCCGTAATCTCACTGTCAACACATGACCTTTGAGGTTGAGGTCTGGTACTCTGGTGTCCACGAACCTTAGCACCGCGATATCAGTTTCCAAGCCAACAGTATCTTTCAAAAAGGCATGAATACCGTACTGTGCTGATGGGCAATTGACTTATTCATGGGCCAGGTCCGGCCGATTAGACTTGTACGGGCTTTGGACTGGCCCGTGTTCTTTTTTTTTTACAATCATGTTCCTTAGTTAGGAGAAGACAAACATTCCCTGCTTCGTGCATATATATGGCAATAGATGCGTGTCGGATAATGTATTACAGTATCTTGTAAGCATAGTCAACCATGTTGCCAAACGGATCCATTTGACATATGACTATGCTTCTACAAATTACTATTTAAAAGTTACATAAATATTAAAGTATAAATAAATGATAAATAGCAATTACTTAAGTCTTTCACTTACATTAGAACTAGCCATGTGCCCGTACGTTGCAACAGAAACTTAATTTGCGATAAAAAGTTTATTTGCAAAAAGCATTAACAGTGGCAAAGGTAGATAATTAAAAAACAATGACAAAGGTAAGTAATTAAAGAGCAGTGGCAAAGGTGGGTAATTTTGATGAAGTGACGTGGGAAGAAACTCTTACTTTATATAGTAGAGATGTGTACAATGTGTACGATGACACTGACAATAGAACAAGAGAATTTTTACTGTGCACTACCATGGTAGTATATAGCGGTAGTAGAAATTAAATCTGACCATTGATTTGTCGAGGGCATTCTGGTCTTTTGGTTTGGGGTCAGAGCGGTGCTGAATGCCATTTTTACTCAATTACCATTATACCCCTCCACGAGACACAGGGTTGGGTGCTGGCTCAAAAAATTATTTACCATTATATCCCTCCACGGGTTATACTACCCATACTACATATGGTAGTATAGTTAAATCTAATCTAATCTCAACCTTTGGATCTAAAGAAAAAGACGGCCTATATTATTCTTGTGTATTGTAAAAGAGCTCTAGAACAAAGCTTCTCATTTTTTTCCCACTCCCAAACAGCGAGGAGACGTGATGGGCGAGAACATATGGTAAGAGTACACTCATCAAGAGGTACGTACCAAACGTCTTATACCAGTGAATACTCCGTATATTAAGGTTTTGTCTGAGAAGTCTATTTCCAACCGAGAGATCTGTGAATAGATCAGAATTTTACTCTAAAATCTTAGCCAAAAATGAGTTTTTCAAACAAGACGAAGACCCATAGATTTCCCTGTCTCTCGCGCGTCCACACCGATTTCTGGGCGACATGACCACGCTAGCACTCGCTCGCAAAGGCGCTCTGTCAGTATACGGCTCGCTTCAGCCACAAGACTACACCATGACACCAAATTAGCGCCGACATCACGGCAATAATACATAATACCACCAATTATCTGTCGCTAAAACTTGGTGACGGATTAACTGGCTTCAATAATACTTTTAGGGTCGATGGTGCATTGAAAATTATTTTGATATGTAGGGACAAACTATCTCATCGGCAATGATAAATTTTTTCATCAAGATATCACGCCGGCAAAAGTCTATCTGTGGGCAAAAGTCTATCTCTTCAAGCAAAACTCATGTATAAAGGCAATAAAAAATAGGCACGGATTATATATATTTTATTTATTTATCCGATAATTCTTTTATATATATTATTTTTATTGTATATTATTATTATTATTTTTCTTTTCTTTCTTTTTTTTCGGCCATTTGGCCTGCTCAAACTCGACCGACCGATGGGCAACAGTCTGACCCAACTATCCCTTTAACCTAACTCTTGGCCACTCTCTCTTCACTTGGCTCCCATTCCCATTTCCAGTAGCCAGATCCTCCGCTCTCTCTCGACTCATCTCCTCTCCCGAGTCCCGCCGCTTCGCCCCCTCCTTCTGCGCCACCGCTTTCGCCTTCCTCGACATCGGCCTCTGTCGCCTCCGGTTCTTGCCATCACGCCTCGCCTCCGCCTCGGCTCTGAGCACCGCCGCTGCGCCTTTCCACCGAGCCGCCACCATCTTCGGCGCCGCCAGATCCACCACCCATAAAATTTCCGTCGACGCGTCAGAGGTAAAAATCAGTTTTTACCATCTTACCATCTGTCGGTAAAGATTTCGAACAGTTAATCCATAAGCAATACTTTAATTACTGATAGACTATGTGTTGATAAAAATACATAATTTTAAAGATAATATATCTATCGATAATAATTTATTTTTCATCGGTATATCTGTCGGCGAAACTTTTTCAGCGAGGCGGCAAAATATCATCAGGCGCGCGCGAACGAATTTGACGGACCAGCCTCGATCGTCGCCCTAGGTTAAACCAAGGCGCTCAATCTCTCGAATCTCTCTCTCGCTCACAGCGCCGCCACACTCGGTCTTCTCCACGCCGCTCTTCCTGCTCCCGCGCGCCGCCGCCACTTCTCCTGCCTCCACCGACCGTTCCCCTTCCTCTACGCGCCGCCTGCGCTCCCTTGGCGCAGTAACCCACCCCTAGCTGCTCTCTTCTTCCTTTCCAGTGGTGGTTGGTTTTGGTTTCTTGCTGGGAGTTGGGACTTGGGAGGGGAAGGGGATTTCGTTCTCGCTTCGTCACTTGGTGGTGGTGCGGTATTGGGTTTGAATAGGCTTTCTCTGGGTTGGGGTGTTGGCGCGCAGGGGGAGGCGGGCGCCGGGTTGGCTGTGGTTTTGGGGGGTTGGGCTTCGGTGGCTTCCGGGGAGGGAGGCGCGGCGCGGTGGGTTTCGCCGGTCTCTTGGGCCCCTAATTCGGTTCCTGCTAGTCGGATTTGCTCCCGCCGGTGGTAAACCTCAAGCCTTTCTGCCGTGCAATACTCGGTTAATTTCTTGGCGGAATCGGGTTCGGTTAATTTTCTTGGGCTTCTTCTTCGTCAGCCAGGAAAGGAAAGCGCTGGGTTCCTTGTCGCGCGTTGCCAGTTTGGCACTAATCTCATGTGAAATTTGGGGGGTTTTTTTGGGAGATTTGATGATTTGGCACAAGTAGGGCAAATCATCATTTTTTCCTATTTTCCCCCCTTTCATTCTCCGCTTGGTCGCAACGTTACGCTCAGTTTCGGCTCTGTCTATTCTTTTTTTATAAGATTGCTTCGATTCTCTAGGAAAGTCAGCGATATGAGTAGTTAGGAGCTTAGAATCAAGGAATACGCGCGCGATTTGCTCTAGATCTAGCCACTAATCTTAGAGATCAGTGCACCGTCGTCTTGTTCTTGCATTGAGGAGTGAGCTCTGTGTTGCTTCGGTTGAGGGGTTTAGGGATTTAGCAGTTCAGGCTTCATAATTATTAGATACCTGGACAATGGTTACCTTGTGTTAGCCTCTGGCAGGGTCAGATCCATTTTGGGTGTTGGTTTGACTTGGGATTTGTGTTAATTAGCCCATTTTGGTGCAAATGTTTACACACATCGTGTGCCCTTAAGTTGGATCAGGGATTGACTTTTCTATTGCTAGAAACACGACTTCAACAGTGTAGATGTAAAAAAGGCACAAATTGCAGCATGTGTTGTTCACTGGTAATTAACTAATGATGATATTTGGGTGTACTTTTTCGCTGAATGGTTGAATTTCATTATTACATTTACAGAACTCGATTTACCATTGTGTGTGCAGTGTGCACCACCTTATTTCTTGCTTTCTGAATGCAGGATTCCCCGCTTTTCAGTTTCATCAATAGTCTGTCTCCGATTGAGCCTCTCAAGTCGGTGTATTCCGTGAATAGGATTCAGGCATATCAATCTCTGAACATCACCTCCATTTCCTCCATCTTCACTTCTCCGCATGACAACGCACAAAAAGAATCAAAACTTCCCAAGTAAGTTCTAAGTTCTAACATACATGTGGATATTGTGCGAAAAGCTCTAACATAGGAAGATGATCCTGATGCTGGTAAAATTTTCTTCTCAGGAGCTCTTTTACTGAATTTTCTGAAGGTGAGGTCTGCGCTGAGGGCCGCGATAACGACAAGCCGTCCAAATCTTCAAATGTTGTTAGGTTGTTTGCCTGCACTAGCATTCTCACTCAAGAGACCCACAAAGTTACCTCTTCAGTAAGTGAAGGTATTGTTGATCCTCCCAAAGGGCCTAACGATTTGCCTCAACCTGGTCAATTCGATACTGGCAGTCCAGATCACAACACAACACCTTGCCACGGTGTTAGATCGGATCTTAAACAGGACAAAAGCCAGAAATTAGAAGTAGTCCAAACTGCTAAAAATACTTTGCCTCAACCTGGCCATTACTCCCAATTATGTGATGCTGAAATTCTTTAATAAATAGCAGGAAGATCCTAATAACACTCCCGCTTCAGCTTGACATAAGAGAGGATGCAATTGCAAGAAGTCAAGCTGTCTCAAGAAATACTGTGAATGCTATCAGGTAGTTTACGTTGCTCTGGAAACTTATGTTGAAGGTGATGTTATCTGAAATTGTAGTTGTGGTTTGTTACTTACACTTTAAACGTCTGATTGAATAAAAGGGAGGCATTGGATGCTCCTGGTCCTCCAATGCTGAATCTACGTAGACACGGTGTTATTGGACGTTGGCATGGTCTTGTGGATAATGTTGCAAGTGGCAACTTCCTTGGTGCTAAGGTGAATATTTATATCTAACCGAGTTTCTTCCAAAATATATACTCTTCATATGATTATTTTGCAAATATTTTGTAACATATGCTCTCTGCAGCTTTTATACATGTAAATAGCTCCGTAAGAGAGCCGTATTTTTCTTTTCTTTCACTTTGTCATGAAATGAGGCATTCATCTCAGAATAGATGCAGTCCTGCTACAAATCAGAATGCTTGTGAAGAAGCTGGTAATGGAAATTCATCTCATGAAATGAGGCATTCATCTCAGAATAGTTTCCATTATTTAAAATTCTGTTTTTAGATGTGTAATTTGAAATTCTTAGTACAGTATCATGGATAGTATGGTGCTGTTTAGCTTTGAGATGGTCTAAATTTCAGAAGGCTTTATAAATCTCTATAGGGTGCAGTAACTATGTCACGATACTGATATGAGGAAAAGACCCTCTTTATTCATGGATAATTTCAAGTTCACAGGAGTTTTTGCGAACTCATGGTTTGTTCTAATGAAGTTATATTTAGGATAGTGACTGTACTTAATTGCATACAATTCTGACATAGATAATGTCATTGTCTTATTGTTATGCAGTTTTGCATATGAGCAGACGGTATTACTCTGTTATGTGACAATGCCTGTATTAAAATAAGCTGCACACATAAAGAAGGAAGCAGAAATGGAAATTTTGACGTGTATGTCATCTAGAATGTCAGTGTTTGTTATAGATTCGTATTCGGATGATCTATTTGTTGTGAAAAATTCCTTATTTGAAAATGTGCCATTTAATGTGTGTGTGTCTGTGTTTTTTTTGGGTGATTCCAAAAACTGAGCATGTCTGTCTTGCGGCTCTAATCCTGTTGCACCAACTGGAAGGCGCACAAAGCTTTGTTGGACGGATGAAGAAGAGGCAGCTTTGAGGGTAAACATACCTCGGCTGTAAAATTTCATTACTAATGCTGAAATCTTGCACCATTTTCTGCTGAGCTGGGGTTTCCCTAGCTAGTAATGTGTATGTAATTGTGTACTCCCTTGTGTACTTATACTATTTGCTGTTGTGATTCAGGAAGCAATGGCAAAATTCACTCCGAAGGACAACGGGCCAATTCCATGCGTTCAGATACTAGAATACGGCAGAGATGTGTTTCACTGGACACACCTCCCATGTGACTTGAGGGTCAAATGGAGGAACATGAAGAAGAAATCAGGCTCCTGACACTGACAATCCCGCACCTAATGCGACCATTGTGTCAACTGGTCTAACCCTTCATTCACCTCTCTGAGCCTGTTCTTTGACATAAGTTTTGTCACCATTAAGCAAGGCTGCGGGCTGCCAGGGTGGTTTTATGGGATATGCAGGTAAGTCATACTCATATTATCTGTGCGGGATAGAGCTACTTATAATGCATATTAAACCGTGAAAATGAAGCATGTAGGTTTGTAGTTCTTTTAGGATATAACTTAATGTTTTAGAATATAACGTATGCCATATACATAGCTTTGTAGTTCTTTTAGGATACTGACTTTGTTTGGCACTGCAGGCCTGCGATACAACTTCCTGGCGCAAGTAAAGCTATAGTAGCAGTGCGCTTTTGCCCCATCCTTTTCACCCTGCGTAATTCTCAATCGGGTACCTCAATTGATTTGCAGCTTTGCATTGCTTTGAGGTTCTCACTGTTTTACTCATCTGTTACAATGAAGCTGAACTACTTCGAAACTGTTTCAGATGGTTTCTTCAAGCTTCCTTATAGAATTGTTTTCGCTGTTGCTACTTTGAACTCTCTGTACATCTATGATACGGAATGTGTTGCTCCAATTTTAATACATGCTGGTCTACATTATGCTGCCATTACAGATATTGCATGGTGGGTACTACTACAGCTGTTTTGCTTGTAGGCCTTGTCCATTGGTTCTTCCTTTGCCCTCAGCAGAAAAGACAGTGAGGTAGAAGAGGACAGCTAAGGTAAGGTGCAGTTGCTGAGTTTTCCTTTTTATACTTGCAGGCTTTAGAGAAAATCTTAAGTCTCATCTGTTATGCAGGGCCTATGTTCAATACACTTGCTGGTTTGGGAATATGCTGCTTGGAGCTTGGTCAACGGCACCCAATTCTTATGTTCTTCCGCAAGATTTCTCTCTTATTTACACAATGAGCTTCCTCATTGCTGGATTGATGATCTGGGCTCTTGTTATGCTGCCACAATGTGACATGCGGCCTAACAAGAAACTGGGAGTTGGCCTCACATTGCTCTTTACTTGGTTTTTGTTTTTATTAGGGTAAGCAATGCTATGGGTATATTGCCACTTCCTGGCCTGAGTTAGTTGCTTGCTTTCTTTGTAAAAATGAGATACACATCGAATTGCTTGTCTATGTCTGCCATTTATACTAATGAAATGGAATGGATGTATTTTGATGGACAAATCTCCTATTTATACTAATGAAATGGAATGGATGTATTTTGATGGACAAATTTTGATGTTCCAGTTGTTGTGTTGAATGGATGTATTAATTGAATCATTTTCTACTGTGATGTGGTGAAAATATGAATTAATTATCAGTTGGATTTATAATATTCTCCACAATAATGTTTATCATTGTTTTCTATTTGAGAAATTAATGGAATTCACGCCAATATGGTTTATCGTCAGACTATCTGTCGGCAAAAGTCTACCCTCAGACTATCTGTCGGCAAAAGTCTACCCTCAGACTATCTGTCGGTAAAAGTCTATCTGTCGGAAAAAGTATATCTGTCGGCAAAAGTCTTATAACAATGTCAGATCATCTGTCGGTAAAAATATATCTGTCGGCAAATGTTTTTCCCGACAGGACTTCTACCGACAGTTGTTTTCTGTCGGAAAAACTTTTGCCGACAGATAATGCGTCGCACTACGTGGCTTTTACCGACAGATAGACTGTTGATGAAAATGTGTCATGGTGTAGTGGCGTGAGCCACCTCGCCTCTGACGCAGTCCTCCCCCGCCGGTCGCGTCCCGTCTGCCACACAGGCATGAGCGCATGCGGCGGAGCCTCGCGCGAGCCTCCTCCTGGCTCCTCCGTACGCTCGGCCGCCGCTCACCGTCGCCTCAGGCCTCTCCTACCTCCGTCACGACTCCTCCTCCCCTGATCTCCCCAAAGAAGCAGGCAAGTCCCATCCACCCACCACTCCTATTACTCATACTCATACTCAGCACATACATGATCTGATCTTACGGTCTCTGGTGCGGTGTGCAGACGAAATCCTGGAATTGCTCGTGAGAGGATTCGACACTAAAGCGGACGCCGGTAGGGCTCTGAAGCTAGCCCAGGCGCTGAGAAAGCGGTTGTTCGGCGACAGGGCGAGCCATGGCATGGTAGGAGGCTATGTGGATGCAAACACTGTGTTATGATCTTCCAAGAAGAGAGACAGGGAAAGAGACAGAGAAAGAGGCAGAAGAGGGAAGAACGGGAGAAAGAACAAGATGGGCAATAGTTTTTCGCTTTCTTCTCTCTCACGTCAAAAGATAACCCGTGCTGTGCTTATATATGCCTCAGCACTCCACATACAAGTGGGTCCCTTACGTCAGTATTACAACTCAGCCAAAACCCTTACGCATCACACACACAACGCCAACACCTCACGCCTCTGAATATACTCTGCTTCATCTGTTCTGCCTCTGGTTCCTGTTACCCGTCCGACAACACAACATTCTCCCCCCCTTAAAGCGCGGCTTGACCCTAAGCCGGTGCCCACGGAAACTGCAACTTAATGGCTTGTTCGTGCTCCCAAGTTGAGAAAGAAACCGGTAATCCCGACCAACGCACCAGGATCGATGGAATGACATGATCTCCTTGCTTGATCAACCGGGTAGCCAGGACAGCTACTGGAACAGGGTTTGATTCAGTCTGAATAAGAAGAAGGGACGCCTCATCAGCAGGAGAAGTTGACGGAGGAAGGTAGCGTTTGAGCTGGGAGACATGAACAACTGGATGAATGCGGCTATCCTGGGGTAAGTCCAATCTGTAGGCAACAGCGCCAATCCTTTCCAAGATCCGGTAAGGCCCATAAAAACGAAAACACAACTTGTGATTACTGCATGTGGCCATAGAAGTCTGAACATACGGTTGGAGCTTAAGATAGACCTCCTCGCCAACCTGGAACACCCGTTCGGATCTGCCTTTATCCGCTTGAGCTTTCATGCGTAGAGATGCACGATGCAAATGACATTTCAGCAGTTGGTTCATTTGCTCCCGTGATTGAATCCATTCCTGAACATCAGTGGGGATAGACACCAGAGCATTCGAAATAACAAAATGGCGAGGTGGGTGACCATACAATACTTCAAAAGGGGTTTTGCCAATAGCAGTGTGATAGGCTGTATTGTACCAAAATTCTGCAAGGGCAAGCCACTCCGACCATTTCTTCGGGCAAGCATGAACAAAGCACCGCAAATATGTTTCTAAACATTGATTAAGACGTTCCGTTTGCCCATCGGTTTGGGGGTGATATGCGGAACTCATATTCAGCATAGTGTCTGACAAGCGAAATAGGTGCTGCCAAAATGCACTTGTGAACACCTTGTCTCTGTCAGTAATGATCACTTGGGGTAAGCCATGCAACTTATACACATGGTTGAAAAAGAGCTGGGCAACTTGAACTGATGTGAATGGATGAGCTAACGGCACAAAATGGGCATACTTGGAAAATTTATCAATGACGACCAATATGGTTGTGTACTTATGGGATAAGGGAAGCCCTTCAATAAAGTCCATACTGATGATCATCCACGCAACGGTTGAAGTAAACCGGGTAACTTGACATGTTCCGGTTTAGCTTGCTGACAAATCGGGCAGGTCTTAACAAATTGCTCCACGGACTGTTTGAGCTTAGGCCAAGCAAACAATACAATGATAGGTAGCTTGGATACCTGAATGTCCACCTATAGCACTGTTATGCAAAGATTGGAGTATGTGTTGTTGTGCCAGAGTGTTGTTGCCAATCCAAATCTTGCCTTTAAATCTGATCACACCATCCTGAAGGGTAAAACCAGCTGGATTCGTTCCTGTAACACTAAGCTCTGTCAACAAGTGTTTAGTCTGTTCATCCTCCTGATACCCGGTGATCAAATTTTCTATCGCCACCACAGATCACGCCAGCCAAGTTAACCAGACGCGGTAACCAAGGTTTATGCGGAGATTTTTCAGGATTGTTTGCTCAATCCCGAATACCTCCAACCCGACGTCTGGAAAATTTTACAACCCAGCCGTGATGATCAGCACGAGGCTCTGATACCATATGTTATGATCTTCCAAGAAGAGAGACAGGGAAAGAGACAGAGAAAGAGGCAGACGAGGGAAGAACGGGAGAAAGAACAAGATGGGGAATAGTTTTTCGCTTTCTTCTCTCTCACGTCAAAAGATAACCCGTGCTGTGCTTATACATGCCTCAGCACTCCACATACAAGTGGGTCCCTTACGTCAGTATTACAACTCAGCCAAAACCCTTATGCATCACACACACAACGCCAACACCTCACGCCTCTGAATATACTCTGCTTCATCTGTTCTGCCGCTGGTTCCTGTTACCCGTCCGACAACACAACACACTGATGAGAAGATTAGATTTCTTGTTTCTAACAGCCACGGATTGGGAGCGGTGGAAGGACCGGAGGTTGTGTGGGAGGATGAGCTCGGGAGATTGCTGTGGTACAAGGGCTGCCTCCTGCGCTACAAGCTACCGCTGAAGCAGCCACTCTATGTTCCTTCGAATGGGATGTCTGGTAAATGTTCTCTTCTGTTCTTGAGCTGCAAAATCCGAAACAACTGTCATTTTTTAAATTTCCTGAGCCAAATCACTACCTTAATTTTACATATATTGCTTACGAAATTATATTTGAAGTTTGTAGCACAATCATATTGTAAACACCCTATGTTGTCATGCACATTGTGATTACTATGATTTCTTTTGACATGATAAAATGCTACATTTAGCTGCGTAGCCAAACAGGTTTTATCCTGAATGGTTTAAAAATGGGCAGTCGTGGGAAAGCATGGATCACCTGCTAATTATATAACACATAAATTCCATGTTGGCCTTATTTCCAGTTCCATGTTTTTTGGTTTTAGTAATTTGCTGGAAAATTCATAGTTTACCTATACAGAATGATTTTGTTCTTATTTCAAACTTCCAATGTTCGAAATGAATAGATGAAACTAAATATGAACACGATATGTGAGATATGAAATTTCTTTCACACCTTCACATCCTCATAGATAATTTGTAGTCTACATGCCTTCTTTTACTCATCAACACATGTTATTTTTTGTTTTTCAGGTTGCATTTTGTTCAGATAATGTTTGTACCTTAATGCTTTCATATAAATACTTTTTCCCCTAACAACTCTTAATCCCCCGATTGGTAAAACGGTCTCCAGATTTTGAGAACACTCCTGGCAACTTTATGGGGATTCAGGAAATTTCAAAAAAAAAGAAAGAAAGAAAAAGAATCGTTATTGCTCCCAGAGTTTTCCATTTTACAAATTGCATGACTTCTTTTTCAACTCTCTGCTGAGCTTTTCAACAATTACAGAGAGGATTTATGCTTTTTAGTTCATACACGTTTTTTGTAACAGCCCGAAAATTCTAGAACAGTAAAAATATAATATTTAAATTTGATTATGAATATTTCCGGATTTCCTGAATGCTGATTGATTTATTTGGATTTATACTTTGTATGAAAAATTCAACAAAGGGAAATAAAGAATGAAAAAGAGGAAAAGGCAAAAATGTAAAAAGTAAAAATTTATAAATTTTCCATGAGAACCCTGATCATATAAATAAATCATTTTAGCCAGGAATTGAAATTTTATGCATAGAATAATGAAGAGATAAATTGGAAAGACAACTTTTAAATCAAAACAATGCATTGTCAGAATTTATAAAATATTTTGGAGTCACAAATAGAGCTGTAAAAATTATCATGAAAACCTAAATTCTATATATACCTCTGGTAAAAATATTATCAATTAATATTGTCATTTAGGACTTCTAAAAATTTAAAAACAGAAACTATGAAAATCTGGAAATTGCAATGTCAGAATTTTTATAAAATAATGGAGCAACATTTTGACCTGAAACTTTTACAGAAGCATTCTGAGACCAAATCCATTTTAAAAACAAAATTTCAAAAATAATAGAATTTAATTGATCTCAAAGAAAAATCAATGTCCGAAACAAGAAATTAGGAGCAGTCACTGTTGTCAGAATATTTATAATTTTTCGGTAATCCATTTTAACCTAAAAATTTTACCAGGCATCAAAATATATTCAAACACCATGGTACAAAAGTTTGGATATTTTCTACTCAAACTTGATAGCCCAATAAATTCATGTACTCCTCTGCATTCACTGATCGGTAGACCCAGGCCCACTTGTCAGTTCCTTCTTCCCCTGTTCTTGCGACCGCACGAAGCTCTCCCGACTCCAGCTGCGCTTGACCGAGCTTCAGTTCAGTGCATCCTTCCTTCGATTGGTCGCGTCCACTGCGTCATCCTCATCTCATCTCAAGCTCGATCATCGCCACGTTTGTCCTCAGTCTCGCGAAGCTTCAACCGCCCATACCTCCTCCTGTGCATCGCAGAGAGATCAACCGAGACTCAGCTCAACCAAACCGGGCTCATCTGCTCAATCTCTCAGCCATATATAGCGCATTGTGGTCACAAAGGCAGTGCTTTCATTCCCCCTCACTTCTCCTTCCCTCTTCTCAAGCTAGCGCATGAACTCCCTCCTGTTTCCGCCATTGCCAGGGAGGTCCAGAGCTCCAAGCTGAGATCAAATCAAGCAATAGAGCGAACCATTTCCAAATCCATCTGGCTAGAGCATCACCAGCATCGCTGATCAAAACCGCTCAAAATATTGGAGCACCTTCATGCGAATCAAGCCGCAGCCGCGCTTCTTCTTCCTCATGGTCGGCCAACGGGCGGCTCACCGAGACTCTTCCTTCGTAAACCTCAAAATGGAATCCTCTCAACGCCTTGATGCTTAATCTTCAACTCTTTTGAGCTCTCACCTGGTCATCTTCTCTCCATCGCCGCCATTGTTGCCGCCGCCTCTCCTCAAGACCGCCTTCCTCGAATTCTTCCGACGAATCGACTTCACCTGGATGCTCCTTGTCAGGCCGATGTTTCTCATGCCGCCGCCGGAAGCTTACGAGAGCCGTCGCGGCTAGCCCTAGTCGCTGCTCGCTTTCCTCACTGCAGATCGGGCCCTTCATCACCTGGCACTCCTCCAGCTCAAAGGGTAAAGGCGCCTTCGTTTTGTGAAAGCGTATTTTTTTTCTATCAATTTCCAACTGGCCGATAATTCAATCTTGAATATCTTGTGAACTTTTGATTCAATTTCTGTGGAACAAATTTCTATATTCATTTAAAATCCAGAAGAATCTAAATATACAAAAATATTTAATTTTTGAAGTACAGGATTATTATTCAAATTAAACTTTGATTATGGTGCTAATATGGTTGTTAATGAGAATTTGTGTGTAATAAGTAATGAAATGATGAAATCAATATTCATGAGATTTTAGGATCAGAATGTATTCAAATATACAAAAATACTTAATTTTTAGAGTCACAAAACAATTAGTAAAATTAAATTTAGGAATAAACATTATTATGGATGTTGTATTCAAAGAAATGTAATTCCAAAAATCATTAAATAAATTTATATGTGTCCTGGAATCATAATAAACTCAAATATGTAAGATCATCTAATGTTTAACTCAATTTAAATTATTTGCTTCATAATCATTAATGAACCTTATTATGGCCATTAACAGAATAATAGCATAATGGCTTACAAAATGATAATGTAATTTGCATTAAGTTCCTAAAAATAGTAAGGATCCATGTATGTAAGAATATTTAAATTAAGATTCAATTAGCATTCTCTTAATGAAAAGAAATGTTAATTATAACAATAAGTAAATAGATAATCCATCGTGATTAAAGTTAAAATAATGCCAAACCAACTTTAAAACATTTCCAGGACTTCATTTTGTTGATGCCTGAAAAATGAGTAGAAGATCACATATAATGTAGTCACAAACTTCAAATGAATCTTGACCGATTTAGTATTCGCGTTGAGATCATTTATACTATTTCATCGATTAATAAAATAACTCGCCTAAATGCAAAAATCAGTCAAACTAGTTTAGTAACACTCTGCAAAGTTTGTGCTACCATATTCTACAAAAACATCTTAATTACAGTATGCTTTCCATTTAAATCAAGCCGATTCCGTGAATAGTAAGCTTTAGTTGCCACATAAGCTTTTTCGTCAAAGTGTATAATATCCTGTTCAAACCTTAAAACTTGTGTAACTAGTTTAGTAGTGTTCTTTAAAGTATAGTCTACGCTAATACGAAAAGATAATCTCATTTCACCATGATTTACATATTAATCTTAATAGCTTAATAACCTAAGTAATCACATTACTTTAGACCGTAATATGAATGAACGAACTATAGTTGCAAATGAGGAAACCTGTAGTTAAGTTATTTGTTTCACCAGAACCTTCTCAAATGTCATGGAGATGTTATTAGTAGCCTAAATCAATAGATCTAACCTGCGTAAAGTTAATTCTATTCAAAGTCAATCAAAGGCAAAGAAGTATTCATTCATAATATAATATGATCATTTAAGCTTTTTCATCAACTCGCAAAGTAGCTCGCCTAAATCTGAATTTTGTAAAGAACAGCTTAGAAATGATCCTTAGGATATAATCTGCAGTAACCTAAGAAAACATTCTTATTTTACCTTGCTTTGAATCTGAATCCTAATAGAGCAAAACCCGCAAGTAATAAAGTTGCCAGAAAAATATTATGAATAGTGAATCAATGAAAACTTGCAATTAATAATTAATTCTATTAATCCAACTAATCTTTGCATCTTGAATTCGTAAAATAAGATTAATAAATTCATAAAAGAGCAATCCCTGTTTCTAGTGAAGAGTTTTATTTGTCTTTCTATCAATTTTCTTTTTGCCCTTATTGAAGTTAGTATTTTGCTATATTTCTGTTGATCGGCGTGTAGAACCCAACGTTGTTGATTTCGTCGTCGTCGGCAGCCGCAATCCTCGTCTTCGTCATAAACAGTGAATAAGCAAGGCAAGCACCCCTTTGATCATGTTGATCCCAGTACTTTAACTACAATATGTTGTTTTTGTAACTGTATTATGCATGCGTTTACTTTCTGTAAACTTGCTATTTTGCGGTACTGGTAGTTATACTTGTTGTCTCATTAACCTTCTTTGATGATTATGGTCATGTGAACCTTGATAACCCTAGATTGAGGATAGGCATTACTTAATGTCATCATGGGTATATGCGTTCATATTATTCATGCTTAGCCATGCTTTAGAATCAACAATGTACATGATCAAATCAGATTTGTTTCCTGAAAATGTTTGGAAATGGCACTGTTAGTTGCTGGTAATTTTGATTAAAAACCCAAAATAAAACTATGGTTTTGATGCGGGCGATTATTGGCAATAGCCGGATGTACAAAAAGGAATTGTACGTAGTGTAGGGTGAAGTGTCGCCCGTGTCGGATTAAGGACCGAGCAATGGGATGCTATTGATCTAAGATTTCCGTGCAACCATGAGGGTGAGAATGGGGTAGCCTTAGCCTATTAAGTTGTTTAGACATGGCTTTGCTCATTGGTAGGCGGAGCTAGCGGAAGCACCTGCTCGATTGCTTGTGAGGGCTTCCGCACGTTCGTGTGGGTAATTGCTGTCGGCCTGCAGTAACGTGTACCGCCGTGTTCAAACGTTGTGTTGGGTGTGTGAAAGTGGATCCACGGCTCGCGTGTGTTTTTGTTTCACGGGGTTAACGCCCGGCTGGATCAAAGTCATGTCTAAGTAATGTAACGGCTATGTATGATCTCCTTGTCGGCCACCTAAGGAAGTGCGTCGAGCAAAAGGTTGATCATTCCTTGTGGGTAAAGTTGTACACCGCAGAGTTTAAATCTAATCGATTAGCGCTACCATGTCAAGGGCACTTGGTGAAGTCATTCCAATGTTAGATGTTTTATTATTTTCAAAAGGGTTGGTTCCATTTGTTTTGCAAATCGTGTTTTATGTCGAAGGGTGACATTGTTGGATTTCGTGAATTGATGATTCGCCGCTCACGCCATGGAGGACTGTGAGTTTTATTTATGCTTTACTTATTTGTTATCAATTAATCTTGCTTTTATAAATTCCATTTGCAAATAACTTGATTTACAAATGAAATTCGCTTTATGCAAATTAACTGTAGAAGCCTTTTCTTTGAAACGGCCAGCATATATTGTAGGATTTGCAAAAGTCTTGCGGAGTACGAAAGTACTCACCCTTGCTTAATCTATTATTTATAGGTGGATTAGAATGCGAAGCTTCGAAGGTTGTTTCATCGCAGGTTGCGGGATCCTTATTGCCGTGGTTTTTCTAAGGATTTATGCCTGGTCAGTTGCCTGCGGGATTGGATGGGTACACTACAAGGCCTTGCTTCTTTTGCTGCTATATGCTCTGAGTTGTAATATTTCTGTAATTAATTGTTTCCGCTAATTAATTTAATGTATGGTTGTGATTTCAATTGTTGAAATGTGCGTGCTAGCTACTGATCCAGGGACTAGTACTGCAAGCACATTAGATTTCCGTTTTGGCATTCGTGCTAAAACGGGGGTCGTCTCATTTTTGTTTCCTTTTCTTACTTGCAAGAGAGCAGTTCATTAATGGTTTTTGAACAGAGTCTAACAAGATCTGATTCACGTGTGCACGACCTTCCTTTCGATGCTATACCAAATTGTTACCGTCCCTTCTTTTCCAATTCTATCAGTTGTTATCCTATCCTGTTAGTTCTTCCTTTATCTAAATAGTGAGTGCAATCTCTAAATGACAGGTTTATTACTCTCCACAAAGGTAAGATAACCTTAATGAGCTAAATATTCTTCCTGTTGTGCAAAATTTATTTGTTGCGCTAGATGGAGTTTTGGGGGGTTGGGGGACGGTGAAATTTGGGGTGATTTTGGGTAATTTTGGACTAATAACTGTGAGGGTTTGGCCAGCTCTAGATTTGTTTGTGGTGAATTGTGACATTTTTTCGGTCATAGTTTTCCTGTGGATTGAGTGAAGGCAAAATCAATTGCTTCCCCTTGTTCCTTTTCAGGTTTGGAATTCACTGAATGTTACTTTTTTCTATTTTCTGGAACACTCCTGCCAACTTCATAGGGATTTAGGAATTTTCGAAAAAAAAGAATAGTTATTGCTATGAGAATTTTCTATTTTATAAATTGCATGACTATTTTTTCAACTCTCTGCTGAGCTTCTGTGGCAACTATTTGCCGATCCATGAAGTACTTGTTTCAACAGTTATGCTCCCACCAAACACCTTTTTCCAATAATTATAGTTCGTGAAGTACTTGGTTCAGCAATTACAAAGAAGATTTCAACTTTTTAATTCAGACACTTTTTGTCTCCTTTTTCTATTTTTAGGAGAACAGTTCATTAACTGATTTTCGGACAGAATCTAACAAGAAATGGTTGATAACATGATTATTCTATATAAAAAATTGTGAACGGGTCACTAGCTGATGAGTTGCTTAAATGTTTGTAGAGCGGGCCCTATAATTGATGAGGTGATCAACACAGGGTGGTGCCTCCCTTCATTGAGTTCCTCACACGTGAGGACTGTAGGTGTGAGAACAATCTCAGTAATCTAATCACATTGATTTGATTTTTTTGTAGTGTTAATCAGTAACAGATTTGTGAAAATCTACCATCTCCTTGGGATTTTTTAGTACAGTTTGAGGCTGCATGGCCACCCACTAGCATTGCATCAGGTACATCAGAGAACACTAAAGTTGCGGTTGAATATGTTGCTGTGCCCATATTTGTCAAAGCTCCTTAGCTCCCCAGCGAGGATTTTTGCCAACAGGCATGATACCAATTTAAAGAAGAAATTACTTTCCACTGAGAGACTTATTTTGCATGATATTTAGGTTAGTTTGTTTCTTATTTGCTATATTTAATTTGATCACTAAACTGCATTTCTAAATTTTAATTTAAATTGACAATAAAGATTTTACCTGCACAAACGACGAACTTTTTTCCTCCTACCCCTCTTTTTTCTCTCCTCCTCCCCCTCCTTTTCTTCCTCTCCTCCTCCTCTTCCCCCTCCTCTTCTTCCTCCCCTCTCCTCTCTTCTTTTCTCTTGCGCAGCGCTCGGTCTCGGCGGTGAAATGCTTCAGTACAAATGAGGCCGAAGGCCTTGCGTGGGTGCAGTAAAAGGCTCTCTTGTCGTTTTTTTAAAAAGCAACAGAGAGTATGTCGCCGTTTGAAACAACGACAGACTCTCTGTCGCAATTTCAACCCGTGATAGGTAAGTATAATTGCAATTTTATTTTCGGCATATTATTTCTATAACTTTTCGTTAAAAAATTATTATTTAAAAAAATTCCTCCTGCGGCAGTACTGCGCCGACCCAAACGCCTCGCACACTTTTGATCTGCATATGTTAAAGTCCACGATTTTGATCGAAGTACGTACGTGTTTTGCTTTATCCATACACGATTTTATTTATTTATTTTTGGTGTGCGTGTGGTTACTAAAAGTATAATATTTTCCCATTAGTCGGGTGAAATGCTTGAGACCGGTTATCTTTCCCTCTCTTAGGGGTTCCAGTGACACGGACAGCAAACTTATTTTGACTCTCCATAGTGGTTTGTGAGCTGTGGTTTGATATAACTTGCAGCTAGCTTTTCTAGGACTAAATGAACCAATAAAAATTGTCGGCATGTGCAATTGCCAAGGATTATATATGGCACACGCCGCACACCGCAAATATATATTGCACTTACGGCCATGGACTAACGCAATACAAGAATTTGGGAAGCGCCGTCCGCTATTCGTCCTGCAAGTATGGGAAGTGAAGTACACGAGGATCGAAAAACTTAATCGTTTTTGCTGACAGCCGTTGCGACAATGCAAGCATCACGATGCAAATATATACGCTTTGCCATTTGGTGATATTTTGATTGTTTTTTTTTAGATAAAGGATATTTTGATTGTTTGAGCTGCCGGAAGATTGATGCAGCCGCACGCCACGAAGCGCTACTCTGTGCCGCATACTTTTATTCTGCTACTGCCGTTTTCTTGCTCAGCCGCCACTTCTAATGTTTGTTGCTTGTTCTTTGCTTGCGCCTTTTTTGTACCGCACTTTTTTTTTTGTACTGCTGCACATTAGCTACGACAATGCAGTGATGTACACGGAGGAAAAACTCAATCGTTTTTTGCTGACAGCCGTTGCACTTCTACTTTTGAGCTGATGAAAAATTAGACACGACAATACAAGCATCACGATGCCACAATATACGCCGGAAGATTGACGCGCCTTTAAATTTTGACCGATGGCAGCTTAATTAACGTTATTAGTTTGGGACCTTGAGCTTAACTAAGGTGGGCCATTAGGACCAACCCTAATAGCACCAATACGTTGTATACAGATCTACAGTACTAGGTTCGTTTTCATTCTTTCATCCTTTCATTTTCTGTACTCATGCTTTTTGTACTTGCTGTTTAGTGTTAAATCTGGAACAATTTAAGCATGCCCAACTGTACAAGTGGAAAACAAAGGGCCATTCCAATAGTTAATTAAGACCGTTCTACATTATTACTCCCTCTAGTAGTTACGACATGATGCTGCCACTGGCTAGCACCGCGAGTTCGAGACCTCACGTACTACATCGATGTCTCAGCGATGCCTTGGTTGATTTCCCACTTTAAAATTTTGATTATAATTAAGTAAATTTCATAAATCTATAGATTTTTTTTACAAATTATCAAAAAACTACAAGTTTTATCTTCTATTCTATAAACTACAGTTTTTAGAATTGATCATTTCTTTTAATGAATTTGACAAGTAGTCTCACATGACAGTCTTACGGGCCTTTATTTGCCATTTCATTTGAGCGTGAGGCTACCATATCGGTCCAGATTGTTAGACCTGTTATAAGAAATGCTCAATTATAAAATATGTAGTTTTGTGATACAAGTTTTTTTAAATCTGTAGTTTTATGAAATAAAAATTAAAATATGTAGTTTCAAGATAATTTATGAAAAAACCTATAGTCTTGTAAAATTTACTCAATATAATTTGTTTTGTTTTTGTTCCAGAAGTATTTGAACCGTATTCAACTTTTCAGAGCATTATTCCCACTCGTTCCGTCATAAAAGGACAAGTTTGAGAAGAAAATACACAAGTGATAGCACATGTTACGCAAACAAGTAATTTTTTTAAACAGTAAACCATTTGCGTACAAGTCCCTGTTGGCGAGATCCGCTGAGACTATCCGACCGTGTCCACGCGGCCGCGACACCCTTCCGTCAGCACGATGTTACCTCTGTTTTCTAGTTCGATCCGTACCGCACTAGAATCTGCTTTTTAGTGCACGCAGTTTCCCTACCGTCACGGCCTCTACCGTTAAACCAATGCCACGTAGGCTGCGCACGGTCTACACGGCCTACACGGCAGTATAGCCCAACGGCAGAGGCCATAATGACAGACGAACCGTTCCCTTTTATGTGACTTTTGAGTTTTAACAGTAGCTGCTCCAAGTGGCTCAATCAAATCCAGTCGAAGTTTGTTTTCCGGCCGCCTATTAGAGCAACGGCATTGGACAACTAACTTTTCTTGTTAGGCTATTCCAGTGCATGGTAACATACTCATTTAATACATGCCACATAAGCATTTTTGATGATGTGGCAAGAGAGTTAAGAGGGGAGAGAAGAAAGCTGTATCTTGAGGAAGATATCACTTGGGCACGAAATCATAGACATTGAAACTTGAATTATCTAAGTGACCCACAATTCATACTCTCATACACATCTAGCATTTAATTATCTTATGGGGACTAAGAAATAATTCATGATACCATGCATTGGGATAGTTGTATCTTCTATAATATCATATGATATGGTAACTTTGGATATTGTGATAAGATACAATGCACTGGGAATAGCCTTAGATACCATAAGGCTATTCCTAGTGCTTGTTTCATGTGAATTTCAATATCATTAAATGTTATGTTACATAAATAAAGATAATAACATGGTACGAAATTAATAATGAGAGAGATGAGAAGAGTTTCATTTAGATAAGAGGAGTTTTCATCTTGATGAAACCTGAGATACACATTTACCTAGACAAAAATGATGTGGCAGTCTTGGAAACAGTGCAATGAAACTGTGCACTGGGAATGGCCTAACAGAGTAAGCCTACTGTGAGATGTCAGATAAATTAATGAGCTTTCTCGGTTTATTGTACAGAGGAATTAAGTTGAACAACTTCTAACCTACATGTGTAAAATTTACTACTTCTTTTGTTTCTGAATACATTCTAATTTTCAAATTTTATTTTTAATTACATATCATTTTACAATTTCCACACAATTTTTAAATATTTTCCCTTAGCGTACTCTTTTATTATTCTTAATATTATTTATTGCTGTGAAATAGAGTAACATATACTATCTAAGAGCAACGGCATTAGACAACTAACTTTGACAACTAACTTTTCCTGTTAGATAACATAACAAGGTAGGCTTACTGTGAGATGTCAGATAAATTAACGTGCTTTCTCGGTTTATTGTACAGAGAATTAAGTTGAACAACATGCAACCTACAAGTGTAAAATTTACTACTCCCTCCGTGTTTTGTTGCATGCCATTCTTTCAAATTTTATTCCTAAATACATGTCATTTTACAATTTCAAGACAACTTTTAAATGTTTTTCTCTTACCATACCCCTTTATTATTCTCAATATTATTTATTACTGTAAAATAGAGTAACATATACTATTTAAGAGCAATAAATGAGCTAATGAAGGAGAGCAATTTGATCATTTCTACGATATCTTAGTTGAAATGTAAAATCCTAAAATATCATCTATTCAAAAACGAAGAGAGTACTATTATTCATTTCTAAGACCACAGTTGTCTTGGGAAAAACAGAAAGCTAGCTAGTCCAACTTTGAAACAAGCATATAGTAGTAGATTATCAGAAGTAAAGATGGGAAGCCCAGCCAAGAAACTTAAGAGAAGTACAACTAATTAACCGCGCATTCCTCGCTCATCAAACATCAGCTAGAATAATGGACTTAATATATCATTAAATTATCAAAGTACATTGGTTATCTGGAGTACAATAGTAGCAGTAGTATGCCCAGTTGCCGTGTCAACGTGGAAAACTTCCTCGCTGGTTTTTTTTCTTTTTCTTTTTCTTTTTGGCCCCAGTCTAGAAACGCGAGCAAGCACATGCAATATAATGTTATATAAGCCCTTCTCCGCATCAAAGTTCATCACTCGAACAGCTCAGAAATTAAACCACAACGATAGCCATGTCGCAGTCGAACAAGCTCCTCCTTTGCTACTTCCTCCTACTCCTCGCCTCCGGCGCCGAGACGCGCCACCACGTCTCCTGCTACCAGTTCAGGCCCCCTGGCTGTGTCCCGGAGCTCGCCGTCACCATCAACGGCCAGACGCTTGGCCCCACCGTCCACGCCGCGAAGGGCGGCTCCGTCGACGTCAACGGCGTCCTCACCGCCAACATGTATAAAGCCCGCCAAGGCGTGGCGTTGTTGGCGGGGCACAACGGCATGGTCGATGGGCCCGAGGGCCCCGAGGCGGAGCCGCGCGTGTACGCCGACCAGGCCGTTCACTTCAGACGCGACGGCGCGCAGCGGTCGCCGGAGCCCAACAGCACGATGGCCGTGTGGGTGCTGGAGGTAGACGAGGCTGGACCGTTCGCGTTCCGCCGCGAGCACGCCGTCCTCCACTACGGTCGGCGGCACAGGAGCACCTACGAGCAGGCGGCCGCCGGGCTCGCCTTCGTTGCCCTGGTCTGCACCGGCCAGATCTCCGGCCCGACGATCTGCGCGGTGCAGGGCGCCGCGGCCTACGTCACCGTCGAGAACTCGCCCCTCACCGAGAACGTTGCCATCCACTGGCACGGCATCCGCGTCACCCAAGGTGACACCATCGTCGTCACCGTCAGCAACTCCCTTCTCATCGAGAACGTCGCCATCGACTGGCATGGCATCCGCCAGGCATGTCGTGACTCTTCCTCTGCTCCCAGCGGCGCCCGTTTAGCTCTTCAGCACCCGTGCATCGTCCGTCCATGAATTCTTGCTCACTATCTCCTAGTGTACATGCTGCAGATCGGGACGGAGGGCGTCGGCATGCAGCGCTGCGCCGGGCTCAACGGGCGTGGAAGGTTCGACAACTGCTCGACGATGGCGTCCTGCAACGCGACGCACCCGCAGTGCTCGACGCCCGTGTTCTCCGTGGTGCCAAGCAAGACGTACCCCTTCCGCATCGCCAGCGTCACCTTCCTCTCCGCGCTCAACTTCGAGGTAATCTATATATGACCATTTCCACCAAACTCCTCACATGCAATGAACACAGATTTTGCTCTCAGATTTGTGGCAAACGCAGTGGAATATTCTGAAAGATCACGTACGTACGCACGGACGTGTTTGTGTGTCATGTAGCCTCTTAGGATCGATGGCCCGCGCCTTCTGCGTGTTGATGATGCGGAGATCACGGCCGGAGTTCATCTCGGCAGCTCGACTCCGGCGTTCACCGTCGTGCCCGGCTACCACGGGACGTCCCTGTCAGCGCACGACTTTGAAATTGACCAGGTGCACAGGAGACGTGGACTCAGCATTAATCATATCCTCCCCAAATATATGGTCCACACGCCCGCTTCAACTTATTTCTCACCCTCCAAAAGAAAAACCTCCGTGTTGGTCATTAATTAGCGAAGTTCAAAAGATATATAGTCATTTTGTGAAATAAATTAGAGTTTAGTGGGCTTCTTGCCCTCCATTGATTCCTAAAAAAAAGAGAACATAATCATTTCTGATAAAATTTAACTAGTTAGGCCGAAAAGTCTTTTTATGTGCATATATATATCTACATGAACAAAATTTTCCAAATTGAGAGGTAAAAGTGAACTTCTTTGACCAAGAGAGTACGTAATCGGATACTGGAGCGATGTACGTAGATGGGTTGGCTAGTCGGTATTCATAATTGACATTGGTGTTAATATTTTGCCTCTCCTGGTGGCTTGATATTTGGTACAATTTTAGTGAGACCAACTGCGACGATGTATAACAAAAAAACACACTTTTGTAAATTACTTGTCCCTCCGTTTCATAATACGGTTTTCTTCAATCTTATTTCAAAATATCTGTTTCATAACATGTGTTTTTCAATCTGTTTCAAAATATAAAGGCATGCGTCGATTTCATGGTTCATTTGATCTCTTTTTACTCTCGTTTATCTTCCTTTTCTCTTCAACACATATGTGTACACTTCACACGAAATATTCCCTCTCTTATTTCCAATACATTAGCTAGTTGACTACATGTGAAAAGAAACAAATGGAGTAAAATTCTATAATTTAACTGGTCACACAGGTAGATAAAAGTGCGCGCTCAAGTCATGCATGCCACTCGTGCGAAAGGAGATACTTCGTTTCCAAGTATTGATCATATTCAAAGCATGGATTTTTACCCGTGTAAACGGCCACTTAAACTAAATAGTTTTCTTATCTTTTGACTTCGTTCACGGAAAGCTCCGTTATATATATATGGTTGGATACATATGATTATATATTGTTGTGACGTTGATTGGTATCTTTGAAGTCTCATTCGGATGACGGGCGCGCATGGTTCAACTGGTCCTTGTCCGTCTCCGGTGTTGGCGACGCGATGCGTACTGGCTACTCACCGCCGGCGTTAGCTGGGACAACCGGCAAGATGCATCACATTGTCACCACCCTATCAGAGCTCAGCTCCGATTTGCTCTTCGATCGGACCGTCCAATTTACCACAGCCAGTGGGAGCGCTCTGATCATGATGGTGCATGTTGGTCTAGATGATCAGAGGAAGAAGAACAAAGGGGAAGAGATGCCATCTTCGCCAAGGCGCTTCTGATCCTTCTCGCCATTATTGCTGCACTTTCAGGCCCGCAATGGCCGCGCGGCCATTGCACGGCAGCGGTGGCGGCCATGATCAGGCTGCCGTTGGACCTGTTGCTGCTGCACCGGTGCTGATGCCACAGAGCCTGCCAGCTGCAGATCACTCGGGGTGCACCAACGACCCTAACACGCAGGATCCTTACCCTTGCGTACACCACTAGCTAGCTATCTGAGCTAGTACTATATACTAATAAGTAGTACTACCTGGCTGTAAGAGAATGTATGTGTCCTCGTCTCAGAAAGATAAAGAAAATATGCTGCATATGTATGCCGGTCGGTATATATGCGTCGTCATCTTGGATTGTAGTTTCTTTTTTTTTTCTTTTTAAAATTCTTAGGTGCATCTGTCGATTTTGATCTAACGGTCAAGATATTTTATTTCTAGGACACGGATTTGGATACTCTATTTTTAACCAGCAAGGGACACTGTCTAGACGCATTAACGTTTAACGGATCCAGGATTTTACCATGTCCCATATTGTACTACTACCGCATGCTAATATATGCTACACTACCAATATCCCAAGCTGAGTCGAAACTATATGTGCTATACATGGCTAATATTCCACACTCCATGTTGAAGCCCATCCTGATATCGGCTTGAATAATCCCTTGTCTACACGTATATATGCCCGATTTTTGTTTAACGATATATACATATATATATATATATATATATATATATATATATATATATATACATATATATACATACATATATATACATATACATATATACATACATACATATATATACATATATATATATATATATATATACATATATACATATACATATATATATATATACATATATATATATACATATACATATATACATATACATATACATATATACATATATAAAATAGGTGCATGATAAATATAGTTCAAATACAGTACCACAGGTACATGCTTTGGGGTAGTTTGCGTAGGTCAATAACTTTCTATGAATACGTAAAAGGTAAGTATGTGTACTTTATTCATAAATTATTAATATAAATCAGAGGTTCTTTTAAAAAACTTCTACGAAGAAAAAAATTGTCGTTAGGAATACAAAAACCAAATCGGTAATTTAGCGAGCTCTTTTACAATAGATGAATATCAATATATGCTATCCATTCTTTTGAATCTAATAGTTAAAATCAATTTAGATCTAGTTATACTACCGCCTGTAGTATTGGTAGTAAAATTCAGAAAGGGGTAAAAGAGTAAAAAATTCTGTTATACTATTTATTCTCTACGGTAAAACATGTCCTGTGATCCTGATGAAAGGCAGATAAATGGATAAGAAACCTCTAAAGATCATCAGGTATTCGGTGAATCCAAAATTATGAACGAATTATGAAAAATAAAAAATACCCCTGATAAATAGATAGGAAAAATCTAAAATACCCTTAAGAAACAGATGGTTAGATTTGATTTCTGCTACCACAATTTATACCTATGTTATCAACAGTAAAATTTTTCAATTTAGCAAGATCGTAAAAGTTATAGTAATATATAGTTTCATGTGACGCACTATAAGCTAGCTTACAGTCACCCACACTACTACACGTTTACACATCACAATCGGTTCTTTTTTATCATCGCAATCGGTTCTGGTGGCGACACTAAGCGGTTAGACAGAGATGAGGTGCTATTATTACAGTCGGTTCTTGCCCGATAGAGATGAACTCATCATCTCTATCGGTTCTTCGAAAGAAGCGATAGAGATTATAGTATAATCTCTATCGCTTCTTTCAAGAACCGATAGAGATGATGAGTTCATCTGTATCATTTTCTTTCGAAGAACCGATAGAGATGATGAGTTCATCTCTATCATTTTCTTGTAGGAACCGATAGAGATGTAAACATTATCTCTATCATTTCTTACAAAAAACCGATAGAGATGACAATGTTATCTCTATCATTTTCTTGTGAGAACCGATAGAGATGAGGGGGTGTGCTACTTTCCAATTGACCCTCCAATCAGCACATATTTCACACAAATATATATATGCACATATCACAAACATACAGCATGTATATCACATTCACATTCACAGAAAATGAATACTTTAATTGTTACAACAAATACATATCACATTCAGAAAATGAATACTTTGTTACAACTGACACATGCTTAACCATCATGTACACATGTAATCCCATTCAGATTTGTAATATTGTTCACATATAGCCTAGTACGAGCTTTGGGATCTATACCGTCTGGCCCTCCACCATACATTCCATCCAAGATCACTGCATAAGTGGTCCCTTATCTTGTTGAGCGAAGTGCGGTCTAAACTCTTCCGGGGATATTGAGAGTCTGCAAAATAGAAACGCAGTGTTTTAATTTAAGTTTTGAAATTTCTATGTGAAAGGCTACTTGTATTATTATGCATGTACATATATACCGGGGAAACGGTCTGAGAGGCTAATCAAGATCAGCATGTGATGCATGACGACAAACCGCAAGTGGTCGTCGCGCCGCTCGTTGATGGCAATCGTGAAGAAAGAAAAGAAATTAAGAGACGAAGAAAATATGTCGAAATCTAAATCTTATATAGGAACGCCACTTGTACCTTGAAGCGCACATACTCCGCCTTGGAGCCCTTTTTTCGATCGTATCCCTCCTTCATGACGAGGTCGAGAAACCCCTATATACATTGGAGAGACGCTTATAGTACAAAATAATGAATGTACGTAGTTAAATACGTAAAGTGTTACATAAGAGTAGTGCACTTATCGCTCCAAAGGAGGCTTGATCACAGAGGCCATCGGTCTCTTCTCAATGGAATTAAAAGTGTAGACCACGTTGTTACTCGGAATGATCACGAGTAGGACCCAATGGTTGCTTATTAAATGGTATACAATGAAGGAAATAAGTTCACATACGGTTGAAGTGCGTACAAGTAATTGAAGGGTGTAGTAGTACTTACTCTCGTGTAATGGGGAATAGAATGAAGTTCTTCTTGGCCTCGACTTTCAACGCACCCTTGATGTAGCCGGCAAGCCATTGAGGTTGAAGCCTAGCCATCGTTACGGACACCAGCTCGTGGTCGCATTTAACCCAATTAGTTGTCGATTCGTCACGACTCATTGCTCATTGCCCACAACTCGTATTGAATGTTACGAAGCATAATGCAAAATCCTATGGAAGTTCTAAGGTCATGCTACGTGGTGCGATACTCACAAAGGTCCGGGATCGCACAAGGAAACGTCGATGGAGATCATTTGGTAGAGACGAACAGATCCTCAAACCGACCGAAATGTCCGTCGTCCTCACCGGTGGAAATGTCCCTTTGTACCTAACATTGAAGTCGACCCGACGCTCGTTCCCTTTCACTTTGTCAATGTACCATCCATGGAGCTGTCGAGTCCACATGCCTAAAGTATTCAATTTCGCAGGAGGAAGAAGGGGCTTTCCATGTTCATACGCCTTAAAATTATAGGGCTTCTCTGTGGCCTGTGCCGGCCTCCTTTCGGGTCAAGGAGTCTCCGAGGCGGGGTTGGAGGCTTTTCTCATACTGAGAGGGCACGTGGTCTCAGGTGAGCCTTGGCTTTTTAGCGGAGGCCTCCAGTGGTTCTGTGGCTGTCGTGGTAGCCCTTTTATGCACCAGCTCAGTACTCTGTGCAGGACTCGTCACAGTCGTGGGAGGAGGCGCAGGTACGGTAGGAACCTACAAAGCACGCGTATGAACAACTTGTTGCAATACTACTGGAATGGTACAGAAGAAGCGAGGTTTTTTACCTTGACCAGTACGACGCCTGCCGTGGGCCATTTGATGAACGACATGTGCGCTTGCCCGAGAGTGGTGATCTCTTCGTTGGGGGGGAACTCGAGCACATGTGATAAGAAGGCTTCGTGGACGTAGTCCACCTGGACCCTCATGTAGCCCTTCCCCAAAGGCTGACCATGCACTGTGTCGGTCTCGTTGCATGGAAATGCAACCCCGCGTGCAGCCTCAACAGGAAATCCGTCTTCCGTCAGCGTGAGTTGGCGCTTCAGAGGGCTGCAAGAGGTGCGCAACTTAAGAGAAAATATTGGGGAGTTACCCTCGCACCTCGAAGCCATGCAAAATTAACTATTACCTTTAGCTGCGGACCAGCCTTATCGTTTTTAGACCCGCAGCTGCTGGGTCGCGGCACAGGTTTCTGTACGGTAGGCGGGGTCATCTGGCTCTGACTCTGGGAGAACATCGCCATCATCTCGGCCCTCAAGCGGTCCATCTCTACCCTCATCTCCTGCTCACGTGCCGTCATCTCCCCCCTCATCTCCTCCTTGATCTCCTCCCTGAGCGTGTCCTTCATGCGCTCGTGCGTGCCTCCCATGATTTTGCCTCGCACTCCTAACCTCGTCTTCGGCACGTCTTCTTCAGATGTCTTCGCCCCACGGCAAGTACCGGCCCTTATGGTCGGACTTCCCGATCAGGAGGACAAGATGTCATTTGACCCTTGGCTAACAAAGGTCCCTCGCTCTTTCCTCGGTGACCTCCCGCAAGAGGGGAGTACTAATTAGATCTGAAATACAACAGAATGGTTGATCGCAATGTAGTAAGTTTGTTGACTTACGATGGTGGAGACGACTTGCGCAGTAGCGGGTTTGGTACTACCACTGCCCGTCCATGATTTCTTTGTCCTCGCTAATACCCATCACGTCGCGCTCCTCACATATGTGGGAGTAAGGCAACGCTGTCCCGAGTTCGCAAGACTCCTCGGTTACTCATACCTTTCTTCCCTTCAGAGTCAGCCTTTGAACCGAGGTGGTGCGGGTACGGTTCTCGCCTCTGGATACCAATGTTCTTGCTCTCTCTCCTCCGCCAAGCGCACCCTTGATCTCGTAAACTCCTCCCAAACATCGGAGTCACGAACGGATACTTCTCGAATGGTGTAAGGCCTTTCAAAGACGTACTCACTATGCATGTAGCCCCGAAGTGCCTCAAAGCCACACCCATCTCTTCATGGCGTATCACCTGGCATTGTTCGCTCCTCCTCTTGTATAATCCATTTGCCCTTCACTCGCCCCAGTACCGGTTCTTCTCGCTTTCGGTGCTGACCTCCTTTCTCCGGTCCTTAATCGTTATGGCAACCCTCTCCCTCACCAATTGGCCGAGGAATGAGCGGTATCGCCCCTTGTACTTAGGAGGACCCGTGCAAACCCCGTGGCATTGAACTGGAGAACCTGCGGTGTTCTCTCTGGCCCTTTACTCGGTCTCCGGCCTTCCTCACCTTACTCGGCCCTCGACACTTGGAAGTTGGCTCGGCTCGACACTTGAAGTTCGCTCGGCCCCTCGACACTTGGAAGTTGGCTCGGCTCGACACTTGAAGTTCGCCGGCCCCTCAGAGCAGCTAATTCGGTTACTGTCGGCGATGAGTCGATGCTCTCTAGTTGCGACATTTTCAGTTTTCTTATCGACATGGTCATATATTTGACATGAGATAAAGCAATTCAGAGCAATTATGTGAAGTTGACAATAAATCATGTAAAAGCAACAGCTCATTGACAACAAACAGAGAAACGAATGATCTTCAACGATGACTCCTAACCTCTAAATAGGTTTGGTCCTAATCCCATTCGAGGATGTGAGTTGGGCAAGTTCTAAGCGTTGACTACTCAGAAAAATTTGGCAAGATCTCCCATTTTCTCCGGATACACGCCTCGACAACAAGTCAAGAGGGTGTGTATCCGAGAACAATTGGGAGACGCTATCAAATCTACTCTGAGTTGTACAACAACAGAACTTGCCCGAACCATATCCTCGAACTGCCCAAAAATGGATAATTCGAGATCGTTGCTTATAAATATGCTATTCCAGCATATTTATAATTAAGCACTCGAAGCGGGAGACGAGGTTACATAACCTAAACTCTAAGAGATACACCAAGCATAGAGAAAATCGAATTGAGAATCATATAAGGACAAATAAGACCATATATGTTGCGCTTGTTAAAACTAAGACAACAAGATAAGGTAATCCACATATATAGCAACAACACATATACGGCTTAACATCGGTTTTGGTAGTTTGCAAACTGTTGGTATCGAAGTCCACTTTTGCTAAACTAAACTCGTAATTGAAGTTTGGAAATTTGGTTTCGGATCATGAAATATTTGCAAGATGAGCATAATGAAACAATGACTTAACCCATATATAACTAAGCACACATTATCCATTATGCCAGAACATATGATAAAATCATGACTTCAACAGAACAAAGCTTGTAAGCAAAGTAATTCATGATCTGATCACAAATAAGCATCTAGCATGGATAATAAACAAACTAAACAAACCAGCATACTGCTCATGGTTGATTTAGCAATTTTGCTCTCAGATTTCATAAATTGATGGGTTGCTCCAAATGAGCCCTCCAACACCAATTTCAGCAGTATATATCACGAGAATATATCAATCAAATCGGTGAATCTACACAATTCAAAGACTGTTTTAAGAAAATTGATTCACTAGAACTTCGCTTATGGACTTATGACAAACTCGAACAGCAAGACAAGATTAAAATGGTCTAACACACGTGCACCGGACTAGTAACAATAAGTTCGAATGTACCGATGATAACAAAGCTATTCAAGCCATGTAATGTAACTAATCACAGGATGACATAGCACATATCCGAAGCAACAAGGCCAAGATGAAGTCTAAACACAATGATCTAAACAAAGTCTTTGAACTACGAAAGCATTCACTAGCTAGCGATCAATATAATCTCAACTATTTGAATCATCATTGAGCGGCAGATATAACAAACTTCAGTGTTACCAGATCAAGAAAAACCTCTAGCTCGATGGCTAGTTCCCCAAATTTCTCAATCGGTCCACCGACACAATACCAACAGAGGGGAGTAAAGTTCCATACTCAGCGCGGATCCGAGCCGGCGAAGACAATCTACCAAAGTGATTGGTGCGGGGAGGAGTCGACGGCGTGGAAAGAAGAGTCGGCGGGGAGGAGTCGGCGGCGGGGGGACTTCGGCGGGGGAAGAGTCGACGGCGTGGGGAAGAGTCGGCGGGGAGGACTCGACGGCGTGGGGGCGATTCATGGCGGGGAAGGAGTGCACGGCGTGAGGAGGAGAGGGAGTGGAGGCTTGCGGCGACGTTGGCGGTGGAGGCGAAGAAATCGTGGTGCGGGAGCACCAGCGTATGGAGCTAGGGCAAAAATGGAGGAGCGCGTAATATTGTTCACTCTCTCCTCATTACTATCGGTTTCCAAAAACACCGATAGAAATACTTGTACTAAGGAAAACCTCGAGGCATATTCCTATCGGTTTTCAACTAAAACCGATACAATTATAGTATCTCTATCGGGTTTGTATAAGAAAACCGATAGAAATACTTGTACTAAGGAAAACCCTAGAAGTGATATTTCTATCGGTTCTAAAGTAAAACCGATACAATTTAAGGATAATATTACTATCAGTTTTATTACAAAACCGATACAAATGATTATGTATATGTGTCGCTTTCGAATAAGAACCGATACAAATATAGGCACTGTTTGTTTTCCTGACAAACCATAAAGTCTGAATTTACAGAGATATCTGATCAAAGAGTGAAAAGGCCATATCTTTTGCACACATAGTTGGAATTATTTGAAAGTTTGCAGAAACATACTTTGTGATACTACAGATCTTTTCTAAAAAGGATTTTGGCAAAATGAGTAAGCATTGAAAACAGAAGCCCAAATTCACTTTGTAGGCATACTTTTTGGTCAAAGAGTAGAAAAGTCAAATCTTTCTCAAATAAAGTCCAAGTATTCTGAAAATTCCCATAAATGATTTGATGTAGAGTGCCTTCTTTTCATTCCATTAAGTAGCTACATACCACAATGCATTGACAAAATTTGTGAAAGTTTCATACGTACACATAACCTTTGCAAACACATATCAACTGATACAATGATGTACTCCTTTTATTTACAATATAACCCTTCTTGATGATCTACACGCATATAATTTCTTCCATGTGTGTCGTTGTCACCGCTAAGACAGGCCCCATCCGCAAACGGAGGTATTTCATCGAATTGGTCGTATTCTTCTTCATCTATGACATTTTCGACACCAACGATCCGCCGCTTACCATAAAGGACGACGTGCAACCTCGGATTGGCCGGATCACGCACATAGAAGACTTGATTTGCTTGCTTCGCAAGTACGAATGGGTCATCTTTATAGGCGAGTCTGTTGAGATCCACAAGAGTAAAACCTCTCTTGTCGACCTTCACTCCATGTGGAAGTCCCACCCACTTACATCGGAACAATGGAATCTGGTATATTCCGTAATCGAGCTCCCAAATTTCTTCGATCACCCGTAATAAGAGTTCATTGCCATTGAGGATCCTCCTTTCGGTGATGTTCATCGGACAAAGCATCTATGTCGACACCATTGTTTTGAACAAGACTTTTCGATCCTCGACTTTCGGTAAAAGGTGTACCCATTAATATCGTACTTCGCCATGTCTACATTAAATCTAGGTCCGTCACCAACCATTTGATAGTATCACTAACGAGACCCGCCCTGTTTGAACCATGTTAGAAATCTATCGTTGTGTTCTCGCATGATGGAAAGCTCATCCATATGTGGATTCTCTCTCGTAAAATCGACTTGTGCCGCTCGATATACCTGCAACTTCTATGCGTGTCTTTGCAAAGATCGCGATGCGCTTTGCAATACATATCAAATCTGTGGCCTCGTTAGTTTCGCCTCAAGTTCCTTTGCGGATAATGCGCCCTCATGGCGAGATAGAGGAACACCGATTGCTTGTCTTCTCCCGAGATAGTCCACGAGAACTCAATAACCTCTTCATCCCATAACCTTCCACAATACTACCCTCGTGTTTCCACCGATTCCTCACGAGGACTTTAATATACCCATGTACCTCTCGAACGGATACATGTAACGAAGAAAATGGGGCCACATATCTTAATCTCTCGACAAGGTGAACAACACGATGGACCATGACGTCGAAGAACGATGGTGGGAAATGCATCTCAAGCTGACATAGAGTCTGCACCACCTCACTCTGTAAGTTGTCTAGCATATCAGGGTCAATAACTTTGCAGGAGATCGCATTGAAGAAATAACAGAGCTTCGTGATTGCAAACCTGACATCCTCAGGCAGAATATTTCTGATAGCAACTGGGAGCATTTGGGTCATCAAGACATGGCAGTCGTGGGACTTCATGCCCAACAACTTCAAATCATCCATGGACACCAGCTTCTTAATGTTTGCGGAGTAGCCAGATGGAACTTTAATACCTTGGAGACATTTGCAGAGATTTTCTTTCTCCTTCTTGGACAGGGTGTAGCATGCAATGGATGTACGGACCTTTCCCATCCTCCTCTATCACCGCAAGCCCGGGCACGATTCCCATGTAGGCCATGTCGCGACGAGCATTCACACCATCCTTGGTCTTCCTGTATGTTCAAGAGATACCAACCAAATTGTCGCAGACATTCTTCTCAACGTGCATGACATCAATACAATGTCGGACATCTAACTCCTTCCAAGACGGCAAGTCCCAAAATATGGACCTCTTCTTCCAAATTGTCCTAGTACGAACAGATTTACGACTCTTTCCGCATCAAGTTCAATATCCTCCACACGTGAATATACTTGCCTTCCACTCATAGGTGCGGGGCGAACGGACTTCCCTCTTCCCATCAAATTTGTCATCCATTTTACTAGATCGTTGACTTGAGGTAGAAACCACGGTGACCCATATACACGGTTTTCTTGGAATTCGGTAGCCATAGGCTCTCGGTCTCCTCTTCACGATAGGACACGCTTTGGCTCCTTTCAGATTGTACTCGCCAAATTACCAAGCCGGAAATCATTTATGGTACAAAATACCATAGCTCGAGGGTGAAATACTCTCTTTTGTATGCATCCCACACCACGACCCCCTCATTCCACAATTGTACCAAATCCTCGATCAATGGTGCAAGGTACACATCAATATCATTTCCTATTGTTTGGGTCCCGAGATTAGCAAGGACATCATGATATACTTCGCTTCATGCACAACCAAGGAGGGAGGTTGTAGATACACTATGAATCGCCACGCGTCTTTGTGGACGCTGCTCATGTTACCAAACGGATTCATTCCATAGGTACTCAACCCAAACCTTATGTTCCTCATTTCGCACCAAACTCCTCATGTTTCCAATCGATGTTTCTCCATTGAGCCGAATCGGCAGGTGTCTCACTTGCCATCTTCCTTTCGAGACTCATAATGCCAACACAACAATTTTGCCTCTCGGGATTTGCAAACAACCGCTCAAGACGGGAATGATGGGCAAATACCACAATACCTTGGCGGTGCACCTTTAGTGACCTCTTCACCATCGTTGCCTCGGCTTTACGCTTCTTGTCGTTACGCTTCTCCTTTTGTTTGTACCGGGCACACTGCACATCGGACAAACGTGCAGCTCCCGATATGCGTTTACGGACAAGATGCAATCATTAGGACATGCATGTATCCTTTCTATTTCCATTCCCATGGGACACGAGCTTCTTCGCTTCATAAATGCTTGTTGGCAACTCGCTTCTTCCGAAGCACATCCGATAGAAGAACTAGAAGTGCATTGAAACTTGTATCGTCCAACGGTGTTTTGCCTTGATTCGAACAATGCAAGGACCGAACCCAACTTGGTGTATTCGCTTTGCAACTTTGTGAGCAGCGGTTTGGCATCGTCTTCCATCAAGCTTTTAAACTTTTCGAACTCTCTTCCGTAATTACCCTCCACATCCCGCAACATTTGCTCCAAATTCTCATCCTCAAACATATCATGCTGCAACTCGTCATCCGGTTCCACCGTATTCGTTACATCGAAGGGTACCACCGTCTCGCCGTGATGGATCCAACACGTGTAATTCCTCACAAAGCCACGTCGAATCGTGGTCCTCGATTTGAGCCGAGTTGTTAAATCTTCTCAGATTGGTAATCAATGCAAGGACAATATATGAAGTTTACACCCTCCTCACAATGTCCTCTTCGCAATTTTTTGAACTCCTTAACACCCCTCTGAAATTCAGACTCAAACGACTTTTTACGATACATCCATTCCTTACGGTCCATCTGTAATTAAACTTCGCACAATAAATATTGAGACACCTAGCTAGCTATTTGAAATATTGAGACATCATTTCGTTAATATTACCTTTGCGAAATAGAGGACGGGTTCCAAGATATGTAAAATATGTACTCCGATCGATATCTAGATTCTTCTCCGGTTTAGTGCTTTGAATTCCTTACATAGGAGACCTACATTTTAACATCAACAATGATATCAAATAATCTAATTATATAGCTCTTGTAGTACTTGCAAATCTTTTGACTACAACAAAACAAAACAAGGGTACCAACGATGACTCCTAATCTCTAAATAGGTTAGGTCCTAATCTCATTCGAGGATATGTGGTTAGGGAAAGTTTTGTTGTACAACTCAGAGAAAATTTCAAACATCTCCCCATTGTTCTCCATATACGTCTCGACAACAGGTCAAGAGGGTGTGTATATGGAGAACACCAGAGACGCATCAAATCTACTCGAGTTGTACAACACACTGAGAACTTGCCCAAACACATATCCTCGAATCGCCCAATTAAAGCGTGGACAATTCGAGACTGCTCACTTATAAATATGCCATTTTATTCGGCATATTTATAAACAAGCATCCTCGAACAGGAGACGTAGGTTCCGAAGCCTAAACTCTAGCATTTATCACATGATAGAAATTAACAATAATTCCATATTAACAAGAGCACTACAATAATTAAATAGATGTGTGCTTGACAAATTAATGGAGAGTGTGAAATCTGATAGCATATACTCAATTCCAGTGCAACTTAAACTTTATTCACGATGTATCAAAATTACCTAGTGCAAAATTGAAGGGGTTTAATTTAAAGGCCGGATTGCTCACATTTTGAAGAAAACAGCAAACGAGGGTAAAAAGAAGGGAATCTCCTCAAGATAAGGCTTCAAATTTGCCCTCTTAACACCTATCCTTGAGGACTTCAAATTTTATCATCCAAGTATTTGCTTCCAAGCACAGAATATGAGCTGTTTTCTTGACTGTCGGCGGAGAAATCTCCTCTGGAACAACAGAGATCTTGTTCCCGAGTGGTATATATAACCTAGCGAGGCACATCACAATCGGTTCTAAACTAAAACGCGATAGTGATTTCCCACAGTTATCACTATCGGTTCTTTCCATAAAGAGATAGTGATGATCACGTGAACATCACTATCGCTTTTTTGGAACCGATAGTGATGTATACCCACATCACTATCACTTCTACAAAAGAACCGATAGTGATATATACGTGATCATCACTATCGCTTATTTTCTTGGAACCGATAGAGTGACGATCCATATCACTATCGCTTGTTAGTTGAGAACCGATTGGGATATGTCGAGTCCATATCACAATCACTATAATCTCAGAACCGATAGTGATTATTACTAACACCCCGTCCGAAGTTATCTATCACAATCGTTTTTTCCTGAAAACTTAAGAACCGACACAGATAAAGCGATAGTAATGTGCCGTTCTGTAGTAGTGCCATTACGGTCTACCGTCTACGTGCCACGGACACGCCCAAGATATGTTCAAAGTTGCAAGTTCCGCGTCACTTACAAGCTAGTCCGCCGTCAACTTCGACATCGATTTGGAGGGGGTTTCGATCGCGCGCACCTGATCTCACGCATAGAAGCACAGCCAAGTGGCCCAAGTCCAATAATATATGCCGCACCGCACTGTATGTCACTACTACGGATCGATTTATCTGCAACCCCTCATCACCGTCATAGCGGACTGAGTCGGCAAGGATAATACTGCTGAGCTTCTGTGGCAACTATTTGCCGATCCATGAAGTACTTGTTTCAACAGTTATGCTCCCACCAAACACCTTTTTCCAATAATTATAGTTCGTGAAGTACTTGGTTCAGCAATTACAAAGAAGATTTCAACTTTTAATTCAGACACTTTTTGTCTCCTTTTTCTATTTTTAGGAGAACAGTTCATTAACTGATTTTCGGACAGAATCTAACAAGAAATGGTTGATAACATGATTATTCTATATAAAAAATTGTGAACAGGTCACTAGCTGATGAGTTGCTTAAATGTTTGTAGAGCGGGCCCTATAATTGATGAGGTGATCAACACAGGGTGGTGCCTCCTTCATTGAGTTCCTCACACGTGAGGACTGTAGGTGTGAGAACAATCTCAGTAATCTAATCACATTGATTTGATTTTTTTGTAGTGTTAATCAGTAACAGATTTGTGAAAATCTACCATCTCCTTGGGATTTTTTAGTACAGTTTGAGGCTGCATGGCCACCCACTAGCATTGCATCAGGTACATCAGAGAACACTAAAGTTGCGGTTGAATATGTTGCTGTGCCCATATTTGTCAAAGCTCCTTAGCTCCCCAGCGAGGATTTTTGCCAACAGGCATGATACCAATTTAAAGAAGAAATTACTTTCCACTGAGAGACTTATTTTGCATGATATTTAGGTTAGTTTGTTTCTTATTTGCTATATTTAATTTGATCACTAAACTGCATTTCTAAATTTTAATTTAAATTGACAATAAAGATTTTACTGCACAAGCAGCGAACTTTTTTCCTCCTACCCTCTTTTCTCTCTCCTCTCCTCTTCTTCCTCCTCTTCCTCTCCTCCTCCTCTTCCCCCTCCTCTTCCTCCTCCTCTCCTCTCTTCTTTTGTCCTGCATAGCGCTTTCGGTCTCGGTGGTGAAATGCTTCGGTACAAATGAGGCCGAAGGCCTTGCACGTGGGCACAGGAAAAGGCTCTCTTTTCGCTTTTTAAAAAGCAACAGAGAGTATGTCACCATTTGAAACAACGGCGGACTCTCTATCGCAATTTCAACTCGTGATAGGTAAGAATAATTGCAATTTTATTTTCGGCATATTATTTCTATAATTTTTTGTTAAAAATATTATTTAAAAAATTCCTCCTGTAGCAGTACTGCGCCGACCCAAACGCGTCGCACACTTTTGATCTGCATATGTCAATGTCCACGATTTTGATCGAAGTACGTACGTGTTTTGCTTTATCCATACACGATTTTATTTATTTATTTTGGTGTGTGTGTGGTTACTAAAAGTATAATATTTTCCCATTAGTCGGGTGAGATGCTTGAGGCCGGTTATCTTTCCCTCTCTTAGGGGCTCCAGTGACACGGACAGCAAACTTACTATATAATCTTGACTCTCCATAGTGGGTTGTGAGCTGTGGTTTGATGTAACTTGCAGCTAGCTTTTCTAGGACTAAATGAACCAATAAAATTTGTCGGCATGTGCAATTGCCAAGGATTATATATGGCACACGCCGCACACCGCAAATATATATTGCACTTACGGCCATGGACTAACGCAATACAAGAATTTGGGAAGCGCCGTCCGCTATTCGTCCTGCAAGTATGGGAAGTGAAGTACACGAGGATGAAAAAACTTAATCGTTTTGCTGACAGCCGTTGCGACAATGCAAGCATCACGATGCAAATATATACGCTTTGCCATTTGGTGATATTTTGATTGTTTTTTTTAGATAAAGGATATTTTGATTGTTTGAGCTGCCGGAAGATTGATGCACACTGAAGCGCTACTCTGTGCCGCATACTTTTATTCTGCTACTGCCGTTTTCTTGCTCAGCCGCCACTTCTAATGTTTGTTGCTTGTTCTTTGCTTGCGCCTTTTTGTACCGCACTTTTTTTGTACTGCTGCACATTAGCTACGACAATGCAGTGATGTACACGGAGGAAAAACTCAATCGTTTTTGCTGACAGCCGTTGCACTTCTACTTTTGAGCTGATGAAAAATTAGATACGACAATGCAAGCATCACGATGCCACAATATACGCTTTGCCATTTGGTGATATTTTTGTTGTTTGAGCTGACGGAAGATTGATGCGCCTTTAAATTTTGACCGATATATGGCAGCTTAATTAACGTTATCAGTTTGGGACCTTGAGCTTAACTAAGGTGGGCCATTAGGGCCAACCCTAATAGCACCAATACTTTGTATACAGATCTACAGTACTAGGTTCGTTTTCATTCTTTCATCCTTTCATTTTCTGTACTCATGCTTTTTGTACTTGCTGTTTAGTGTTAAATCTGGAACAATTTAAGCATGCCCAACTGTACAAGTGGAAAACAAAGGGCCATTCAATAGTTAATTAAGACCGTTCTCATTATTCCCTCTAGTAGTTACGACATGATGCTGCCACTGGCTAGCACCGCGAGTTCGAGACCTCACGTACTACATCGATGTCTCAGCGATGCCCATGGTTGATTTCCCACTTTAAAATTTTGATTATAATTAAGTAAATTTCATAAATCTATAGATTTTTTTACAAATTATCAAAAACTACAAGTTTTATCTTCTATTCTATAAACTACAGTTTTTAGAATTGATCATTTCTTTTAACGAATTTGACAATGTAGTCTCACATGACAGTCTCACGGGCCTTTATTTGCCATTTCATTTGAGCGTGAGGCTACCATATCGGTCCAGATTGTTAGACCTGTTATAAGAAATGCTCAATTATAAAATATGTAGTTTTGTGATACTAAGTTTTTTAAATCTGTAGTTTTATGAAATAAAATTAAAATATGTAGTTTCAAGATAATTTATGAAAAAACCTATAGTCTTGTAAAATTTACTCAATATAATTTGTTTTGTTTTTGTTCCAGAAGTATTTGAACCGTATTCAACTTTTCAGAGCATTATTCCCCTCGTTCCGTCATAAAAGGACAAGTTTGAGAAGAAAATACACAAGTGATAGCACATGTTACGCAAACAAGTAATTTTTTTAAACAGTAAACCATTTGCGTACAAGTCCCTGTTGGCGAGATCCGCTGAGACTATCCGACCGTGTCCACGCGGCCGCGACACCCTTCCGTCAGCACGATGTTACCTCTGTTTTCTAGTTCGATCCGTACCGCACTAGAATCTGCTTTTTAGTGCACGCAGTTTCCCTACCGTCACGGCCTCTACCGTTAAACCAATGCCACGTAGGCTGCGCACGGTCTACACGGCCTACACGGCAGTATAGCCCAACGGCAGAGGCCATAATGACAGACGAACCGTTCCCTTTTTATGTGACTTTTGAGTTTTAACAGTAGCTGCTCCAAGTGGCTCAATCAAATCCAGTCGAAGTTTGTTTTCCGGCCGCCTATTAGAGCAACGGCATTGGACAACTAACTTTTCTTGTTAGGCTATTCCCAGTGCATGGTAACATACTCATTTAATACATGCTACATAAGCATTTTTGATGATGTGGCAAGAGAGTTAAGAGGGGAGAGAAGAAAGCTGTATCTTGAGGAAGATATCACTTGGGCACGAAATCATAGACATTGAAACTTGAATTATCTAAGTGACCCACAATTCATACTCTCATACACATCTAGCATTTAATTATCTTATGGGGACTAAGAAATAATTCATGATACCATGCATTGGGATAGTTGTATCTTCTATAATATCATATGACATGGTAACTTTGGATATTGTGATAAGATACAATGCACTGGGAATAGCCTTAGATACCATAAGGCTATTCCTAGTGCTTGTTTCATGTGAATTTCAATATCATTAAATGTTATGTTACATAAATAAAGATAATAACATGGTACGAAATTAATAATGAGATAGATGAGAAGAGTTTCATTTAGATAAGAGGAGTTTTCATCTTGATGAAACACGAGATACACATTTACCTAGACAAAAATGATGTGGCGGTCTTGGAAAGCATTGCAATGAAAGCGTGCCTTTGGGAATGGCCTAATGAGTAAGCCTCTTGTGAGATGTCAGATAAATTAATGAGCTTTCTCGGTTTATTGTACAGAGGAATTAAGTTGAACAACTTCTAACCTACATGTGTAAAATTTACTACTTCTTTTGTTTCTGAATACATTCTAATTTTCAAATTTTATTTTTAATTACATATCATTTTACAATTTCCACACAATTTTAAATATTTTCCCTTAGCGTACTCTTTTATTATTCTTAATATTATTTATTGCTGTGAAATAGAGTAACATATACTATCTAAAACAACGGCATTAGACAACTAACTTTGACAACTAACTTTTCCTGTTAGATAACATAACAAGGTAGGCTTACTGTGAGATGTCAGATAAATTAACGTGCTTTCTCGGTTTATTGTACAGAGAATTAAGTTGAACAACATGCAACCTACAAGTGTAAAATTTACTACTCCCTCCGTGTTTTGTTGCATGCCATTCTTTCAAATTTTATTCCTAAATACATGTCATTTTACAATTTCAAGACAACTTTTAAATGTTTTCTCTTACCATACCCTTTATTATTCTCAATATTATTTATTACTGTAAAATAGAGTAACATATACTATTTAAGAGCAATAAATGAGCTAATGAAGGAGAGCAATTTGATCATTTCTCACGTATATCTTAGTTGAAATGTAAAATCCTAAAATATCATCTATTCAAAAAGCGAAGAGAGTACTATTATTCATTTCTAAGACCACAGTTGTCTTGGGAAAAAAACAGAAAGCTAGCTAGTCCAACTTTGAAACAAGCATATAGTAGTAGATTATCAGAAGTAAAGATGGGAAGCCCAGCCAAGAAACTTAAGAGAAGTACAACTAATTAACCGCGCATTCCTCGCTCATCAAACATCAGCTAGAATAATGGACTTAATATATCATTAAATTATCAAAGTACATTGGTTATCTGGAGTACAATAGTAGCAGTAGTATGCCCAGTTGCCGTGTCAACGTGGAAAACTTCCTCGCTGGTTTTTTTTTCTTTTCTTTTCTTTTGGCCCCAGTCTAGAAACGCGAGCAAGCACATGCAATATAATGTTATATAAGCCCTTCTCCGCATCAAAGTTCATCACTCGAACAGCTCAGAAATTAAACCACAACGATAGCCATGTCGCAGTCGAACAAGCTCCTCCTTTGCTACTTCCTCCTACTCCTCGCCTCCGGCGCCGAGACGCGCCACCACGTCTCCTGCTACCAGTTCAGGCCCCCTGGCTGTGTCCCGGAGCTCGCCGTCACCATCAACGGCCAGACGCTTGGCCCCACCGTCCACGCCGCGAAGGGCGGCTCCGTCGACGTCAACGGCGTCCTCACCGCCAACATGTATAAAGCCCGCCAAGGCGTGGCGTTGTTGGCGGGCACAACGGCATGGTCGATGGGCCCGGGGCCCCGAGGCGGAGCCGCGCGTGTACGCCGACCAGGCCGTTCACTTCAGACGCGACGGCGCGCAGCGGTCGCCGGAGCCCAACAGCACGATGGCCGTGTGGGTGCTGGAGGTAGACGAGGCTGGACCGTTCGCGTTCCGCCGCGAGCACGCCGTCCTCCACTACGGTCGGCGGCACAGGAGCACCTACGAGCAGGCGGCCGCCGGGCTCGCCTTCGTTGCCCTGGTCTGCACCGGCCAGATCTCCGGCCCGACGATCTGCGCGGTGCAGGGCGCCGCGGCCTACGTCACCGTCGAGAACTCGCCCCTCACCGAGAACGTTGCCATCCACTGGCACGGCATCCGCGTCACCCAAGGTGACACCATCGTCGTCACCGTCAGCAACTCCTTCTCATCGAGAACGTCGCCATCGACTGGCATGGCATCCGCCAGGCATGTCGTGACTCTTCCTCTGCTCCCAGCGGCGCCCGTTTAGCTCTTCAGCACCCGTGCATCGTCCGTCCATGAATTCTTGCTCACTATCTCCTAGTGTACATGCTGCAGATCGGGACGGAGGGCGTCGGCATGCAGCGCTGCGCCGGGCTCAACGGGCGTGGAAGGTTCGACAACTGCTCGACGATGGCGTCCTGCAACGCGACGCACCCGCAGTGCTCGACGCCCGTGTTCTCCGTGGTGCCAAGCAAGACGTACCCCTTCCGCATCGCCAGCGTCACCTTCCTCTCCGCGCTCAACTTCGAGGTAATCTATATATGACCATTTCCACCAAACTCCTCACATGCAATGAACACAGATTTTGCTCTCAGATTTGTGGCAAACGCAGTGGAATATTCTGAAAGATCACGTACGTACGCACGGACGTGTTTGTGTGTCATGTAGCCTCTTAGGATCGATGGCCCGCGCCTTCTGCGTGTTGATGATGCGGAGATCACGGCCGGAGTTCATCTCGGCAGCTCGACTCCGGCGTTCACCGTCGTGCCCGGCTACCACAGGACGTCCCTGTCAGCGCACGACTTTGAAATTGACCAGGTGCACAGGAGACGTGGACTCAGCATTAATCATATCCTCCCCAAATATATGGTCCACACGCCCGCTTCAACTTATTTCTCACCCTCCAAAGAAAAACCTCCGTGTTGGTCATTAATTAGCGAAGTTCAAAAAGATATATAGTCATTTTTGTGAAATAAATTAGAGTTTAGTGGGCTTCTTGCCCCTCCATTGATTCCTAAAAAAAAAAGAGAACATAATCATTTCTGATAAAATTTAACTAGTTAGGCCGAAAAAGTCTTTTTATGTGCATATATATATCTACATGAACAAAATTTTCCAAATTGAGAGGTAAAAGTGAACTTCTTTGACCAAGAGAGTACGTAATCGGATACTGGAGCGATGTACGTAGATGGGTTGGCTAGTCGGTATTCATAATTGACATTGGTGTTAATATTTTGCCTCTCCTGGTGGCTTGATATTTGGTACAATTTTAGTGAGACCAACTGCGACGATGTATAACAAAAAAACACACTTTTGTAAATTACTTGTCCCTCCGTTTCATAATACGGTTTTCTTCAATCTTATTTCAAAATATCTGTTTCATAACATGTGTTTTTCAATCTGTTTCAAAATATAAAGGCATGCGTCGATTTCATGGTTCATTTGATCTCTTTTTCACTCTCGTTTATCTTCCTTTTCTCTTCAACACATATGTGTACACTTCACACGAAATATTCCCTCTCTTATTTCCAATACATTAGCTAGTTGACTACATGTGAAAAGAAACAAATGGAGTAAAATTCTATAATTTAACTGGTCACACAGGTAGATAAAAGTGCGCGCTCAAGTCATGCATGCCACTCGTGCGAAAGGAGATACTTCGTTTCCAAGTATTGATCATATTCAAAGCATGGATTTTTACCCGTGTAAACGGCCACTTAAACTAAATAGTTTTCTTATCTTTTGACTTCGTTCACGGAAAGCTCCGTTATATATATATGGTTGGATACATATGATTATATATTGTTGTGACGTTGATTGGTATCTTTGAAGTCTCATTCGGATGACGGGCGCGCATGGTTCAACTGGTCCTTGTCCGTCTCCGGTGTTGGCGACGCGATGCGTACTGGCTACTCACCGCCGGCGTTAGCTGGGACAACCGGCAAGATGCATCACATTGTCACCACCCTATCAGAGCTCAGCTCCGATTTGCTCTTCGATCGGACCGTCCAATTTACCACAGCCAGTGGGAGCGCTCTGATCATGATGGTGCATGTTGGTCTAGATGATCAGAGGAAGAAGAACAAAGGGGGAAGAGATGCCATCTTCGCCAAGGCGCTTCTGATCCTTCTCGCCATTATTGCTGCACTTCTCAGGCCCGCAATGGCCGCGCGGCCATTGCACGGCAGCGGTGGCGGCCATGATCAGGCTGCCGTTGGACCTGTTGCTGCTGCACCGGTGCTGATGCCACAGAGCCTGCCAGCTGCAGATCACTCGGGGTGCACCAACGACCCTAACACGCAGGATCCTTACCCTTGCGTACACCACTAGCTAGCTATCTGAGCTAGTACTATATACTAATAAGTAGTACTACCTGGCTGTAAGAGAATGTATGTGTCCTCGTCTCAGAAAGATAAAGAAAATATGCTGCATATGTATGCCGGTCGGTATATATGCGTCGTCATCTTGGATTGTAGTTTCTTTTTCTTTTTCTTTTTAAAATTCTTAGGTGCATCTGTCGATTTTGATCTAACGGTCAAGATATTTTATTTCTAGGACACGGATTTGGATACTCTATTTTTAACCAGCAAGGGACACTGTCTAGACGCATTAACGTTTAACGGATCCAGGATTTTACCATGTCCCATATTGTACTACTACCGCATGCTAATATATGCTACACTACCAATATCCCAAGCTGAGTCGAAACTATATGTGCTATACATGGCTAATATTCCACACTCCATGTTGAAGCCCATCCTGATATCGGCTTGAATAATCCCTTGTCTACACGTATATATGCCCGATTTTTGTTTAACGATATATACATATATATATATACATATATATATATATATATACATATATATATACATATATATACATACATATATATACATATACATATATACATACATACATATATATACATATATATATATATATACATATACATATATACATATACATATATATATATATACATATATATATATACATATACATATATACATATACATATACATATATACATATATAAAATAGGTGCATGATAAATATAGTTCAAATACAGTACCACAGGTACATGCTTTGGGGGTAGTTTGCGTAGGTCAATAACTTTCTATGAATACGTAAAAGGTAAGTATGTGTACTTTATTCATAAATTATTAATATAAATCAGAGGTTCTTTTAAAAAAAAACTTCTACGAAGAAAAAAATTGTCGTTAGGAATACAAAAACCAAATCGGTAATTTAGCGAGCTCTTTTACAATAGATGAATATCAATATATGCTATCCATTCTTTTGAATCTAATAGTTAAAATCAATTTAGATCTAGTTATACTACCGCCTGTAGTATTGGTAGTAAAATTCAGAAAGGGGTAAAAGAGTAAAAAATTCTGTTATACTATTTATTCTCTACGGTAAAACATGTCCTGTGATCCTGATGAAAGGCAGATAAATGGATAAGAAACCTCTAAAGATCATCAGGTATTCGGTGAATCCAAAATTATGAACGAATTATGAAAAATAAAAAATACCCCCGATAAATAGATAGGAAAAATCTAAAATACCCTTAAGAAACAGATGGTTAGATTTGATTTTCTGCTACCACAATTTATACCTATGTTATCAACAGTAAAATTTTTCAATTTAGCAAGATCGTAAAAGTTATAGTAATATATAGTTTCATGTGGCGCACTATAAGCTAGCTTCAGATCACCACACTACTACTACGTTTACACATCACAATCGGTTCTTTTTTATCGCCATAATCGGTTACGGTGGCGACACTAAGCGGTTAGAGCAGAGATGAGGTGCTATTATTACAGTCGGTTCTTGCCGATAGAGATGAACTCATCATCTCTATCGGTTCTTCAAAAAGCGATAGAGATTATAGTATAATCTCTATCGCTTCTTCAAGAAACGATAGAGATGATGAGTTCATCTCTATCATTCTTCGAAGAACCGATAGAGATGATGAGTTCATCTCTATCATTTTCTTGTAGGAACCGATAGAGATGTAAACATTATCTCTATCATTTCTTACAAAAACCGATAGAGATGACAATGTTATCTCTATCATTTTCTTGTGAGAACCGATAGAGATGAGGGTGTGCTACTTTCAATTGACCCTCCAATCAGCACATATTTCACACAAATATATATATGCACATATCACAAACATACACATGTATATCATATCACACAGAAAATGAATACAACTCATTCACGAGAAAATGAATACTTTAATTGTTACAACAAATACATATCACATTCAGAAAATGAATACTTTGTTACAATGACACATGCTTAACCATCATGTACACATGTAATCCCATTGAGATTTGTAATATTGTTCACATATAGCCTAGTACGAGCTTTGGGATCTCTATACCGTCAGTCCTCCACCATACATTCCATCCGGTACCCTTGGCATAAGTGGTCCCTTATCTTGTTGGCGTAGTGCGGTCTAAACTCTTCAGGGGATATTGAGAGTCGCAAAATAGAAAGAGTGTTTTAATTTAAGTTTTGAAATTTCTATGTGAAAGGCTACTTGTATTATTATGCATGTACATATATACAGGGAAAGCAGTCGAGAGGCTAATCAAGATCGGCATGTGATGCATGGCGTACAAACCGCGATGGTCGTCGCTGCCTGATTGATGGCACTGTGAAGAAAGAAAAGAAATTAAGAGCGAAGAAAATATGTCGGAAATCTAAATCTTATATAGGGAGGCATACTTGTACCTTGGCGCACATACTCGACTTGGAGCCCTTTTTTCGATCGTGTATCCCTCATACTGCGGCGTGGTCGAGAAACCCCTATATACATTGGAGAGCATTTGTTAAGTACAAAATAATGAATGTCGTAGTTAAATCTGAAAGTGTTACATAAGAGTAGTGCACTTCTTGCTCCAAAGGAGGCTTGATCGCGTGAGGCCATCGGTCTCTTCTCAATGGAATTAAAAGTGTAGACCACGTTGTTACTCGGAATGATCACGAGTAGGACCCAATGGTTGCTTATTAAATGGTATCTGTGAAGGAAATAAGTTCACATACGGTTGAAGTGCGTACAAGTAATTGAAGGGTGTAGTAGTACTTACTCCTCGTGAGTGCAGGAATAGAATGAAGTTCTTCTTGGCCTCGACTTTCAACGCACCCTTGATGTGGCGGCAAGCCATTGAGGTTGAAGCCTAGCCATCGTTGCGGACACCGGCTCGTGGTCGGCGAACCCAATTAGTTGTCGATTCGTCACGACTCATTGCCTCATTGCCCACCTTCGTATTGAATATTCTGAAGCATAATGCAAAATCCTATGGAAGTTCTAAGGTCATGCTTTCGTGGTGCGATACTCACGGTGTCGAGGATCGCCTGATGGAAGCGTCGATGGAGATCATTTGGTAGAGGCAGACAGATCCTCAAAAGCATTGGAAATGTCCGTCGTCCTCACGGTGGAAATGTCCCTTTTGTACCTAACATTGAAGTCGACCGGCGCTCGTTCCCTTTCACTTTGTCAATGTACCATCCATGGGTGTCGAGTCCACATGCCTAAAGTATTCAATTTCGCGGGGAGGAAGAAGGGCTTTCCATGTTCATCGCCTTAAAATTATAGGGCTTCTCGTGGCTGTGCTTGGCTCTCCTTCTGGGCGAAGGAGTCTCCGGCGGGGTTGGAGGCTTTTCTGTACTGAGAGGGCGCGTAGTCTGTGTGAGCCTTGGCTTTTAGCGGAGGCCTCGGTGGTTACGTGGTGTCGTGGTAGCCCTTTTATGCACCACTCGATTACTCTGTGCGGGACTAAATCACGATCGTGGGAGGAGGCGCAGTGCAGTAGGAACCTACAAAGCAGCGTATGAACAACTTGTTGCAATACTCTTTGGAATAGTCTGAGAAGAAGCGAGGTTTTTACCTTGACCGATCTGGCGCTGCCGTGGGCCATTTGATGAGCGACATGTGCGCTTGCGAGAGTGGTGATCTCTTCGTTGGGGGAACTTCGAGCACATGTGATAAGAAACCGTGGGCGTAGTCCACTGGACCCTCATGTAGCCCTTCCCCAAAGGTGACCATGCCTTATGTCGGTCTCGTTGCATGGAAATGCAACCCGCGTCAGACCTCAGCGAAATCCGTCTTCGTCGGCGTGAGTTGGCGCCGTGGCGCTTTGCAAGAGTGCGCAACAAGAAAATATTGGGGAGTTACCCTCGCACCTCGAAGCCATGCAAAATTAACTATTACCTTTAGTGCGGACCCGGCCTTATCGTTTTAGACCCTTGTTCTTTGGGTCGCAACCTGAGTTTACATGCGGTGGCGGGGTCATCGCTCGACTGCGGGAGAACATCGCCATCATCTCGGCCCTCAGCGGTCCATCTCTACCCTCATCTCCTGCTCACGTGCCGTCATCTCCCCCTCATCTCCTCCTTGATCTCCTCCTGGCGTGTCCTTCATGCGCTCGTGCGTGCCTCCCATGATCTTGCCTGGCACTCCTAACCTCGTCTTGAATCGTCTTCTTCGTATGCCCGCCCCTCGGCAAGTGCCGGCCCTTATGGTCGGACTTCCGTCGCGGAGGACAAGATGTCATTTGACCCTTGGCTAACAAGGTCCCTGCTCTTTCCTCTGGTGACCTCCTCCTGCAAGAGAAGTCTGAATTAGATCTGAAATACAAGAGAATGGTTGGCGCAATGTAGTAAGTTCTTGACTTACGATGGTGGAAACGACTTGCTTGTGATAGCGGGGTTTGAGTACTACCGGCTGCCCGTCCGGATTTCTTTGTCCTCGCTAATACCCGATCCGCGTCGCGCTCCTCACATATGTGGGAGTAAAACGCTGTATCCGGAGTTCGCGCACTCCTCGGTTACTCGCGCCCATTACGCTTTCTTCCCCGTAGCCGCTGAACCGGGTGTAGTGCGGTGCGTGTTCTGCCTCTGGATACCAATGTTCTTGTCTCGGCTCCTCGCCTCGGGCGTACCCTTGATCTCGTGAACTCCTCCCAAACATCGAGTCACGAACGGATACTTCTCGAATGGTGTAAGGCCTTTCAGCACGTACTCACTATGCATGTAGCCCCTGAAGTGCCTCAAAGCCACACCCATCCTCTTCATGGCGTACCGCCTGGCATTGTTTTCGTCCTCCTCTTGTATAATCCATTTGCCCTTCACCTCGTCCCACAGCCGGTTCTTCTGCTCGGCGCTGACCTCCTTTCTCCAGTCCTTAACCGTTATGGCAACCCTCTCCCTCACCAATTGGCCGAGGAATGAGCGGTATCGCCCCTTGTACTTAGGAGGACCCGTGCAAACCCCCGTGGCATTGAACTGGAGAACCTGCGGTGTTCTCCCTGTGGCCCCTTTACTCGGTCCTCGGGCCTTCCTCACCTTACTCGGCCCCTCGACACTTGGAAGTTGGCTCGGCTCGACACTTGGAAGTTCGCTCGGCCCCTCGACACTTGGAAGTTGGCTCGGCTCGACACTTGGAAGTTCGCTCGGCCCCTCAGGAGCAGCTAATTCGGTTCTGTCTGGCGATGAGTCGATGCTCTCTAGTTGCGACATTTTCAGTTTTCTTATCTGACATGGTCATATATTTGACATGAGATAAAGCAATTCGTAGCAATTATGTGAAGTTGACAATAAATCATGTAAACAACAGCTCATTGACAACAAGCGAGAAAGCGAATGATCTTCAACGATGACTCCTAACCTCTAAATAGGTTTGGTCCTAATCCCATTCGAGGATGTGGTTGGGCAAGTTCTAAGCCGTTGTACTACTCGGAGAAAATTTGACATCTCCCATTGTTCTCCGGATACTGCGTCTCGACAACAAGTCAAGAGGGTGTGTATCAGGAGAACAATTGGGAAACGCTACGAAATCTACTCGTGAGTTGTACAAACTTCGAGAACTTACCACATATCTTGCCCAAAAAGCGTGGACAATTGAGGCGCTTGCTTATAAATATGCTATTCGGCATATTTATAATTAACACTCTCGAGCAGGAGAACGTGGAGTTACATAACCTAAACTCTAAGAGATACACCAAGCATAGAGAAAAATCGAATTGAGAATCATATAAGGACAAATAAGACCATATATGTTGCGGTTGTTAAAACTAAGACAACGGTATAAGGTAATCCACATATATAGCAACAACACATATCGACTTAACATCAGGTTTTGGTAGTTTGCAAACTGTTGGTATCGAAGTCCACTTTTGCTAAACTAAACTTCGTAATTGAAGTTTGGAAATTTGGTTTACGAATTTGTTGAAATATTTGATATGAGCATAATGAAACAATGACTTAACCCATATATAACTAAGCACACATTATCCATTATGCCAGGAACATATGATAAAATCATGACTTCAACAGGAACAGGCTTGTAAGCAAAGTAATTCATGATCTGATCACAAATAAGCATCTAGCATGGATAATAAACAAACTAAACAAACCAGCATACTGCTCATGGTTGATTTAGCAATTTTGCTCTCAGATTTCATAAATTGATGGGTTGCTCCAAATGAGCCCTCCAACACCAATTTCAGCAGTATATATCACAGAATATATCAATCTGAAATCAGTGAATCTACACAATTCAACCTTTGTTTTAAGAAAATTGATTCACTAGAACTTCGTTATGGACTTATGACAAACTCGAACAGACAAAACTGACATTAAAATGGTCTAACACACGGGCACCGGACTAGTAACAATAAGTTCGAGAATGTACAGAGTGATAACAAAGCTATTCAAGCCATGTAGCAGAACTAATCACAGGATGACATAGCACATATCCGAAGCAACAAGGCCAAGATGAAGTCTAAACACAATGATCTAAAAGCAGTCTTTGAACGAGAAAGCATTCACTAGCTAGCGGATCAATATAATCTCAACTATTTGAATCATCATTGGCGGCGTGATATAACAAACTTCGGTGTTTCGGATCAAGAAAAACGACCTCTAGCTCGATGGCTAGTTCCCCAAATTTCTCAATCGGTCCTTGACACAATACCAACAGAGGGGAGTAAAGTTCCTTACTCGGCGCGGATCCGAGCAGCGAAGACAATCTACCAAAGTGATTGGTGCGGGGGAGTCGACGGCGTGAGGAAGAAGTCGTGGCGGGGAGGAGTCGGCGGCGTGGGGCGACTTCGGCGTGGGGAAAGTCGTCGGCGTGGGGAAGAGTCGGCGGGGAGGACTCGGCGGCGTGGGGCGATTCGGCGGGGAAGAGTGCAGCAGCGTGAGGAGGAGAGGGCGTGGAGGCTTGCGGCGGCGTTGGCGGTGGAAGCGAAGAAATCGTGGTGCGGGAGCAATTGAGGCGTGGGCGGGAGCTAGGGCAAAAAAATGGAGGAAGCGCAGCGTAATATTGTTCACTCTCCTCATTACTATCGGTTTTCCAAAACACCGATAGAAATACTTATACTAAGAAAACCACAGGAGGCATATTCCTATCGGTTTTCAACTAAAACCGATACAATTATAGTATCTCTATCGGGTTTGTATAAGAAAACCGATAGAAATACTTGTACTAAGGAAAACCCTAGAAGTGATATTTCTATCGGTTCTAAAGTAAAACCGATACAATTTAAGGATAATATTACTATCGGTTTTATTACAAAACCGATACAAATGATTATGTATATGTGTAAGCTTTGAATAAGAACCGATACAAATATAGGCCTTTGTTTGTTTTCACGACAAACCATAAAGTCTGAATTCTGAGATATCGATCAAAGAGTGAAAAGGCCATATCTTTTGCACACATAGTTGGAATTATTTGAAAGTTTGCGAGAAACATACTTTGTGATACTCTGATCTTTTCTAAAAAGGATTTTGGCAAAATGAGTAAGCATTGAAAGCAAGCCCAAATTCACTTTGTAGGCATACTTTTTGGTCAAAGAGTAGAAAAGTCAAATCTTTCTCAAATAAAGTCCAAGTATTCGAAAATTCGAAATGATTTGATGTAGAGTGCCTTCTTTTCATTCCATTAAGTAGCTACATACCACAATGCATTGACAAAATTTGTGAAAGTTTCATACGTACACATAACCTTTGCAAACACATATCAAGCGATACAATGATGTACTCCTTTTATTTACAATATAACCCTTCTTGATGATCTACGCATATAATTTCTTCCATGTGTGTCGTTGTCACCGCTAAAACAGGCCCCATCCATAAGCGGAGGTATTTCATCGAATTGGTCGTATTCTTCTTCATCTATGACATTTTCGACACCAACGATCCGCGCTTACCATAAGGGCGACGTGCAACCTCGGATTGGCGGATCACGCACATAGAAGACTTGATTTGCTTGCCGCAAAATCTGAATGGGTCATCTTTATAAGCGAGTCTGTTGAGATCCACAAGAGTAAAACCTCTCTTGTCGACCTTCACTCCATGTGGAAGTCCCACCCACTTACATCGGAACAATGGAATCTGGTATATTCCGTGTCGAGCTCCCAAATTTCTTGATCACCCGTAATAAGAGTTCATTGCCATTGAGGATCCTCCTTTCGGTGATGTTCATCGGACAAAGCATCTATCTTGACACGCTTTGTTTTGAGCAGTACTCTTAGCATCGACTTTCGATGTAAAAGGTGTACCCATTAATATCGTACCCTGCCATATGCGTACATTAAATCTAGGTCCGTCGACCAACCATTTGATAGTATCACTAACGAGACCTCGCCTCTGTTTGAACCATGTTAGAAATCTATCGTTGTGTTCTCGCATGATGGAAAGCTCATCCATATGTGGATTCTCTTCTCGTAAAATCGACTTGTCTTTTCGATATACCTGCAACTTCTATCTTTGTCTTTGCAAGGTATCGGATCGCTTTGCAATACATATCAAGCTGTGGCCTCGTTAGTTTAGCTAGCAGTTCCTTTGCGGATAATGCGCCCTCATGGCGAGATAGAGAACACCGATTGCTTGTCTTCTCGAGATAGTCCACGCAGAACTCAATAACCTCTTGATCCCATAACCTTCCACAATACTACCCTCGGGTTTCGACCGATTCCTCACGTAGGACTTTAATATACCCATGTACCTCTCGAGCGGATACATGTAGCGTAAGAATCGGGGCCACATATCTTAATCTCTCGACAAGGTGAACAACAAGATGGACCATGGCGTCGAAGAGCGATGGTGGGAAATGCATCTCAAGGTGACATAGAGTCGCACCACCTCACTCTGTAAGTTGTCTAGCATATCGGGGTCAATAACTGCGAGGAGATCGCATTGAAGAAATATGAGCCGTGATTGCAAACTGACATCCTCGAGCGAGAATATTTCGATATGGCCCAGGAGCATTTGGGTCATCAAGACATGGCGATCGTGGGACTTCATGCCCAACAACTTCAAATCATCCATGGACACCGGCTTCTTAATGTTTGCGGAGTAGCAGATGGAACTTTAATACCTTGGAGACATTTGCGAGATTTTCTTTCTCCTTCTTGGGCCAGGTGTAGCATGCGGCGGGGATGTACGGACCTTTCCCATCCTCCTCTATCACTGCAAGCTTTGGGCACGATTCCCATGTAGGCCATGTCGCGACGAGCATTCACACCATCCTTGGTCTTCCCGGTATGTTCAGCGGGATACCAACCAAATTATCGCGGACATTCTTCTCAACGTGCATGACATCAATACAATGTCGGACATCTAACTCCTTCGATGCGGCAAGTCCCAAAATATGGACCTCTTCTTCCAAATTGTCCTAAATGCGAGCAGATTTCTGACTCTTTCCGTCTTGAAGTTCAATATCCTCCTGCGTGAATATACTTGCCTTCCACTCATAGGTTGCGGGGCGAGCGGACTTCCCTCTTCCCATCAAATTTGTCATCCATTTTACGGTATCGATGACTTGAGGTAGAAACCTCGGTGACCCATATACACGGTTTTCTTGGAATTCGGTAGCCATAGGCTCTCGGTCTCCTCTTCACAGATAGGACACGCTTTGGCTCCTTTAAATCTTGTACCCGCCAAATTACCAAGCGGAAATCATTTATGGTACAAAATACCATAGCTCGTAGGGTGAAATACTCTCTTTTGTATGCATCCCACACCACGACCCCTCATTCCACAATTGTACCAAATCCTCGATCAATGGTGCAAGGTACACATCAATATCATTTCCATTTGTTTGGGTCCCGAGATTAGCAAGGACATCATGATATACTTCCGCTTCATGCACAACCAAGGAGGAGGTTGTAGATACACTATGAAGCGGCCACGTCTTTGTGGCGGTGCTCATGTTACCAAGCGGATTCATTCCATAGGTACTCAACCCAAACCTTATGTTCCTCATTTGGCACCAAACTCCTCATGTTTCCAATCGATGTTTCTCCATTGAGCGAATCGGCGAGGTGTCTCGACTTGCCATCTTCCTTCGAGACTCATAATGCCAACACAACAATTTTGCCTCTCTGGGATTTGCAAACAACCGCTCAAGGCGGGGAATGATGGGCAAATACCACAATACCTTGGCGGTGCACCTTTAGTGACCTCTTCACCATCGTTGCCTCGGCTCTTACGCTTCTTGTCGTTCGCTTCTCCTTTTGTTTGTGCAGGGGCACTTGCACTTTGGACAAGCGTGCAGCTCTGATATGCGTTACGGTACAAGATGCAATCATTAGGACATGCATGTATCCTTTCTATTTCCATTCCCATGGGACCACGATAGCTTCTTCGCTTCATAAATGCTTGTTGGCAACTCGTTTCATACGGAAGCACATCCGATAGAAGAACTAGAAGTGCATTGAAACTTGTATCATCCAGCGGTGTTTTGCCTTGATTCGAACAATGCAAGGACCGAACCCAACTTGGTGTATTCCGCTTTGCAACTTTGTGAGCAGCGGTTTGGCATAAATCTTCCATCAAGCTTTTAAACTTTTGAACTCTCTTTCGTGTAATTACCCTCCACATCCGCAACATTTGCTCCAAATTCTCATCCTCAAACATATCATCTGCAACTTCGTCATCCGGTTCCACCGTATCTTCGTTACACAGGAAGGTACCACTGTCTCGCCGTGATGGATCCAACACGTGTAATTCCTCACAAAGCCACGTCGAATCGGTGGTCCTCGATTTGAGCGAGTTGTTAAATCTTCTCAGATTGGTGCAATCAATGCAAGGACAATATATGAAGTTTACACCCTCCTCACAATGTCCTCTTGACAATTTTTGAACTCCTTAACACCCTCTGAAATTCAGCACTCAAGCGACTTTTACGATACATCCATTCCTTACGGTCCATCGTAATTAAACTTCGCACAATAAATATTGAGACACCTAGCTAGCTATTTGAAATATTGAGACATCATTTGGTTAATATTACCTTTGCGAAATAGAGGACAGGTTCAAGATATGTAAAATATGTACTCGATCGATATCTAGATTCTTCTCGGTTTAGTGCTTTGAATTCCTTACATAGGAGACCTACATTTTAACATCAACAATGATATCAAATAATCTAATTATATAGCTCTTGTAGTACTTGCAAATCTTTTGACTACAACAAAACAAAACAAAGGGTACCAACGATGACTCCTAATCTCTAAATAGGTTAGGTCCTAATCCCATTCGAGGATATGTGGTTAGGAAAGTTCCTAAGGCATTGTACAACTCGAGAGAAAATTTGGAAGACATCTCCATTGTTCTCCATATACGTCTCGACAACAGGTCAAGAGGGGTGTGTATATGGAGAACACCGAGCACGCTACGAAATCTACTCTGAGTTGTACAACTTGACTTCGAGAACTTGCCCAAACCACATATCCTCAGCTATCAATTAAAAAGCGTGGACAATTGAGGCGCTCACTTATAAATATGCCATTTTATTGGCATATTTATAAACAAGCATCCTCGAGCAGGAGGCGTGGGTTCAAAGCCTAAACTCTAGCATTTATCACATGATAGAAATTAACAATAATTCCATATTAACAAGAGCACTACAATAATTAAATAGATGTGTGCTTGACAAATTAATGGAGAGTGTGAAATCGATAGCATATACTCAATTCGGTGCAACTTAAACTTTATTCACGATGTATCAAAATTACCTAGTGCAAAATTGAAGGGTTTAATTTAAAGGCGGATTGCTCACATTTTGAAGAAAACGACAAGCGAGGGTAAAAAGAGGAATCTCCTCAAGATAAGGCTTCAAATTTGCCCTCTTAACACCTATCCTTGAGGACTTCAAATTTTATCATCCAAGTATTTGCTTCCAAGCACGAGAATATGAGCTTTTTTTCTTGGTGGCGGCGGAGAAATCTCCTCTGGAACAACAACGAGAGATCTTGTTCGAGTGGTATATATAACCTAGCGAGGCACATCACAATCGGTTCTAAACTAAAAGCGATAGTGATTTCCACGGTTATCACTATCGGTTCTTTCCATAAAGAGATAGTGATGATCACGTGAACATCACTATCGCTTCTTTTCTTGGAACCGATAGTGATGTATACCCACATCACTATCACTTCTACAAAAGAACCGATAGTGATATATCGTGATCATCACTATCGTTTATTTTCTTGGAACCGATAGAGGTGACGGTCCATATCACTATAAACTTGTTAGTTGAGAACCGATTGGGATATGTCGAGTCCATATCACAATCACTATAATCTCGAACCGATAGTGATTATTACTAACACCCGTCGAAGTTATCTATCACAATCGTTTTTCACGAAAACTTAAGAACCGCTACGAGATAAGCGATAGTAATGTGCGTTACGTAGTAGTGCCATTACGGTCTCACCGTCTCGTGCCGCGGACCGCCCAAGATATGTTCAAAGTTGCAAGTTCGCGTCACTTACAAGCTAGTCGCCGTCAACCGACATCGATTTGGAGGGGTTTGATCGCCTTTTGATCTCACGCATAGAAGCACAGCCAAGTGGCCCAAGTCCAATAATATATGCCGCACCGCACTGTATGTCACTACTACAGACTGATTTATCTGCAACCCCTCATCACTGTCGGGCAGACCTGAGTCGGCAGTGATAATGTTATCACTGCCGGTTCTAAATTCAACCGGTAGTGAGAAGAACAGTATATTTTTCCCGCGCAAACGGAGCAATATCACTGCCAGATTTAGAGATAGAACCGGCAGTGATGTATTACTGCTGGTTCAACAGTATAACCAATAGTGATAACATGATTTCTCTTGCAAACAGCAGCGATATCACTGCCGGATTTAGAGATACAAGTAGCAGTGATATATTACTGCCAGTTTTAGAGCTGTTTGCACCAATTTTTGGAAATTACGAGAGGAATCGGCAGAAAACGTGAAATTTGGATACAACACGGAGCGCCTCAAAAGATTTGAAAAATGTACGGATAATATTTGGAAACAGAGTCCAAACAGGAAACTACGAAGCCGATTCGGATTGCATCATCGTGTTGGATCGGGGCTCGGATCGGCCAGCGGGTATATAAGGCGCGCTAGGGCTGCTTGGAAGAACACGCACAACCAAAACACATCTGCTATTTTTCTTAGCCTTTAGTCCTTCTAGCACTGTAATCTTTCCTCTGTAAGTCGACATTGATCAAATAAAGTTGCGAATCGCCGATTGTTTGGTCATCATCGATTTCTTCAGGTTTGATTTGTTCTATCTTGTTGCGCATCGCCTTTTCAGAATTGATCTACCTTTTACCCCCAGATTAGTCTTAATCGACTAATCCATCTACCCTTCTAATCGGCTTTCTGGCTGATTCACGATTTCAATGGATTCACCGAGGATCGCTTGATTGCATCTCACGGCCGTTCCTTATCGATTGCGAGGTCCGTCGATTAACGCGCTTCGCGCACATTGAACCGGTGTTCGTCCGGTGTGTTGTAGGCGAAACCCTCTTCATGTTTTGGGCGTCAACACATTTTAACCTACGCCGGTGGGACACGATCGGAAAGATGGCTGCGAGCAAATCCACCGCACGGTAAGCGTGAACAGCGCCATAATCGTCCCTACCTTGGGCGATTTAACCCCGAGCAGCGCAAGGAAATCGAAGATCGGAAAGCGCCTTGGAAGAATTGATCTTTGAGTTGCTACCCAAAGACCGAAGCGAGTCACGCGAAGATGGCGCTCCCAACACTGAATCCACTCGGCGAAGCAGGCGTCGCATTGACTCCGGTAAGCCGATACATGCCAGCTCAAGCTGAGTTATCTGTTATGATTGAGCAATCTGTGCATCATGCCTTAATCAATCAATCATCGGCTTTGGTTACAACCTTAAAGCCGATGATTGAAAATAGCGTGAAGTCGATTGCACAAGAGTTGGCAACGTCCGGAGGATTGCTGGACCCATTACAGCCACTCCCAACATATCCTGCGTACTCTGTAGCACCAAACGCCAACACAATCAAAGCGTCGGCACCCGCACCCTCACTAATGCCGATCCAGCCCACGGTGTTGGCACCAGCAAACCCTCGTCTAAACCCAGTTACTCATTACCATGCACATACCGACGCCGCAAAGTTAGATCCATCGGCGTCAGGTGTTCCCTGCGTTCCATCGGCTTCCCAACCGACTGAATTAGAGAGGAATTGTAAACCCCAAGGGCCATTCCAAGTTAGAAATCCGGCCCCATATAAAATAGTTACATACACAGAACCGTTTGTTCCATCGCTTTGAGAATCTGTTGCAGAGGCGATGGGTGCGAATCATGGGAAAGCGATGCCGTCTCCTAGGACAAGCCGACCAGCCGAGTTTGCACTCGGGGGGGGGGGGGCAGGATAATGCCCATTATAGTTGGCCAAACCCTAGTGTTCCATTGGCTAACAACGTCAATTGGGCTGATCAGATTTCCATGGTCTTGAGAGATCAATTTGGCTTACAGCCCAAAGGAATGACAATCGGCTATAGAAAGCCGTACCCAGATTACATTGACCGCATGCCATATCCCCATAACTTTAGGATCCCCGATTTTGCGAAGTTTTCAGGGGATGATTCAATTACTACTTTGGAGCATGTTGGAAGATTTATCGCTCAATGTGGTGAAGCGGCTCAGTCCGATGGGCTAAAAATAAGGCTTTTTCCCTTGTCTCTATCAGGGACTGCCTTCACTTGGTTTACTAATCTGCCTCCAAATTCGGTTCATTTTTGGAATAATTTAGAAAGTCGGTTTCATGAATACTTTTTCTCCGGTAGCTTAGAGTTAAATTTCAAACTTTGTTGTCGAGTCAAAATTTGGTGAATAAACCCGGATTACATTAGGAGATTTAGAAGTCTTGAAATCATTTGCTTGATGTAGTATTGCACGATAACCAACTAGCTGATTTAGCCTTTCAAGGGTTAATTCCCCTTGAAAGAAAAACTTGCTGGACAGGAGTTCACTGATTTAAGTCACCTGCTCCATCGTGTGTCGGCACAGGAAAGCCGATATTTGAGTAAAGAATTAAAGGATAAAATTAGATTAAATGGCAATGGGAAAGATAAAACTAAAATAAACATGGTTGAATATAGTTCAAGTGAAACTTCTGAAGATGAAGCGAGCGTGAATATAGCCGAATGGATAAAGGGTTCTAAAAACCACTTATGCATTCATGGCTCAAGCCGACTAGGAGTAAGTCGGAGGTTAAATCGCTTCGGCGTGTCCAAGTGCGACCGCATATTCGACATGTTATTACAAGAAAAATTGATCGACTACGAAGGGCATACCATACCGTCGGTAAGCGAAATAAAAAAGCAGCGAGTCTTGTAAATGGCATCATTCTTTTCCCATAACACTAACGATTGCAACATTTTTCGGCTGACAAATCTGATGACTATTGAAGGCGGCGGCTCAAGTTTGCGAGAAGAGCCGGCCATGGAAGTCGATGTCAATCCTTTCCCAATTAACATGGTCGGTGCTCCGACAAAGGGAAGCAGTTATCGGCGAGAATCCCGAGTGGCCGCGGCAAGTCGACATAGAGTCAAGCTCACAAGGAGAGACACTAAAGATAACGATTGGCTCACTTCAAATTGAAGCCGATCAAGACGGAAAAAATTCTAGGACTGTGAAGCCGAAAGGAGAGTTACAAGTCGGACGATGTTACAAAGCTGAAAGAACTCCACCGCGAAAACCAGCGTTCAAGCCCAAGCCAACCTTCTCGCAGTTACTTGAAAAATATGAAAGGATGAGCCATCGGCAGAAGCAGCAGTTTTGTCAACCAGGTGAATCGCATCGGCCAAACACTGTGTTTCAGCCTAATAATTGGTATCGGCCAGACAACGCAGAAAGAGCTCACCAGAGATGTCCTTTTTGGAAATTCTGTTTGGAAAGGGGTATGGCACTGCCATCTGCAAAAACATGCCCCATGGAACATTACCCATAAAAAGATTGGCCGAAACAATTGGTAAAAGAACGCCTGTTTAGGGCAATGCCGAATCAAAATGAGTCAGGGCACAGAAGGCCGATAAAAGAAAGACTGGGCACACCAGACCAAGGCAAGGAAAAAGAACCAACGGAGAACTTGGTCGATAAAATCCGCAGGCCATTGGAGCCTCAACCGGTGGTGCCATTTGGACTTAGCCGATCACAATCTGAGAGGCGGCTTCAGCGCTGAGAACACAGGGAGATAAGAGAGGCGAAGAAGAAAGCGAGAGAGACCAAGCGTTTAATGAGTTGCGGCCGGTGAAACTTGTTACAAAGAGTGGAGGAAGAAACAACAAGCCGACGATGAATCAGATTCTTGGATGATTTCTTTGTCACCAATGATTCGAGATGACACACCTCCATGGATATCAACATGGTATTCACCCTACCGGTAGAGTTAATTAAAAGCTGAATCGGCTAAAGACACATTTGCTCAATTATGCTTGGGCGCGCAAGATGCTATATTCGAAAAGCCGCAAGATCCCCATCGGCATCTCAAGCCATTGTACTTGAAAGACTACATCAATGGAAAGCCGATTTCCAGGATGCTCGTTGATGGAGGGGCTACTGTGAACTTGATGCCACTCACCACCTGCAGGAAACTAGGAAAAACCGATGAAGACCTGATAAAGACGAATATGGTACTTAATGATTTCACAGGAGACCCCACTGAGGCAAAGGGAGTAATGGTTATAGAATTAACCGTTGGTAGCAAAACCTTGCCGACCGCGTTTTTTGTGATTGAGGCAAAGGGAAACTATAGTGTGCTCCTTGGACGCGATTGGATACATGCCAATTGCTGCATACCATCGACCATGCATCAGCTACTAGTTCAGTAGAACGGAGATGAAGTTGAGGTCGTCTCGGTGACACATCGGCCCATATTGCTATAGCTAGATTACGATCGAATTGGCCACATGAAGAAGCGGAGTGCATATCAGGTAAAGCTCTAGACGATTGTGATTTCATATGCATTGGGAAGTCAGGTTTGATGCCGATCAGCGTGAAGCCAGGCACGTTTGATTGGGCAAATGAAATTCTAAGGAGATGGGGTCAGAAATGATCCAAGCGTTACAGGACAGGGCAAGAAGCTATCGGCACAGGATAAACTCCTGCGAAGCCATTGAAGATTTCCAGAGCGAGAAATTGGGGCAAGGTTTCACTTCTGTCGATATGCTTGAAGAAGTCGATATAGGAGAAGGTGACAGGAAAAGGCCAACTTTTGTAAGTGCAAACTTAGGTCCAAAATACAAAAATAAGTTGGTCAAAATACTTAGAATACTGAGGATTGTTTACTTTGGGAATACTATGAGATGCTGGATTAAGCCGGCGATTAGTAGAACATCGGCTACCTATCAAGCAGGGTATCGGCCATATAAACAACCTCCATGGCGTTGTAATCGAGAACTATCTGATGTGATAAAAAAAGAAATTGAGAGATTATTGGAAGCCAAGTTCATAAGGCCTTGCCGGTACGCCGAATGGGTGTCCAATATTGTTCCTGTCATGAAAAAGAATGGTAAACTCAGAGTGTGTGTAGACTTTAGAGATTTGAATAAAGCCATGCCAAAGATGAGTATCCGATGCCTATAGCCGATATGCTTATCGATCTTTGCATCGGGTAATAAGATCATCGGTTTCCTTGGCGGGAATCTTGGGTATAACCCGGATATTCATGGCGGAAGCCGATGTCCCTAAAGCGCCTTGAGATGCCCTAGTGCGATAGGGTTATCACTGAATGGCGATAATGACATTCGACTTAAAAATCGGCGCCACCTATCAGCAGCGCCATGAATTTGATTTTCACGACCTAATCGGCCACATTGTAGAAATTTACATTGACGACGTGGTGGTTAAGTCTAAGGAAGGCGGCAACACTTGGCGATTTAGAAAGGGTATTCAAAATACAAGGGCTCATGGGTTAAAATGAACCCTTTGAAGTCTTGCGTTTGGTGTATCGGCCGGCAGTTCTAGGGTTTATGGTTCACCAAGAGGATTGAAGTTAACCAAAGCGAGTTAAAGCCATAGCGATACAAAACCGCCAACATGTAAGAATGAATTGCGAGGTGATCGGTAAAATTAATTACTTAAGGCGATTCATTTGAATCATGCGGTAGAATTCAAGCCTTTACGCCATTCTTTGAAGTTAAAGAATGATCAGAATTTTATATGGGGAGCCGATCGACAAAAAGCTTTCAGCGATATAAAACAATATCTAAGCGTCACCACCGGTCTTGGCCGCACCACAAAAAAATTCCTTCAAGTTATATATATCGGTCAAAAGAGACCATCGGAATTGTATTGGCGCAATAGATCAATGGCAAAAGCGAGTAATATTTTACTTAAGCCGGCGACTCTGGAAGCGAAACGGTACCCATCGATAGAAATTGTGCTTATCCTTGTATTTTGCTTATGCGAAATTGAGACATTATATACTAGCATCAACTTGCATAGTAGTATCTGAAAGCGATATCATCAAATATATCTTTATGCGCACCAATCTTGAGAGGACGACTTGGGAAGTGGGCTTATGCTCTACTTAGGGAGTTCGACTGCGATCTGAATCGGCTAAAGCCATTAAAGGCGAGCGATGGCGATTTCATAGCTGGATATGATACCATGGCGGGAATAGTCGATGTAGCACCATGGCGGCGATATTTTGATGGATCGGTTTGTCAAGAGAGTGGAATAGGTATTGTGCTGATTTCACCAAAAGGGCATAACATCGAGTTTGCATATCGACACAAGCCGATGCTCTAATAACCAAGCGAATATGAAGCCTTGCTCAAAGGGCTGCGAGTTGATAGATAGTGTCGGGCGAGTAGTGTGGAAGCATATGGTGACTCATTCTTTGGTGGTGCAACGAGTTAAAGGGAGTTTAAATGCAGCGACGAGGTGCTATCGAAGTATCTCTGACATTGTCTTGATATCATCGGCACTTTTACGTCATTTTGTATCAGCCATATACCCAGGGAAATGAACGACAAAGCCAACACATTGGCTCAGACAGCTTCAGGCTATAAGGAAAGAAGCCGATATGAAGCATTTGATTTGATCGATAAAATAGTTCTGTGCGTCGCTAAAGCCGATTGGAGAACAGAAATAAAAGCTTATCTAATGGACCCATCTAGACCTACCACGTGAAAAGTGCGTCAACAAGCATTAAAGTACGTTGTATTGGAAGAAGAGCTATATTATCGGACAATGGAAGGTTTGCTGTTGAGATGCCTTGGGGACGAAGAAGCAAAAGTAGCCATGGGAGAAATTCATGAAGGAATTTGCGGCGCACATCAATCGGCTCACAAGATGAAGTGGATCCTAAGATGAACGGGGTATTTTTGGCCGACAATGTTAGAAGATTGTTTCAAGTATTACAAAGGGTGCCAAAGTTGTCAAAAGTTTGGGAATGTGCAACTTCGCTTTTGACATCGACTTTATACCCGATTGTTAAGCCATGGCCGTTCAGATGATGGGGGATAGATGTAATCGGACAAATATTCCCAGCATCCAGCAAAGGCCACAAGTTCATACTCGCAGCCACATACTATTTTTCAAAATGGGTTGAAACCGTTCCACTCAAAAAGGTCACCAGTGTAGAAGCTATCGGCTTTGTTAATGAACACATCGTCCATCGATTCGGTATCCTCGAGAATATCACTGGCCGATCAAGGCTGTGTTCATGTCTAACGATTCAAGAACCGCCAAATAGCTTGGGCATCAAATTGTAACTCTTAGCCATACTACGCTTAGGCTAATGGACAAGCGAGTCGTCTAACAAAACTTTGATCAAGCTAATTAAGAAAAATTGACGAAAAGCCTCGAACTTGGCACTCTACATTATCGGAATCTTTATGGGCTTATCGGCTAGCGTTTCATGGGTCGACTAAGTTATCGCCATACCGGTTGGTGTAAGGACGGAGGCCGTGTGCCCATAGAAATAAATATAGAATCTATCACGAGTAGCAAAGCGAATAATCTATCAGCAGATGAATACAAAAGAATTGATCTTTGTACAACTTGGATGACTTGGCGGAGTTAAGGCTGATTACTTTAAATCGGCTTAAAAAGAATAAAGAAAAAGTGGCAAGGGCCTACAATAAGAAAGTTGTGCCCAAGTCCTTCAGTGAGGCCGATTTGGTTTGGAAAACAGTATTACCGATTGTTTCTAAAGATAGTCGATTCGGCAAATGGTCACCTACCTAGGAAGGACCATACAAAGTTAATCGGCTTGTTGGCGAAATCGTATATACTCGAAACACTTGAAGGGTTGGTGTTACGAAGGCAATTAACGGAAAGTACCTAAAGCCGTACTACCCTAGCGTTTGGATCGGTGCGTGATTAAGGTACAACACAAAGAATTCAGGAACGAATCGGTTAAACAGCCGATTAAATCAGATAAAAATAATCGGTTAAACAACGATTAAAGTATGTAACAAAAAGTACAGTGAAGCAACATCGTTTTGAAACACCACAACGCATCAATAAAATTACAAGCCAGACCGGGGATCTTTGGCACCCAAAGCCGACAAATGTCGCGGCCTTAGCCGGCGTTGTGTGACTCCATAGAGTATGTCTTCATCGGCCTTGGCGGTCTTTGAGCCTTTGGAACAAGTTTGGCGATTGATCTTTCACCTTCGCTCTGACCAAGCCAATGTCAAACTTCGATTTTTGAGAGAAGTTGGCGTTGCGATCCCAAAACAAGATTGTTTGCGAGCTCTTCTTCCACCTTAGCCAATTCCTCTTCAAGCCGCTTCTTCGTCGACTCCAATTTTTGCGTAAGGGACTTGGCAGGCTTGAGAGTAGAAGAATCTTCGTCATATTTCTTCTTCTTGGCCTTTGCATCTGCCACCAACTCATCTAGCCGGCGTTGATCGGCTGCTTGCGCTTCTCGTTGGGCTATTACGGCGTTCTGACCTCGACTTCGCTCTCCTTTCGTCTATGTGATGAGCGTCGAGAATAGCCTTAAGAGCCTCGAGCGGAGATCGGCTTCAACAACGACCATCGCGTCCGGATCGGTGAGCATTAGCCAAGATGTTTGCCTCCCGTGAAATCGCGATTAAAAGCGATTAAACTTCTCACGCATATTCGGGCCGATTGGGCGACGCGGCGGATGCCTTACGGGAGGCGGTGATGATATTACGGATATACGCCACATAGTCGTCGGGGCAATCATACGGGTCGGCGGCTCATCCAAAGTAAAGCCGAGCAAGTCATCGGGTCCGTTGACTCTTCGTAGCGATTTCTGGGTGGTCGGTGAGGGCGAAGGAAGCGAGGCCGTCTTTGGAGGAAGGCGATGTCGATGGGCTAACAACATTGGCATTTTGAAGATCGGCCAATGCCCCGGCGGCTCGCGAAGACGTCGCCGACTGAAAAACCGATGCATGGGGAGAGCTCTCGGCACTTTGTTCGGTGCGTTTTTGGCGGCGGGCCGGAGCTTTCGTCGACTTAGGTTTTTCTGCAAGAAATTAATTATACAAAGTCAATAGCTGAGCAACAAGACAAGGGAAGCAATTATCGGTTCGAACACTTCTGGAAACTTCGGCCTTTTCAAGTTTGAAAGTAGCGAGGCTTTGAATCTGGAGGCTACGGAAGAATAGCCGATTAGGCGATGCTTTGATTAGGCCTTTTCCTTTAGGCCCTGCGGCGATGGAAGCGGCGATGGTTTGATCGGCCATAACATTACGAAAAAAGGGCAAGAAATTAGCGAGACAAATCACAAGCAAGAAACTTCGGTACAAAGTACAAGAAAATAAACCGATACCTCTGACTATAGATGAGTTAGAATAGCCCGGCAATTTGGAAGAATCCGAACTATCTTCGCTCGAGCTCTTTGCTAGAGAAACTATCGTCGGCTCATGAAAGTCGGTAAGAATGTCTCTATAATGGCGGCGGTGTGCGATCCAAATAAAGGGCCTCGATATGGCGCCCACCAAGCCGAAATTGGCGTGGCGGGAGTTGAGGAAAAAGCGGAAGATCAATAACTTGGAACTCATCGGCTATTTGAAATAATTTCAGCTGCGATTGCATTAGTTACTCGGCCCTTGGTTCAAGACAGTGAAGAAGCGGACTAGGCACCACTTGGCCAAAGCCCAGTGGCGGGCATATCTTAGAAGGGTGGTAGAACTCGTCTGACGGTGAAGCGTCCTATTCGCGGGAATTCAAGCCGACATGAAGGATGCAAGGGATCTGAAAATTCGATATAGCTCTAAAGTCGACGCTGGCATCAGGAGCTATCGGCATCAAATGAAGGAATGAAGGCCAGCGAAAATCGGCATCATCACCATAAGAAAAGAAGTCTTGTTGGTAGAAGGTTGTGTTATCAAATGAGAAAAAAATGATAAATATTTCTTGAAGTCGGCAGGGAGTAATTCGGCGTCGCCACTAGTGCACATCACAAGTTTCTCTCCATGTGATCGGCTGGCTCTGTATTGGGGGGTCGTGCCTTCAGGGTAGTCCTCACAAGGAAAAGCCGATCCTTCTGACAGCTCTGGAATCAAGGATCGGCTAAAAATGCTATAAAGCCATAACTGAATGAACCATAACGGGCCTCCTATGTTGCTCACAACAAATTGAGCAAACCCAGAGAAAAGCCGACTCCGAATAACATGCATCATCTGGTAAACAGCACCAAGGAGCATTTTTCCAAGTGCAAGCCGACGGCCCTGTACCAGCTGCTCTGCCACGAACTGGAATACTTGCGTCGGACCCAAGGAGGCTCCACAAAATAGAAACCGATCCAGCCACAGGTTCAGGAAAGCCGCATGTTCCTCGTCCGATACCAGACCATTTATCCTATTATTGTGCTGGATATACTTAGACCATCCCTCGCCTTTTGATCGAATTAGTTTGTATCTTGGCTTGCCGCTAAAAGCTGATATCTGGTCTCCGTCCGGTCTAAGGCAACAAAGCTCGGCTATGTTTAAGAGGGTTGGGCGATGGGGCGATCCGGAAAAAGAAAAGCATTAGAGTGTCCAGGCCAAAAATAACGGCCGTGGCCTGTGACTCATTGGCCGGGGTTTGCAAGACTTCGATGGAAGACATTCACTATGCCCATGTGTTCCCATTCGGACCTCTTTTGGGCCGACACCCGGATGTACCAGCTTCTCCAGCCTTTGAGAGCCGTCGGCCAAGCCCTAAAGCTTTTTTTCCCATTCTGTTATGTTATATCCTTTAGCCGATAAAGGGAGTCTAGGAATTTCCTCGTCAATAACTGTATCGGCAGTCGAGTTTCCTACCGGTCCTAGGTAGTATTGATCTTCACTTTCGGGAATCGGGATCGATTACTGTGAGGGTCCATTCAGCCGATGAGGGAGGTGGAAGCTTGATCACCAACCTGAAGAAGAAGCGGTTGAAGGAGAAAGCCGATTGCGAGAAGGTGCGAGAGCTGGAAAGCATGGAAATGACCGTGGGGGTCCCGCATATATATAGTACGGTGAAAAGTGAAAAACGGCGGGAACGATTATCGAAGCGACAGGGGAAGTTATGGTGCGTTAAAGGTGCATGCGGCGCAATTAATGCAGGCGATTCTTGAGCAGTTCTCTAGCTGGTAAGGAAGGAGCCGATGGGTGAAGAAGCCGACGGATGAAGGAACCAATGAATTTTTGAAAGATAACAAGTTATCTTCCAAAAATGGGGGGCATATGTTTGCACCAATTTTTGGAAACTACGAGAGGAATCGGCAAAAAACGTGAAATTTGGATACAACACGGAGCGCCTCAAAAGATTTGGAAAATGTACGGATAATATTTGGAAGCGAGTCCAAGCGAAACTCTGAAGCCGATTCGGATTGCATCATCGTGTTGGATCGGGGCTCGGATCGGCGGCGGGTATATAAAGGCGCTAGAGTGCTTGGAAGAACACGCACAACCAAAACACATCTGCTATTTTTCTTAGCCTTTAGTCCTTCTAGCACTGTAATCTTTCCTCTGTAAGTCGACATTGATCAAATAAAGTTGCGAATCGCCGATTGTTTGGTCATCATCGATTTCTTCAGGTTTGATTTGTTCTGTCTTGTTGCGCATCGCCTTTTCAGAATTGATCTACCTTTTACCCCCAGATTAGTCTTAATCGACTAATCCATCTACCCTTCTAATCGGCTTTCTGGCTGATTCACGATTTCAGCCGATTCACCCCGAGGATCGGCTTGATTGCATCTCACGGCTTCGTTCCTTATCGATTGCAGGGTCAAATCGATTGGCACGCTCGCGCACATTGAACCCGGTGTTCGTCCGGTGTGTTGTAGGCCAGAAACCCTCTTCACGTTTTTGGGCGTCAACAAGAGCAAAAGCCGGCAGTGATAATGTGGCACTATATATATCCCGGCTTCCTTCCCCAACTGTCCAGAACAGAGAGGAGCTCTGTTCTTACTCGATTGGGGTAAATAAGGGGCGAATTTTTGCTCTTAAATTTGGTGGAATTCGTTTCTAACTCATGATCTAAGGTTCGTATCTTGATGTACATTTCATTGGTAGTTTATTTAGTTGGATATTACGTTCTATATTGTTGTAGGTTGTGAGAATTATTGATTGCATAGTGAGCACAATTAGAGCTCTAATCTAGAGGCTAGATTTGAAATTACCAACTTTTATATATATAGTGATTGGTGAGATTATGATGTAGGTTGAATTTAAGTATTTAGAGGACTAAATTAGTGATTGCATTTAATACGTTGATTGAATTTAAATGTGGTAGAACTTCATAATTAACTATTGTTTAATCTAATTACTTAAAATTGTTTCTTTATTTCGTGTACGTTAATTTAATACTTCAGTAAGTAATGCAAATTTGCTGGACGGACCATTATATATAACTAATAGCAATTATTTAATTGATTTTACAATCGAGATTTGGATATAGACTTATAATTAATGAAAATTTCTAGATTAATTAGCACTACATAATAAATTAAATGAATAAAACAATTTGTGACCACTTATTGATTTACTGAGATTTTATTTGTTATAAATATTTGTAGATGGACCGAAGATGGATGTACGAAGCGGACCGTCGTGATAGAGAGTACTTTAACGTTGTGATTAGTTTTCTGAGCGCGACTGCGGCATACAAGTCAAATAAACTGATGGACTATATTTGTTGCATTTGCGTCAATTGCAAGAATGAGAAGCAATTTTCTAACCTTGAGGTGATCCATGCACACTTGCTTCGAAGGGGTTTCAAGCCTGCCTGTACTTGTTGGACAGAGCACAATGAAAATGAGATTGTATGTGAAGGGCATCTGATTGATGATGATGAAGACAACGACTCGACTGCGGTCGAAGATACGTTCGTCGACACCCATGAAGATACGTTCATCGATAACCATGAAGATGATCTAGAGCAGATGTTGCATGATGGGGAGGAGGACATCATGAGTGAAAGGATTTTGAAGTTTTAGCGTATGGTAGAAGATTCTACAACACCCTTGTACGGCTGTAAGGAGGAGCTCAAAAAGCGCATGTTGTGCTTACAGCGATGCGATTGAAGGCAAGCAATGGTTGGTCGATAAGAGTTTCCGCAGGTGTTAGGTTTCTTGAGATGTCCTTCGAGAGGATAATGTGTTGCCAACAACTCGTGCGAATGCCAAGCGGGTTGTTTGCCGTTGGGACTAGAAGTGCGAAAATACACACATATCAAGCGATTGCATATTGTATCATAATGAGTTTGCAAATTTGGATCGTGTCTCGTTTGCAAGGTATCTCGGTATAAAGCGGTGATGGCGACATCGGTAGCGAGAAGAAAAAAGACCCCTGACCAAGGTGGTGTGGTATTTCTCTATAATCTCCCATCTGAAGCATCTAATTGCAAACAAAAGGCATGCTCAATTGCTATGATGGCACGCCGAAGAGCGTAAGAAGGATAGAATGCTTAGACATCCTGCTGACTCCGCGAAATGGAGGAACATCGATAGAAAATATAAGAAACACTTTGCATATGATCTGAGGAATATAAGGTTCGGGCTCAGTACAGATGGGATGAATCCTTTCGGCAACATGAGTAGTCGTCATAGCACTTGGCCTGTGACTTTATGTATCTACAACCTTCCTCCTTGACTTTGTATGAAGCGGAAGTACATTATGATGCCACTGTTAATCCAAGGGCCGAGGCAACCTAACAACGATATTGATGTGTTCCTCAAACCATTGGTTGAATATCTTCTGGTATTGTGGAATGACGGTGCACGGGTATGGGATCAGTATAAAAGAGAGAACTTCATGTTACACGCGTTGTTGTTCGTAACCATCAATGATTATTCTGCTCTTGGCAATCTTTTGGGCCAGACTATAAAAGGATTCAATGGATGTGTCCATTGCATGGGTGATACAGGTAGCCGGTGGCTGAAATACTACCGAAAAATGTGTTACATGCGACATCGTAGGTTCCTTCGCAAGGACCACCCGTATCGCAACAACAAGAAAGCTTTTGACGGTACAAAGGAGACTGCTTCAGCTCTGCAACATTGCAACAGCAAAGAGATATTTGCGGCCATAAAGGATATTAAAATTATCCATGGAAAGGGAGCTGGAAGTACATCAATCTCGAGTTCCGATCATACAACACCTTATTGGAAAAAGAGATCAGTATTTATGAACCTACCTTATTGGCAGCACCTGGATATTCGACATGCGATCGATGTCATGCATATAGAGAAGAATGTGTGTGACTTGGTATTTTACTAGACATACTTGGTAAAACAAAAGATACACTCAACGCACGGATGGACCTGAAAGATATGAAACTCAGAAAGGAGCTGCATCACAAAGACCTGGGTCAAGGCAAGAAGCACCTTCTTGCGGTTTGCTACACTCTAAGCAAGAATGAGAAAATTAGCGTGTGTGAGTGCTTGCACGGAGTCAAAGTTCCATTCGGTTATTCTGCCAACATAAAGAGGCTAGTCTCCATGAAAGACTTGAAATTAATTGGTATGAAGTCTCATGATTGCCACGTGATGATGACACAGATGCTTTCTGTTGCAATTAGGGGTGTTCTACCAGAGAAAGTGCGAGACCCAATTATGTTGGCTTGAGATGTGCTTCCCTCCATCCTTTTTCGATATTATGGTCCATTTCATTGTTCATATTGTGAAAGAGATACAGTTTCTTGACCCTGTGTTTCTACGTCAAATGTACCCTTTCAAAAGGTTCATGGGGGTTGTGAAGAAATATGTTCATAATCGACATCGGGCGGAAGGGTGCATTGCCGAAGGTCGGGGAACCGAGGAGGTCATCGAGTTCTGCATCGATTACATGGATCTCAAACCGATTGGTGTGCCCGTATCTCACCATGAAGGGATGCTACAAGGGAAAGGGACACTAGGTCAAAAATCGATCCGTACTAACGATCGTGCTTCATTCACGCAAGCACATTTTACAGTTCTGCACCAATCAGTTGTAGTGGGCTCGTATGTCAACATGTACAAGAACATGCTATGAAGAAAAAACTTATTTAAGTCTGAGGTTTGAATCACGAGAGAGCACAGAGATAACTTTGGAGATTGGTTGCTTAGACACATGATGCATACACAGACAGAGTGTGCTCAATTGAGAGCATTGGCTAAGGGATCGTCATATACAATTTTGACATTTGAAGGATACGACATCAATTGATATACATTTTATACAAGAGCACAAGATAACAAGAGCACCAATCAGAACAGCGGGGTTCGTATAGATGCCTATGACAGCAATGGTAATATGCAAACGTACTACGGATTCATAGAAGAGATTTGAGAGTTTGACTATGGGCCTTTGAAGGTCCTCCTCTTTTGGTACCAATGGGTCAGGTTACCTAGGGATATGAACATCGACAAGTACGGTATCACTACCGTGGACTTCAAACACGTTGGATACAGAGAAGAACCATTCGTACTTACTAATGCCATTACACAAATTTTCTTTGTAAAGGATCCGGCTGACAAGGAACGCTACGTGGTTCTTCAAAGAAAAATAAGGATTGTCGGAGTTGTGAATGTAGTCGACGAGGAAGACTATAACCAATTCTATAAGCTTCCTCCTTTCGGTGAGAACATCGACCTAGGTCTCATGGAAGACATAGAGGAAGCTACATACATACGCCGCGATCATAACGAAGGTCGGATCATAACTTAGTTGTATAATTAAGGATATGCTTTATTTTGTATGAAGGTCAAGCTTCAATTTGTAAAATAAACATTTTGAACGAAAGACATGTTTCAATTTGTAATGTATGGAGTATTGATTATTATAATCATTCAGAAAAATTTTCAGAATATTTCGATAATGTTTGATACCTGTAGAAAATCAATAACAAATAAATCAATAGTTAATTAGTCAGCTTGTTAGAATTTTACAAACTCCTTAGGTCAAATCTCAAGCCAAACATTTTACAAAAACATCATCAGCTCATCGGTATCCTCCTCAAAAAATTTCACCTCGGTTTGGATGTTCAATTAAATCCAAATCTGTATGGATGTCCAGAAATCAGAAAACTCCTATTCTTTTACCCTCCTCCCTCTACCATGTGGGCCCCTTTGCCTCGCCTTCGCGCGTGTGCCTGAGTGGCTACCCAATCCTTGCCGCAGCAGCAATTTTCATCGCTATTTCTGCCACACCAGCACTTGGCATGCATGGGGGGGGACTATCACTGCTGGTTCCTTGGTAACGCGGTACAGATGGTGAACATTAGTGCTGGTTGATATACAATACCCGGCAATAATATAACACATCAGTGCCAGGTCGTACCCCAACCGGTGCCGGTTGACGTAAGCCACGCTGCACTAATGTAACACATCAATGCCGAGTCGTGTCTCAACAGGCACTGATAATTCCATATCATTGCCGAGTTATATTTCAACCGGCACTGATTTTGTTATATTATTGCCGGTTCATAAATAAACCGGCACTAATAGTATTACATCAATGCCATTTCTAAAATAAACTGGTAGAGATAATACATCAGTGCCGGGTTATTTGGTTGAACCGACAGTAATAATCCCCCCCATATAAACATTCTCTTTCTCACACTTAGCCATTTTGCAACCCATTTGTAATTCCTGTTGTGCTTCATCTGTGCCGCCCTAGCCGCCGCGACCACTCTACGTCCCCACGCTAGCCCTCCCCACGTCGACCCTCCCTGCGTCGACCCTCCCCGCGCCGGCCCTCCCCGCGTCGACCCCTCCTCTACGTCTCCCCCTGCGGCGCCTCCCCCCGGTGTCTCCCTCCACGCGGCGCCTCCCCCTCTCCCGAAACCGACCCACTTGAGGTTGCTATTACTGTCTTTTTTGTGTTTTAACGCGATTTCATGGATTGCCCTAGGTATTGCCTGTATTGCTATTTGCCTATATTGTCGTATTGCCTGTATTGTTGTTTGTAATTTCAGCAAGATTTGTGTCTTGCCTATATTGTCATTTGCCCCCACTTCATTCGTTCTTTGACGGCAAGAAGCATGGCTGTTACATTGATGGTAGAGTTAAACAAGGAGTTTGAACGCACGCGTCTTGAAGGCAAGGAGGAAGAAGGAAGCAAAGTGGCGAGTGGGGCCATGTCTCACGATGGTGCCCGATGGGCGAGGAGGTCGATGAGGCAAGGAAATGGCAAGGGGGCCCACCTGGCAGGGTGAGGCGCATAGGAAAAGAAGGAAGAAAGAAAAACCGATTTTTCTGGAACTTGGCAGCATTTATGTTTTGGGTTTAATTTGGCATTCAAATCAATTTATATATCTTTGAAACTTTTTGGAGCGGATCATGATGAGCTATTTGATCTACCATAAAATTTTTAGCTTAAAATCTGACTAAATAATTTTATAAAATTATGACAATCTAATGGTCTGATTATTGGCCTTTCGGTTTTTGATTTTATAGAGGCAGAAAATGACATCTAAATATTCTAAAATTTAGTGAGTGATTCTGGAGTATTGATGGTATTACTGTAAAATTTTCATGCTAAGTTCTTGTTTAATTATTTTTATAGAATTCTGAGAATGATTCTGAGACATATTTTAATTTGCTAGTTTTTATTTTGTATTAACTAATAAATGAGTTAAAGTTTTTGTGAGACTTTTCAGAGGTGAATTTGAGAGCATTTAGGGTTTAAAAAATTTATTTTAGAGTTTGTTGTAATTTAGAATTTTGAGTTTAACATTTTACAACCCGCATTTGGGTTATTCATATGATCATTCTCACATGTGTAGGCATTGGAGAAACAGATCCATGAAGCTTTAGTTTTGTTTTAGTAGCACTGTATGTATGTATGTGTTCTTATGTTTACTGGTGTTTGTATGTAATTAATTTGTTTGTATGTATGCATGTTTAATGGTGCCTTTGATGTATAGTGGTGCCTTCGATGTATATGATTTATATTTCATGTCTGTCTTGCTTTATTTATCATTTCGTACATGCATGTTCCACGATTACCTTTGTATAGTTAGGCGATTACGTTCTATATATGCAAAACATTGATATTTGCAACTCGAACGCATAACGAAATGGTGATTACTCCTTATATATGGAAAACATTGATATTAGCAACTCTAACGCACGATAAAATGGTCATTCAAGTTGTGTCAAGATTCATCTCATGACTTTGTTAATTTAAAATTTTAGATAAAGTTGCTGCACATGGCCTCTAAGCAAGGACAAGTGCTGGATGGCACTGAGCCCTTGAACCAAAGCCCGAAACAAAGCCCGACAAGATTCCTCAACCTAGAGCAACCCGAGGCAACAAATGTACACGAGGTAATTCTTCAGTAGGATGTGCTTCCCGATGAAATACTTCATGTAGACGGGGTAATTCTCTAGCAGGGCCAAACGACTAATGAAAGCGGTTAAAATCACGAGGTCAAACATACGGTGCCGGAGGCGATTATGCGTGGCGAGGTCCCGGCAAGATGCAGACGGTGAACAAAAGGTGATCGTGGAGCTTAATGTAGTCGGGGAACGGCTATACCGCATCATTGGTTGGACCATATCGGACGACATCTTGGGGTCATGGCTAGAGATAATGTGCCCATCATCTACAAATCATGGACACGCAGTGGCGATTGCCCATCGTATGTTCCCGATGACATCAAGGAAACATTGTGGGCCGAGTTGATGACCAAGTTCGGTTTCAGAAGATCGGTTAGAGCTTGCGAGAAAGCGTGCACTAACCATCATGGGATCCGCCGGAAGAATTGGAAGACAAAGCTGAATAAGGAGTATGTCAAGAAGGATCAAACACAGATTTTAATAGATACAGAGGTTAGAGCAATTTTGGGATGAATTAAATGCGATATAAAATTACGATGAAGCCGAGCTATCGATATGAACAAGGCAAATTCGGACAAAAACATTTACCCCCATGTGCTAGGCACCGATGGCTATGTGAGGAAAGCACCCAAGTGGGATGCACAGGAAGAAGAGCTAACTCGTAGTGGAGTTATTACTGTGACGTCCGAGATGGCCCCAAGATCAAAGTACTAGTTGCTTGCAAGGGGAGCTACTCTGTCAGATGATGGTAGCTTAAGCTTCAGAAGCGAGAAAGACGAGGAAATCTCGAAGAAGATCGCAGATGCCCACTCCCAAGCTACTCAGGCTCCTTCCAGCCAAGAAGGGAGAACGATGAGCTAACAGGCGCCTTGGGTAATAAAGAGCACCCTGGTCGCACTAGAGGGTTCGGCTTGGTGCCCTAGAAAGCAGCGTTCCCAGAGGATGCCATAATTTATAAGCGACCAAAGAAATCCAGGCAAGAATAGTTCGATGAATGTGTACGAGAAATTGAAAACCAGATGCACAGAAGGGAAATCGAATTTGAAGAAAAGATGCAAAGGATGCAAGAAATGCTAGCAAATGTCATAGCGAGCGTCGGTCACATGGCGTCGACCACCGGCTCGAGTCCCCACCGGTTTCGTAAAAGCACAGAGCCCTCTGAAGAGGACTCGCGTGTAGTTTTCTGTGGACAAAATCGTGGGCCGACACCGCTGCGATGCACTTTTGCCGTAGCAAACATTACCATCAAGGTGGCTAAAGGGGTGGCTTGGCCATGCATCGAGGGGCAGATGTTGCATAACCGCCCAATTCCTTAGGGATACGCCAGAGTATCAGTTGACAGCGTGGTTGACAGATACCACAAAGTTGAGGTTGAGATCCCGGGTGAGGAGGGGAATAATAATCTCGGATAAAGCCTAGGCACATTCATCGTGTGGCGCAAGCGCTACATAAAGTTTGGCTCAGAAGTTGACGACGACGATGATCGTAACAATGATGATGAGGCGGACTCTCCACCCAGGAAAAATCCTCCTCCGGCGTCACCCAAGAAAGGTACTTCTCCTGCTCTAGCACCACAAGACAGTAATCAAAGAGCACCGTGATCTCAACATTCTACACGGTCAGGGGGGAAAAGTTCCTCATCTATGAAGCCAGCACAAACTCTTAGCAAGAAACGAGCATATGACCTGACCGAAGAAGAAACTAGAAGGGAAGTAGACGCCAGCGTAACAGCTCACTTCAAAAAGACGACACCACCTGATAAGGTTGTAATCGAAGCTGCCAAAAGGGATTTCTTCGTGGGCTTAGCGATGGTTAAACAGACAGGATAGGAAACTGAATCTCCTCAACTTAGCCAACGATCAGACTACGAGCACATCTCTAGAAAGAAATCTAAAGGAGATGGTGGTAAAGCAGTTGTTGCTAGAGGCCAAAGTGGTGCTAAAGGGTAGGAGCCCCCTCTAAGGTGGCCATTCGTTAACGGGGAAGCTTTGGTGGATCCAAATGAGGAGCCTACACTGACAACACAGTTACGACATCTACATCAAAGGTACCGGCAGTATGTCCAAGAGACAAATAACGATGCTTTCCCCATAAAATACAAAGATGTGGATTTTCACAACATAGACATCGTTTTTTGGGTAGAACACATGTAACTATACCAGTTGTACTAATGAGACGCCTTGGACGTATCTATATTAAGAATGTGGACTCTGTAAGTCTTTTGTATACTTCATGCTGTACATTCACGTACCCTTAAACTGAGGGGCTGACTTCTTTTTTTTATGTAGAATGGAGGCAATGACACTTAGAGCAGACTTAAATGAAAGGGTAGGATTCCTTGACCTGGGCTTTGTAAACTGTAAACTTATTCTAAATCCAAGAATGATAAAAGATGTTAAGGAGTACGTATTCAAGGCGCTTCTAAAGCTACAAGACAAGACCTACGTACTTTTACCCTACAACTTTCAGTATGTGTTTCCCTGCCTACTAGTCTCGCATATTTGATGCGCAACACTATGTGACAACTAATTGGCTTCTGCAGTTTTCACTAGATCCTCCTCATCATCATGTTAGACGAAAGCAACATCACTGTCTTGGACTCAATGAGGAAACCGATAGCCGATTACAAAGAATTAATAGAGTTGCTAGACAAGTAAACTCAGTCGTTGCATTATTGCTCTAGTAATCTTCCATTTCATTGCCCCTAATTAATTTTAATGACTACTCAAAACCATGCATAGGTTGTACACAAAATACCGCAAGAAGAGCCAACGGTGTTGTCCATTCATGAAGAAGTTCAAAATAAAAACTAATTTTTTGTGCTTGAGACAGGCCCAAGGGAACAATCTATGTGGATACTATGCAATGACACATATGCACGCGTTCGTCACTGACAGTACGGACTATAACGACGAGATGGTATATCATTACCTGTTGACGCATACTTTTCTTTATAAAGATGATGACACTAATTAATACTTCAATTTCTCCCATGACAGCATGTGAAGCTGGGTATCAGCGGCCTGCTCGACAACGAACTTGAAGCCCTTCAAGAGCAGCTAGCCGGGTTCATCGTTCGAGAAGTTATCAACCCGAAGGGCGAATTTTATGAGCATTTGTAGCTTAAGTGAGATGTCAATGATTATGCATGAACAATGTAACAATTAATTATTATGATGCTTCAAAAGTGAATGAACAATGTAGTAATTAAATATTATGATGCTTCAATGTATTTGAATTACCCTTTAGCGATGTTTCGTTAATATTGTGCACCATACAGAATACATATACTGTACAATATATATATGCAACAACATTCTTGTCGGGGCCGAGAATCTCGGCAGTCAGCGTCTGATCCTTGAGGTCCCCGGCTCGGGGCTAGGCGTGGGACTTGACCACGGCCAGGCGGCGCCAATCCCCCACGACCTCGAGCTCGGGCAGTGGGGGTCCCATCCCCGCATGACCTCGACCCTGGCTCGAGGTGTGCATTTACTCAGCGGTTACCAAGTCTGAAAACCTTGGAGTTAAGGCGGGCGTGGGCGCCAGATTCGGGACGGTTGCAGCACGTCTTCAATGCACGCCATGCACTACCCCGTGAATCTCTCCTGGCCGTTTCTGGTAACGTCTCCGAGGGGTATAAAATCCCTTGAGGCAGAATGGCGAAGGGGGGACATCAGCGTACCAGCAATAGACCAATAGACATGAGCAGGCGCTCTGGCTCGGTGTAATCCACTCTCGTACTAAAGATAGTGAAGCCCTCCACCCTAGGAGAAGACTGGAGTAGAGCTATTACCCTTGTGGGGGCTCGAACTAGTATAATTCGCTGTGTCCGGCTCGTTAACGCTTCACCTCGACCATCACCCATACTTCCGTTGAGCGCAGCTCGTATTGGGTCCCTTGTTCACACTAACCCCGTTTCACATTTGCGTCGAGCAATCCCGATCGTCGACAATTGGCGCCCAGTGGGGCAGAAGGCTCGCTCACCGGAAGAGAACCAAGACCTCAGAGGTATGGCATCGGCAGCGTGAGACATTAGTGAGCTCGGGTTGAATCTTGTCCCGAGCATGGAAGCTCCGTCCTGTTCTCCCCTCTCCACGGCTGCGCAATCGACTTGTTCTCATGGCCGCTAGCCATAGCGCAGCGAGAGGAGGGGGCGTAGCCCGAAGACCCCTGAAGATGCTCGTCAGATGGCACAAGTCGCCATCAACCAGGGCGTGATTGCCCTCCGACGGGAGAGCGGGAGGGTCGGAGCGTCGTCGGTCGTTCCAAGCTCCTCAATCGGCGGCGCCTCCGTGCGATCGCCGAAGTCATGAGCCGACCCCCCGTCGAGGTCGGGTCTTTTAAGCCGAGCTCGCATGAGCGAGCTTGATAAAGGCTACACGAGGCCGTGCCATCGCAGCACGAGGCCATCGTGCAGGTCGGTCCACGAAGCGGCGACATCTCTCGCGCGGCGCCGGTGTCCCGGTGGTCTCCAGCGGCCGGCAATCCAAAATTACATCCGTACACCGCCTCGCCGTCGCTCCCGAGTTCGACTACGGGCGGTGTCTTGGCGATAGCCGACCTCTGGCGGCTCTCGTTCAGCGGCCGCGTGGGGCCTTTCTCTGGCGTTCCCCGGCGCGCCCCAGGTCCCAGGCGCTGCGATACCTCCGGCGATGCTCGGGCCCACCGCCACCGGCCGTCGAGGTCATAGGGGCGGGCGCCAGAAGCGTCGAGTCCGACTCAACGGCGGCGAGCACCTCCCAGCGCACCTGTCGGCTACGGCTGCAGTGGCGTACTCAAGCGACCGCCGGTCGCAGCTGGCCGGCTTCGTTCAAGCCCATACGATCGGCGGTTCGACGTAACAAAGAACCCCGACGAGTTTCTGTCGATCTACACCACCGCTATCTTGGCCGCGGGGGGAGATGAGTACGTGATGGCTAATTACCTCCCTAGTCTTGGGCGGTCTTGCACTTTGGTTGTTCAACGAAGCGAGTACTTTCGCTCGTGGTGCCAAATTCAGAGCGCCCTCCGTTCAAACTTCCAAAGCTATTCTGGCGGCAGCGGCGAAGGACTGGGCCAAAGTGATCGGGGAAAGAAACGAACCTTTTCGCGACTTCGTGCGGTGGTTCATCCACTCCGACGAGGCCGTGATCAAGGCCTTCAAGTTCAGCATCCGCAACCGGCGCCTCACCGAAGACCTGGAGATTATGACAAGGCTCACCGTCGGCAAGCTGTTTCGCATGGCGGAGCACTCTGTGAGCAGCAGACGGCTTGATCATTTGGAAGCGACTACGACCAAGGTAAGCTTAGCGTTAACTCGGGCGAGGCCGGCCCCTCCAATGCCAAGGGTGTTGACCTGGGCTCGGCTACCAAGAAGTAGAAGAGGGACCGCAAGTGTGGCGAGGGCCGACCGCGGGTGACCGTTTCGGTAGACGGCCACCGTGAGGTCATGGAAGTGCGGGACTCGGCCCAAGAGAGGCCCCGTCCCCAGCAAAATCAACCACGGCTCCAGCAGTCTTCGCGGCGTCGGCGAGGAGGATCGCCGGTGCAGGTCGCGCGAGCCGATGTTGCCCGCAAGGCCACGAGGGTGGCCTCGATTCGACGAAGTAAATCTCACTGTTCCACAGGACTCAGACCCGCGACTGCGAGGTTTGTAGGGCTGGCGAGGCAAGCTGGAGGCCTTCTACGATGGACGCGGGGAGATGCCCATGCTCCCGAAGGAGGGAGACCAGCCCAAAAGGGTAAACACCGGAGAGGACCAGGCTGACCTCGACCTGGATTTCCAGCAGGGTGAGCGTCGGATCGATGTTATCTTCGGTGGCTCGTCGGCGTATCAGTCCCGACGCGAGATCAAGGATGCCGCGCGCGTGGTCTACCAGGCCACCGTCGGGAAGCCTGCGGACCAGCCCTGCAAGTGGACCGGGGCTACGATAACCTTCACGCAAGAGGATGCCCCCCAAGGTATATCTAAGGATCTCAAGACTGCCCTGGTCGGGACCCCGACCATTAGTAACATCTTGGTCGGGCGGGTCATGGTCGATGGGGGCAGCTCCCTCAACTTGCTGCTGGCTAGCGCACTCGACCGGATGCAAATTTCCCGGTTGAAGGTCAAGAGTATCACGATTCCGTTCTTCGGGATCGTACCTAGAAGTTCGACCACCCCCTTGGGATAGGTGGTCCTGCCCGTCACATTCGGCACCTTGGACAACTTCCGCACCGAGCTAATCACCTTTGAGGTGGTCGAAGGTGATCTTCCCTACAACGCCATCCTCGGCCGCCCGGCTTTGGTCAAGTTCATGGCGGCGAACCACTACGGCCACCGCCGCATGAAGCTCCCAGGACCTAGTGGCGTCATCAGCATGCAGGGCGACCTCAAGGCAGTGCACGGTTGCGAGACCCAGGCCTTGGCCCTCGTCGGCATGCTGCCTCAGTAGGGCCTTGAAGCAACCACGAAGGTCGCCCATGAGGCGATCATCAACCCAGTGGAACAACGAATTTGTCTTTGCTTTGGTGGGAGACTCATCAAGTCGTCCACGTCTCGTGAAAGTGAGTTCCAAATAGGAACTCGAGCTCGTCACCTTCCTCCGCGCCAACAAAGACATATTCTCTTGGGAACCGGCGGACAAGTCGGGTATCCAATTGCTGCAGTCTTGAGTCTTGGCTGATTCTGCGAGTGAGTGCGGCTTTGATTCTTGGCCCGTCGCCGAAGTTGCGGCGCTTCTCCCCCGAGAAGGTCACCATAATCAAGGAAAATCTCGACAAGCTGCTGAAGGCCAGCTTCATTCGTGAGATCGATTACTCCGAATGGCTGGCCAATCCCGTCATCGTGCAGAAAAAAGGCGGGAAGTGGAGGATGTGTGTGGATCACACGGGGTTGAACTCGGCATGCCCGAAGGATAATTTCCCTCTCCCGCGCATTGATCAGATCGTCGACTCCACCGCGAATGCCAAGAAGCTAAGTTTCCTGGATGCCTACTCTAGGTATCTCCAGATCAAGTTGGCGGTCAACGATGAGAGCAAGACGTCGTTCATCACACCGTTCGGGACCTACTGCTACACGACCATGTTGTTTGGTCTCCGCAATGCTGGTGCGACCTTCCAACGCCTGATGACCAAGACTTTCGATCCTCAGATCGGCCGCAACCTCGAGGTCTACGTGGACGACATCATCTTCAAGAGCTCTTCCGAAGGTGTCCACGTTCAAGACCTTGAGGAGACCTTCGCCAACCTGAACAGGCACAGGATCAAGCTCAATCCGAAGAAATGCGTATTCGGTGCTGCTTCAGGGAAGGTGCTCGGCTACATGATCGGGGGCTCGGGAGTTGGTCCGAACCCGGAGAAGATTGAGGCAATTGAAAAGATGGCGGCCCCGGCCTCGGTTAAGCAGGTGCAAGGCCCCACCGGCCGTATGGCCACTCTCAGCAGGTTCATCTCGAGGCTCGGTGAGCGCGGGTTGCCGTTCTTCAAGGTCCTGCGCAAGCAAGGGAGTTTCCAGTGGACGCCCAAAGCGCAACGGTCCTTCGACGACTTGAAGGTATACTTGTCAACCCCACCCCTGCTCACGACCCCGCAACCAGGCGAAACATTCTTTGCTCTACACTAGTATAGCTGCCTTTGTCACAGTGGCGGCGGGATACTGCAATGACATCGATCTACTATGTCGTGAGGTTCTCCATGGGCGAAGGCGCTACCCCAGTCGAAATTGTTGTACACCCTCCTCATGGCCAGCATAGCTCGGCATTACTTCGGGCTCACTCCATGGTCATCGAGCAACTTCTGCTCGGGAGATCTTGAGGAATCCATTTTGGAGGTCACATCGCCAAGTGGGCCTTAGGTGACCGTCTTCGACCTCCGGTTAAGTAGCACACGCCCATCAAGTCGTGAGTCTTGGCTAACCGTGGTCGGCGAGACCTCGCGACGAGCTCGAGCTCGAGGTCGAGGAGGAAAAGCCACAGGTCATGTGCCGATGGTTCAAGATCCTTCAAACACTTTCGAGTGGGATCCTCATTCTCACCCGTGAGCGTAAAGGTGAGTATGTGGTTCGTTTGATTTCGGCGACAAATAATGCGTGAGTATGAAGCTCTTGGCGGGACTCGAGCTTGCAAAGTATTTGGGTGTTAAATCGGTTGAGTCGTTAAAGGCGATTCACAGCTCATCATCAACCAGTTCAACAAGGGCTATTAGTGCTCGGAGGATTCCATGGCCAAGTACCTCGCCGAGGCACGCAGGATGGAGAAGTGGTTTCAGAACCTGGAGATCACGCATGTGGCGCGGAAAGACAACTCCGACGCAGATTTCGTCTCCAAGCTTGGATCGTCTGACGACGAAGTCCCTCTAGACGTGATCCTGGAGACCCTGGCGTCGCCCTCAATCTACGACCAAGAGGCCTCGGTCGCCTTCATCGAAGGTATTCCCTCATGGGCCGAGCCAATCCACAACTTCCTAGCGCAGGGAGAGCTTCCCACAGACCCTGCAGAGAGGAGCAGGATCAAGTGTCGGGCGAGCTCGTACAAGCTCGTGGACGGCAGGCTTTACCATCGGAATGCTTTCGGTATCCTGACGAAGTGTGTTACCACGGAGGAGGGTAAGTACCTGTTGCATGACATTCATTCAGGTCTCTGTGGTGCACATTCTTCTTTCAGGACCATGGTCAGGAAAGCTTTCCACATGGGGATCTACTGGCCAACAGCACTCCAGGACGCTCGCAACATCGTCCACACCTATCGAGTCTGCCAGTTCCATGCTCGAAAGTCGCATCAGCCTGCCTATGCACTCTAGACCATTCCGCTAGCTTGGCCTTTCTCGACCTGGGGGCTAGACGTCCTTGGCCTCTTTCCGCAGGCGGTCGGGGGGAAGAAGTTCTTGTTCGTCGCCATCGATACCATCACCAAATGGATCGAAGCCGAACCCGTGTCGACCATCACGGCTCGAGCGGTGGTCAAGTACTTCCGCTCGTTCGTGGTCACCAGGTATGGGGTTCCATGCAGAATTATCACTGACAATGGAACACAATTTACCAGTGAACTTTTCTAGGAATATTGCAAGGGCATCGACACCAAAGTATGCTATGCTTCGGTGGCCCATCCGCGAAACAATGGAAGCGATGGAGCGTGCCAGCGGACAAAGCTGTTCAAAGCGTCCAAGCGAGTGTCGAGATGAGCTCGAATGACACGGCCGGACACGGGTGGATGAACTTCCCACCGTCTTATGGTCTATTCGTACCCACGATTAAGCCGAACAGCAGGGCCCACACCCTTCCAGGCTACGTGTTGATGCAGAAGGCGATCCCGCCTCCGAGAGGTCACGGTTGGGCTCTGCCGAGTCGACAGTGTCGACCGGTCGACTTCGATCAAACGGTTCCTTGACCTTACCTGGCGGAAGAAGTAAGATCTTTGTGCCTTTCTCGATCGGCGTACTACCTGCAAGCTCTTCGCAGACATGCGTCTCGGTTGGTACGACCTAGGGAGCTCCTTGTTGGGGAATTAGCCCTGAGACGCATTCAGGCGCCGTCTAACACCAACAAGTTATCCCCATGGTGGGAGGGCCCCTACAGAGTTGTTTCAACAGATCACACGGGGGCTTACCGGCTAGCGCTACCCGATGGCAGAGAGCTCTCTACCTCGTGGAACATTGACCAGCTTCGCAAATTCTATGTGTAACCCTTTTCCCCTCAAATTTCAATAAAGCTGTTGTTCGATTGTCATGTTTGGTCTTTACGCCTTTTTTCTTCATTCTATATTTCGTATTGGCTCGGATTCGGGGCTTCTTTGAGTCCGGTCTGCAAACGAGCGCGCTTGCTCTTGGCCGAGGTACCGAGAGCTTAAACATTCACCCCCAGTGGTCGGGCTGCTTGTAAGCCGAATCTCTTCGCATCAACGCTCCCCCTACGTCAGGGTTCGAATTAAGCCCGTGCCCGGGTCCAACGAGCACGGTGCAAATCGTTGGCAGGACTCGTGAGGCTTGGCCTCGAGATAATCCTAACACTCTAAGGCCTAATTCTTTCCTCGTGCGCCTGTGTTATGCTCCCTGTGGATTTTTCTAGATCTTGCAGGTCTTGATCCCTACAGGTTTCTAACTTGCGCCCAAGGCCGGCGTTGCTCGACCTTGAGCCCAACGGGGGCTGGACGGGATATACTACGAGCAGAAAGGCTAAGTGTACGATTAGGAAATAAATCTCTTGATCGAGAAATGCTAAGCAGGCTAAGACATTAACTATTTTTGCCAAAACGATGTCATTCCATCGAACCTTTCTTGTCTTACAAAAGGTTTTGTTTGCAGGAAATCTAAACCTATCTACTGGTCCGCCATCTCGCGCGCGAGCTTCTCTTGCTCGAGCTCTGCGACCTTGGCCCTCAAGGTCGACAGCTCACCCTGGAGTCGGAGGGCTTCGGCGGAGGCTTCGGCTGCACAGCGTCGCTCTTCCTGAAGCTGGGCCAAGGCGCTTTAAGCCGTTTGCTCGCCCGACCCAGCTTCTCTTCGAGCTCCCGAGCCTTGGCTTCGAGCTCGGGGGATGCCCTCGCCGAGGTGGCTGCTTGGTCCACAGCGGCCTTCTTCAGCTCCTCGGCCTTGGCTCGCTTGGCCTCGAGCGCCTTGGACGACCTCGCACGTTCCTCCTCGATGGCCTTGTACGCGTGGTCGCGCTCGGTGGCGATGGCCCACTGGAGCTCGGATGTGTGGGAAGTCTCAAGCGCCTTCATCGACTGGTGAAGGCCGGCGACCTCATTGGAATAGGCCATTGCCCTCTGAGCAGCCTCCTCTCGCTCGATCCTCAAGGCCTCTGCAAGCTGGCAGCGCTGCGCCTCCCCCTCCTCCACCACGTCGAGGAGAACCCTCAACGTGTCGGCGTGCGTTTGGAGGCCTTGAAGCCCTTGGGCGACAGAGCCGATGGCATGCGGGGTTCGGAAGGTCGACACGGTCCTTGTCAGAAGAAAGAGGGAGTGGAGATGCGATCTAAAGCTCGACAATAATGTGAAGAAACTCTGTACCTAGCTAAGCCAATCCTCGAAGATTGTGCGGGAGTACTCCACGGGTCTGCTCCCCGATGACCCCGGCGCGGTATTGTCCTCTACCGCTGTTGGGTTGCCTGGCCCTTCGGTTCCACCGGGAGGGCTCGAGTTGCCAGGCTCGATCCGGCAGTGCATTGATCTCGTCACTTGTGATCGGGCTTCTTTAGCCCCTCCCGTGGGCGTCGGTCGGGACCTCGGTAGCGTTCCTCTGTCTTTGGGTTGGTGAGGCATTTTGACCTCGGCGACTGGGGCACCCGACTCGGCAGTCGAGGCGGCGATCTAGGCGGCCTCGACAGCAGCGGCGGGGACCACGAGCATCATCTTACGCCCGCGGCCTCGGGCGGGCGTCGTGGCCTCGGTATCCATGTTGTTGGCCGCACCGTCCTTGTTGGCTGCGGTCGAGTCTTCGTCTTCGACCGGGTCGTCGACCCCTTGGTCGAATTTGCCGGCTGCAACCCAGCCTTGTGGGTCGCGTGGGCGTGGCTCCGCCTTGTTCACTGGTGGGGGGCCAGCCTGTAGGAGGTCTCCTCCTCCTCGGACTCGGTCTCGCCCTGGACAATAGCCATGGTCAGGATGGGCAAGGGCTAAGTTTGGGAGTTCAGGGTCTGCAATAAGGAAAGGACGCTAAGCTAAAGGCAGATGGGGAGACTTAGCAAACGAAGAAACAACGGTGTACCTGAGTCTGCGGCCTTCGTCTCGCAGGGGGCTGGCGAGCGTCTTGGCGTTCCGGGAGAGAAGAGGTGTCCCCCCCTCGAGAACCTCGAGCTTGGGACATTGGGGTTCGCGGTGGGTCCGGGTCCTCAGTTGACATCCTGGCTATAGCTGCGGCGCTCTGCTGCTGCAAGGAGAAGTGCATGTCAGATGGCGAAAGAGCACGAGCAAAGTGCTTGGGGGCTCAACCAAGGAAACTTACCATCGCGCGGTCGCCCGACTCGACGTGTTGCTTCTTCGGGCCTCTACCGCCCACTCCATCCGGGGCCAGCCTCTTGCCCGTCTTCTTGCCCTTGCTCGCCCCGGGCAGTGGTAGCATCTTCCTTGCCGTGTCAAGCAACTCTTGCTTGTCCTGCAGGTGCATCAAAGAATCAAGAAAGACTCTAGGCGTCTGCGAACTAAAGCTCGGTCAGGCGGCTTACCTCGGCTTTTCGGTAGCGACCGTTCCTCGAGCAGGGGTGCGTCGAGGTGTAGTCGTACGCTGCCTTCCCGAACATCTCGTTCATCCGGGCGACGATCCAGGATTCCTTCGGCGCTGCTAAAGAAACAAGTTCGTCAAGAAAGCCCAAAGACCAAAACTCAAGAGAGCTTGAGGCGGAGGTCCGTGCGGGCGTCGCCGGCGGGTAAGGTCGTCCGGCCTTTGATCTTGAAGCAGGTGCAACCTCTTTCGCGAGAGAACACCTGCTCCTCGAAATCATTGGCGATGCTTTGCCGGTGAGGCCCGGTGGCTTGAGATGTGAATGGCGGCGATGGCCTCTTGGTGCGTCCTCCAGTGCGCCCGCTTAAGTCTGCTTCTTCCAGCGATGGGGGTTCCGTCGAGCCCTTATGCCGTCTTCGCCCTCTTGAGTAAAACCACCGCTCGGTCCATGGGGTGAGGAGTCAGAGGGCGCATTTGGGGAATGACCAAGGGATCCCGTCTGCGGCCGAAAGTAAAGGCATTCGACCACGGAGTCCTTCCGGTCGCGGAAGAGGAGAAAGCGGAAGAAAGCGAGGGGTGGGAAGGATTCAAGGAACCCCTCGCCTGGTGAGAGAAGGCGAGAAAAGAAGGAGGATGGAGTTGGGTACCAGATTGATAAGCTCGATCTCGCATTGTGCGAGAACGGCTGCAAGGAAGTCGCTCTCCGGCAATCGCAGGCCGAAAAGCATGTAATGCTCCGTGATGACGAGTTCATCATCCTGTGGCTGCGGCTCAGTCTCTCCGTCCGGTAGCCGCCACGTCACCGGGTCCAGCAGTCCCAAGCCCTCAAGCTCTCTCATCCTCGCCGCCGTCAGGGAAATCTTCCCGAGCATGGCTATGGCAGTTGAGGGGAAGTTTGGTCAGAGGAAGAAGAAGAGCTCGAGCAAGGGGTTAGGAGGAGAAGACTGCGAAGAATTCGAGAGTTCTTCGAAGTTGCGATAATCTCGAGTTTTATAAGCCCGGTGCGCTGCAGGCCGAAGGTTAGGGCATCTCAAAAGGTGCGCTGGTCAAGTGATTCGACAGGTGCAATTAAGGGCTGCGCGGCGGAATCAAGGCGTTGCGAACAGTTCCACTGCTCGATCATGTCTGTACCAGAATTCTGAAGATCAAGGGGCGCCAGGTGTAACGTCGCCAAAGCCTGGCGTTAGGTCTCCGCCCAACCTCGGCTTCGGGCTCGAAATTTCTAGAAAGCAGTCCCCTCTGTCTGTATGGAGAGGCTCGAGGTCGACCCAAATTCTTGCCACGACCTTGAGCCTCGGGGGCTAGCTGTCGGGAACTAAGGAATCTCTGACAGGTCAACGTACGGTCAACAGGGTCCCCCAGCTCGGGGCTAGGCAGTGTGGGACTTTGACCACGACCTCGAGCTCGGGCAGTGGAGGTCCCATCCCCGCACGACCTCGACCCTGGCTCGAGGTGTGCGTTTACTCAGCGGTTATCAAGTCCGAAAACCCCGGAGTTAAGGTGGACGTGGGCGCCAGATCCGGGACGGTTGCAGCAAGTCTTCAATGCACTCCATGCACTACCCCGGGAATCTCTCCTGGCCGTTTCTGGTAACGTCTCCGAGGGGTATAAAATCCCTTGAGGCAGAATGGCGAAGGGGGGACATCAGCGTACCAGCAATAGACCAAAAGACACGAACAGAACGCTCTAGCTCGAGCTGTAATCCACTCTCTGTACTCAAAGATAGTGAGCCCTCCACCTTAGGAGAAGATTGGAGTAGAGCTATTACCCTCGCGGGGGCTCGAACCAGTATAATTCGCTGTGTTTGGCTCGTTAACGCTTCACCTCGACCAACGTCCATACTTCCGTTGAGCGCAGCTCATATTGGATCCCTTGTTCACACTAACCCCGTTTCATATTTGCGGTCAAGCGATCCCGATCGTCGACAATTACATAATACATATACTGCAACAAATATAAAATAGGGCAGAGAGTTATCACTGCTAGTTGCTAAGGGAAAAGTGGCAGTGATACTACTTATCACTACCGGTTATTGGTGAAAATATGGCAGTGATAGTCACTTATCACTGCTGGTTATCAAAGATAACCGGCAGTTATAATTTTTATCATTATCAGTTGTACAATATGAACCGAGAGTGATAGTTATTATCAGTGCCGGTTTACATCCGGTAGTGATAGTCCTCGACTATCACCGCCACTTAGGTAGTACTGGGTCCACATCCGGTAGTGATGTCGATTGTAACAGCCCAAAAAATTCAAGAACAGTAAAATATAATATTTAAACTTGGATGTGAATATTTTTAAAATTTTCTTGATGTTCTTGGTTTTATTTGGAGTTTCCTGGATTTTATTTGTGTTTTTGTGTTGCAAGAAAAATCAAATAAAGAGGAACTAAAGAATGAAAAGGAGAAAAGGCCAAGAAGCAAAAATTAAAAATTTGGAAAAATTTATTATGAGATCTTGAGCATGCAAATAAGCTATTTCATCCACCAAATGAAATTTTACATATAAGGAAATGAAGAGATAAACATGGGAATCCCTGTATGTTGAGACACTCGACGGCGGCAGCAGTCTCAACATCCTGTATGTTGAGACACTCGACGCCATGGGAATCCCTCGCTCGAGTCTTCGACCGAGCAAGGCGCCCTTCCACGGTATCGTCCCTGGCCAGCAGGCCTATCCACTCGGGCAGGTCGACCTGCCCGTCACCTTCAGGAGCCTGGACAACTTCCGCACCGAAACCCTCACCTTCGAGGTCATGGGGTTTCCTGGCTCCTACCACGCCATCTTGGGGAGGCCATGTTACGCCAAGTTCATGGCGATCCCCAACTATACCTACCTCAAGTTGAAGATGCCGGGACCACGGGGAGTGATCACCGTGGCCTCGCCTTTTCAGCTCACCTACAACTGCGAGCAGAGTAGTTGCGAGCTGGCGTCGACGATCATCGCGTCCGCCGAGCTCGAAAACCTCGAGGAGAAACCTCGAGTCGCCTCGATTCCAGCAAGTCGGGGCCAGGATCCTTCAAGTTCGCCGAGGACACGAAGGAGGTCGTGGTCGATCGAGGATCCGGCCAAGACCGTCTTGGTCGAACCACGCTCCCGCCAAATAGGAAAGTGCGCTCGTCGACTTCCTCCGCGCCAATCGAGATGTCTTCGCATGGAAGCCCTCCGACATGCCGAGAATCCCAAGGGAAGTCGCCGAGCACTCCTTGAATATCCGACCTAGCTCAAGGCCGGTCGCCCAACGCTTGCGCCGCTTCGACGAGGGGAAGCGTAAGATCATAGGGGAGGAGATCGCGAAGCTTTTGGCGACAGGGTTTGTAAAAGAGGTGTGCCAACCCGAGTGGCTAGCCAACCCTATCCTTGTAAAAAAGAAATCTGGGCAATGGAGAATGTGTGTTGACTACACGAGCCTGAACAAGGCATGTCCCAAGGACCCGTTCCCATTGCCACGCATCGACCAAGCCGTCGACTCCACCGCAGGGTGTGAATCCATGTCCTTTCTGGATGCCTACTCGGGCTACCACCAGATAGCGATGAAAGAGTCCGACCAGCTCGTGAGCTCTTTCATCACTCCATTCGGCTCGTTTTGTTACGTAACGATGCCATTTGGTCTAAAGAACTCGGATGCTACATACTAGCGATGTATGCAAACGTGCTTCAACGACCAAATCGGCCGTAACATCGAGGCGTACGTCGATGACATTGTCGTCAAGACTAAGAAGGCCGACGACCTCGTCGCCGACTTAGAGGAGACTTTTGCGAACCTCCGACGGTTTCGCATAAAGCTCAACCCCGAGAAATACGTTTTCGGGGTCCCCAAGGGAAAGCTACTCGGCTTCATCATCTCCGAGCGCGGCATCGAAGCCAATCGGGAGAAGATCTCTGCGATCATGAAGATGGGCCCGGTGGACAACCTAAAAGGAGTCCAGAAGCTGACAGGATGCCTTGCAGCCCTGAGCCGTTTTGTGTCTCGCCTCGGCGAGCGCGGAATGCCGCTCTACAAGCTGCTCAAGAAGTCCGATCAGTTCAGCTGGACGCAGGAGGCACAGGAAGCCCTCAACCGACTGAAAGCATTCCTGACCTCGCCCCCGGTGCTGGTCACCCCAGCACCAGGGGAACCGCTCCTCCTCTACATTGCCGCCACAACCTAGGTCGTCAGCGCGGCGCTTGTGGTGGAGCGAGCCGAAGAAGGCCATGTGCTTAAGGTACAGCGGCGATGTACTTCATCGATGAAGTACTCTCACGAGTCAAGGCTCGGTACATGGTGCGAAGTTGCTCTATCACGGTGCTCATCACGAAGAGGAAGTTGGTCCATTACTCGGCCAGGCATCCGTCTCGTGGTGACCTCCTCGCCACTTTCGGTGAAATCGTCCACAACCGCGGCGCTTGGGAAGAATAGCCAAGTGGGCACTTGAGCTCAATAGGCCACGACATATCATCGTCCCGGATGGTGATCAAGTCGCGAGTCTTGGCGATTCGTTCGAGTGGACGAAGCCAAGCGCCACTGCGTTCAAAGACCCAGTCTTGGGCGATGTAATTTGATGGGTCCTACACCAAGAACGGAGTGGGTGCTGGGGTCGTCATTGTTTCCCCGTGTCGTGCCCTGAATTTGCAAATCCGGACACTCTGTGTATTCTGCACTAGTCTAGAATCGCGCTAGTGCACACAGGCTAAACAAGGTTTAAAGTACCAACAACATACACAACGGAATAATATTAAAGTACTTCAAACATGTATATAATCGAGTGTACGACCTTATGGTCATCCTTACAATAGTTTGCCACGCAGGGCTTACAATAATCAGAGTAAACAAAGTTTAGCAGCGGAAAAATAAAAGTCATGATGTTCCATTCTTGGCCACAGGCGTCTTGACAGAGGCTTGCTCCCTAGTTCCCTGGCTCTTTGACGTACTCCTCTTCATATGCTGGTGTAATCTCTTCTTCTGGTAAATTTTGTTCGCAAGGGTGAGTACACACCGTACTCAACAAGTCATGCACAGAATGCAGTTCTATTACTACATGCATGGCTTGTGACAAAGGAATAACTCTACTGGTTATTTTGCTTTTGCATCAATACTTTGAACTATTATTTACTTAGATTGAAAGCATCAAAATCATATAACCAATATATTTCTCAAGTTGTTTTCTACATTATTTTGGACACACAGTCCCTAATCAACATTCATCATTAACTTTGGCACACAACCTTTCACCCCATTTTATTTTCAAACACTACCCCTTGACTGTAATCCTCGAGCATTGTCCAGTACCGTGGACTCGGCTATTCGAACAGTTTTGACACTCTGCAGAGGTTGTACACTTTACCCACAAGATACAGTCACACACCATAAAGGCAATTAGCCGTAACAAAGCTTTTCAGAGACTTCTATCTCAGCCTAAGAACCTCTCCGTGTTGCCTTCACTATCACTTCCCTCACTCGAGCAGAAGTATAGGACCGCGAACACCGTTGGCGGAGTACCAAGTCAAGCACGAGCACGCTCCCGTCTGATTACCCCGTGTAGCGCCACCCCGAGTATCAAAGGTAAGATATCAGAATCCTACTAAACTAGGTCTTCCCATTCAAACATGAGGTTGTACGAGAGACTCAGGTCAAAGGCTTGCAAGGTAAGGTCCTTAACTGACCAAGGCAAGACATCCTTCTCTCACATTTTGGCACACAGCCCTCACAACACTCAACCCACCCCGGTTGCCACATAGGCCCACCTGGCACAAAACCTCGGTCCACTTGCCCCAGTCTAAATCAATTCCACCCCAGGTTGTTAACAGTGCAACACATGCTCGTAATCATCCTTCATGTAGAACCACACAGGTCTCTACATGCCAACATCATTACCAACAATATTCCACCTTTTATCGAAAAGCATTCACTATTTCTTTAGTCAATATTGCTTTTGTAATCCAAACAAAATTGTTCACGTTATAAGTAGGCTAAGCAACTATTCACGGTCTAGCCTCCCGTGTTGGCACAATATCATCACAACCAACTAATATTGTCCACTTAGGTTTATCAAAAAGATCATGGCATATGAATATTAATAACAAGGTGGCATTAACAATTAGGTTGTCTAACTAATTTCCCCAAAATATTTAAATCCATTTTTAGTTGAATTAACATGCATAGTTTGAAGGCAAAATACATTTCAAAACTTAGGATCAAAATGGTCAAAGCACAACTTGCCTTTGAAAAGTTGTTGATCCTGACCCGAAGCTTGATCTTGCCCTAAGAATTCCCTCTCGTAAGTCTCCGGCAAATCAACGTCTACGCAAATCATATGTTCACATAATAAATATATTTTCCAGAGTAAACTCAACTCTAAAAATTCCACAAAATTCACCAATAAATAGATCTTGATTTTACAAATTTTTTAGAAATTAGAATCACTCAAATCGGAGTTAAAACGTAAAAGTTATAGCCATTTGAAGTTTTAAAATAAATCAAAAAGAATAAACCAAATTTCTTTATTTATTTTTATACTGAAAATTCGGCATTTGTGACGTCAGCACCGAAACCATTTTCGGTCGAATTATTTTTCTAAGAAAATCGGAATTATGACGTCAGCATGATGTCATTGCCGTCGGCATCTCTTGTGCGGATCGACAAGTGGGCCTCGCGATGGCGTCGCTGGCGGCGTCGGCATGACACGCGTGTCATGATCCGGTGCGTGACGCGTGGCGATGAACTATCAGCAAAGGCTCGATTTAATCTTGTCCGTCCGATTAAAAATGGACGGCTACGATTGACTCAACGATTCGGTTCCTATTGACCCAGTCAACATGCGCCAAGATTCGTGCCGAACACGTGGCTTCATCATGACCGCATGATCAAACGGACGGCCCGGATCAACATAACGGTTCGAATCCCTCTCTCTCACTGACAGCGGGCTCGGGTGATGTCATGGGTGACATCACCACGCACCGACGCGCGGTTGGCGATGCCTCGGCACTCGCGCAACACGCGGCTTGCACGGATTGGTTACCGGTGCGGCGTGATCTCTACCGTCCATTCAAAATTCAACGGTCCAGATTGAATCTAATTCGCGCACCTCGACCAGCGACGTGGCTGCCCCAGTGTGCGACGTGTGGACGCATCGAAACCGCACAATTAAGATCCCACGGTCTAGATTTAATCAATCCTACGCTGATATCTCAGATCCAACGGCTACAGATAAATGAACTATGTGGCTACACCATAATCACACGATCAAGATCTAATGGCTAACAATTGAAGATGAAGTTTACTATTAGCACGACTACGTGGCTGAATCTTAACCGTATATCAAAGATCTAACGGCTACGATCTGATGAAAACTCAAGCACACGTGGCGCTATCCTAGCCATTCATTTCAAATCTACGGCTATGGAATGAAGATGGAACTCACTGTTTAAAGGAAGACGTGGATGTATCTGGTGCGTTCAGCAACGATCGGATGGCTGTCGAGGCTCCAAGTCTCGGCGAAGGTGTGGCGAGTAGAAGTGGCCGGAGTTGAAGAAGACGACGGCTCCGATGGCGCTCTGGGGCTTCTCTGGTGACACCGAATGGACGACTCGACGCAGCTTGTCACGAGAAGTACTCCGGTGACCACAGACGCGGCGGACAGTGACCGGAGACGGCGGAAGTGCTTCGGTACTACGGCGAGGTCGCGTGGGAGCTACGGTGGTCCTCGAAAGGCGTGAAAGGGCTCGAATGGTGCGGAAAGACGTGCTTTATACACTGCGTCAGTTAATGAAGCGGCGAAGTGATCACGGCGGCGGTTTCATCGCGCGGAGTGCTCGGCAGTAACGGCTGATGGCGGCGCTTCCTTTCCTCGGAGACGAAACGTCGTGGCGCTAATCCGACCGTCCACGTGGCGAAGATCCGATGGCCAAGGCGACGAAACGGTGCAGGTAAATCCTAGTCGTCCGATGTGGATCGAACGGCTGCGGTCCAACGGCGTTAGGGTTTCGGCCGAGCGGGCCGTGATGCGCACAGTGATGGGCTCAGCCCATTACTGTTCATCGATTTTCTCGGGATTTTTCAATAAAAACAATTCCCGAAATTCATTTTAATTATTTGAAGCACTTAAAATATCAGAAAAATTCTAGAAAAATTTCAGAAAATATTTTAGGACATTTTGAACTCAAATAAAATATTTGCATTTATATTTTGTTAAAACTTTCCATTATTAAATTAATTTCCAAGAAAATTAATTTCTAGAAATTCCAATTAAATTCAATAAATTCCAAAAATTCTCAGAAATTCAAAATAAATTATAAAATTAAAAATAAGCAAATTTTTGGGATGTTACACCCCGCTCGGGAACAAGCTCCAATACGCCATTCGACTACTCTTCGACGTGACCAACAACGTCGCCGAGTACGAATCTCTCGTCAATGGTCTCCGGATCGCTGCCGACCTCGGCGCATGCCGGCTCTACGTACACGGCCACGGAGCCTCATGACGCCCGCATGGTAGCATATTGCCGGGAGGTGCGCAAGCTCGAGGAAAGGATCAAGGGTTTCGAGCTTCACCATAGCTACCGACACTACAATGGTGAGACCGACTACCTAGCCAATCTCGCCTCCAGCATAGGACCGGTCCTGCCTGGGATCTTCATCTCCGACCTCCACAAACCTTCCGTCTGACTGGACTCGCCGACTAAGCAGCCGACCGACTCTCCTTGCGCAACCGCTCCGACTGCTGAGCGGTCGGACACAGAACCGTCCGGGTCGGGCCGCGACGTGCTGATTGCCGACTCCGACTGGTGGAAGCCCTTCATCGACGGTTGACTGACGGATCGCTCCCCGCTGACCCAATCGAGGCACGGCGCCTCGCTCGACGGGCGAAATCCTTCGTCCTGGTCGGAGAAGACCTCTACAAGAGGAGCCCATCCGGAGTACGTCCTCCAGAAGTGCATCCTGGCCGACCAAGGGAAGCAGCTGCTGCTCGATATCCATGGTGGCATCTACGGCCACCACGCCGCACCGCGGTCCCTCGTAGGGAAAGCCTTCCGCCAAGGTTTCCACTGGCCGACCGCCGTGGCCGACGTCGAGCAAAATGTTCGCACCTGCGAAGGGTGCCAGTTCTTTGCCCGGCATACACATCTTCCAGCGCAAGCCTTGCAGACGATCCCCATCACATGGCCATTCGTTGTTTGGGGACTTGATCTGGTCGAGCCCTTCAAAAAGGCGCCCGGGGGCTTTACCCACCTGCTTGTCGCGGTGCACAAGTTCACCAAATGGATAGAAGCCAAGCCAGTCGCCCCCATCACCTCGGTGTAGGCGGCCAACTTCTTCCGCGACATCATTTATCAGTTCGGAGTCCCGAACTCCATCATCACCGATAACGGAACGCAGTTCACGGGGAAGGAATTCCTCGAATTCTGTGACGACTTCCACATCCGCGTCGACTGGGCAGCCGTAGCCCATCCGCGGACCAACGGCCAAGTCGAGCGGGCAAATGGCATGATCCTCCAAGGGCTTAAGCCGCGAATCTTCAGCCGACTGAAGAAATTCGCGGGACGATGGGTGGCCGAGCTGCCCTTCGTTCTCTGGAGCCTGCGGACCACACCGATCCGGTCAACCGGGTTTACACCATTCTTCACGGTGTTGGTCTTCGAGGTCATCTGCCGCCGACCGACGGAATATGGCGCCCGAGATTACGAGCCTTCAACGCCGACGGGCTCGGCGTGCAACAAGACGCCATCGACCGGCTCGGCGAGGCGCGCGGCGTGGCCGTCTGCGATAGGCCAAATACCGACAAGCGCTGCGGCGCTTCTACGATCGTCGGTCATGATCGGTCCTTGGCGTTGGCGACACGGTCTGCGCCGAGTTGATCCAATAAGGACGAGCACAAAATTGTCCCCTCACAGGAGGGCCCTTCACCGTCGTGGAGGTCCTCCAACCCGGCACCTTTCGACTCAAAGATGTCGATGGCAACATTGTGTCTAACGCATGGAATATTGAGAAGTTAAGGCGATTCTATCCCTAAAACTTTTCCTTTATTCTCGCGTCTCCGCCAAATCCTCCGAGTTCAAAGCGCCACGTGCCGACCACGCCATGGTCCTCATGCGCCACTCGGGGGCTACTCGTTCGCATACTCATCCAAGTCGGCGCCCCGACCGGCTGTCGGGACCTCCCAAGCGGTAACCCTCTCGACCCAAGTGCTACGACCTACGCCCTAGCGGCTACGGTTGCGAAGTAGTGCTTTGCGGGAGAAGGAAGTGCCCATGCGGAGCGGTCCATAGTCGATCGGGGACACGCTTTTGGGCTGCCAAGTCTTTTGCTATCTTTGTGTTTCCCTCAAAACGTTAGCACTCCGACCTACGCTCAAATGACCCCAGTGGTTCCTGAGGGCTACGGTCATTCGACGAGTGCTCACCACAGAGGAGAAATGCAAAATATCAAAGAAAGTCCCCATGACATATATACATTACATTGTACAAAAACAAAAGTCAGGCGAGGGCGCCTGGAAGGTTCCTAACCGAAGGCGCTGTTGTCAGAGTTATCACTGCCCTCGTCGTCCGTGCCCTGGGCATCAACGTGAAGCCGCTCCGCCACCGTCTCCGCTACCGCCCGTGCTCTTGCCAGCGCCCGGGCTGGGTCGCCTTCAATCCCGACGACGGCCGCCATCGGGTCAAAGGAGGCATCACGACTGGCGCAGCAGGCCAGCACGTACTCCGCCGCCAGAGTGGCGACTTCCCGCCCCTCGCGAGCGGAATGCTCGTTAAGGGCGCGGGGTTGGTTGGCCAAAGCCTCGGCCACCTGGGTGAGGCTGAAGACGTACTGCGACGTAGTATGCTCCAACAGCTCGTTCAGCCTCACCCCCAGTGGCTCCAGACTCCTGGCCATGCTCTCATAGGTTGGGCAGAGCATGGACAGGACATCCTCGCGTGCGACCCAGCGATCCTCGTGCATCTTGGCGAGCTCTCCCTCGGCGGCCTGGGCCCGAGCCCGCTGGGATGACACCTCCTCGCATGTCTTGGCGAGCTCCTCCTCGGTGACCTCGGTCCGAGCCCGCAGAGACGACGCCTCCTTGCGCGTCTTGGCAAGCTCCTCCTCAGCGGCCTGGGCTCGAGCCCACTGGTACAACGCCTTCGCTTCCTGGGCGGCAGTCGTTGCGGCCTGGACGCTTAGGGAAGCCTGCAGCCGCATCAGCGCAGCCGCCATACCCGCCGTCCGGTCTCCCGTCGCAGAGAAATTGCCTGGGGCGGTCGGGGGAGCGTCGGAAGCGGCCCCGGCGGCGTCTGCATCCCCCACCACGGTGGCCAGCAGGGGTGCCGCAGGCAGCTGGTGAGAGCCTGAGCCAGTGGCGTTGAGAAAAAAAAGTGAAAGCAAGTCAGCGATAGCAAGAGGAAATCAGAGCCATCCTAAAGCTAAACAAAGGAAACTCACGCTGGAAGAGGGTTCGAGATCTGAAAAATGACGAGGCGGGGTAATCCCACCCCTCTCATGGTGAGAGGACCCGCATCGGAAGCGGGGCCTCTTGGGGCCTGAACCCCGTGGGTCGGCAGCCACCGCACGCTTGCCAGCCCTCTGGTCGTCGCCTCCGCTCGCCATCTACACTTGCGCTCCCTGGCTCTTTCCCTCTCTCGGTGCGGAAAGGAGCGGGGAGGCAGAGAGGCAGAGGAAACGGTTGGGCGTGGTCACTCTCACGCCCTCCATGCCGTATTTATAGAGACAGGGCGGAGCGGTCCGAGCGGGCGCCGCCTTGGGCAGAGCGTTGCACGCGCATTAACTCCACGCCCTGCAGGACAGGACGTGTCCCTTCCACTCCCCCCGCTGCGCATTAAAACACAACGGGACGGCAGGGGGCGGAAGGACACCGCTTTGAACGGGGCACCGCGCGACCCCTCGGTTTCAGCTCCTGGGTTGCACTGGCCGTACCGCAATAGGGAAGAAAGGCCCGGATGGGCCGCTGCGGCCTCGAGGTGGCAGAAGGCCCATCAGCTCGCCGCCCCGGTGGAAAGTTGAGGAGGGGCCCGATAGCCACGTCGTCTCCAGCACGTGGAGTAAAAATGTTATGGCGACTCTGTCCCTAAAGCTCTTTCTTATTCTCGCACCCATTTTCCATTCCTCCAAGTTCAAGCGCTGCGTGGCGACCACAGCTTGGTCCCCACGCGCCGCTCGGGGGCTGCAAATTCCTACACTCTCACGGGTCAGTGACCCGACTGGCCACTCGGTTCCCCCTAACGGTAACCCTCTCGACCCAAGCACTCTGACCTCGCCCGGCCTCACGTTTGCTAAGTAGTGCCAGCGGAAGGAAGTACCCGTGCGGCGCGATCCATAGTTGGTCGGGAACACTCCTTTTCCGTGACGAGTGCAAGTGAACATTTCGCGCGCACCCAGTCAAAACCGGCCGACCAAGTCAGTCGGGCTCTGTCGACCAAGGCGACGTCGAGCTACGACGTAAAACTAGCACTCGGACCCTGTAACCTCGCTGAGGCATCTGGGCGTCCGCGCCGACCAAAGCAACGTCAAGCTATGACGTAAAACTAGCACTCGGACATCGGAGCCTCACCGAGGGCATCTGGGCGTCCGCGCCGACCAAGTTGGTCAGGCTCAGCCAGCAAGCGTAAACCACCCAACCGGCTCTCCGACCCGCTCGGGGGCTACACCCACCGGGTGCGCTCGTGCGCACCTGGTCGAAGCCAGCTGACCGAGTCGGTCGGACTCTGTCGACCGAGCCAATCGCCCGACCCGCTCGGGCGCAAAGCTGACTGGGTCCACCCGCGACCGCCCGGTCGTATTTTGCCGATTGAGGCAGCCACCCGTTCTGCTCGGAGCGCAGGGTGTTCGCGTCATCCAATGACGGGTGATCAGGGGGTCGGGCGTAGCACGGTCGGCTCAAACGCGGCTCATAACACCCGGGTAAACTCTGCGAAGTCCCGCTGGCTGTCTCCGCGAGCACCACCGGCCGTACGCCACCCCTGAGGACCTATTGCTTTGTTGCGCGGCGCTATGGTTAGTCTCCGAGAGATCGCAAGGACAAAAGCTCTCAACGGGAAAAAGCAAGTGACATTTATATGGCGCACGAGTTACATGTAATTGCTGCTAGCGTCATAACTGTCAAGAAACAGCGAAGCGTCAAAAAACCAAGGTGGCGTATAAATCTAAGCGTCGCGCGCGCGCCGAACCGCCTCGATGAGGGCATCCCTCGCCTGGACGAGCTTCGGGATGACGTCGATCAGCGCGTCAACGATGGCGGCATCGCGGGCGGCGGCGTCTAGCTCAGCCCATTCGGCCATGGCGAGCTCGAAGTCATCCCAAAGCTCCGCGAGGAACGCCTCCTCGTCCGTAGGCGTCGGCAGATCTTCATCTCCAAAGCCGAATACCATCCCTTCCGCGGGGAAAGTCGGCGGCAGAGTCTCGTCACTAGAAGAAGAGAAGCGGGAAGAAGTCATAAGAGAAACTAAGTGTTGCGGAGCGATCAAAAATCCGTAAGGTAAATGACTCCTCCAACTCCTGCAACCGTACCGCTCTTATATGTGCTTAAGGCGTGGAAGCCGAGCGGTTTCCCATAAATGGGGGCGTGAGAAGCCGAAGCGTCATCGTATTTGCGAAGAGATCACGCTGCCGGAGGTAATGGGCTTGTCCAGGAGCGCACGCGTTCCGGGACGGCCCCGGGGGCTACTGACGAATACCCATACCAGGGGTACCCCCAGCAGGCCGGAACACCAAATGGGCCGTCTTAGACCCAGCTCTGGCCGAAGGCCTCGTTGGGTCACGAAGGATCCTCGACCCTGATCAAGCCCACCAGGGGGCGGTTCGACCTGGCCTCAGGTCGGGCGCCCCGCAGGCTCCGACCTAGCCTCAGGTCGGGCGCCCCGCAGGATCCGACCTGGCCCCAGGTCGGGTGCCTAACGAGCTCCGACCCAGCGACCTGCGCCACAGTGCCGAAGATCGTCGCCGGTCGACCTCAAGCTAGTCGCCTGCCCCTCGGACACGACGGCCATGTTGAGGCAGGTGGCTCCTTCCCAAGGTGGCCAGGAGGCCGCCAAAGTCGAGCGCCAGTCCCTTCACCCCGTCATGCACAGTAGAGAGACGCGCTCCCTCCCGAGGTGACACCAGAGCACACAGAATGGCGTCGGCATCGACAAAGCGACAGAGGCAGGTCGCGCCTTCTCGACGGAACGCCGCTCATTGTGTCTACCAACCCAGGCGTGGGATGAACAGGAACCTATCAATCACCAAGACCGAAGACCTGGACTCTCTACCGTAGGACACCCCATCCTTTTTTCTCCAAACTCCGTGTAACACGCCTCTCGCCTATATAAAGGGGGGACCCTCGAGGCGGGCTGGCTACATGCGAGCAGACCAAGAGCACTTACGAACATAAGTCTTTCGCGAGTACGCAGCTCTTACTCCTCCCACTCGGACGAGGCGCTCGAGGCCAGCCCTTAAGCCCTCGCTTGTAAACACCGTGCAATCTTCTACACCCAAAGTAATACAAAACCACCACACGAACTGGAAGTAGGGACGTTCGGCCCGAATCAGTATACATCTTGGGATCCCCGAGTATAACCATTCAAGGAGAGGGAACGCGCGGCCCCTTAACTTACAAATTTACTTGCCGGTATACGAAACACCGACACATACCAGTTCATCTTCTCCAGCCGAGCCGCCATTGGCGCCGCCGCTGCTCTCGGTGGGAGCACTGCTCCGATCACTGCCGGTCAACGCGCACTACAAGAAAAGTGATTTTTAATGACGGTCCAAACTCGTCATCATTAGTCCCGAAATCGTCATTGTAGGTTTTGTATGACGAATTTATGATGAAATTCAACTTGTCGTAGTAAGTGCGTCATAGAAAGTTTTCAATGACGAATTACTTTTTCGTCATAAAAAATCAACTTTTCTGTGACGAATTACATTTTCGTCAACGAAGAGGTCATTTCTATGACGAATATAGTTGTCATTAATTGTACCCAAAATGTCATGAAAAATATCAAATTTGTCACAAACGATACCCCCTAACCAGTGAGCCTTTGTGAGCTCCTTCCTTCCCTGCCGTCGGCCGCGCCAGAGCTCTGCCGGAGTTGCACCACCGTCGCACCCTAGCCGAAGCTCTGCTTCCAAGTCACTACCGCGCGGTGTCCCATTGTCAGCCAGCGCAAGCCACCTTAGTTCAACCTGTAAAGACGTCTCCCAAGTTAGAAAGCGCATTTTCATTTTTGTTGTTGATTTCTAAAACCGATTAATGATTAAACCTTGATATCTTGTGCATATTTAATCCAAAACCAGTGAAATGAATTTATATATTCATATAAAATCATGAATATTCTAAATATACAAAAAATTTAATTTATTAAATTCAGAAAAATTATTTGAATTAAATTTAGTTAATAACCTAATATGGACCCTTAATAAAACACTGTGCAAAATAAACCTTAAAATAATAAAATAAAATTTTAATTATTATAAGACTAGGATGAATTCAAATCTACAAAAACATTTAATTTTTAATTTATAAAACAATTATTAAAATTAAAAGAGATAAACACACTATTATGGTCTTTAAATAAAAGTTATACACCATGAACTATAAAATGGTAAAATAAATTCTTATGTGTGAATCTGACCCTGAGATGTTCAAATATGCAAAAATATTTAATTTTAAGCTAGGTTTAAATTACTTGCTTGTAATCATTTGAAAAACCTTAGTATGGCCATCAATAGAAATGGGTATATAATAGCTCATAAAATCATAAAGTATTTTTCTAAAAGTTCCTGAAATCAGTATAGGCCTATCCATGTAAAAATACTTAGAATCAAACTTAGTTTGCATCCTTCTAACAAAAGGAAATACAAATTAACAACAATAAATAAATATATAATCCATCGCGATTAAAGTCAAAATAATGTAAAACCAACTTTAAAATACTTCTAGGGTTGCACCCTATTAATAGCAAAAAAATTAATAAAAGATCATGTGTAATGTAGTCGTAAACTAAAAAGGAAACCTGGCTCGACTTAGCGTTACTTTTGTGATCATTTAGACTACTTGAGCAGCGAATAAAATAATTTGTCTAAATGCTAAGATTTGTAAAAATAGTTTAAAGACACTCCACAAAGTTCGTGCTACCATATTCTATAGAAAGAATCTTATTCCATCAAGCTTTGCATATTAATCTTATTATCTCAAAACCCTTAGTGTTAATCACGCTTCATGTTCTTACTGATTCCGTATAGCATAAACTTTATAATGCCACATAAGCTTTTTCATCGATGAATATAATGTCTCGTCCAAATCCTAAAACTTATGAAATTAGCCCAGTAGTGCTCTCCAAAGTATAGCCTACACTATTATGAAAAGATAATCTCACTTCACCATGATTTGTATATTAATCTTGGTAGCTTAACAACCCTAAGTGTTCACAATTCTGAAGATCGTAATATGAATTAATGAACTTTGAGTATAAATGAGAAATCAATAATTACGAAGTTTGTATCACCAGAACCTTCTCAAATATTGTTGAAATGAGGCCAGTAGCCTAAATCAACAAATCTAACTTACGCGAAATTAATTATATACAAAATCAATCAAAGACGATAACTATACACTCATAGTCTATTGTGATCATTTACGCCTTTTCATCAGCTCGCAAAGCAGCTCGTCTAAATCTGAATTTTGTAAAGAGTAGCCTAGAAATGATCTTTAGGATATGATCTACAAGAATCTAGAAAAATATTCTTATTTCATCTTGCTTTGAATCTGAATCCTAATGGAGCAAAACCCGTAAGTAATAAGGTTGCGAGAAGCATATTGTGAATAGTAAAATCAACGACCTTGCAACTAATGATTAATTCTATTAATCCAAACAATTTTTGTATCTTGAATTCGTAAAATAAAATTAATAAATTTATAAAGAGCAATCCTTGTTCTTTGTGAAGTGTCTTTATTTGTTTTGCTATCTATTTTCTTTTTGCCCTTATTAAAGTTTATTATTTGCTATATTTCCGTTGATCAACGTGTAGAACCGACGTCTCTATCTCTGTCGTCGCCATCGTCAGTCGCAATCCTCGTCTTTGTCGTAAGCAAAGATTAAGCAAGGCAAGCATCCCATTGATCATATTGATCCCAGTATTTAATTTTCCTTTTGTTTATCAAATGGTTTCATGCATATGTTTATTTTCTGTAAATTCACTATTTTGTGGTGTTGGTAGTTATACCTGTTGTCTCACGAAACTCCTTTAATGTGTATGACATGTGAACCATGATAACCATAGGTTAAGGATAGACACTACTTAATGTCATCATGGGTATATGCGCTTATATATTATTCATGCTTAGCTATGCTTTAGAATCAACAAAGTAGATGATCATATCAAAATGGTTTCTTGAGAACTTAAAATTGTTGGAAATGCCACTGTTGGTTGTGGGTATTTTGATTAAAAACCCAAAATAAAACTATAGTTTTGACGCGGGTGATTATTAGCAATAGCCGGTTGTGCAAAAGGAAATGCACGTAGTGTAGGGTGAAGTATCGCCCGTGTCAGATTAAGGACCGAACATCGTGTTGTATGATCCAAGAAAATCCGTACAAACCACAAGTGTTGGGATGGGGCAACCTTAAACTAATTAAGTTATCTAGTTTAACTTTGCACTCTGGAAGGCCAAAGTAGTACGGGCTCTTCTTTTTTAAGGTTTGCTTGATGGGGTGCCCTCACCGAGGTGTTGGGAGCCACACTTGCCAATACAACGGTGTACGCCTTGCCATGGAACAGAATCGGTGTGTTGGGTGTTGCATGAAAGGAACCACGTTTTGTGTGAGTGTTTCTGTTTCTATGGCGAGGGTTTAACGTTCTAGTGCTGGTGCAAAGTTAACCTAGGTAATGTAAGGTTTTCGTCATGAACATTCTAGCCACACGCCAAAGGGGGCGTGAAACATGCAGCAAAAAGAAAAGGTCATAACATGTGGGTAAAGTTGTACACCTTTGCAGAGTATAAATTTAATCGATTAGCCGTACCCGCGGTCATGGGAGTCTTGGTGAACTGATGCATGTTAGATGTTTTGTTATTTTCAAAAGGGCTTGGTTCCATTTGTTTCGCAATTGTTGCTTTATGTCAAAGGGCCTACATTGATGGATTTCAGGATTTGGATTATTCGTCACGCACGTCATGGAGGACTGTGAGTATTACTTACGCTTTACTTACTTGTTATCAATTAAACTTGCTTTTATAAATTCCGTTTGCAAATAACTTGATTTACAAATTCAATTTCGCTTTATGCAAATTAATTGTAGTAGCCTCCTTTGACTTAGCCTACATTTATGCATTTGCAAATAGCACCTTTAAGTCTTGCAGAGTACAAAAGTACTCACCCTTGCTTAATTTGTTGTTTTTAGGTGTAAAGCTAGCGAAGCTTCGAAGATTTATTTCGTCACAGGTTGCGGGATCCGTATTGTCGTGATCTTTTTAGGGACTTATGCCTCGTCAGTTGCCTGCGGGATGGATGGGCACACTACAAGGCCTTACTTCTTTTACTGTTATATACTCTGAGTTGTAAGATTTATGTGTTTATTAATTTCTGCTTAATTAATATAATGTATGGTTGTGATTCCAATTGTTGTAAATATGTGTACTAGCTACTGATCCAAGGACTAGTACTGTGTGCACATGAGATTTCCATTTTTGCATTATTTGCAAAAATGGGGGTCGTTACACCTACTCACCCCCCTCTAGTCGCCTTTTCGGTTCTTCAAATAAATATGGTAGCAATCATGCACAAAGCTGGACCAAGTACAACTAGAGTCCGGAAAGAAAGAGATCTCAATATTACTCTCCATGTTGATTGCACTTCTAAAATGATATATTAGAACCCTTCTATACACACACACACACATATACATACATATATATGTATGTATACATGTATATACACATATATATGTATATACATGTACACACACATATATATGTATACATGTACATACACATATATATATATATATATACACACATAAACACATATATATACATACATACATACGGTAACTCCATGTCGCTGAACAAGCCAATGTGAATACAATGCTTATTGTGAACGCATACGTGCGCCAACTAATAAATGTATTTCGTAGTTTGTACATGAATATGTTTTTTTTGTTGATTTAGCCATAACTTTTTACTGACAACTCCGATTCACGAATGGTTTTCACCAGTAACTTACTGACGACAAGAGTAACACATTGATATAAGTCTCGGCACATAAATCATACTTTACTATCTGTATACATAGATGTTAATATCGGCATACACAAATTTTTACTACCGTACCAGAGGTTCAACAGCCTATGCGGTAATAAAATGTTACGATACATTCGGTAAAATGATAGTAAAAACTCAATCGTGCAATGTTTATTAGCGAGACATATATCATTATGTTGCTCTCGTCATCAGTAAGCTATTGGTGAAAACTGTTTATGTATCGAAGCTATCAATAAAAAGTTATAGTCAAATTAAAGAATATACAAATTAATATACAAACTAGAAAACATATTACAGATGATATTTTTACTAGTCATTCATGCATCACTAGTAATGTATTTCGTAGTTTGTACATGAATTTGTTTTTCTTTGATTTAGCCATAACTTTTTATTGACAGCTCTAATTCACAAATTGTTTTCACCAGTAGCTTACTGACGATAAGAGCAACACATTGATATAAGTCTCGGTATATAAAACTGATTTTACTATCTGTATATATAGATATTACTATCGATATACATAGATTTTAGTATCATACAGTAGTAAAATTTGATTTATGTGACGTTTATTAGCGAGACTTATATCGTATTATTCTTCTCATCATTAGTAATCTAATGATGAAATTCATTCCTGAATCAGAGCTGTAAATAAAAAGTCATGGCTAAAACAAATAAAAATCATATTCATGTATAACTAGAAAACGAATCTTTGCATCTCTCAATCACACACATGCATGCAAAATTTCATAGTTTGTACATGAGTATATTTTTCTTTGATTTAGCCATAACTTTTTATTGACAGTTTCGATTCACAAACCGTTTTCACCAATTTACTAACGACAAGAGTAACACATTGATATAAGTCTCGACGTATAACATAGATTTGACTATCTGTATACATAGATGTTACTATCAGTATACATAGATTTTACTATCATAAAATAGTAAATTGATGTACATTTGGCAGTAAAATTTGATTTATGTGATGTTTATTAGCGTGACTTATGTCATTTTATTCCTCTTGTCATTAGTAATCTAGTGATGAAATTCGTTCATGAATCGGAGTTACGAATAAAAAGTTATGGCTAAACAAATAAAAGTTAGATTCATGTATTACTATGAAACGCATCTTTGCATCTCTCGGTCATACACATGCAAGAAAATTAATTCCAGACAATCAATCTTCTAAGGCTCGGTCGTGAATTCTGTAGCATTAATTAGTAGAAAGCTCGGCTCGATCGGACTGCAAAACTAACCGGCACGTAGAATGTCCTATTCGCACAAACGTATAGATCTATACATACATACATACATACATACATATACATATATATACACATATACATACATACATACATATCACTCTTAGGTAACTCTCTTTTTTTCCCAATAAGATTTTAATCACAGTATTAGCTATTAGATATTTCAACAAATTATTCTTTAAAATAGGTATTATTGTGCTAATAATATATATAGAGATAATTACGTTAGGTTTCACCCTAAATTTATTGGTTTTTTTATAATTTTATGTCAGTATTACATCTCGCTGTACATTTGTTAGGGACACAATTTAGAATGTACCCTTCTAAACCTGAAATTGCAACATTAATAGTAGAATTAAAAAAGCTAGAAATGCTCAGATTAATCGGAAAAAGGAAATATCATGACACTACTACAGAAGGACACATCACTATCACTGTATCTGTGTCGGTTCTTAAGTTTTTCGAAAAAAACGATTGTGATAAGTAACTTCGGAGGGGTGTTAGTAATAATCACTATCGGTTCTGAGATTATAAGTGATTGTGATGTAGCACTGGAACATCCGAATCGGTTCTCTACTAAAAAGTGATAGTGATGTGCACGATCATCACTATCGGTTCTTTTCATAGAAGTGATTGTGATGTGCACGTGATCATCACTATCACTTCTATGAAAAGAACCGATTATGATGACCGTGCACATCACTATCACTTTTTAGTAGAGAACCGATTCTGATGTGCACATGGTTATCACTATCATTCTTTTTATAGAAGCGATAGTGATGACCGTGCACATCACTATCACTTGTTGAAAAGAACCGATTCTGATGTGCCTCGCTAGGTTATATATACCACTCGCACTGAACTCTTCTCTGTTTTTGCTCCAGAGGAGATTTCTCCGCCGCCACCCGAGAAAATAGCTCATATTGTGTGGTTGGAAGCAATAGTTGGGTGAGAAAATTTGAAGTCCTCATGGGTGGGTATTAAGAGGGCAAAATTGAAACCCTATCTTGAGGAGATTCCCCTCTTTTTGCCCTCTATTGCGGTTTTCTTCAAAATGTGAGCAACAATTCTTTAAACCCCTTCAATTTTGCTCTGGTAATTTCGATATGTCGTCAATAAAGTTTAGGTTGCACTGGAATTGTGTACGTGCTTTCAGATTTCACACTCTTTATTTGACAAGCGCATATCTATTTAATTTTGTAGTGCGATCTCTGTTTATATATATGGAATTATTATTGCTATCATGTAGTAACTGTTATTAGAGTTTAGGCGGCGTAACCTCGTCTCCTGCTCGAGGGTGCTTATTTATAAATATGCTGAACGAAAGGGCATATTTATAAGCAAGCGATCTCGAATTGTCCGTTTTTGGACAATTCGAGGATATATAGTTCGAGCAAGTTCTGGTACGTGTTGTACAACTTGAGTAGATTTTAGCGTTTCTCTGGTGTTCTCCGGATACACACCCTCTTGACTGTTGTCGAGATGTGTATCGGAGAACAATGAGATCTTCTTCAAATTTTCTCTCGAGTTGTACAACGGCTTAGGAACTTGCCCTAACCATATATCTCGAATGGGATTAGGACCTAACCTATTTAGAGATTAGGAGTCATCGTTGGTACCCTTGATTTGTTTAGTTGTAGTAGAAAGATTTGCAAGCTACTACACTAGCTATATAATTAGATTATTTGATATCGTTGTTGATGTTAAAATTTATGTCTCTTATGTAGGGAATTGGAAGCTTTAAACCGGGGAAGAAGCTAGGTATCGATCGTGAGTACATTTATATATCTTGGAACACGTCTACTATTTTGCAAAGGTAATATTAATTGAAATGATGTCTCAATATTTAAAATAGCTATAGCTAGTTGTCGCTCCAGCTTTTTCCTTAATTTATTGTGCGAAATTTAATTGCAGATGGACCGTGAGGAATGGATGTATCGGAAAAGCCGTGTGAGTGCTGAATTTCAGAGGGTGTTAAGGAGTTCAAAAAATTGCGTAAGAGCGACATGGTGAGGAGGGTGTAAACTTCATATATTGTCCTTGCATTGATTGCACCAATCGAGGAGATTTAACAACTCATCTCAAATTGAGGACCACGATTCGACGTGGCCGTGAGGAATTACACATGTTGGATCCATCACGGGAGGCGGTAGTACCCTCCGATATGCAACGAAGATACGGTGGAACCGGATGACGAGTTCTGACTGATATGTTTGAGGAGGATAATTTGGAGCAAATGTTGAGGGATGTGGAGGTAATTACGGAAAGAGAGTTTGAAAAGTTTAAAAGCTTGATAGAAGCGATGCCAAACCGCTGTTCACAAAGTTGCAAAGCGGAATACACCAGGTTGGGTTCGGTCCTTGCATTGTTCGAGCGAAGGCAAAACACCGTTGGGCGGATACAAGTTTCAATGCACTACTAGTTCTTCTATCGGATCTGCTTGGGAGGGAAACGAGTTGCCAACAAACATTTATGAAGCGAAGAAGCTACTATGTCCCATGGGAATGGAAATAGAAAGGATACATGCATGTCCGAATGATTTCATCTTGTACCGTAACGCACATCAGGAGCTGCACGTTTGTCTAGTTTGCGGTGTGCCCCGATACAAACAAAAGGAGAAGCGTAACGACAAGAAGCGTAAGAGCCGGGCAACGACGGTGAAGAGGTCATCACTAAAGGTGCACCGCCAAGGTATTGTGGTACTTGCCCATCATTCCCGTCTGGAGCGGTTGTTTGCAAATCCGAGAGAGGCAAAATTGTTGCGTTGGCATTACGAGTCTCGAAGGAAGATGGCAAGTGAGACACCCCGCCGATTCGGCTCAATGGAGAAACATCGATTGGAAACATGAGGAGTTTGGTGCGAAATGAGGAACATAAGATTTGGGTTGAGTAATCGACGGAATGAATCCGTTTGGTAACATGAGCGATCGTCCAAAGACTGGCGATTCATAGGTATCTACAACCTCCCTCCTTGGTCGTGCATGAAGCGGAAGTATATCATGATGTCATTACTAATCTCGGGACCCAAACAGTAGGAAATGATATTGATGTGTACCTTGCACCATTGATCGAGGATTTGGTAAAATTGTGGAATGAGGGGGTCGTGTGGGATGCGTACAAAAGAGCATTTCACCCTACGGGCTATGGTATTTTGCACCATAAATGATTTCCGGCCCTTGGTAATTTGGCGAGATTCTGATCGAAAGGAGCCAAAGCGTGTCCTATTTGTGAAGAGGACACCGAGAGTCTATATGGCCGAATTCCAAGAAAAGCTGTGTATATGGGTCACCGTAGGTTTCTACCTCAAGTCATCGATACCGTAAGATGGATGACAAATTTGATGGGAAGAGGAAGTCCGTTCGACCGCATGACCTATGAGTGGAAGCCAAGTATATTCACGTGTAGAGGATATCGATGTTCAGTACGGAAAGAGCCGTAAAAAAATGGACTATTGTAATGTATGTAAAATAGTTTGCAACACTTTCCAAGTAAAAAATCCAAGGTGATGAATTGCTGTTTGGAGGCTTCGATGGAAATGCATGCAATTTCTCTTTATGCTTGCACTTTGTGCCATAATTTGTGAAAAAAAATTCCATTTGACGAAATTATTATTGGGAAAGCTTGTAAATAGTCGAAAGTTCATTTCTAGAAATTTTCGTACAATTCCAGATTAATTTGAAAAAGATTTGACTTTTCTACGCTTCACGCACAAATCATGTCTACGAAACGAATTTTGGCATATTTCTTGAATGAGGTTGCTTTTTCCAAAAATTATTTTATGAAAAGTTTTGCAATATCCTGAAATATGTTTCTGCAAAATTTCTAATAATTTCAACAATGTATGACAAAGTTATGGCATTTTCTCTATTTGTCGAAATGCTGAAAATTCAGAACTTGCAGATGTCTGAAAAGGAATAGTGCAATAAACTACATCTGTATCGGTTTTCTTAAAAAAGTGATACTAATGACGAAGCATCAGTATCGTTTTTCTTAAAAGAGTGATACTAATGATAAAGCATCAGTATCGGTTTTCTTAAAAGAGTGAGACTAATGATAACTCATCACTATCGCTTTTCTTAAAAGAACCGATACTGATGACTAACATCAGTGTCGGTTTTCTTAAAAGAGTGATACTAATGAGTGTGCAATCGATCAGTTTTCTTAAAACCCCATCCCATTCTCGCGACCGTACCCATTCGCGCGCGCGCGCAGCCCTGCTCCACGCTTAACCCTAGCCGCCGCCGACGCCCGGTGCCTCGCCTCGCCGCCCCGTCCCGTCGCCCGGTGCCCCTTCCTCGCCTCCCGCCCGCCCGCCTCCCGCCCGCCTCCCGGTGCCTCGCGCTCGCCGCCGTCCGTCGCCTGGGGTGCCGTGCCTCGCCTCCCGCCCGTCGCCTGGGTGCCTCGTCATCTGCCTCCGTCTTCCTCACCTCACGGTAAAGCCTCGCCCGACGACCCGGCGACCCTCACCTCACGCCCGGTGCCTCGTCATCTGCCTCCATCTTCCTCACCTACGGTAAAGCCTCCTTCAATCCTTGTATGAGCAAGAACATCTATCCGGTCAGAGGCTTGCAAAGGGGCCAGTCGATCTGCGGCTTGGGGACCTTGCATGTGGGGGTTGATTGTTCAGTGAGGATTTGGGTTAAGGTTGACAGTTTGTGACAACAAAATTATCTTTCACCTGCTGCAATGCTTGGTTAGATCATTTTGTGTTGTTGGCTATAACATGTGAATTTGTATTGTATATGATAGATTGCTTACTGTCATTAGGTTTTGATCAATGGTCTGATAGCCTCCTGTCAATATTCAGTATCAATTTGTGCTATTGTTTGCCCATACCTTAGTCTGTTTCATTGTCCCGTAAGCTATTTTCCATTGGAATCTGATTCTCTTATTAAGCTGGTAGTCTAACTGCAGTCAGATTCTTTTATTAAGCTGCTGAATCTGAATGTCCATATATATATCTAGTTCAATGTTATAGAATGACAAATTGATTAAGTTCTAAAACTGCCAAGTATTGAATCTATCAATTTGTGGTAAGGATGTCACAAACTTGTCAATATCTTGCCCTAGTGGCGAGGACGGCCTTTTAAGGCAACCCGACATCTGAGAACAACATAAATGATTAATTTGAATTATGCTACATGTACTGATACTTTGATTTCTATTTTTATTGATCAGTTTCTATGTATATGTGAGATTTCTATGTATGTGTGAGATTTCTATGTATATGTGAGATTTCTATCTAGTACTATGTTGACAATGTTGTCATGGTTACGTAAGAAAAGTAAGTGCACACAATATAGGTTATGTTTGAGGTTTTTCATTGTTTTAAAAACTAAAAAGCTAAAGTCTAAATAAATAGATAGTTTTTTATTTGACCTTTTTCAAAAGCTAAAAATCTTTATATAATTCCAAGCCAAAAGCCACCCGAGAAAAGTTTTTTTGGTTTATTGATGATTAGTTTTAGACTAATAATAATAAATTTAGGATAAAATTACTCACCTCTATCACGTATAAAATCCGATAACTTTTAAACTATTTAAGCTTAAAAGCTAGTTTTAAACTATAAGTCAAAAGACTAAACCGAAACAAACAGGGCCTATATGTACTACCATACTAAAGGGGTCTTATGTATGGATAGTATGCTGCCAGCTTTTTTTTTTGGCATTTGTCACAGATATGATCAATTTTCACAATGTCCTTCCCTCAAATTAATTTCATGATCTTAAGTGGTGCATAAGCTGTGCAAATCAAGTAGGAAGATAAGTTCAAGATAATTTATTGTCATTCATCATGTTTGTGAGGTCCTATATTTTACAAGTCTTTGTTAAGTTCTATTTTGCTAATTGCTTATTTTCGGCATATTAATTTTGCTTAGACATGTGTTTACTTTTAGCATATTACTTTTGTTTAGACATGTGTTTACTTTTAGCATATTACTTTTGTTTACACATGTGTTTACTTTCAGCATATTACTTTTGTTTTCATCTCAGCATATGTTAGAGTTTAGGTTGCGTAACCTACGTCTCCCGTTCGAGAGTGCTTATTTATAAATATGCTGGAATAGCATATTCATAAGCAAGCAGTCTCGAATTGTCCACGTTTTTTGGACAGTTCGAGGATATGTGGTTCGGGCAAGTTCCTGAGCTATGTTGTACAACTTCAGAGTTGATTTCGGTAGCGTTTCCCTGGTGTTCTCCGGATACACACCTCTTGACTTTGTTGTCGAGGCGTGTATCCGGAGAACGGTGAAGATGTTGTCGAAATTTTCTCTGGTTGTACAACGGCTTAAGAACTTGCTCGAATCATATCCTCGAATGGGATTAGGACCAAACCTATTTAGAGATTAGGGGTTATCGTTGAGTGCGTATTTAGTTGGTCAACAGATAATGCATGTTATGTCGCTTACTAACTTGACCTTCTTGTGTTGCTATTCTTGCATTAGTACATTAATGCTCAAATTCTCTGTTGATATTGTGAAATCTGAAACTTGTTGGTGTAAGTAAACATCTGCTAGTGCTAAATTCACTTGTCATATGGAATGGGCTTTTGTTTTTTATCCGAGCGAGATGTTAGAGTTTAAGTTCGTAACCCACATGTATCCGTTCAATTTAGAGATTAGGAGTTATCATTGAACTTATTAAGTTGGTCAATAGATAGACTTTTGTTGAACAATTGCATACTATGAATTATCTGTTGATCCTTTACAAGATTTATTGTCAAGTGCATATAGTAGCTTCAAATTGCTTTCTCTCATGTCACACATATGACCTTATCAGATAAGAAAACTCAAAATGTCGCAACTAGAGAGCATCGGCTCGTCACGCAGAGTAGAAGGTCTTCTGCCGAGGGCGAGCATGGTTCCAATTACTAAAGGGCGAGTAAGGTGAGGAAGACCCGAGGACCAAACAAAGGGCTACAGGAGAACGCCATGGGTTCTCCGCTTCAATGCCACGTGGGTCTGCACGGGCCCTCCTAAGTACATGGGGCGATACCGGTCATTTCTTGGCCAATTGGTGAGGGAGAGAGTGCCCATAACAATTAAGGATTGGAGAAAGGAAGTCGGCCACGAAAGCGAAGAATCGGTTGTGGGACGAGGTTAAGAGTAAATGGATTATAGAGGAGGACGACAAACCCACAATGAGAGGCAGACGCCTTGAAGAGGATGGGTGTGGCCTTGAGGCACTTCAAGACCCTCATGCCTGTGAGCGTCTTTGAAAGGCCGTACACCATTCGAGAAGTATCCATTTGTGACCCCTGGTGTTTGGGCGGAGTTCCCGGGGATGGAGGGTACGCCCGAGGCAGGGCAAGTGAGAGGGAGGAACACCGGCTGTCGTGAGGCTTAACACGCACCCGCACCACCTCAGACAAAGTGGCTATGAGGGAAGAAGGCGAGTGGGCGCGACAAGCCGAGGAGTGCGCTCACTCGGGATGGTGATGCCTTACTCCCACATATATCGAGGAGCGCACGCAATCGGGTATTAGCGAGGACAAAGAAAACCCCGACAGGCGACTTGTAGTTGCAAACCCTGCTACCGCTCAAGTCGTCTCTACCATCGTAAGACATCTAACTTAGTACAATACAATTGACCCAACTTGTTGTATTTCAAATCTAATTCATACTCGCTTATTACAGGAAGAGGTAAGCCAGCGAAAAGAACAGGGGACCTTCCTGAGCCAAGGGTCGCAGGACATCCTGTCGTCTGCGATCGGGAAGTCCGACCATAAGGGGCGGGTGCTTGCCGTAGGGGCGGGACACACGAAGAAGTCCTACTTTCAACATGACGCTGCGAGTGCCGTATCAAGGTCATGGCAGGCACGTGAGGAGCGCCTCAAGGACACACTAAGGGAGCAGCTGAGGGAGGAGATTAAGGAGGAGATGAGGGGGGAGATGATGGCACGTGAGGAGGAGATAAGAGGGAGATGATGGCACGTGAGGATCGCTGAGGGCCGAGATGATGGCGATGATTTCCCGAGTCGAGCGGATGCCTCGACTCTCATAGAGAAGTCTGTGCCCGACCTAGCAATTGCGGTTCCAAAATGATAAGACCGGTCCCGGTGAAGGTAATAATTAATTTTTCTGAGTTAAAGCTACGAGTGTAACTCCGCAATGTTTTCCTCAAGTTATACACTTCTTGCAGTGCTGCGAAGTGCCACTCACCATCATGATGGAGGATGGATTTCCGTCGAGGTCGTGCACGCGGGTTGCATTTCCATGCAACGAGACCGACCTTGTGCATGGTCACTGTGGGGAAAGGCTACATGAGGTGCGGTGGACTCGCCCACGAAGACTTCTTATCACATGTGCTCGATTTCCCCCCAACGAAGATATCACCACTCTCGGGCAAGCACGCATGTCGTTCATCAAGTGGCCCACGACGGGTGTCGTACTGGTCAAGGTAAAAAGTCTCTCCACGTCTTCTCTACCATTCCAAGACTCTGCGAGAAGTTAAATATATGCGTGTTTCAGAGGTTCCTCCTGCTTTGCTCCTACTCCTGCGCTCGATCCCGCCTCCCTGCTCCTCGCTTTGCTCCTGCCTCCTGCTCCCGCTCCTGCTGATCCTGCCTCCTGCTCCTCCTTTGCTCCTGCTCCTGCTCCTGCGCTTGCGCCTCCTCCTGCTCCTGCTCCCGTAGAACCACAGGAGGCCTCCGAGACTCCTTCCGCCAAGAGGGCAAAGCTGACAGAGGCCACAACGCCTTGAGGTACTGAAAAGCCCATCGCCCTGACCTCGGAGACTCCTTGACCCAGAAAGAAAAAGTCAAGACAGCCAGTGCACCTGTATGATTATAAGGCCTACGAGCATGGAAAGCCCCGATTGCATCGCATTTAATGAATGATCTAGGCAAGTGGACTCGCCTCCTCCATGGATGGTACCTTGATAAGGTGAAGGGGAAGAGCGTCGAGTCGACTTCAACGTGAAGTATAAAAGGTACATTTTCACCGTGAGGAGCATGGAACATTCCCCGTCAGTTTTGAGGATCTATTCCGTGTGTACCAAATGAAAGCCGTCGATATTTCTACTTTACGATCATGGACGCTGTGAGTATCACACCATATAGCTTGCGCTCATGACTTTTATAGGATTTTGCATTATGTTTTCTCACTTTCAACACGAGTTGCGGATAATGAGACAACGTGCCGTGGACGCATCTACACGAAGTTGGGTTTGTCGACCCCGAGCTTGTGTCTGCGACCTTGGCTAGGCTTCAACCGGAGTTCGTTGCTAGCTACATCAAGGGGGTATTGCAAGCTGAGTCGAAGAAGGACTTCATTGTATTGCCGTACCACGAGGAGTAAGTAGTACTTTTTGATTCAATTACTTGTACGCACTTAAAACCGTATGTGAACTTATTTTCTTGCACTACATTTTATTTAATAAGCAACCATTGGGTTCTACTCGTCCTCGTTCCGAGTGAAAACACAGTCTACACATTTAACTCGATCGAGAAGAGACCGATGGCATACGCGATCAAGCCTCCTTTGCACAAGTAAGCACATTATTGTAACCTAACATATCGAGGAATTTAACTACGTTTATTTTTTTGACTCAATGGTGCTCTCCAATGTATGTAGGGGTTTCTCGGACTATGTTGATGAAGGAGGCCGCATACGACGACAAAAAGGGCAAGACAACGCGGTATAAGCGATTTAAGGTACAAGTGCCTAGCATATATATGATTAATTTTTTGACATCTAATCTTCGTGGGCTGAATTTCTTTTCTCTCTTCACGATGCCATCAACAGGCAGCGGTGACCATTGCGGCTTCTATGTCATGCAAGACATGCTCATCGTGGTCGACAACTCACAACTTTTCCTAAGGTATATGTACATGCATAATAATATACTTAGCCTTTTACATAGGAATTTTGAAACTGAAATTAATCTGATCATTTCATTTTTGCGAAGATCAATATCCCCGAAGAGTTTAGACAACAAAGCACTCAACAATTTACGAGACCACTTATGCGATTGGTCTTGGTTAGAAGTTATATCGAGGATGGCAGGTTTAGAGATCTGAAGCATCCTACTAGTCCATATGTAAACAATATTAATAATATATGTCAATGTGATATGTATCGAGGAAGTCCATGTATTGAGAGCCAATTACATGTTTGAGTTGTATATTGTGAACGACTATGATATATATGTGCTGTAATTAAAGCGTTTCTGTTCTGTGAATGTGATATATGCATCATGTGTTCTGTATTGCGAATGTGATGAATATATATTGTGCATACTGTTTTAATCTATGATTTTTTTGGAGAATTTGCAAAAATGGCACACCCCAATGGGTCATCAGAATCGGTTCTTTAAGGGAAGTGATTCTGATGAGCCCCTCATCAGAATCGGTTCTTTAAGAAAAGTGACACCGTCATCAGAATCACTTCCCTTAAAGAACCGATTCTGATGACATTTTATCACGATCGGGTCAAAACCGATTCTGATAGCTCCACTTCATCACTATCTAAGGACATCGTATCGCCACTAGAACCGATTCTAATGCTAAAAAAGAACCGATTCTGATGTGCCGTTCTGTAGTAGTGTGACCATGCAAATTGTAGATTGATTAAACCAATGTATATATGGATATCAATCAAACTAAAAAAAGCTACCATATATATACAATCAGAATCAAACTAATCTATGACATCCATTAAATGGGTACAACTTTTAGTAAGTTCAGATAAAAAAAGCTATTGCCGAGATACTCAATGCGTTCTCAAACAAGATACAATTACATATTGGTAATCAAACATAAAAGGATTAACCCATTAAAGTCGTCATGTAGTATACAGTGTCGTTGTAGAAGTAGATGAATAGCAACAAGATTTATAGTTAATTCAGTAATTAAGAATAATCACAAAAATTATGTAAAAATGATTGAAATCCAATAACTCCGTTCAGTCTGAAACGATATTGAATACATCTTGGCAAACTTTTCTATTATCAAATAATAACAAGAAGTAAAATATAGAAATATATTTATAGAGTTTGCTAATCGTTCTGTGCACGGGTTGAAGACTAGTTTTACCTGATTCTAGATGTGTGCTTAGCAGTGCATGAGTGACTGTAATCACGCACAGAAGTTGCAGTGCTCGCCCAGCTTACTTAAGTGCATTAGGAGCGCATTAGGGCACGTTTCGTTCGGGCGGATTAATTAGGACACGTTTGGTTCGAGTGGATTAGGACACTTCAGTGCACGGGCCGACGTAAAGCAGCCGATATATTTGACTGTAGCAAAAACTTAATATGTATTTTTTTGGCTAGGATTACTAATACATCTTTCACTATCAAAAGCTCAGATCTTATCAACGTTTTTCCTCAAAAAAGATCTTATCAACTTTATATCTTTCATGAACTCCGTTATACATGTTACAAAACACACGACACACGACACAAACATAGGATCAAAAGGATATGATATATGGATGTAAGATGGAAAACTATTTCAGGAAAAACCACGAGTGCACAATAACTATATCACTATATGTGAAGATATTTACAATAAAGTTCTTACTCTTCCTATAAACTACAGGGACATATTTATAATGTACATAGTAAACTCTATTTAGAAGTAAATTTGAGATGGAGTAGAAAACAAATTCATATCACCCTCAAACTCAACAATCTCCACCTTGAAACAAATTCTTTTTGTAGCCAAAATATAATGCAACTTTCTTTTCGAAACAAATCATCATGAACACATTATGCCTCGATAGTTCAATGGACTAATCTGAATAAGAATAATTGGAACAGTCTAATACTCTAATTCAAACACTTCTTGTAAACTAAAATATCACATGTGGCGCTTGATAGATAGTGAAGAACTCATAGCATGTATAATTCATATGCCTCACCTGGAACACAAAATTCGGCAAACAATACTCACTGAAAAGCAACTTTTGCACGTGTGGCTGTCACATACTTCAAACTGTCGACTTCAATGGTAATTAAATTCCATTACATGGTTGAAGCTGTTCTTATAAAATTATCCGAATGAAAGGAATTGTTATGTTGTTAATGGAGTATAAATTACAATAGACCCCTTGTATCGAACTATAACAACTAGACAATATTGTAGTATCCACGTAGAAGCAAACTCTTTCTTGCACTTCAATCCCTCACCTAAAACTGATATTGGAGCAAAATCTTCACTTCTAACCAATATAAGTCCGAAGAGTATGATGCTAGCTATCACCATGGTGTTATCAAATTTTGAAAACCAATGGTGCCAAAGCAATCATAATAATTGTGCAAGCGATCGAAAATTTGTGACATTCAAACGGTGATTGAACATCGAATGCAATTGTCTTCTCACCAGACATTGATTTTTTTCCTCAAAATCTTCTCGATCAAATATAGCCTAAATTAACTCAATTGTGTTAAAAATACCTACAACTTCAACTTAAACTCTCTATATATGGATCTTGCAGTAGTAACCTATAGTTGGTTATTTATTGCCAAATGAATCACCAATGATTAATTCGGCATTAATACTGCTAATAATAGGAAAAATGGTCTTAATTGCAATAAATTCCACCTCTAATGGAATCGAGCGGCGCGAGCAACGAAGATGGTGAAATTTTAGCACTAGAATAGTTGCCAAGAAGAGCACAAACCAACACTTAATATGGAGTATAAGTAGTAGAACAGATTTATTTGGGCTTTTTCAGCAGCTTAAAAGCCAAAAAGCTAAAGTCTAAATAAACAAGTAGCTTTTTATCTGGGCTTTTCAAAAACCATAAGCCTCCATATAACTAAAAGCCAAAAGCCACTAGAGAGAGACTTTTTGATTTATTGATGGTTAGTTTTAAAATAATAACACTAAAGTTAGATAAAATTATCTAGCTCTATCACGTACAAAAGCTATTAATTTAAGCAAAAAGACTAACTTTAAGTTATAAGCTAAAAAATCTAAACCTAAACAAACATGCCTTGACACGAGTTAAAATCGCTAAACTGGGACTTTTGAATCTCCTAACACATACTTTTCTCTCTCTCGCCTGTTTTCTTTTCCTCTCTCTCCTGTTTTGCTTCTTATCGATCTACGCTTGCACCGCCACTGCCGGGAGGTCACCCTTTTTATCTGCAGCCGAAAGCTCTTGTGCGCCGCTGGGACTTCTTCCCTGCTGCTACACGTGGTGTATGCCCGTTGCCTCCCTACGCAAGCAGCTGCCACTTTTAACGTTGGTGCTTGCTCTTGCTTGCGCAGCTGTCCCCGTCAGGAGTCGGTGCTGCTGCGCATAGCACATTTTTGTCCTGCTGCACGGGAGGACTTTTTGCGCTACTGCATATTACATCACCACACGTGAGAATTTAGCAGCAGGCAGCCGCACGCAACAGACTCTCTGCTGTGCACTTCCTACAACAGCACTCCCAGCAGCGCTCCCTGTACCATCTAGCTAGGGATGAAGAACGGAACGGAAACAGAATTTCCCTACCGTTTTGAAAAGAAAACAAAATCGAAAAATATCGCTACAAAAACGAAGATAATTTTTTTTTTATCGGAAACAGAAAGTAAGAACTATTTCTGACGAAAACAGAAACGAAAATTCCATATAAAAGAAACTAGAAATTCCATCGCAAAGTTGGCTCAAAAAGGATAATGAACTCCAATCATACATTTAAAATATGAACTCCAATCATATGTTACATAACATACAGCGTATCCATTTCATAAATCAACTCAGATCGCACATTACAACACATCCATTTCAGAAATTAACTCACATATATACTAACCAATTGGATTCAGAAGTATAAATGACAAATTCACAGTACAAGATTTATAAATTAATCTGAATGCATGGAAAGTAGCAAATTCACAACTAATCAGTTGAGCCCTGAGTGGCATCTGCCGTTTAGATTTAAGACCTCACACATGAAGAAGGCACAGAGTTGTCCTCGAATACTTAGCAGGTCAGCCTGTTCCAATGTAGATTCAGCGTATTACCAAGCCTGTCGATGAGAAGTTATGCCCATCATCACTCATCACATACGGTTTTAGCCACAAACCGTCTGTGATGTTATCTGCGTTATCGTAGACGATTTGTAGCTAAAACCGTCTGTGATGTGTGGACATCACAGACGGTTTAGCCACAAATCGTCTGCGATGTGCCCGAGTCCTTTTCTAGAAGATTTTCATAAAAAAAACAATTAGTGATAGCGTGTCAAATATAACTCCTTTTGTAGTAGTGACGAAGACACGATCGTATACCATCCGGCGCACGATACGACAACATGCACATGAGCGCACAATGGGCTAGCATGATCGTCAAATCCGCGTGCCACTGGGCCAGGCCGATCGAGTCGCGAGCAAGGATCCAAATCTCGCTGAAATTTCACGAGATTTCTCTGAGATCTCGGTTTTCGGATATGGACAAATTTTGAAATACCGGCAGGAGTAAAAAATTTAAATTGCTACAGTAATCTCAAAAATCTCGGCAAGATCTCGCCATTTTTTATCGGCGTGGAGTACATGACCCCTGGGTGCCTACGAGGCAGATCAGACGGATCATCCAAGAGAGGATGGGCCGGGCTAGCAGCATGAAGATGGATACCACCTGGGCCACTTCCAACGTGTACGACACGAGGACTCTAAAGATAGCAACCAACCTTGTTTAGATCGGATGCGATTATAATCATGACTGTTATCATGTTTAGCGGATAAGGAAAGAGATACAATCTCCATCTTGTAATCGATTAGGACTCTCCTTTGTAATCGCACCCCTCCACTATATAAAGGGGGTAAGGTGGCGTCATTATGATCAGATCATCTGCAATAAGCTAGATACGCATAATCCCAGAGCACAGGACTATGGTATTATCTCCTATGCGAGAGCCCGAATCTGTATAATTGTTGCGTCTTGTGCTACCATCTAGTTTGGATCCAACGCCTAGCCCCGTTTTCATTATTACCGACAACAAACGTCGACAATCGGAATTTGATTTTTTTTTGAGCGGATTTGGTCCAATAACCCTTAAAAAAGTCATCCCTATGAAAATTTGATGAAAAACCGAATTTTTGAGATATTTTTTAAAAACTACAGAAATATTATTAGATTTTTATAAAATTATACATACTTTATCATGATGTAAAAATTTATAGTACTATTCTAGGAAGTGTAGTATCATACTAAAATTTTTTTTAAATAATTTAACATTATTTTTATCTTTAAAAATTAAAAGCAGAATGAACATAATTGGGACAGTAACCTTATCAGAATTTTATAAATCTTCTCGAGTTTGATAATGATCCAAAATTTTTATGAAAGCTTAATAATTGACTCAGTATTATGCTATAAAATTTTCAAAAAATTTAAACTTTTTTTTTGCCAATCAAATCTTTGTATCCATTGAACTTCATTTGTTGTATTTCAAAAATAAAAAACAGAAAGAACATAAATGGCACACTACACTTGTAAGAATTTTATAAATTCACTGGAGTGTGCTCATGATTCAAAATTTTTATGAGATCTTAAGCATTTCCTTATAACTCTTCTCAAAAAATTTCAAAAATTGTAAATATTTTTTACTTGCTAAAGCAAATCTATGTATTGATCATTAAGTTTTTATGTGGACGTAGCATTGTTAGAATTTTTGGAACTTTTTGAAGCTTGATCGTCATATGAAAATTTTATAAAAAAAATTATGGTACATCAAGAATATCTACAAAAAATTTTAAAATTTTCTAACGGAACGGAAACAGAATTTCCCTACCGTTTTGAAAACAAAACAGAATCAAAAAATATCGCTACAAAACAGAAGATAAATTTTTTTATCTAAATGAAGTAAGAACTATTTAAAATGTAAACGAAAATTCCGTATAAAAGAAACCAGAAATTCCGTCGCAAAGTTGGCCCAAAAAGCATAATGAACTCCAATAATACATTTAAAATATGAACTCCAATCATATGTTACATAACATACAGCGCATCCATTTCATAAATCAACTCAGATCGCACATTATAACACATCCATTTCAGAAATTAACTCACATATATACTAACTAATTGGATTCAGAAGTATAAATGACAAATTCACAGTACAAGATTTATAAATTAATCTGAATGCAAGGAAAGTAGCAAATTCACAACTCATCAGTTGAGCCCTGAGTGGCATCTGCCGTTTGGATTTAAGACCTCACACATGAAGAAGGCACAGAGTTGTCCTCGAATACTTAGCAGGTCAGCCTGTTCCAATGTAGATTCAGCGCATTGCCAAGCCTGTCGATGAGAAGTTATGCCCATCATTACTCATCACATACGGTTTTAGCCACAAACCGTCTGCGATATGCCCGAGTCCTTTTCTAGATGATTTTCATAAAAAACAATCAGTGATAGCGTGTCTAATATAACTCCTTTTGTAGTAGTGACGAAGACACGATCGTATACCATTCGGCGCATGATACGACAACATGCACATGAGCGCACAATGGGCCAGCATGATCGTCAAGTCCGCGTGCCACTGGGCCAGGCCGATCGAGTCGTGAGCAAGGATCCAAATCTCGCTGAAATTTCACGAGATTTCTCCGAGATCTCGGTTTTCGGATATGGACAAATTTTGAAATACCGGCAGGAGTAAAAAATTTAAATTGCTACAGTAATCTCAAAAATCTCGGCAAGATCTCGCCATTTTTTATCGGCATGGAGTACATGACCCCTGGCTGCCTACAAGGCAGGTCAGATGGATCATCCAAGAGAGGATAGGCCGGGCTAGCAGCATGAAGATAGATACCACCTGGGCCACTTCCAACGTGTACGACACAAGGACTCTAAAGATAGCAACCAACCTTCTTTAGATCGGATGCTGTCGACGATCGGAATCGCCAACCGCAAAAGTGAGACGGGGGGTTAGTGAGACTTGGGACCCGAGTAGAGCTTAGCTCAACGAAGGAAAGGACTCGACGTGTCGAAGGTTGGAGCTAGGCGACAACGAACGTGAGACGGGGGGTTTATACTGGTTCGAGCTCCTGTGGAGGTAATAGCTCTACTCCAGTTGCCTTGCGACGGTGGTCTTTGTTATTCTCGAGTACAGAGGTGTGTTACAGCTCAAGCTCAACAATGGCAGTGTCTAGCGCTCGAGTTCTGATGTCCCTCAGGCTGTGCATCCTTAGCCTTATATCCTCCCTGCTTGTAACGGACGGGAGATGTTCCCGGGTAGTGGTCTTTATGCACATTGAGGGCTGGCAGTAACCGCTTCGATCTTGTTGCATGCGCCTGCTTTACTCCCCACGATCCCACGTCTTGGTAACCACCGAGTAAACGCACGTTCCGGAATTCAAGGGAACTCCGGCACGAACGGGAGCCGACCCGAGCTCAAGGTCATGCGAAGCTGTGCTCGAGGTCATACGCGCTCTAGGTCGAGCGCCTCGGCATACGCCCAGGTCGTGGTCGGGGCCTCCCGAGCTTGGGAGCCCGTTTGACCGCATGCTGGCCGGTCAAGGGACGCCCAGCCCTCGTCAGCTAGCCCCCGAGGCTTAAGGTCGTGACTGGGACACGGCCCGACCTTGAGCCTCCACAGACGGGGCTAACTTCCAGAACCTTCATGCTTGAGGTCGAGGTCGGGCGGATACATAACGCCAGGCCGTGACGAAACGACACCTGGTGCCTCTTGATCTCCGAAACCCTGGTACGGTCGGACAGCGGAACCGTTCGCAACGCCTCGATCCCCCCGCGCAGCCTTAAATTGCTCCTGTCGAGTCACCTGACCGACGTGATTATAATCGTGACCATTATCATGTTTAGTGGATAATGAAAGAGATACAATCTCCACCTTATAACCGATTAAGACTCTCCTTTGTAACCGCATCCCTCTACTATATAAAGGGGGTAAGGTGGCGTCATTATAATCAGATCATCTGCAATAAGCTAGATACGTATAATCCTAGAGCACAGCACTAGGGTATTATCTCCTCCGCGAGAGCCCGAATCTGTATAATTGTTGCGTCTTGTGCTACCATCAAGTTTGGATCCAACGCCTAGCCCCGTTTTCATTATTACCGACAACAAACGTCGACAATCGGAAGTTGACTTTTTTTGACCGGATTTGGTCCAATAACCCTTAAAAAAGTCATCCCCTATGAAAATTTGATGAAAAACCGAATTTTTGAGATATTTTTTAAAAACTACAGAAACACTATCAGATTTTTATAAAACTGTATATACTTTATCATGATGTAAAAAATTTATAGTACTATTCTAGGAAGTGTAGGATCATACTAAAAATTTTTTAAATAATTTAACATAATTTTTTATCTTTAAAAATAAAAACAGAATGAACATAATTGGGACAGTAACCTTGTCAGAATTTTATAAATTTTCTCGAGTTTGATAATGATCCAAAATTTTTATGAAAGCTTTATAATTGACTCAGTATTATGTTATAAAATTTTCAAAAAATTTAAACTTTTTTGCCAATCAAATCTTTGTATGCATTGAACTTCATTTGTTATATTTCAAAAATCAAAAACAGAAAGAACATAAATGGCACACTGCACTTGTAAGAATTTTATAAATTCATTAGAGTGTGCTCATGGTTCAAAATTTTTATGAGATCTTAAACATTTCCCTATAACTCTTCTCCAAAATTTTCAAAAATTGTAAATATTTTTATTTGCTAAAGCAAATCTATGTATTGATCATTAAGCTTTTATGAAGATGTAGCATTGTCAGAATTTTTGGAACTTTTAGAAGCTTGTTCATCACATGAAAATTTTATAAAACAATTTATGGTACATCAAGAATATCTACAAAAAATTTCAATATTTTCTAACTTGGTTTGTACCATTTTTCATTTGGTTGAAGTTTGTCGATAAAGCTTTTATCAGGACAGTAACAATTTTTGAATTTTCAAAAATTCATGAAGCTTGATTATTATCTGAAGATTTTATGAAAACATTAGTAATACTTAATAACCATGCAAAAAAACTTAAAAATTTTATAATGTAGTTTGTTTTATTTTTCATTTGGTTCAAACTTGTTGGTCAGCGTTTTATCAGAACAGTAGCAATATTTGAATTTTTAAAAATTTCACAGATTTAATAATCATCTAAAATTTTGATAGAATATCACTGATGTGTCAAAAACCTTCAAAAAAATTTCAAAATTTTTTGACATTGTTTGAGCTATTTTTCGCTCGGTGCAATCTCGCCGTGATCTCGTCAAAATCAATCGAGATTTCGGTTTTAAAATTCAGAATTTAAATTTTGGTTTTACAATTCGTTCAGTTTGGAATAATGAGATATCGCTGAGATTTCATTTTTCGACTGCAGACAATATTTAGAACGAAATCGAGATTTTAATCCTTGACCGCGAGCAGGCTGTCCTGCTCAAACGACTGGTGGCGCAGGAACGCTTTCGAGCATAGGCCACCGGCATCCCGCCCCCCTTGCCCGTGGTCCGGGTCGGCGAACGTCAGGTGAACGCGTGCACCTGTGCACACAGTGCACTACGGTCTACATGGAAGATGGAACCACGTGCGGATCTATGTCAGGTTCTACGTTCAAAATCTTGAAAAACGAGATCATTTCTTTAATAGGTTAAATCGTTGACTGAATTAATTTTTATTTTGACAGTTTGTGATTTATAAAGCATTAGAACTATTTGTAATAGATTTCGAATATATATATTAAATTTACAATATTATAAAATTATTGTAGAAAACTATAGAATCGTATTGTGTGTGAAATGTGTATCTTCATCGAAAGTTTCTACTTCTGGACTCGAAAGGATGGATGATTATTTGTCAGTCTCTTGATTCCAATCAATGGGCGGGCCCAGACATCTAGTTCATCAATTGCTCGATGTATGTCCACGTCTGAGCCAGTATAGGTCCTCTTTGGCACAGTTTGAAGGCACATATCATGTGCACACAGACTTCTTATGTACATACTATACACACCAACTAATAAAAGTTATGAAAAATTCTGAGAAAATTGTAGATATACTTCATAGATTACTCTACCTATGCATGAAGTTTCAAGATCAAATTCATTATATATCGAGAGCTATAAAAAAAGAGAAAATTCTTTAAACTTTTTAAACTTGTCAGAATTTTCTCTTTTTTGTAGCTCTTGATATATAATAAATTTGAACCTACAATTTTATACATAGGTAAAGTAATCTATGAAGTATATCTATAATTCTTTTCAGAATTTTTCATGACTTTTATTAGTTGGTGTGCACGGTGTGTACACGGGAACCTCTGTGTGCACATGATAGTTTGAATTGTAAAAGACAACTTTTAGTTGGTTGTCATAAAAATACTGCTTTCTAAAACTTCTGTTCCTTCACAAATAGATTTAGACATCAGCAAAATGATAAACTAGAAACCAGTTGTTTAAAATAGCTTACGACTTCTTAGAAAAAAAAAGCCAATCTATATGGCGTGTCAAAGAGCCTGTAATCTCCCTATCAGCACACGACCTTTGAGGTTGAGGTCTGGTGTGCACGAACATTCTCATCGCGATTTCAGGATTTCTACACAGTTTCCAAGCCAACAGAGTCTTCAAAAAGGCATGAATACCGTACTGTGCTGATGTGCAATTGACTTGTTCATGCATGGGCCAGGTCCGGCCTATTAGACTTTTATGGGCTTTGGCCTGGCCCATGTTCTTTAGTTTCTTTTTTTTTTTTGACAATCATGTTCCTTAGTTATGACAGAATAAACATTCCCTGCTTCGTGCATATATATTGGCAGTAGATGCGTGTCGGATATTGTATTACAGTATCTTGTAGGCATAGTCAAGCCAGGTTCCCAAACGGATCCAGCGAATGCGCTTCAATGCATCACTATTTAAAAGTTATATAAATATTAAAGTATAAATGAATAATAAACGGTGATTACTTAGTCTTTCACTTATTTTGGAACGTGTACAACATGTATTAAGAGTATGTACAATAAAGCCAGCTCAATTTACTCTTAGCATATACATATCAGTTTTGTTCTATATAAAAGAGTGAGAAAAGAAGAGATAGAAGACAACTGACTCTTATTTAGTATAAATAAATTAGTTATGTATGAGAGAGAAGAGATAGTTATTGCACAGCATCTATGTAACAGCCCAAAAATTAAGAACAGCAAAAATATAATATTTAAATTTGATTGTGAACATTTTTGGGATTTCTGAATATTGTTTGCTTTGTTTGAATTTTCTTGGATTTTGTGTTACAAGAAAAAGTAAACAAATGAGAAATAAAGAATGAAAAAGAAAAAAAGGCAAAAATGTAAAAAGTAAAAATTTAGAAAATAGCCATGAGAACCCTGAGCATGTAAGTAAATCATTTTAGCCAGCAATTGAAATTTTATGCATAAAGAAATGAAGAGATAAATTAGAAAGATAACTTTTAAATCAAAACAATGCATTGTTAGAATTTATAAAATACTTATATAACTGATCTGGAGCTGTAAAAATTATGATGAACATGTAAATGTAATTTATACCTTTGGTTAAAATATCATAAATTAATAATATAATTTAAGACTTTTCCAAATTTAAAAACAGAAACTCTGAAAATCTAGAAATTGCAATGTCAGAATTTTTATAAAATAATGGAACCATATTTTGGCTTGAAAATTTTACAGAAGCATTCTGAGACCAAATACTTTAGAAAAAAAAAATTTAAAAAATAATATACTTCAATTGATCTCAATCAAAAATCAAAATCCGAAACAAGAAATTAGGAGCAGTCACTGTTGTCAGAATATTAATAATTTTTTGGTAGCTCATTTTAACATCAAAATTTTACCAGACATCAAAATCTATTCACAGACCTTGGTCAAAATGTTTGATAAAGTTATACCATGATTTGATATCCCAATAAAAATCTGGTGTTAGAAGCATCCTAGCCGAATCATTTCTTAGTCATTCACCATTCACTGACTGGTGGTCCCCAGGCCCACTTGTCAGGCTCTTCTTCCTCCTGTTCTTCCGACCGAACCAAAATGTTCTAACGCCAGAGTCAGCCGAAATCTTCCGTTCAATGCACCACCCCTTCGAATGGTCGTCTCACTGCGTCAGCCTCACCTCAGCTCAAGCTCGATCACTGCCACGTTTGTCCTCAGTTCTCGCGAAGCTTCAGCTGCCCATACCTCCATCGATTGCCGCCACGAAGCTCTATCGCGTCTGGTGAAGTTCACAGCCGAGACCAAGCTCAACCAAGGCCGAATCATTTGCTTAGTCCCTCAGCCAATGCGTTGCACCTCAGTGATCACCAGAGGCAGCGCCCTCTTTCCCCCTCATCTTTCCCTTCCCTTGCTCAACCGAAACGCCAAAACTCTTTGCATTTCCGCCATTGCCAGGCACCCTAGAGTTAAAGACCCGAAACCAAATCAGCTGAACCAGAGCACCAATTCCAAATTCCTCTGACCTGAAGCATCCTCATACACTACTGATTAAAAACCCTCAATAACAATTGAGCTCCCCCATGCGAAATCCGCCGCCATCGCCCATCTTCCCCAAAACCGGCCAAGACGGGCGGAGCTCCCCAGAGCTTCTCCGACCGAACCGACTTCAAAAATGGAGTCTTCTCAGCGCCTTGATGCTTAATCTTCAACTATTTCAAGCTCCCGAGCTTTGATTTCTTCTCACCACCGCTCGCCATTGTTGTCACCATAGGAGCTCGAAGGTAGCCCGCTCCGATCTCTTCGGTGAATCAACACCCCCGTTAGATCTTTGGCCGTGCTCTTCCTCCCGGTGTCCTCGCCGTCGACGGAGAACCGCCGTGGAGCCCTCGCCGCCATGCCCTAGCCGGTCCTCTGTTCTTCTGTCTCTGCGCTATGGGCCCGGGATGTCAGAAGCCAGAGGTGGAAGAAGAGTTGAGCCAGTAGGCGCTTTCTCATTGGTAAAGCGTATTTTAAATTTCCAATTCAATTTCTATTCCGAAATAAATTCAGTTTTGAATATCTGTTGCAATTTAAATCAAAATTCAGTAGGACAAATTTCTATATTCATTTAAAATCCATAAGAATCCAAATATGCAAAAGTATTTAATTCTTGAATCATAGAACAATTATTAAAATAAAAAGGGATAAACACAATATTATGGTCATTATTGCATATATGAAAAATATAACTTTTATAACTATAAAATAAATTCTTGTTGTCTCTGAAATCATAATAAACTCAAATATGTAAAATCATCTAATGTTTAACTCAATTTAAATTATTTGCTTCATAATCATTAATTAACCTTGTTATGGTCATTAACAAAATAAGTGCATAATAGCTCACACAATAATAAAAATACCTTGAATAGGTTCCTGGAGTCAATAGAGAACCATTTATGTAAAAATATTTAAAGTGAAACTTATCTTGCATTCTTTGATGCAAGAAAGTGCAAACAACAACAACAAATAAATAGTTAATCTACGAAGGTTAAGATCAAAATAATGTAAAAATAACTTTAAAACGTTTCTAGGATGATACTCTGCTAATACCTGAAAAATGAATCAAGAATCATGTATAGTATAGTTGGAAATTAAGTTTGAATCTTGGCCGATTTAATATCACAAATATGATCATTTAGGCTAATTTAGCGATAAATAAAATAACTCGTCTAAATACTAAAATTAGTAAAACTAGTTTAGAATCACTGTACAAAGTTTATACTACCATATTCTATAAAAATAATCTTATTTCATTAAGGGTTGCATATTAATCTTATTAGCTTAAAACCCTTAAGTGTTAACCTCGCGCTTCGTATTCTTGCCGATTCCGTATAACGTCAACTTTACAATGCCACATAAGCCTTTTCAACGATGAATATAATGTCTTGTCCAAATCCTAAAACTTATGAAATTAGCTCGGTAGTGCTCCCCAAGGTATAGCCTACTCTATTACGAAAAGATAATCTCATTTCACCGTGATTTACATATTAATTTTGATATCTTAATAACCCTAAGCGTTCACGTGTCTGAAAGCCGTAGTATGAATGAAGAACTGTAATTGCAAATGAGGAAGCCTGTAATTAAGATATTTGTATCACCAGAACCTTCTCAAATATCATGAAAATAATCTCAGTAGCCTAAATCAATAGATCTAACCAGCGTAAGGCTAATTCTAAGCGAAAGCAATTAAAGATAAAGAACTAATCAATCATAGTCTAATGTAATCATTTAAGCTTTTTCGTTAACTCGCAAAGCAGCTCATCTAAATCTGAATTTAGTAAAGAATGGCCTAGAAATGATCTTTAAGATATGATCTGCAGTAATCTAAGAAAATATTCTTATTTCATCTTGCTTTGACTCTGAATCCTAATAGAGCAAAACCCCTAAGTAATAAAGTGATAGAACTCATATCATGAATAGTAAATCTGTAAACCTTACAACTAATGACTAATTCTATTAATCTAACCAATTTTAGCATCTTGAATTCGTAAAATAAGATTAATAAATTCATAAAAGAGCAACCCTGTTTCTTGTGAAGAGTTTTATTTGTCTTTCTATCAATTTTCTTTTTGCCCTTATTGAAGTTAGTATTTTGCTTTATTCTCCGTTGATCGACGTGTAGAACCCGACGTCTTTGATCTCCGTCGCCTTCATCAGCCGCAATCCTTGTCTTCGTCGTAAGCAGTGATTAAGCAAGGCAAGCACTCCTTTGATCATATTGATCCCAGTACTTTACCTACAATATGTTGTTTTTATAATTGTATTATGCATGCGTTTACTTTCTATAAACTTGCTATTTTGCGGTACTGGTAGTTATACTTGTTGTCTCATTAACCTTCTTTGATGATTATGGACATGTGAACCTTGATAACCATAGATTAAGGTTAGGCATTACTTAATGTCATCATGGGTATATGCGTTCATATTATTCATGCTTAGCTATGCTTTAGAATCAGCAAGGTACATGATCAAATCAATATTTGTTTCCTGAAAACCTGGGAAATAGCACTGTTAGTTGCTGGTAATTTTGATTAAAAACCCAAAATAAAACTATGTATTGATGCAGACGATTATTGGCAATAGCCGGATGTGCGAAAGGAATTGCACGTAGTGTAGGGTGAAGTGTCGCCCGTGTCGGACTAAGGACCGAACATCGTGTAGTATGATCCAAGAAAATCCGTACAAACCACGAGGGTAAGAATGGGGTAGCCTTAGCCTATTAAATTGTTTAGACATGGCTTTGCTCATTGGTAGGCAGGAGCTTGCACAGGTATTCCGGTCCAGTATACCTGACGGGGTATTCCGGTTAGGTCTACTTGCTAATGCAACGGTGTACACCCTGCCATGTTTAGAAACGTTGTGTTGGGTGTGTGAAAGTGGATCCACGGCTTGGGTGTGTGTTTCTAGTTCTATGGCGGGGGTTAACGTCCCGGGCTGGATCAAAGTCATGTCTAGGAATATAATGGCTATGTATGGTCTCCTTGACGTCACACCTAAGGAAGTGTGTCGGGCAAAAGTTGATCATTCCTTGTGGGTACAGTTGTACACCTCTGCAGAGTTTAAATATAATTGATTAGCCATACCCGCGGTCATGGGTGTCTTGGTGAACTTACACGAGTTAGATGTTTTATTATTTCAAAAAGAGTTGGTATCATTTGTTTTGCAAACTGTGATTTATGTCGAAGGGCTGACATTGATGGATTTCAGGAATGTGAATGATTTGTCGCTCACGTCATGGAGGACTGTGAGTGTTACATATGCTTTACTTATTTGTTATCAATCAAATGCTCTTACAAATTCCGTTTGCAAATAACTTGATTTACAAATGAAATTCGCTTTATGCAAATTAACTGTTGTAGCCTTTCCTTTGAAATGGCCTGCATGTACTGTAGGTTTTGCTCAAGTCTTGCGGAGTACGTGTAATACTACAAAGCTTTATCTCCTTTCTTTTGTGTGTGGCTACCATTCATTCCCTTGGCTAGATTTTTTCCCAAGCCAGCCAAATGCCTCTCCATTCTAATGTGTGGTTGTCATTTGCCCCAAGCCAAGAATCGATTTTTCTCCCCACCTCGCCGATCTTTTTTTCTCTGGCATAAGCACCCTAGGGCTGGTCGCCTTTGCTCCCTTCCTGCTGGTCGACCGCTGAGCTCCTGCGCCTCTCGGCCGGCCGAGCAAGCCTCCTGCTCCTTCTCCTCCCGAGCCAGCCTCCTGTGGTCTGGCCGGCACAGACAAGTCTCCTGGCGTCTCCATGGCCCTGCAGACCTCATCTCCTCTCCTCCCAGCCCGTCCTTCTGGCGGCCTCCTGCCCTGCGCCTTCTCCCCGGCCGGTGAGCTCCCTGGCCAGCGCTCCTCCCCCAGCCTTCCCTGGCTCGCCAGCCCTCAGCAGCAGCAGGAGCGCCAGGACAAGATGCCTCGGTCGGCTGGGTGGAGCAGCCAGAATACCCAGCAGCGTGCCCAAAGAGCCATCAAGAAGCAATGACAGAAGAAGTAGCATGGCTCTTTCCCTTGCCTTCTCCTTGTGGTGAGCCTCAAGCACAAATGACATTTGAGGTATTTGGTTCATGTGTGCATGTCAAGTGTTTGTGGTAATGTTTACAAGAGCTATTAGTTCCTCATCTTAAGTTTGCATTAGCTATCTGTGATGATAGTTGCAAAGTGATGTTTGGAATCTGAGATTTATGCTTGCACTGAGATTATGATACTATAATCGTGATTTCTTAGTTGTTCTATGATATGAGATGCTTATCGAACTATCTATCTATCTATCCATGAGCTTAATTATTAACAATAGGTTGAGATTGGTGTCTTGGACTTCGTGATTAACTTTGTATGATTCAAAATGTAATCTCCATGCTCTTATGTTCATACATGTATGTTTAGACCACAATGTTTCTTATGTGCTTCTCGATTGATATTTACACCTTCCAAGCAATAGGGTCTAGAGAATATAGTACCTTTGTTTTTTGAAGGAGCACATAGATAATCAAGTTATGCCTCTCTCTCTCTCTGCGATGAAATGTTACAAGCCCTAGGAATTCATCTCTGTGCATGCACTGGTATCTTGAATAATCATGTTTATGGCATTAAGATTTGGCCCTATTATACAAGCATGCTTTGCTGTAATAAATTGCTAAAGAGGAAATTGATAATATTTGCATCAAAGAATGAGGTTGATCTGTTGGTCCACGGGTTTTTGCTCCTAACAGCGCGATAAGTTTGTTTATGTTGCCAAAATGGAATGCATGTGATCCAGGAATACTTGCTATTGAATTTCACATGAGAAGTATAAATGTTAGAGCTTTCAACCATGTCCCTAATTAATTGTCTATCCCTTAGTAGATCTTCCAATCATTTAGTGCTACTATTCATGCATTAGTATGTTTAAATTGGTTAGCATGCCGCACTGCCTATCCTAAGGTTTATAATTAGATCGTGGAGTGTTATTTTGTTCATGATTTAGTTGGCATGCAACTTTACTAAATGATTCATAAGCATTTGTCTACTAGGCCCATACATGTCATATGCTAAGGTTACTAGTAATGCTTGCTTAGCGTGCTAGCTTTATGCCAAGATGTTAAGTGTAGCTGCCATTTACTATCATGCATTCCAAAAAGGAGAATAAAGATTTAGCTAGTGCCTTGCACCTTTATCTTGTAGGATGTCGGGAGTGGCATAGCATCTTCCTCGCGCCACTCCGCTCCTCCCGGTACAAGGCAAGTACATCGAGTTGTGTGCATAAATGAGTTGTTTGTTGTTACTTATCTATTCATGGCTAATTTCTATTGATTGTGGAAAGTTTGAGTTATATTGGTGAACGTTCCTTTGAGGACGTGAATAGCTATTGGATTCGAGCGGTTGCTAGTAAGCCTTAATCCCGGTGAGTTTTCTGTACCTTTGTTGACATTGCAGTGAGTAGAGAGTATGGGGTACGTGGGTACTCGTACTTAATTGTGCCCCATTTGGGAAATGGAATTGAGTGTGTGCGAATAGATTAGATGGTTATGAATGTGAGAAATTGGGCTATGTTTATGTCTGTGTGTGTTTATGGTTATGAATGTGAGAAATTGGGCTATGTTTATGTCTGTGTGTGTTTATGGTTATGAATGTGAGAAAGTGGGCTATGTTTATGTCTGTGTGTGTTTATGGTTATGAATGTGAGAAATTGGGCTATGTTTATGTCTGTGTATGTTTATGGTTATGAATGTGAGAATTTTGGCTATGTGTATGTATGTGGTTATGGTGTGTTAGTGTTGGCATTGAATGAAAAGTGCATCTCATTCATAAAAATTGCATTTGTGCATACATAATGGAAGAGGCGACCCATGCTGATGCGGGCCTCTGTGTTCACACGTAGTGAACACGAAAGTCCTACCTCGTAGTCCCATTCATCGAGGTGAGTGGGAGCGAGACAGTAAGAGTAGGCACCTTCCATCTACGGGATGGAAGGGACGTGAGGGTGCACACCGACGGGTGGGCACTCAGCAGTACCGGTACGTGCATGGAAATGAGCATTCATGTGCATTGCATCTTTCATAATGAGTGTTGTGGTAAATGGTGTGTCATTTGGATGGTGATTGTGGTAATTGAAGGTTGATTTGTGGACTCAACCCAAAAAGGGGAGATTGAATTGAATTTGATGAATTAGCGCATTTCCTTGTCTTGCTAATTATGTTGTATGAATATCGTGGAGTGAAGTCGAGTGATGAACTCAAATTCAATTGATGAAAACGGTTTGAGTTGCAACAGGGGTAGTTAAGTCGGGAGACGTTGGATTTAGAGTCAAGTAATGTTTCTTTGGCGTTGAATGGTTTTATTATCAAGTTTACTACTTGATTGCGATACATTTTGGTTTAGTCAAGTTTTGTTTTAAATGGGTACAAATGCGTATTGTCCGGATATTGCTTCTTTTGCATTACTTGCTCTTATGGTCAAGCTCTTGTTTACTTGAGATAACTTGGAATCGTTATTCTCGTGTACTTTGCTGAGTCATCGACTCACGTTTGTTTGTTGTGTTGTTGCAGGTACATTGAAACCGGCATGCATGGGGGGAAGTAGTAGCACAAGCACGTTTGCATGAAATCATTTAATTGATTTGTAAAGCCTGGTTGTATTGGTTATGGTTGTAATATGTCGTCTATCGTGGTGTAGTTATTCAATTCTATTAGATGTGTGGTTGATTAACTAAGGACCTGCTAGAATGATATAATAACTGTAATTGATTTCTGTCTGCTGAGTGGATGTCCTTCTGTCTAGAGAGGTCATGCCGAAATTTTCTAAATTTCGGTGATTTAGTTTTACGCTAATTTAGAGAGTTTCAAGGTCGGTTTCAACCTTTTATTAGAGGTAAAAAGGTTTAGTGACTCGTTCGTTAAGTCCCTAGGTCATTTGAACTTCTTGTCGCGTTTTTATTTCTTGGTTTTTGTTGGGAACACTCTGGGCAAGAGTGGTTCCGGAGTGTTGTAAGCATCAAATAGAGTCTGTTGGTAGCATTTGCGGTGCGTTTGGCACCGGGGTGTTACAGTACGAAAGTACTCACCCTTGCTTAATTATTATGTAGGTGGTTTAGAAAGCGAAGCTTCGAAGTTGTTCATCGCAGGTTGCGGGATCCGTATTGCCGTGATCTTTTCTAAGGATTTATGCCTGGTCAGTTGCCTGCGGGAATGGATGGGTACACTACAAGGCTTTGCTTCTTTTGCTGCTATATGCTCTGAGTTGTAATATTTCTGTAATTAATCGCTTCCGCTAATTAATTCAATGTATGGTTGTGATTCCAATTGTTGAAATGTGCGTGCTAGCTCTTGATCCAGGACTAGTCTTGCAAGCACATTAGATTTCGCTTTGGCATTTCATTGCAAAAACGGGGTCGCCTCGACTTGGTATCAGAGCTATACTGACCGTAGGATAAACCTTAGATAGAATGGTTGCTAGCATTAGAATAAGCAAATTCAAAAGTTTATTTTCAAAAGCTACTATATTTGAAAAAAATGTAGAATTTGCTATTCTTTCCACATTCTTAAGATTCTATTCTTACCCCTGTCTTCCATTTGTTTTGTAAACAAATACCTCTTTCCTTAAAAGAAATTCTTGCCACTGGGTTATCTCCGTTGTTGCTTCTGAAGACGATCAAGACTTGTCGCTGTCATCCTTCATGCCAGCTGATGAAGCCTACAATGTCTACAACAACCATCTCAAGAAAGCATACAACGCTTCACTAACCTCGACAAAGTAGAAGTAAAGTTTGAAGATTCTACTTCACGAAGAAACAGCTTCACCAACAGAAAAGGTAGAAGATTAGAATATATTAGGACCTACCAAAAGATAAGAACCCTTACGTGTAGCATATTATTCCGCTCTAGTTATATAGAGCAATTTATGTTGTCGTTATGTTTGCCACTTGAAATCAGTTTTTCTTCTGATTGTCAGGACTGATTTATGTGTAACTTGACCACTACGGTTAAAGTTTCACAATAAGTTGTCCTTATGTATAAATATGGAAAATTCAACCCATAGGATAAATAAGCAATCATAACATAGTTTGTATCTTCCCTCCATAGAACTTTTTATGAATTTATCTCCTCTCTGTACAATTTCTCACCTATGTAACCATCATAGTTATTAACCTTTCACAAAATCAAGTCTCAACAGGATTAGTAATATGGTCTCTATTACTACTCTTAGCTTTGCTTGAGATCTCACCATTCATGTATAAAGGAAGTTAAGATCTTACCACATTAGTAACACTAAACTACTTATGCTGCTTTAGGCTAGTAAAACTTAATGTTCCAATAATAATTTCTAACCATGCCACAAAAACTCACCTTATTGCTCTGCTTAAATTATATACCATGAAAAGGAGTTGGAACTAGAAAAGTTATATACTTCTGAACAGAAACCTTCGAATGAATGTTAAAAATGAAAACTGGAAAGAAAATCAGGAATCCTATTTTTCTAAAAGAAATATAAAAAGGATAGCATTAGTTGTATACACATACTCTTTTCCCATCTATAGGACTTAATCTCCTTATCTATGTACTCATTTCTCTTTGTAGAATTTTCTTTCACCACTACTAAGTTATTCTTTTTAGAAGTATTTCTCTCCTTACCTTTTGCGAAATGAAAACCACAGACAAATCTTTTGAAAAGAATTCTGGGAGCAAGTCAACATCGTCGTGATGTCTGCATCAGCAACTTCAAGAAGATAGAAGTGACAAAGCATCACAACCTCCCCGACTTCATCGAAGCCTCGGAAGACTAACACAGCAGGTGGTGCAAAGATTAAAAGGAAACTCGTCACTGAATAACCTACAATGAAAGCTAGTATTATACGAGCTACATATTATTCTAGCTATATAGTAAACCTCTAGTGCAGAAATACGTATGATGCAATTAGTAAAAGAAAAACCATAGATACCCTTCCTATGTACTGAGTTAAATATATGTATAGTATTTCTGTGTTGTTGAATTTCTGTTGCAAATCTTTTCTAATGCTTTCGGGTTGCTCTCGTGAATGTTAAACCATTAGGTTGAAATTTACGATGTGTTAACCCTACTTAATAAGAAAATTTTAATTAAAAAAAAACTTTTAAAGAACGAAACGTTGCTTTATAAACCAAGACAAAAATTACTTAATCCACATAGGAACCTTTCCAAAAAAAAATATTTTAATGATAGGGACGTTGTCTTGTAACTCAATAGAATTCCATCTAAATAACTTTACTCTAATAAATATTGTTGCAAGATGCTTGCGACACAATTCATTAATACACTTACTGGAAGTAATGAGTAATAAAATTTTTAGTCTTTATAACCGACTTCCAGCTTTTCCCAAATAACTCTGGTCAAGATGTATCCTTTCATTCGTCTCAAGTATTTTAACGTACTCTGTATCTCTCCTTAAAATAGCTTATTTTTACTAATGATTCTCGGTATAAATTGCTATCATTCCTTATTTACTTCGTGAAACCCCGCAAGACACTCAATTGCCAAGAAACGGTAATCCTATCCAAGTCCAACCAAACCCTTTGTATTTAGCTAAGGCACTTCCTTTTCAACATAGAAATCGTCATAACTCTCCACTCTCAATGTTTAGAAAAGAAAAAGAAAAAAAAGTTAGAATCTGTAACCATGGTGTAAATGCTCACCATAATTAAACAAAATCATCAAACACGCACCTTTCTTCTCTAGAAACTAACAAAGAACAATTCTAACCTTGGTGCAGTTTTGTCAGAAAAAGAAATGGATTAGATTAGAAATCTACTCTTATACCATATTCGATATCTAAAAATTGTTCTTTGAAATGTTATTAACCCAATCGATCTGAAGATCATGCTAGCACTCGCTATGGAAAAATAGGTCATGCTGTTGATGAGAGTGCAATCAATTGCTTTAGCCGTGAAGGAAATTATTCCCCTGAACAACGTCCTATAAGTAATACCATTTGTTAACCTTGCGAAGATTGAGATCATTGCCCCTCGCAACGCCCCCTTGATTCATTAATCACCACTGCAGTTCCGCCTCAACAAATGAAACTCCAATCATTGGATGCTTAGGATTTGATTATTAGAAGGAAAAAAATCAGTTGTATAGGAAATATTGCTTAAGGAATTAAAGAAACAACACTTGGCCCTAACTACCTTCACCAAGAAAGTAGTAAATGGCAATCTCCAATGGCATGTTTCTTGTCTGATAAAGAAAGTCATTAGGCTAAAGAATGTTCTAAGAAGCAACAAATTGAAATTCACGAAATAATATTAAGCATACAATTAACCGAACTCGACACCATGAGAAAAGCGTGAATGCTTCAACTGTCACAAGAAGAACCAAATTCCTAAACAATGTCTACAAGAAGAATGAATATCTCCTAGCATCTTAAGCACACCAAAAGTCACGTCAGTCAAGATTTTAACTGCAAGAGTAGAAGAAATAAAATCTGAAGTAGTTAGCTCGAAAAATTAGTTAAAGAATAGAGACGCTTAAACAATGATACTATACTAAGAAGAATTCTGGTCAACTTTATTCTCAATCTCAATTATCATTTGTTCATCCTTCCAGCAACACCAATAAATAATTGCCTGGTACTAAAAATCGGAAAGTCAGTATTATTTTGCCTTTGCTATGGTAAACATAAGAATTATGCCAACTGTTGCCTAAAGCAAGAAGCAAACTCCATGTCATCCTCAACCCCGAGCAGCTATGCAACAATCTCTAAGGCGACCTCAAGAGTCTGAAAACCAAGGATTCCTAAGTCATGCATCCAATCCAACTCAAAATGTCAATCCAATCATTCATGGCATTTACCTACAGCATTAATTCGCGAAAGAAGTTTATGACCTACCAGGCGTAGTACTAGGTACGATACTTATGTAATTGAACCCTACCAGGATTCAAGTTTAACTCTATGGTTAACTCTTCGATCGCAGTCACTTCCTGATCATCTATTTTTATCATCAGCAAACAACCTTTCTGTTCTTTCGAATAAAATGGGTAATGTCACTTGTATCAATCGAGAAGAACTTAGATACTTTGCCAATACCTACCCAAGGAGAGTTTTAATTCACATCGACTAAAAAGACATCAGTAATTTCTAAGCTATCTCAAAGACCTAGAGAACATCAAATGCCTAGAACAACCCCTGCTTCGACATCAGGCTCTGAACGTAAACATCTTTCCCATATGATTGTACCCGGCACTTGTTGTGATATTGAGTATGTCCCTTGTGTATTCAATTCCTGCAATCAATCTTTTGATTTTGTATATTTTATTCCTTTATAGTTGTCAAATCCGAAGAAAATGAAAACTCTCTATCTGCTAAAATAATCAAACCAAATCAAATCATTAGGATCATCTTATAATCCTTCTATCTCAACCCAATACTTGAATTATCTCTACCATGTTTTCAATTTAAAGCCAACCCAAAATGACGTTTATTCTCGGCTCATTCCATCAACTAATGTCGAACTATACAAGTAATCATTGTATTCAAATACCTTTCTTGATATTAAACATTTGGGTTTTCCCAAATGAATCTAATAACATTACATCTTTTCTTTCACTTCAAATGTTCTAAATATACCACATACCACTCTCTAAATTAGATTATCTTTATTAACAATACTAGTTATTCAAACAAAAGAGATGTGTAGAAAATATTAGTATCTCTCATCTGCTGATACAAAACCTAAATAGAAGTCTTATCTATTCTTGGCACGACAACTTGGAATCGCAAGACGAAGGTCCAGTAAAGCAATTACAATAAAGACAAAGTATCAACAGAACGACAAGTCATCCCCGATAAAGAACTCCGAAATCTATCTCATCCTCGAGAATTACAAGGTTCGTGGTATTCACTGTTTCCAAATCTAAGGTAACCTGGTGCCACAATATATTAGGCCATATCGTATCGTTGAGGATGAAAGAAAAAAAAAAGCATATAAATTAGAGTTGCCATCTCAGCTGTCCAGTGTTCAAAATGTCTTCTATGTATCGCAAATAAGGAAATGTCCTTGTTTTCCTTTTGAGCTCACCCAGCTAAATGAAATCGATCTACAACCTGATTTAACTTATCGGAAGCATCCGGCTAAAATCTTAAAAGAAGATGAACGTCACACTCGTAATCAATCCCACAAGATGACCAAGATTCAACGGAGCAATCATACTGAAGAAGAAGCAACATGGAAACGAGAAGACCAACTCAGGGAGGAGTTCCCTGACTTCTTTTAGAAATAATTTTCCTTAGACCCGCCAAATCTCGGGGTCGAGGGGGGTAGATCTGTAACAGCCCAAAAATTAAGAACAGTAAAAATATAATATTTAAATTTGATTGTGAACACTTTTGGGATTTCTGAATATTGTTTGCTTTGTTTGAATTTTCTTGGATTTTGTGTTGCAAGAAAAAGTAAACAACTGAGAAATAAAGAATGAAAAAGAGAAAAAGGCAAAAATGTAAAAAGTAAAAATTTAGAAAATAGCCATGAGAACCCTGAGCATGTAAGTAAATTATTTTAGCCAGCAATTGAAATTTTATGCATAAAGAAATGAAGAGATAAATTAGAAAGATAACTTTTAAATCAAAACAATGCATTGTCAGAATTTATAAAATATTTATATAACTGATCTGGAGCTGTAAAAATTATGATGAACATATAAATGCAATTTATAACTTTGGTTAAAATATCATAAATTAATAATATAATTTAAGACTTTTCCAAATTTAAAAAAGAAACTCTGAAAATCTAGAAATTGCAATGTCAGAATTTTTATAAAATAATGGAACCATATTTTGGCTTGAAAATTTTACAGAAGCATTCTGAGACCACATCCTTTATAAAAACAAAATTTCAAAAATAATAAACTTCAATTGATCTCAATCAAAAATCAAAATCCGAAACAAGAAATTAGGAGCAGTCACTGTTGTCAGAATATTAATAATTTTTCGGTAGCTCATTTTAACCTCAAAATTTTACCAGACATCAAAATCTATTCACATACCTTGTTCAAAAAGTTTGATAAAGTTATACCATGATTTGGTATCCCAATAAAAATCTGGTGTTAGAAGCATCCTAGCCGAATCATTTCTTAGTCATTCACCATTCACTGACTGGTGGTCCCAGGCCCACTTGTCAGGCTCTTCTTCCTCCTGTTCTTCCGACCGAACCAAAATGTTCTAACGCCAGAGTCAGCCGAAATCTTCCGTTCAATGCACCACCCCTTCGAATGGTCGTCTCACTGCGTCAGCCTCACCTCAGCTCAAGCTCGATCACTGCCACGTTTGTCCTCAGTTCTCGCGAAGCTTCAGCTGCCCATACCTACATCGATTGCCGCCACGAAGCTCTGTCGCGTCTGGTGAAGTTCACAGCCGAGACCAAGTTCAACCAAGGCCGAATCATTTGCTTAGTCCCTCAGCCAATGCGTTGCACCTCCGTGATCACTAGAGGCAGCGCCCTCTTTCCCCCTCATCTTTCCCTTCCCTTGCTCAACCGAAACGCCAAAACTCTTTGCATTTCCGCCATTGCCAGGCACCCTAGAGCTCAAGACCCGAAACCAAATCAGCTGAACCAGAGCACCAATTCCAAATTCCTCTGACCTGAAGCATCCTCATACACTACTGATTAAAAACCCTCAATAACAATTGAGCTCCCCATGCGAATCCGCCGCCGCCATCGCCCATCTTCCCCAAAACCGGCGCACGGTGGCGGAGCTCCCCAAAGCTTCTCCGATCGAACCGACTTCAAAAATGGAGTCCTCTCAGCGCCTTGATGCTTAATCTTCAACTATTTCAAGCTCCCGAGCTTTGATTTCTTCTCACCACCGCTCGCCATTGTTGTCACCGTAGGAGCTCGAAGGTAGCCCGCTCCGGTATCTCTTCCGGTGAATCAACACCCCCGTTAGATGCGCCTGGCCGTGCTCTTCCTCCCGGTGTCCTCGCCGTCGCCGGAGAACCGCCGTGGAGCCCTCGCCGCCATGCCCTAGCCGGTCCTCTGTTCTTCTGTCTCTGCGCTATGGGCCCGGGATGTCAGAAGCCAGAGGTGGAAGAAGAGTTGAGCCAGTAGGCGCTTTCTCATTGGTAAAGCGTATTTTAAATTTCCAATTCAATTTCTATTCCGAAATAAATTCACGTAGTGTAGGGTGAAGTGTCGCCCGTGTCGGACTAAGGACCGAACATCGTGTAGTATGATCCAAGAAAATCCGTACAAACCACGAGGGTAAGAATGGGGTAGCCTTAGCCTATTAAATTGTTTAGACATGGCTTTGCTCATTGGTAGGCGGGAGCTTGCACAGGTATTCTGGTCCGGTCTACCTGACGGGGTATTCCGGTTAGGTCTACTTGCTAATGCAACGGTGTACGCCCTGCCATGTTTAGAAACGTTGTGTTGGGTGTGTGAAAGTGAATCCACGGCTTGGGTGTGTGTTTCTAGTTCTATGGCGGGGGTTAACGTCCCGGGCTGGATCAAAGTCATGTCTAGGAATATAATGGCTATGTATGGTCTCCTTGACGTCACACCTAAGGAAGTGTGTCGGTCAAAAGTTGATCATTCCTTGTGGGTACAGTTGTACACCTCTGCAGAGTTTAAATCTAATTGATTAGCCGTACCCGCGGTCATGGGTGTCTTGGTGAACTTGCACGAGTTAGATGTTTTATTATTTCAAAAAGGGTTGGTATCATTTGTTTTGCAAACTGTGATTTATGTCGAAGGGCTGACATTGATGGATTTCAGGAATGTGAATGATTCGTCGCTCACATCATGGAGGACTGTGAGTGTTACATATGCTTCACTTATTTGTTATCAATCAAATGCTCTTACAAATTCCGTTTGCAAATAACTTGATTTACAAATGAAATTCGTTTTATGCAAATTAACTGTTGTAGCCTTTCCTTTGAAATGGCCTGCATGTACTGTAGGTTTTGCTCAAGTCTTGCGGAGTACGAAAGTACTCACCCTTGCTTAATTATTATGTAGGTGGTTTAGAAAGCGAAGCTTCGAAGTTGTTCATCACAGGTTGCGGGATCCGTATTGCCGTGATCTTTTCTAAGGATTTATGCCTGGTCAGTTGCCTGCGGGAATGGATGGGTACACTACAAGGCTTTGCTTCTTTTGCTGCTATATGCTCTGAGTTGTAATATTTCTATAATTAATCGTTTCCGCTAATTAATTAAATGTATGGTTGTGATTCCAATTGTTGAAATGTGCGTGCTAGCTACTGATCCAGGGACTAGTACTGCAAGCACATTAGATTTCCGTTTTAGCATTCTGTGCAAAAACGGGGGTCGTCTCAATCTAGAGCCAACTTTTAGACATTGCTATTGTATATACTGACTTTAATACTTACTCTAAATGATATAGATGAGAGATAAAATAAATATAAAATTTATTATTATACTTACTCTTAGAGAATGATGCATAGAAACATATGATGGCACTGGCAACAGAACAAAGGTTCTCATTTTTCCCCCCTCCCGTACAGCGAGGAGATCAGATGGGCGAGAACATGTGGTAAGAGTACACTCGTCAAGAGGTAGTACCAAACGTCTTGGATCAGTGAATTAAGGCCCTGTTTAAGGATTTAAAGCCAGTTTCAGTTTTTGAAAAATCAATATGCCCTCTAAACAGTTCAGTTTTTAAGCAACTTTTGACATAAGCTAAAAACCATATATAACCAACAAAACCAAAAGTTGAAAACTGAACTAGATGTATTTTTGCACCGTACTGTAAGAAAAATTAACTATTTATTAAATAGTCTTTTATAGAAAATTTTACCTGCTTTTCAGAAAAAACTACAGTCCTCTAGGCAGGCCCTAACTAACATGGCAATTCTCTAGTCCGGCCTCGTGTTCCAGTCCAAACCACGCGGAAAGAGTAGACGAGCCAGTAGCCTTCCTCTGTTCGGATCCTGCTGTGCTGCCGAACCGAAGGAATCAAGGAAGACATTAAGCTGGGCTAAGAGCACTGGGCCCATATGAGAGGCTCGAATCAAACCGCTGGGCCACGAGAGGGCAAAGCGGCCTAACTGCAAATGCCTACGTGCGTTGGAGGAGGGAATGGGTTGGCCATCGGTAAGTCACTGGTGATTCACGGATTCCACCTTTCAAATTTTGTTTTTAATATATGTAATTCTACGATTTTAAAGTAATCTTTTATCATTTTTTTTCTTATATACCTATTTTTAATATTATTTACTAATATAGATTAAAATAAAACATACTATCCAAAGATATAATGAGACCGATAATATATCCTTTGTAGATATATGTTGGTGAAAGTATAAGAACCTAGGATTTTATTGAGGAACGGAGGCAAAAGTCGGTCCAGTCCTCTGCGCTGATATGATCACAAGCCTCCCTGGTCAATTTCGACGTCGACCAATCGATTTGGAGCCGCCTGACGATCTGACGCACCACACCACACTGTCGCCGAGTCTTGGTCGTCGTTGCAAGCTTTTGCTTGTCGGTTCAGCACATCAGCTAGCTTGTGCGTGTGCCTTGAAGTTTCACGGTTTGTGCGTGCCGGTCGATAGTCGCATGAACATAATACAAAACAGGTCATATATAATTTGAACTGAAGCATCCTCTCTACGTGTTGAAAAGCTTCATTAGGTAGGTAGGGATCGATCGCGCACACATGACACATGCGTGCATGCCTTGAAGAAATAGAAGTCACCGACGACTTTGTTTTGGAACACAAACGCGGACGATCTCCAGTTCTAGAACAGAGGAAGAGATGACAATCTCATTCAAAAATGCTATGGATACTCGACTACTCTGTTGGTCATAAATAGTTATTGTTTTAAATATAGGATAATCATTTTTTTTAAATTTTGACTGGTAATATATTTTTAAATATTTAAATTAGATACATGAAAATCATATCTATAGATTTGTCTCGAAAAGTACTTTTATAACACAATAATTTTATTGAGTTTTATAAATACTCCCTCCGTTTATTTTTTGAAAGATCTTGCTCACAAATATAAGGCTTACATGTAGATTTAATGAGGCCTTCCCTTCTACACCCCTATTTATTTTCTCCCATCCATATACATTTATTCATTACCACCCACACAAAGTATATTTTTCATCTTCCAAGACAATTAAGTAGGGGCATCTAAGTTATTTTCTCTTGTATCATTCTCTACTTCAATGCAACCTTAATCCTTGTACAAAGTCAAAATACGCCTTATAAAAATAAACGGAGGGAGTATATTATAATAGATATTAGTAGTCAAAACTATGTTTTGAAAACCATGTCGACGTCCAAAACAACAAATATTTGTGATCGAATAGAGTAATTTATAACCTTTGATGTGTTCCAACGTTCACGTGTCTCAAGGTTGCTTGTATCATTGCCCCTCTATTTCCATCAGCAGCGCACCGAGGAAACTAGGAGGAGATTAGATAGAGGCAACTCGATCCCAATAGGATAGAGCTGGGTAGCTTGAATTTGATCCGATGGCTCAAAATTTGGTTGAAATCTCACAATTCTTTAGTAATTCAGGTTATTTAATTTGGGAGGCGTCTAGCAGCATTCGAGTGCTTTCTCACTTGAGTGCACACAAATTTCCTCTTCACCCCTTCTTGTCACCTTACGAGCTACTGCTTCGCGGTTCGACCTCATGGTGCCACCCTGTTCTCCCCTACGTCGTGGCACCTTTCATGTCTTTGGGCTCTCCCGCCTGTTGTGGCCATCCCGACCGGTGTGCATCTCAGAGCTATCATCGTTGACCACCACCTCCTAACCACTGTCTTCTCATTGCCCCTGTAGTCTCCACTCCCTACCACCATCTCCATTATTTGCCGCTGTCTCCTAACTTGTGGCCGAAGCAGTACCGCTGCCACCTCACCCTTGGTCTGCTACCGCCCCTGGCCTCTCTCCAAACCCTAGGGGTTCCAGTGAATCCAACCTAGACCCAAACCGCCGAAGCTGGAAAAGGAGGTCAGAGCACAAATCTCGAGGGAAATATACTACGGTGAGAAATTTGAGTACTCAATCCCAGAAACACTCGAACACTAGTTAGCAATTTCCTCTAATTTGTGTAGAAAAGTTCTATCTAACCAAGCTTGCGATGGATCTATTCTTGTCTGGTAATTGCTAATTAATCAGCACTCAGGTACATTTTTTTTATGGTCGTGGGATGTAGCACATAGGTTTGTGCCTTGTATTTTGCACGCTTCACCCAGCAAATGAATGCACATGTTTTCACCCATTAAGAAATTGGGATTTTATTCAGGAACGGAGGCAAAAGTCGGTCCAGTCCTCTGCGCTGATCTGAACACAAGCCGCGCCGCGCCGGTCAATTTCAACGTCGACCGATCGATTTGGAGCCGCCTGACGATCTGACGCACCACACCACACTTTCGCCTAGAGGTGGGCATTGGACCGGGCTATTTTGGACCGATACGAGGCACGTCCGATCCAGTCCGACCCACGGCCCGACACGGAACTGTTCCAAATGAGCCGGACCGGCACGGCACGGTTGTCCGGGCCGTACAGGGCCTGCCAATCAGGCACGATGGGCGGCCCGGCCCGGCACGACAGTTCGGGCCATGGTCGGGCCGGCACGGCCCGAAATAGGCACGCACTTGTGTTATATGTGTAGGTGAGTAAATCAAGGAGTAATGAAAGAAAACTCTGGATAGACTAGAGAAAAAGAAGAGAATGCATCGATGCATTGTATGTGTGTGAGCAAATCAAGGAGTAAATGTATAGTTACATACATATGACTGAAAAGAGCAACTGCATTAAGGAAATCGAGAAGAATAAACACAATAGGATTTTGTTTTGATCAGAGAAAAGGGAAATCATAAACAGATAAATAAAGAAATCAATTCGTGATCATTTTCTCTCGTAGTAATAGTATAAATGAGTTGGAGCTGGGCTGGCACGCACGAAGCGTATACATTTAAACGCAAATAGGTTATGCGTTCGCTCGCCAAGGCGAAGCTGAGCTATCCGCCCGCACGGCGAAAGCACGATGGGCCGTCCGCGCTCGACACGATTTAGACCCGAAGCACGATAAGCACGTGCCGAACCGGTTCGATCCGGCACGACGCCCACCTCTACAGTTTCGCCGAGTCTTGGTCGTAGTCGTTGCATTTGCTTGTCGGTTCAGGACATCAGCTAGCTTGTGCGTGTGCCCTGAAGTTTCACAGTTTGTGCGTGCCGGTCGATAGTCGCATGAATATAATATTAAAACTGGTCACATATAATTTTGAACTGAAGCATCCTTTCTACGTGTTGAATGAAGCTTCATTGGCTTGGTAGGGATCGATCGCGCACACATGCGCGCATGACTCGAAGAAATAAAAGCCACCGGCGACTTTGTTTTGGGACGCACACGTGGACGACTATCCAGTTCTCGAACAGAGGAAGAGATGACAATCTCATTCGAAAATGCTATGGAAGCTCGACTACTCCTTTCGGTCATAAATAGTCATCGTTTTAAACATAAGTATAGTCAATTTTTTTAAATTTTAACTGGCAATATATATATAATATTCGGTGAAAACCACCCATTTCATAAAAACTCAGAATTACCTGAAACTACCCGTAGAAGTTTCGAAAAATTCTCAAAAATTACCATAAGGGATGAAAAAACAAACAGCAATTTATCTTTTTCATATCTTTCAAATGCGATTGAGTTTCATCTTCAAATTTTGCAGGACAAACAGCAGTTCACATCCCTACATATGGTAATTTTTGAGAATTTTTAAAACTTCTACGGGTGGTTTCACGGAGTTTTCATGGAATGGGTGGTTTTCACTGAATATTTCGCTATATATATATATATATATATATATATATATATATATATATATATATATTGGATACATGAAAATCATATCTATAGATTTGTCTTGAAAAGTGCTTTTATAACATTATAATTTTATTGAGTTTTATAAATATATTATAATAGAAATTAGTAGTCAAAACTATGTTTTGAAAACCACATCGATGTTCAAAACAATAAATATTTACGATCGAAGAGAGTAATTTATAACTTTTGATGTGTTCCAACGTTCACGTGTCTCGAGGTTGCTTGTATCATTGCCCCTCTATTTCCATCGGCAGCGCACCGAGGCAACTAGGGGGAGATTAAATTAGAGGCAACTCGATCCCAGTAGGATAAGGCTGGGCAGCTTGCATTTGATCTAGTGGCTCAAAATTTGGTTGAAATCTCACAATTCTTTACTAATTCAGGTTATTTAATTTGGGATGCGTCTAGGCAGCATTCAAGTGCTTTCTTGCTTGAGTGCACTCAAATTTCCTCTCCACCCCTTCTCGTCACCTTACGCGCTACTGTTTCACGGTTCGACCTCCTGGTACCACCTGTTCTCCCCTACGCCTCAGCACCATTCATGTCTTTGGGCTCTCCCGCTTGTTGCGGCCACCCCGACCGGCGTGCATCATGAGAGCCATCATTGTCGACCACCGCCTCCTAACCACTGTCTCCTCATTGCCCCTGTGGTCTCCACTCCCTGCCACCATCTCCATTGCTTGCCGCCGTCTCCCAACTTGTGACCAAAGCAGTACCGCTGCCACCTCACCCTTGGTCTGCTACCACCCTTGGCCTCTCTCCAAACCCTAGGGGTTCCGGTGAATCCAACCTAGACCCAAACTGCCGAAGCTAGAAAAGGAGGTTGGAGCACAAATCTGGGGGGAAAAATACTACGGTGAGAAATTCGAGTACTCAATCCCAAAAACACTCCAACACTAGTTAGCAATTTCCTTTAATTTGTGTAGAAAAGTCCTATCTAACCAAGCTTGAGATGTATCTATTCTTGCCTGGTAATTGCTAATTAATCAGCACTCAGGTACATTTTTTTTATGGTCGTGGGATGTAGCACATAGGTTTGTGCCTTGTATTTTGCACGCTTCACCCAGCAAATGAATGCACATGTTTTTACCCATTAAGAAATTAGTAGCGCGGTTGGGCATATTTTAAAGAGAAAAATTCCTGTATATCATTGAAAGTTGTCCGATATTGAATTTACCACTAAAACAATTTTGGCTTCTCATATACCATTGAGTTGTTCTTCGATCCTTCCATACCAATGTTGTCCCTCAACCGTTACTGTGTTGTGAAGTGGGTTACGAAAAGACAGACACGCCATTCTTCTTCTATCTCAACTGTTATTCTCAGTGCCCTCTCTCTCTTCTCTTTCGTGGACTCCCCACCAAGAAATGCTAGCATATTTGAACCCCTACTCCTTTTTTTGGGCGCAAAATAGCTCTCTTTTTTTTGCAAAAACAGGCCCTCTCTGTGCTACAGTATCACAGGAGAGGTAATCTCATGATACTGTAGCACAGGAATTAATTTGACATGGTCCTGTGCGTGTGGGAATTTGAATTGCCGGGAATAGGGGCACGGAAATCAGCAGCGCACAATCCACCCGTGATCATAGGATTCAGTACAATTGCTGCAGAATGAGGGCGCGCAAATGCAATTTCCACGGAACAAGGACGCGAAAATCTAATTTCTACTGAATGGAGCGCGGCATTTGTATTTTCCGTAGCGGGGATGTGCGGCAAGCTTTGGGGAAGAGGTATGCAGGATTTGGGGAGGAGTGAACCCGTGTGGAATTTAAGGAGTGAGAGATGGTGAGGGAGGAGTGAGAGAGAGAAACAAGATAAGAGAGGAGCAATAGTGTCATTTGACAAGTTTGGTGTCATTAACAGCGACGACAAAGGCAACCACACAGTAGCATGGAAGGGGTCAAATAGGAAACTCAATAGCATAAGGTGGAGGGAACTTTTTTCGGTGGCAAATCTGATATCGATATTACTCTCGATGGCATAGAGGGAATTTTCGCAATTTTAAACAACCTATTTGCTTCGATTTTTTAGTTGCTTAGTCTCGTACTCTCGGGCCTCTTCAGGATAACTTCTGATTGTGTAAATTTTAGATTATAGGAGAATAGAGAAGGCAAAGTGCCTTCATCAATTGGTTCTAGATCTTATGGTTCAAAATTTGATTACTACTCCCTCCAATTTACAAAAACTTGTCGGTTTGAAATACATGCAGTCAAATTTTTGAAACTTTAGCTATCGATATCTTTTAAATATTTAGATCGGATGCATGAAAATCATATGAGTGGGTTCTTCTCGAAATGTACTTTCATAACATTACAATTTTATTAGATTTTTTAAATATATTATAATAGAAATTAGTGGTTAAAATTGAGTTTTGAAGACCATATCGATATCCAAATTAAACAATAATTATTTATGACCGGAGGGAGGATTCAGTAAGTACTCCCTAGCTAGACACTGTCTTCTTGCCTTGAAGGAATTAACTTTGCCACGCGCTGCTGTAACCCTTAATTAATTACACTAATCGGCAACCTGAGCATTCACACAAGTAGCTTTTTATATAAAGTACGTAGTCTCCATCTATGCTGTTAATATTCCCTGGAATCAAGCACACACCAACCTGCATGAAAGAGACAAAAATTATATTTATCAGATTTCTTTATACAGTTTTTTTATGAAAGGTTTCTTTATACAGTTAATACTAACAATAAAGTATATATCATGAAAATCTAACTTTTTACCACTTCTTTCGCCCTGAGCTTCTTTCTTTCGGTGCTCGACTATACGCATGTTTTGTTTTCTGCTCTGCAAGAGAATGACGACAGTCGTGGCTAGCCCTGATTCCTACTTGTATGCATAGATATAGGAAAGCTAGAATTATATGGTATATACAGAACCAACCCATTAGAATTCAATCAGGAAAAAAAAAGAATTGAACGTACATGCATGCACTTTTAATGAGAACTCCTTTCTTGTGCGACTAAACATCTACTTACGTGGTGAGATCTGTCCCAACACACCTGCCACTGCATCAAGCCGCTCGTCTACCAGTTGCCTACCCCTCCGGCCAGCGAATCCATCGATCACGTACCTGGCCGCCACCTTAATTCCTAATCTGTCTATCCGTTGCTTCTTTGGATTGTTGTATTTTACCTTTCTCGTATCTTTATCTTTGATATCAGCCGAATGTGGAGAAGGGTGAAAATTCAGGTCTCCAGGCAGGTAAACACAATAATCCCCAACCTGCTAGTGAACCTGATATGAAGAAGGAAAAGAAGTTCGTGCTGTGTTGTGAGATATGTGAGGATGAGCACTTTACTCCTCATTGTCCTTTGCTGTATGGTCCGAAGCCATCTGCTTCATTTAGTGGGTTGGCGGGTGATGGCTTAGGTTTTTTTCACATTCCTCGTACTACTGCTGTGAAGTCGCCTAGCATGGTTTCTGCTACTGCTTTAATCACAATTGTTGAAGGTGCTGTCTCAGCTGATCTGGTTAGAAAAGAATTGGCTCGGTCTATCCCGGTGAAGTGGGATTGGGTGGTTAGGAATCATGGAACGAATGCTTATATTGTTCCTTTTCCGTGCCAAGTTGAATTACAAAGAATGATTAGTATGAAGCGTCATCGTACTGATAATAATGAGGGTGTGATGTCGTTTGAGGAGTGGAATATGGATATAATTCCTAAACAGAAGCTGCAAAAAGTTTGGGTAGAAGTCTATGGTGTTCCTTATGAGATTAGGTCCTTTTTGTCTCTCTGGGCGGTTGGTTCTATTCTCGGAGCCACGCAAAGAGTGGATATGAGGTCGATGCGAAAAACTGGAGTTCCTAGATTGTTAGTTGCTGTGCTTGATGTGGATCGCATTCCGGCTGATACCGATATTGTGGTTGATGATTGTCTTTATGAGATATTCTTCAAAGTTGACAAGGTTATTGATGATAAAATTGGGGAATCCGATGAGTTTGATGATGTCGATGATCTTGATGGCCCGGATAACACTAATAAGGACAGAGATCAATTGATGGATGATGCCGATATTGGTGATAACAAGGGCATGTCGGAGGCCGGTAATGCTTTCAGTGGTAATAGTAATTTCGACAAGGGGTCGACTTCAGGGGGTTCCAAGGTTACCAGTATGCAGTGTGTTTCTTCTGGATTGCAGTATACTGATCATCCTGATGGAGAGAACTTGGCTGGTGATGCCCTTGTTGTCAAGGGCGGTATGTCTTTGCATCCTGACAACAGTAGTGCGACTGAGGATGAAAGGCAGCTGGTGGTGAAGGCTAATTGGCATTATCCAGATTCTGAATTAATATCTGGTGTTTGTGCTGGCCGGTTGCTTGCTTGCCTGTTTGAAACAAGATTCGTTAAATCGGTTGTGGGTGATTTAATTCAGCCTTCATGGTCTGTGTCTTTCCCCAGTTGTGATTCTTTTTCTGGTTGTTTTGCTATTACTGTCAATGGCATGAAGATTAGTATGAATCCTGATTGGCAGTCTGTGAAGAGGAGTATTGTCAAACTTGGTGAACAGGTTCATGTGGTGGCTCGTTTTTCGGCTGAAGGTTGTATGCGTCTGAAAGAAGGAGGCCGCTCTGTCAAACCTGGTGATTGCTTTGTGAAGTTTGCTGAGGGTGTGCTTTCGCCGTCAAATGGGCTGATGGCTCGCCCATGTGACCTTGGCCTGGTTCATGTGAATTCTGGAGTTGTTCGGCATGAGCTTCATGGAGAAAATCTGCAGCTTGATAATCCTGGGGATCAAATTTTGGCTTCTGAAATTAGTGGGGACTCTTATAAGGTGGTGATTCCGGAGCCTGTGTACACTTTGGTAGGGCAGGAGTCGGATCAGGAATCTAGTCCGGTTTTTTATGCCCAGGATGCAGGTATGCTGACGATGGATGAGAGTGATCCTGGAATGCCTGTTGCTACAAGGTCTATTGATTTATCTGTGGGTCTTGTGGATGATGCCGGCAATGGTCTTGGATGTCCTGGTGAAGTGAATAACATGGACAGACAAGATGATTTTCAGTGCCATTCTATTGAGGCTGATTGTGGTCTTTTGCCGGTGGATGAGCAAGTGTCTTGGGTGGAGCCAGAATCTTGTGAACTAGTTGTGGGGTGTGCTGAGGGAGTGCATCTAAATAACGAGTGTATTTCTGTGTCATCAGATCAGGGGATGAAGGAGGAGAGCTTTGCTGTGAGTGCTGGGGGTGACATTCCTGAGGTTGCAAAGAATATGCCTGTTTCTGGTCATATGTTGCCGGATTCTATGCAGGGTTTGGCTGGGGATGTTTTGCCTGTTGCCAGACAGAGTGCGGGTGAACAGAAGATCGGGGATGTGTTTGATCCTGTTGGTAACCGTGGTTTGAAGCTTCAGAAATTGCCTCGCCGTTTACTGCAAACCTTGTGTAAGAAGAATAACATTCCGGCTAATATCTCCAATTTGGCCATGGTGGATGCTCTCTGCTTGTTGGATAATATCTCTGGCTGGGGTGAAATGAAGTTTCTTTCTTCGGATAGGATTCCTGTGCCACATGGAAGATCAAGTTTGCGGATAGCTGCTAGGGGAGATTCTAATATTCTTGAGAAGGCAATGCTGCTGGCGGAGAAGAAGAACTCTTTGGTGCCAGGTAAATGCGCGTCTTTTCCATCCATTTCAGATTCTGAACTTTCTTCTAGAATTGCCAATTTGGGTGTTTCTATGGGTAGCGATAATATTGCTATTTCTTCAGCTATTACATCTATTAAAAACATAGAAATTGATAGGCTTAGATTCTCTGCTATAAATAAAGGTAATAATCACAAATCCTCCTCTCCTAAAATTTACTTGGATGAGGAGGAAGAGGATAATTTAGCCATGCAATTGGCGCATATTGGTGATGAATTTGATCATCATGTGGTTGAGGAGGGCTTGGATCAAATATGTTCTGATTTGGTAGCTATATCTCGGAGGAAAAAATCCAATTTAAGGAATGCTCCTAGAAAAGGATTGCTTAATAAAAAACCAAAAACACCATCTAAGTTGAGTCTCAAATGAAAGGTGTTTTCTGGAATAGCAGAGGTCTTGGAGACTTGGCTAAACATAGGTATTTAGAGGATATGGTTAAAGAAATGCAACTTGATTTTATTGCATTAATGGAGACGGGCCGGGATCATTTCCCGGATAGGACCCTGAAAAAATTGTGTGGTGGCCAAGATTTTATTTGGCATTGTATGGCTCCTCATGGCCGTTCTGGAGGGATGCTCCTGGGGGCTGACTTATCGGTGTATGACATTGGAGCCATTGTTGAAGGGGACTTTTATATAAAGTTTACACTTCGGAATAAAAGCGATGGTTTCAAATGGGTGTTAATAACAGTGTACGGTCCCGCTCAACCGGAATATAAGGATATGTTTCTAACTGAAATAGCTAACATTTGTAGCAAAGAATCGTTACCTTATATTATTGGTGGGGATTTTAATATTATGCAAGGCCCTGAAGATAAAAATAAGGATAATTTTAATAAGAAATGGCCTGATCTTTTTAATATGGTTATTCAATCTTTAGATCTTAGAGAGCTCCAATTGTCTGGTAGACAATATACTTGGGCGAGTAGTGGTGATAACCCAACTTTTGAGAAGTTAGACCGAATTTTGGTTTCTACTGAGTGGGAAAATAAATTTCCTCTCACTACAGTGCAGGCCAGAGATAGGAGCCATTCTGACCATACTCCATTGGTATTGAATACTGGAGCATCATTCCATAATAGAAAGACACCATTGTTTAAATTTGAACGTGGTTGGTTAATTAGAGATGGCTTCTATGAATTGGTTGCTGACAAATGGCAATCTGAATCTAGAGGGGATACTGCTATGGATAAATGGCAGAATAAGATTCGATCTCTTAGACAATTTTTAAGAGGTTGGGCCAAACACACTGCTGGCCATAACAAAAAAGAGAAGAAAAGGATTCTTTCGATAATTGATGATCTTGATAAGAAAGCTGAAAATAGAGTTCTCTCATCCCATGAATTAAATCTGAAACATTATCTCAATGAGAGATTGGTGAACTTGTTGAGGGAAGAAGAAATTAAATGGTATGAGAGAGCTAAAACAAAAGATCTTTTGGAAGGTGATGATAACACTCAGTATTTCCATCTAGTGGCTAATGGTAAACATAGAAAACAACGTATTTTCAAATTAGATCATGATAATGGTACCATTGTTGGTGATGCTGATTTAAAGGAGTATATTACAAACTATTACAAGGGTTTGTTTGGACAGCCAGAAGAGAATAATTTTAGTTTGGTTGAGGATCATAATCAGGATGTTCCTCAGGTTTCAACTGAGGAAAATGATGCTCTCATTGCACATTTCACTGATAAGGAGGTTAGAGATGCTGTGTTCCAAATGGAACACAATAAGTCGCCTGGTCCTGATGGATTCCCAGCTGAATTTTATCAGGTTTTCTGGGATATTATTAAAGGCGATCTTATGGCTTTGTTTAATGATTTCTATCATGGGAAATTACCTCTGTATAGTCTCAACTTTGGTATCATTACGCTTCTGCCAAAAATTAATGAGGCAACTAAAATACAACAATACAGACCCATATGTTTGCTTAATGTGAGTTTTAAAATTTTTACAAAAGTGGCTACTAATAGAATTATGGGGGTGGCCAATAAAGTAGTAAAACCATCACAAACAGCTTTCATGCCAGGGCGCAATATTATGGAAGGTGTAGTGATTTTACATGAAACTATTCATGAACTTTACTCTAAAAAACTCAATGGGGTTATTTTAAAACTTGATTTTGAAAAAGCTTATGATAAAGTGAAGTGGTCTTTTCTTCAGCAAACCCTGCGTATGAAGGGATTTGGCCATCAATGGTGTTCATGGGTTCAACATTTTGTTTCTGGTGGTAGTGTGGGTATTAAAGTTAATGACGATATTGGCCATTACTTCCAAACCAGAAAAGGGTTGCGGCAGGGTGATCCCATGTCTCCTATTCTATTCAATATTGTAGCTGATATGTTGGCTATATTGATTAAGAGAGCGAAAGAGGATGGTCAGATCCGAGGTGTTATTCCCCATCTTATTGATGATGGTTTATCTATTTTACAATATGCTGATGATACTATTCTGTTTATGGATCATGATATAGAACAAGCTAAAAATATGAAGCTTTTACTTTGTGTGTTCGAACAATTATCGGGTCTCAAAATTAATTTTCACAAAAGCGAGATTTTTTGCTTTGGTGAAGCTAGACAATATGAACAAGAATATACGGAACTGTTTGGCTGTGGGCTCGGTTCATACCCGTTCAGATACTTAGGTATTCCGATGCATTATCATAAACTTCAGAATGTGGATTGGGGTGTAATTGAAGATAGATTTAACAAAAAGCTAAGTCGGTGGAAGGCCAAACACCTCTCTTATGGGGGTAGACTTGTGCTTCTAAATTCTGTGTTAAGCAGTCTTCCAATGTTCATGATGTTTTTCTTTGAAATTCCCAAGGGTGTTATTCAAAGGTTGGATTTCTATCGGTCTCGGTTTTTTTGGCATGGTAATACTGAAAAACTAAAATATCGTCTTGCTAAGTGGGATATATTGTGTCGTCCCAAAGATCAAGGTGGGCTAGGTATTATTGACCTACACATTAAAAATAAATATCTCTTAAGTAAATGGTTATTTAAACTGATTAATGAGGATGGGCTCGCGCATTTTACTTACTTAATAAATATTTAAGTTCAAAATGTTTGTCCCAAGTGCATATTAAGGCTCGGGACTCACAGTTTTGGAAAGGGCTATTAAAGGTCAAGGAGGATTTTTTGGCCTGTGGATCTTTTCGGATTAGTGATGGTTCCCAAACCAGATTTTGGGAGGACATTTGGGTTGATTCTAAAACACTCAAGGAACAATTTCCAAGCTTGTATAATATTGCCCATCATAAAAATATTTCTGTGGCAAGGGTCATGACTCAGATGCCACCGAATATTTCTTTTCGACGATTATTAGTAGGTGATAAACTGACAGCTTGGGTAAATCTAATTGCAAAATTATCGAATTGTCAGCTTGCTGATGGACGGGACACTTTCCACTGGGGTTTACATAGACATGGGCAATTCTCTGTACGATCTATGTATGCTCATTTGATGAACCAGGGTACTCCTTTTAATGGTAAATTCATTTGGAAGTTGAAAATTCCACTAAAGATTAAAATTTTCCTCTGGTATTTACAACGAGGAATAATTTTAACAAAGGATAACCTTGTTAAACGAAATTGGAATGGGAATTCAAAATGTTGTTTCTGTAATTGTAATGAAACAATTCATCATTTATTCTTTGATTGCCATCATTCCAAAAATATTTGGCGCATAGTGCATATTGCTACTGGTTTACCATTGCCGAAGTCTTTCTCTCATATGATTGGTAATTGGTTATGTGGCCTTGACAAAAGTATGAAGAGACCGATTCTTGTGGGAAGTGCTGCTCTTTTATGGGCTATTTGGTGTACTCGCAATGATCTAATCTTTGCGAACAAACATTATTTTTCTTTTATGCAGGCTACGTTCAGAGGGACATACTGGCTGCGGTTTTGGGCCCTATTGCAGTCTGACGACAAGAGGGAGACCATTCGAGGGATATGCCATGCATTGGAGGTTGTGGCTTTGGAATTTTTTGCCAAGAATGGATGGCGCAACAATTATAGAATTTGCTTTTAATTTTATGTTCTCTTTGTCGTTTTTTCAATAATGTTCACGATTGGGATATTTGTATGAACTTGGCTGCGTGCATTTGCAGAGGCCGGAATTTATCCTTTATCTAAAAAATCAACGTGACTTGACTGCTCCGATCTTCTACTGTTGCTGCTATGGCCACCCATTATGGGCACGGCTAATTTTGACGTCCGCACCCGGACCTCCATGTTGTTCTCTCCCTTCATGCGAATAATCGATCGCGCCGCCCTCACCCGCGAACCCTGTCTTCTCTCCTCTCGGCCTCTCTTTGTCCTTGCCTCCCTCAATGGCTCCCGACCGGCCATCGCGCACTCGGTTGGCGTAGAGGTTCTATCCGGCCCGGTCATCGCTCCTTTGCCGTGTCCTGTGAGAGATATTCCTTTTCTTGGTTTCTAACCCGTGAGAGCAGACCTGATCCACTTTCATGCATGCTGCCAGATGTGTTTAATTGATTCAAACCTGCATCCACTGCTCGTGTTCTTTTCTTTTTGCATGGCACCTGCGTATGTATACTTCTTATTAAAGTGGTGAGAATGCCGGCGCCTCAGCGTGCCACCTGTTCGCAAAAAGGCCTTTTCGAAAATGCAAAATCGCGCTTAGGTCCTTCGGTCGGTTTTCAGATAAAAGACCCAAAAAAATGAAATTATGTATGAGTCCCTCTGCGGTTTACATTTAGGTTCTCCTAGTGGTTTTTAACGGAACAGACTCCGGAAAAAATAAATTACGTTTACATCTCTCTACAATTTACGTTTGGCTCCTCTCAATGGTTTTTACAGAAGTGGACTCAAAAACAAAAATACGTCTCGACAAAAAAAAACACAGATTCGCCAAAAGTTTATAGCAGCCTACGGATTCACCGACGGGTCCTAGCGACCTTTTTTTAAAAAAAACATGAAAACCGAAAATACATAAAAAAAACAGCCACGATTTTCTAAAAAAAACACAGATTTGTCAAAGGTTTATAGCGGCCCATAGATTCGCCGACGGGTTCTAACCACGATTTTCTAAAAAAACATAGATTCGTTGAAGGTTTATAGCAACTCATAGATTCGCCGACGGGTTCTAACAACCCATGTTTTTTAAAAAAATACGAAAACCGAAAATAGGACCAAAATTTTCAAATTTTACACATTGCATCGCATTACCACACAGCAGAAGCGTTATCTAGCTAGTATGCATCACGCATGCATGTTTTTATCTACCGCTACATATTGTCACTATGCATGCTTATTAATTTATCACCCAGTATGCGAACGAGCCTTCACTCGATTGCCCTACTGCACTGGTTAGCGAGCAGCCCGCCTAGGTTTGAATCCCCGAATTCGTCCGGGTGCGCATCGGGAGCCGGGTGCAGCTGCGTGTGTGTGCATGCGTGGGCGTGTGGGTGGGTATGTATGCGTCTGTAGCCCGGTTGTTGTTCTCCTTTTGTACTGAATACCAGAGCTACTCGCCAAAATTAAAAAAAAAAATATTATCACCCAATATCGAGTTGGGCCACCTTGGCGACAAAACCATCTTCACCGCTGCAGCCTCCAGCTCCCACAGTCCCGCTGTCGCCGTCGTGCTATCTGATTGCAACATTCAACTGGAGTTTTCTAGCTTCTTCACCTCATTAGGCCACAACCACGTTGCATGGTTTCCTTCATTGCGCGATCTTCTCCTACCGGCAACCATCAACATCGATCCCCCTCGCTAGCTTCCCTTGACGCCGTCTCTTCATATCATCACCAGAAGATATGTTACAATATCTTCGGAAGATGCTTATCTATTAGAGTTTCTATATTACTAGTCAAATGCTCGTGCGTTACAATGAAAATATATTTTTAAACAAAATAATCAAATCATGTTACTATTATAAAAATAAAATTATGCTCTTCAGTTGCTATGGAGAGAGAAGTGGGGAATGACCCGGCCGGAGAGAGCGGATATAGGTGAAAAGGAGAGATGCGCGCTGTTTTGCTTAGAAAGAATAAAAGGAAGGATATACCATTAACTTGTATTTACATATTAGTAAAGATACTTTTCTTCTATACTTAACTATTATAAAAAAAGCATTGAATGTGAGCAGTTATAATAGGATACACCCAATAAATAGTTAGATATTTTTTTTATTAACGGGACGCTTTCTTAGAAATTGTCTAATTAATATAAGCATAGATACAGACAAGCTAGCTCTCGTTTTGAGCAGTGCTTCAATGTTTTTTCTCTCAATATAAGTTGTACAAATCTTAAAGCAAATGAAAAGTAAATAATCACTATCTACCTTTCATTCATGTTATAATATTTACGCAATTGTCAAAAAAAACAAAGTATAAAAGCATCTTTCTCTCTTCTTTATTTATCAATTTAGATTGCGTCTGGCACGCTTACGCATGGTGGCTAGCTAGCTGGTCGATGCATGCGTGCAAATACAAGCGAGAAAATATTCGAACAACTTGTGCATCTTTAATTAGGCTCTCTAGCTCAAACGTGCAGCGACGTTCTATCCTACGTGAACTCCACAACCATCGACTCGCGTCTAGCTATTGTACTAGCCAGCGCTGCAACACGTGAGGAACGAAAAATCCAGTGATTTTCATCTCAATATTTGTTTCATCAACTAGCGAGTGCCAATGCCGCAGCCTTGATGCCGAAGGCGCCTTCCCCTGTCTCTCTGTATGTGGAGTATACTACCTTTCCTATTTCTTAAAACATTCCCGTGCTCAGGACACTTTGAGCCGAGCCGGCTCGGCTTAAAATTTTTTTTTGTGTTTTGGTCTTTACATAAATTACGAATAGGTCCTTCGCGATTTTTTGTAAGGAGAAGATATTTTTTTTCTAAATCGCGTTTGGGTCCCTCGTGCGTTATTTTACGGAAAAAAGCTCCCGTTAAATTCAAATCGCGAACAAACCCTTTTCTAATTTTTCAGGATAGCGGACAGGTCCAAAAACGTAACAGTCAAGTCCTTGCTCCTTACGTCTAGGTCCTTTCTCCGTTTTTCCCGGGAAAAAATGTTTTCGTCACCAGAAATATGTGTGCAGCTCTATCTCTAGACTTTTTTCGCAGCTCGATTTCCCGTTTCAATCTCTGATATTTTTTAAAACATGTATTGTTACTCGGTGAACGCGTAGAGTGTTAGACTCGACAAAAGAAGGTTATCATCTCTAATAATTTTTCACCTTTTTCCCTCTAGACTTTTTCCCTACCACTGTTTTCCAGTTCGGTCTCCAATATTTTCCAAATAACTCGTCGAAAGAGATATTTCTACAACTCTATCTCTCTATTTTTTTCGTTTCGCTCATTATTTTGATAATTTATACAATAAAACACCCTCGAAAAAAATTCCTATAAAAAAACGACACGTCTAGCATATATTAGTCTTGATCTACGCGCGGCCCGCAGCCGCATACGCACGTGACACGTCGAGAGTTGTCCAACATTACACTGCCCCAAAAAGCACACCTACCCAGGGCCAGAAGATCATATATACTGTATCACGGTCGACAGATCGACCTTGGAATTGTAAACAAATTGATGGTTCAGTCCAAGCCGTACGGTTGTCGGTTCAATCTGCTGTACACAAAAGAACAGGCTATGCATGCTATTGGTTTCAACTAGATGTGGGTACTCGAGGTATGACATACACCGTGGTCCGATTCGACGTCTAACTCGACATGAAGTGAGTCATATCGGGCTGGTACGATATTATAGGGAGGGTAAAGTGGACGGTCACCCCGGACCTCCAAAGTCATAGGACCCCGCAGGTATGCAACGACACTATAGGCCTTTGACCCAGTCACGAGCAAACGTGTGCTGAGTTGATCTGATGAGCTCAAGCATCCTGAAGTCATTAAATGATAGTGAACTTGAAGAATGTTGCAATAAATTTGTAGACACTTTCTCTTATGATGGTTCATCTGATGTTGAGATACATGATCTTATTTCTGAATTAAAGATTATGAAATTCACTTTGCCAGATGGTGTATTGTCTGCTATGGAGATTTTCGAGCATGTCAGAGATGTGGATTGTTATCCTAATGTCTCCATTGCTTATCGAATCTTATTTACTGTGCCTGTGACTGTTGCATCGGCTGAAAGAAGCTTTTCAAAATTGAAATTGTTGAAGAACTATTTTAAATCAACAATGATTCAATCAAGAAAGGTTAAATGATTTGGCGACTTTATGCATCGAGAAGAAGTTATTGGACGAGATTGATATCAATAGTATAATAGATGATTTTGTATCACAAAATGTTAGAAGAATTTTTTTAAGATGATGCCAAGTAAGTGTTTATGATTACAATTTACATTTGTCATTTTATAAACTTAAATTGTTCTATAGACGTATTTTTTGTTCATCGAATATTAATTCAATGATATGTGCTTATAAGACTATATATATATATGTGTGTGTGAGGAGGTGGAAGGGATCTCCGTATAAGTTTTCGTCCCGGGCCCCCAAAATGCCAGGACCGGCCCTGAGCAGGGCCGTGCCGAGTTCGATAACCGGGAACGATGGACAGTACTACTAGGCATGATACTGTAGAACAAGCCGTGCCGGACCTGATGACCTAGGGTATGAGGAAGAAACCCAGTGTGAAGGTTACCGACTCGCAGAGCATGAGCGCCATGAACGTACCCAACAACACGGATGCTACCCATATCGCCGACACCTGAGAGAGATGGGCAAAAGGGAAGAGAGAGCTGAGAGGGATGGGTGAGAGAGAGTAGCTTCTTACACCGTCTCTTACACCGTCTCTCAATCTCTCTCAGCTTTCTCTCACTCGTCTCTCTCAATCTTCCCTTCAATCTCTCTTGCCTGTCTCGCTTACTCTCTTTCTCAACTATTGCTCCTCTCTCGTCGTGTTCAGCACACCCTCTCACTCCATGTAACTTTTTAAGAATAAATAAATTTTAGTTCTTTTTCTCATAATATTTGTGTTCACTGTCTTAACTCCATACGTCTCCGACTCTTTTTCCTCTCGTTGCAATAGTGCAAATGAGTCAGATTTGATCCGTACTGCTTGAAGCAGGCACGAAGCGCGAATGGACCGTACCTGAGCTCGTCAAAGGAGAGCCGGGCCGGCACAACACAGCAAGGTGGACACGACAGGCCGTCTCGACCTGACATGATTCAGATATGAAGTATGATAAACCTGTATTGAGCCGGTATGATATGGCACGACGCCCACCTCTAGTTTCAACTTTCAGCTGGTTTCAGCTGCTAGCACATTGCTACTTCCTGCTTAATCAACGTCGCCTTTGAAACTACGTACTCGATCCTATATGTACATAATTAATTCCAAGCTCCGATTTGCTCACACCGGCCGTCCGTCGATTCCGACGTCGATCGATTTGGATCCACGCCGTCGTCCCGTATCCTTTTCCGAACCCCATTTCAGCTTCGTGTAGATGCCTTGATGTTTCTACTTTCTACATATGGATAGTGCAAAAAAAACGCCGGTCATCTTAGTATACTAACAATAGTGAAAAGAACGTACAGTAAAATCTTTCAGAACAGATGGTCGATCGATGGAGAAATCCTCGAATTAATCAAACATGGGGCAATAATAATCTGGAGTTAAATCGGTTGCACGACTAGACACTCTGACACGAGATAACCCTGAAACTTTTTCTTTTTGTTTCATTGTTGCTTTGTATGTAAATCTGGCGTATCCTCCTGCGTAATATTTTCTCACTCGCTAATATAATCACAGCTTCTGCAGTCTTTCTAAAAAGGATATCCTCATGATGCCAATGTCGCATTTAGCCCAGCGCCATACGTAGGTCGAATTTGTTCGGACCTAGTTTGATTGGCCACATCTCCTGGCTTCCTCCAAGCCTGTCCTCCTCTTGTTTTTGAATATATATTATTTTAGGATTTTATACTTCTACAAGGATATATTTATAAAAGATTGTATTATATCTATTCGAAAATATCATTAGATGATATGTCTTACCCTAGCATATGATAGTAAATATCATTATAAACAGCTAAAGAAAAGGCGTATAGAAGGAAAAAATAGTAAAAAGATCACATTAAAACTATAGAATGATGTGTATCTATGAGCAAAACTTGAAAGTAAGAATGACGTTTATTCTTAACAGAGGGAGTATTCGTCAGTCGTCACTCGACTACAGGACATATGTAATGTATTTTTTTCGTTGCTTCAACTTTGAAGCCATATGCATCATCCTATCTTTCCCGGGCGAAGGAAACTGCCGCTAGCCATATGCAATTCGCTCAAGTTGTTTATTTTGTGAGATATGATCCTTCCAAAGTAGTGGTGGCCTTTGGGCTTTTGACTACTCGTTTGATAAGTTAGTGGAGTTAGTACTAGCTAGCGGACGGCCGAACACATGCATGCATGCCGAGCTAGAAGGCACCGACCATTTCGTCTCCATCGATCGTGCAATGCGAGATGACCAATTCAGATTTGTGCACGTTAGGAAGAGAACATCTGATCAATCCCGCGATTTGTGCCTGTTCGCACTTCGCAACAAAACTTGTCACTACAATACAACGTGTAGTGCCGTTTATACGGACTCTCATCTTTTTTATAACAAATAAATAAATCATATTTGAACATTGCCAACTGACCTGGCGTAATGGCATTGCACGCAAATACAGGAGGAAAGAAAAAACAACCCATGTGCTTCATTTTTATAAGCTTTCCATGGACGTGCAGGAACTTAATTTAGGGCCTGTTTAGGGGAGCTACGGCTAGACTGAAAAACTACTTTTGGTTTGTTAGGTTGTAAAACAGTTGTAACTGGTTGTTGTGGCTTTTATGCTGTTTGGTAAATTGATTGTTGTAGCTGTAGCTTTTGGGGGCCAACTGAGCAAGAAGGTAGTAACATAGCGAAGTGCAACGGCGTCCGAGTAGGGAGGTAACATGGAGACGGCAAGGTGGGGTGGCGGAGGTCGAAAAAGCAGAGCGACTGAGATGGGAGGTGATCAAGCGAAGTCACAGCTAAAAAGCTCCTCCCTAGCAGCTGCAGCTTTTGAGGGTGCTTTCTGCTGTGATTTAGCTTTCTAGCTGTTTTGCAGCTATGTTGTTTAGAGAGCTTTTGGCCCATAGTTAAAGTAAAGCTAAAGCACAACCCTCCCTCCAAACAGCCACTTAACTTGATAGGCTTTTTACCGTCTTAGACTTTTTTACCGTTTGAGAGGTATCAAATTATACATTGAGTTAATATTAATATGTACTAAAAGTTTAAATGATTAATGTATCAAAAGATATAAGAGTTTAATGATAATTTAGTGGTACCTTTCAAGGATAATAAAAACCCTATTAACTTTTATTCCTCCCTTACTGACAAATGCTTCTATACATCACCCCAATACAAGATACACAAATATTAAAGTAAGCCAAAGGATACGTATTATTATCTATCCTTTATTTATACTTTAATATTTATATAACTTTTAAAAAGTGATACACATAATCAACATAATCACCTCCTGGACATGACCTCCACTGCCATCTCTAGCTTGTAGCTCTGCTTTATACGCATCACAAATAAAATTCCATGTACATTTTCTGTCCCTCTCTATCTGTGTTCGTGGATGCACTCGTTCTCGTGGCCAAAGCGAAGGTTGTGTTAGCCTGGAGACAGCACCAAAAGCGGGAAAAAGAAAACATATAGGAATCAACCTAAGAAAACTGGAAATAGCTCTTCGGCGATCTGGAAAGAGGTGGCTACTTTGACAAATCCAACTGTTATTAACAACTAGAGCACGAATCATGGCAGAAATTGAGCATCCACGCACATGTCCAACCGCGTCTTCAACTTGTGCAGCCTCCACGCACATGAACGTGACTTTGCACGTGGTATGCGATACAGGGGCGGGCTTTGGGCGGTTCGCTCGTGCAGAGGCTCTACGTACTCTTGCATCCATACGGCTCTTTTCAGACATTGGAGATTGTAATTTTAGCAAGCGGATCTGCAGAAGCAACACGTTCGAACGTGGTCGTCTGGTGAAAACATCGACGTTTGACATACGCATCGGGCTACTCCTTGGCCTATTTAATCGCAGAGTCCGGCCTTAAAGGATAATCAATAGTTGACAAGGAAGAACATGCTGTTGGACGCAAGACAGCGGCGGCTAAAACGCAGCCAACGCTACCACCTTAATTAAGGCCTTGAAGGTCCACTTTCGAGCAGGATCTATATGAAGCATTTTTTGGAAGAAATTCTACGTAATCCCTTGCAAGTGGTGGTGTACCGGTGTTTGCCGTAACCCTTACATGATTTTGTGTCAGTTTAACAACGTTATAACAACCTAGCCAAAAATCCGCTCAATGTCCAATTCACCCATAGGGCGAACCTATGCATGTATAACATTTTACTTATATTTTTATCCTCGTTTTGTGTAAAAGAGTTAATCTATAGGTGCTATGTTTGAACTTAACAGGTATTATATACTAAAACTCACTTTAGACAAGCAATATAGGACTAATCCACTACTACAAAAGAAGCTATATTAGACACATCATCACAGACAGTTTTAGGAACGAACCATCTGTGATATGTTTCAGGCACATCACAGATGGTTTGTGGATAAAACCGTCTATGATATCTAATTATCACAGACGGTTTCATCTACAAACCGTCTGTGATGAAAGTGAGAAGTTCGCAGTCGGTTTGTGGATAAAACCGTTTGTGATGAGAGAAATATCACAGACGGTTTTATCGACAAACCGGCTGTGATGATAGGTATAACTTCACAGATGATTTGTGAATAAAACAGTATGTGATATTGCCCCCATCACAGACGTCTTTATCCAGGAACTGTTTGTGATCATCAATTGAAAACGAGCAAACGCGCGCCTTACAAAAGAACTAGATTGCATTACAAAAGATCATTAAACGCGCGTCTTTGATGATTTTGAGAACTAGATTGCATTATATATAAGAAGATCGTTACAAAAGACTACTACAAAAGTACTATTTTAACTAAAAAGACTACTCATCATCGTTGTCATCGGAGGAGGCCAGAGGGGCCACCGAGTCGGCCGAGTCGACGGAGTCGGCGGTGTCCTTGTTGCGGCCGTCCAACTCGCTCGAGCTGGCTTGGTCTGGGTCATCCTCCAACTCCTAGCTGTCACGATATGCCGCCTTGTCGTCGGAGTTCCACAAGTCCTCTGAGTCGGAGTCGGAGTCGGAGTCGGAGGAGGCAGGAGCTGGATGCTTCTGCCTGGCGTAGGTGAAGGCGAAAGAGGTCGGAGGAGGCGGAGGCGGAGTCTTCATAGGCGGCGACGAGGGGGTGGAGGAGTCGTTAGAGGAGTAGGCGGTCGGAGGAGGTAGAGGCGGAGTGTTTGGGTTGCTCATGGCGGCGGCGGCGGCGGAGGGGAGAATATCTGCTATAGAGGCGGTGGAGGAGGAGCCGTCTGAGGAGCTGTTCTTATATGGTAGCGCAATTGCATTGGGAAGACGAAACGCCGCATTGGGAAGACAAAACGAAATGCCGCATTAGGAAGATTTAAACGACAAGGATGGTGCTGCGTCAGATTGGGAAGACGAAACGACGAGTATCAAAAGATCGCTAGGCATGTTGGGAAGATGGAACATCACAGACGGTTTGTAGATAAAACCGTCTATGATGGAGTCATCGCAGACAGTTTTATCCAAAGACCGTCTGTGATGTCAACCGTCTGCGATGACTCGATCACAGAACAGACGATTTTATCTACAAACTGTATGAGATGTGGTGACATCGCAGATGGTTTTTTCTACAAACCATCTGCGATGTCCCACATCGCAGATGGTTTGTAGATAAAACCGTCTACGATGATACTTCTTACCTGTATAAGACAGAGAGTCGACCGTCTATGTTTTTTTAGGTTTTCCTCGATATTTCTAAGGTGGCTACATTGAGAGGCGTTCTTGTAAAAGAAGCCCTAGATTTGGAGATTTAATTGTAGATCCTTGTGCTCTTGGTCATCCAAGGTTAGTAATTGCTTCTAATCTAAATTACATTTTAGATCTAGTTTGGGAGAAATGAAGTTGTGTTCTAGATCTAGCTTGTTGTGTCTATCTTGGTGAAGAGGAAAATGAAGCTGGTTAATTTGTTCTCTGTGTTGTGAAGTAGATACATTTGCTATACCTTGTGCAGATCCATTTGTACTTTATGATTAAAATTCGTTATTTAACATTTATTGTTACATATGTTGCGTAGATGGACCGAAACTGGATGTACGCTGAGAACCGTGCGAGCACCGAGTACATTAATGGTGTCTCCGCTTTTAGAAGAGCTCTAGAGGTAAATATGTCGAATAAGAGGGTGGAATTTATACTTTATCCATGCATTGACTGTGAGAATCTCCGGATGTTTCGAAACCCAGCGTAAATTGAAGCACACTTGATTCTACGGGGTTTCAAAAGGGGGTATACATGTTGGATCAGTCACGGTGAAGAGCAGATTATTTAAGGGGTGTTTGGGACAGCTCCAGCTCCACCAAAATCTGTGGAGTTGGTGGAGTAGGGTATTTCTAACTCCAAAAATTTATGGAGTTGGAACTGTGGGTACATTAAGAGTTTTAGGCACATCATCTTGTTTACATTTTAGACTAAAAATATAAACTTAATTCACTTTATTTTAGCCTATAAGTTTCATATCTGAGCTGGAGCTGGGATCTGGAGCTCTCCCAAACAGGGCCTTAGGGACCAAGTAGTACTACCATCGTGGGACGAAGTCGACGATACTCCGGATGATATCAACTGATTCGATGACAATCTGGATCTGATGCTACGGGATGCAGAAGGGAACCGTGATGAGCGGGAGTATGTAAAATTCCGAAGTTTGATGGACGACTCAAAGAAACCTTTGTTCCTGGGTTGCAAGTCCAAATATATAAGATTGTCGTCCGTGCTGGAATTGCTGAAATTAAAGGCAAGCAACGGTTGGTCCGATAAGAATTTCACGGCGCTGTTAGATCTGTTAGCGGATATGCTTCTGGAGGGAAACGAGTTGCCGACAACCACCTACAAAGCCAAAAAGGTTTTCTGTCCCTTGGGAATGGAAGTAAATGAATACATGCTCGTCAATGATCAGATCCTCAGATCGCAAATAGTACGCAAACTTGCATGTATGTCCGTGCAACGCATCCGTACAAGCGTAAAGATAAATCGGATGATGAGGACGAGGGCATGGAGGTGAAGAAAGGACCTCCCACTAAGGTGGCGTGGTATCTGCCTATAATTCCCTGTTTGAAGCAGTTGTTTGCGAACCCAAAAGAGGCAAAATTGCTTCGATGGCACTCGGATGAGCGTAAGAATGATGGAATGACTAGGCACCCTGCTGATTCAACTTAGTGGAGAAACATTGATAGAAGGTTTAAAGAATTCATAACGGATCCGAGGAATATAAGGTTCGTATTTGAGCAGCCGTCATAGCACTTGGCCTGTAAATCTCTGTGTGTACAACATTCCTCCTTGGTTATGTATGAAGTGAAAGTACATATTGATGTCTCTATTCATCGAAGGCCCGAAGCACCCTAGGAACGATATTGATGTGTACCTAGTACCATTGGTGGAAGATCTCAACACATTGTGGGCTCTTAGGGTGCAGGTATGGGATGTTCACAAACGAGAGTACTTCACTTTGCGTTGCTTATTGTTCTGCATCATAAATGATTATTCTGCCCTTACTAACCTGTCGGGGCAAAGTGCAAAAGGAGCCAAAGCATGTACACACTGCTTAGATGACACTGAGTGTCTGGCTGAATCACTCACGCAAAGCCGTGTACATGCGTCACCGTAGGTTCCTTCGGAGAAATCACCCATACCGCAAGATGAAGAAACAATTCGACGGCACCACCGAAGACGCTTTAGCTCCAAAGTCTTTAAGCGACGTACATTCATGATATGGTTAAGGCTTGATGTTGCGCTAGGAAGGGACGTAAATCGAGGACCCGTGAGAAGAGCATGTGGAAAAAGAGATCAATATTTTGGGACCTACCTTATTGGGAGCACCTAGAAATTCGGCACTGCATCGACGTAATGCACGTAGAGAAGAATGTCTGTGATAGCTTGATTGGTCTCTTACTGAACATTAAGGGTAAAACAAAGGACGGTATCAATGCACGGCTTGACATGATCGATATGGGCATCAGACCTAAGTTAGCACCGAAAGAGACTGATAAAGACCGAACATACTACGAGCCTGCTAATTATACTCTATACAAGGCCGAGAGAAAGGAACTGTGTCAGTACTTGTATGGTGTGAAAGTTCTGTCCAGTTACTCGTCCAATATGAAGAGACTTGTTTCGATGCGCGATTTGAGTTTAAATGGCATGAAGTCTCATGATTGCCATAAGCTTGTGACACAGATGCTCCCTGTGGCAATTAGAAGTATTTTACCGACCAAGATTTGGGAGACAATCACAAGGCTGTGTTATTTCTTTAACACAATTGCTCAGAAGGTCATCGATCCCGAAGTACTTGATGCTCTACAGGCCGAGGTGTTAATGACTCTATGTAATCTTGAGATGTATTTCCCTCCGTCGTTTTTCGATGTCATGGTCCATCTTATTGTTCACCTTGTGAGAGAGATAAAGATATGTGGGCCTGTTTTTCTACATAGCATGCACCCGTTCGAGAGATACATAGGAATTCTGAAGTCGTACGTATGGAATCGATCTCGACCGGAGGGTAGCATTATTGAAGGTTATGCAACCGAAGAAGTCGTCGAATTTTGCATGGATTGTATGGCTCAGGTCGAACCGATAGGTGTGCCTCGATCCCACCATGAGGAGAGGCTCCAGGGCATCGGGACCATCGGAAGGAAAGCAATCACGCCTAATTTGGTTGCGTGCGTGAAAGCCCATGTCACAGTTTTGCAACGCATGGCTGTTGTAGCCCCGTATATCGACGCACACAAGAATTGGCTACGGCAAGAGCATCCGACGTGGCTGGAGTACTGGATCATCAAACAGCATAACTTTCACTTCAATAGATGGATCAAGGAGCGATAGCCCATTACTAGAAGCACGTCAGGTGAGACGCTGACATGGTTGGCAAAAGGGCTAGCTTTTACGGTTGTAACATGGAAAGTTTATGATTTAAATGGGTACACATTTTACACAAGATATCAAGACATGAAGAGCACAAACTAGAACAGTGGTGTTCGCATCGACACGTTGAATACCGCTGGATCGATAAGGAGCTCGTATTATGGGTTCATTAAGAAAATTTGGGAGCTCGACTATGTGCTATTTAATATCCCCTTATTTTGGTGCCGTTGGGTTAACCTGCAGTACGTGAAGGTTGACAAGTATGGCGTCACAACTGTGGACCTCGAACGTCTCGGATACCAAGAGGAACCATTTGTTCTCACGAACCAAGTTGTTCAAGTCTTCTATGTAACCGACCCGTCCAACAAGTAATGCCACGTCGTTCTTCAAAGAAAAAAGAGGATTGTCAGAGTCGAGAATGTGGTAGATGAGGAAGAATACAATTAGTTCGACGAGTTGCCTCCTATTGGTACCGGCGTCACAATCCAAGAAGACCAACCTGAGGAAGCTAGCTACACACGTGTTGATCATCGCGAAGGGCTAATTTTTGTATAAAAGAATAAGCAAGTGTTGTCATGAGGACTTCTATGTATACATACCAAGTGTTCCTGTATTAAAATTAATTAATAACATGTATTAATTACTAAGATGTATTGATTAAAAGTAAGCAGTTGTATACGGACATATATTAATTACTGAGATGTATTGATTAAAATTAAGCAGCTCTATATGGACATGTATTAATTACTGAGATGTATTGATTAAAATTAAGCAGGTGTATATGAACATGCATTAATTACTGAGATGTATTGATTAAAATTAAGTAGTTATATACAATGGCCCATCCTGCATAGCTCGACTCCATCCTGCATTTGTTCAATCCTAGAACTGTTCGGAATGGTCTTCCCGCACCACTCAATAAATCCCATGCTTGCCATTTCACCAAGTCCCATGCACAGTTAGTTTATTACAACCCTAGCTCCTCGGCGACTCCCACCCCCGGCTGTGTTCTCCCTCCTCGGCGCAAGACTCCCTAGGTCGTGGTTGCCGCCTAGCTCGGAGGTGCCTCCTCGGCCTTGGTCTCCCCCGGGCGCGCCCCCACAAAGGGTGTCTCCCTCCCCGGGTGGTGTCTCCCCTCCATCGGTGGTGCCTCCTCCGCTCATTTATTGCCTTGATTGCTCCACAATTTGAGTGCTATTCTCTCTGTGAGTATTTTCGATTCTGCACTTGATTCTTGCTGGCTGAGATACTTGTGTTGCTCTGTGATGAAATTAGGGTTACTACATGAATATGACAATTGATGAAATGATTTAAGCCTTGAACTGCTAGACTTGTATGAAATTATTGATTATATTCACGGTTCTGCTCAATTTGTATTCATTTTTGTTATCGCTTTGATTCTGTCGGTATTATATCACTGTCTGTTCATTGCTTGGTTCAGTTGGTACAGTTCATAGATATTAATCTGAACAAATCATTAAAGGTTCTTTCATTCTCGCAAATTACCGATCGTAACACCATTAATTTGTGTAGTGAATCATCCGACGGAACCGCTTCTATTGTTCTACTAGTTGATTGATTTAGCTAGTGGTCGTCTCTTCTAGTTGGTTCTCACAAGAGATTTTGTTGATATTAATCTGAACTAAGTTGTCTCTGTTGATATAAATCTCTTGTCAGAGCACTACTATTTGTTCTGTTAAGTGATCTTTGAACTGATATGAACTCGTAATATATATTGGCTCATATTAGTCTAATCAGATCTTTGCTTATGGATAAAACTGATATTTTCTAGCTGATCCAACACAAATTAATTTTATAACAAAGGAATAATACTTAATCATTTCATGTGCATGCTAAGGTGGTAAGGGTTCAAGGCTTAAGTTATTGAATTGATTAGTCTAGTCCATTTGTGATTATGGTGAAGATCCTTATCTTCATCCAAACCCTAAAATCTGAGAGCACAACAAAATTAATTCTCTTTGAGGTAGAAGGCATAATTCATATGATGGATGGCTTAAACTTGTTTAATATCATCTTGTTTATGTCATGTTGGTTGTTTGTGGATTATGTATTCTCATATATATATATATACTTAGAAATAATAATAAATAAAATCTTACTCTTATACTCGTGATCTTTCCAACAAATTCAATAAAATCTCTCTTCAATTTGCTTTCTTAACTTACCCACTCTTAACCTTGCATCATACAAGATGGCGCTCCTCAATCCTCGGCGCCAAGGGATCCGATGACGCACCCAACGAGAAAGAAACAAAGCAATGCAAGAGGGCTTAGTAAAAGGCCTCAAAGCCGATACACCATCACGTGGTCGATCCGCATGATGGGGCCCCTACCGCACTTCCAAAGGTCATGCTTTCCTAACCATGTGCGGATCGCATGTGAATGGGTCCTCATCACCTATCCATCATGGAAGACGCCGACAGATGGGGAGTGCGATAACCTGGTGATAGAAATATTCACGCTATTCGAAGTTTCCACAAGACACCATGCTCAGATCATGGAAGGTATGCGTTGCTAGTGGCGGGAAAGGCGTGGAAGAACTTCAAGAGCATCCTTGTTGCTAATTATGTCAGTAAGGAAATAACTCCGTTCTAGAAATACGTATTCATCTCTGAAGATGTTTGGGGGCAATTTGTTGAGTTAAAGACGACAGAAGAGTTCACACTTCAAAGCGCGGCTCACAAGATCGTCTAGTCAAAAAACACACCCACATAGACTTGGCTCAACTGGGTACGCAGGTAAGATGGCACAATGGAAGAGGGAGGACGACGAGGCAATCCAGAAGGAGGTCGTGTCGCCATTTGCCTCGATCATGGACCCACGTGCCCGAAACTGGGTAAGAGCGAGGTCACGTCACACTTCTTCGGGCGGTGTGTCCTTTGCAAACCCCGCTGATGAGGAAGTGTCCCAACGCCTAATATCGTTGAGCATGGAATCTTCTCAGGGCTCTTTCACTTCGAACAGAGAGAAAGACATGATCTTCACAGCCTTGGGAAACAAGGAGCACCCGGGTTGCACCAGAGGCTTAGGTGTTTTCGTTCCCTAGAAATTGGGATTCCCACAAGACTCGGCCACGTACCGGAGTAGGAAGAGAAGCAAAGCCGAGCGTGAGGAACAACTAGTAGCCCTCATTGAGGAAAGGGTTGAGGAAAGGCTTAGAGTATAGTTCAATGATCAGCTACGAAGCCTCGAGGAAAGGCTGGAGTAAAGGGTGGCTGAGGAAAGGCAGGCACAGAACGTGCTAGCGCAAGAAGCACATGTGCAATTCAGCCTAACCAACCGTCAGAGCAGCTGCGCGTCTACCCCTGAGACGGGCGTGGATGAAGCCAGATTTTCTCCTGATAACAACATCCAGGTAACATGTCTGCAATGATCCTTACCTACACTTTTAATGTTGGACGTGTTAGCTAATTACTTATGTACCTTTATGTAGGTAGCTATACCGTGCAATCTGCAAGTGAGGTTTGCCAACGGCTCTGTTCCCCTGCAGGCTGCTTGGGGACAAGCGTATCCATCCGGTGCAGGGGCATTAGTGCATGGTCATATTTTACAGCCGGGCTACGCGAAGATTAATGTCAATGGTGTACATGAAATTTTCAAGACCGTCATGCTGGACACCCCCCAAACGACGAGATCGTCACACTAGGGGATGCCATCTGCACATTCATCTAGTGGCCCAAGAATGACATCTCCTTCGACGCCCGCCTAGGAGCACCGAAGGTCCAAGCAGTCCCAAAGGCACCACATCATGCGCTAGAGCTACCAACACTACCAGAGCTACACCATGCACCAAACAAGCCAGCCAAATCGGCTACCGTGTCCCGTCCCGGGCAGACCGTTACTACAGTTAGGACCCAATCATCTCCTGTGAAGACAAAACTTGGTAGCAAAGCATGCGGAGCCAAGGGCAAATCAAAATATACCACGTCAGCTCATAACTTTCTGTTTGCCCTATTGGCGCGGCAATTCAAGCTGGGGCAACCATTCATACCGAATGACCACAAGGAGACGCTTTCATTATCCTGCGTTAGATTGCAACAATGGTACATGCAACAAGCCAATAAGCCGGTGGCACAACGGCCAACGAGTATCTCCGTGACCTTCAAGGAGGAGTATTTCTTACACCGGGCTTTAGATGGCGCTCTTCGCGGGTCGGTTTCAACGACTTGTTCGACCAGATAACCTCGTGAGCGCCGATGCCTCACTCATAAGATGTCGACAATGTAAGTGCACCGCCTACATTTCGATGCAATCGATAAATGTCATATATATATATCATCCTTCATTTTGTATATGTAGATACATGATCCACGAAGCAATAGCAAGGAAAGAACCGATCCACCGACCCACACATTGTGTCCAAGAAAACCATATACGAAAATATACAATTCGTCCACAAGTACGTGGAAAAAGTATTGCTGGCTCATTCGGACAAAAAATTCATACTTTTACCCTTCAACTTGGCATAAGTGCTTCGTCCAGATGCTATACTCGTTGATTCTACTATATATCTCACCTCGAAGTTAGGTTCAGTGACCATGACGATATACCTTTGTAGGTATTACTGGGTTCTACTCGTAATTATACCGAGATAGGACCGGGTAATTTATCTTGATTCCAGAAAGGGCGGCACCCACGATTTGAAGCCTATCAAAGATTTTCTCGACATGTCGTTCGGTGTCTACAAAATGAGGAAAGGGTCACACAAGAAGGGTCCAGCCACTCTAAAGCATATTTTTAACTTTTCGGTATCCGATAGTATGCAATAATCCTTCACACTCCATTATAATACCTTCGGAACTAATTAAACTATTTTATTTTGGCAGTGCCACCAGCAGCCAATGGGCACTGATCTATGTGGATTCTATGTTTGCCACAACATGGCACTCCTCATTGGTTCGCAAAGACACCATGTCATCCAGTTCGCTAATCTTCCAACAAATGTCTCCACTTATTAATTTATATACACGCGAGACTTTACTTTATTATTGATGTGCTTGGCAATGCATCGAAATCAAGATTGGAACAAGTCGACCTTCGAAAGGACAAATCAGGCCTTCTTGATGCGTGAGGTCTTAAATCCAAAGGGCGATGCTACTCGTGGCTCAACGATGAGTTGTGAATTTGTTACTTACCGTACATTAATATTAATTTGTGAACCTTCCGATGTGAATTTATTATTTCTACTTCTGAATCCAATTCGTTAGTACATATGTCAGTTGATTTCTGAAATGGATACGCTATGCATATGTTGTAATGTGCGATGTCAGTTGATTCATGAAATGGATGCGCTGTATTTTGTCTAACATGTGATTGGAGTACATTTTTTAAATTTATGTCATAATAATATGCTGGTCATACTGTGTGTACTGTCTTTTATTTCAGAGGGCATGGCTAGCAATTCCTGAAGCTAGCCAATATATTAAATTTAGTATAAAATAGAAAATAAACATTACAGACGGTTCTAACGAAGAACCGTCTGTGAATAAGCACAAATCACATACGGTTCCACTGCGGCACCGTCTGTGATGAGGAATCATCACATACGGTTTAAAATTGAAGCTGTCTGTGATATATTCCACTTCACAACCGTCTGAGATATGCCAATTGTCGGCAGATTGCTACCGGGGTACCCTCTTCGCCGCACATAAGCGGTCAACACGGCGATCGACACGTCAGACCACTTGGGCGCCCGGCGAAAGGTGGGCGAAAGCACGCCGCCGCTTCGCCGCAAGGCAAAAGGTGGTGCGAGGTGGCTTCACCCCAAGGCTCCTTCGCCGCACTGCTCGGGCGACAGATGCAGCGGTCGCACTGCCAAACCGCGAGGATTTCGCCATAAGCCCATTCTCCGACGCCTCACCAACCTGTCAAGAAAGGGTCACATCCCGGCGGACCGGCGGCTTACAAGGCCGGCATTTAATGAGGCCGAGGAACGGACAAGACGAAGGGGTAATAAATGTATGAAGATAAGCATGATGACCCTCTGGCACCTCGCCACTGGCCCGGCCTATATAAGGGCCCTGCATGGGGAAAAGGAGGTCAAGGTTGAGGAGAACAAGCAAGAGTACCGCAAAGAGAGCCTAAGGAAGAACTTGTAATTTCCAAGCTTTGTATTGTGCCGGTTTCCAAACACTCTCTATAAGCAATCTAGCAGGAAGTAAGGCTGTTACCCGAGGAAAAGGGGGCCTGAATCTGGGTAAAAAATCTGTGTTGTTCCTAGTTCTTAGTGGTCAAGCTCGCTATGGGGAGTTCTAGGGTTTCTCGCTAGGTTTAGCCCGCCAAGACGCCTCCTCCGAACAAAACCCGGTCCAGATTCGGCCTCACAAAGTGAATACGCCGGCTGGGCGCGCTGTAGGGGCTAGTGGTTGGCTTCTCCACCAACTCCCCGGCGAAGCTTTGGTGTTCTTTGTTCCGTGGCGACGATCCAAGATGGCGGATCTCAAGATCGAATGTCGCGGGCGAAGCGACGACCAAGGCGCTTTCATCATCGCACGGTTGAGGGACCGCTCACCTCGCCGCAAGGCGGCGCCGCTGTTCCCTTGGGAGCGGGGAGCAGCTCCAGGCGCTTGCAGCCGCCTTGAGGCGGCTAATCTCGCCTGTAACTTGCACGCAGCCTGTGTTTTTTCGACCACCTCCGGTGGAGTTCGCGGAGACTTCGCCACTGTGGTCGCAAGCATCGCTGCCTCACAGGACGCGCCCGCCAGTAGGGCCCCGGCGGCCAGTACCAACAGACCTTGACGCCTAAGGCACATGCAGGCACCTCAGCCTCCACCGCCTCTAACGAGAAAGGCCCGGACAGGGGCCGGGTCCAAGAAGGGGCACAGATCCCGTCCCGGCTCGAGGAACTGTAGGACTCCGCTCACCTTGATGAGAGCCGCCGGCAGCCAGGTGATGACCTCCGTGGTCACCGCCGCCACGGCCGGACCAAGAGCGCCGCCATTTGCAGCAGGTGGCAATGACGATGAGAGTCCTCCCATGGTTCTCATCCTCGTAACTGTGGAGGAAGTTCACTCCTCCGCTCACGAAGAGTCGGGCTCAAGCGCCTCCATGAACGGTCTCCGACCGAGCCTCGTGAGCGGCTCGGCTCCTCTACGGCGTCAAAAGCCAGTTTTTCCGGCGGCTGGCCGCAGAATCTGGCCGGAGAGGTTCCGCCCAAATGCTATAGAAAAATATGACGGCACCACCAACCCGGAGGAGTTTCTCCAAATCTACACGACGATGGTGCGGGCAACGGGCGGATCCAAAAGGTCATGGCTAATTATCTCCCAACACTTTTGACAGCTCGCCGCGGCCTCGTCAAGCTAAACCTCCCCGAGGATCGGCACTCGTGGGGAAAGCAGCGACATCTTTGTCACCAATTCTCGTGGCTCCTTCACAGAGTCTGTGTGGAGGATGAACTCCACGCCGAGCAGAAAGGGGAGTCGCCACGACTTCATTCGCCGTTTCGCCATCGCCGCAACACAATCCCCACATCTCGAGCAATCGGTCGCCATCGCTTTCAGAGAGGCGACACGCATCCGCAAGATGAAGGAGAAGATGGCCACCCGCACCATCGCTCCACCTCCGAGCTTTTCTCCTCGCACATAAGTGTGCGCGCGCCGGAGGCGAGCCGGTGCTCGCCCCAAGGGTGGCAGGGGAAGGACGCAGGCCGACCTCGGCGGTTCCGCCAGGCAGCAAGAAGGTGCGGAAGCGAGGCGGAGAAACCAGCAGTGTCTCGCCACCGAAGCGCGACGACGAAGAAGATCCCGCGCCCGAGCGCAACCGCCGCGATCGGGCGTGATAGTTGCCGCGAAGCGGCGCGACGACCGCCGTGGACCGCCCGAACGATCGCCGTGATCGGGCGTGATGACCGCCGCGTCATGGGAACGACCGCCGTAATCAAAAGGAGGGCGAGCCCCATCGCCCAATACACAAGACCAATACCCATGACCTAGATAATTGCCGGGTCGTGGACAAGATGGTGGAGAAGCGGCTCAAGGAGCGCCGCCCTGACGATGATCAAGATGAAGATCCCCCGCTGGCCTTCCAACAGGCCGATCACATGGTGGCCTATATACATGGTGGTTCGTCCACCTTCCCCTCCAACGCCGCTTACAAACGGCTGAAGAGGGAAGTATGTGCCACCACATCAAGTTCGGGGGCGGGTCGGATGCTGAAGTGGTCTGAGCAAACGCTCACCTTTAGTCAGGCTGACCATCCCGAGGGCGCCAACGGCCTGGGGCACCTCCCGGTCGTAGTGTCGCCCACCGTCCGAACATGCGGCTCACCGTCGGCTGGTGGACAGGGGAGTTCTATCAACCTCCGCCCTCCTCGGTGTTCTCGGCGCCAGATCCTGGGCGCAGATCTGCGCTGCTACTGCCGCTTCTTTCGGTAGCCCCAGAGGTCTGGTTTGATGCCCCCGACAAAGCGCCTCCTGCTACCTTCGGGAGAGGGACACCACCGCGACCGAATTGGTGGATTTCGAGGTCGCCGACTTGACCTCCCTATAATGCCATACTCGGCCGACCGGCGCTGGCCGGCCTTCATGGCGGCCACCCACCGCGCTGCACATGGTGGTGAAATGCCGGCCCGCTGGCCCCATTGTGGTCGTGGTGGATAAGGCCGAGGCCTTATGCTTTCAAGGTTCGCGCAGACTCGCCGGTGCCACTGCGCTAGGCGCCTAGACGCCGCTTCTGGAGCCCTCAGCCCAGACTAGCGCTCACCTGGCCCGCCGGTGAGGTTAAGGTGGTCGCCTGAGCGCGGGCTAACCTCGAAGATCGCCAACATTGGCGCCAACCTCGGCGCCAATAGGAAGACGCGCTGTCACCTTCCTCCGCCCACCCGACGGTTCGCTTCGCAACCGCTCGATATGGTTGGGGTCCCTAGGAGGTGATCGAGCACCGATTGGTAACGCCTCGAGGCGCGCCCGGCCCCAGAAGGTCCGGAGGCAGCGCCCGAGCGCCAAGACGCCATTCGAGAGGAGGTGGAGAAGCCGCCGAGGATCATCCGGAGGTCTTCATCCCGAGTGGCTCGCCAACCCCGTGTTTCGCCAAGAAGTCCAACGGAAATGGCGATGTGTGTCGATTTCACCGACCTCAACAAGGCCTCGCCTGGAGGACCTTACCGCCGCTGGTCGATCTCATTGTTGACTCCACGGCCGGTGTGAATCATCAGTGTTTCGGACGCTGCATACTCGGTTCCACCAGATTAGCATGGCGCTTGAAGATGAAGAGAAGACTTTTGTAACCCCTATGGGGAGCTCACTGTTATGTAAGGATGGCTTTTGGTTTAAAGAATGCTGGTTCCACTTACCAACGTGACATGCACATTACCTTCCGCCCTCAGATAGGGCGAAATCTTGAGGTGTACGTTGATGATTTAGTCGTGAAGATCAAAAGGAATGAAGAACTAATCCAAGACCTGGAGGAAACCTTTGCTAACCTCCGGAAGAATTGCCTGAAGCTCAACCCAGAAAAATGTGTGTTCGGTGTGCCCTCCGGCAAGCTGCTGGGCTTTCTGGTGTCCAACCGGGGCATTGAAGCCAATCCTGACAAGATATCGGCCATCGAGCACATGAAGCCACCAGCGCGACTCAAGCAGGTCCAATGCCTGGCCGGTCGCCTGGCCTCCCTGGAGCGGTTCATTGCCCGGTTAGGAGAGAAGAGCTTGCCTCTGCTCAAGCCGTCAAGAAGACAAACCACTTTGAGTGGATCAAGAAGCCCAAAAGGCGTTTGAAGAATTGGCAAGACTTTTCCTCTCCCGGTGCCGTCTCCCCAGCACGGTGAGCCATTGTTTTGTACATAGCTGCCACCCCGAGGTAGTGAGCGCAAAGATGCTAATTGCGAGAGAAGGCGCCCAAAGGCCGTGTACTACATCAAGAAGGTGCTGACGAGGCAGAGACCCGTGACCAAGAAGCTCGAAGATGTCAGACGCTGTGATCGTGGCGCCCAGAAGCTGCGCCATTATTTCCAAGGGCGGGAGATCACCGTGGTCACGCCTACCCTCTGCGAGAGATCCTCCATAACCGGGAAGCTGAGGGCCGGATTGCAAAATGGGCGGTGGAACTGGGGGAATTCAACCTAAAATTTGTACCCCGCACCGCCATCAAAAGTCGGTCGGGCGGAGTTCGCTGTCGAGTGGACTCTCGCCGCCCGGAGCCAAGACACCCCACGCCTTCTCCCCGACCTTATTCTTTGATGGTTCCTTCAGTTGGAGGGTGCAGGGCCGGGTCGCCCCGTCTCCCCGACCGGGACGCCCTCCAAGATGTGGTCGCCTCGAGTTCAAGGCCACGAATAACGTGGCCGAGTACGAGGCCTCTTGGCAGGTCTGCGACGCTTGGCATTGGGCATTCGGTGTTCCAAGTCAAGGAGACTCTGCTGGTCATCAATCAAGCGCAGATGAGTTTCAGGTTCACCCCATCATGGCAGCAGATCTGGCGGAGGTCCCAAGAATGGAGCGCCATTTTGAAGGTTTGGGATATATCCATGTCCCGGCGCGACAATCACCTCATGGACGGGCTGCAGCTTGCGCTGAGGCTCCTGCTCCGCTGGAGTCTTCAAGAAAGGCTATCGCGATGGCCCATCGCGCCCCGATTCAGCTTAGGGACGATGGTGCGCCGCCGCAGCCCCTGGGCCTCAGAGGGGACGACAAGAAGGTTGCTATGGCCTCCGGCCAAAGCGGAGAGGGCGGTGTCGGCTGCCATGGCCCCCACCTGGGGAAAGACAACAGGTTCCGCCTCCCTGTGTCCGGGAGGGAAGTTGGCGGTGCTGCCGAGGCAGCGCCAGGGGAAAAGCTTGGCCCAATGGAGTACCCAGGCGAGCACCGAGAGGTCGCCGAGCTTGGCCAGGAAGATCGGTGGATGGATCCTATCCTAGCCTTCCTGTGTGACCAAGTGATCCCCGACGATGATGCCTCAGCTGAGAAGATTGCACGCAAAGCCAAGTGCTATACCCTGGTGGGTGGGGACCTATATCGCCAGAAGCGTAAACGGAGTTCTCACCGAAGTGCATCACTCGGAAGAGGGAGCAACCGCTCTCTCGATATCCATGGAGGCGCAGCGGAGCCATATATCCGGTCGACCACCTGCCCGGTAAAGCGCGTTCACCAAGGATTTTATTGGCCTACCGCCTCCGTGATGCTTATGAAGTTGGTGAGGACATGCGGCTTGTCGGCTTCTTCGCCAGTAAATCCACCGACCGCCCAGCTCGCAAACTATCCCGCCTCCCGCCGCTTATGTCCGGGGCTGGATATATCCGGTCCGCTCCTCGCAGCCATAGGGGCTTCACCCACCTCTTCGCCGCCATCGATAAGTTTACGGCGGGTTGAGGCCGAGGCGGCATGCCATCACGGCCGCCGCCGCCAAGTTTATGCGCTGGATCTTCGCCCACTTTGGAGTCGCCAATCGGATCATCACCGACAACGGGACCCGTTCACCAAAGGCGGCTTTCCGAATTCTCGCTGATGAAATGGGCACCAAGGTATGTTTTGCTTCGGTGGCCCATCCCATGAGCAATGGGCAGGCAGAACGCGCCAACGCGCTGGTGCTGAAGGGCCTCAAGACAAGAGCATTTGATCGGCTTCACAAAAGAGGCGCGCGGTGGACGGAAGAGCTCCCGACCGTGCTGTGGTCGCTCCGTACCACACCCAGCCGGGCCACGGGCGAAACGCCTTTCTTCCTTGTGTACGGGGCAGAGGCTGTTCTCCCTCCGAAGCTGCCGCTCGGTTCCCGCTGCCTCGGCGTTCAACGAAGAAGACCAAGAGGATCTCCGGCGAGAAGACGCCAACCTTTTGAGGAAGTGCGGATCGCTACGCTCTCCGCCGCCCGCTACCAGCAGAGTCTCAGCGTACCACGCCACCCGGTCTCTCGAGAGAACACTAGCAGAGGGCGACCGTCCTCGCAGAATTCAGACGATGCCGGGTTGCATAAACTGCCTCTCGATGGGAGGGCCCTTTAAGGTGGTCTCGAATCTCGCCTGGGCGGTCCGTTGGCACAACGAGGACGGCGAAGAATCGATTTAATTCCTATAACATAGAGTTATCGGAAGTTCTATCCATGAAGGACTTTAGGTGTTCATTGCTGCAGCCGCCTGACACCATGAGGTAAGACTCTCCCTTGGTTTGGTTGGCGGCTTCTCGCGTTAGTAAGGTTGTCGCCTAAAAGGCTTTCAATTTACCATTGTCGTTTCATTTTTTGCCCATAGAAGCAAGTTCTTTGTGCATGAATGTCGCCGTTCCGTGTGTTGGCTAATTCTTGATGATCCAGAAGAGTCACCTCGCGCTCGTGTCCGACAAGGACTGCCACTGTGGGCGGGCTAGGTACGGTGCTCAAACGCGCTCGCACGCTTCGGGTTGGTTCCTCAAGCACCGGCCGTTGTCACCGCGAGCATCGTTAGTCTAGTACCCTCCCGAAGCTCAGCTGCTTTGACGACAACGCCATGGTTTGACTTCCGAGAAATCGCAAGGACTTAGAAATCAAAAAGGAACTGGGCTCATCTTCGGGACCTATATCGCTGGATTTATCCCGCAGATGCCTACTCATTCTCAGCCAGCTGGTGCCCGGCTTCTTTCGTGGTCGCCCGGAGGCTCGGGGCTGGTCGCCCCAAGCTCCTTCGTGGTCGCCCGGAGGCTCAGGGGTTGGTCGCCCCAAGCTCCTTCGTGGTCGCCTCAAGCTTCTTCGTGGTCGCCCGGAGGCTCGGGGGCTGGTCACCCCAAACTCCTTCGTGGTCGCCTCAAGCTTCTTCGTGGTCGCCCAGGGGCTCGGGGGCTGGTCGCCCCAAGCTCCTTCGTGCTCGCCCCGAGTCTCTCCGTGGTCGCCCAGAGACTTGGGGGCTAGTCGCCCAGTGATATAAAAAGCAAGATAAGTGCTACTTGTCGATTTTCGACCATTTCTTATGTGCATATACTAAGATGGGTCAAGTTACGCGTGATTGTCACAAGTGCCAAAATTAACGCCCCTCATGATCGAAGGAGATGTGTTAAAAGCGTTAACGCTCGGTGCGTGCAAGCAACCGGGTGCAAGTTAGACGGTACTCGGACACGGCTCAGACGCAAGTTGGTTTCAAGCACCGTTGGTTGTCACCGCTGAGTGTCGCCGGTCTAAATACACTTCCGAAACTTGTTGCTCGCCACGTTACGTTGCGGTGCGCCAGCGCATCATCGTGGTCCCAATTCCAAGGGTTTGAACCAAGTGACAATCCCGCAAAGACCAAGCTATGTCTAGCGCCTCCGCGGACTCAGGCCGATTTTTGCCTAAGTCCCGTGATGACTTGTGTGATCCTTACTTGTGTTTGCAAAGAAGCACGCCAGAATCACCGGCGGAACTCAAAGATGCTGCCCTAACCTGCTGTTCTCACTATTCCAACCAAGTTAAAAGGTGGCCGCTTAATGGTTTAATCTAACAAATTTGATCGCACAAAACGAAAGAACCGCAAAATAGCGTTAAACCCAGAATGTCTCGATCCGCTAAGTACCACTTAACCGCTTGTACATGCAGTAGGTCAAGCAAAAAAAAGAGAAAAGCAAATAAACCAAGTTGCTCGCCCTTCACTCCTCGTCACGACGCCGATGTTGTCGCCTTCGCCGCCTTCCACGGCCAATGGGTGGAGACATCCATAACCGTTGCTCAACTTGCAAAGATCCCGCCACGTGCTCGGCGGCGCACTCGCCTCCGCCAAGCGCTTACGCTCCTCAACACCGGTCGTCACGGCCGCCAAGGAATCGAGGGCGGCGTCAATGCCGCCCAAAGAAAGCCAGATAGGTCGCGGTCATGATCGCGACCTCTCGACCTTCCCCGTGGATCGAGCGGCTAGGGCTTCGCGTCCTTCGAGCGCCTCCGCTGCTCTGGTTGGTCGCGGGCGAATTGTAACGCGGAGTCCTCGCCGGGCGCTGTTCAAGGCCACCCCTAAGGGTTCCAAGCACCTCTTCGGCGCTTAGAAGGCCTTCTTGAGCATGACGATGATGTTGCGCCACAGCGGAAGGACTCCACTTCGAGGTCTTCGCCGCCTCGCCCTCTCGCGCCGATCTTTCGCCCTCTCGCCCGGCTCTGCATGGTGGCGCATCGGTTCTCTCTGCGCCTAATGCCGCTCCGCTGTGTCCGCCTCACCCGCCTCCTTGCAGTCGCTTTCACCGACGCTTAGCCGCCGGGCAATGTCGGCCCTGCTGGCGGCATTGGGTAAGGGCTGTGCTCAGCAGGCCAGGTAAATCGCCGAGCCCGTGAAGAGCTCGATGTGGCGTTCGGTGAGGGCTATGGCGGCGCTGTGCGAGGTTTCGAGGCGCCAGGCTGGGTCACCTCCGCCCTCTCAAGTAATGCCGGGTATCTGGCGGGGCGACGGCGCCGGTGGCGCCTGTGGCGTTTCGCCTTGGCGCGGCCCCGAGGGGCCGCCCTTGGTGGTGCCCTCAAGCTGAGGCCGACCATTGGGAGTGTAAGGCCACCTTGTTGGATGATGGCCTGGGCTCCCATAGCCGATGAGTTGGCGCCGCGGCCATTGAGGCCGCCACGAGGAGGTATCGAGCCGGGCGCCACTCGGAAGGCGCCGGCGCCGGAGGAAGAGACGTCGGGCGGGGCCGGGAGGCGGCGCCACCGGCGATGAAGTCGAGATTGGGGTGGCTTGCGTGGCCGCCCCCTGTGAAGAATCCGCCACGATGGGGCTCGTGGCGGCGAAGTTTGGCCTGGCCCACGCTGGCCCTCTTGGAGTCCGGACCGTGGTGTCCGGGCATGTGATCGCTTGCTCCGCGTCTGATCGCCTGGCGGGGCAAGGTCCCCGATCACACGGCCGGGCATGGCCGGCACCGCGCAGTCCTGTGGAATCCATTGGCGGAGCAACTTTACGACTTTAGCGCCCGCGTGCCCAGATAGCAGCGGCCGGGCCGGGCCGAAAGGGGTGCCGGCCGAACCAAAGCAAAGATAAGTACGGCGAGCCATCGCCCCGAGCTGCTCATCCAAGTTCCCGTGCTCGCAATGGACAAAAGTGGCTGCCGGTTGGGGAGACCGCAAAAGAGCATGTACGCAAGAAAAGTTAAAGAAAGACGAAGACTCACGCCCGCCACGTGCACGCCGCGCCGCCGCCGCTCAGATATCGCCATGCGGGCGGACGCGTGGCGAAGAGGGCTGATCCTCCGCCACGAAGTCCCGCCACTAGCCCCCTCAGACAGCCCGGCTTCCCGCAATCGGCGACGCTGGTCGCCATTGCGCTGAGTTCCGCTGCTCTCGACCGAGAATTCCGGCCTCGATGGCCTCTGTTCTCGGTGGCACGTTTAAGCGCCGACGCCATTGTTATCTTGATGTATGTACCATTCGCCGCGCCATGATTCTGGGCTGGACCGGCCGAAGGGGATGTAGCGGAGGCCATCCTGCTCTCAAGAAAGTGAAGTAGCAGCTCCCACTATCTCATTGTCATGGAGGCGCCAGAGAGAAAGAAGTAGCGAAGAGTGGAAGATTCGCATCACCCCCATGAACATTTCATGAGGTGTGCAAAATGGAAAGAAAGATAATAGAGTTGGGGTGAGGTGAAGGTGGTGGATCTCAGAGAAGTGAAGGACCTCGGAGGAAGAACTCGGAAAATGGCGGAACCAGCCCGCCATCATGGCCCAAGTGTGGAGAAGGATTTCGCCGAGAAGGCACCGCGCGTGGAGGTCCCCGCCGAGGCGGAAGGTGCCTCCCGGCCAGATGGCTGATTCCGCCCACCGCATGGGAGTCCGCGGTGGAGGCCGGAAATGTAGGCGCCTATAAGGAAGACGAAGGCTTTTGAGCAAAGAGATTGAAGAAGTAGAAGGTGGGTGCGCAAGGAAGAAGAAGGCGAAACCGCTTGATACGATGAACCTATCTATATATGCGCCCGCACCGACGGTTCACGGGAAGATAAGATCGCGCGCCGCCGTGTCCCGAGAAAAATCTGCAGACACGCGGAGAGGAACCGAGGCGGTCGACTCATGAGTGGTGGCCCCACCCAGAGCACGCTTAGGCATTTAATGAAGGTTCTAAAGTAAGCTTTGATACGCGCTCCGTATGGGCCCGGCTATCGGCGCACTCGCATTGGGGTACCCTCTTCACAAGACAAAGCGGTCAACACGGCGATCGACACGCCGACCCACGTGGCGCCCGGCGAAAGTGTGGGCGAAGCACGCCGCCGCCGCAAGCAGCCCACGTGGTGCCCGGCGAGCGTGGGCGAAGACGCCCGCCGCCCGCGAAAGCAACCCACGTGGCGCCCGGCGAAAGGGTGGGCGAGACGCTCGCCGCCCGGCGAAGCGCCCACGGGTGCCCGGCGAAAGCGGTGGGCGAGCATGCCCGCCGCCGGCGAGCGGCTCCACGGGCGCCCGGCGGCAGTGGGCGAAGATGCCCCGCCTTGGGCGAAGCGCCCACGTGGTGCCCGGCGAAAGGTGGGCGAGCACGCCGCCGCTTCCGCCGCAAGGCAAAAGGTGGTGCGAGGTGGTTTCACCAAGGCTCCTTCGTCAGACTGCTTCGGGCGACAGACAGCAAAGGTCGACCACAAACCGCGAGGATTTCGCCATAAGCCCATTCCTCTCGACGCCTCACCAACTCTGTCAAGAAAGGGTCACATCCGGGCGACCCGGCGGCCATGCGCCGGCATTTAATGAGGCCGAGGAACGGGACAAAGACGGGAAGGGGTAATAAATGTATGAAGATAAGCATGATGACCTCCTGGCACTCGCCTTACTGGCCCGGCCTATATAAGGGCCTCGTGCATGGGGAAAAGGAGGTCGAAGGTTGAGGAGAACAAGCAAGAGTACCGCAGAGAGCCTAAGGAAGAACTTGTAATTTCCAAGCTTTGTATCGGCTGGTTTCCAAACACTCTATAAGCAATCTAGCAGAAGTAAGATCATACCCGAGGAAAAGGGGCTTGAACTCGGGTAAAAATATGTGTTGTTCCTAGTTCTTAGTGGTCAAGCTCGCGGGGGAGTTCCTAGGGTTTCCTCGCTAGGTTTAGCGCCGCCAAGACGCCCTCCTTCCAACAAAACCCGTTCAGAGACTCGGCCCACAGCGGAATACGCCGACACCAATCATCATAGACGGTTCGTAAGTGAAAACATCTGAGATGATACCATATCATAGATGGTTCGTAAGTGGAACCGTCTGTGATGTGATTTTTCACAGACGGTTGGGAAATCGTCTGCAATGATTCTTTATCATCACTGACACTTGCTTACAGACGGTTCACAAAGCCATTTGTGATGAGGTTTCCGAACCGTCTATAATGAGCTTTTCTGTAGTAGTGATCCCACCACCACTCCACATAAATCTTCAACTCATAAAAATTCAACAAAAAATTTGAATCAGGAAATTTTCAACTTAAAAAAATTCAATTCGGAAACTTTCAACTCGAGGAACTTTCACTTCGTGAAAATTGAAATCATGAACATTAAACTAGAAAATTTTAAATCATAAAAATTTCAAGTGCAGAAATTTTAGAACGAAAAATTTCAAAAACTTTTGGTACGAACACTTTCGATTCAAAAATTTTCAAACACTTTTAATTCAAAAAATTTCGATTCATAAACTTTTGGTTAAAAAAAATCTTGTTCGATGCTTTCAATTTGAAAAGGTTTTGGTTTGAAAAGTTTCAACTAAAAATCTTTCGATTCGAAAACTTTCGATTAAAAAAATTTAGATTAATACTTTCATAAATTGTTAAAAAATACTCCTCCATTCTTAAATACATGTCATTCTAGCTTTCAAATTTTGTTGTAAACATATATCATTCTACAATTTTAAAACAATTTTTACTATTTTTTCCTTTACATACCTCTTACCAATCATTATTCTCAATGTTGTTATTACTGTGAAATATAGAGTAACACGCACCATCAAAGAGCAATAAGTGATTTAATGAAGGAGGGTGATTTAGTTATTTCTACATGTGTCTTGATTGAAGTGCAAAATACTAAAATATCATTTGTTCAAGAATGGAGGGAGTACTTATTCAAAAACTTGAGGGTGATTATAAAATTCAGTTCGAAAAGTTTCAACAAAAAACTTTCAAAAATAGCTAAAAATACCTATTATTCAAAAATTTAGGAGGAAATTTAAAAACAAATTTATTTTATGTTTGAAGGAAGGAATAGTGAAGAAAAGTGGAATGTAGATGATACCACCACCAAGTGAAGTGATGAGTGAGCCTTTGAGGGGGAAGGAAGGTAGAAAAAGGAATGTAGTGCCGCATGCCATAACGAGAGGACATCGTCACTAACTTTCGGTAATATCATTCTCAAATTAGTAATTCATATACTTAGGTCGAGGTCAAAGAAAAAGAAAATATTAATTGTACTAGCTTGGAGACAGCACAAAAACGAAAAAAATCGTATGGGAATTAAGTTAAAAAATATGTAAGGAAAGAGCATTCTGGCTTTCTGGAAAGGGCTACTTTGATAAATCCAACTGGTCTTAAATTCGAAAACAACGAACCAATCCGCGTACGAGCGCACCATGTTTTCACGCTAGCTTTTGCGCTGGCAGACGAATGTTCTGCGCGACGGGGCAACCACGACTACTATTTGCCGCGAGGCGCTTGACCAGGATGAACAACTCCATTCGCGTTAGGTGATGAACACGGATGGAGAACTTGGAACGTAAGACGACCTGCTCTTCGCCGTGATCCGTTCTTCGACGCGGTATGGCACGAAGTTTAAATTTACTCTATTTTTAAACACAATTATAAAAATATATCTATCTTCAACCGTGAAAGCGTCGGAAGGTGATACGCGTCACCTTCCGTGCTCCCCTACTGTTTCCCAGAGTATGACAAGCCATCGAAGATATCATTGTAGGGGGAGCTGTAGCGGCTTCTGTGGCAAAGAAATACAGAAGGTGATATAACACGTGTCACCTTCTGGTATTTTCACGGTTAGAAATAAGACTATTTTTTAGTTGCATTCAGCCACATTCGAAAGAAAAAAAATATCACACATGTCCCTCGCCTTAAAGGTGGGAGTGCGCGGTGCTAGTCTTCATGGCTTTCATGCTAGTGTTCATCTGTCCAGCTGCTCTAGTGTTTCGCAGTTTGTTTCTTGCCGCTGTTTCTCAGAGCTCCCTGCATGTGCGCTCGTTGATTTCTTTTTCTTTTTCTTCTTCTTTTTCTTTTTCTCTGTCTTCTCCTAGCTTTTCTTGATTTCGCTGTCTGTTCGGTTGTACTTTCTCCCTTCGTTAATGCATAGCTGCCGGTTACGTTAAAAAAAATGACAAACTCTGGATGCAGGGGCACTGTCAAGCAGAGGGTGGTTCGGGCTCTAGCTTGCTGCTTATGAATTCGTACCCGCAGGTGAATAGGTAATGAATTAAACTCTATTCCTCGCTTTTAACTAATCGGTGACATAAAAAAAGCAATTGTAAAGAAACCATTCGGTAGGTGACCATGAATTTCATTGCACTTGTAAAATTCAGTTTCAAGGGAAGACTTTGTTCATGTTCAAAGTCTACTGTCTACCTTCAAAAAAAAAAAACTCTATCGTCTGAATTACATACACAAGTTATCAAATTTAGACCCTGTTTATTTGGGGTTTTTTCACCAACTTAAAAACTAAAAAGTCAAAGTCTAAATAATTAATGGTTTTTTACTTAAACTTTTTTCAAAAGCTATAAATCTCAATATAGCTGAAAGCTAAAATCCACAAGAGATACGCTTTTTTTTGTTTATTGATGGTTGGTTTTATGCTAATGTCACTGAAATTAGGGTAAAATTATTCATCTTTATCACATATAAAAGCAAATTGCTTTTAAACCGTTTAAATTCAAAAACTAGTTTTAAGCTATAGACAAAAATTTTGAGCCTAAATAAGCAGGAACTTACTATGAGGTTGTGAGTGAAATACGCGCAAATATTTGTACAAATGGAGGCAATGGAGCTATACCTATATTATATCAGAATTGCTAGGAGCCGAACATCAAATTTTTCCGGACGCTGCAACATTTTTTCTCCTACGCGTGAAACATTTTCCTTCGATAACAGTAGAAACATCGAACCGAATCGGTGTAACATTTTTTTCCTACGCGTGAAACATTTTTCCTACGCGTGAAACATTTTCCTTCGATAACAGTAGAAATGTGTGTGCGAAAACAAATGTTACACACGTTGAAAAAAATATTGCAGATATTGAAAAAAAATGTTGCACCGAACGTCCAATACAACATATTGAGATTGGACATTCGGGCGCTAGATGCTCCCACGTTATATATATACACACAACAGAGCACTATGGCGACGATTAACATAGTAGGCAAAGACAGCTACACAAATTAAGCTGCTGCTGCTGATGAGTTCGCCGGTAGGAGCGGGGCGGCTGCTCCTCTGCTGCCTCTTCCTCTGCTTGTCGGCGCTGGGCGTTGCGCAGGGCAAGACGCATCACCACAAGTGGGACATCAGCTACCAGTTCAAGTCCCCCGACTGCAACCGCAAGCTCGCCGTCACCATCAATGGCGGGACCCCCGGCCCGACCATCCGCGCCACCCAAGGTGACACCATCGTCGTCGCCGTCACCAACTCCCTCCTCACCGAGAACACCGCCATCCACTGGCACGGCATCCGCCAGGCACGTCGCTTCCCCTGCTTCCAGCGGCGCCCATCCATCAGATAATGCGCATGGTTCCTCTTCATTGATTCTTGGTAATAAATTAACTCGGTAGCGCATATGTGTACGCTGCAGATTGGGACGCCATGGGCGGACGGGACGGAGGGTGTCACACAGTGCCCCATATTGCCAGGGGACACGTTCACGTACAGGTTCGTGGTGGATCGGCCGGGCACCTACATTTACCACGCGCACTACGGCATGCAGCGCTCGGCGGGGCTCAACGGTATGATCGTCGTCGCTGTGCCGCCCGGCCAGGCCGAGCCGTTCACCTACGACGGCGAGCACACCGTGCTGCTCAACGACTGGTGGCACAAGAGCACCTACGAGCAGGCCGCAGGCCTCGCCTCCGTGCCCTTGGTCTGGGTCGACGAACCTCAGGTACACACGCACACAATGAGATTGATTGCATTTGCATCACACGAGGAGTAGTAGTAGCATTTAATTGGTTGGTTACTGGAACTCAAATTAATTAAGGCGGATGTCTGATGTGTGCATCGTTCGGCCTGCAGTCTCTCCTGATCAACGGGCGTGGGAGGTTCGTCAACTGCTCGACAATGGCGTCCTGCAACGCGACCAGCCCGGAGTGCTCGACGCCAGTGTTCGCCGTGGTGCCCGGCAAGACGTACCGCTTCCGCATTGCCAGCATCACCTCCCTCTCCGCTCTCAACTTCGAGATCGAGGTAAGTGCTCGACAAATCCCCGATCAAATTTTCTCACATACTACATGGAGATACCTCGCGTCCAAAGTGAATTTTTTTTAAATAATATTATTTTAATTCGAAATTGCGACATTAATACACGTATTTAAAAAATTGCAGAAATAATATCCGGTCGCCAAACCGCTTGACGATAATAGGGTCGCCAAACGGTTTGGCGACTATACCGTAATCAGCGGTCGCCGGTGACAGCCATTGTCGCCAGTCAGGAGTAGTCGCCACACCACTCGGCGATTACTTAGTAGTAGCTGAAGCCGCTTGGCGACTACTAGTAGTCGCCGAAATGTGGCGACTACTAGTAGTCGCTCAACTGCTTTGGCGATAATATCGTACATTTTTAATTTTTGGGTAAATTTTGTTGTGAACTGCTTATGCAATAATTGTTATATTAAACCGGAAAAACTAAAAAACTCTTGTCATGTAATAAACGGAAGAATTATTTTAGTTCGTTAGTGATACGCATCTCACTTGCGTATTTTCATAGCCCCGCGATAGGCCGAACACGGTCTAAAAAGACGGAATAAATGAAGGCCGCCTACACAAAGGCGGGCTACCACTTACGTGATGGGCGAGATAGCCGACGTTCTCCGCATTTTGTTGCGAAGTCGAAAAGGCATCGACGACTCTTAAACCACGGAAATCGTGGGCACTAAGGGTTTTTCGTTCAAGGACAAAGCGACACGGTCCAAAAATACGGAAAAATTCAAGGGCGGCCTACGCTTAATGCGGGCTACCACTTACGTATGGGCGAGATAGCGACGTTGGTCCGCCATTTGTTGCGAAAATCGAAAAAAAGGCACTCGCGTAGAATCACCGAGCACATATAAAAATTAAATTAGACAACCACGACGTCGAAAATTTTTGAAATTTTTATGGAGGTTCCTGATAAATTAGTGATATTACCATAAAAATTTCAAATAATTTGAAGATCTGAACAATGTTTTTAAATTCAAACAATAAAATTTGATTGTTACTTAACATTTGAAAATTTCATTTTTATTGTTATGAACATCATAGATGTGAATTTTCAAAATTTTATGGTCGACAACAACTCATGTTATGAACACTTAAATTATTTGTTGAACATATATAAGGGCACATACATCAAAATTCGATGAGAAAATAAGCAATAGATTAGATTATATTAGAAGGGCATTACAACAAAGGATTTAAATTGTTTGATTTAACTAACTAACGAAAAGCACTGTTCGTCATGGTGGAATAAATGATCGCTCCGCCTATCGTGGTACATGTAATGATGTAAGACATTTTCAGATATTACCCGACTCCATGGGGTTCCGTAGCTTCTCCCAAATTGCCGCCCATTGGGTGGCCTATGCCGACGCCTCGGTGTATAAGACTTAAATTTTGGTTGTTGTTTATGTGGATTTCTGCCTCCCATACGGGCATGTCATCCCGATTCCTGCGCCCCTATGTTAATACCACCCGGTTCCCTGTTGGTCTGCGCAACGCCAAGGATGTGTTATGCGGTCATGGACCTCGGCGGTACCGCTTCCCTTGTCCCTTCTTCTTCGAGAGGAGGAACCTCTTGCACCTCGTGTGTTGTCCGCTAGCGGAGACATGCGGAGACGCCGCCTGCTTTCGCTCGCACTCCACTATATGGTGCAGAGGTGTGTGTTGGGCTTATGCTTGATAACCGGAAGCGTGCCTCGCAGCCAATGCAAGATGCCCGCTGGTGGTTGCATAACATCGTAGGCGACTGGTCCGCTTTTCGGGCGGTAGTGGCACCACGGAGATGGTTGTTCCCCGCTTATCCCATGCAAAGGTTGTTCGAGATGTGGGTGGTACGCCTCCGGGTCCACTGGGCTTGAAGTACCAAAGACTGCTCATCTCGCCAAGGGCACCAGAGAATCTCCGTCCGCTAGATCACCGTGGCGGTATCAACCATCGCCTCCGCACCATGTACGCAAACGCCGGGCTTTTGGTGGCCCCGAGGAGGTTCCTCCTTGACTTGTTGATGTTCGCAAGTGTCCTTTTGAACTCGTAGCGATGAATCGGTTTAGAACTACTCTTCAATCAGGCGTAGTGTGCTTGTCCAACTCGCCAATATCGCGTTGAACTTACGTGTTCGGTTCTCGCTTGCATAACCTCTTAAATAGGTTCATCGCCTTCTTACTCTTGAACCGCCTCAAAAAATTTGCTCCCAAATGTCTCATGCACCACTGCTCGCATGTCACGCCATGAAAAAGGCTCATCAAGGTCCTCTCAGAGAGTCTTAATTGCCGAAATGATACCTTTATGGCGGTCATGGATGATGCACACGTTGGATCATCTTAACTACCCGAACTTCAAATGTCTGAAAAACCACAGCCAGCTATCCCGGTTCTCACCCTCAACAAATGCAAAGGCCAATGAAAGTATGTGGTTGTTCCCATCAATTGCAATTGCCGTTAGAATCTGCCCCTTGTATTTCCCAGTCAAGAAAGTACCATCGACGCACAGCAATGGACGGCAGTACCTGAATGACGCAATGCAAGGACCCAGTGAAAAGAAAGCTCGACGAAATATCGAAACCCCGTTACCATCCACTTCACTTTCTTCAAAAGCGGTGTACGTGCCCGGGTTGGTTTCCTTCAAGACATCAAGCACACGAGGTAGGTTACAATACGAAGCCTCATATGTGCCAAACCTCTTCTCTAATGCCTTTTGCTTCGCACGCCAGGCCATCGAGTAACTTATCTGGTACTTAAATGTTCTCAACATTGCTTTCTGAATATAAGAACACTCAATGTCCCGCTTCTCGATGATCTCATTGAACATCACGCTTAGCGACATACAGCCGCATTCAAGCTATGTGTTTCACCGTAACATTTTCTAGTCCGCATGTGTGCCCATCTACTCGTGATGCAATCCAAAATGTCTCGTGACTTCGGCTTGTAAGCATGTACTGAATTTACATCCTTCGGTTCTCGTGACTTCATCGTATCTATCTCGATCGACAAAACAACTCGAACTCTCTCTCGCGATAGTGCCCACAAATTTCACCGCCAACTTCAACTCGTAATTGTTTATAAAACTTGATTAAGCCGAACGGCATTGCTACCATACTCCCAACGCGACTCATGCCCCCACAAAACTTCCATACTAGCTTTGTTTTTCCTGCTCCACTCGCCGTGATGGGTACATCCGCTGTCCCAAAGATTACTATGCATTTCATCATCTCCTCCTCTTCCTTATCTTCGCCGATGTCATCATCACACTCCAACATTTCAGCTTCATCTTGCCTCGCCATATGGTCCACCAACTCCAATTGATCAACAATTTGCTCGATTTCCTCCCTTCATCCGCCTCGACCTTCCGCGGTGTTGCATCCTGTTATCATCCTCCGCCGCTACCTCACATGGCGCCACTACCGAACTTGTTCATCAGAGCCGACGTCTGCTTTCGCCCACGCCGCTAATAATCACATCTTCTAGGGCACGCTTGCACCAAAGATTACACATTCAAGGCTAGATCCCTTGCACCACCTTAACCATTTTCGCCACAAGTACGTCCGATCTATTTTCTTCAACTCCCACAGAGCGGGTCACCCTTACTACGCGTGAATACGACTTGAATGGTAACAGAGTAAACACTTGCATCCAGGAAAAATATTTGGTCAATCAAAGCTTTATATCACGGATGCTAACTCTATCAGACATAAGTGTTCCGCCATTGTGACGCAAAACCGCTCAAATCAACACCATTTTGCCCAATTTTTATTTCACCGCCGCCATAATATACCCTAAATTTCATCTGATCCGACATTATCATGATTTACATAAACAAAATTAATTTCTAGATCACCGCTAACATTTAATATCACTAACTAAACAAAATTAATTTTTATAACACTCGAATATGTCATATCGCTAACCTAAACTAAACAACGCTAATTAACAAGAATATCTAACTACAGTGACAAAATTTTATCACTAATTAACAAGAATATTAACTAATTAACAAGTAATATCGCTGACCGAGAATATTACTAACATTGAATATCTAAATCGCTAATATTCTCGCTAACATTGAATTTCTAAATCTAAATCGCTAACATTGAATAGCTAATTCACAAAAATATTAACTACACATCTAATTATTTATAATAGCCACTATCAAATTAAAAAAATTACAAATCCATTTAATTTACCTTCTTTTTCTTCTTCTTTCTTCTTCCTTCTTTTCCCTCTTCTTTCTTCTTCTTCTTCCTCCTCCTCTCTCTCTCACCTCTCCTCCCGGCGCCTCCTCTCTACGAGCGCTCTCTCTCTCCCCTCCTCTCTCTCTCTCCTCTCCTCTCCTCTCTTTTTTCGCCACGCCCTTCTCTCTTTCTCAGATCGAGCCGAAGCGCCGATCGATCAATGGGCGCTGAGTATTAGTCACGAGTAGTCGCCACACCGCCGGCGATTATTAGTAGTCGACACGGCTCGGCGATTACTAGTAGTCGCCAAACGGTTTACGACTACTAGTAGTCGCCGAAAGCCGTGTGGCGACTACTCCTCGACTGGCGATAACCGGGTTGCCACCGGCCGACACGCGGATTACGGTATAATCGCCAAACCGCTTGGCGACGACCCTATTATCGCCAAACCGCTTGGCGACGACCCTATTATCGCCTAAACGGTTTGGCGATCGGATATTATTTCTGCAATTTTTTAAATACGTGTATTAATGTCGCAATTTTGAATTAAAATAATATTATTTAAAAAAATATTCGTCCAAAGTAGCTGACGTTTCAGCTAGTTGGTTTTCATTTTTGCTTGGTCTGTGTACGCGGAGCTAGAACGATATCTTAATGAGAGCAGAATGGTAAGAACAAAGAATATGAAAGCCAACTCGATAAGATCGACATGACTTTCCAAAGTCCAAGCTCTAAAGTTTGAAAAACCACATTGGAAATTGCCGCGCAGTGACTGCTGGGAGTAGTTCTGTAAACGAGCTCAACTCGAACGTGTCTTGGTGCCGGACTCGAGCCCGGTGAAAGTCGAGACGACATGGCTTTCGAAAGTCCAAGCTCCAAAGTTTGAAAAACCACACTGGAAATTGCTGGGCGGTGACTGGCGGGGTTAGTTCTGTAAACAAGCCCAACTCGAGCGAGTCTAGGTGTCAGACTCGAGCCCGATGAAAGATCGAGCAGAGCTTGAGTTAGGATTTGAGTTTAGACTCAAGTTTGATCCAAACTTGAGTTTGGCTCAAGTAAACTAGGTAATAGTAAACAATTTAATATACATTATTTTTTAACAATAAAACAATATTTAAGTTCGAGCTTAGTTCAACTAAGCTTAGTAAGAGTTAACATTTAGTAATATTTAACAAGTAATTTGTAAATTTTTCAGACTCGCAAACTATTTGAGCTCATGAGTTTAGAATCAAACTTGAGTTCTACTGTTTAGAGCACAAATCAAGCTTAAAACGAGCTAAGTTTGAGTAGCTCACAAGCTTGCAGCTTTTTTTTTACAACCTAACTAGGAGTCTGGGACTTAGGGGGTGTTTGGGATAGCTCGCTTTACCAAAATCTGTAGAGTTGGTGAAGTAGGGTATTTCTATCTCCAGAAATTTATAGAAGTGGAGTTGTGGGTACATTAAGAGTGTTTAGGTAGATCATCTTGTTTACATTTTAGACTAAAAATATAAACTTAATTCACTTTATTTTAGACTATAAGTTTTAAATCTGAGCTAGAGTTGGGATCTAAAGCTCTCCCAAATAGGATCTTACTGTAACTAACTGTTTTGTCAAAGGCGTCCGCCCGGTGAGGTGAGGCCTTCTTAAGCTTGGTTTTGCTGTGGTTTCTTCCAGCAGATTGTAGGGTAAATCATGGGCGGTGCCCCGGTAGCCGAGTGATTGGCCAAGATCACGGTCAGATTATTCATATTGCCCCGAAATTAAGATTATCGAGGAACATGCCTTCACGTTGTCTCGCCAATTGCCACTACTAGTATATATACTTGGCCGGCTTTCTCGGCTGCAACGTCGCCGTTTCACTCGATGACGCTACAATCAAAACCATCTCGGCAACATCGAGCCAAAGGTTAACCTTGAAGCCAGTGTCCTGATTAAACTTATAATCATGCTCCAAACCGCACTAGGAAGCTAATTACTCCCTCCGATCGCAAATAGTTGTTGTTTTGAACATCAACACGGTTTCCAAAATATAGTTTTGACCACTATGTTCTATCATAATATATTTATAAAACCCAATAAATTATGATATTATGAAAATACTTTTCGAGACAAATCTACGCATATAATTTTTATGTATTCAGTTTAAATATTTTAAAAGATACTGATAGTGAAAGTTTCAAATGTTTGACTAGACTTAAGTCCAAAACAACTATTATTTGTGAGCGGAGGAGTACTCATAAAGTCCTAAATAGGGAAATAATTTTTAAATAATAAATTTGTTAAATAATTTTACAAAACAATACACCGAAAAAATTACAAAATTATATCTCTATCACCATTTGAAATAACGATAGAGATTTATTTTGTCACGGATTGAATTAGCCTGTGGATTATTTTATCGTGGATTCATTTGGTTAATAAGGCTAAGGCTAATAGCGATATAGGTATATTTTTGTTAAAAAAATTGGCATATTATTTTTAAAAATCTATTATTAAAAAGAAAATTCAACATGAAACATGCAGTAGTTGATCTTTCTCTGTTTTCGAACTAGACAAAACAGCAGCCGGGGTCGAAATATGAGACGAAGATTCGTCGTGGTTCCTAATTTGGGTCCCAGCCGCGTACTTACCTACATAAACATGGCCGCGAAACCGGATTTGAAAGTTCCATGAAAACGAACCACCACCACCACTATGCACCCAAATGAAGATTAATGAAAGGTTGACGCGCAGATCGAAAACTAATACCAGTTCGGCATTCTTGTGTTATTATCACACCAAATTTTGCCACTAACTGTGCTGTTAACATAATCAGGCCAAGTTTGGCCAAATCTATTTTTAAACAAGTATACATATATGGCACACGTACGTACGCACGCAGAAACGTTTTGTTGAGTAGTGCACGCTAATTAATCGCTGACAACACACCTAGCTACGTAAGTAGTAATGACGTTAGGATTAAACACCATCATGACTAGAATTACTTGTCTGTGATGACCTTGATGGGTGGCGTGACGAGATCACAAGATGAGATTTCCTGTGGCGTTTCTTGGTCATCAGGTCATGTAGGTGACATTTTCTAAGACGATACTTCCAATGTTCCAATGGTCTGATCATGATCTGGCTCGGAAATTGCCTCGAGACACAACAAACCCAACCATAGTCCATAGACGGACTAGTAGTCTAGTAGTACTTTATAAGTTTCATCTACTATATAATATGGCACGTCATGGATAGACACGCCAAACGTAATATGCGGTCTCGATCGGAAATTGCCTATACTTCCAATGGTCTGATCGCGATCTCGATCGGAAAATGCCTCCAGAGTCGAGACACGACAAACCCAAATACGCGGACTAGCTGGTAGTAAGTACGTAAGTTGCATGTACTATAATACTAGTTTATTGCTGGTCTTTTGGATCGAGCTGCTGGCCACGTCTGTTTTGGTGTAGCGTAAGTAGCCTCTGATGTCCACCGTTTTGAGGAGTAAGTGGCACGTCACGGATAGACACGCCAACGGTACTATAGGAAAACAGTATGAATAAGTGTCTTGCTGCCTCCAAAACTTTGAATGCTTTGTGTACACAAGCAAGATTTTAAGTTTCGTTTTTGCACGATAGCGCGAAGGCGATCGAAATCCGATCAAAACACAAAGTCAAATTTGAAATCCACTAATTTTGTGTCAGGTAAAAAAAAACCAAAATTTCGATCAAAATTACCGAAATTTTGGTAAAATAATTCAACCTCTATGAAATGGTCTCCCAAAGCTTAAAAATTGGAAAAATACTAAAAAATCATACAAGCATTTATCTATATTTTATATCTATTTGCACATAAAAGACCATCAATTTAGAAATTTCGACTGATTTTCAGATTTTAACACTTAAATTTGGCAACAATCAAAATATACTATGATCACAAATGATAAACATGAAATAAAATTAACATAGATGATATTCACATTTAGTGAACATCATGCCATTGTGTGATTGTGTCCATTCATTGCATGACAATTCACAATTCATAAACACTTTTGAGAACCCCATTACATTACAACTTTAAAATCACGTTGTGCATTCTATCTATCGTATTTCATCTATCACAATTGTTTCAAATATAATAAATGAGAAAAACACCTATCGAAGCATAGATGACACTACAACCCACCAGTTGGTCCGAACCACCTGCAAGAAGCATAATTAAAGGAGTATTAACATGTATTGCAAGAAGATGTGTTCATGAGTAAAAGAATCATGTGGAGAACTATACATTGACGTACCTACTACTAGTAGTATAGTATGTGTACTGTGCAACCTCTATCGTCATGTCATCGACAATGATCTTGCTATGATTCCTCCTATGTGCTTGCTTGTACTCCTCCCAGTTCATTTCCTACAGCAGCCAGGCGGACTTCCAGTTTTTGTAATGCATCATCTAGACCGAATGATTCTCCAACTGGTGCAGGTACTTGACAGGCATATGTCATGTGTACGGATCGGCGTAGGGATCAATATAGTCGAACAACGATGACATGCTCGATCTGCCATGAATCTGGTAGTGACTGTGCCTACCCTAATCCTCTCTATAAGGCATCAAGTTGTACCCTAACACGGAGTACCGAGACTGCTCACTGGGGAAGCCCTAATGGCTCGAAGACTGGCTGCTAAACTACGGGCCCATGTCATCCTGGGGTTGTCTTGCCTGCCACCCACCCCCATCACTCGTCATGCCCTTCCCCGTACTAGTGAGTCCTTCCTCGAGTCACTTCCCCCTGTTGCGATCCTCCCCTGTTTGTGGCTGTGTACGGGGTTGAAGGAAATAGTGCCCAGCGTCACCTACAAAGTCTGTCATCGAGATACTATCGGCGGACTCCTGGTACTGCACCTTCCTAGAGTATCTATGTTTCGTTGTCGCTGTCCACATCCAACTCATCATCACTTAGGGCCTTTCCTTTTCCCTTGCCACACAGACTGGCCAACAACTTTGCCGACCCACCTAAAACACCCACCAGCCTGTCCTCCTCATTGTTGTCGGTGGTATGCTTCCTTTTCCCTTTATAAGTGTCGTCGATCGAGAACTCAACCCAATCTGGGAGGTCCTTCCCACCTATGGCCAATTCAAAATAATATTAATATTGTTGTGAGATGCAGCACATACATGCTAACCAACTAGAACAAAACATAATTACATGTTAACAGTGGCCTTGTTGAGCTCTTTCGGTAGGATGCTATCAACCGCAAATCTCGCTGGGAGAAGCGGGTCATATACAGTGTTCTCGTCGAGCAAAGACTCCCCTCTAGACATGGACGAATCGAACCAGTCTGCAATCAGATCCCTACTCGAATACATCGCATCCCTAATGAGGCGATCGAATGGGTCGATGTCCTACGCCTAGCGGGTGGATTCATAGTCCTTAGCCGAAGTTAGAGATTGTAGTGGACGAACACGAGCTGCTGGAGATTTGTGTAACTTAATTGGTTCCTTAGCTGCGTGTGCACTAAGGCAAATGTGCTCCAATTTCGCTCGTAACCGCTTGACGATGCATACTTTGATACCAACCTCATGGCGTACTTCTGCAATGCCGATGTCTAATTCCCAAATGTCATTCACCATTGTGCTATAGACAACACCCAAAAAAGTACTTTAGTTAGCGTAGAAAATAACATTAAAGTACTAGTTCTTCACCCACGTGAAATATAACGAACATTATCTTAAATTAGCAACATACCAGCCAACATGTGTGGATCAACGGCGTTGCTCTCCATAAGCTGAGTGGTGAACCATCCCTCCTAAGACGGTAAACATCAGCTTCCCTTAAAGCCTGCACCGCGTTGCCGTCCTCATCAGCTAAAATGCCTAGGACAATGGAGAGGTGCCCCATGAAAAACAGGGTGTTGCAAATGTTGTACTTGTAGTGAGACTGTGAGTCCAGCATGGAGGCTGCAATGCACAACACATTTTAGAGTAAGCACAATGCAAACAAACAAAGTAAGCTCATGCGAAAAATATAAATTTCTAAACCTTTGTTGGCGAAGGTGACATCCTTTATGTCAGTTATCCTCTTCTCTAGGACTTTAAGGAATGGCTTGTACTAGTCACCGCACTTTTGCCTAAGCTGCTTAGACTTAGCTTGCACAAGCGCATACTATAACATAACACCACTGATCGTTAGCAACTTGTCTTGATTCGTGAATCTCAACAGCCTTTACATGGGTTTGACGGCATTTACGCACCACTCCAAAAGATCTCACCAACCCTTGCCGACGAGGTGGTCATATGCAAACTTACCCTCCTTCATCCCAAGACACCTACTACCTATCCAATCCGGACGGGTTATCTATTGCTAGAACCTCTCCTTTTCCCTAAAACTATCCAGGAAAACGAAGGCTGGGCCAAACTGCATAGCATTTGGCCTTACCAACTCTCCACCCATGTGCTCCTTCATCTGCACATACAGACTCTTGTGATTGTAGAAGAAGCAACAAATCCACTTCACCACTACCACAACCAGAGGCGGAGCCGTCCGGGGGGCTGGGTGGGGCTGGAGCCCACCCCGCCCCCGTTAACCCAATGGACCAGCGATTAGGAATACCAGCGATTAGGAAAATTGGATCAGCGATTAGGAAAAGAAGGCCCTGCGTGACTGCGTCCTTGTGACCTGCGTGGGCCCCGTGGGCCGTGGCTGCGTGGCTGAGTAGTGAGTACATGCGTAGCACAGAGCCACAGAGGGCAAAGGCGGCGTGACCGCGTGAGGCAACTCACGACTTCCGTCGGTTCGTCTTCTAGCTTCCGCGTCTGCGTCTCAGCGTCTCGGCGAGTCGGCGTCTTTCGTCTTCGTCACTTCGCGTGTGACGGCGTGAGGCTGCCCGCGCGATGCGCGCTGCAGGAGACGGCTCTCGGCGTCTTGCTTTGATCACGTAGCGAGCGCATGTCGATTGCCGATTGCCGAGCGCCCGAACCACTTCTAGTTCTACGCAGGCACGCAGAGGAATCGAGGAAGGTATTAATTAACAACTCATATGTTTACTGTATTTGTATATAGAGATTAATTATTTTCTTATTCAAATCCTAATTGGCTAAATAATTGTGGATTCTTGATGAACAGATTGATAAATTGATTGACTAAACAATAGTAGATTCTTTCAATGAAGAGATTCTTTAAACCCTTGTCAACATCAAAACCGTTAGAGGAGACTGAGGAGTCACCATCTCAACCTAGAGATTTGGATCGTTCTGCCACACAAAAGAAAGCTCGTATTAATGTTGAATTGAGTCCAAGTGACATTGTTGCCGATAAGATAAGTGATGACTGGTTGAATGATCTTATGGTATGCTATATTGAGCGAGACGTGTTTGCAAAGATAGATATGGAAGATATCTTACAACGTTTTCAGAACATGAAAACTCGTAAATATCAACTGTCAACTTTTTTGAAGCAATGAATGGTACGTTTTTCTCCTTTCATAGTTACATACTTATATTATATACAATTTAAATCTCAACTATTTTACAATATTTGATAGTCATAGTAGTTGATTTTGGATGTCTCTTTTTTAAGCCCCCCTCTTTGAAACTTTCTGGCTCCGCCACTGACCACAACCCCTTTGATCTCAGGGAGGTCGCACATATTTTTGAGCATAAGGTACACAGTGTGCGCCACAAAATGGCTGTCAGATAATCTATGGATATTACATTCGTAATATCTGGCAGGCTTTCTTGAAGATGGATGTGTTGTTAGTAACCACCTACACCACGTGATCGACCCTAATTTCCTCCGCCACCACTTTCACAATCTCCTATAGCAGGTACTTGTGGTCTTAAAACTTGCCTGTTGAATGTAGACGATGTCGAAAAGTTAGAACATACATTTGCATTACTAGCAATACACGGCAATAGCATACTGTGACATCAACAGACTTGTGAAAGAACACGACCCTATTGTAAAACACTATGAAGTTGGCGATGCCATGCAGTGTTAGGCCAGTCTAGGAGTCACACATGACTGTCATAACAAATGTAGCACAGTTGGACTTGAACTTCTGAAGTACTCAACAATCTTCCTCTCGTTCTTATCGAGATACTTCCCATCCATCTTGTGGCCCTACGGTGCATGAATCCCTGAGCCAAGATCATGCGTCATCTTAAGTGCACTTGTTCATAGTAGACGTCATCTTAAGAGTTTTATTAATTAATTGTAGTACTTTAACGCATGTAAATTGTACTTGTTAGATGCAACTAGGAGTATACCAATTGTACGATATTTGATTGGTTAATTAATCTACAACGTGGAGTATAATAAAATTTATAAATCATACCGCAAATTAGTAGATTGAATGATTGCTTAACCGTGCTCGCAGGGCCACCCTATGACGGTGGTGGAGGCGGACGGACACTACGTGAAGCCGTTCGTCGTCCAGAACCTCAACATCTACTCCGGCGAGACCTACTCCGTGCTGATCAAGGCCGACCAGGACCCCAACCGCAACTACTGGCTTGCCTCCAACGTCGTCAGCCGCAAGCCCGGCACGCCCCCCGGCACCGCCGTCCTCAGCTACTACGGCGGCCGCACCAGCCCGCGCACGCCGCCCCCCACCGCGCCCCCCTCCGGTCCGGCGTGGAACGACACCATGTACCGGTTCCGCCAGAGCGTGGCCACCGTCGCGCACCCGGCGCACGTGTACCCGCCGCCGCCGCGCGCCGACCGCACCATCCTGCTCCTCAACACCCAGAACAAGATAGGCGGCCACATCAAGTGGGCGCTCAACAACGTCTCCTTCACGCTACCCCACACGCCGTACCTCGTCTCCATGAAGCGCGGCCTCCTCGGCGCCTACGACGAGCGCCCGCCGCCGGAGACGTATGGGTACAGCAGCTACGACATCTACGCGGTGCAGGGGAACCCGAACGCGACAAGCAGCGACGGGCTGTATCGGCTGGCGTTCGGCTCCGTCGTCGACGTGGTGCTGCAGAACGCCAACATGCTGAAACCCAACAACAGCGAGACGCACCCATGGCACCTCCACGGGCACGACTTCTGGGTGCTCGGGTACGGCATCGGCCGCTTCGACCCGGCGGTGCACCCGGCGGGGTACAACCTGAGGGATCCCATCATGAAGAACACGGTGGGGGTGCACCCCTACGGCTGGACGGCGCTGCGTTTCCGGGCGGACAACCCCGGCGTGTGGGCGTTCCACTGCCACATCGAGTCGCACTTCTTCATGGGAATGGGAATCGTCTTCGAGGAGGGCGTCGAACGCGTCGGCGAGCTCCCGCCTGAGATCATGGGCTGCGGCAGAACCAAGGGCGGGCACTGATCACTGATTACAATCACGCACGAATTAATTAAATGTCTTGCAGCATTGATTTGTAACATTTGTTATTAATTAGTTTGTTGGTTATATGCATTCCAAATGTCACTGTTTTGATATATACCGTAATAAAATCTCGATCGGTTCACTTTACTAAAATTTCAAAATCTTTAGCAATATACCACTCCATCACCCTCCCGTTAGTATTGGCTATGAATTTACCTAATTGCCCATAAGTTGGTTTGAGCAGACCACAAGGTCTTCTCTGCTCCCTCCGACAGCAGCTTCTTCTCTGCTGGCCGCCGCTGCATGTCTGAACCACCCATGGTTAAAAAGTTCAGCAAAATTTCATAAAATCCTGGTGAGATCTCGGATTTGGGCTAAGGACAAGATTCAAAATCCTGATCAAATAAAAAAAATTTAAAAATAAATTACTACAGTAATTTCAGAAATTTCGGATTGACCCAATAACCCTTAGGAATGTTATCTTCAATGAAAATTTATTGAAAAACATCTTGTGCATGTATTTTTATTGTATAGTATCGATATACTCTTTAGTCTCTATATTATTGTAAAGACATCTTTGAAAATGCCACAATGGTTTCTCTACGTGCACTATTGCTATGACCGCAGAGACGCCTATTAAAATTTCTTTACATTCTATAAGATATTTTTTAAAGACACTAAATTGTGCCTCTATACTCCCTAGTATCCTCTAGCATAACGAAAATTCTAAAATTATGTTGAAGTCAATAGCCAACCTCACAGCATAATTTGCTTGTTCCTACGTTGTACCAAATGCAAACATATCCTCATTTCCTCTCACACACCACCATTTGGCCCATTAATTACCAAAAGTTCGACACGTCAGTGTACTAAAAAAAGTATGTAAACAACAAATATAATTAAGGACGGTAATAAAAATGAAAAACTTACATCACCCCACTGGCCAAAATATCTAGCCATTCGCTCTTCAAGGCGGCCATGCAAACTAAATGTTACAACGACAAGACATCGACCATTGTTTTTCACCAATACAGTTGAGTGATCCAATGATTTCATCTTAACAAGCATATTCACTCTGATGCTTGCATCATCACTAAAATGCACATGAATAATATTGTCGGGGATTGGATACACTGTACCAAGACGACCATCGAAACCCGGCACCGACCGACCATACCCTTGCCCGGACAACGCGTGCAGGACCGACCTTCGTGCACCCTGGCCCCGAGCAAGCCAGCTCGAGGGTCCTCGACAAGGCGACGTGGCATTAAATGCATGGCGGCTCAGGGATCGCGCGCCCGGGATCCGCGCCACCACGGTCCGCGCTGACTTAGTCCGCGCCCACTGTGCCCACGTCGCATGGTACCCGGCGGGTGGCGCGCGCCGCTCGTGTCGCCCTCTGATTCTTGCGCCCTGTAATAAATGATTTGTCTCCTGTAATTCCCTATAAATACCCCCTCTCTCGATAGACTGAGGGTTGGACCTTTTGTACTACACACACTTACACACACCGCTTGCTTATGGGAGTCCTTAGGATCGTTCAGGGCCTCCCGAGCAAGCGCATTGTAACCCACTTTCGCATACTAGTGCAATCACTGGACGTAGGGTTATTATCTCCTCCGTGAAAGGCCCGAACCAGATAAAAAGCGACCCCCCCGTGCCTTACGCTTGCCCGATATACCTTCGTTCCATTGCTCGACATACTCTCAAACGTATAGCCCTTGCAAAAAAGGGGCCCAAGTTGATCCCTCATTCAACAAGTAAGCTCGGCGGGGGACCCTGTCCCGAATCGTCGACAGCTGGCGCCGTCCGTGGGGACCGACTGAAGTCCTTTCGCGAGGAATCCCTGAGGATGCCGAACTCGCAAGACAATCAAGACCTCTGCGTCTTCGACGACGTGGAGGACGGCGACGAATACTACGCCAGCGATGGCGTGGGTGGTGCGGCCGACCCCGAAGGTCACACCGAAACCGGGAGTCTTTCCCCGGTGGCTGCGGCGCGAGAGCGTTTCCTCCGCTCGCGGCCGGATACCCTCGTCCGCGAGGAAGGATTCGGCGACCTCCGTGACGATCAGGGCGCTCCCGACCGTCTCGAGTTCAGCCACGAGACCGCGTCATACGACACCGCTTCGGCGTCACCAGCGTGGTCTTGGTGCTCCCGCAGCGTCTGCATGGCGGGAAGGGAAGGCGATCAAGAAGAGCAGCGGACTCCAGCAGGTTCCCCCCATCACCAGCGCAACGCTGGCGACGTTCACCCGGAGTTGTTCCCGGGCGGGGACCCGGCAATCGTCCACCACCAACAAAGCAGGGGGACAGGTGTCGGGGCTGGAGACCGAACTCGCGAAGATCCCAGCGAATACCGCTCCCAGGAGTACGCGCGCGGCCACCTACCGAGGTCGCCCCCCGTCGCTCCTCAGAGCGCCGAGCGCCTCCGCACTATGGCGACGGTCGTGCGCGGCCTCCAGAATCTCTCTACTCAAGCGGACCTGGCGGCCATGGGGGCGCTAGTGGCTGAGAACTTGGAAAAACTCGCCACCGACATCGGGCTCCCAGGACCGCCGGTACTCCGCGACCCCGGAGTGTTTCCCGGGATTATAAGAACAGCTCCCTCACCGGTGCCTCCCGGAGCCCTGCTCGGGAGGACCGAGGGAAGCGGCAGCGGCATCGTGAGGACGCTCGGAGCATTTCCCGAACGACCTCACGGACTCGCGGACACGACCCGCCTGCTCATGAGCGCTCCATGTGCTCTACCTCGAACCCGCCGTCGTCGCGCCGGCATGATAGCGTGTTCTCTCGCCTCAAGTCATGCGCGAAGGACCGCCTGGGCCCCGGCCGCCACGATTGCCACGCCCGGGGGGGTCGCCACGACGGCCCGGCATTCGGGTGCCGGGCCTTTTCGGCATCCCTCCGTGATGTTAAGTGGCCGAGCAAGTTCAAGCCCGGCCACATTGAACGTTTCAACGGGACCCAGAATCCCGACGAGTTCATCTCGATCTATTCCACCGCTATCCAGGCGGCCGGCGGGGACGAAGGGGTCATGGCTAACTACCTCCCCACGGTCCTCGACGGTTCCGCCAGGACTTGGCTTTTCAACCAAAAGGAGGGGTCAATCCGCTCATGGAGGCAGCTCTCGGAGGCACTCCGGGCAAATTTCCAGAGTTGTTACACTCGCCCGGGCAACGAGCGCGACCTCGAGCGTTTGATCCAAACCGACAAAGAGACGTTGCGCGACTTCGTCCAAAGATTTATTAAGGTAAGGAACTCCATCCCGAGCATCTCGGACGAAGCGGTTGTCCGGGCATTTAAGTTTGGTGTCCGCGATGTCCGCTTCACACAAGACTTAGAGATCCACCCCGACACGCCGCCAACGAGCTGTTCCAGATGGCGATCGCTTCTGTAACGCCGACGAGGCCGTACAATGGAAGAAGGCTCTCGACGAAGGCAAGCTGCCGCCCCAGCCCGGCTTGGAGGGCCCCTCGAGCAAAAGGGCCTCGGGCTCCGCGGAGAAGAAGGTCAAGAAGAAGAAGTCACGCGCACCGGATTTGGTGGCGGCCGGAGCGCGGCGATCCGCGCGCCGCCCGGCGTCGTCGCGAAGCGGTTGAGGGCGTTACGACCGCGTCGCCGCGATCGCGACGACAACGATCAAGGCCAGGACGGCCAGATCGCGAGACCGAAACACGATGGCGAGGGCGCTGGCGAAGGAGGCGCCCGCCGAACCGCTTTGCCGCTTCCACTGTGGCCGCCACGACCTTCGTGAATCGCAGGACTCGGGCGTACCGCCTGGAGAAGTTCTACAAGGGCGAAGGCCCCATGCCCACTCTCCCGAGCAAAGGGGAGAGCAGCAAGGGCAAGGGTCCCGCGGATGACGACGACGATATGGACTACCAGGAGCCCCAAAACCACATCGTGGTCATATTCGTGGGCTCCTCGGCCTACAAGTCCCGCAGGGACCTGAAGGAAGTCGCACGGGAGGTCGGCCACATTGCTCAAGGCAAGCCACCCGTGCAGCAGCTCAAGTGGTCCGAGCTGCCCCTTACCTTCTCCAAGGACGATTGTCCCCTTGGAATGACCAAACCCCAGAGGCTCCCGCTGGTCGTGAGCCCGACCATCAACAACGCGAAGGTCGGCCGGGTTCTCATTGACAGTGGGAGCTCCCTGGACCTCATATCCGCCGCGACCCTGGACGAGATGCAGGTCCCTCGTTCCAGGATCAAGAGCATAGCCGTCCGTTTGCGGGATCGCCCCGACTTCGATCAAGCCTATCGCCAGATCGACGCCCGTGGACGCTCGGGGCCTCGCGAACTTCGAACCGAGTTGGTCAACTTCGAGGTCGAGACTTGTGTCGGCCTATAACGCCATTTCGGCAGCCCTCCTTTCCAAGTTCATGGCGCCACGCATCACGCCTATCGGTGCTGAAGGTCCCGGACCGAGGGCGCGACATTGTCAAAGGCGACCACAGGGCGGCCCTGAACTACGACGAGAAGTCTCTCGACATGGTCGGGCAGCTGCCCCAGCGTGGGCCCGACCAAGCGCCGGCGTCTTCCCGACCAAAAGTTACCCTTCAACCCGGAGGAGAAACCAAGGCGGTCCCTCTCAATGAGGCCGACCCGACCAAGGTCCTCTCTCTAGGGTCTTCCTTAGACCCCAAATAGGAACTCGAGCTCGTCACCTTCCTCTGGAGGAACTCGGACGTGTTCGCCTGGGAACCGTCCGATATGCCCGGGGTCCCAAGGGAGGTGATTGAGCACAGGCTAGCCGTCCAGCCTGGTAAAAGACCTGTGCGTCAGAAGCTCAGGCGGTTTTCCCCGGAGAAACAGGCAATCATCCGGGAGGAACTCGACAAGCTCCTTAAGGCCGGCTTCGTCAGGGAGGTCGGGCACACGGAGTGGCTGGCAAACCCGGTCATCGTCAAGAAGAAGGGGGGCAAGTGGCGCATGTGTGTTGACCACACTGGCTTAAACGCCGCCTGCCCGAAGGATAACTTCCCCACAAGATTGACCACCGGTCGACGCGACAATGAATCCTGTAATGAGCTTTTTGGACGCCTACTCGGGCTATCACCAGATTAGCTTGTTCCCCGGGGACGAGGAGAAAACTTCCTTCATCACGCCCTTCGGTCACGTTCTGCTACACGACCATGTCTTTCGGTCTGCGGAACGCGGGGGCGACCTTCCAGCGGTTGATGCAAAAAACTTTCCAGGAGCAGATAGGCCGGAACCTAGAAGTATATGTAGATGATATCGTAGTTAAAAGTAAAATCCCCTCAGGCCATGTATCCGACCTTGAGGAGACCTTTTGTAATCTCCGTAGACATCAAATAAAGCTTAACCCCAAAAAATGTGTTTTTGGTGTAAAAGCAGGGAAGGTACTCGGGTATATCATCGGGCCACAGGGCATCGGTGCCAACCCGGAGAAGATCGAGGCCATTGAAAGGATGCGACCCTCGAGCTCAGTGAAAGAGGTTCAGACCTTGACAGGACGCATGGCTGCCCTAAGCCGCTTCATTTCCCGGTCAGGCGAGCGCGGCCTGCCCTTCTTTAAGGCGCTCCGCAAGCATGATGGTTTCGTCTGGACGGATGAGGCTAATCGCTCCTTTGAGGAGCTAAAGCGGTACCTGTCCAGCCCTCCGATCTTGGCCACGCCAAGGTCGGGGGAGCCACTCTTGCTATACCTCGCAGCGACACCCCAGGCCGTAAGCGCGGTGCTGGCGGTAGAGCGAGAAGGGACGCAGCGTCCGGTATACTACGTCAGCGAAGTGTTGCACGGACCAAAGGAGCGTTACCCGAGGTCCAGAAACTCTTGTACTCGCTGCTCGTAGCCTCGAGGAAGCTGCGCCATTATTTCCAAGCTCACAAGGTTGTTGTCCCGACCAGCTTTCCACTTAGGGAGATCCTAAGAAATTTGGACGCCAGCGGCCGGATAGCAAAGTAGGCCATGGAACTCGCAGAGTTCGAAGTCCACTTTTCTGCCCGCACTGCGATCAAGTCTCAGATTCTAGCGGACTTCGTGGTGGAATGGACAAACCCAATGACCCGCCACCAAGGGCCACGGATCGAGGACGGTCATTTGGACCATGTACTTCGACGGGTCCCGAGCCTTCGAACGCCGGGTGGCGTAATCGTGTCCTCAAGGGACCAGCTCCAATACGTCATCCGATTACACTTCCCTGCAACAAATAAGGCATTCCGGTTGGGATACTATTGGCCAACAGCGCTAGACGACGCTCGGGCGATCGTGGCAACTTGTAGGGCATGCCAGTTCCACGCCCGTAAGTCCCACCAGCCGGCGTACGCGCTGCAAACCATCCCACTCTCATGGCCATTCTCAACCTGGGGGGCTGACATTCTCGGGCCTTTCCCCCGTGGTCGAAAGGGTTGCAAATTCTTGCTCGTAGCCATCGACACTTTCTCTAAGTGGATCGAGGCCGAGCTGGTTTCAACCATTTCGGCTCAAACAGCCAAAAGGTTTTTCCGCAGCAACGTGGTTACGCGCTTTGGGGTACCCAATCGCCTCATCACGGACAATGGCACTCAGTTCACTAGCGAACTGTTTCAAGCCTACTGCGAAGACATTGGAACAAAAATCTGCTTCGCCTCTGTAGCTCATCCACAGAGCAATGGAGCAGCCGAAAGAGCCAACGGCCAAATACTCCAAGGGGTTAAAAAGAGAGTCTTCAAAGACCTCTCCCGGCAAGGTGGCTCATGGGTGGACGAGCTCCCTTCCGTCCTTTGGTCCGTCGGCGCACCATCAGCAAGACTCTGGCCAAGCGAACGCCTTCGGCTCGTCTATGGCGCCGAGGCCGTCCTCCCCGCCAAAATTGTGCTCGGGTCCCCAAGAGTGCATCTCGCCGAGGACATCCACCAGGTCGTGGCGCCGCCGACCTTGATCTCGCCAAGAAGCCCGCCTTAAGGCACAACTTCGATCAGCCGTCTACCAGCAAACCCTTCGCAAGCACGCGGCCAAGTCAGTTCGGCCCTGCGCCCTGCAGGTCGGCGACCTTGTCCTACGCCGAATCCAGGACATGTCCAAGGCCAACAAGCTTTCCCCCAAATGGGAAGGGCCATTCACGGTCGTTTCGGTGTCGCGCCCGGGGGCTGCCCGCCTTGCAACGGAGGACGGCCGCGTGCTCACCAGTTCATGGAACATCGACCAGTTGCGCAAGTTCTATGTCTAAGCTCGTGTTCCGTTTTTTACATCATGATTGTAAATTCACGACCTTTCGGAACAATGCAACTTTTGCCTAAACTCTTTTCACTCGACAGAAATCGGCCGGCGCACACGCGATGGCACAAGGTACTGCGACCAACACCTGGCCGCTAAAAAATTTACCACCAAAGGCTCCAGTCTTGATAGGCCGACCTTGGTCCGCAGTAGCTATCCGCTGCGCGATACAAGTCGCAAACAGACACCCTTTCGGTCGGTCCGAGATTTAGCCCGGCCAACGCGTGTTGGTCACCGCGTACCATGCCCATCAACCGTGCGCTCTCCCTTCGCGCGACCATGCTCGCGGGCTAGGGCCGTGCGTTCTAAGTGTTAAGAGGTTTTGGGACGTGCTCGTTTTCCTCCACCGACCTAACCCACGCTCGTCGCTCGGATAGGCCGTTGTTTTGGTCGAAGGAGCAACGCGCGCTTTCTCTCATCTCTCCTGTGAACAAGCTCGCGCTCGCAACCCAGGTGCACGAGCTTTATTCGCAAATTTGGGCCGACAGAGCGAGCTATCGCGCCAAAATATTTTCATCGCTAAGTCACAACTTGTTACAAAACATTGCTCGCTTTCAAGCACCGACTACCTTCGCGAAGTCATTCTATTTCAGCTTACCCTGGGCCTATGCCGCCCATGCGTCGATTTAACCCACAATGTGTCGGCCTCGCGGCTATCTTTTGCAGGGTAAGTAAGAGAAAGCCCAAAAGGGCGTTATCACAGACGCAACACTCAAGCAAAGAGGAATTCACATTACAAGTCGTCATTCGCCAAAGCTTTCCAAAGTAAAAAAAAGAAAAGAAAAAATGTGCAACCCTAAGCTCCGGGTGTTGCTCCCCTAAGCGTTGCGGAGAGTTTTTGCCTATAGTCGGCGATCTTGGCCTGAAGATCGATCACCTTCCGCCGGGCGTCGCGGCCTTCGCGGGCTTCTTCACGGAGCTGCTCGACCTCTTCTTTATCTTGGTCGGCAAGGACGGCGGCCGGTCGCGCCGCTTGCTCCAAGTCGGCCACCTTGGTTTCGAGGGTCCGAGCACGCTGTCTCTCTCATTCAAAGTCTTGCTCAAGCCCAAGAACCTTCTCCCGGCTAGAGGCCAGATCTTTCTCCAGCAGGCCAGCGTCCCGCTTCCACTTCTCTAGCTCGTCCTTGGCCTGGCGCGACTCCTCAAGCTCAGCCACCTTGGTCTCGAGGGTACGGGCATGCTGCTTTCCCTGCTGACGCTCTTGCTCGAGCCCCTGAACCTTGCTCTGGCTAAGGGCAAGATCTTTCTCCGCCAGGCTAGCGGTCTGCCTCAACTGCTCCAACTCTTGCTCGAGCGCGAGCACCTTCTTCTCGACAGCCGCAGCATCCTCCTTGGACTGACGGGAGCTCGACCTTTTCGGCTCGAGCTCCCGCTCGAGCCCGAGGATCCGTTCCTTGGTCTCAGCGACGCTCCGCTCCGCCTCTCGGCACCTTTGCGTGAGCAAAACTTCCGCCTGCCTGAAGTCGCTCAGCTTCTCCTCCAGCCTCTCGACCCGAGCATGAGATTCTTCGTAATAGCGATTCACGGTGTCGGGGACGATCAGCACCTCTTCGAAATCGACCAAGGTCTTTTGAAGAAGCTGCGGGCAGAAGAGCTCTAAGTAAAACTCCCCCCCGCAAGATCCGAAGAAAAAAGTCACCGCAGTAGCGGAGCATCCCTACCTGAGCAACGTTGGTGCGCACGTTCTCCCGGTATTGCTCAAAGATCGCCGCCGCTTGAATATCTTCGGGCCTCGGCAGGGGTGTGCGGACAAGCCCAGAATCCTTGAACAGGGGCAGGTCACTCGAGGACGACGAAACGTCCCCCCGGGCATGAGATTCGCCCCGGAGCGCCTCGCTCCCTTCCTGAGCAAATCCCACGCTCGGAGTTTCCTCGCTGTCCTCCGCGGCATGTTCTTCGCCCGGTGGCAGCGAGGGGTCATCCCGAGCATGCTGTTCGCTCGAGGGTTTCAAGCCTTCTTGGGCAGGTTTTCGCCCGAATCCTGAAGCTCGATCACCTCTCTCCCTTGCACGCCCATCGTGCTCGGGAGGGCCAAGGGCTCCGCCCCGCCTTGGTCATCCGCGACGAGGGTGTCCACCACCGCCAAGCCTCCGTCATCACAAGGTCGGCGACGCGGGCAACCTCCCTCTCTACGACACGATCAAGGAGCTCGTCAATCACCCTGCGAGAGTCCGAGCGGGACCTACGAGCTACGTCGCCCACGTCAGTTGGGTGGGGCTAGCACGGGCTGACATGCGCAAAATCGGGTTGACATCGAGGCTTACCTTTGGCCAGGTCCTCCTCTCCGCTAGCGGGAGGGTTCGTAGCCACAGCAACCACCGGCTTGGCCCTCTCCTCGGCGGCCTGGGTGATCTTCGCCAGCCGGGGCTCGACCTCCTCCATGTCAACCCCCCCCCACGGCGTCTTTCCGGCCGCCGGCTTCCGTTCAGGTGGTGCGCTCGCCGATGATCCTGAACTCGAGCTTTGATAGCTCGCGAGTTGATCCTTCAGTCGGCGAGCTCCTCTCTAGCGCCTCCGCCGCTCTGCACCATTCCTTCGATCAGTCTCCCCTCCGACTTCCGCAGGTAGAACCAGTTATCGGCCCAGCCTGCGACGGAGTCCTTGAGGGTGAATATGGGGAACTCGTACGGGCGGGCGCTTCTCAACCGAAAGTACAGACCGCCGGTGGAAGAAGCACTACCGGTGCAGAAAAGGTTGAAGAAATGGAAGAAGAGACTTGGTGTGGGAAGGACGCCCACGAAGCCTTCGCAGAAGTGGGCAAAGATGTTCAGGACAAGGATGGAGTTGGGGTTCAGATGGGTGACCTCGCACCGGCATTGCTCGAGCACGTCCCCCAGGAATTCGCTCTCAGGCAGCTGGAGCCCGTTGACGGTGTAGAGCTCGCACGAGACTATCTCGTCGTTGTGCGGCGCTGGGGCTCCCTCGCCGCTCGAGATCCTCCAGGTGTAGGGGTCCAGGTACCCATAATCCTGCAGTACCTTGAGCCTCTCCGCCGTGACCTTGCTCGCACCGAACCGCGCCATGGGAGACTCGAAAAGATGAAGCGCCGCAGCAGAGAAGGGAGGCCGAGAAGTTTGGAGGTTTGGAAGTCAGGAAGTTAGGAAGTTTGTGGCGGAGTGTTTATCGTAAGGGGTGGAGATGAAGGAAGGAAAAAGGCTTTTCGAAACGCTCCCAACGGATATCTGTAGGCGAAGAAGACGAACGGACAACCGAATGCGGTTGATTGCCAACACGTGGCGGTCCGGCCCCCGAAGCAGGCCTGACGGGGCGCGGTTCCCGAAAAGCTGTCAGAGTCACACCACGACGCTTCGTGAAGAAGGAACCGCTGCAGTTTTTCCCGCGCTCCGCTTGCGAGTACTATTTGGCCCGGACTTCGACCAAGTATGCTCGGGCTCGCCGGAGTGCACCTGTCCCCGAGCCAGGCTGCTCGGATGCCGCAACAGGTTTCCCTTCGTTGCGAGATCTCGTTCTTCCCGAGCGCAGCAGCTCGGATGCTGCGGCAGTTTTTCGCCGTGAGATTTTCGCCCCGAGCATAGTTGCTCGGGTGCCGTAGTAACTTTTTTCGCTACGGGATTCCACGCTCCCGGGCTAGGGAAGCTCAGGCGCCGCGGGGGCTCTTCGCCGCCCAACTCCAATCCCGCTCTAAGAAGTCTGGAGGCTTAAGGCGGAGGCCTCGGAAAGGCCTTTTCCCCCTTTAGCCTCGGGGGCTAGCTGTCGGGGATTGGATACACTGTACCAAGACGACCATCGAAGCCCAGCACCGACCGACCATGCCCTTGCCTGGACAACGCGTGCAGGACCGACCTTCGTGCACCGCGGCCCCAAGCAAGCTAGCTCGGGGGTCCTCGACAAGGCGACGTGGCATTAAATGCATGGCGGCTCAGCGATCGCGCGCCCGGGATCCGCGCCACCACGGTCCGCGCTGACTTGGTCCGCGCCCACTGTGCCCACGTCGCGTGGTACCCGGCGGTGGCGCGGCGCCGCTCACAGACGTCCTCTCAGCTATGCGCCCTGTAATAAATGATTTGTCTCCTGTAATTCCCTATAAATACCCCATCTCTCGATGGACTGAGGGTTGGACCTTCTGTACTACACACACTTACACACACCGCTTGCTTATGGGAGTCCTTAGGATCGTTCAGGGCCTCCCGAGCAAGCGCATTGTAACCCACTTTCGCATACTAGTGCAATCACTGGACGTAGGGTTATTATCTCCTCCGTGAGAGGCCCGAACCAGATAAAAAGCGACCCCCCATGCCTTACGCTTGCCCGATATACCTTCGTTCCATTGCTCGACATACTCTCAGACGTACAGCCCTTGCGAAAAAGGGGCCCAAGTTGATCCCTCATTCAACAAGTAAGCTCGGCGGGGGACCCTGTCCCGAATCGTCGACAAATATCCATACACTTTATAAAAATTGATGTACTGCTATGAAAATTTGTTAATTTTTTTGTAGTTACCATTTAGCGAATATTTTTTTTAATTTAGTACATGAAAATTTGAATAACCATTTATTTATTATAATATTTACATAGAACATTATAACTAATTATTCAAATAATATTGTTGATTATAATTATATGTAATAATTTAAGTAAGTATATGTTCATGTATAGTTGGAGAATACTAAGAGAAGGAAAGCTTGTTAACAATTTTTTTTTACTAAATATCACATGTTGTGTCATCTACCTATACTAATGTAAATCCTAAAATGTTTGTTGACAGATCAAGTTTCAAAATGAAAAGAGTTGGAAATCTTAATCATATAATAGTATAAAAAGAAAATGAGGAAGATAATGAAGATATAATAGATATTTTAATTTTCCATTAGTTTTCCTCTTCACCTAAGAACGGTATAAAAACAAAAATGCTTTCATTTGTAGGTTAATTTGCACACCTTATATTTACTATAGTGGGTTCTAGTATATGTATGTGTGTGTTTATTTTAGTAAACATTAAATATCTCAGTAGAGAGTTCTAGTCTTCGAGAACGTATAAATATCTAGATTAGATGCAAACTAATAGAGAGTTCAGTGTATGAGTGTCTCACTTAGGTGCAATAATGTCTATTGGATCTAAAATTAATAGGCGAAGAAGAAAAAAAGTAGCGATGTAGTGCTCTCTTGTATTTCATGATGCACTTGGATTTTACTAGTTTATTAACTTAAAATATCTTAGTAGAAGATTGTAGAGTGCATAGTGTTAGCTTAGGTACAATTGAAGAGAGTTTTAAGCTATAAACAAAAATTTTGAGCCTAAATAAACAGGGTCTTACTATGAGGTTGTGAGTGAAATACGTGCAAATCTTTGTACATATGGAGGCAATGGAGCTATACCTATATTATATCGGAATTGCTAGAAGCCGGATGTCCATTTTTTCTAACGCTGCAACATTTTTTTCGACTCGTGAAACAATTTTTTTCTACGTGTGAAACATTTTCCTTCGATAACAGTAGAAATGTTGATCCGGATCGCTACAAACATGAAACATTTTTTCCCTACGCATGAAACATTTTCCTTCGACAACAGTAGAAATGGCAATTAGAATCACTGCAATATTTTTTTCTTATGTGTGAAACATTTTCCTTCAATAACAGTAAAATGTGCATGCGAAAAAAATGTTGCACACGTTGAAAAAAATATTGCAGACGTTAAAAAAAATGTTGCACCGAACGTTCGATGCAACATGCTGAAATCGGATGTTTAGGTGCTAGTTCTTCCCATATTATATATATACAACAGAGCACTATGGCGACGATTACACCACCATCCAACACATTAGTAACATAGTAGGCAAAGAAAGCTACACAAATTAAGCTGCTGCTGATGATGAGTTCGCCGGTAGGAGCGGAGCGGCTGCTCCTCTGCTGCCTCTTCCTCTGCTTGTCGGCGCTGGGCGTTGCGCAGGGCAAGACGCATCACCACAATTGGGACATCAGCTACCAGTTCAAGTCCCCCGACTGCAACCGCAAGCTCGCCGTCACCATCAATGGCGGGACCCCCGGCCCGACCATCCGCGCCACCCAAGGTGACACCATCGTCGTCGCCGTCACCAACTCCCTCCTCACCGAGAACGCCGCCATCCACTGGCACGGCATCCGCCAGGCACGTAGCTTCCCCTGCTTCCAGCGGCGCCCATCCATCAGATAATTCGCATGGTTCCTCTTCATTGATTCTTGGTAATAAACTCGGTAGCGCATATGTGTACGCTGCAGAGTGGGACGCCATGGGCGGACGGGACGGAGGGTGTAACCCAGTGCCCCATATTGCCAGGGGACACGTTCACGTACAGGTTCGTGGTGGATCGGCCGGGCACCTACATTTACCACGCGCACTACGGCATGCAGCGCTCGGCGGGTCTCAACGGTATGATCGTCGTCGCCGTGCCGCCCGGCCAGGCCGAGCCGTTCGCCTACGACGGCGAGCACACCGTGCTGCTCAACGACTGGTGGCACAAGAGCACCTACGAGCAGGCCGCAGGCCTCGCCTCCGTGCCCATGGTCTGGGTCGACGAACCTCAGGTACACATAGGGGTGAAAATGGATTGAATACAGACGGATAATAACTCTATCATATTTATTTTCATATTTTTTCGGATGTGGATATAGGATAGTCCAGATACGAACACGGATACGGATAGTATCGAATACGGATACGGATCGAATACGAATCGAATCGAATACGGTTTCGAATATTTATCGAAATATGACAACCCCTTAAATTGTACATAAAAAATAAACAAAAACACATAACTAATTGATTTGATCAAAATATTATTGAAAATTGAACAAATGTAAACATTTTCATTCACTTAGACAATAGTTAGATACCATATCGCAAACAAAATTATATAAGGTTTAGTTTATTACACACATACAATTAGTTCATCATACACATAGATTAAAATACAAAATAAAGATAATCTTTGCTTAGAGATACAAATAAAAGCAAACACATAACACACTAAAAGTTTGATAATACTTAGATAATATATCTCTAGGAAAAGTATATAACACTTGTAATGACTCAAGATTTATATTCTTAGTTGAAATATGCTTAAATAATAAATTATGTATTTATGAGTTTTTATGCATTTTTAGCTACTTATTTAATATATTTTCCTATCAAGAATAGGAGTTTTTGAATTTTTGAAAAAATAAAAATTTTATAAAATCTTAAAAATAATTTTTAAATGTTATATTGTTACTGGAATTTTCACAAAAAAATTTCATAATTTTTGGAGTTGGTTTATTAATTTTAATAATTGAAACTTGCTTTAGAGATTAATTAAATTAGAAAACAATTATGAAATTTAGAAATCTTTTTGGGCCAAAAGAGTAGTTTTGGCCCAGCCCATATATCTATCCGGATATCCGACCCACAATTATTCGGATTATCCGAATCCGTATCCGACAGATAATGAGCTACCGAATCCGTATCCGTATCCGACAAAAAAAATATGTATCTGTATCCGATCCGATACTATCCGAAAAATATCCGATCCGACAGAATCTGTATCCGAAAATATCCGGATCGATCGGAAAATATCCGAACCGTTTTCAACCCTAAGTACACACGCACACAATGAGAGATTGACTGCATCACACGAGGAGTAGTAGTAGCATTTAATTGGTTGGTTACTGGAACTCAAATTAATTAAGGCGGATATCTGATGTGTGCATCGTTCGGCTGTAGTCTCTCCTGATCAACGGCCGTGGGAGGTTCGTCAACTGCTCGACAATGGCGTCCTGCAACGCGACCAGCCCGGAGTGCTCGACGCCGGTGTTCGCCGTGGTGCCCGGCAAGACGTACCGCTTCCGCATTGCCAGCATCACCTCCCTCTCCGCTCTCAATTTCGAGATCGAGGTAAGTGCTCGACAAATCCCCGATCAAATTTCCTCACATACTACATGGAGATACCTCGCGTCCAAAGTAGCTGACGTTTCAGCTAGTTGATTTTCATTTTTTCTTGGTCTGTGTACGCGGAGCTAGAACGATATCTTAATGAGAGCAGAATGGTAAGAAAAAAGAATATTTTTTTTAAGACAGCATGGCTGTGATTTATATTAGATAGGGGAGAAGAGAATTACATGGTGCAGGATGCTGCACCCAGAGGGTTTACATGGAGGGGAAGATTGAGGTGGAAGAAAAAAAACAGAGAAAAAAGAGAAAACAGTTTCAGAGGGGAAAATGCTAAGCCTGTCGGTCAACCAGAAGTTTTAGGTGGGATGCACCCGCCAAAATCCAGATCGCGACGTCCTCTTTGATGGATTGGAGGATGTCCTTATTTGTCTTGCATTCATTTCGAAATACTCTGTTATTTCGCTCCTTCCACCATCGCTAGCAAAATAAGATGATCAGGGTCTTGATTCCTTTGCAAAATCCTGTGTGGCTGTTTGTGAGATGTAGGCACCAATGCTGTAGGTTGGCAGTGTGGTCCCAGCGATTTGGGAGGATGTTTGGTAATCGCATCCATCTGGCAACAGCCGCCCATAGTTGCTGGACTTTGGTGCATTCCATAAACAAGTGACAAACAGTTTCGAGATTTCGGCAGCACATGGGACAGAAGTATTGGTTCGGCCACCCCCTTTGTTACTCGATAAGATCGACATGACTTTCCAAAGTCCAAGCTCTAAAGTTTGAAAAACCACTGGAAATTACCGCGCGGTGAGTAGTTCTCTAAATGAGTCCAACTCGAGCGGGGCTAGATGCCAGACTCGAGCCCGGTGGAAGATTGAGCAGAACTTGAGTTAGGGTTTAAGTTTGGACTCAAGCTTGATCCAAACTTGAGTTTAGCTCGAGTAAACTCGGTAATAATAAATAATTTAATATACACTAATTTTTAATAATAAAACAATATTCAAACTCGAGCTTAGTTCAAGTAAGCTCGGTAAGAGTTAACATTTAGTAATATATTTAACAAGTAATTTGTAAATTTTTCGGACTTGCAAACTATTTGAGCTCGCGACTTTAGAATCAAACTTGTGTTCTGCTCGTTTGGAGCTCAAATCAAGTTTATATCGAGTTGAGTTTGAGTAGCTCACAAGCCTGCAGCTTTTTTTTTTTGTACAACCTAGCTAGGAGCCTGGGACTTACTGTAACTAACAGTTTTGTCAAAGGCGTTCGCCCGGTGAGGTGATGCCTTCTTAAGCTTGGTCTTGCCGTGGTTTTTTCTAGCAGATTGTAGGGTTATTATCACACCGAATTTTGCCACTAATTGTGCTGTTAACATAATCAGGCCAAGTTTGGCCAAATCTATTTTTAAACAAGTATACATATATGGCTAGGGATGGCAATGGGGACCCGTTCCCCGATCCCCGGCGGGGAATTCCTCTATTAGGGGACGGGTATGGAAAGAAATAGTCCCCCGCGGGGATGGAAACGGGGGAAATTATTCCCCCGTCGGGGATGGCGGGGACGGGGACGGAGAATTTTTTTCCCCGCGGGGACCCGGTTGGGGATCCAAATTTAGTTTAGTCCAATTTAGTTATTAGATTGCAAACATATTCTCTAGCCCATCATATTCACATTTTCATAAACGGGACAACATAATCTTCAATGAATGCATGCATTCTTTTTTTCCTTTCTATTGATATGATTTTAGAGTTAAAATGGCTATAAGAGCTCTTCTCTTGTGTGAAATTTTCGCGGGGATGGGTCCCCGTCGGGGACCCCGATACCCGAACGGGGATGGGGACGGGGGATTTTCTCCCCCGAGGCGGGAAACGGGGACGGGGACGGGGAAAATTTTGGATCGCGGGGACGGGGACGGGGAGGCACTTCCCGGCGGGGAATGGCCCCGTTGCCACCCCTATATATGGCACACGTACGTACGCACGCAGAAACGTTTTGTTGAGTAGTGCACGCTAATTAATCGCTGACAACACACCTAGCTACGTAAGTAGTAATGACGTTAGGATTAAACAACATCATGACTAGAATTACTTGTCTGTGATGACCTTGATGGGTGGCGTGACGGATCACAAGATGAGATTTCCTGTGGCGCTTCTTGGTCATCAGGTCATGTAGGTGGCTTTTTCTAAGACGATACTTCCAATGGTCTGATCATGATCTCGCTCGGAAATTGCCTATACTTCCAATGGTCTGATCGCGATCTCGGTCGGAAATTGCCTATACTTCCAATGGTCTGATCGCGATCTCGGTCGGAATAAATTGCCTATACTTCCAATGGTCTGATCGCGATCTCGGTCGGAAAATGCATCCAGAGTCGAGACACGACAAACCGAAATACGCGGACTGGTAGTAAGTACGTAAGTTTCATCTACTAGATAATACTAGTTTATTGCTGGTCTTTTGGATCGAGCTGCTGGCCACGTCTATTACAATGTAGCGTAAGCAGCCTCTGATGTCCACCGTTTTGAGGAGTAAGTGGCACGTCATGGATAGACACGCCAACGGTAGAAAACAGTATGAGTAAGTGTCTTGCTGCCTCGAGAGTCACGATAAGCTTTGAACGCTTTGTATACACATGGAAGCTTTTAAATTTGGTTTTCGGACCATCACTCGGAGGTGATCAAAATCCGACTGAAACACAAAGTCAAATTTGAAATCCAATAATTTCGTGTCCAAAAAAAAAACAAAATTTTGATCAAAATTACCAAAATTTTGATAAAATAATTCAACCTCTATGAAATGGTCTCCATGCTTAATTTTTTAAAAAAATATTAAAAATTATACAAGCATTTATCTACATTTTATATCTATTTGAATGCAAAAAACTAAGTATTTGCACATAAAAGACCATAAATTTAGAAATTTCGACTGCATTTTGACTGATTTCCAGATTCTAACACTTAAATTTGGCAACAATCAAAATATACTATGATCACAAATGATAAACATGAAATAAAATTAATATAGATGATATTCACATTCATTGAACATCATGCCATTGAGTCCATCCATTGTGTGACAATTCACAATTCATAAACACCTTTGACAACCTCGTTACATTACAACTTTAAAATCACGCTATGCATTCTATCTCTCATATTTCATCTATCACAATTGTTTTGAATATAATAAATGAGAAAAACACCTATCGAAGCATAGATGATGCTACAACCCACCGGTTGGCCCGAACCACCTGCAAAAGGCATAATTAAAAAAGTATGAATATGTATTGCAAGAAGAAGTGTTCATGAGTAAAAGTATCATGTGGAGAACTATACATTGACGTACCTACTACTAGTAGTATGTGTACTGTGCAACCTCTACCATCTTGTCATCGACAATGATCTTGCTATGATTCCTCCTATGTGCTTGCTTATACTCCTCCTAGTTCATTTCCTACCGCAGTCAGGCGGACTTCCAGTGTTTGTAATGCGTCATCTAAACCAAATGATTCCCCAACTAGTGCAGGTAGCTGCCAGGCATATGTCATGTGTACGGATCAGTGTAGGGATCAATATAGTCGAATAACAACGACATGCTTGATCTGCCGTGAATCTGGTAGTGACTATGCCCACCCTGATCCTCTCTATAGGGCATTAAGCTGTACCCTAACACAAAATACCGAGGCTGCTCACTGGGGAAGCCCTAATGGCTCGAAGACTGGTTGCTAAACTATGGGCCCATGTCATTCTGGGGCTATCTTACCTGCCACCCACCCCCATCACTCGTCATGCCCTTCCCCGTACTACACGAGTCCTTCCTCGAGTCACTCGCGAGCCTGACTCCTCGTTATTGTCAGTGGCATGCTTCAGATTCCTCTGCTCCGACAAAATTTCGGCTCAAACTCCGAGATCTCGGTCTACAATCATTCTTGTTGTTGCTAATTTGATAATTTGCAATTAGCATCAAAGATATCTGACAACATGTGATGATCCATATGCAAGCACATCAACCAATGAATAGGTTACCAAAATTGCAAGTGCAAAATAGGACATTTTAATGAAGTACGATAGAAACTGAACACGGCACTTTGATAGTATTTTGAAGTCATCTACGGACAAATACATAGAGTAAGTACGTTGTGATCATTATGGGCCTATTTGGTTACCGTCTCACATGAGTCTGGCCATGGGAGCCTGCACCATCCCAGTCTGGCTCCAGGGAAACGGTCATGGAGCTCGTTTCCCATGAGTCTGGCTGCGAGTTCTTTGTGATCGTACTGGCCTTGGCTCCGCACCGCGCGCAGGCAACCAAACAGCCATCTTGCATACGTGAGTGCAGGCTTATGCGATACAACGAGCAACTAAACACTGGTTTCCTGACTCCCGTGAGTCTGGCAGTGTGGAACCAAACAACCAAACAGGTCCTATGTGAATCAATGGAAACTCAGTTACATACAAAACCATTTTACTGAAGACCCTAAATACATACAAACTTAGTTAACAGTTTAACACTTAAAAAGGCAAGTTTAGAATACACAGCTTCGCTCATCTCCAGATTTCGGCTTGCAGATTTCCATCTATCTCAAACCACAAACGCCTGAGTTTCATTTTGTCAGTTGTAAACTGGTCGGTCGATCATGTCTGATGCAAATTTTGTATATGTATTTCTATATGCACATGGAGATATACATAATTTGTATATGTATTTAAAAAAATATATGTATTCCTCAAAAAAGGTATTACAATTCTTCAGAAAAAAAATTATGTGAAATCCGCTCCTAAAAACATGAAAAATGGTCGAATTTGGGCTAATCTCGGTCCAAAAAGCGAAAATTTCTGTGAAATTTAACGAAATCTCATCCAAAAATAATGAAATCTCTATAGCCATTTTAATTTTTTTATCACACCGAGATTTGGAATTTCAGCTCCGATCAGCCGAGATTTCCAAAATCTTGACGAGATTTTGAACCATGTGCACAAATATGCCTATTTCAATTGTTAATTAACTAATACTCCATCCAGTCACGGATAGTTGCCGTTTTGGACATCGATATATGGTCACTAAAAGCAAATTGATTCACTAATTTCAATTGCAATATATTTAAAAAATCCAATAAAATTGTAATATTATGAAAGTATATTTCGAGATGAATCTACACATATAATTTTTATACATCCAATCTAAATATTTAAAAAAATATAGATAACTAAAGTTTCAAAAGTTTAACTGCATCTATCTCAAACCGAAGTTTTTACGAACCAAAGGGAGTACTAGCTTAAATCCTGCCACCAAGGGCTATAATACACATCTTTATATTTTGGATATATATAGAGTTTTATTCATTAATTGTAGTTCTCTAACTCATGTAAATTGTACTTGTTAGATACAACCAATAGTAACCTTTTGTACGACATTTGATTGGTTAATCTACAAAGTTATAATAAAATTTATAAATCATGCTGCAAATTAGTAGATTGATTGATTGCTTAACGGCGCTCGCAGGGCCACCCTATGACGGTGGTGGAGGTGGACGGGCACTACGTGAAGCCGTTCGTCGTCCAGAACCTCAACATCTACTCCGGCGAGACCTACTCCGTGCTGATCAAGGCCGACCAGGACCCCAACCGCAACTACTGGATTGCCTCCAACGTCGTCAGCCGCAAGCCCGGGACGACCCCCGGCACCGCCGTCCTCAGCTACTACGGCGGCCGCACCAGCCCGCGCGCGCCGCCCCCCACCGCGCCCCCCTCCGGTCCGGCGTGGAACGACACCATGTACCGGTTCCGCCAGAGCGTGGCCACCGTCGCGCACCCGGCGCACGTGTACCCGCCGCCGCGCGCGGACCGCACCATCCTGCTCCTCAACACCCAGAACACGATAGGCGGCCGCATCAAGTGGGCGCTCAACAACGTCTCCTTCACGCTACCCCACACGCCGTACCTCGTCACAATGAAGCGCGGCCTCCTAGGCGCCTACGACGAGCGCCCGCCGCCGGAGACGTACGGGTACAGCAGCTACGACATCTACGCGGTGCAGGGGAACCCGAACGCGACAAGCAGCGACGGGCTGTATCGGCTGGCGTTCGGCTCCGTCGTCGACGTGGTGCTGCAGAACGCCAACACGCTGAAACCCAACAACAGCGAGACGCACCCATGGCACCTCCACGGGCACAACTTCTGGGTGCTCGGGTACGGCTTCGGCCGCTTCGACCCGGCGGTGCACCCGGCGGGGTACAACCTGAGGGATCCCATCATGAAGAACACGGTGGCGGTGCACCCCTACGGCTGGACGGCGCTGCGTTTCCGGGCGGACAACCCCGGCGTGTGGGCGTTCCACTGCCACATCGAGTCGCACTTCTTCATGGGAATGGGAATCGTCTTCGAGGAGGGCGTCGAACGCGTCGGCCAGCTCCCGCCTGAGATCATGGGCTGCGGCAGAACCAAGGGCGGGCACTGATCACTGATTACAATCACGCACCAATTAATTAAATGTCTTGCAGCATTGATTTCAAAATCTTTAGCAATATACCACTCCCATCACCCTCCCGTTAGTATTGGCTATGAATTTACCTAGTTGCCCATAAGTTGGCTTGAACAGCCCCATGCTTTGGCTCGACAGCAGCTTCTTTGCTGGCCGCAGCTGCATGTCTGAACCACCCATGGTTAAAAACTTCAGCAAAACTTCATAAAATCCTGGTGAGATCTCGGATTTCGGTCAAGGACGAGATTTAAAATGCCGGTCAAATAAAAAAAGCTAAAAAAAATAAATTACTATGGTAATTTCAGAAATTTCGGATTGGCTCAATAACCCTTAAGAATGTTATCTTCAATGAAAATTTGTTGAAAAACATCTCGTACATGTATTTTTATTGTATAGTATCGATATACTCTTTAGTCTCTATATGATTTTCAAGGCATCTTTGAAAATGCCACAATGGTTTCTGTACGTGCACTATTGCTATGACCGCAGAGACACCTATTAAAATGTCTTTATATTCTATAAGATATTTTTTAAAGAAACTAAATTGTGTCTATATACTCTCTAGTATCCTCTAGTATAACGAAAATTCTAAAATTATGTTGAAGTCAATAGCCAACCTCACACCATAATTTGCTTGTTCTTACATTGTACCAAATGCAAATATATCCTCATTTCCTCTCACACACCACCATTTGGCCCATTAATTACCAAAAGTTCGACACGTCAGTGTACTAAAAAAGTATGTAAACAACAAATATAATTAAGGACGGTAATAAAAATGAAAAACTTACATCACCCCACGGGCCAAAATATCTAGTCATTCGCCCTTCAAGGCGGCCATGCAAACTAAATGTTACAACGACAAGACATCGACCATTGTTTTTCGCCAATACAGTTGAGTGATCCAATGATATCATCTTAACAAGCATATTCACTCTGATGCTTGCATCATCACTAAAATGCACATGAATAATATCCTTACACTTTATAAAAGATTGATGTACTGCTATGAAACTATAACCACTAATGGACCTGTCGTGCTTTTGCCTCCTTGAAAGAGACGACTATAACCACTAATGGAGACGCTTGTAAAATCTATTCAATGTTGACTTGGGATAGATAATGGATTTCATTTTTGCTAATATATAGGAAGGTTAGGAAGTTCAGGGGCAGGTTTCAAGTGACAAGATGTATGAGTTTTCTTTTATTTTAAAAATCTTTGCTAAGTTTCACTCTTTCCACAAGTATCATTCGTCAGCTGATTTTTTTTGTTCAATGCTTAGGAACCAATCCAAGATGGGGATAGTATTTTAGAACACTGACCTACAGGAGAAGAATTTACTTGAGACGTCCAAGATAGTGAAAATGTGTTAATTTTTTTGTAGTTACCATTTAGCGAATATTTTTTAAATTTAGTACATGAAAATTTGAATAACCATTTATTTATTATAATATTTACATAGAACATTATAACTAATTATTCAAATAATATTGTTGATTATAATTATATGTAATAATTTAAGTAAGTATATGTTCATGTATAGGTGGAGAATACTAAGAGAAGGAAAGCTTGTTAACAATTTTTTTTACTAAATATCACATGTTGTGTCATCTACCTATACTAATGTAAATCCTAAAATGTTTGTTGACAGATCAAGTTTCAAAATGAAAAGAGTTGGAAATCTTAATCATATAATAGTATAAAAAGAAAATGAGGAGGATAATGAAGATATAATAGATATTTTAATTTTCCATTAGTTTTCCTCTTCACCTAAGAACGGTATAAAAACAAAAATGCTTTCATTTGTAGGTTAATTTGCACACCTTATATTTACTATAGTGGGTTCTAGCATATGTATATGTGTGTGTTTATTTTAGTAAACATTAAATATCTCAGTAGAGAGTTCTAGTCTTCGAGAACGTATAAATATCTAGATTAGATGCAAACTAATAGAGAGTTCAGTGTATGAGTGTCTCACTTAGGTGCAATAATGTCTATTGGATCTAAAATTAATAGGCGAAGAAGAAAAAAGTAGCGATGCAGTGCTCTCTTGTATTTCAAGATGCACTTGGATTTTACTATTTTATTAACTTAAAATATCTTAGTAGAAGATTGTAGAGTGCATAGTGTTAGCTTAGGTACAACTGAAGAGTGTTTTAAGCTATAAACAAAAATTTTGAGCCTAAATAAACAGGGTCTTACCGATATTATACCGGAATTGCTGGAAGCCGAATGTCCGATTTTTCCTAACGCTGCAACATTTTTTTATACTCGTGAAACAATTTTTTTCTACGTGTGAAACATTTTCCTTCGATAACAGTAGAAATGTCGATCCGAATCGCTACAAGCATGAAACATTTTTTCCTACGCGTGAAATATTTTCCTTCGATAACAGTAGAAATGGCGATTAGAATCACTGCAACATTTTTTTCCTACATGTGAAACATTTTCCTTCAATAACAGTAAAATGTGCATGCGAAAAAAATGTTGCACACGTTGAAAAAAATATTACAGACGTTGAAAAAAATGTTACACCGAGAGTTCGATGTAACATGCTGAGATTGGACGTTCAGGTGCTAGTTCTTCCCATATTATATGTATACAACAGAGCACTATGGCGACGATTACACCACCATCCAACACATTAGTAACATAGTAGGCAAAGAAAGCTACACAAATTAAGCTGCTGCTGATGATGAGTTCGCCGGTAGGAGCGGGGCGGCTGCTCCTCTGCTGCCTCTTCCTCTGCTTGTCGGCGCTGGGCGTTGCGCAGGGCAAGACGCATCACCACAAGTGGGACATCAGCTACCAGTTCAAGTCCCCCGACTGCAACCGCAAGCTCGCCGTCACCATCAATGGCGGGACCCCCGGCCCGACCATCCGCACCACCCAAGGTGACACCATCGTCGTCGCCGTCACCAACTCCCTCCTCACCGAGAACGCCGCCATCCACTGGCACGGCATCCGCCAGGCACGTAGCTTCCCCTGCTTCCAGCGGCGCCCATCCATCAGATAATTCGCATGGTTCCTCCTCATTGATTCTTGGTAATAAACTCGGTGGCGCATATGTGTACGCTGCAGATTGGGACGCCATGGGCGGACGGGACGGAGGGTGTCACCCAGTGCCCCATATTGCCAGGGGACACGTTCACGTACAGGTTCGTGGTGGATCGGCCGGGCACCTACATTTACCACGCGCACTACGGCATGCAGCGCTCGGCGGGTCTCAACGGTATGATCGTCGTCGCCGTGCCGCCCGGCCAGGCCGAGCCGTTCGCCTACGACGGCGAGCACACCGTGCTGCTCAACGACTGGTGGCACAAGAGCACCTACGAGCAGGCCGTAGGCCTAGCCTCTGTGCCCATGGTCTGGGTAGACGAACCTCAGGTACACATAGGAGTGATAACGGATTAGATATGGACGGATAATAGTTCTACTATATTTGTTTTTATATTTTTTTCTCGGATGTGGATACAGATACGGATAGTTCGGATATGAATACGGATACGGATTGAATACTAATCGAATCGAATACGGTTTCGAATATTTATCGAAATATGATAACCCCTTAAATTGTACATAAAAAATGAACAGAAACACATAACTAATTGATTTGATCAAAATATTATTGAAAATTGAACAAATGTAAACATTTTCATTCACTTAGACAATAGTTAGATACCATATCGCAAACAAAATTATATAAGATTTAGTTTATTACACACATACAATTAGTTCATCATACACATAGTTTAAAACACAAAATAAAGATAATCCTTACTCAGAGATACAAATATAAGCAAACACATAACACACTAAAAATTTGATAATACTTAGATAACATATCTCTAGAAAAAGTATATAACACTTGTAATGACTCAAGATTTATATTCTTAGTTGAATTATGCTTAAATAATAAATTATGTATTTATGAGTTTTTATGCATTTTTAGCTACTTATTTAATATATTTGCCTATCAAGAATAGGAGTTTTTCAATTTTTGAAAAAATAAAACTTTGATAAAATCTTAAAAATAATTTTTTAAATGTTATATTGTTACTGGAATTTTCACAAAAAAATTCATAATTTTTGGAGTTGGTTTATTAATTTTAATAATTAAAACTTGCTTTAGAGATTAATTAAATTAGAAAACAATTATGAAATTTAGAAACCTTTTTGGGCTAAAAGAGTAGTCTTAACCCAGCCCATATATCTATCTGGATATCCGACCCACAATTATCCGGATTATCCGAATCCGTATCCGTATCCGACGGATAATAAGCTACCGAATCCGTATCCGTATCCGACAAAAAAAAATCCGTATCCATATCCGATCTGATACTATTTAAAAAATATCCGATCCGACAGAATCCATATCCGAAAATATCCAAATCGATCGAAAAATATTCGAACCGTTTTCAACCCTAAGTACACACGCACACAATGAGATTGATTGCATCACACGCGGAGTAGTAGTAGCATTTAATTGGTTGGTTACTGGAACTCAAATTAATTAAGGCGGATATCTGATGTGTGCATCGTTCGGCCTGCAGTCTCTCCTGATCAACGGGCGTGGGAGGTTCGTCAACTGCTCGACAATGGCGTCCTGCAACGTGACCAGCCCGGAGTGCTCGACGCCGGTGTTCGCCGTGGTGCCCGGCAAGACGTACCGCTTCCGCATTGCCAGCATCACCTCCCTCTCCGCTCTCAACTTCGAGATCGAGGTAACTGCTCGACAAATCCCCGATCAAATTTCCTCACATACTACATGGAGATACCTCGCGTCCAAAGTAGCTGACGTTTCAGCTAGTTGGTTTTCATTTTTGCTTGGTCTGTGTACGCGGAGCTAGAACGATATCTTAATGAGAGCAGAATGGTAAGAAAAAAGAATATGAAAGCCAACTCGACAAGATCGACATGACTTTCCAAAGTCCAAGCTCTAAAGTTCGAAAAGGTTTTTTTTTTTTATAAACATCATCCAGATGTTTTCTTATCAAAAATCAACTAAATTGTGAATCGTTGGATTTTGCTGTGATTAGTGCAGTTAAGTGGGACTGATTGTGATTTACTGTGATTAGTGCAGTTAAGTTGGCCTGATTTTGTAGTGATTAGTGCGGTTAAGTGGGCCTGATTAGTGCAGAACTTAAGCCTTTTGATCTAACGGTTGGGTTAATCAATCCAATGGTTCAAAATTTGGATGTTTTATTACATAAAATCATCCGAAAGATGACTATACACACCCGTTTGAAAAACCACACTGGAAATTGCCGCGCGGTGACTGCTGGGAGTTGTTCTGTAAGAGCTCAACTCGAGCGAGTCTAGGTGCTGGACTCGAGCCCGGTGAAAGATCGAGACAACATGGCTTTCGAAAGTCCATGCTCCAAAGTACGAAAAACCACACTGGAAATTGCCGCGTGGTGACTGGTGGGGGTAGTTCTCTAAATGAGTCCAACTCGAGCGAGTCTAGGTGCTAGACTCGAGCCCGGTGAAAGATTGAGCAGAACTTGAGTTAGGGTTTGAGTTTGGACTCAAGCTTGATCTAAACTTGAGTTTGGCTCAAGTAAACTCGGTAATAATAAACAATTCAATATACACTAACTTTTAACAATAAAACAATTTTCAAGCTCGAGCTTTTAGACTCGTAAACTATTTTAGCTCGCAAGTTTAGAATCAAACTTGAGTTCTGCTCGTTTGTAGCTCGAATCAAGCTTATAATGAGCTGAGTTTGAGTAGCTCATAAGCCTGAAGCTTTTTTTTGGGTTGTACAACCTAGCTAGGAGCCTGGGACTTACTGTAACTAACAGTTTTGTCAAAGGCGTTCGCCCGGAGAGGTGATGCCTTCTTAAGCTTGGTCTTGCCGTGGTTTTTTCTAGCAGATTGTAGGGTAAATCATGTGCGGTGCCCGATAGCCGAGTGATCGGCCAAGATCACGGTCAGATTATTCAAATTGCCCCGAAATTAAGATTATCGAGGAACGTGCCTTCACGTTGTCTCGCCAATTGCCACTACTAGTATATATACTTATTGGAGGGGTGAAAAAAAAAACTCGAAACTCGCAAGTTAAATAAGTACTCAGCAACTCGATTTAACTTGACTCGAACTCGTTTCTTAACGAGTCAAGTCGACTTGGGTTTTGAACTCGTTAAGGTAACGAGTTAAACGAGCGAGCTAACGAGCTTAACGAGTCAGAAAAAATACTATAAATCTATAACTCTAACACCGTTCCTTCAACCTTCAAACCCAATTATTTTTCCCTATTTCACATCCGCAATTCCCCAATTCTCGTCTCGAATGCATCTATGCTCATACAGTCATAAAACTATTGAATATTGAAGTTTTGTAGCATCTTGATGAGCAGATAGTCGAGGCATCGTAACGAGCTAACTCGAGCCAACTCAAATTTTTAACGAGTCGAACTGAATTGAGCTTTCAGCTCATTAAGAAAACGAGTCAAATCAAGTTGACTCGATATCCACCCCTACTTACTTGGCCAGCTTTCTCGGCTGCAACGTCGCCATATTTGGAGCAAGCTTGCGTGCGCCCGTTTTACTCGATGATGCTACAATCAATTAACCATCTCGAGAACATCGAGCCAAAGGTTAACCTTGAAGCCAGTGTCCTGATTAAACGTATAATCATGCTCCAAACCGCACCGGAAAGCTAATTACTCCCTCCGGTTCTTGTTTTGAACATCGACACGGTTTCTAAAATGTAGTTTTGACCACCAAGTTCTATTATAATATATTTATAAAACCTAATAAAATTACAATATTATGAAAATACTTTTCGAGATAAATCTACGTATATGATTTTTATGTATCCAGTTTAAATATTTTAAAAGATACTGATAGTGAAAGTTTCAAATGTTTAACTGGTCTTAAGTCCAAAACAACTACTATTTGTAACGGTAAAGTCCTAAATAGGGAAATAATTTTTTTAAATAATAAATTTGTTAAATAAATTTACAAAAATAATACACCAAAAAATTACAAAATTATACCTCTATCACCATTTGAAATAACGACAAAGGTCTATTTTGTCACGGATTGAATTAGCCGACTGATTATTTTATCGTGGATTCATTTGGTTAATAAGACTACTAAGGCTAATGGTGACATAGGTATATTTTTGTAAAAAAAATTGGCATATTATTTTTTAAAAATATTTTAAAAATCTATTATTAAAAAGAAAATTTAACATGAAACATGCAGTAGTTGATCTTTCTCTGTTTTCGAACTAGACAAAATGGCAGCCGCGGTCGAGATATGAGACGAAGATTTGAAAGTTCCCAAGAAAACGGATTTGAAAGTTCCATGAAAACGAACCACCACCACCACTATGCACCCAAATGAAGATTAATGAAAGGTTGACGCGCAGAAAACTAATACCAGTTCGGCATTCTTGTGTTATTATCACACCGAATTTTGCCACTAATTGTGCTGTTAACATAATCAGGCCAATTTTGGCCAAATCTATTTTTAAACAAGTATACATATATGGCACACGTACGTACGTACGCAGGAACGTTTCGTTAAGTAGTGCACGCTAATTAATCGCTGACAACACACCTAGCTACGTAAGTAGTAATGACGTTAGGATTAAACAACATCATGACTAGAATTACTTGTCTGTGATAGGGGTGCAAACGGAGCAGATAATTCCCGACCGACCGAAGACCGAATTCGTTTAAAATCCGATTCGAATCCGAAAAAATGATATCCGGTTATATCCGGATTCGATCCGGATTCGAATCTGCTTATCCGAAAAAAATATAGGGTAAGATATGGGAAGAGAAGTATCCGATCCGTATCCGATCCATACCCGCATTTCCGAGATATCCGAAAAATATCAGTGTAAATGAGTGCAATAGATATCCGATAAGAGATCCGATAAACATAAACATTCTACATCATATAAGTTCATATATTGATTGGAATTATACTTGGCTGCATATGATTCTTATATAGGGAAGGCAACTATTATTGAATTTGAAACACTTAAATGTCTCCAAGGTTCTAGTAAAGTTTTGTGTATTTAATATGCGCGACATATATGGTTTCGCTTTCACGCATTATCCGACTAACTATTCAGAATCGAGACTAACCGTGATCCGAACGATCAGTATTCGCCCGTATTCACGATCAAGTAATCAGATTCAGATTCGAATCCGGCACCGTCCGTATCCGATTCTATATTCGAGAAAAAATTTGGAATAGGATACGGAATGAGCAAAATCCGTCCGTATCCGATCCGTTTGCACCCCTAGTCTGTGATGACCTTGATGGGTGGCGTGACGAGATCACAAGATGAGATTTCCTGTGGCGTTTCCTTGGTCATTATTCTAACAGGGAGAAAAAAAATCTTTTTAAAAATTTTGGAATGAAAAAAATAAACCGACTATAGCTTTAATTTTTTTTAAAAAATAAAAAAATACAAAAAAAGGGGATTTTTTCAAGCGGGTGCTACAGTATTCGTAGCACTGTAGCTGCTACAGTACTCGAGAGGGGTGAGATTGGAACGCAGGAGCTCATGCTCCGAGACCAAAGCCTTAACCAACTGAGCTAACTGAGGGTTAGGGAAATTAAGAGCTAACAAATATATAAACCAAGCACACAGTAAAAACTTGGATGAACTCATCCGACCAAATTGCTATGATCTATTCATCCAGCATCTTTGAGGTATATTCTCTTTTTTTGGATGTCCTCATCCATCTTTATCCTTGAACCAAACAAATAGATAAGTGAAAAAATATGGATAAAACCATCCTATTCACTTTTATCCTTGAACCAAACACTACCTAAGACGATACTTCCAATGTGTCTGATCATGATCTCGCTCGCAAATTGCCTCGAGACACAACAAACCCAACCATACATGGACTAGTAGTCTAGTATAGTACTTTAGAAGTTTCATCTACTAGATAATACTAGTTTATTGCTGGTCTTTTGGATCGAGCTGCTGGCCACGTCTATGTACAATGTAGCGTAAGTAGCCTCTGATGTCCACCGTTTTAACTTTTGAGGAGTAAGTGGACATCAGAGGTGATCAAAATCCGACTGAAACACAAAGTCAAATTTAATTTCGTGTCAAAAAAAAAACCAAAATTTCGATCAAAATTACCAAAATTTTGATAAAATAATTCAACCTCTATGAAATGGTCTCCATGCTTAAAAAAATTAAAAATATTAAAAATTATACAAGCATTTATCTACATTTTATATCTATTTGAATGCAAAAAACTAAGTATTTGCACATAAAAGACCATAAATTTATAAATTTTGGCTGCATTTTGACTGATTTCCAAATTCTAACACTTAAATTTGGCAACAATCAAAATATACTATGATCACAAATGATAAACATGAAATAAAATTAATATAGATGATATTCACATTCATTGAACATCATGCCATTGAGTCCATCCATTGTGTGACAAGTCACAATTCATAAACACCTTTGAGAACCCCGTTACATTACAACTTTAAAATCACGATATCCATTCTATCTCTCATATTTCATCTATCACAATTGTTTTGAATATAATAAATGAGAAAAACACCTATCGAAGCATAGATGACGCTACAACCCACCGGTTGGCCCGAACCACCTGCAATAGGCATAATTAAAGAAGTATGAACATGTATTGCAAGAAAAAGTGTTCATGAGTAAAAGAATCATGTAGAGAACTATACATTGACTACTAGTAGTATGTGTACTGTGCAACCTCTACCATCATGTCATCGACAATGATCTTGCTATGATTCCTCCTATGTGCTTGCTAATACTCCTCCTAGTTCATTTCCTACAGCAGTCAGACGGACTTCCAGTGTTTGTAATGCGTCATCTAGACCAAATGATTCCCCAACTAGTGCAGGTAGCTGCCAGGCATATGTCATGTGTACGGATCAGTGATCAATATAGTCGAATAACGACGACATGCTCGATATGCCGTGAATCTGGTAATGACTATGCCCACCCTGATCCTCTCTATAGGGCATCAAGCTGTACCATAACACAGAGTACCGAGGCTGCTCACTGGGGAAGCCCTAATGGCTCGAAGACTGGCTGCTAAACTATGGGCCCATGTCATCTTGGGGCTATCTTGCCTGCCACCCACCCCCATCACTCGTCATGCCCTTCCCCGTACTACACGAGTCCTTCCTCAAGTCACTTCCCCTGTTGCGATCCTCCCCTGTCTGTGGCTGTGGACAGGGTCGGAGGAAATAGCGCCCAGCGTCGCCTACAAAGTCTGTCATCGAGCTACTATTGGCGGACTCCTGGTACTGCACCTTCCTGGAGTATCTATGTTTCGTTGTCGTTGTCCACATTTGGCTCATCATCACTTGGGGTCTTTCTTTTTCCCTTGCCACACAGACTGGCCAACAACATTGCCGACCCACCTAAAGCACTCGCCAGCTTGACCTCCTCATTATTGTCAGTGGCATGCTTCAGATTCCTCTGCTCCGACAAAATTTCGGCTCAAACTCCGAGATCTTGGTCTACAATCATTCTTGTTGTTGCTAATTTGATTATTTGCAATTAGCATAAAAAATATCTGACAACATGTGATGATCCATATGCAAGCACATCAACCAATGAATAGGTTACCAAAATTGCAAGTGCAAAATAGGACATTTTAATGAAGTACGATAGAAACTTGTCGACGATTCGGGAACTGGTCCCCCGCTGACGAGTACCCAGGGCATAGGTATCCCCAGCGGCCCGGAAGAAGCATATGGGCCGCCGCCGCGCCTGGGCCTCAAACAAGAAGCCCAGCATGGAGGCCCACGATCTACGTCTAAGCCAACCCCAGAGAGCGGTCCGACCAGGCGCAACAGGACCGACTCCCCGCGACCTACAGCAACGACGACCCAGGGTTGACCCAACCAATGGGTCGGACCGATCGGCCGCCCCGAACGAGCTCGATTCGTATTCGCCGGAAAGCAGACGTCAGATCGTCGGGAACCAGCCCCCACTGGTCGCCTAGACTGACTGACGCGACGATTCGCCACGATCGAGCAAGAGCGGGACGCCGCGCGCCTTCCCGAGACGCTCCCCGAAGGCTGACAACCTCGACGTCAGCACCTGACGCAGCGCAGAGAGCAGGTGCGCCGTTTCCCGGAGGAACGGACCGAGCCGTCCCTCTGCGTCTTCACCAACCCAACGCGGGACGTGCAACCACCCGTCAGAAGGCCAGTCTAGCGATCAGACACCGAGGCAAAGGACCGGACCCCGAGGCGTGGAGAGTCCCATCCATTTTTTCCTTTTGCGCACTCCCGTGTAACCTCCGCGCCACCACCCTCCTCAGGCTATATAAGGGGAGGCGTGGCCCTTCGGAGCAAAAAACGATCTAGGCAGTCGAACACATCGCCCCAAGTCACCCTTGTAGCCATTCCGAGTAACCCTTGTACACGAGGTGCCCTGAGCCCGAGCTCAACCCTCGCTTGTAACACGACGGATACACCGGAGTGAATAACATCCGACCACCACACGGACTGGAGTAGGGACGTTCAGCCCGAACCAGTATAAACCTTGGACCTCCTTTCTTTTGGTCTAACCATTCAAGGAGCGGGAACGCGTAGCCCCTCTAAACCTACAAATAACTCGCCGGTTCTCGAAACACCGACAGTTGGCGTGCCAGGTAGGGGCTCGCGCGTCATCAGCATCTCCGGATTCCCATTTGTCTCCTTGATGGCTTCCACTACCGACGACGACGTGCTCGCGCCCGGGAGCCGAATCCGTTTCGGTTCTCTCGACTTCGTCGTCGCCGCGGCAGGAGAGCTCAAGCTCGCTCCCGCCGCGTCCCAGGCCCAGGCCCCCGCTGAGCGCCTGGACCTCGTCGCCCACGCCCTCGACAGCTTTCGACTCGAGGACCCTGCGTCGTCTTCGACGCCGGCGCCCGTTGCGCACAGCTCCGTCGCTCGCAGGAGCGTGCGCGTGCCCGTGCAGGCGACGCCACCGCCTTCCGCACGATCGTGTTTCGTGGCGATGGCCAGCTACGCGCCGACCTCCTTCCACGAGATATTGGAGAGCTCCTCTGACACCGACCTCAGCTCCGAAGCAGAGCAGTCATCGGGGAGACCATACTCCCGCGAATGCAACGTGGCCGACGTAGCCGACCAGTCGGCCGCTACTTCTCCGAGCCAAGAAGCCCGCCACCGGCGCTCCGAAGCGCCAGAGGCGGGGCGTCAGCCCGGCCAGCTCGGGTCCTCCCGCGACCGTCACGACGAGCTTCTCCAGCAACGGGAGCTGGAGTTACGAGCGGCCAGGCTTGGTAAGGCGATAGTCGACCCGTCGGGGCCGAGCCAGCTCGTTCCCCACCGGCCAGCGGCGCAGCGCCGTACAAGGCCAGTACAAAGAACGATCGGCGGAAGAGCGGCCGTGTGCTCGTCTCCCCTTCGGCCAAAATTTCACCGCGGCCGCAATGCTGCTCCGCGGCATCCCGGAGCCGAACGAGCCTGAGGCCAGGGCTACCTACCAGCACCTCCGGGAGCTGATAGAGCACGCCGCCATGCAAAACGTACCGGCCCCGAACACTCAGCGCTCGAGGTCCCACTCGGGTCGCCAAAGCATGGCTCGCCGCGAACCGGCGAAAACCGCGCCACAACTGGAGCGGCCCCAGGCCTCCTACACTCCGGCGCGCCGTCGCCTCGGGCAACACCACGACTACCGCGACACCCTCGACGCGCGGAAAAGGCCGGCCGCCACCGGGGCCCGCTCGCAGGTTGCGGATAGCGGTCGGCGCCGCGACCGTAGTCCAAGCCCGGAAGGCCCGGGACCCCAAGCGTTCTCTCGGGAGATCCGTCAGGCGGGCTTTTCGCCCGTTTCCGAGCGCCGGTCAACATAGCCAAGTACACGGGGGCGACAAACCCCGGTGTTTGGCTCGAAGATTACCGACTCGCCTGCCGAGCCGGAGGAGCTACTGATGATCTCTTTATCATTCAGTACCTCCCCATTTACCTAGCGGACTCGGCCCGAGCCTGGCTCGAGTACTTGCCCGCTGGGACTATCAGGAACTGGGTCGACCTGAAGAACGCCTTCGTTGGGAACTTCGGGCACACCTGGCGCCCAGGAACTCTGGGACCTAAAAGTCGCAGCAAGCGGCGGGAGAAACGCCGGGATTATATCCGGCGCTTCTCCCAATAGTGCAATGAACTCCCCGACATCAGCGACGCCGACGTCGTAGGGGCATTCATCTACGGCACGACGTGCAGGGCCTTGGTCCACAAGCTGGGCTGCGTCAAGCCCAGGACCACCAAGGAGCTGCTCGACATCGCCACCAACCACGCCTCTGGCGAGGAGGCCGTGGGGGTCATCTTCGATAAAGGGAAGGCCAAGCGAGAGTCCAGCCCCGAGCCTGCCGCTCCCTCTGACCGCTCCGACAAGCGAAGGCGGAAGGGAAAGCAGGCGCGTGAGGACCAAACGGTCGCCGCCACCGACCGCCCTGACAAACAGCAGGCGCGGCGGGCGCCCGACCACTTTGAAAAATTGATGGAGAGCTCGTGTCCGCACCACGAGTACCCCGTCAAGCACAAATATCGGGACTGCGAAGTCCTGAGACGCTTTCTCTCTGGAAACCCCCCGCAGCCACGGGGTAAAGGAAAGAAGCACGACCCGGCCCCGAAGGTCGGGGAAGAAAAGGCAGATGACGGGTTCCCGGAGCCCGACGGATGCCTCATGATCTTCGGAGGACCGGAGAGCTATGCCGACAAGCGGCGGCAGAAGCTCGCCTACCGCGAGGTGCATACGGTGACCCCGGCGGTCCCAAAGTACCTTCGGTGGTCGGAATCTCCGATCACCTTCGATCGGGTAGACCACCCCGACCACATCCCGCACCCGGGAAGGTACCCGCTCGTCGTCGATCCCATCGTGGGGTCGAAGCGCCTCACGAAGGTGCTCATGGACGGCGGTAGCGGCCTCAACATCATGTATGCTGAGACGCTCGACGCCTTGGGAGTGCCGCGCTCGACCCTGCGACCGAGCAAGGCACCTTTCCACGGTGTCATCCCAGGCCAGTAGGCCTACCCCCTTGGGCAGGTCGACCTGCCCGTCACCTTTGGGGGCCCGAGAACTTCCGCACCGAAAACCTCACTTTCGAGGTTGTGGGGTTCGCGGGATCCTACCACGCAATCCTAGGGAGGCCGTGCTACGCTAAGTTCATGGCGATCCCCAACTACACCTACTTGAAGCTGAAGATTCCAGGGCCACGGGGCATCATTACCGTGGCCTCGCTTTTTCAAATTTTGCCTTCAATCTATGAGCGAAGCGATTCTTGGTAACCGGCGGTCATCGCGTCTGCCGAGCTCGACAACTACCGAAGGGAGACCTCCGGGTCCGTCCCTGGCTCCAGCAAGTCGGGGTCCGGATTCTTCGAGTCCGCCGAGGACACGAAGAGGGTCGCGGTTGACCCCGAGGACCCGACCAAGACCGTGCAGGTAGGGTCCGCCCTCCCCGCCAAATAGGAAAGCGCGCTCGTCGACTTCCTCCGGGCGAACCGGGATGTCTTCGCATGGAAGACCTCCGACATGCCGGGCATCCCAAGGGAGGTCGCCGAGCACACCCTCAATATTCGACCTGGCGCAAGGCCGGTCGCCCAACGCCTGCGCCGTTTCGACGAAGAAAAGTGCAGGCTTATAGGCGAGGAAGTAGCCAAACTTTTGGAGGCAGGGTTCATAAAAGAGGTACGCCACCCCGAGTGGCTTGCCAACCCTGTTCTTGTAAAAAAGAAATCCGGGCAATGGAGGATGTGTGTTGATTACACGGGCCTGAATAAGGCGTGTCCCAAGGACCATTTTCCTTTGCCCTGGATCGACCAGGTCGTTGATTCCACCGCTGGGTGTGAATCGCTCTCCTTCCTGGACGCCTACTCTGGTTACCACCAGATCCCGATGAAATAGTCCGACCAGCTCGCGACTTCTTTTATCACTCCCTTCGGCTCGTTTTGTTACGTAACGATACCCTTTGGTCTGAAGAACGCGGGTGCTACGTATCAACGATGCATGTACACCTGTTTCGATGACCAGATCAGCCGTAACATCGAGGTCTACGTGGACGACATCGTTGTCAAAACCGGAAAGGCCGGCGACCTCGTCGCCGACCTCGAAGAAACTTTTACGAACCTCCGACGCTTTTGCATAAAGCTTAACCCCGAAAAATGTGTCTTCGGGGTCCCCAAGGGGAAGCTTCTCGGCTTCATGATATCCGAGCGTGGCATCGAAGCCAACCCGGTGAAGATCTCTGCGATCATGAAGATGGGCCCCATTGCCGACCTAAAGGGCGTCCAAAAGCTGACGGGTTGCCTCGCAGCTTTGAGCCGTTTCGTGTCTCGCCTTGGCGAGCGCGGGATGCCGCTCTATAAACTGCTGAGAAGATCCGACCACTTCAGTTGGACGCCGGAAGCCCAGGAAGCCCTTGACCGACTAAAGGCCTTCCTGACGTCGCCCCCAGTCCTGACTGCGCCAGCGCCATGTGAGCCTCTGCTCCTCTACATTGCCGCCACGACCCAGGTCGTGAGTGCGGCACTCGTCGTCGAGCGGTCGGAAGAGGGCCGCGCCCTCAAGGTGCAACGACCGGTTTACTTCATCAGTGAAGTGCTCTCGGAGTCCAAAGCTCGTTACCCGCAGGTGCAGAAGCTACTCTATGCGGTCCTGATCGCGAAGAGAAAACTGATCCACTACTTCGGCTAGCACCCCATCTCGGTCGTAACCTCTTCACCGCTGGGCGAGATCATCCGCAACCGCGACGCTTCGGGGAGGATAGCCAAGTGGGCACTCGAGCTCAACGGCCACGATATTTCGTTCGTCCCCAAGACGGCGATCAAGTCCCAAGCCCTTGCAGACTTCGTTGCGGAGTGGACCGAAGCCCAGGCCCCTCCGGTACTTGAAGATCCCGAGTACTGGACGATGTACTTCGACGGATCCTACACGAAGAATGGGGCCGGCGCTGGGATCGTTCTCGTTTCCCCGCTCGGCAACAAAGTCCAATATGCCATCCGACTGCTCTTCGACGCTACGAACAACGTCGCTGAGTACGAAGCTCTTGTCAACGGCCTCCGGATCGCCGCCGACCTCGGCGTACGGCGGCTTTACGTGTACGGCGATTCCAAGCTGGTGGTCGACCAGGTCATGAAGGCCTTGGAGCCCCGGGACCCCCGCATGGCAGCATACTGCCAGGAAGTGCGCAAGCTTGAAGAGAAGTTCAAGGGGTTCGAGCTCCACCACAGCTATCGACGTAATAACGGCGAGGCCGACTACCTCGCCAACCTCGCTTCTGGCAAGGGACCCGTTCCGACCGGGATCTTTGCTCACGACCTTCACCAACCGTCCATCCGACTGGACCCACCGGCCGAGCAAGCGGCCGGGCCGCCCGGCTCGGCCGAGCCAACCGCCAATCAACCGGGTGTAGCGCTATCCGACTTAAGTCGGGACGTGCTCGCGGTCGAATCAGACTGGAGGAGGCCCTACGTCGATCGTTTGATGGACGGAACCCTCCCCCCAGATCCGACCGAGGCCCGACGCCTCGCTCGACGAGCGAAATCTTTTGTCCTGGTCGGCGAAGACCTTTACAAGAGGAGTCCTCCGGTCCTCCAAATGCATCTGACCGACCAAGGCAAGGAGTTCTCGCTCGACATCCACGGGGGGTGTGCGGTCATCACGCGGCACCACGATCCCTCGTGGGTAAGGCCTTCCGCCAAGGTTTCTATTGGCCGACCGCCGTGGCTGACGCCGAGCAAATTGTTCGCACCTGCGAAGGGTGCCAATTTTTTGCCCGGCAGACACACCTTCCAGCCCAAGCCCTCCAGACGATCCCCATCACATGGCCATTCGCAGTCTGGGGGCTCGACCTACTCGGACCTTTCAAAAAGGCGCCCGGGGGCTTCACGCACCTCTTCATCGCGGTGGACAAGTTCACCAAGTGGATAGAGGCGAAGCCTGTCGCCACTATCACGTCCGCGCAAGCGGCCGACTTCTTCCGCGGTATCGTCTACCGATTTGGGATCCCGAACTCCATCATCACTGATAATGGCACGCAGTTTACGGGGAAGGAATTTCTCGAATTCTGCGACGACTTCAATATCCGCGTCGATTGGGCGTCTGTCGCCCACCCGCAGACCAACGGCCAGGCCGAGAGGGCGAACGGCATGATCCTACAGGGGCTCAAACCGCGAATCTTCAACCGACTGAAGAAGTCGGCAGGGTGATGGGCAGCCGAGCTGCCCTCCGTCCTTTGGAGCCTGCGAACCACTCCGACCCGGTCAACCGGGTTCACGCCGTTCTTCACGGTGTTGGCGCCGGTTGCATCTTGCCAACCGACACGGAGTACGGCGCTCCAAGGCTGCAAACCGACCAAGCTCGAGGCTAGACTCACAAGAAGACGCCATCGACCAGCTCGACGGCCAAGCGACGCGTTGTCCTCCGGTCGGCCAAGTATGTCGACAAATGCCATGGCGCTTCTCGAGTCGCCAGATCATGGCGAAGCCTTCAACATAAGCGACTGGTCTGCGCCAAGTTCAGTCCAACGTTGGCAGGCACAAGCTTTCTCCTCCGTGGGAAGGCCCCTTCACTGTTGTGGAGGTGATCCGGCCCGGCACCTATCGACTAAGGGACGCCGACGACAACGTTGTTTCGAACGCTTGGAACATCGAAAAACTCAGGCAGTTTTTTCCCTGAAACTAACTTTATTGGCTGAGTGTCCCTATTAGCCTGACAAACCCGAGCGGCGCGAACCTGCTCGGGAGCTTCTACCCTACGTAACCTCGTTGCGTAGCGCCCAAGTCGACCCAAGGTCCCCCCGTAAGGGACCCACTTCGCCCGGCCACTACGGTCTAAGTCTTGTGAAAACTCCGGTAGTTTTTCTTGACTACGACTACTGAAGTAGTGGCCCGCGGGGCGGAGTGGCCCCCATACGAGTGACCCACGGACGATTGCCAAAGGAGTTCTCGCGGGCGGTTAGTAATGACCAGGCGTTCGGCACAGGGAGTACAACGAAAGGAAACATTGAGCGCGAGGAAGTTTCTGAAGGATAAGATACGATTCACCAAAAGCACGAAGCGTCCATTACAAGAGAAGGAACATAAAACGGCAAACAACTTATGTTCATCCTAAAGCAGAAAGAGTACAAAAATCTGCAAAACAGCAGACTGGACCGTGAAGATGGAGGGAGCCGCTCTAGTGCCCGAGATGCCTCGCCTGCACGGCGAGTCCAGGGGCGAGCGCGACAGCCTCCTAAGGGTCGGGGCCAAAGAAGGCGTCGTCCCCGTCGCCTTCCCCGGAGACCTCGCTCGCATCGGTCTCGTCGTCCGAGACCTCCAGATGCAGCCGCCCCGCCACCGTACCCGCCGCCTCCCGCACTCTGGCCCGCGCCTGGGCCGCGTCGCCTCGGATGTGGGAGACGGTGGCCGCTGCGTCGAAGGAGCCGCACCGGCTGGCGCAGCACGCCAGCACGTACTCCGCCGTCAGGGCGGCGACCCTCCACCCCTCCCGAGCGGAGTGCTCCCGGAGAGCCTGGGGCAGGCCCTCCAGCGCCTCGGCCGCCCGGGTGAGACCGAAGGCGTACTGCGCCACGGTGGGCTCAACTGGCTCGTTGAGCTCCGCCCCCAGTGGCATCAGGCTCCTCCCCATGCTTTCATAAGCGGGGCGGAGCATGGAAAGGAGAACCCCGCGCGTGGAGTCGAAGTCCTCGTTCGCGCGGGCTATCTCCGCCTCGGCGGCTTCAGCACGCGCCCGCTGAGCTGCCGCCTCGTCTTCGGCGGCCTGGAGCCGCGCCCGCAGCGCCGTCACCTGCGTCTCGAGGGCAGCGGAGGCCCCCACCTGGGACACCAGGTCGGCATGCGACCGCACCAGCGCGTCCACCATGCTCGCCGCCCGGTCCTGGCGAGCCACTCCCCCTGGGGTCTTGGAGCTGCCCTGGTGGCCTTCGCCGGTGCCCGCTAGGCGGTCAGACCAAGGAAGCGAAAGTCAAAATGGACGTCAACTTAGCGACCCTACCACGTCCAAAACAACCAGAAGAGCACCTACCCACGGCGGGGGCTCCAGATGTAGAATCTCGACGAGGGAAGGTCAAGCCCTCCTCGCCGCCGCCTCGGAGGAGCCCCCCTCCGTCCGAGGTTTTTTGGAGGGCGAACCACCGCGGCTCCCCTCCGCAACCCGCTTGCCCGACCTTCTGTCATCGCCACCACTCGCCATTCCACCCGCGAGAAGTTCCTCTGGGAATGGACTTGGAAGATGGAGAAGGCAGTGCAACACAGACGTTAGGGCCGGGTGTGAATTACCGCTTCTCCCAGCACCCGTATTTATAAGGGCGATTTCACCCAGCCGAAACCGCCCTCGCCTCGCATGCTCCGCGGTGTCTCCCTTGGCCCGACGCAGCGACGCGACATGCATTAAAATTCCACTCCGCATTAAATGCGGCGGTTTATTCGGGCGCGGGAGGACGCCGTTTAAATCTTGAAGCGGTAGCGACCGCCGATCTTCGCGCCTGACCCGATTATACGGACAACTCCGGAGTCTGCGCCAGGCGCCAGCAAGTCGCTCGACTACCGATCAAAAAAGATAAGTCTCTCGACTCCTGGTCTCCTTTACGATTATTTTGAAGGACCAACAATGCACGCCGACCGCGGCCCGGTCGCCGCGCATTGCTCGGGGGCTCAAGGGCTATGTTACTCACATTCATACGGGTCGGCGATCCGACTGACCACTCGGCTTCCCTAGCAGAGTAACCTATCCGACCCAAGCGCTGCGGCCTACGCCCCAGCGGCTACGGTTCCGAAGTAGCGCTTTGCGGTAAGGGGCTACCCGCGCGGTGCGAGCCACAAGTCAGTCGGGGACGTCCCTCTCCCGTTTAGAGCGTGGATGGATGCTTTTGTTTCCCAACGTCATTCGCATTCATACGGGTCGGAGGCCCGACCGACCGCTCGGCTTCCCTAGCGGGTAAACCGTCCGACCCAAGCGCTGCGACCTACGCCCCGGTGGCTACGGTTCCGAAGTAGCGCTTTGCGGTAAGAGGCTACCTGTACGGCGCGAACCACGGGACGGTCGGAGCCACTTACCCCCCGCATGAAGCACGAATAGACGCCTTTTGACCTCAGGGTTCGCTAAGCACTTCCCTCGCGTCTCCCTCGAAAAATCGAACACGCCTACGCCCGAAAAACCCCGGCGGTTTCCAGGGCTACGGTTTCCGAACGCGAAGGAACAGCTCAAACTGGCAAACGAACACAAGGGCGAACCCCAATTCATTACACGTTAAAGTTTTTTACATCTTTAAAAGGTAATGTCTAACATCATTCATAATCCCCGTGGAGGACGCTCTGCGGCGATATCCGGTCGGCGATCATTCGGGCATGGGGCTCGGCCTGGAGCGCGAAGCGACGGACCTCCTCGTCCGTCCTGTTCCTGGCGATCCCGCTGCTAACATTGTCGAGTTAATCCGTTGTAGAAGGACATGGCGTTAACAAGCGCGAGAGGTGGCTCGAGGCAACACTTTCGTCTTCACCGACTTCTCGGCGTGCTCGGCAGACACGAGCTAGCTTCGATGCATAAGCAAGCTTGTGCCCGTATGGTCCCGAGCACTTGGTTGCAGACAGCCCGGCCGACCTTTCCTAAGGTCGCCAGCTAGGCGACCAGTTCGGTCCGGTCGTCCTCCGCCTCCTTTTGCGCCGACCGAGCCGCCGCCTCCGCCGTGACCGCCGCGTCACGTTCCTCCACCGCCAGCCTCCGCGCCTCCGTGACTTCACCGAGGTTCTTCTGCAACTCTGAAGATTGGAGCAAAAATCAGAAAAGCGCGCTCGACAACGGCGCCTTCCAAAAACAACCCGCATAACGACCCCTCACCAGCCGAGGAATCTGTCATTGCTTGGAGCCGACCCCGGACCTCCTCGTGGAGCTTCTCCGCCACGGCCACCTCATCGCGAGCAGAATCTCGAGCTCTGCAAGCCTCCGCCAGGAGGGCCTCGAGCTCAGACACCCTCGACCTCAAGCGCTCGTTCGCCCGACGCTCCTCTTATAGAGATCCGGTGGCTTGATCTAGCGCCCGACGAGCATCCTTCATCGCTGACTGCTCGCGCACCACGGCTTCCTGGGCCTCACGCAGCTCGGAGCTCAGCCGGTCGCGATCCTCCTCCGTGGATGCCCCCTGGCCGTACAGGCGGCGAAGGAACCCGGACTTACCCTCTGAGCGCTCCCGCAGACGTTGCAACCGGTTGACACATCATTACGAGACCCAATGAAATCCGAAAGGGTGGGGAAGTTTTGAACGCAACTTCTGCGCGGCCAGTCAACTCCCGAGCGACGGCCGCTCAAAGCCGGAGGACTCGAGGCGACTCAGAGCCGCCGAATCTTCGCCATCTCAGCCTTGGCTCTCCGGGAGCCCTCTTGCAGGGATGCCCACTCCCCAAGCTCCGCCCCGTCATCCAGCGTGAACGATGGCTCGCCAGGCGGGTCGCTCCCCGTCCAGACTAAGGTGGACGGCGGCGCTGAGGGGGTTCTCTCGCCGTCGTCCCGGCAGCTCGCACCGACGGCGAGACCTCTGGTGCCACCGGTGGCGAGTCGGCGACCACCGCCACCGTCGCCTGCGGCCCCTCTCCTAGCTGCCCCTTCGGTGACGGTGGCGGCAAGGCTTCCAGCGCCAGGATCGGCGGCGCCTCAGTAACCGGCGGCACAAGGTTAGCTCCACCATCATCAGCCCCCGCTCCCGGCGGTGAGCCGCTGGGGGTCGCCGGGGCCTCGTGACGCGCCGACTCCACGGTCGACTCCGGCACAACCACGGGCGCAACTGCCGCAGCATCGGTCGCCGCGGGCACAACCAACGCCGCCGCCTCCGCCACTTGCTCCGACCCGGATGGCGCATCCCCAACTTCAGCCGGCGGGAGTGGCGGCGTCGGTCCCGATGGCAATTCCACCACCTCCGTCAGGCTCTCCCCCGCGAAATCCCTAAGAGCATGGCCCGGTTGGAAGCAGCTCAAGCAAAACCGGCGCAAATAACAGAAGGAACAAAGCTAACCGCGTCGAGCGGGTGCTGAACAACCGCGCTCTCTTCGCCGGCCTCTCAGGCGAAGACGAGCCGTCTCTCCCTCCCTCCAGGGGCGCCGCCGCCGGGGGCGTCCTCGCCTGGGGCACCCCAACAACGACTTCCGTATCAACGCCCTCCAGGTCATCGCTCGACGACAGCCCGAAATCGAACGCTTCATACGGGTCGTCGGGATCTCTGCCGTCGCTGGAAGACGACCCCATGTCGAGCGAGGAGAAGGCGGTCGATACTGACGCGTCCTCACCGCGCGCGGCCATGGCCGAGCGAGCTTCCCTCTTCTCCTTCCTCCTGTTCTCCCTGCGCTCTTTTCGAGCAGACTCCTCCAACTCGGCCTTTTGGCGGGCCGCCGCCCTCATTTCCTTCTCCCCCGGCAGCCATGCCCGAGAGGATGCCCCAAGCAGGCCCTGAAAGGGGGTCGAAATTCTGTTCAGGTCAAAATGCAAGGAATTAAGGCAAAGGACGCAGGGAAAGAGGGGGGACCGCCCAATTACCAGATTTGGGGGGTTTTCCACCGAGAAGGGCTCGGGGGCGCCGCCGACCGCCACCGTGGCCTTCACGACCAGGACCGCCGTCACCCGAGCCTCGACCTCTGACGAAGGGAGGTCCGAACGCTCCATCCTCATGGGGTTAGATTCTCCCGCGTACTCGAACATCGAGTGAGGCCTGTCCATGAGGGGTTGAACGCGTCTCGCCACAAACGCACGGATGACAGCGTCTCCCGTCAGGCCTCGCCTCTTCAGACCAGCAAGCTATTCAAGGATCACCTCCATCTTCCTCTTCTCCTTCGCGTTCGCTGGCCGGTTCCATTCAGGCATCGCCTCCGGTCCTCTCCCAGTGAAGGCCGGGGCGTTGTCCCCCGCGTTCCGAACGTAGAACCATTCGGAGTGCCATCCTCGGTTCGACGAAGGCAGCTTCATATCGATGTACTCCGACGCCCGGTTAGACCGAAGCTGGATGGCGGCGCCACCGATCGGCGCCAGCTGTGCGCCCGCCGCCGACTTTCCCTTCAGCGGCCACATATAGAAGAAGTACCTCCAGAGGGCCCAATGGGGCTCGATCCCCAGGAAGGCCTCGCACAGCGTGATAAAGATCGCAATGTGCAGCACACCGTGGGGATTCAAATGGTGAGCCTCCACTTTGTAGAAATGAAGAAGTCCGCGAACAAACGAGTGGAGGGGGAGCCCGAACCCGCGCTCAAAAAAGGACGTAGATACGACGATCTCGCCATCGCCGGGCTCCGGAGCCGCTGCTCCCATCGGCACCCTCCACCGAGATACGTCGCGCGGGGGAAGGAACCGCTTCTTCGCCAGGCCAAGCACGCGAGCGTCAAGCACGGAGCACTCCGGCCACGACATCTCCAAAGGCGCAGGACCGACGAGCGGAGAAGGGGGCTGAGGCGAGAAATTCCTCTCCTAGATTTTTTGGCTTCCCTCGCAACTGCCTTGACTTTCCTTTTCTTTCGCAGTGAAGAACAGGACAACACCGTGGAATCCGACCGGAGGCTCCCCCTTTTTTTATATAAGGAGCGCAACGCCCATCGGCCGGACAGGCGTCAGCCGAACAGACGGAATCGCGGAGACAAGCGGCGTACGTTTCCCTCCCCGACCGTCGCGACGGTTCAACGGTATGACGCCTCGATCCTTGGTCGCCTTTGCGTTAATTCTGATGAGAGCAGCAGCCAGGCGAGGAGGCCACGCGCCAGGCGAGCGGACGTCACGGCTCCTCGAGCCTCGTTCCCAAATTTGAAAGGGCACGCCAAGGCGCTATAGTCCTGGAAGCGCGGAAGGGCTCCCAACTTATGTTCGGGCTAGGCCGAGTGTTGTGGGCTCCGGCGCCCAACCACCAAGTGGGTGCATGCATCACCCGAGCGAAAAAATCGGCGAGGACAAAAATAAGGTGAGCTCCCAGTGGGCCTCTAGTTGGGCCGGCGAACGGCCCAATCACCTTTAATTGTGTTCGAGACCATACTTCACGCTCTCCCGCGGAACCCGTCGATGGGTGGCAGCCAGCTGCGTTCCGGGTCGGCGGACGACCCGGGGTCCGACACGGGATCGAGTAAAGAAAGGTTCTCATGGGTCGCCCCCAGAGGGTCGGACGCCCGCGACGGGATAACGTCCGCTCGGAGACGGTTCTCCTTTCGGGAAGCCGCCAGGGCCCACTTGGACAAACCCGCTATCAGCTCGCGCCAGCACGGCGTTCAAGCCAACGCATGGCAAACGCGCGTTAGCTCACCCCCTCCAGGTCCCACACCTGCGGACGGGGCGTATTCGTGGGAAACGCCGCCTACCTCGCTCGACGAAAGCGTGGGGCGGGCGCCTTTATCTATTTTTGGCGCAACACCGATCTTACAGGTACACCGAGATCACGACGCGAAGTGGATGCCTCCGTACACGAGGTAAACCCCCGACCGGCTCTCCGATCCGCTCGGGGGCTCGGGGGCTCCATCCACCGGATGCGCTTGCGCGCATCCGGGCACCGACGACCAACCCGTTTGGTCGGACGCCAGCAACCGAGGAGGCCGCCTCCGTCCAACTGATGCACTTGCAGGTGTTCAGACGACCCCGACCAGGAGCGCGAGGTCACCAACCGAAGCCGCCTCTGCACGAAAGGTAAACCCCCGACCGGCTCTCCGATCCGCTCGGGGGCTCCATCCACCGGATGCGCTCGCGCGCACCCGGGCGAAATCGACCAGCACCCTTGAACAGGGTAAACCCCGACCGGCTCTCCGACCCGCTCGGGGGCTCGGGGGCTATTGACGAGTACCCAGGGCATAGGTATCCCTAGCGGCCCGGAAGAAGCATATGGGCCGCCGCCGCGCCTGGGCCTCAAACAAGAAGCCTAGCATGGAGGCCCACGATCTACGACTAAGCCAACCCCAGAGAGCGGTCCGACCAGGCGCAACAGGACCGACTCCCCGCGACCTACAGCAACGACGACCCAGGGTTGACCCAACCAATGGGTCGGACCGATCAGCCGCCCCGAACGAGCTCGGTTCGTATTCGCCGGAAAGCAAACGTCAGATCGTCGGGAACCAGCCCCCACTGGTCGCCTAGACTGACTGACGCGACGATTCGTCACAATCGAGCAAGAGCGAACGCCCGCGCGCTTCCCGAGACGCCTCCGGTGACAACCACGACGTCGGACTGACGCAGTAGCAGAGAGCGAGTCGCCGCGTTTCGGAGGAACGGACCGAGCCGTCCCTCTCGTCTTCACCAACCAACGCGGACGTGCAACCACCCGTCGAAGGCGATCTAGCGATCGGACACCGAGGCAAAGGACCGGACCCGAGGCGTGGAGAGTCCCATCCATTTTTCCTTTTGCGACTCCGTGTAACCTCGCGCCACCACCCTCCTCGGGCTATATAAGGAGGCGTGGCCCTTGAGCAAAAAACGATCTAGGCAGTCGAACACATCGCCCCAAGTCACCCTTGTAGCCATTCCGAGTAACCCTTGTACACGAGGTGCCCTGAGCCCGAGCTCAACCCTCGCTTGTAACACGACGGATACACCGGAGTGAATAACATCCGACCACCACACGGACTGGAGTAGGGACGTTCAGCCCGAACCAGTATAAACCTTGGACCTCCTTTCTTTTGGTCTAACCATTCAAGGAGCGGGAACGCGTAGCCCCTCTAAACCTACAAATTACTCGCCAGTTCTCAAAACACCGACACCCGCCGAGCTTACTTGTTGAATGAGGGATCAACCTAGGGCCCCTTTTCTGTGGAGGGTATAGCGTCCGAGGGCCTACCGAGCTATGGATCGGGACAACACAGCAAACAGGGGGTCATTTTTGGTCTGGTTCGGGCCTCTCGCAGGGAGATAACAACCCTACGTCTAGTGATTGCGCTAGCTTCCAAAGATGGATTACAGGGTGCTTGCTCGGGGGCCCTGGGAGGTTCTAAGGATAATCCTCCAAACCACCAGTAACCAACTGCTATGTGTGAGGGGAAAAATCAAAAGGAGTCCAACCCCAAATTCTATGTCCGAGGGGGTATTTATAGATGATTACAGCGTTACAACATTTATTACGGAGTGACGTGCCATTGTTTCCGGATGTGGGTGAAACTGTTCTTTGCTTTTCGCCATACCGCTACGTCGGCGCAGTGGGCTCAGATCGTGGTTCGATAGCTAACTGGGCTATGGAGCTCGCCGAGTTCGATATCCACTTCTCGGCTCACACAGTGATAAAGTCCCAGATCCTGGCAGACTTCGTAGCGGAATGGACCAATCCGGTGCCACCCGCCGCAAAGCCTGACGGGTCTGAAGATGATCGCTGGATCATGTACTTCGACGGGTCCCGAGCTTTCGAACGCTCAGGGGCTGGTGTCATGCTGGTATCCCCTCAAGGGGATCAGCTCCAGTACATCATTCAATTGCACTTCGTTGCGACCAACAACGCGGCGGAGTACGAAGGCCTCTTGGCCGGGCTACGAGCGTGCAAGGCACTCGGGGTCCAGCGACTGACGGTGAAGGGCGATTCGCAGTTGGTCGTCAACCAAGTTAACAAGGAGTATCAGTGTTCCGATCACTCAATGGCGCTTTACTTGGTTGAAGTGAGGAAGATGGAGCGGTACTTTAGAAATTTTGAAGTACTCTACATCCCAAGGAAGGACAATTCCCTGGCCGATCATCTTTCCATGGTCGGTTCCTCGCAGATGCCCGCCCCACCGGGGGCGCTTGTCGAGCATCTGCACAAGCCCTCCATTCCCTCTGTAGAGGAGGCAACCCCCCACATGCCCGCCCCACTGGGGGCGCTTGTCGAGCATCTGCGTAAGCCCTCCATTCCCTCTGTAGAGGAGGCACCAGAGACATGTGGTAACGTCTCCCTCCTCGAGCATGGCGCAGACTAGATGACGCCATTCATCCAGTACCTTGCTCATGGGACACTGCCCGAGGAGGAACCCGAGCGTTCCCAGCTTGTAAGGCAGTCCTCTCCGTACAAACTAGTCGAGGGCGCCTTATACCACAAAGGGGCACTTGGAGTCCTCTCCAAGTGCATATCTCAGGAAGAGGGCAATTTCCTTCTCAGAGATATCCATGAGGGGATGTGCGGAGCTCACTTGTCCTTCCGGACGCTCGTGAGCAAAGCCTTCCGGCTGGGATTCTATTGGCTGACAGCCTTGGACGACGCTCGGGTATTTGTGGTGACTTGTCGGGCATGCCAGTTCCATGCCCGCAAAGCCCACCAGCCGGCGTATGCGCTCTAGATCATTCCACTCTCATGGCCATTCTCGACCTAGGAGGCCGACATTCTCGAAGGGGTTGCAAGTACTTGCTCGTAGCCATCGACACCTTCTCTAAGTGGATCGAGGCCGAGCCTGTATCAACCATTTCGGCTCAAGCAGCCAAGAGATTCTTCCGCAGCAACGTGGTGACACGTTTCGGGATCCCCAATCGCCTCATCACAGACAATGGCACTCAGTTCACTAGTGAGCTGTTCCAAGCCTACTGCGAGGACATCGGGACAAAGGTCAGCTTCGCCTCTGTGGCTCATCGGTAGAGCAACGGAGCAGCTGAGTGAGCAAACGGCCAAATCCTTCAAGGGATCAAGAAAAAGGTCTTCAAAGACCTCGCCCGGCACGGCGGGTCATGGGTGGACGAGCTTCCTTCCATCCTCTGGTCTGTCCGCACCACGGCGAGCCAGGCTACGGGCGAGACGTCTTTCCAGCTCGTCTATGGTGCCGAGGCTATCCTGCCCGTCGAGATCATGCTAAGATCCCAAAGAGTGCACCTGGTTGATAGCGTCAACCAAGGGCTCGAGCGTCGACTTGACCTCGACCTCTCTGAGGAGGCGCACGAAAGGGCGCTGCTCCGGTCCGCTGTCTACCTGCAAGCTCTTCGCAGGCACGCGGCTAAGTCGATTCGGCCCCGGACCTTGCAGGTTGCCGACCTCGTCCTACGCCGAATCCAGGATACATCGAAGGCCAACAAGCTCTCCCCCAAATGGGAAGGTCCATTCACGGTCGTCTCGGTGGCACGCCTCGGGGCTGTTCACCTTGCAATGAAGGATGGTCGCGTGCTCGCGAGCTCGTGGAACATCGACCAGCTGCGCAAGTTCTTCGTCTAAACTCATACTCCCCTTTGTATCTCGCCCTAAATCCGTGGTTTTTCTTTTAGAAAAAAGCAAGTTTGGTTCCCTCACCGACACAAAGTTTGTTACCTCCAAGATTTTTGGAATGCATTTAAGGTCACTGCCCGTTGGTAAGCCGACCCAGTCTCGCGCAAGGGCATACTTTTTCTCACGATCTTGGTGATAGGACGAGCACGTCGGGCGGGAACAATCGCTCCTAGAGTTTTTCACTCAAAGGTCGGGCCGACGCGCGCACGACCGTACAAGGTACCACGACCAACGCCCAATCACTAAAACCCGCCGCCAGAGGCTTCAGTCTCCATAAGCCGACTACAATCTGTAGTAGTTCTTCGCTACACGATTTCGGTCGCATACAGACAACCTTTTGGCCAGTCCGGAGTTTTTAGCTCGATTCACTCGCGTTTGGTCGTTGGGCACTTTTGTCGGGCAACCGTGCGTCCTTCCTCGACTATGACCATGCTCGCAAACCAGGGGTATGCAGGGAGGCCGCGCTAAGGAAATTGACGCTTAGCGCGTTCCCTTCCCCTGACCTAGCTCATACTCGCAATTCAGAGATGTGGGTGGCCTGGTCATGGGAGCGACACGCATTTTCCTAACTCTCCTGCGAACGAGCTCGTGCTCGCAACTTAGGTGCACGACCTTCATTCGCAGCGGGGGCTTAGTAGGAATGGGCTACCGAACTAAGCTCGTATTTGTATTACCTTTACCTATTTTTTGAGCATTTGCTACTCATCTCAAGTCTTTCTTCACCTATTTTCGGGCTTGTGTTGCCCGTGCTTCGTTCTAACCTACACTCCTACCTGCCTATCTCACGCTGTCTGCCTCATGCTCGCTGCTTGCAGGAAATAACCAGAAGGACCCAAAAGAAGCATTGCAGTAGACAAAGCCCTTGGGCGGAAGGAAAGTATATACTCCGTTGGCATCATCCAAAGTCATCAAAAAGGAGAAAAAAGAAAAAGAAAAAGTCTTTTACGCGCCGGGCTTCGCTCCTCTGAGTGCTGCAGAGAGCTTGTCTCAGGTCGTCAATCCTGGCTTCAAAGTCGATCACCTTCCGCCGGGCTTCGCGACCTTCGCGGGCTTCTTGGCGAAGTTGCTCGACCTCCTCCTTGCCTTGATCGGCAAGATTGGCGGCCGCTCGCGCTGCCCGGCCTAACTTCGCCACCTTCAATTCAAGGACGCGGGAGTGTTGCTTTCCTTGCTCAAGTTCTTGCTCGAGCCCGAGGATCCTTTCCCTGCCCTCGGCGGCGACCTTCTCTGCTTGGCAGGAGTTTAGCTTTTCTTCCTCAAGGTCTTGCTCGAGCGCAAGAATCTTCTACCTGCCAGCGGCGACGTCCTTCTCGGCCTGGTGGAAGCGTTGTTTTTCTTGCTCGAGCTCTTGCTCGAGCCCAATAATTCTCTCCCTGCCTTCGGTGATGCCCTTCTCGGCTTGGCGACATCTATGCACGAGCAGCTTGTCCCTGGCCTTGAGGTCGTCCACCCGCGCTCAGCATGCATTTGGGCCACGACCTCGGGAGCGATCGTCGCTGCGTCAAAGTCCACCATGGTTTTTTGAAGAACCTGCAGGTGGAAAGATCTCAGATGCCACCTCCAAGACTCAAAGAAATGAAACTATGACGACAAGAAAAGAAGCATACTCACCCGAGTGAGATGCACACAGAGGTTATCCCAGAAATTCTTAGCGACGTCTGCCCCCCGAAGATCATCAAGCTTTGGTTGGGGGCTTGGGACTTCCTCAGGGTCCTTCCAAGAAGGCGGGTTGTTTGAAGTCGACGAGTCGTTCCCCCGGGCATGAGGTCCGCCCAGGGATGCCGCGCCTCCCTCCTAAGCGGCTGGCCCGCTCAGGGTCTTGCCGCTGTTTGCCTGGGCATGCTGTTCGCCCGGGGACAGCGCGGCGTCAGCCCGAGCATGTGGTTTGGTTCGCTCGGGGCAGGAGCAGTTTCTCCCCGAGCATGTTGTTCGCTCGGGGGCTTCGTGTCCTTACTCCGGGCAGGAGATGCGCCCGGAGACCTCGAGCCTTCTTGGGCAGTCTTTTCGCCCAAGGCCAGGGATCAATCTCATCCCCTCCTCGTGCGCCCCCCGTGCTCGAGAGGGCCGAAAGCTCGCCCTGGGGAGGTGGTCCCTCCAGGGCAGGGGGCCCTAGGTGCCTTGGTCGTCGTCGACGAGCTTGCCCACCACTTCCACGGCCTCGCCCATCACACGGTCAGCGGTAAGGGTGATCTCCCTCTCTACGGCACGACCAAAGATTTCGTCAGCTATTTTGCCATAATTGAGAGGTCCTAGGAGCTATCACGCCCACGTCAACAGAGTGGGGTTAGCTCGGTTGGAAGACGCGCGAAACAAAGGACAAGAGAAAGAGGAAAAAAGTGAAGTTCGAGGCTCACCTTCAGCGAGGCCCACATTGTCATCCCCGGCTGGGTTGGCCGCTGCCGCGACCACGAGTTCAGCCTTTTTCTCCACGGCATGGCTGATCCTCGCCAGGAGGGGGTTGACCTTCTCCATGTCGACCGCCTCCAACGTCTTCTTCGAGCACCCGCGCCTCGTCCTGAGGGGCACCTCATCCTCCTCTTCCTCCTCCTCATCCCTATCCTCGTCCTCCACCTCCCCGGGCTCCGCAGCCCGCTGGGCCTCGGTAACTTGCTTGAGCTTGGCCTTAATCTTGGCAAGCTCCTCCCTCAGCGACTGTTGCTCAGCCTGCACCATTTCTTGGTCAGTCTCGCCTCCCCCTCGAGTTGATCCAGGCAATCCCGGCCGTAATTCTCCATCCAGGCATTCAGGCGGCTTTCCTCCTTTCGATCGGCAAACTCCAAATGCTGCAGTGCCAGATTCTTGGCTGAGCTCGCTCGCCTCTTCATCAGCCGCGTAGAGGCCGGTGACGGAACTTGTCTCTTGCCCCTTGCCCTCTTGGCCTTGGCGGCCGGGACAAGTACTCCCTTGCCGCCCGCCAAGGGCCTAAGCTCGGCCACTGCTGCCTCCAGGGCGACCTTCTTTTGCCAAAAGGGCAAAAAGGTGTCAGAAGAGCTCGGGATGCTTTCCCCGAGCATGAATCGCAAGGCAGCTTACCACTTCGCCCCGCTCGAGCACGTTCTTCGGGACCTGCCAAACGTGCTCGAGCTCCTTGCCCTTGGGGGTGCCGAATATCTCGCCAACCCTCTTCTCCACCCAGTCGAAGCCCAGGGCTATCATCGATCAACAAATGAAATCAGCACGGACTCAAGCAGCGCACACGAAGCAAAAATTGCTCAAGACCATGAAGCTTACCGGAGTTATCCTCTCGGGTGATGTCGTCCCACCTGGTGATCTTCAAGAAAGGGTGCTCCCTTCTCCTGAGAGGGGACACCCTGTTCTTGAGGAAGTCGCGGACGACGTCCCGATCAGTGAGACCCATGTTCATGAGCTCGCTGATCAGCATCAGGGACCGCTCCTCCTCGGCCACGACGGGCGGGTGCGGGGTGTCAATGCTGGGCACTGCCGCTCCGGTGTAACGCAGAGAGCTCCCCTGCGCCTTCCGCGGGTAGAACCAAGAGTCAGCCCAACCCGCCACCGAGTCCTTAAGGGAGAAGAACGGTACTCAGCAGGCGGTTGGCTCATAAACGAATCTGAGGCACCGCTCGGGAGAAGCGCACGGCGGAACAAGAAATAGAAATGGAAGAAGAGACTCACCGTGGGCAGAATGCCCACGAAGCCCTCGCAGAGATGGGAGAAGATGGTCAAGACAAGGATGGAATTAGGGTTCAAGTTGGTGATCTCGCACTCGCATTGCGTGAGTACGGATTCCAAGAACTCACTCTCGGGCATCCGAAGCCCGTTGACAGTGTAGAGCTCGCACAAGACAACCTCGTCGTCGCGCGGCACCGGAGCTCCTTCGCTGGCGGGGATCTGCCAGGTGCCCGTGTCGAGGTACCCGAAATCTTCAAGTACCCGAAGCCTCTTCGCGGTGATCTTGCTTGCGCCGAACTTCGCCATGAAGAGGGTTGGGGGAAAGGGCGTTGGAGCCAGAGAGAAAGGTTCGAAAGATGGTAAGTTTTGGAGTTTGATTTCGAGTCGTGGGAGAAGAAAAGTCTCCAGAATCGTCCCCGCCTTGTATTTGTAGGCGGAGAAGCTGAACAGACCAGAACACTGCCCCGCCCGTTCGCGAACCGACGCGCGGCAGTGCGATTTTCAAAACTGTCCTGTAATAGGCGCGGTTTCCAAAAACTGTCAGAGCCGTACCCGCAAGGCTTCGCGGAGAAGGAACCATCGCGACCCTTCGCCTCTGCTCCCAAACCGCTATTTTGACCGGACCTTGATCAAACACGCTCGGTCTCGCCGGGACGTGCCCGTCCCCGAGCAGGATTGCTCGGGTGCTGCAGTAGCTCTTCACTGCAAGATTCTTGTCCCCGAGCAGGATTGCTCGAGTCTTGCAGTAGCTCTTCGCTGCAAGATTCTTGTCCCAGAGCAGGATTGCTCGGATGCTGCAGTAGCTCTTCACTGCAAGATTCTTGTCCCCGAGCAGGATTGCTAGGATGCTGCAGCAGTTCTTCGCTGCAAGGTTCTTGTCCCTAAGCAGGATTACTCGGATGCTGCAGTAACTCTTCACTGCAAGATTCTCACCCCCGAGCAGGATTGCTCGGATGCTGTAGTAACTCTTCACTGCAAGATTCTCGCCCCCGAGCAGGATTGCTCGGATGCTGCGGTGGCCCTTCGCTGCAGAATCCTTATTTCCTAGCCAAAGCTGTTCGGACGTCGCAGTAGCTCTTCGCTGTAGAAGTCCCAATCCCTTCTTCAAGTCTGGAGGCTTAAGGTGACCTCGGCGAGCATCTTCCCCCTTAAGCCTCGGGGGCTAGCTGTCGGGGATTGGATGTTTCCTATAGCGACCATCGTACCTCGGCAGCCAGCCGACCGCCGACCATGCACACCCTTAGACGGTGCCCCCAAGGAAGATCCTCGGGAAGGGCGGCTCTTGAGCTTACCCCGACTAAGGTCAAGTTCGTCCCCAAGCATTCTTGCTTGGGGTACGCGACTGACGACCGGGTCCGAAGGAAGGGCCTCGGGCGTCGCCAAAAAGCCGGGCACGGTCCACGAAGGCAACGTGGCATTAATCACTCGGCGGCTCGAAGGACCGTACGGCCACGATCTGAGCCCACTACACTGACATAGCGGTATGTCGAAAAGCAAAGAACAGTTTCACCCACGTCCGGAAACAGTGGCACGTCACTCCGTAATAAATGTTGTAACGCTGTAATCGTCTATAAATGCCCCCTCGCACGTAGGGGGTTGGACTCCTTTTGATTTTTCCCCTCACACATAGCAGTTGGTTGCTGGTGGCTTGGAGTATTGTCCTTAGAACCTCCCAGGGCCCCCGAGTAAGCACCTTGTAATCCATCTTTGGAAGCTAGTGCAATCACTGGACGTAGGGTTGTTATCTCCCCGCGAGAGGCCCGAACCAGACCAAAAAAGACCCCCTGTTTGCTGTGTTGTCCCGATCCATAGCTCGGCAGGCTCTCGGACGCTATACCCTCCGCGGAAAAGGGGCCCTAGGTTGATCCCTCATTCATCAAGTAAACTCGGTGGGGGACCGGTTCCCGAATCGTCGACGCATACAAACTTAGTTAACAGTTTAACACTTAAAAAGGCAAGTTTAGAATATACAGCTTCGCTCATCTCCAGATTTCGGCTTACAGATTTCCAGCAATCTCAAACCAAAAACCTGAGTTTCATTTGGTCAGTTGTATCCTGGTTGGTTGATCATGTCTGATGCAAATTTTGTATATGTATTTCTATATGCACATGGAGATATACATAATTTGTATATGTATTTTAAAAAATATATGTATTCATCAAAAAAAAGGTATTACAATTCTTCAAAAAAAAATTGTGTGAAATCCGGTCCTAAAAACATGAAAAACGGTCGAATTTGTGCTAATCTCGGTCCAAAAAGCGAAAATTTCTGTTAAATTTAACAAAATCTCATACAAAAATACTGAAATCTCTGTAGCCATTTTTATTTTTTTTATCACACCAAGATTTGGAATTTCAGCTTCGATCAAAATCCAAAATATCAGCCGAGATTTCCAAAATCTTGACGAGATTTTGAACCATGTGCACAAATATGCCTATTTCAATTGTTAATTAACTAGTATTCTATCCAGTCATGGATAGTTGTCGTTTTGGACATCGATGTATGGTCACTAAAAGCCAATTTCGATCACTAATTTCAATTGCAATATATTTAAAAAATCTAATAAAATTATAATATCATGAAAGTATGTTTTAAGATGAATCTACACATATAATTTTTATACATCCAATTTAAATATTTAAAAAGATATAGACAGCTAAAGTTTCGAAAGTTTAACTGCATCTATCTCAAACCAAAGTTTTTACGAACCAAAGGGAGTACTAGCTTAAATCCGGCCACAAAGGGCTATAATACACATCTTTATATTTTGGATATAGAGTTTTATTCATTAATTGTAGTTCTCTAACTCATGTAAATTGTACTTGTTAGATACAACCAATAGTCACCTTTTGTACGACATTTGATTGGTTGATCTACAAAGTTATAATAAAATTTATAAATCATACTGCAAATTAGTAGATTGATTGATTGCTTAACGGCGCTCGCAGGGCCACCCTATGACGGTGGTGGAGGCGGATGGGCACTACGTGAAGCCGTTCGTCGTCCAGAACCTCAACATCTACTCCGGCGAGACCTACTCCGTGCTGATCAAGGCCGACCAGGACCCCAACCGCAACTACTGGCTTGCCTCCAACGTCGTCAGCCGCAAGCCCGGGACGACCCCCGGCACCGCCGTCCTCAGCTACTACGGCGGCCGCACCAGCCCGCGCGCGCCGCCCCCCACCGCACCCCCCTCCGGTCCGGCGTGGAACGACACCATGTACCGGTTCCGCCAGAGCGTGGCCACCATCGCGCACCCGGCGCACGTGTACCCGCCACCGCCGCGCGCCGACCGCAGCATCCTGCTCCTCAACACCCAGAACACGATAGGCGGCCGCATCAAGTGGGCGCTCAACAACGTCTCCTTCACGCTACCCCACACGCCGTACCTCGTCTCCATGAAGCGCGGCCTCCTCGGCGCCTACGACGAGCGCCCGCCGCCGGAGACGTACGGGTACAGCAGCTACGACATCTACGCGGTGCAGGGGAACCCGAACGCGACAAGCAGCGACGGGCTGTATCGGCTGGCGTTCGGCTCCGTCGTCGACGTGGTGCTGCAGAACGCCAACATGCTGAAACCCAACAACAGCGAGACGCACCCATGGCACCTCCACGGGCACAGCTTCTGGGTGCTCGGGTACGGCATCGGCCGCTTCGACCCGGCGGTGCACCCGGCGGGGTACAACCTGAGGGATCCCATCATGAAGAACACGGTGGCGGTGCACCCCTACGGCTGGACGGCGCTGCGTTTCCAGGCGGACAACCCCGGCGTGTGGGCGTTCCACTGCCACATCCAGTCGCACTTCTTCATGGGAATGGGAATCGTCTTCGAGGAGGGCGTCGAACGCGTCGGCCAGCTCCCGCCTGAGATCATGGGCTGCGGCAGAACCAAGGGCGGTTACTGATCACTGATTACAATCACGCACGAATTAAATGTCTTGCAGTAGCGTCCCGTACAGGATTTAGTTCTGTCTTTGCGTTTGGTTGGTTGAACGGAACTATTTGGTATAGAATAAAATGATACAGATTCTTGAAATATTCTCAAAAGATGCTGCATCATCCTGTACGGGAAATTTGACCGAACCAATCGGTCCAGGACAGAATCATTCACCCGCACCATCTCTCAAACTAACATCATCTCTCAATCTAATCTCATCCTTTCAACCAAACATCATCTTGTATCATCCTGTATTATTTCATCCAAGCAACAAAACAAAATCTTGTATCATTCCATTCAGGCAATCAAACCCCTTCCCTGTACCATCTCATTCAGGATCATCTCATCCATCCTGTACCATCTTATCCCATTCATTCTCGTACACCCAACTAAACGCACCCTAAATGTCTTGCAGCATTGATTTGTAACATTTGTTATTAATTACTAGTTTGTTGGTTATATGCATTCCAAATGTCACTCTTTTGATACATACCGTAATAAAATCTCGATCGGTTCACTTTACTAAAATTTCAAAATCTTTAGCAATATACCACTAGCTCCCATCACCCTCCCGTTAGTATTGGCTATGAATTTACCTAATTGCCCATAAGTTGGCTTGAACAGACCTACATGCTTTGGCTCGACCAAACCATAAGGTCTTCTCTGCTCCCTCCGACAGCAGCTTCTTCTCTGCTGGCCGCCGCTGCATGTCTGATCCAGCCATGGTTAAAAAGTTCAGCAAAATTTCATAAAACCCCGGTGAGATCTCGGATTTTGGCTAAGAACAAGATTCAAAATCCCGATCGAATAAAAAAAAATTAAAAAATAAATTACTACAGTAATTTTAGAAATTTCGGATTGTCCCAATAACCCTTAAGAATGTTGTCTTCAATGAAAATTTGTTGAAAAACATCTTGTACATGTATTTTTATTGTATAGTATCGATATACTCTTTAGTCTCTATATGATTTTAAAGACATCTTTTAGAATGTCACAATGGTTTCTCTATGTGCACTATTGCTATGACCACAGCGACACCTATTAAAATGTCTTTACATTCTATAAGATATTTTTTAAAGGCACTAAATTGTGCCTCTGTACTCTCTAGCATCCTCTAGCATAACGAAAATTCTAAAATTATGTTGAAGTCAATAGCCAACCTCATACCATAATTTGCTTGTTCTTACATTATACCAAAGGACAGAACTAGCGCTCGGACGTCCGATACTGTTCATTCCATCGGACGCTTGCCTCCTTGAAAGACACGACTATAACCACTAATGGAGACACTTGCTTGTAAAATCTATTCAATGTTGACTTGGGGTAGATAATGGATTTCATTTTTGCTAATATATAGGAAGGTTAGGAAGTTCAGGGGCAGGTTTCAAGTGACAAGATGTATGAGTTTTCTTTTATTTTAAAAATCTTTGCTAAGTTTCACTCTTTCCACAAGTATCATTCGTCAGCTGATTTTTTTTGTTCAATGCTTAGGAGCCAATCCAAGATGGGATAGTATTTTAGAACGAACACTGACCTACAGAAGAAGAATTTACTTGAGACGTCCAAGATTGTGAAAATGTGTTAATTTTTGTGCAGTTAACATTTAGTGAATATTTTTTTGTTAATTTGGAAAATGAAAATTTGAATAACCATTTATTTATTATAATATTTACATAGAACATTATAACTAATTATCCAAGTAATATTGTTGATTATAACGATATGTAATAATTTAAGTAAGTATATGTTCATGTATAGTTGGAGAATTCTAACAGAAGGAAAGCTTGTTAACAAATTTTTTGTACTAAATATCACATGTTGTGTCATCTACCTATACTAATGTAAATCCTAAAATGTTTGTTGACAGATCAAGTTTCAAAATGAAAAGAGTTGGAGATATTTTAATTTTCCATTGGTTTTTCCTCTTCACCTAAGCACGGTATAAAAACAAAAATGCTTTCATTTGTAGATTAATTTGCACAGCATAGATTTACTGTAGTGGGTTCTAGTATATGTATGTGTGTGTGTTTATTTTAGTAAACATTAATATCTCAGTAGAGAGTTCTAGTCTTCGAGACCGTATAAATACGTAGATTAGATGCAAGCTAATAGAGGGTTCAGTGTATGAGTGTCTAACTTAGGTGCAATTATATCTATTGGATCTAAAATTAATAGGCGAAGAAAAGTAGCATGTGGTGCTCTCTTGTATCTCATGATGCACTTGGATTTTACTATTTTTAGTAACTTTAAATATTTTAGTAGAAGATTCTAGAGTGCGTAGTGTTAGCTTAGGTACAATTGAATAATAATCACTATATTATACGCGGAAGAATCCCTGCGCAATGAGAGCCGCCACATCAGCACTTTTCCAGAAACCCCCCACAAAATAAAAAATTACAAACAGGTCCTTCCACTCAGCGCTTTTCTAGAAAACCCCCCACAAAATCAAAAAATACGAACATATCCTTCCACTGAATTAGAAATCACGAACATGTCCTTCTATCGGTTATTTTTGCAAAAAAGACCCTGTAGTTTGATTTTTTCGACCCAGGAGATTTAAAGAAATTTGAAATCACAAACAGGTCCTTCCACCGATTATTTTGCAAAAAAACTCCCGTAGTTCCGCAAATTCGATGCAAGCACCGGTTCTTTTGGTCCGGAGGATTTAAAAAAATTTGGAGTCATGAGTAGGTCCTTCCACTGGTTATTTTGCAAAAAAAACACTGGTTCTTTAGAAATTTGAAAATTGGAAAAAAAACGCCGGTTCTTTCGAAATTTTGCAAAAAAAAAAACAGGTCATTCCACCGGTTATTTTGCAAAAATTTGAAATCGTAAATAGGTCCTTCCACCGGTTATTTTGAAAAAAAACCCGTAGTTCCGCAAATTCCATTTACAAAAAACTTGAACCAAATTTTTTCTCGCGGTGCAGCATCGCGCACGTCTCTACCTAGTCTAAACTAAACAACATGGTGCTGCCAGAAACATAAAACTAGTAGAGTTCTAGAATGTATAAATTTCTTGGTTATGTGCGATTGTTTCTATCAGATGCCAAATCCAACAATGGAGAAAAATTATGAATTGATGTGGCTAATGGAGGCCCGATCTTTTAGTGAGATGGATAACTATCAATTAGTGGAGATAACCCTCACGATCTAGGCTACGACCGAAACACAACGGACGCTAAGCAATCGCTGAACCAAACTCTGAATTGTTATCAACCGTGCCAAAACTCGGTTGACCCGATCACGAAGATCAATTCTTGCAAGCAATCGAAGTACAAGCAAAAACAAAGCAAAAGTAATCTAAAATTACAAATATAATTGAAGTGTTGATGTGGGGTTCTAAAGTACTACAGTATAGCTGTTGATCTCGTCGATCAAGAGAATACCAAATAGTTTCACCAAGGAAAGCTAAGATTAAACAAAACCCAAGTAATTTTGAGGGACTCCCTAACTATATATAGGTAAAATATAAGGGGGATTCGGTCAGCACAAAGGAGTGGCCGAATAGGACTCTTACAAGACTCAAGGTCCAAGTTTGACTTAGACTGAGAAGTTGACCCATCTTGTTTTGGTGATTGTGGATGCTCCGATGGAATTTTTAGATGGGATCAAATCTATTGGAAAGATCTCAATGTATTCTTTTAATCAAGTATAAGAACTCTTCAATCGGACACCGTATGCAAAAGTTATGTTCGTTTTACTTCAGACTGGTCCGGAGGCCGAATTGGATTCCACAACGTGATGGATTTGATATCTCTCTCTTCTTGGCCTATGGATGACGTATTGGAGTTGATCCAATCAGGTGTGGTCATATTCATAGTTGTGATATCCTCATCATTCTTCTCTTCTTAAATTTGAGTCGGCCTCGACTCAAGCACAACTTTTAGCTCGTCCTTAACACAAAACATTCTCTTATAGGTCTTGCATTTAATTAAATAAAATAATAGCTCTGCCTCTTTATATATTTTAAAGACAAGAAAGATATTCAAAGGATTCACCTGATAATCATCCACATAGCTCAACACTTCTTTCCAGCATATAAAGGCATGATGAAAACTAGCACTCTTGGATACTTCCTTCCCTCCTTGAAGGAAAACCATCATCAGTTTTGGACAACCTGGAGAGGAAACAAACAACAAAAAGAACAATGTGTACGCAGCATATATGTATATATCCCATATTTCATTGTTCTTTTGATTTCGTATAATGCTATTTACATAACAGCAAATGAGGAAATCAAGTTTAAGCAAAGAACCTTTGTTCAAAATTTTGCAACTCAATTTGTGATTATAAGTGGAGCACATAACATAAATATTAGCATGATTCAATTTGTAACATAATTTGCAAATACAAGTAAAGCACATACTATCCCTATCCTTAGATAAAGAATACTCATGTTTTGTAACACTCGTTTAATAACATAGATGGGCAAAACTACTACAAGTTTTGGTGACAAGCATGTTTTATTCATACGATCAGATTGTAAACAAGCAATATCAAACCATTCCAATAATAGTGACACAATTTTAATAGGCTTCCACTCATCAACTACGACATGTTGATTTAAAATACAAGTCAATGTACTAAAATTTGAACAATAAGGAAGCAAACTATGGGTATCACACATATCACGAAAATTTGATAGTGCCTTACATAAAACAAGTTGTTGCGTACAATTAGGATTGCCCAAAACAGCAAGCTTCAATTCAACAAATTTATCACAAATTATGCATATTCTATAGACAAGAAACTTGCTATCTATGTCATAATCCCTAAATAAATTGAATTTAAAACAGTAGGCATATGTGCTAGATAAAGACTTAAAGGATGAAATTTCATAAATCTTTCCATAGCACAATTCAAGCTAACAGGCTCATTCAACATGATATAGCACAAAACAGTGACAGGAGATATTCTAGCTATCACTTTCTTATGCGTAATTAGCACCACATGATCAAAATAATAAGCATGCAATTCATCACATGGTTCTACAATTGTGGCACAAGGTGGTAACTCGCTAGAATTAAGTATAGTAGGAATATACTCACAAATTTACTCTCTTTCTTACTGTAATATAAGATCTGTACTATGGTCATTAGCGTCCTCCTCAGAAGAAGTAGGTAGCTCAAACCTTTCACTTGAAAACGTAGATTTTTCAGCTTGTAACTTCCCTTCTTCAGAAGTAACATGTATATCATATGAAACAGCAACAACAGAAGTAATAGAAGTAGATTGGATTATGTTAATAGAATCATCCTCATATGTGGTATCCTCTACTTCACTCAAATTTTCTGGTATTTCTTTTGCATGCCGGGGTATGTGCTCTCATTAAGGTTTGGTGTAGTGTATGCAATAGAAGTAACATTTAACTCTTTAGGAACCTGAATTATGGTTAATTATATTCTCTGTGTTTTTCTTTCAGCTTTATATGAAAAGATTAAGCAAACATGACATAGAATTGTATTCTTTGCAACATACAATGATCTGAATATCAAAATCTAGTCCACAATAAAAGTTGTTCATCCGAGTCTTTTTTGTCTCTTCTGACCCACAACACAAAGATCTACACTAAAATTCTTGGTAGTACTCATCTACAGTTTCACCACCTTGTTTTAGACATTGCAATTCATTCCATAATTGGTGAGCAACATATGGAGGAACAAATCTAGCTCGCATAATTTTCTTCAATTTAATCCATGTGCTAGAGATGTCCAAATTTTTACACATATAATCATTCCACCAAAGAGCAGCAAAATTAATAAATCTACTAGTAACAACCCTAACCTTATCATGCTCAGGAATTTCATGTTTATCAAATGATTGTACTACAGCTAATTTCCAAATAAGATAACCTTCAGGATCACATTTACCACTAAAAATTGGTACGGTGAATTTATTTTTGGCACGTATGCTATGCCGTCGTACCTCCTGTGGTGGCAAAGCTATGCTCGTACGTTCCTCGTATCTCGGAATGTGAACTACCTCATCTCCTAGGATGCTGTTGGCCCAAGCACTACGATGTTGAGAACCTGTCATTGTTAGTGGAGACAAGAAACAAATCACATGTATATGTCCTTACCAACTACTAGGTGCTGATGGTTCGAATTCTCTCACACTCAAGCTTTTACTAAGTTTTTACCATGCAAACAGGTGGTGACCAAAGGCTGGTTCGTGATAAACACATTCAAACTTGGCAAAGCGATTGCAAGGAGAACAATACTTATTTGGCTAGTAGAAGGTGGAGTTTGGACATACAATATTTATTTCCTATACAATTTGATAATTCTAGTTATTGTTATGATAAGTAATGACCCAAACTAGAATTCCCAAACCCTAGTTACCGATCAGAAGAATATAAGCGAATTTTAGGATAACACATGCGCAGAGATAATGGTACTTATGCAATCAAGGAATGAGCTATGAAATATAAGTGTGGCACCAAAAGCTCTATTCCAAAAATCATAGAGAGATGCTAACTTAGTGCTTTAAGAATGTAAAAAGGGCACAAGATTACTCACAAATTAATACAATTGCACAATGTAAAAATAACAAACACAAATTAGGGTTTTGCTCAATGTAGTGTGACCGGCCACTATTTTCTTTTTCTTCTTCTTCTTTTTTTGGCCTTTTGGCTCTTTCTTTCTTTTTTCTTTGGGTGACTTTCAGCCAACACTAGTATGAATAAAGTTTTTGGAATCTCTAACTTGATATCATAAGATAGTATGATATGATAATTCAAGATTATGTAATGTATCAATATGAACAACCCTAAGCAATATTAAATAGTTAGTCTCAATTAGGATCAAAGAGTTCGCAAAGGATGAGTTGGTTCCTAAAGGTATGTATACTGATATTTTTGGGGTTTTATGGTTTGTGGATGCTACTGGACTCAATCAACTCAAAGGAACAAACTTAATCTCAGAACGATCCAAGAAATCCTAATTTAGTGTTTCTAGGACAATAGAGTTGTCGCTAATATTAAAGTTTGAAAATGCCTAAATTTGGAAGGTTTACTATGGAAAGAATTGAAGCTTACGTCCTTAGCTTTCAATAGAATACAAGAACATGCAATTCGAAGCTCGGGTGTGAAAGTTATGGCTAAAAAACCGAACACCACATAATAGTCCCAATTTAGAGACCGATTCCGAATCCGAATTAAATTCGGTTTGAAAGAGTCCGAATCACAAATAATAACCAAAAACGTTTTTGTAAAGGACTCTTCAAGAATTCAGAAAAAATATAAAAACTTCTCAATCGGAGTTTGGATGTGAGAATTATGATTAAAATACCGAATCAATCTGGATTCAAAGTACAACTTGCTTCACCAACTTTGACGTCCAAATTAGGCTGACTTGGGTACAGAATCAGAGTCTGTGCCCAACTAGGTTTTTTGTAGAGATCATTCCAAGGTTTCAAGCAAGTGCAACAGCACTAGAATCTGAGCTCATATGAGAAAGTTATGAACAAAACAAAGTACTGGATAGATTGAAATAAATGCTACGTGAAGGAAAAATGATCAGCGACTAAAATAACGACTCTAATGGATCAAAATCTAATAAAACACACTAAAAATACTAGATTGAATCTAAAGGTTGAATTTTTGTGGAGTAGTTTTCAATTTTGGACAAAACAAAAACTAATCTAAGATACTAAAATTCTCATTGATCAACGAAAACTCTGATACCACTTGATAAAGCTTAATGGAGGTCTGATCTTTCGGTGAGATAGATAACTATCAATTAGTGGAGACGACCCTCACAATTTAGGCTATGACCAACGCCAAGCAATTGTTGAACCAAACTCTGAATTGTTATCAATCGTGCAAAACCCGGTTAAGCTGATCACGAAGATCAATTCTCGTAAGCATTTGAAGAACAAGCAAGAACAAGATAAAAGCAATCTGAAATAGCAAATATAATTGAAGTGTTGATGTGGGGTTCTAAAGCACGGTATAGCTATTGATCTTCTTGATCAAGAGAATACCAAATAGTTTTACAAAGAAAAACTACGATTAAACAAATCCCAAGAAATTTTGAGGGACTCACTAGCTATATATAGGTAAAATAGAATGGAGATTTGGCCAGCGCAAAGGAGTGGCCGAATAGGACTCTTACAAGGCCTAAGACCCAAGTTTGACTCGGATTGGAAAGTTGACTTGTCTTGTTTTGGTGATTGTGGAGTGCTGCTCCGAAGGAATTTTTAGATGGGGTCAAATCCATTGGAAAGATCTCGAAATATTTTTTTAATCAAGTGCAAGAACTCTCCAATCAGATACCGTATTCAAAAGTTATGCTCGTTTTACTTCAAGCTGGTATCCGGAGGCCAAATTGGATTCTAGAACTTGATGGTTTTGATATCTCTCTCTTCTTGGCCTATGGGTAACGTGTTGAAGTCGGTCCAATCAAATGTGGTCATATCCATAGTTGTGATGTCCTCATCACAATCTCTTGTGTTTCATGTTGCACTCAATTGTATCCTAAGAAAAACAGTAAGAACATCAAGCATCCTGTGCATTTGTGAGATCAGTACATGATATCCCCTTTCTCTCAATTTTGGAAGCAACTACAGGTCAACAATTGTTGGGACAGGCATGGCAGAAAATGCTTCTAGATACTTCTAGGGCTATACAAAATTTGGGACTAATTTTTACTACTAACGCTAGTTTCAATTAAAATTTGATATGACAACTTTGGTCACTAATCAAACACACTGGAAGTTTAGGTAAAAAAAAGTTCCATCATGACTCTTGTGACTCACACTAGCCGAATGCCTATGCTTTGCTATGAATAAAAATAATATTATTCAACATGTTGAGCTGTTGTCGTTAGAATTAGCTTGTGTCATGCTCTTAACTCCGCTGTAGGGCCTGATTGAGCTTTGTCCCTACTCACACCTTGCCTCTGCTATTGAGCTTGGCTTACACCATGCTCTTGACTTCACCACCATTATTTGTATCACATCTTTACCGCATATTATGAAGGGAGATTGTTGGGATAAGTATTACATTTTTTAGTAGTTAATTTGTTTATTATTGGGTAATATTTTTTTAGAGATTTTTAGGAGTGGAAAAGGGATTTGAGGAGGTGTGGGTAAAGGTTGAGAAGGTGAAGAATGTATGCTACTAGTTTCTTTTAAATAAGTAAAGATACATAAATTGCAACTTTTTATTTTTTTTTAGGGCCTACAGTTGTATGCCAACTTATTCGGAGTCAATGTCCATCTCATCTTTGTGGACGCTATGCTCCAGGTCGCCGATCTTGGCTCCCATTTCCTTAGTGCAATGTGGTTAAAGAAACAGAGGATCGCAGCCTATAGTATGTGTCAATGTCCAAGAGTGCTTCACATTTTGAAAAGTTAGATTGTGATAATTGTGTAAGTAACCTTGCAGTGATTAGCAAGTATCTTGGTATCTTGCGTTTGTAGGGGTCCGAGAGTGGTTGAATGGCCATGATATATTACAATTGTAGTATCATTGTACCTACTTTGGATTCCTTTTGTACAAATAGAATACAGCTGAAATGCATGGATCATCGCAGCAAACAGTGCCATAAACTAAACATAATAAAATAATACCAGAAATTAGGGGCGGAGTCAAGATTTCGGGTTAAGGGGGCCAGGTGGACCAACAAAAAATTATCATAGCACCCATCAAAAAATATTATAGTAATATCGATGCATTTAAATTTAAATATAACATAACCACATGTCCACATAAGTAAAATATGACATATTTTTAGAATGAAAAACTTACATCTCTATTAACTTAAATTTAGTTCTACGACTACCTAGAAGATCATACATGTCAATAAGTTCATCTGAATTAATTTTTGCTGCTAGTTCTTTTTCAATATAAACTATCATGCAATGTCGAAGAAAGTCATCTCCTATTTTATTTCGAAGGCGGGTCTTGACAAGTTTCATAGTTGAAAATGCTCACTCTGTGGTTGCTGTTGACACCGGAAGAGTTATGACCAATCGTAACAGCCTATCAACCATTGAATAATGGGAAGCTTTACCTGTTTTATATAGTCCATTTGTTAAGTTAGCAAGAGATATCAAGCATTGCATATATCAAGTTGAGAAAAATGGAAGCTTTACCTGTTTTATATAGTCCACTTGTCAAGTCAGCAAGAGTAGCCAAGCATTGCAGCTTCGGATGATTGCATGCATCAAGTTGAAAGTGTGGTAATTGACTATTCGATTGAGCTCGTTGAACTTATTTTCTGTTTAGTGTTTACTAATGCTAGCTAATTACTAGTTATTAAATTTTATTTCCATTGGAGGGGGGGGCCAGCCCCCCTCTCTGCCCAGAAATGGCATTTGACTTCAAGTCTAATGGCAGTTTTCAACTCTCTCTATCTGGCTTCGACTATTGAATCACACAAAGGTTGTAGGCATGTTAAATTCTCTTGTAGCCATGAATGCATGTGTCAATGATGCTTTTTCTTTAATTACATTGTACTTCAGTAAACCTTTGTAGGATCGATATACACTAAACTAGCAATCAGAGGGGGTGAATGATTGCACGAAAGCTAAAATTAAATTTTTTATGATTTTGAAACACCCCAATTCGGACTCAAATTGCCTGAATCAGATTCAACAAAACAGAGTAAGATGTGATCACTAAAACATATATTCTTGATGATCCAATCGACAGATTGCCTTGAAATATGAACTGTAGAATCTAGATTCCAATACAAATCTAACAAAAAAAAGAATCAACGCAATTAGATCTACGGATCAAAAGTTATTGGCCCCGAAAGCTTACTGAAACAGATTTTGATGATATTAATCAAAATCTACAAAAGATTAGACAGTGAAACTTTCAGGAACTTTAAGTTGATGCCTTAGGAAGGTTTTGGATAGATCAAATCAAAATTTAACTCGTTGAATCAAGAGAAACAATGAATCAATCTATAAGAATCAAAACCGGGCAAGAACGAACAAAACAGATCACCGTAGCAAAAACGGATGATGTAGCTGAGGACTGTAGCAACATGAAATCACTGTAGCATCACTGTATTGTAGCTACATGAAGACTCTCGCTCGGTTCGTGCGCTTGTGAGGCTGAGAAAATTGGGATTTTTATTTTCTTTCCCTATTTGTGTACAGTACTATAAAACAAAATAGTACAAAACTCTAAAAAATAACTCTCTTTTTTATAAATAAGAGACATCCCTCTCCTATTTATAATGAGCCCTATTTATAACGAGCAACAGTTCGTATGCATGTCCGCTTGGCCTAACATGGCCCAATACATGCAAATTGCCTCAAACGATTATAATTGCATGTGTACGGCCTACCTGCCGCTCTCACGTGACTAACTAGCCTCCATGTGCACCATTCTCTAGTCTGAACATCCCACATGATATTCTCGACCACTAGGACCTCGATTCCTCCCTAAATCTAGTCCCGAACCTCGGTTCCTCCACGAACCTATTTTCAGTCCCGTCATCGACCACATTCACCCTCGAACAACACCTGCACATGAACAAATAAGAAACAATTCTGAGCATAAGTTAATGACTTGACTCAACATCAATCTATGTAATTACTCACACGAGCATTGCATAAAATCAAGAGAAAAACTAACCAACGGTATACCGTTGCAACGGTATAGGATGAAACTTACCCGTGAAACATGAAACTTTGGTTGAAACTTATCTGTGAAACTCGAAAACCTGATGAAACTTACCCGTGAAACATCATGAAACTTACCCGCGAAACCTAGCAATGAAACTTACCCGTGAAACTAATGAAACATGCTATACCGTTGCAACGGTATACCGTTGGGTAGTTGCTCTCTAAAATCAAATAATCCATGCAAAAACCGTGACATCCAGTACTACCGCTGAATGGCCCGGTGGCCGGTAGCACCACTTGTCCGAAAATCAGAAAAACACACATACTGGAAAATAATTATCGCCCATTGATCCGGTAGTACCACCTACATTGAAAATCAATTCTGAGATCATTTTTAGCACATTTCGCAAGTTCAATTTTAAACAATTTTTCAGCATATGATTTCACAACCTTTAACCTCAGAAATGCAGCTTAGCCAAATAAGTCCACTTAATTTATCTTATTTATATCGAGCATAAAGAAGCTCCAACAAAATTCATAATCAAGGGATACAAAACTAGCGTACAAAAGGGAACAGTAAGAAATACTCCCACTTCTAGTTAGCCATACAGCAATTCCATGTTGCAACTTATGTACACTTGCTGGGTGCATGACGCTACAATACTCCGTTTTTCACAGCAATGTGATTGTGCACATCAAACTCGAAACAGCACTGTACATTCACATGGAGGTAGGAAACTTTGTCCAGGGCGTCACCTCCCATCGTCGTTTCGACTCTACCTGCTGAATTTTTATCAGTGCGGATAGATTAGTTAGCATTCACAGAATGAGCAACACAGCATATCCAGAGTTGATTTAGGACTTGCAAACACACAAACAAAAACCAAATTTCTATTTCTTATCAACTTTGTAAAGTTTACATCTTTATTGTTTACCCATCCTCTTTCTGGTACCACAATGCGCAGCCAACCATCGAAATAACTGTGGACTGTTGGTAAATGTAGGGTGATCTATGCCAACTTCAACTAAATTAATAGCCCATGCAGCAAAAATTTAATCATCAAACAAGTAAGATCACAGAACAGTTTACCTTTTCTTCTGATTGGCCAGTATCTTCATGGGAATTTTCAAGCATCTTTCCATTCTCAGCACCACAACTTTCATAGAAAAAATGCTTACGTTTCTTTGCTTGTTTGACGGTCATTCCAATAAAAGAAGGGTAAAACCTGCGGAAAATGTTTTACAATCTCAACAAGATATTCTGAAATTACTGGAGAAAGTTGGTTTCCAATGAGCAAGACAAAAAAATATCAGTAAAGCTAAAAATTACAACAGCTGGTATATGAATCTGTCCAATGTATATCAAGAGTTTATAATGTTTCCAACTCATTACCATATTGGACTTCAGAAACAACATTAAGCTATCAGTCACTTTATGTCCTTCAAGAAAGAGTAAGGCCATTTTACTTACAGACATTATATGTACGTCTATGTCAAGAGGCTTGTTATGCAGCCTTGTTCTAGAATTTAATATGGCACACTCTGTGTGCAAAACTGTAAGTTCTCATTCCATGATCTTTGCGACCAGTCCATAGATTATGGGAAAAAACAAAAGGAGTGAACGATGCTGGCAAACCACTCATCTCTCGGGTGGATACCGACATACATTTGTCACATAATCAAATCACTATATACTCTGAGAAGTTTTGTTCATGCCACTTTATCTTTATAGCTTTATACACATGCATAATGTAAAACATCCACATTAGAATATGCAACACCATAGCCCACAATGGATTATTATTGCTTATGAGGAGCTATATATTTTTTTCCTTCGATGCTCTGTACCAACTACAGTCATTGGTGGTGGAGCAATTTTTTTAGCCAGTTATAATCCTTTTTGATTTCCTGTGTGGTTTGCTCAAGTGAAATTTAGCTTCGTCGCTGATGGTGAGAAACATTTTTTTTTATAAAGATAGCAAAGACATCTCGCCTTTACTGAATGCTGTAAATGTAAGATTTTCTCGGCTTCACTACCATTCCAATATAGAGAAACAAATGGAATGCATAAGCAAAAACTGACTGAGCATTCCTCACATTGGATCAGAAGGTCATCAGGATTGTATGGCATCTCACACTTGCAAGAACTGTTATATTTTTTTAAGAGTTGGAATAATCATTTAATTATTTCAAATCAAGAATAGAAGATGGTATCATATTCATACCAGCAAAAAGGGGAAGCATTTTAAATTTTACAAAATAAAGAATTGGCCTGAAAAAAAAAACACCATCTATGGTGCGTTATTGAAGGATGAAATCATATATTTATGAGGGTAAAAGAAAGGTACAGTACAGACCTTCAACTAAAATACACATTAATCACATAACATTATGAGAGACCAAACATATAATTTGGCCAAAATCTGTATAAGGTAGGTCTTCTAGAGGCTTGAATGATTAAGACCTACAGTGCTACAGTATGAACAATACTAGATAAACCATAAACAGAGTCCAATCTAGCAAAACACAATATAGTCAAAACATAGTAAATTATGTGTGTCAATAAGACTAATATGGTTACAGCTGACAGTGCAGCATATTGTGTTGTCATGAATGGTGTAATTGACTTCCAAAGGTTGTCGAGAGGATCAATTTTAAACTCATGATAAAGGGAAAACAAACTACATACTGTCAACCGTGGAAGCAGAAAGCCAGAAGTTTTTAGAAAGAATTATAGGCGAAGTTCCTAAAGAAAGCCACAAGAACCATGACACACATTAAACAAGATCAAAAGTCCAGAACAGACCAACACTTTTCCCAAGTACCCTCACTGTCAAAAGAGCTTTCCAAAGATGCTAGCAAAATGATGAAATTATGAATATGAACATATGGCCCAGGAAAAATAGAGGTTCATTTGGATCCTTACACAGCTATACGGTCAGGCACAATGCTGCCTGTAGCTGATTGGTACTCAAAGAGTCAAAAGTAGTCATTGACAGCATCAAGCTTGGTACAGTCCCGGAAGCTGTAAACATTACACTCGCCGTCTATGGGGGCAGCACTATGTACATCATAGTGGTCAGAGAGAAATAGCTCCTTTGCACCATGGAATGGCCGCTGCTCACCGATAGACTCTTCTGGCCAGTAGTACCACCGCACCCTGACCCTCGCATTGGTGCCGCAAGATCCTGCTGCCTCAATTGCCTCAACCCTTTTGAAAAAACAGCAGTAGTTTTTATAAAAGTCTATTTGATAAACAACTAATTTCCCTAAGTAATATATGTTGTAAAAATAGGTCACACCTATCTTTTAGCTTTTTCTAGTTATATAGTTTCTAACTTATACCAAAATTCACTTAAAAGTTAAATTGCTTAGAAGCTTACTAGTTTTTTAAAAATTGAAGCTGATTTAAAATCCCAGTCAGCCTAAGTTGGACTTGCACATCATGGAGATCGACCACCTCCGTTCCCAATCCCAGTCCCAAATTGCTGACTGAAAGGACGGTGATTTTGCACGGAGTGATGAGACATTGAACGGCCCAGGTGGCATGGAAATCTTGTATGGGAGAAACTAGCGTTCGGACGTTTGATTATTGTGTATTCTGTCGGACGTCTCTTGCAATATTTTTTTTCAACGCTTGCAACAACATTTTTTTCGGACGTGTGCAACATTTTTTTTGCAACGTTTGCAACATCTTTTTATTGTGCCGCATTTCTACTGTTTGTCGAAGAAAAATATTGCACACGTTATAAAAAAATGTTACACGTGTTAGAAAAAAAATGTTGCAGCGTATCTGAAAATTTCGGACGTCCGAGCTGAAGTCATTCCGAAATTGTATTCGTGAGTTGGCAGCGCGAAGCGTCAGATGGATAGAATCACAGAACGAGAATTCAATTCTGATGATATTTCTGACGTTAATCCGTATCTATAATAACATAAAATGCACTAGTTTTAAAAAGGCTCCTGTTCACACTTGTGCACACTTTCATTTGGCCCAATTTATTAGATCGTGCGGTCGGTCCTCATCAGCCTTTATATGCTAATCTTACTCTACCTTTTAATTGCCTTCATTTTTCTTAGCTGCCAAATGTTCTATTCTATTCTCTGTATGAGATAGACGTAGCACCTCCGCCGAAGAAGCATATCAACGAATGGTTGGCTCAACGTTGCGTCATCGGCGCAGCGAAAATGACTGTGTCATCGCTCACTGGGTATATAACAATAAATATAATTTTTAAGGAACATCGTACGTACCAAATAGTAGTGTGTCCGGCCATTTTTAGCGTCAATAGTTCGGCATAACCGATGGCAATGTACAATGATAAAGAAGTAGCTACCAAAATGAAGAAACGAATTAATAATATTGGTTAATTGTACCAAAGTGGAGGAATTAATGACGAAAGTATGAGTTCAAGATGGTTGCAAACACTACATGGGAAATGGCCTTTAGTCCCGGTTAGCAACGGGTTTTAGTCCCGGTTGCCAAACCGGGATAGCCCATCCGGGACTAAAGGTCTATAACCTTTAGTCCCGGTTCGAGCCCTCCTACGGTGTTTAAAAAATATGGCGAACCCAAGACTCGAATCTGGAACCTCGTGACTCTAGCCTCACCTTTCTAACCAACCCACCCACCATCGCGTACTGATATACATAGAATATGCATTCCTTTTGAACTTTCCTCAAACGAGACATCAGTACCGGTTCGTAACACGAACCGGTACTGAAGCCCTCATGTAGCCAATGAACCGGTACTGAAGCCCTCATCAGTACCGGTTCAAATTCAATCGGGACTGATGGACCGGTATGGAAGGTCTGATCTGTAGTAGTGAAAATACATTATCCGACATTGATGACCTATTAAAAAGGAACAAAATGACTTAAAACTTTCAAGTAAAAACATAGTACAATGATCAAATGAAAAATATGTCTAGAGGCTTACTTGACACTGTGGTCAAATATGCTAAGTTAAATCCAAATCTTTAATATGAGCACATGAACCACGATCGTAGTGACAGATCAGTTGCAATTTTGCCTCCGATTTTGCAACTTACTGGACCGGTATTCCAAAAACCAAAATTGAAACACATTAGTCTTAACCCTATAATTCGACAAATATCTACCAACAGTTATCACGGTATTCCATGTAAGTCACTTCTTTACAAGGACAAAGAAGTAGCCTACTAGACCGGTATTCCATGTGCTTAAAGCAAATCGGAAGAATCAAGAAAAATTTACAGCAAACCAAATACCATTCGCAACTCGAGTAATTCGCGGTCTCCTGTGCTGTGGCTAGGGGTGAAAACAGGACAGGAAATATCCGCCCGATCCGATTCCGAATCCGTTTAAAATCCGTACTGATGTTATCCGTATCCGTATCCGGAAAATCCGATATAATATAGGTTAGGATATGGGAAGAGCAATATCCGATCCGTATCCGAAAAATCTCATGTAATATGGGTTAGGATATGGGAAGAACAATATCTGACCCGATATCCGGTAAATATCCGACCCGATATCCGGATAAAATCAGTTATTCTTCCATTAATTTGGTTCATTATTGGATAGATAGAATAGTTGTTTGATACTAGCACTAAAAACACTACTTTGTTATTAAGCGTGAACTTCAACAAATCTATCAACAAATAAATAGAGTGATGATATAATGCTTTTACCTAAATTGATTTGTTCAACTTATTTGATAAATTTCTTTTCTATTCAAATTACTAGAATTAGTTGAGTCACTAAATTGCACATCTAACTATACTACTATCCTACGTTGAAATTATTATGACTTGAAGCTAATGTTGTAAGGTTAATGCTTCATTCGTTCTTTTACGTACACAATTATGTACTATACTACTATCCGATTATGATATCCGATCCCGATCCGAATCCGTCAGGTATTCGCTCTGTATCCGAATCCCGAATAATCCGAATTCGTATCCGTATCCAGGATAACCGTATCCGGCTCCGAATCTAAAAAAAATATGGGTTAGGATATGGGACAAACAATATCCACCCGTATCCGATCCGATTTCACCCTTAGCTGTGGCCGCGCGAGACGAACAGGAGTCTCGTCGCGAGGGCAGGGAGGCAAGCCACGTGGGCTTCCGTGCGTGCATGGGTTTGGGTTTCGATCGAGGCTAGCAACGCTTCAGTCCTCATGGGCCGAGGGACGTTGCGAGGCGTTTCACGGGCTTGTGGCTTCTTGGGCTGGAAGGAGGAAGGGTCCGGTTGCACAGACTTCGGGCTGTGGGGTTCAGACATGCGACTGGGCGTGTAATCTCGATATATATATTTTTTTGTGGACCTGGTGTCCCGGGAATGAAAAAGGGAGCTTAATTTTCGACCGTTTCAAAGAAAAATGAAATAGAAGTTTTTAAATGAAAACGAAAAATATTGGTATAGAAACGGAAACAATTTTTTTTTGTTTGAAACAAAAATGAAAACGGAAATTCGCAATAAATGAAACCGGAAATTCCGTTAGAAACTTGGCCTAAAAAGGAGAAGAGAAAATTTACATTTATTAAATATCAAATAGAGTTCGAAAATTCTGAAAACATTCTCAAAAATACTTTGGAACATTTTGAACTGAGGAAAATTATTTCTAGCTTAATTTTGGTTTTATTTTTTATGAATAAATTAATTTTATAAATGAACATTGAACAATAATATGAAAATTTTAGATTGTTACACATTTATAGTTGGAGGAGCAAGAGGATATCGATGATAATGATATGGAGTAGGATAATGGTCTGATCTAAATAGCAAGCTTTTAGTTAACAAACTTGAGAAAAACTTTCTAGTGATATCGGTGAACATAACATTATTCTTCTATCTGCCTTGGAGGTGGAATGAGTTACATTGTTTTTGTGATAATGCACTATGTTTTTGTGGAATTTCACAGTTTCATTTTTTATCTACTCTGTTTTGTTCCGCATCCGTTTTCGTTACTGTTCGTTTCTGGGGTTTCCAATTTCATTTCCGTTACGATAAAAAATGTGGAAACAGAAACAGAACAACTATTTACTAACCATTTCCGTTCCCTTTTCATCCCTACCTGTGACAACGGGTGGACAAACTAGGATCCGACAATGACTTAGGAGCCTCTGGCCTAGGGATGGCAATCTTGTCCGAATACCCGTAAATCCATGGGTAAAAATCATAATAGAGATAAATCCAACAGGCAAATGGGCATAGGCATGGGGGAGCTACACCCGTGCCTATTCTACTCGATTACCCAACAATAAGCAATGACAAGTGGGTCATGTTTGAAAAATATAGAGGCATCTCACTGTCCCACCCCTCCCGGTCCACGATTTTCCATGACCAAGTTCGCTTTTTTTCATTCTCTATTCTAAATCCCAATCTGCTGCTCGTGATTTGTGTTGAGATCTTAGATCTATGAGCTATATTACATGTTTCTCATATGTGAAAGTAATAGCTAACGTGGGTTGAACTACTCATTGTCTTTTAATGTGTTCAGTGCCTTTATAATGATATGTTGGTTGCATCAAGTGATAGTTGGTACACGGGTATACCTGCAAGTGACGGGTATAGGCAAGGTTCTTCGCCCACCATCTTTCACGGGTACGTCAGTGGGAGAGATTTTGACTGGCAGATATAGGTATGGGCGAGCACTACTCGTGCTTGCCACACCCGATTGCCATCTCTACTCTAGCTTCTATTTAGGCATGTAGGAATAGCCGATTGATTGGCACACCTCTTCATGCTTTCGATAGCATCAGCATATTACCGGCCCTTGATCACTCACCTCCGCAAAGACTGTGAGGCCTCCTTTCACCATTAGGTTAGGGCTTGGATTCACCAAAGCCCCGAGAGAGAGAGAGAGAGAGAGAGAGCAAGTGATGGGGCAGCGAAAGCATGATAATGGGCGGCAACAGTGACGCTGCCTCGGCCATGGGACAGAGGAGGGCTGTGAGCAGCGACGGCGGGTGGGGCGGCAAGATCCGAGTAGTTAGGAGGTGGCGGCAGATGGTAGTGGAGCCACCGAAGCCGGTCAGAGTGGCACGACAATGTGGGAGGTCGCAGTCGGTGCACGGAAAGAATTGGCTCGGGGAGGACAAGATCGTGGCACGACCAAGGCAGTGGCGAAGGGCGATCAGCGGCGGAGCCATCGAGGGGGGGGGGGCGTGGTGGGGCCTGCCCCCCCGGTGGCTCATCAAAAGAGATGTGTGTGTGTATATGTATATGTATATGTATATGTATATGTATATGTATGTATGTATTAAACTTTGAAATTTCTGGTAAGTTACAAGTGTTACATATTGTACTTACTATATATTACATTTTGAATATCAATCACTAGTAGAGGTTCACTTCATTCTTAGGCCCCCTTCTTTATAAATTTCTGGCTCCGCTACTGAGGGCGATCACTGTGTAAACGCGTACATGTTGCCCTAGGTTTATGGGTAAGGACAACAATTTCATTGTTGTTAGGCATGAGATATTTGTTCACTTGTGTTCAGATCAAAACCAGAGGAATAGAAAGCAACTTACGTTAAGTGGAATAAAGCAGGAAGACGACGGAGTAGTACAGTGGCATTGCTGATGTGCTTGGCAGCCAGAAAACATCACATGGTCCTCTGTGTACAATCCTGAGAAGAAACATTTAGGCTAAGTATGGCAATTTCACAGAGGAATTGAAAGCACAAAAAAAAAGGAAAGCAAGAACAATCAGACTGTTGAACAAATCATTGTTTCTCGCACCATCTAAACAAGATAATTTCCGAAAACAGCAGCTATCAATTAGTGAGTTTGTGGCATGATTTCAGCAAAAACCAGTAAAAATCATCAGGATACACTTGCATAACACAGCTACTAGTTAGCACAGGCAGCTGTAGACCAATGGTTATACTAAAGTGACCGGCGAAACTCTCCAATGCACCATACCACCATGAGCACAACCATGAAAAATACAAAAAGTATGAGGAAAGATACATGGAAAAGGAACGATTTTACATTTGTTTGTGCATATTACATTTGGCTGGACAACATTACCAGGATGCGTAAGGAAAGTATCACCGTAGGTGTTGCAGCATTGTGCTGGTCCATTTGGAAAGCAGGCGATTCCCAAAGAAGATGTTGCATGATCCTACATACATGATACACAATTTATGTTACTGGATTGATCAGTTGTGGATGTTGCAGGCAGAGGGAATGCGTGGCGAGAAGATGCAGAAGGGCCCCTACAACCGTACACAAGGAAGGGTGGGCGCCAATGACAAGGAGACTGGCGAACTAGTACTCTCTCTGTCTTGCGTGGTCCACATGAATATGTTCTCCGGCTGTAATGTGGGAACTCCTTAGTAATGGCTATTACACTCTCAAGAGTTACTCTGCTCTTACTTACTGGTCAGTTCGATTCAGCTTTTGGATTACGGATTTTAGATTATAAGAGAAGCTACTTCTGATTATAGGAGAATCGAACCGAACCATGCCAATTTTCCTTAAAAAAATCTGAAACTCATATGCCAACATATCACACACTTTATGCAAAATTACACAGTTTACATCGTTGTAACAAGTTACAAGACAAATTCGAGAAGATAATTTCTTGTTAGCATCTAACAAAAAAACTGAATTACAATTCAGCTATTGTCCTTCAATCACCATACACTTGTTCTACTACTTTCTTTCTTCGTTCTTCCGCATGACCCACAGCCCCACACACTTCTTGCTGGTGCAAATAGAGAGGAAAATATAACCAAAAGTGAGATCCCTTCAACATCAAACAATGAACAGAACATATCTAAAACAATTATGTGTTTGCAAATTCCAATCACCACCAATGGATGTGTAAATATAAACTAAAAATAATTAGGTACCGGACATGTAAGGGCTTGTTTAGTAGAGCTTCAGATTCCAACTTCTCCTGAAATCTGAAACTTATAGGCTAAAATAAAGTGAGTTAAGTTTATATTTTTAGTCTAAAATGTAAACAAGATGATCCATCTAAACACTCTTAATGGACTCACAGCTCCAGCTTCATGAATCTGGTGAAGCTAAAATTTTCAGCTTCACCAGATTCTCAGAATCTGAAGAAGCTGAATCCCTGCCAAACGGGCCCTAAATGTAATCTCAAACAATACATTGACTTGTCAGTTTGTATATCGATCTTCTCGACAATCTGGCCTAATCGTAATGGTTGACTAGTGCTATGTTCATCTAATCATCTCCAGATCGTCATTGGGGGCCATTGATTTTTAAGCCTTGGCATGTCTAACTCAAGATCTGAAGAGCAATCAAAGACATGCATGAATACAAAGAGACATACATGTCACACCTCCAAGTAGTTGGTAGGGTAATTGGTAACTATTGGTTTTTTTTTACCGCAGAGAGGACGCAGGTGGGCATCAACAGGAGACTTGCTAACTTGCTTCGTTGTAACCTTGTCAATCCGGCGGCTGCATGGAGAGATCACGCTTAACGGCTTAAGAACTCTTGGGACTCCTACTAGTGGAGGCTAGGTTTTGATGGATCACACAAGCACAATATACAGTGGCTATCTCCTCAAATCAAATGGTTACGAAATAGTCATCCTTGATCAAACGGCAAGGATGGTTTCTAAAGAATAATGAGGAATGAAATTAAATTTGAATCAGAGAGAGGGAAGCCAGATTTTCACCAATAGACAACGCTAGTTGTTATATAAAATTCACAAGTATATAAAATATTTAGAAATCAATAAATAATATAAATAATTTGAAAGAACAAAAAATATTTTGATTTCATAACAAATGAAAAATGATATTGCATCTGAAATATTTCTTTAGTGTAAAAGTTTGAATTATGTTTGCATGTTAATTAATTTCTATATGATTTGCAAAGGTCAGTTTTTTGAACATAAAAGGGCTGTTTGGTTACTGTCTCACACGAGACTGACCGCGGAGTCTGTACCGTTCCAACCTGGCTCCAAGGAAACGGTTATGGAGCTCGTTTCCCACGAGCCTGGCTGTGAGTGCTTTGTGCATCATGCTAGTCTAGCTTCGCACCGTACGCAGACAACCAAACAACCATCTTGCATGTGTGGGTGCAGACTCACGCGATACAACAAACAACCAAACGCTAGTTCTCTGGCTCCTGCGAGTCTGGCTGTGTAGGACCAGGCAACCAAACAGCCCCAAAAGTTCCTTTGGCTAATCCAATAAGCCCTTGCAAGGTAATAAAGACAGTAATCTAGGCCGTCGGTGATTGTTTTGAACCATCGGCTATTGCAACTAATAGCCATGCGTTGCATCAAGTCCATCGGAAATTGATTTTAACCGTCGGTCATCGTAATTAAGAGCTCTGTGTGACATTTAGACCGTCGAAAACTGCTTTCAACTGTCATTGTGTCAATGACTGAGAGGGAAGCTGTCAATCGTCGATAATATATAGTCAAAACTATCAGCCATCTGTTATATTACCAACGGATAGTCTTAATTCCTTTGCACCGTCCAAAAATGTTAGATTCTAGTAGTGATTTGATATGCAAGGAAAAGTTATTAGAACTATTGATTTATCTATATATGTATGTGTCTGAATTTGATGTTTGCATGGCAATCGTACTATATTTGTGATAATCTAACATAATAGTTTGGGAATGATGAGTGGAATTGGGAGGTAAAAATTGTATTGTTAGATTACACAAAAAATTACAGTTATGTTTACTTCTATAGTTACATTTATACTTCTGAACTAGTGATACGAGAATGGGCATGCTGGCAAAAAAATACGAAAATTAAAAAGGTAGGGTTATAAATTTTTATAATGCAAATTTATGAGTTTAATTTCTTGCCTTCTCTTCGTTAAAAGATATCGTATACTGAATGGGATAGCTCATTGTATTAAAGATAGAAAGGATATTTAGATTGTAAACGGATTGTAAACGGCTTCCTTGTATCTAGCCGTGTTAGTTACGAAAACCTGTACGTATCCGATTGTATCTCTTGTATTCGATCCAGTATATAAAGCAATCTAAGCCGCCTCTGTTTGATGCGGTACAATTACTATTTTCAATATCTTTCACATGGTATCAGAGCGGGGTTTCACAATGGCTGGAACCTCCATCACCAACGTCGTCGCCGGCGGCGGCGTAGCAACTGCTGGGTTCAATCATCTGGTGAACATCAAGTTGAACCAGGGAAATTATCTGCTGTGGAAGGCCCAGCTTCTGCCTTATCTTCGAGGGCATCAACTTTTGGGTTACGTCGATGGAACAACGAAGGCACCGGCACCAACGGTGAGGTTGCCCAACGCCAAAGGAGAAGAAGAAGAGGTTCCAAACCCGGAGTACCGCCAATGGGTTCAACAAGATCATATGGTGCTTGGCACCATCCTCTCTACGCTAGAGCCAGATGTACTCGGTCGAGTATTGTTTCTGGCAACAGCGGCTGAGGTATGGGATGCGCTTGAGCGCATGTACTCCTCACATTCTCGTGCACGGCTGATCCAGATCCGGCGTCGACTACTCTGACTCAGAAGGAACTCAGTCCATGACTGAGTATTTCAATCGGGTGAAAGGCTATGCTGACTTCTTAGCAGCAGCCGGACATCCGCTGGATGAAGAAGAGATCGGCATTTACATGTTGTCTGGTCTAGATTCTGAACACGATCCGCTGGTGACCTCTGTTACCACCAGCCCTGCCCAGATCACACTCAGTGATCTCTATGCTCATATGGTGAGTTTTGAGATTCGTCAACAACAGAATCAAGTCACCAGCGACAACCATAACATGTCGGCAAACAATGTCTCTCGTGGACGTGGCTGGCGTGGTGGAAATAGTGGTTGGCGTGGTAGCGATGGTCGGGGACGAAGCCGTGGTCGCGGTGGCAGTCAAGGATTTCGTGGCGGTGGCCAAGGAGGACGCGGCAATGGCTCCTCTAGAGGGTCCTAGGACGATGGCTCACGGCCTACTTATCAAGTGTGTAACAAAACAGGGCATACTGCCCTACGGTGTTACAATCAATTTAACCATGCATTTTAGGAAGAAGATCCCAGGGTGGCTGCCATGGCAAGCACAAGCTATAATGCTGATCCCACATGGTACACAGATTCAGGGGCCAGTGATCACATCACCGGTGATCTAGAGAAGCTGACGGTCCGAGAGAAGTACAATGGCAAAGATCAGGTGCATGCTGCAAATGGTTCAGGTATGCCAATTATGCACATTGGATATTCTCAGATTCGGACCCTCTCTAAACCTTTGCTATTGAACAATGTCTTACATGTTCCAAATACCCAACGCAATCTGCTTTTAGTCCACAAACTAGCCACTGATAATAATATCTTTTTTGAATTTCATCCTGATTATTTCTTGATCAAGGATCGAGTCTCGAAGAAAATTCTTCTTCGTGGTATCAGTAAAGGAGGGCTGTATCCATTGGGCTCAATTGACTCCATTCAGCGCAAGGAAGTAAACTCAGTCAGCACATTGCCGGATGCAGCGCTATGGCATGCTCGATTGGGCCATCCGTCATCCAAAATAGTTCAACAAGTCATCTCCAGGAATAGTCTTCCATGTCGTAGTAGCAATAAGAACACAGTTCATGTATGTGACCCTTGTCAACTTGGGAAGAGTCACCAGCTACCTTTTCCGAGATCAAACAATGTTTCTGTTCGTCCTTTAGAACTTGTTTTCTCTGACATTTGGGGTCCAGCTGTCACCTCCTTTGGTGGTTTTAAATATTATGTTAGTTTCCTTGATCACTATAGCAGATTTACATGGCTTTATCCTATTAAGTCCAAAGCTGATGCATACAATATTTTTCCTACGTTCAAAAACCATGTAGAGCGCTTGTTCAACACAAAGCTCACCCAGTTTCAATCAGATTAGGGCGGCGAATATCAAAAACTTAACTCACTCCTGCAATCTTGTGGCATTACTCATCGAGTCTCGTGTCCACACACCCATCAGCAGAATAGGTCAGCCGAACGGAAGCATCGACACATTGTTGAAGTAGGTCTCACTCTTTTAGCACAATCCGGATTACCTTTGACTTTCTGGGATGCTGCATTCACCACGGCATGCATGCTTTCTGATCAACCGTGTTCCTACACCAACAATTGGCTCCATTAGTCCTTTTGAAAAATTGTTTGGTAAGGTCCCAGATTATTCTTTTCTCAAAACTTTTGTTTGTGCCTGTTGGCCTCATTTGAGACCATACAACTCCAGAAAACTTCAATTCCGTTTGGCTCAATGCATTTTCCTTGGCTATAGTGGATTGCACAAAGGATATAAATGCTATCATCGTCCATCTGGCCGAGTCTACATATCCCGTGATGTGGTTTTTGACGAACTTCAGTTTCCTTGCTTAACCAGCTCATCGCACAACAGCCATTCTTCCTCCAGCCGACCCACAGAATCAGCAGTTCTTCTTCCTCCCCAAATTCCCTTATCGGACCGACCTGAGAATCCTTCTGTGCATAATGAGCATATTAATATCATTTGAAATGTGCCTGTTTCGGATGCTTTCTAGTAGGAATTTGTCGAGGCAACAGGGGCACTCCATCAAACCGCAGATTCGCCGGCTCGTGAGATAATTCAAATCTTGCTCATCATCGGTCATTGTCGATAGCAGCAGCGACAACGCAGGGAGCGCAGGGCCGAATGATGCCTCGGAATTCACTGAATCCTTGGAGATTTCATCGGTGCCTGTTGCTGTTGCAGGACAAGAAAGAGTGCATGGCATGCGTACGCGCTTACAGGACAATATACGCAAGCCAAAATTGCGCACTGATGGTACGGTTCCGTTTGGATGTCGCAGTTCAAACCTGTTGACCAGAGAACCAGCTACATATCAAGAAGCCTCGCAACATGAAGAATGGCGCACAGCGATGGACCAAGAATACCTTGCACTCGTCAAAAATAAAACATGGCACCTGGTGCCATATAGATCAGGTATGAACTTGATCGATTCAAAGTGGGTTTTTAAACTAAAAAGGAAAGCGGATGGATCCGTTGACAGATGCAAGGCTCGTCTGGTAGCTAAAGGATACAAACAACGGTATGGAATAGACTATGGGGACACCTTCAGTCCAGTAGTAAAACCAGCAACCATATGTCTCATCCTTTCACTTGCAGTAACAAGGAATTGGAATCTGAAACAATTGGATGTCCAGAATGCGTTCTTGCATGGAATCCTTGAAGAAGATGTGTTCATGAAGTAGCCAGAAGGATATGAAGATGTGAGCAATCCCAAAGCAGTATGTAAACTTGATAAATCTCTATATGGCCTCAAGCAATCACCAAGGGCTTGGTATTCAAGACTCAGTCAGAAACTTCAAGAATTTGGCTTTGCTCCATCCAAGGTAGACACATCACTCTTTATATACAATCAGGAAGGCTTGACAATCTACATTCTAGTATATGTAGATGACATCATAATTACTGGATCTTCGGCTAGTGCAGTGGAACAACTGGTTCAGAAGCTCAAGGGAGAATTCGCAATCAAAGATCTTGGTGACTTGCACTACTTCCTGGGAATACAAGTGCAGAAGTGTGATGCCGGTTTGATCTTATGTCAGACCCGGTACATAGATGATATCCTGGATCGGACAGGAATGCAAAAGTGTAAACTAGCAACCACACCGTTGTCAGTTTCAGAAAAATTATCAAGAGGAGAAGGGAAGATCTTGTCAACAGAGGATGCTACTAAGTATCATAGCACGGTGGGAGCACTCCAGTATGCAACTCTCACAAGACCAGACATTGCGTTTGCAGTAAACAAGGTCTGCCAATTTCTGCATTCACCAACTGATGTGCACTGGTCGGCTGCTAAGCGAATTCTGCGATATCTGAAGTACACAAGAACAAAGGGACTGCGTATTGGCAAATCTCGATCAGAACGCGTGAGCGCCTTCTCGGACGCGGATTGGGCCGGTTGCCCTGATGATCGAAGGTCAACCGGTGGTTTTGCAGTGTACTTCGGAAGCAACTTGATATCATGGAGCTCAAGGAAGCAGGCTACTGTCTCGAGGTCAAGTACTGAAGCTGAGTACAAATCTTTGGCTAACGCAACAGCAGAACTAATATGGATGCAATCACTTCTTGGAGAACTCGGAGTCTACCAGAGTCAAGTGCCAATACTATGGTGTGATAATCTCGGCGCAAAATATATGTCTGCAAATCCAGTATTTCATGCCAGAACAAAACACGTAGAAGTTGATTTCCATTTTGTTCGAGAAAGAGTAGCAAGTCGAGCGCTAGACGTTCGGTTCATTCCATCAAGAGACCAAGTGGCCGATGGTCTAACCAAGGCTGTATCAGCGTCAGATCTTTCAAGATTGTGCTTCAATCTCAACCTCACCGATGTTGTGATTGACGGGAGGTATTAAAGATAGAAAGGATATTTAGATTGTAAACGGATTGTAAACGGCTTCCTTGTATCTAGCCGTGTTAGTTACGAAAACCTGTACGTATCCGATTGTATCTCTTGTATTCGATCCAGTATATAAAGCAATCTAAGCCACCTCTGTTTGATGCGGTACAATTACTATTTTCAATATCTTTCACACATTGAAATGAGTCAGAGGTCTAAATGTGCAAAATCCATCTTATTGTTTCATTCGTTTACCTTGCAATGAATTTTTGCTTGTTAGTATTTGAATTTTGGTCTATATGATGTTCTGTCAATGCCAATTTTGGTCTATATGAAGGTCCAGAAAGCTGAAGAAGTTCTTAGCCGTTATGCTGAGAGGCATCCTGAGAATTCTAAAGGAGTCCTGCTTGCACTTGCTCAGATTGCTGCCAATGCCAACCATTTTCAGATCGCAGCGGACTCGCTGTCTAAAATACGTGACATCCAGCACATGCCTGCCACAGTTGCTACACTAGTAGCTCTAAAAGAGCGCCTAGGTGACTCCAACGGTGCTGCTTATGTGCTTGATTCTGCTATCCAGTGGTGGAAGAATGCCATGACAGAGGATAACAAGTTAGATGTGTTCATGCGGGAGGCTGCTATCTTTAACCTCAATCATGGGCGTGATGAAGAGGGCTGTCAATTGTATGAGGAACTTGTGAAGAGCTATGGAAGCACTGAAGCGCTGGCTGGGCTAGTAGCAACTTCAGCACGCACCGACCTCGAGAAGGCTGAGCAATATGAGAAGAAGCTGAAAACATTGCCAGGTCTGAAGGGAATTAATGTGGAGAGCCTGGAGAAGACTTCTGGTGCAAGGAACGATGAAGTTCCGTCACCCATGAATGTGGAAGTTCCTGAGGAACTGAAGAAGCAAAAGGCAAAGAAGAGGAAGAGGAAGCCTAGATATCCAAAAGGATTTGATCCAGCGAACCCAGGGCCACCACCGGATCCTGAGAGATGGCTGCCCAAGAGAGAGAGGTCGAGTTACCGTCCAAAGAGGAAGGATAAGAGGGCTCAGGTTAGAGGTGCTCAAGGAGCTGTGACGAGAGAGAAGCACGATTCATCTGGAGCATCTGCTGCCAACGCTGGTAGTGCCTCCTCAAAAGCAGGCCAAGCGACCAGTTCGTCAAAAGCTCCAGCTGCAACCTCAGAGCAACCGAAGGCCGCCAACAAGTCCCGGAAGAAAAAATCGAGGTCTTAGATGACAATGTTAAGTTATCACAAATTACCAATACAAAAGAACAGTGTTCATTAAGCATCTTGACCTGCAATTTTGCTGTCATCTACATTCGGTTGCCCTCCGCTTTGCTTTTAGAATCACGTTTGTGGTGAATTCGGAGTTGAGACTACTGAAAATTTTGTTAAACCGCGTCGCTATGGCATGTCTGGTTGAAATTCCGTTCTTTACAGGTTGACAACTTTGTTCTTTGTATTTGGTGGGTTAGAATATGCTCGGCAGATCATTATTTTCTGAATGATATCCTAAAGACTAAACTGCTCAAATCCTAAAGCAACGTTAATATCAGACCCTGTAGGGGCTTATTTGGATAAGTAGGGATTAGGCCCGAAAATGGGAGGGATTAGTCTTAATCCTTACCCATTCAAACAAGCTCTTATTTTAAAGGCGAATACTACCGTCCGGACGTCCGATTTTTTTGTTTTCTTCGGATACCTCTTGAAACATTTTTTGTCTACTCCTGCAACATTTGTTACCAACGCGTGTAACATTTTTTTTGAACACTTGCAACATCTGTTTACTGTAGCATTTGTCGAAGGAAAATGTTGCACGCGTTGGTAGAAAATGTTGCACGCGTAGAAAAAAAATGTTACGGAGTGTTAGGACGTCCGATGCCTAGCAAAACCGTATTTTAAAACAGAAATACCCAGGCATTCCCCCCCAACGACAACCAGCGAAAATTGTTGCGCTCGGCCACCGCGGAGCGCGCCTGGAGCCAGCGAGCCGACGCACGGGCATGGCCTCCTCCCACCGTCTCCCCTTCTCGCAATCGCCGCCGGCTTCCCCTTCCATCAGCGGCGATTCTGCGGTCCCGCTTCCTCCGCAGTTCGCCTCGCATGCACTGCCCCTTCGAGGCCTTTGCACTGATTCTTGACTCGGCCGGCTTTTGCTGGCAGTCTCTTTCGGGCGCGGCGCTCCAGTACTCGACGGCAGCGCAAGCTCCGCCCCCGGCGGCAGACGCGTCTCCACCGCCTCCTCACCCGCGCGCCGTTTCAGAATGGTAGGTATTCGGTATTCTCGATCACGATTACTTCGTTTGCATTCTTCTCATCAATGATACATTTCGAATGGAAAATTTCGTGCAACCTTTGTAGATCTGTGCACATCAACTGAATGTAAGTAGAATACTAAGCTGTCGAACTAACTGAAACTCATCTGCAGGGCAGCAAGAGAACGGTGGCAGTGGAGCCAAATGTTTTTGAAAATGAAAGCCAGGTCATACTTAGCGGCAGCCGAACTTCTTCTAAGCAATTCACGTGGAGCAAAGGAAGGGTCAGATTCACTGTGGATTTCCTGATAGAACAGGCTTCAGTTGTCGAGGGAAAGAGATGCATTGTTCAGGGAGGATACTCTGCTAGAAGCTACATTAACAACTCTGAGGGAGGAATGGCACAACTCTGAGGTCATACTTAGCTAGCACTTACTCTCCTACCCTCTCTTTTTATACCATCTAACTAACTATTCTATTGCCTCCCTATGAACTATCTAGTTCTTGCAAGATACAGATATTTCTAAGAACTCGCATTTCCTTCATTTAACACTCCCTCTCAGTGCAAACTTCTTTCGAAGTTTACTTGCAGAACATTCTATGAGCCTCTAAATCTTGAACTTTGCTTTGCTGAGACTCTTCATGAGAATTTCTCTGTTTAACTTGGCCATACAATAACAAGTAATGTTTAGTGGCACAAATTTAGTTTCATCAGCTTCCGGTCCAGCTAAAGCCTTAGCTAGCAGAAGTTACTTCTTGCGTTCTCTTTTACTTCTCGATTTAGATATCAGCATGATCTCCATTAAAAACATTTGATCGTCACCTTTTTCTAATTATATGTTGGCAAAAAAAAAAGTTAAGCAACAGAGAGAGAGTCATTATTTGTATTAATAAATCCTATAAATAAAGTATTAAATCTCACTTCTAATCAAATGGGCATGTGGTGCTTTAATTATTCCATGCAAGTTTCTAAAACAACTTTTGCTTTGAGGAGTGTCATGCATAAGCTTAATGTCGACACCAAAGTTCTTCCCCAAAAAGGAGAGAGAAAGAAATAAAAGTTCCCTCTCAAAATCCTATGACAATGATGCACATGTATCACTCCACTAAAGCATGTATACATGGACCAATTAAGATCCTAAGGATATCCTTCGTACCCTCGTAAGTAGCATTGAACGCGCAATCTTATTAGCATGTGCATGGAGTGCAAAATGGGCCTCCGTTTGTAATTAATTCTTTTCTACAAGGGAAATGTTTCTAAAGCCTGCTTTATACTACCTTCGGAATAAAAACTCTGTAAATTTAAATGAATTAGGTCACCTTCACTGTGGTGTAGGAAAAGATTCTAGTCCCGGTGCCTAGAATTATCTGGTATAAAGCCCAAAACAATTATTAGTGGCCTCATATGTAAGCGAAATAGAAAGGGAGAAAAGGTAAGATGGAAGAAAAAGAGCAAATACTTTATTGAAAAAAGTCCATCTTTGGTTCACTACTACAGAAGGATTTATATTAAATCCCTCATCACTAACTGTTTTAAAAAACTGTCTGTGATGGTTGATCATCACAGACATTTTTTTCCAAAAACCATCAATGATGACTATCATTGACATCACTGACAATTTTTAGCAAAAACCGTTTGCGATGAGACTCACATCAAGATCACATCACTGATGGTTTTAGCCAAAAATCGTCAGCGATGAGACACACATTACAGATGAATTTTTTAAAAAACGTCAATGGTAACTATGTTTACATCACTAATAGTTTTTGGATAAAATCATCAGAAATGAGACACATCATTGATGGTTTTAGCCAAAAACCGTCAGTGATATGAACATAGTCACCACTGATGGTTTAAAAAAAAAACTGTCAGTGATGAGTATATCATAGAAATAAGTGCATAGAGCCCTAACCTACTTAATGTTTTTAGGGTTTTTCGGTCTATTTTTGAGGTGGCTGCGATTAAGAGGCAATTTGGTGAAAGGGTACCGTGGATTTGGAAGTGTCATTGTAGATCCTTTTGTTCTAAGTGATCTAAGGTTAGTAATTGGTTCTAATTGTATTATATTCAAGATCTAGCTTGGTGTAGATCCATTTATTCTTTGTGATCTAAAGTAGTAATTGGTTCTAATTGAATTATACTTAAGATGTAGCTAGCTAGGTAAAGGAGAATTGAAGATGCTAAGTTTAAATGTAACTTACATATAGATCAATTTGTTCTCTATAATCTAAGAAGTTAGGTTGGTAAGTTTAAATATAGTTTATATGTAGATTGTAGACATGTTTATTCTTTAGATCTAGCATGGTTTACAATTTAGGGTAAGATTTAACTAGTTAATTTATACTTCAATTTAAGAATATGTGCATATGCACTCCTAGTGTATTTAATTCATTATTTAACATTTATTGTTATATACGTAGCGTAGATGGACCGAAGCTGGATGTACGCTGAAAACCGTGCAAATGCCGATTATATTAATTGTGTCTCTGCTTTTAGAAAAGTTGCAGAGGAGAATATGTTTAACAGGGGTGCAATTTATATCTTGTCCATGCATTAACTGTGAGAATATGAAAAATGTTTTGAAACTCAACACAGATCGAAGCACACTTGATTCTAAGGGGGTTTTTAAAAGGGATATACATGTTGGACCAGTCACGGTGAAGAACAAATTATTTAGGAAGTAAGTAGTATTAACATCGTCGATGAAGTCAACGATATACTAGATGATTTGATTGTCCTTTCGATGAGGATAGATTTCACGATGATAATCTAGACGACTAGACCAGATGCTATGCGATGCAGAAGGGAACTATGATGAGCAAGAGTGTGAAAAATTTCGAAGCTTGATGGACGACTCAGAAAAACCTTTGTTCCAAAGCTGCAAGTCCAAATACACAAGGTTATCATATGTGCTTGAATTGTCAAAATTGAAGGCAAGAAACAGTTGGGTCGACAAGAGTTTTCATGACACTGTTAGGTCTATTAGTAGACATGCTTTTGGAGGGAAAAGTGTTATCGACAACCACATACAACGCTAAGAAGGTTCTTTACCTCTTGGGAATGGAAGTAGAAAAATGCATATCCGAACAACTATATCCTCTTTTGCAAAGAGTACGCAAACTTGCATATATGTCCAGTGTGCAACGCATCCCGGTACAAGTGTAAAAATCAATCAGATGACGACGACGAGGGTATCGAGGTGAAGAAATGACCTCCTACTAAGGTGACGTGGTATCTACCTATAATCCCCTATTTGAAGCATTTATTTACAAACCCAAATGAGGAAAAACTGTTGCGTTGACACTCAGAGGAGTGTAAGAACAATGGAATGCTAAGGTACCCTGTTGATTCCACCCAGTGGAGAAGCACTGATATGAGGTTTTAAGAATTTAGTGTGGATCTAGGAATTTAAGGTTTGGATTGAGTACAGAAAGAATAAATCCTTTTGGTAACATGAGCAACCGTCATAGTATTTGGCCTGTGAATCTCTGTATCTACAACTTTCCTCCTTGGTTGTCTATGAAGCAGGAATATATTTTATTGTCTATACTTATCCAAAACCTGAAACAACCTGGAAACGATATTGATATGTACATAGCACCATTGGTGGAAGATTTGAAGATACTATAGGTTCTTGGGTTACAAATGTGAGATGCTCACAAATGAAACAACTTTATTTTGCACTGCATGTTGTTTTGCACTATAAATAATTATCGTGCCCTTATTAACCTGTTGGGCTAAAGTATAAAAGGAGCCAAAACCTGTACTTACTGCGAGTGTGTATGGCTGAATCACTCGTGCAAAACTGTGTAAATGTATCACCGTAGGTTCCTTCAGAGGAATCACCTATACCGCAAGATGAAGAAACAATTCAACATAATGAACGAAGACGGTTCAGCTCCAAGGACTTTAAGAGGGATAGATGTTCATTATATGGTTAAAAATTTGGATGTTGCATTTGGAAAAGGGAATAAATTGAGAACCCATGAGAAAAGCATGTGGAAGAGGAGATCAATATTTTAGGACCTACCTTATTGGGAGCACCTAGAAGTTTGGCACTACATCAATGTTATTCATATAGAGAAGAATGTCTGTAATAACTTGATTGGTCTCTTATTGAACATTAAGGGCAAAACAAAGGATGATATCAACGCACAGCTTGACTTAGTCGATATGGGTATCAGACCTGAGTTAGCACTAAAAGAGACCGATAAAGGTTGAACGTACTATGAACCTGCTTGTTACACTCTATCCTAGGCTGAGAGAACTAAACTGTACTAGTACTTGTATGCTGTAAAAGTTCCGTCCGATTACTCTTCTAACATGAAGAGATTTATTTCGATGTAAAATTTGAACTTAACTGGCATGTATGATTGACATTGCTTATGACATGATGCTCCCCGTCAAAATTAGAAGTATTTTACCGATCAAGGTCTGGGAGACAATCACAAGGTGTGTTATTTCTTTAACACAATTGCTTAGAAGGTCATCCATTCCGAAGGACTAGATGCTATACAAGTCGAGATAGTGATGACTCTATGTAATCTTGAGATGTATTTCCGTCCGTCGTTTTTTTGATATCATAGTCTATCTCATTATTCATCTTGTGAGAGAGATAAAAATATGTGGGCCTATGTTCCTATATAGCATATACCCGTTCAAGAGGTACATGAGAATTCTCTGGTCCTATGTACAGAATTGATCTTGATTGAAGGATACCATTGTCAAAGATTATGCAACCGATGAGGTATCGAATTCTGTGTCGATTACATAGCTTAGGTCGAACCGATAGGTGTATCTCGATTTCGCTATGAGGAGGGCTCCAGGGTATCGGGGCCATCGAAAGGAAAGCAATCACGCCTAATCCGGTTACGTGTGCTTAAGCCCATTTCACGATTTTGCAATACATGGCTGTAATGTCCTTTTATATCAATGAGTACAAGAACTAGCTACGGTAAGAGAATCTGGTGTGGCAAGAATTTTGGGTCACGAGACAACATAACCTTCATTTCAATGGATGGTTCAAAGAGTGACCTATCACTGTGAGCTCGTTAGGTGATACGCTGATATGGTTAGCAAAAGGGCTAACATTTATAGTTGTAACATGTAAGAAATATGACTTAAATAAATACACACTTTACATGAGATATCAGGATATGAAGAGCACAAATCAGAACAGCGGTGTCCACATAGATACGTTCAATACCACTGGGTCGACGAGGAACTCTTACTATGGGTATATAGAGGCGATTTGGGAGCTCGACTACGTACTTTTCAAGATCCACTATTTCGGTGCCGTTGGGTCCACCTCTAATAGGTGAAAGTTGATAAGTACGGCATCACTACTGTAGATCTCGAACGTGTCAGATACCAAGATGAATCATTCATACTTACTAGCTAAGTTGTTTAAGTTTTCTATATAACCAACCCGTCCAACAAGAAACGCCACATAGTTTTTCAAGGAAAAAGAAGGATTGTCGGAGTTAAGAATGTGGTAGATGAAAAAGAATACAATCAATTTTATAAGTTGCCTCGTAATGAAAATGACATAACGGTCGAGGAAGAACAACCTGAGGAAGCTAGCTACACACGCGTTTGGATCATTATGACGGACTAATTTTTGTACAAAAGAATAAGCAACTGGAGTTATGATCAATTCATCATGTTTATTTTATGTGTACCTGTATTTTAATGTCAACTAGATAGCTATGAATGTTAGTATTAAAAAATGATAATAAGAGAGATATATGAAAAGAAATGCAATGTCAGTTTTGAGCATTTATTTTGGAGAAGCAATTAATGTTTCAAAGGTAATTTGTAGTACAAATTTGTACCCTCATTTATTTGTAGGATAGAAATTAATTAATTAGATAGTAGTAAACCACATGCCATTGGTTGCTAAAATTCTATGACCGATTCCTAGAAACAACAACCAATGCTTCGACTGTACACATAAATACACATGTGCATTTTCTATGTATGAAAATAAAAAAAGACGAGTCAAATATTGTATTACGACTGTACAACACTACCAATGCTTCGACGATTCACCACCAAAGACTTGAGCGCTGACCAAGATTACTAAAAAAAATCTGGAAATGCACATTAGCTTATGCGCTCAAGACCAAGATTAGTTACACAGACTCCATTAAATATTGATTAACTAATCTCATGCAGCAATTTTATTATTAAACCGTCAGTTGTGAGTAAGCTAGTAGATGTAGATTAATTCACACACACTTGAGCGCATGAGCGTCCGAGCGTCTGAGGACTGAGCGGCAGCGCCAGCGGGCTGCTGTGCTAGCCCTCCAGGCAAAGGAATAGGAACAAGGTAAAGGTACGGTTACACAATTTTTATAATGCACATTTATGAGTCTTTTTAAAATTTTATAATATTATGTGCTTTCAAGATAGAGTTTGTGTAGTCTAAGATTTTTATTTTGATGTACTTATTTTTAGTTACTCTTTTTGCAAATGTTGGATCACCTAGCCAATAAAATTAAGAAATTGTTTTTAAAAAATATGCTAACTAATGTCTATATTTTTTATTAATTTATTAAATAAAATAAATTAATTTTTTCAATAATGAACCTGTACTTCGTGATGCACCAGCTGTCATAAATGGAAGGTTATAGCAAATAATATTTTTTCGGTTGGACGAGAAGAAGGCCGGAAAGGTGATGTACATGCTTCACCTAAACAAGGGTGTATGCATTCTATTTTCGTGCCAACTATAAAGACATATGTTAGAAATGAAGTGGAACTAATTCCCGCTCTAACAATAACCTACACTTAATCCTATGCTACACAAACTATTTAGTAAAGTTATTTAGCCTTTTAATTTCTACTTATAGAGCGAACTATTAATTAATGCAAATGGCAATACCGACCATGGATCTTTTAGGTGGCAGTGTTAACAATCCAACTTTAAAAGTTAAGACCAATGTGATTTTAGCGGCCAAATCACAACATAATAATTTACCAAGTACTTAGAAACAGTATGGTTTAACCAGAAGATTTACATGTGCAAAACGCTAGCTAGTTCATTACAATACGAACACTATTACACAAAAGTACGGACACACTCTTTAGGTGATTAGAGCATCTCCAGCAGAGCCCCTAAACCAGCTCCTAAACCTTAAAATAGGGAGTTTAGTAAAAAATACAGCTCCAGCAGAGCCCCTAATCCAGTCCCTAAAATTAGGAGGCCCCTAAATTTGCCTCCTCAGCCCCAATTCCCAGGGAGCCCCTAAACCAGCCCCTAAACCTTAAAATAGGGAGTTAAGTGAAGGATGGCTTGCATTAATTCGCTGCAGCTGAGCGTGTCTTTGCTGGATGAGTTACAATTGTTGCATCTGCATCTACTGTTGAAAATTTTAAATTTAAATTTTAAATATCATGTTTTGAAAATTTTAAATTTAAATTTTAAATATCATGTTTTTAAATTGTAAATGTTAATATGCTTATGTTTTATGTATTACAAATATTTTTGATTGAATTTTAGTGGTGTCAAATGAAGATTATACATAGCGGATATGTCAAAATAGGAGAAAAAAGTAAAATAGAAATTTGAGATTTAGAGGATGTTCTTTGGACTTGTGCTCTGAAAACAGGGTCCCAAAAAATAGGGGGAGTCCCTAAATCCAAAATAGGGGCCTTGTTTTAGAGGCTCTTGCTGGAGATGCTCTTATCATAACACACAGTACTCCTCCTTTATCCTACTATGCTCTCTTTTTATACCATCTACCTATGCTATTCGTTCGCTTATAACAAATGACGACCCAATCGAGCCGGAGCCGCGCGCTCAGTCGAGCCGAAGCCGCGCGAAAAAAAGGTGACGTGGCACAGCGCAGAACACGGGAACTCTTCAAAGTTTAGGAAAGATAGTATATTCTAGCGTCTTCCATGCGAAATATCTTGTTCTTGCACTGTAGAGATATTTCTATAAACCTCATTGATATCACGGGCGCTTCTATTATGCATGTGCGCGCTAGGAACGGAAGTCACGATCAGTTTGTCATACGTGGTCGGAAGGAATTTTCAACTCAAATTACAAAACTTTCAAATAGAATCAAGAACTATCAAGTATCAACTGAAAAAGGTTTCAAGTTCTTCAACTTTTAGCAAGAACCTCTAAACTTTCAACACTAGATCAAAACTTTCTAAATTGGATCGCAAACTTTATTTCGGGGGCGTTTGGTAGGGTTCTAGCTGGGTATTCCTAACTTCACCAGATCCGTGAAACTGGAGCTGTAAGTATATTAAGAGTGTTCAGATGGATCATCTTGTTTATATTTTAGACGAAAAATATAAACTTAATTCACTTTATTTTACCCTACAAGTTTCAGATCCCAAGTGAAGCTGGGATGTAGAGCTCTACCAAACAGACTCTTCATATCCAGATCCTAAAGACTTTCAAATCGAGCTCAAAAAACTTTCTAATCAGATTGGGAACATTCAAAACAAGCTGAAAAAACTTTCTGATCGGATTGTGAACATTCAAATTGGGATCCAAAAACCTTCAAATGAAGCTCAAAAACTTCCAAAAACCTTGTAATGAAGATCAAAAACTTTCTAATCGGATTGGGAACATTCAAATCGATCTAAAAAAAACTTTCTAACCGGATTGGGAACATCCAAATCGAGCTCGAAAGTTTTAGTAATCGAGAACCTCTTAATCGAATTGAAAATCCTCCAAATCGGGATACAAAACTTTCAAACTGAACCTCCAAAAAATTTAGGAGGCAGAGGAAGCGCAGTGACTGGTTCTTGGAGCTGCACGGCGGCATCCATGGCGCTTGCCGAGAGATTGGAGCTGCGTTGTGTTGTGGCACACCACACGACGCCTCCACCCGCTGCAAGTCCCGGAGTGTATGGTTCCTTTCCATCATTTCACTCCAATCGATGCAAACTATTTTCAGAAGTTAGAACATACCGTGAGTCTCTCGAAATTTCTCGAACTTTTGCTTCGTTGACACACTTCGTGAGAATATCTCTATTTAACGTGGCCACATACTGACATGTTAATATTAGGCCATTCCCAGTGTACAGTTTTATTTCCCAGTTTTCAAGAGTACCACATCAGCTTTTGTCTAGGTAACCGTGTATCTCAGATTTCATCTAGATGAAACTCTCTCACCTCCTATGAAATTTTCTCTATCTCTCTTCATAATTATCTTGCTATGTCACCAAATATAATGACATGTCATGTTATTTAATGAGAATGAAACTCAGTTAAAACTTCCACTGGAAATAGCTAAGAGCATCTCCAAGAGAAGCCTTAAATGAGTTGTTAATTGGAAATATAGGGCTTTGATAGAAAAAAGATCTCCAAGAAGAGTTGTATTTTGAGAAAATTTATCAAATCAGTTTAGGACTCGGGAGGACCGTAGCTATATTTGGCGACGCTCCTGCTGGCCCTATCCTATTCACGAACACGTTCGGCACCCATCGCGCCAGCACCGCGAAGGCTTCGTGTCCTCCGCCGCCACCCTTCTGCAGGATGGCGGCCACCCTGGCCGTGATGAAGCTGTTGGCGATGCGGATGCCCTGCTTCACCCGCTTGTCCGAGATCCTCTCCACCGGCGCCGACACGAACGGCGCGTTGAAGAGGAACGTGGTGAGGACGACGCCCGCCCTGGCCATGGTTTTCGCGTCGAGGGTCGATATGGCTGAGCCAAGGGAGTGGCCGGCCAGCCAGACGCGGTCGTGCCCCGCGGCCGCCGCCGCCACCGCCACGACGTTGTGGATGATCTGCATGGCGGTGCGAAAGCGGGAGGTGTGCTCGAGTCCGTTGCGGACGAGCTGGAGGTCTCTGTACGCCGAGTCCTTCTTGGTGATGGTGCCGCGGAAGGCGACGACGTAGTGAGGCGCGCTGGCGGCGGCCCCGGGGTCGAGGAGGTGGCTCGGTGGCCGGAATGCGTACACCGCGTCGAAGATGGAGGAGTCAGCGTCGTCCACGAGCACCTGCCGCAGCTCGAAGTGGAAGAACATCCACCACGCCGGCGCGCGGGTGTCGGGGCCCTGCCGGTTACACTGCCGGTCGCGCTCCAGGACGTACACGCCTTGGACGAGGCTCGCCATGACGGATCGCAGGTGGTGCGGGCAGTTCCTGGCCGAAGCAAAGCATCAAATGGCAAAGGTGATCAGTGGCTTGCCAATGCAGTTTCCAGTTTTCTTTTGTTCGCAAAATACGCCCATAAACCATACTTTTTCACGCCTAATTCCTTTCAACCATGCAAAGTAGAAATCTAAACATCATGCTAATCAGTACATCATATGTAACGAGCGATGGACTGTGGCGCCAAGAATTTTGACAGCAAAAATTGAAGGGTAGTTGAGTTTAGGGCCTAATTGCTGGAGTTAATCCTTATGTTGGGTCTTAATTCTTTTAGTTTAGGTCCTATTTTGACATATAGGGCTCTATTTTAAGGCCTCACTTTTAGAGATGCTCTTAGAGACACAAATTTGGTTTCGTCTGTTTTTGGTTCAGCCATAGTTCTGGCGACAAGAAGTTACTTCTTAAGTTCCCTTTTACTTCTCGTTCTGGACGTGAACAAGATCTCCAGTAGGAACATCTGATCATTACTTTTTTTTCTAATTATATGTTGAAAAAAATAATTTAAGCGGCAGAGGGGGTAATTATTTGAGTTAATGAGACGTATAGATAAAGTATCAGTTCTCACTTCTAATCAAATGGGCATGTGGTTGGTGCTTTAATTATCCCATCGAAGTTTCTGAAATGACTTTTGCTTTTGTGGAGTGGATCATACACACCAAAATTCTTCACAAAAAAAGAGAAGAGAAAGAAAGATAAAGAAAACCATCTGACTCAAAATTATTTAACATTGACGCATATGTACCACCCCCAGTGTAGTGTTTTTTCTGGCACCAATACCAGAGTTAGGTACCACGTCTCGAAGATAGCTGAAATTCAAAATTTCGATCGAAATCTGACTGTAATTCAAATCTGATACTCCTAAAGTCAGTGAAACCAAAATTACAACCGAAACCGCTAACAGTGGCCTCGCGTAGTGGCATCGGCACCCAGGAAAAGAATCGGTCGTGATCTCGTAGCTTCCGAGAAAAAACAAACAGTGGCCTCGCACAGTGGCATGTCACTCCTTACAACTGATAAAGCGACAGAACAATAGTCTAGCTAGCAACTAGCAATCTGTGGCCAGGCCAACAAGTATTGGATAATCCAGCTGCGTACCGTCTCGCATTACTATAACCACGTTCGTATAACAGCTGTCATAGTGTCATGGTTGCCGTCTTCGAGTGATCATTACCCTAGCCTGCGTATTCGCTGTGTAAAAGAGCATGCATAAATATACCAAACAGAAGTAATCTAGGTGCACCATCAAGTACAAACACATCACATATTTTATATATAACATGTCTCACAACAGCTAGCACACAAACTCTATAATTGTAATCTAAGCTACTATTACCAGCTAAAGCTCACTAAGATTCCACTGAAAGAGAAGAAACCATGGAAATATCTCTTCTCCCAAACTTTTTGCTTTCTCCTTTCTCTTTCACATCCGCGCAACACGCACGTACATCGCTGCTTGCATGTCACCCACCACCAAGAGCAAATGATCTCATCTTTGCTGCGCAACTGACATCCGTTTCAGTCGCAACAATTCAAGACGACTTGATCGTTTAGCCATCACATGATGGAGCACGCGTTGGGATTGTCGTCGCTGAACATGGTGGTGAGCCGCTCCTCCTGCGCCGACGCCGCGCCGCCGTAGCTGGCGACCGGCATGACGGCGTCGACCTTGCGCACGTACCCCGGCGGCGCCTTCTTGTCGTAGGCCGGCGCGGCGTAGGGGTGCGCGACGAGGTTATAGGGGATGTAGGGCCAGATCTCGGCCTTCTTCCCCGTCGCATGCACCCGCTTCACCACCTTGTGCGGCTCCACGAACCCCTGCACCGTCACCTTGTACTGCTTCCGGTTGATCTCCACCGACTGAACTCCTGCACGGATCAAGAACTAACCAAAATGTTAATTACGTCACGAGAATGACTAGCGAGCATTTCAGCCATCATTCTTAATCTGAGTTCTTGAAAGGAACAGATAAGAGTAGAATTCAGTGCCATGTGTGCGTGCCTTTCATGCTGGAGAGGGCGTTTCTGACTTTGAGCTCGCAGCCTTCGCAGTCCATCCTCACCTTGAGCTCCACCGTCTGGAACTGCTTCCTCTTCTTGTACCTCCGGCGGCTGCCGCCGCCCAGAAGCTCAGACAAGTAGTCAAGAGTGCCCCCCATTGTCTCAAACAAACTCAAGCGTACGGATTTCTAGTACTATCAGCTCTGTTCTCTCAAAGAAAGCAACAAGGAACAGACCAGCGCTGCGCCTTTATAAACTTGTTCTCTTCCTGGATTGGCCAGCCACGCTCACAGAGCTACTTACAAAACAGCCAAGCAGGGAGGAGGAGGTGATTGGAATGAGCTTGAAGACTAGACTGCAAGAGGGGTGTTTATATAGGCGTCTTGTAGCTGTACCTGTTGCAAGGCAGCAGGCAGCTAGCTAAGCTGCTTCCTTGCAGACAGTGAGAATTTGTGTTGTACAGCTAGCTAGCCGTGTGGGTGTCGTTGATGCCTGCTGGAAGTTTCCCAAGATACCTTGCCCCTGCACCTGCATGCACTGCACCTTTTGCTGAATTCTTCATCTCCTCGACCGACTCCGTTTGTAGACTTGTAAAGGCAGGGGAGCCGCCCCTGCAGAAAAAAAAACCTAGCTGTGACCGTCCATTGTTAGTAAAGTTTTATCCCCCGTGCTAAGCAAAAGGGAACCGAGGAGGACACCAGGGAGGAAAGGTAGATGTACTTGTGCTTCTTGTGTTGGGCTGGCACCTCTCGATTGATTTCTGCATAACTTATTTTATTGCCGTTATCTGAATACTGAAAAACAAAATTTAATTGAGCAGTGCTTCAATGCTTTTCCACTCGATACAAGTTGTATAAATCTTAAAGCAAGTGAAAGGGTAAGTAATCACCATCTACCTTTCATTCATACTTTAATATTTATGTAACTGTCAAAAAGAAAAGTATGGAAGCACCTCTTAATTTAATTTATAATTTAAGAAGTCAAGTATTATTGCGCGCAGGCTGTGAACTGAAACGCAATGATACGAGGATATGGTACACCTCTAAGACCATCTGAACCTCCCATTGGACCCTTCAAATGCTCCTCCCACCAGGCACAAATACATATTGTTTTGTACATCGGTTCTGTCTTCAAAACACAAATTTGACTACTATTTTCTATTGTAATATATTTATAAAACCTAATAAAATTACAATGCTATGAAAGTACTTTTCGAAACATACAAATATACATATATGATTTTCATGTATCTAATTTAAATATTTAAAAAGATACTAATAGTAAAAGTTTTGAAAATTTAACTACACATATATCTAAAATGATATGTATCCGTAATTGGAGGGAGCATATGAAGTTCAATATAATTGTGGAGGGATATCGCTCCCGGCAATTTTACCCAGTAAATACTACGAGCATATACGCAATGGTGTGTTCCTCGTGACTGCATAAATTGCCCCCCATCTCAACTGGTTTCAGTTCTAGAGGGCACACCCCAGCCTGGGCATGAATTTGCACAACTGAAAACATGGTCATGCATTTCCTGTGTGCTGGTGTGAATGATGGTGCTGATTGCTGAAGTGCTTTTGTCCTTCAGGCGTAAGTAAGCTGCCAGTGCCAGCAGGAAGAAAGGTAGTATAGTGACTGGTGAACCAAGGGACAGGCTGGACAAGGAGCAGGCCAAGCAGGGGTTGCCAACTGCCATGTGGTGTTGGCTGAGCTGTGGCTTTGTTCCTTCATTGGGTAGCTGGGCCCAGTTTACAGGTCCTTAGAAAACTGTGCAATCAGGCCGTGATTCGAGGCTAGGCTCCTTCACCAGCCTCTCTCTTCCTTGCATCTGTCCCTCGATTCACTCGAAAGGTTTCTACAAGAAAAATGCCTGTTGATCTACGCATGTTGCGTGCAGCCAGAAGAGGTGGTTTACACTTGGTGGTCTACACAGATTTCATTCTTGGCACGACGTTTGGGATAACATATAGTCTCCATCTTGTATGTCAGGTAGTGACTTCTTTATATATGTCAGCCTGCTTGAAAAACATTCAATGTATGATTGATATTCCGTGATCTTTGGCTGTATGCATCTTGTAACTTTATATGGAAATTTGAGGTGTTTGGATGTATATGCTTTGAAGAAAAAATGTGAAAATCACATAGGAAACCATATATATGCTGAGGTACTATACTTTGCACCAAACTATCACTATCTTTGTATGACTATAAGAAAGGTGCAGATTTATCCTTTCTGTATATGATTATAAGAATCGTGTTTACTTCTTCTCCATAGCAAAAAAGAGCACTAAAAAAGGAAAATACTTAGCCAACTCTTAGCGGTGGTGAAGTGGGTATATAACTCCACCCACCAAGTGAGGCTAGTGCACACTTTTTTACATGCGCGAGTGTGCTTTCTATATGAATTTACGAGGTTTATCCTCGGCCTACGTGTTTTTAGATGTGTGTTAAGGAGATATATCCATGTGTGTGCATATTGCGCGGATGTGTGTTGTGGTGTGTGTGAGTCTTTCTTGTAATCGAAAAAACAATACTATATCAGCCTGTCTCAGAAAAAAGTAATACTATATTATCGTGCATATGCAGTAACATCTTGGGTTGGGAATTGTCGAGACCAGATTTCCAAATCTAAATCCTCTGTGTATAACCGCACTAGTCCCGGATTAAGCTAGTGCATAGAGTGAAAATACCGATGACAACGCATCTATATCACAAATCAAATAATATTCATTAAGCGAAAGGTATAAGCCTTATTGCCAATCATTACAAATAAATAGCCACATGGTTTGTGTTCAATAAAGTAACAACATAAACGAAATAAACACCAATAGGATAAGCTCATCCATTTGCCCAACAGGCAAATCGACTGGAGTATACGTCCTAGTAATCCGGATCGCCTTCGTCGTACCCACAAGCATAGAACTCGTAGTCACCTCCTGCTTTTGCGCACTCCTCTATGGAGAGTACAACAGGAAACGACACTTTGCAAGGGTCGAGCCCAAGAAAATGATATAAATGCGTAAATCTTGGAAACATAATGCATGGTAACTATATACAAGGCTAAACAATTGAAGGGTTAATATAGCTCATTTAGCATAAAACAATGTTAAACTTTAAATAAGACTAGTAATTTCATAAAGCATCACTTGATCAAATGTAGTTGTAATAATTGAACTTAATATGACAACTATAACAGGTTCTATCTACCTAACTGGCTCCATCTACCAAACTATAATCTGAGAGTTCCATTTACTCACGGATTTCTAAATCACCATTTTATTTAAAATAAAACCATAAAAATCTATAATGTACAAGCTTACCTTGCCCACCCTTGACCTAGGCTTGACTACTTAAATAGTTTTAACCCTACATAATATGTACAGTTTTACCCATATGATATGATCATATCTTTATGCAACGCCATTAGCATACTTTCTTTGGTGTACCGTGGAGAGATCAAGACAAGACCTTTACAATGTACAACCCCGCTATTAATATCGCCCACTAAGGTTTCACTGTCGAAGGATTCTATTTGCCCAATTGGAAGTCCCCTTTTGTGCATGCCTCCATCTAGCACCCACCAATTGGCAAAGCTAATAACAAGATGCACAAATTAATTAGCTAGGTCATAACCATATAGACTTGTGGTTATACGGTAATGCTAGTCCATGATAACACACGCTTCGGTCCTTAATTGACTAGGGCGGAACATTCACTTTATAAAGTCTCGTGCTTCCGCACCTACCAAACATCTATCCGTTCGGTCTAAACCATTTTTATCCCGGTCTAAACCATTTTATACTTTATTTCATTTAAATAACAACAACAATACCAATTACCACAACTTCACAAATGGGTTTAAACAATGATTGAAATGATTCTCCTAATAGCGTAATACCAAAACGTTTAAGCTAAACTAAGCAATTCTACCATCTAATGCTATTGTACTGGTTATCATCAAATAAAATAGCTAATATCATCTAGGGTGACAATGGTTCGACATGATTAATGCCAATGAGGGTATAACAATTCTGGTGTTTAACTATGCCTTAAGACTATATTTAAAGTATATTGCATAAAAGTAAGATGCAATAATTTAAAACAATATAATCATTTTATAAATTTGGGATTAACATAGTCAAAGGAGACTTGCCTTCGCTTCCCCGGCTAATTCTACCTCCTACTATTGATTTGGCTGCGCTTCAACAACGTCGTCTACATGCGAAACGAGAACAAATAAATAAAAAATACAAAAAAATAAAAATTTAAAAGAATGGTACTAGAAGGTAGATCTTGAATTTAGATAAATTTATAAATTTGAATCACTAGAATTGGAGCTCGAACGGAGGAGAATGGTCTCTTGAAAGTGGCTCAATAAAAAATCAGAGAAATTGAAAGGGGTGATACGTGGCATGATGTGATTGGCTGGAATTTTTGGAATTTCAAGAATTATGGAAAAACAAAAGAAAATCCAGTTGACACATGGGGCCCATGCGTTGGCGGCTTGGTCCACGTTGAACCACGATCACCGAAGGGGCGTGGCTGATGTGGTAGGTAGTTGAGGTGGGGGCGACACGCGGCGTTAGGGTCGACGTGGCATGCCACACGGGATCTAGGGCTAACATGGCAGTCGACATGGCTGCCACATGGCAGGGACACGACTTCCACATGACTGATGTTGCGGCTGCTGCACAGGCGTGAGGTGGCGCTGAGATGGTAGCCACGGGGCGACAACTAGCACGTGGTGGCACTGACGCAGCGGCGAAGCGGACTTGCCATACCCGAGGAAGAAGGTGCCAGCTAGGGCAAAATTGTGATAGATGGGGGGTTGGGCCTTAGGGCAAAAGAACGTGATCGACCCGAGAAGCACGAAGGTGTAAGCGACGGTGGCCAATACTCACTGGCAGTGAAGATCAACAGTGAGGAAGCTCGAAGATCACAGCGACGCTAGGGTTTTCTCGGGGGCGACGAAACCGTGCGGCAAACAATGAGAAAAGGGATGGGAAAGAGGCAACATGCTTTATAGCCTCAAACCCGATAAATTAGAGTGAACACTACACGGATTCACTCGGATTTGGTGGTGGTAAGTGCAGGAGTTCGGTGCAACAACGGAGTTCGGAGCAGATGGTGGGGACGAAGGGCTCTGTCACTGACCGATGGGACCCAACTGTTAGCGGCACAAGTGCGGGTGGACCGAGCAGCGTAGCTAGGCTAGCAAAGCGGGGCGACAGGTCGGAGAAGGCAGGCTAGGCCGGAAGAAGCGGAAGAGACAGCCCGAGTGGTGGTGGGAAGTGGGCCAGGATAATTGGGCCAGGCCAAAAACAGTGCAAGGAGGAAATGGGCTGGTGCAACGAAAACACCCTCAGGAGATTTGGACATTAAAAAGGTTTTTCAATAAAAGAAATTCCATAAAATCCAAAGTGACCGAAATATTAGCAAATAAATAAGGAAAAATTCCATAAATTTTTCAAAAATACTTTTAAGCGTTTAGAACCTAAATAAATTGTTTTGAACTCATTTCAACTTATAAAATTGATTCAATTTGGTTTGAATATCCTTGAGGGAGAATTTTAAATTCAAAAAATTTTGAAATTGAGGAAAATTTAAAATTGGCTCTTAATATTGGAATGTTGCAGGATTGTCTATATGTCAAACTTGAGTGTTCTGCACACTATACTATTATAACCAAAAGTTAGGGACAAAATTCATCTTTCAAGGTAGTGAAAGCTACTTTCTTTTACCTTATATTGAAAAGTAAACTTTTTTATTGAGACTATTTTGGAAAGTAAACTCGAAATGTGGAAAAAAAGGGCTAGCTACTCATGTGAAACATGGTATTTCTTCACTTTGAAGGTGCTGCCTAACCTCTTTAAACCCCAACCGGCCGGTACTCTTTTTATTCAATTTTGTTTCCACTTTCTTTCGGGAAATATTATGCCTTGATCCTTTTCCTATGGATCCATCACAATTTGATAAGGTGGCACTAAACTACATAATTATTGAAGGTATATGCATCTATCAATTGTGTGCAATTACATTAATTAAGCAGCCTAAGATCTATATGATGCGAACTTAAATATAATATCTATTTCATAACGATTGTGACATGCTATATTATCTGGGTTATTGAAATAATGCTATCAGCAACAGAGACTTAGTTAGACCAGATATATAGGGGGCTTTAACATAAATTAGATAATCATTAGATGCCAATTAAGAATTTCCATTCTGTAACAATTCCTATACTAACTTGTTTTTCCTAAAGGAAATATAGGATCTGTTTAACACATATATATAAATCGTTTGAGTCTTAAACTAAAACAAAAAAATAGTAACCAGCTGTTGACATTTTTCTCTTAATTTCTTTAGAGAAAATATTGTATGCAACCCACATAGAATTCTTATAAAAATGGAAAAGGGTCATGTCAGTTGATTGAGAGGATCGAGCTAGCTAGTAGCACTAATTCGTGCTCCATGTGTATACTAAAACTTTGTAAAGTATTGATCCTTCGGATCTTAAGAAAATTTTGAGTAGATCCTTCTGAAAAAGGAAGCCCACAATGTTGAATGACAGAAATTGAACGAGGCCAATGGGACCTCGAATCAAACTGCTAGCCTCCGTCATGGCAGACATCTACATAAAGAAGCATATGCATGTTTGCCGACAAGAAATGATACGAATTTTGCACCAACACCTCAAATTTAACTAGCTTCATTCGCCGAATTGCTAATGGGAGAAGAGGGCTAAAACTTCGAATTTTTTACTGTTCTGGCCTTGTTTGCGGATTTTTTTCTCGAAAATAGTCGTGCAGTGGACGAAATTGCAGAATTAGCCCCTGTAACCTTCAGCGAATCCCATCTGTGGGAAATTTTTTTAAAAAAATTCCACGCCGAATCCAGCGGACTGGATCTAATTTTTCTTTTTTTTTACGGCACGATGATTTTTTAAAGAATTTTTGGTGCTACAGTGACCTCCAGGTTCAGAACCGCTGGAACTCACCAATTTTTTTCGAGGCTACAGTGACCTCCAGTGCTACAGTGACCTTTTTACTTTCATTTGTAAATCTGCAAACTCTCGGCGAATTGCCTCGAAAAAAAAATCGCGAGTTCCAGCGGTTCGGAACCGCTAGAGGTCACTGTAGCACCAAAAATTCTTTAAGAATTCATCCCGCCGTAAAAAAAAAAAAAATCAGATCCAGTGGACTAGATCCGCTAGAGGTAATAAAAAATTTAAAAAATTCCAGCGGATCCAGTCCGCTAGATTCGATGTGAAAAATTTTTAAAAATTTTCCCGCAGACGGGTTTCGCTGAAGGTTACTGTGTAGGGGCTAATTCTGCGATTTCGTCCGCTGCACAACTATTTTTGGGAAAAAATTACATAAACGAGGTCAGAATAGTAAAAAATTCTAAAACTTCATCTAGAATTTCTGCTAAAAAGCCCAGAACGAAGGGGGAAATACAAAACAGGCCCAGACAAAGGTACAAAATTTGCGAAAAACCACGCTTAAATCGATCATTGGAAGATGCTGCAAAAAGCGGAGATAAAAGCGGAAAACTGCAAAAAAAAAAGAGGTGGGTATTAGGTGAGGTGAGTGTTGCTTTCTCCACTGACAGGAGCATATCGATAGATGCATCGTGCATACATGCATATACATGCCCAGTGCATGGTGCTGTCACTCGACTTGCCAAGGTTCTCAGGGAGCCAAGCTTTGGCACGAAAGCTGTGACGGCAAATCAAAGGGACAGCGGCATCGGAATTCAGAGATATTGGCTGAAGAATATACAATCATGCTTGTCACGAGAATGAATTAGCTAGATAGACAGCCTTTTTGTCTCTGAGTTGACCTTGATTAGTTGGTCGGCAACTCATATTAAGGCCCTGTTTAATTGGTAGAGCTCTTGATCACAGTCCCACCCGAGATCTAAAACTTGTAGGTTAAAATAAAATGAATTAAGTTTATATTTTTAGTCTAAAATGTAAACAAGATGATCCATCTAAACAGTCTTAATATACTAACAGCTTCAGCTCTATGGATCTAGTAGAGTTAAGAATATCCAGCTCCACAAATCTAATGGAGTTGGAGCTATATCAAACACACTCTAAGACAAAAATATATAGAAGCACTACTCGTACGAGTGTGTGTATGTATGTTATATTTGCTCAAGATTCCGCATTAATTTCTGAAAGCTAGCTTTGCACGCCTTAATCGAATATTAGTTGAGTCCTCCTTCCTTCCTTCATGGGGTGGTCTGTGCCGGCGGACACTTAGTCATTAAGGAATGGAACAGATTTGAATAATGAACGTCCAAAGCTGCATGCATGAGTAACATATATATGTATGCACACATGCACGGTGTGCTGATTTTCGCGTACGAAAACTTCTCTTTAGCTTCTCTCCTGGTTTCCTTTTGTTATCTTCCATTAATGGTACCTGAATCGTATGAGTGGATACTAAAAATTGCGATGCATGGTACCTGAATCGTATGAGTGGATACTAAAAATTGAGATGCAGTGCTATGAAGGCTGAGAAGGAAATCCATTTAGAGGAAACCAAGCTATCTAATGGCACCTCTACATCAGAGACAGGTAGAGATGACAAAGAAAACACAGTCATTTCTCTAACCCAACTATTGATGTACCACTCAGTCATTTCACTTGAATGCTGTTGATTCATGCTTCATGGATTGAGATGCTAATATGATTCATGCTTCATGCTTCATGTTAAGATAATGAGATATTTAGAGCTATTAATAAGACTAGTAAGTTTGATATTTAATCATATAGGTTCTGCATATAGAAAATTAATTGCTAATGGTTCTGCATATAGTAAGTTTGATACTTAATCATATAGCTATTAATTGCTAATGGTACCAATTTTTAGTATCCACTCATACGATTCAGGTACTAATATTAGCCGTACGCCCCTCTGTGGGTCTACCCCGGTCTGAAAGGGTTTCAGGCAATGACGACTGCAACTTCAGCGGGCGCTAACCATTAGCACCGTTTGATCATTGGAATGGACGGCTTAAATCGTATTACAGTGTTTAAAAATAGTATTTGCTAAAGTTGATCTAAGTTGCACTCACACTACCGACTACAGTGGACCTTGATTCTCCCCCGTCTTAATTTTGTCTACTTGCTCTGAACTTTTGCTTCGGGTGTAAGCTGGGCAATAGAATTTCTTCTTTGTAAAAGAATGTGCACGAAAACATTACTCACTCCGTTCGATTTTTTTATCATACACTCTAGAATCCTCGCCGTAAAACTTTCTATCAAGATTGGCCACATGAAAATTACATCATTAAATTTGTCATTAAAATACTTTTATAATATTATAATTTTCTTAGTATATAATAAGATAAGTGAAAAATATCGGTGACCCAAAAATAAAAAAACGTCACTAAAAAAACAGAGGAGTAATAGGTTAGTAATATCAAACTGCATGCATGCGTGTACGTGCGACTGAGTACATATGTGAATGACACGTACGCACCACCCAATCTTTAGAGAAACAGATTAATTAATTAATTAAGCCAGCAAGCATATGCGCATGGTGCATTGGTGCCCAGTGCCAACATGAAAGCACGCAACAACATCGAATTGATCGCTTTTCTTGTCCTCATTTTTTTATATAAAATTAGCCTTTTTAAAAACATATTTGTAAATCTAGCTCTTTTTCTCACCAAGAAGGCACAACATATGACATCTGTCGCCTGCTGCGCTTAAGGAGTATAGCTTAGCGGGTGGCGAGTGTGGGAATAGACGGCTGCCATGCCTCCGGAGCGCTAGAGGAGCTGGCGTAGCCATGACAGGTGAGTGGGAGCGAAGGTACCGTGGCTTGTGAGCATGCATGGAAGGCACTTCTGCGGTAGAAAAGCACCGAAAGCGCCTTCTGTGGTGGGGATCGGGTTACATTAGCAATTCTATTTGGAAGGGAGCTAATTTTGTAATTAAAAAAAAAGGGAGAGAGGCCAAAGGGACAAAAAAAATGATCAATTCAACACCATCATGCATATACATAGTACCAACTTTTTCTGCCTGACCGGTGGCTAGTCGAACTGATTGTGTATGAACTATGAAACACAACGTATTGTGTGCCTAATGACAACTATTTGAGTTCGACTAATTAAGCACACGTGCTTGTTTATTTTACAAGTGTCCAAAATATGAATCGAACATGCATGGTTACGCGTGTACATGCAAGTAATTAAGCCAAATGTACCCAAAGCACACATGCGCGTATACGGTTGTCGATCTTCAAGTTCACCTATATACGTCGCGCGTGCGTGAGTGGGTTTTGGATGATTGAGTCTTACGAAGGAGATCAGGCGGGAAAAAAAAGGTAGGTGTGCGTATTGGTTTACAAAGCCACTGCTTCCTTTAGTTGTGTTACGTGAGGTATTTTAACCAGTCAAACATATTTGACATCGTTAATGGCAACATATCGGTGCAACCCCTACATGAAACTCTGTTGCAACTGAACTAAAAAAGTTTCAAAAATTCTGAAAAAATCATGGATGTACATCTCAACTTACCCCACCTACATATAAAATTTCATGATCAAATTCATTCTATACTAGCGGTTACAAAAAAACAAGCAGCAAAATGAATAGTGATGAACAGTAAAAATCACTGTTCATGCTAAATTTGTCTTTTGTAACTGCTAGTATAAGATGAATTTGATCATGAAATTTTATATGTAGGTGGGGTAAGTTGAGATGTACATCCATGATTTTTTTTCAGAATTTTTTGAAACTTTTTAGTTCATTGCAATGTGTTTACCTGGAGGGTGATTGCACAGATATTTTTCCATCGTTAATAGCATGGTAGAGAATGAAATAAAACTACAATAAATAAACTTTTGATTACAAACATTTCAAATAAAGAATCCGATAATTTACGATAGTGCGATACAAAGTACTTGTAATTACAAAAATATATATTGAATTAGTATGAAGAGACGTTAAAAGTTTAAAGAGTAGAGGAATCAAATCGTATAAAAGTTAAAGAATATTTGATGGTACCTCCTAAATATCCTAAATATGATATAAACATTTTTAATTTATATATAAAGATTGGTTCAAACCTGCCAGGTTCTACCACCAATTAAACCTCAACCTTAGTAGTTATTCAGGCTTTCAAAATTACCTTAGTTGTTCTCAGAGTTATAAATAGTTAGCTATAGTTTTTTTTACTCTAAACAGGAAACTATGGTCAATGTCCTGCTATATTAGCTACAAGTGATATAGTTAGCAATAGCTCTGCTATATGCCATAGTTTGAAACTAAAAATAGCTTCCTTTTCTTACATAGGTACCCACGAGCCAAAACATTAGATCTATTTTGAAATTTAACATTACTAGAAGGTTTAAATGTATCTCTTATAAGCCTGAACTATGAGAACCTAGTAAAAGACTCTATTTCATCTCTTTTCAATAATTCAGCATTCATATTTCTTAGTGATTAACTACTTGTTGTTAAGAATATTATGATGCAGTTATCAGCTATGGTCTTTGATATGTATTAGCATGACTCATATCCTTATTATAAAAAATTATTAACACGTTCTAAAGTACCATGATTTTAAGATTGAGAGGTGCTTCCATGCTTTTCTTTTTAACAGTTGCACAAATATTAAAGCACGAATGAATGGTAGATGGTGATTACTTACCCCTTCGTTTGCTTCAAGATTTATGCAACTTGTATTGGGAGGGAAAGCATTGAAGCACTACTCTTTAAGATTTATTTAGAAGTGATTTATATTATATACATATTTAATTTTTAAAATTTTAATACTAAAAACGTGATGGCAGATAGCTTTCGTATTAGCTAATGATAGCTACTTTAGCTTTTTTGGGACCTTGCTATGAATCCACAAAAATCATGATTTAAAAGTTGTTATACCACCAATTTAACATTAGTGGCCAAATCGAGCAAACTACAAATATTTGTTTACAAGCCTCTCCTCAAAAATCAAAAGCTAATCCTGGGAAAGCATAGCCGTTAGCAACCGACCTTAATATGAAATGATTAGATTGGTGCTTCCGTTTAATCAATCCAAAAGTTTGTGCTTTATCTCGAAGGTGGCATCTCAGGATTCGGGTTGAAAAGAGAAGGCCTCTACTTGCCGAACAAATCTTGCATTTCAGATCCTCTTTTTATTTTTTTTCCTTTTTTATGCATTATATCATATAGGAGCATGTATTAGCAGCATCTTCAGAGCATAGCGCAGAAGTCGAATAGTAGATAGATAAGCAGAAACCATACCAGGTGAAGGTTATATAACCTTTCGGGTCTACATGCTCATGTTGTTGTGTTGTTTGCACCCAGCTACCCAGGCAAGCAAGCAGAGATAACTTCAGAGATATGGATGCATATAATTGGAGTAGCTGCTATTTTGTATGGGATTCTCTGTGTCAAGTAATGTAATTTCCAGTGTTCTCAACAAAAAGAAAAGAAAAGAAAAATAATGCAATTTCCAGTACAGCATGATAAGAGCCATAATGCAATGCCAGATTATTGTGCATATATGCATCTTCTCAACAAGAAGGTAATCTTGTTCCGATACTACTGGTAATTCAACACCTTAAAAGATGCTCCCTACTATTCATCTATCGACCCAGCAGGAAAGCTTCTTCCGTGTAGGGATGGCAACAGGGAAAGTCCTCGCGGGGAGCACCCTCCCACCCCCATAACCAAAACCTCCCCGTCCCCACACACGGGGCTTAATTACCCTTGTTCCCGATCCCTGACGGGTTTGCAGGGCCCCGACGGGAACTAATTTCAAAATGCTATATGAAAGATCACATATTACTTGAGTGAATCACTAGATTAATGATGTATGTGTTATTGAAGCATGAGTGAACCACTAGAGTAATTTATATTTAACATGTTTGTTAATAATGATCTCATGTATATTATTTTTTTTAGAATAATTATTTGCTTCCACCCATTAGTGATAACACGGGGACAAAGACAGGAAACGATGGAACGTCCACGGCCCACGATCCCTGACAGAGGCAACATAATCCCCCAATAAAAACAAGGGAAGATTTTCCTCTGTCCCCTAATAGAGAAATTCTTCTCGGGTAAACAGGAGGACCATTGCCATCCCAACTTCCGTGACACTGCACCCTATATGTGTTTCTATTAGAACATTGTACTGTTTAGGTGCGCATAACAAGTCAACAATTTTACGAAACGAAGAGAGAATCACCGAAAATGGAAACGAAAACACATTATCAGTCTAGCAAGAAAGCAAGCTGAAGCAGCACAGGGTTCAAATGACTTATCTCAGCATACAACGGAATTTAGTAAGAAGTTTCGTAGCAAAACGAACTGTGATTCTGTGAAAGATGGCCACTTAATTTATAGTCTCAGGCAATATTCAAAAAAGAAATGACCTGCCAAATCGTAGACTCATATCTAAAAATTCAGAGATTACAACTTTATTAGGTGATACATGATAAATTATGAAATCTAAAACTGTCACATGACTCCAATGTAAAGCTGACTATCTCAGTATCTGCATCTTGATGTAGTAAGTCCGCAACAAGACTATAAAACACCCATGCTCGCAGAAAAACCTTCAGTGAATACAAGCCCCCTCTGAACAAGTATACATTGCACACTCCATGCCTCTGTATGCTTCAAACATCAACTGACATCTTATAGGGCCAAATCCCAACATTGTAGAACATAGTCACCTATGCAAAACTCTGTCACACAATGGAATGGGAAACACTCAAGCATCTACAACTGGCCAAATCCCAACATTGTAGAACATAGTCACGTGTGCAAAACTCACACACATTGGAATGGTAAACACTCAAACATCTACAACCGCAGCAGGTTCTGAAGGTTCTGGTGCTGTAGAGGGAGATGAACTGACTTTGCTCTCCTTCTCTGGTGCTGCAGAGGGAGATGAACTAGCTTCGCTCTCCTTCCTCTTGATTGTTTTCTTAGTGCCCTTCAGCTTACTTGTCATGCTATCTGCCTGAGAGACAATCTTTGAAACTGTGAATCCAGCTTCCTCAAAAATGGATGCCCTCTCATGGATGAGGGAGCTCCTGGAGACAACATCAACGCCATCGTATGTCCATAGTCCTAACGCTGCCTCTCCTTTCAGCCCGATTCCAAACCAGCCAAGACCGGCAATGGCTATATCCAGAGAATTTGCATCCCAACTATTCCCAGAAACTTTGAACTGTTTCTTCACCCATTTACCAAGTTCATTCACCCGTTCCTTGCCTATGGGAGGCTGCAGTTACCAAACCAACCAGCAGTTTGTTCAATAATGTGAAGCAACATAACACAAATTAGGTGAAAAAAAATAAAGAAACAGTCCATTCGGATCAGAAGGATACCTGCAGTTGCAAGCCAATGTGGTCTTTTATCATCGCAGCTGCATTTTCTGTTTTCCCCATGTGAAGTGGCACAAGTGGTGATGCCCACACTGTAACATAGATTGATCCTACAGTTAACTCTTCAATGTCCAGTCGCACTAATCCACCGATATGTATAGACTGCCCTGCCTGTAAAGGTTGTAAGATGAAGTACAGATAAACATGGTGAAGAATCCTGTCTCCCTAGTGATCCACCAATCCTCAACCAATGGCACAGTTGTTCAAGGTTGAATCAGCCACGATACACAATCGCTAGTCTAGAGCTGAAACTTCGTAAATACAACAGGGTCTCAATTTTCCAGTCCAGTTTATTAACACGCATTTGCCAAGTCGGCAAGTCCAGTTCCACAATGTCCTTTTTACTGGAAAAAAACAACTAATTACCTTCCAATCTTCCCAACGGGCCCTCACATAACCATAATTGCTTAACCTAAAGCAGATTCAGTTTTGTTGCACAGAACTAGAAAAAAGCTAGAGTTGTTCACAAGAAACATCATTGACTAATGGTTTGAGGAATTGAGCAGCAAGTATGCCTATTGCGCATAATCACGAACATCATTGGTGAAGGGTGCATAAGATTAGGAGAAACATGAACCTTTATTCTGTATGTCCTTGGCCGCATCTCCTTGCTCACTTGAACCAGTTTCTGCTCCTCGCGTGTCAGTCTCGACGTCAGCTGGTGCCCATGAAGCAGGCCTGGTGTGTCAAACAGCTTCGCCTGAGCTCCAAGAACGCCGTCCACCCGGATCACCCCAAGGGTTGTTCCTGGAACCGGCGCTTCCGTCAAGGTTGGTCTGCCCTCTACTCCGGAGCACCGGGCAATGGCATTGAGTAGCGTCGACTTGCCCACGTTCCGCGCGCCAACAGCCCAGACGTTGCCGCGCGCCCCAGCAAGCTCGCGCACGTGGTTGAGCAGTTCGCGCACGCCCCACCCGCGCGCGGCGCTGACGAGGTGCACCCCAGCGAGCCGCAGGTCAGCGCCAGCGCCGGCGCGAGCGCGGGCGTGCGCCCACGCGTGCACGTCGTCCGGGGACAATGACGGCGTCGGGAGCAGGTCGAGCTTGGTGACCACGAGCAGCGCGCGCGGGAGGTTGGCCGGCGCCCCGCGCTTCCAGTCGGCGCAGTGAGCCTCGCTGGCGGCTGCGACCAGGCTCGCCACGGCGCGTGGGAAGGAGCCGTCGAAGTCCGACGCGTCCGCGAGGAGCAGCACGAGCGACCTGGCCCCCGACGGCGACGCGAGGCGCGGGCCGACGGCAGCTACAAAATCGAAGTCCGGGAGCAGGGGCTCGGAGTCGGCGCGCTTGACGCGGCCGTAGTGGCGCAGCGAGTGGCACCGCGCGCACACCACCACCTTGCTCTCCTTCGTGGCCTCCGTCGCCGCCGCCTCGTCCCCCCGCGAGGTCTCTTGGCCTTCCCGGAGGTGCCCGGACTTGAGGGAGGCCGATATGCTGGTGTCGTCGGCGGTGACGGGAGCTAGGCGCGCGCGGTAGTCGGGGGACTTGGGGGATGGGAGAGAGAAAAAGCCCGGGAGGGACGGATCGGCACACTGCATGGCGATGCCGCAGCCAGGGCAGACGCCATTGGCGTCGACGGCTGGTAGGTTAGAAGAGAGAGGCGCCGGAGGTGGTGACGTCTTCCCCGGCGGTGGCGCCAGTGGTGGGGACGAGAGGTGGCGGCGGAGGCGCGTTAAGGGTTTAGGGGTTCGGGAGGTGGGTTGGGGTCGGGGAGGTGGGGAAGGGAGAAGGGAGGGTGCAGGGGTTGTGTGGAGGAGGAGGAGGCGGCGGCGGAGGGCGGGGTGGAGGCTTCGGGCGCGGGATAGCATCTTGCCGCGCCGCCGCCGCTTCGTGATCGGCGGTGGGTGTCAAGTGCTCGACATGAGAGAGGAGGATTTCATGGTGCCTACGAGGTATTCGACGTAAGGTCGAACCTGGTTCTTCAGGGAAGTTTTGGGCCAGTTAAATTGTAAGTGTGCAACTGGGCCTAAATTGGGCTTTTAATCTCATTCAACTGGGCCTAAATTGGGCTTTTATTCTCTTTTAGTCTAACTAAATGGTTTTTTCTTTTTTGTTAATATGGCTATTAAGAAAATACGGAGCACTTTGGGTTCAAATCCCATAAGTTCTACAAATAAATCATCCGGAGTGTAGCTCCATGAATATATCAAATTTTAGCCTTTAATAAGAAAAATTCAGATGTTGATGGTTGGTCATTATTTTCCCTCCGAGACCGACATCGGTATGCTAATGCTAGCCTTTCTTTCAAAAATATACATAATTTATCAGCAGGCAAAAAATCAGGCATGTGATTATACTAACCTCTTTTTTGTTAAAATAAAATAAAATGTACAATAGAACATTAGCATGTATACAATAAAAAAATGCACAAGTATTTTGCTAGACTGTACAAAGAATATATATACATTAACACATACACGAGAGCAGAACTCAAAAATGAACTGGCCCCCTATGAAGAAATGAACACGTGAATCAAAGCTGAATCGCCCGGCTGCCGGCGGCGAGAAGGCGGCTCCGTACTTGAGAACTACTCAAAGCTGAATTGGCCTCTGGACTGTGGGGTGATCTGAACTTTGAACGAGCATGTGTGTCAATCGAGCCACGGATTGGTCAATGGCTGGTATCTGGCCCGGCTACCGGCGGCCGGCGGCCGGCGGCTAGCGCTCGGTTCTTGAGCATCTGGGTGTAGTTGAAGATGGACTTGAGGCGCTTCTGCCTCAGGTCATCCTTGAACCCCTGGATGAACTCCTCCGCCTTGGCGTCCACCTCCGACCTGCTCACTTCCTCCTCCGTCGGCGCCGGCCGCTGCCTTCCCGCCAGGACCAGTGCGTACGCCTCCTCCAGGCTCATCGAGTTCGGATCCTCCTCTGCCTCCGGAGCTGGCTCTGCCGCAGCTGGTGGTGCAAGCGCGCTCGGCCGCGACGGCAGCTTCCTCGCCGTCTCTGTCTCCTCTCTTTCTCGGAAGGCGGTGGCCGTGTCCGGCGCCGTTTGGAAGCACGCGGACGGGAAGGAGAAGATGGAGGACGACCGGAGGCGCTGCAGCACCGCCGACGAGGCCCCGCGCGAGATCCCACCGAGGCGGGGCGAGGACGACGGCCGCGCCCGCGACGACAGAACTGCGATGGCGCCCACGACGACGTTCAGGAAGACGAACCACGCCGCTCCGGAGCCCAGCCACGACGGCAGCGGCCACCAGCACCACCACTCCGCCGCCGCCATCGATCGTACAGCCGGTGGCTTCTCTCGCTCCTCCTCGGTTAGGCGGCCACCAACTCACGCGCGCGCTTGCTTCTTCTTTGCCTTGATCTGCTTCGCTTCTCAAGAGGATAAGAGAGACTGCTTCTTGGAGAACGTTGTGGCCACGGAGGACACAGATGGGAGTATATATAGCGCGCAGTTAACTCGTGTTTATTGGTGGAAAAAGTGAGATTAAATTAAGAAGAAATGTTCGATTTCACCTCGCGCGTCATTTCGATCGGGAGCGAGCGAATGGTCAAGCGTGGACTGGGCACGCGAATGCATGTAGATGTAGGTTTCCTCTACGCTAATTAATCATTTGTAAACCAATTTTATATGCACCTAGGTTCCATTTAATATTCCGGTAGCTTATATTCTAAACCCTTTCCATCATTTTTTAACACTGATGTGGCTTGTAATATGCAGATATACCGTTTTTATATTATTTTCCTTTTTTATTTTTTAGCTGGTGATCTCTTTTTTTATCTTTTAGCTGGTGATCTCTTTTTTTATAAATAGATCTGAAATGTTTTCTCCAAAAACATTAATTTCACTGGAATTGGTGAGCATCTTCTAAACTACAACTCCAGTCTCAAAAGAGCTAGTGACGCCCTTGAATTTGTGCAGTCCAAGTACCAAACATAATGTCTACTTCCTCTAGCCACACAATAATGTCTTTTTGGGATAAATTCTGGCTATTGATATCTTTTTCAATATTTGGATGGATCCTAAGAAAATAATATGCATAAATTTATCTTAAAACAATAATATTATGAGGTTCTATAAATCTTTACGGTCAAAGGTGCGTTTTGGGGACGCCATCGATGTCCAAAATGACATTCTTTTGAATAGGTTTGAATATATGAAAACAATTAGAATAAGTTTGTTTAAAAAAAAGATATTTTCACAATACTGCATTTCTTATAATTTTCGTCAATACATAATGATAAAATCCAGTGGTCCAAGCATCCTCTGGATGCGTATGACACGTGTGATCGAAACTAAATTCCGCTTCGCGGCGCGCCACCGTCGCCAAACTAGCCCTGAAGTAATCGGGAGTCAACACGATTGTTAAGGCTGACCGTGGTTGCAAACTAGCTGACGGCTGTGACTTGTATGCATATCTGCTCTTCCTATTGGCGCATTCAGTTCTTGAATTGTTTGCTCCTGCTAATGATGCTGTCGGACGCATCTAGGCTGCCTACAAAACGTAACTAGCCGAGTCAAATTACGCCAGGTGTTCTTGTTTCATCCACCGTCGACGACGCATCGGTCCTGAGCGGTGATGGGCAGAGCCATGCCGAACTAGTCCATGCTTCGTTACCGGCTAGTTGCACCAACTCAGCCACGCCCTGGGCTTTCGGATACGACGACGGGCGTGGCCCGCTTTCCGGCGCATGGCACGGGACGGTGCCGCACCTGACGCATTGTATTTGCTACTGAAAATTTTTCGCGGCGTGTTTTCATAGAAAAAATTTTTTTTCGATGGCATTTTATTTTTTAAATCGTCGAAATAATGAGTGAAACGGCTGAAAGAACATAAAATTTTTTGCGGCGTAACACGCCACACGCGTCGTTTTTTCATAGAAAAAAATTCTTTTTTTTCGGTGGTGTTTTATTTTTTAAATCGTCGAAATAACGAGCGAAACGGAAAAAAATAGAGATAGAGTTGTAGAAATATCTCTTTCAATGAATTATTTGTAAAATATTGGAGACCGAGCTGGAAAACCGCGGTGGGGAAAAAGTCTAGAGGGAAAAGGGTGAAAAATTATTAGAGATAACAACCTTCTTTTGTCGAATCTAACACTCTATGCATTCACCGAGTAATAATACATGTTTTAAAAAATATCAGAGATCGAGATGGGAAATCGAGCTGGGAAAAAAGTCTAGAGATAGAGTTTCTTTTTTTTCAGCGGCATTGTATTTTTTAAATCGCCGAAATAATGAGCGAAACGGGGGAAAATAGAGAGATAGAGTTGTAGAAATATCTCTTTCGACGAATTATTTGGAAAATATTGGAGACCGAGCTGGAAAACCGCGGTGGGGAAAAAGTCCAGAGGGAAAAGGACGAAAAATTATTAAAGATGACAATCTTCTTTTGTCGAGTCTAACACTCTACGCATTCACCGAGTAATAATACATGTTTTAAAAAATATCAGAGATCGAGATGGGAAATCGAGGTGAGAAAAAAGTTTAGAGATAGAGCTGCACAAATATTTATGGCGACGAAAACATTTTTTCCCGGAAAAAACGAAGAAAGAACCTAGACGTAAGAAGCAAGGCCCATTTATTACGTTTTTGGACCTGTTCGCTATCCTTAAAAATTAGAAAAGGACTTATTCGTGATTTGAATTTAACGGAAGTTTTTTTTCCGTAAAATAGCGCACAAGAGACCCAAACACGATTTTAGAGAAAAATATCTTCCCTCACAAAAAATCGCGAAGGGTCTATTCGTAATTTATAAAAGAATCAAAACGCAAAAAAAAATTTTGAGCCGAGCCGACCGGCCGGCTCGAGCCGACGACTCGGCTCAAATGTCCAAAAGGCCGGGAATCCTTCGACATTTAGGAAAGGTAGTATACATGTATCTCTCTCTCCAAAACCCCTTGTATCTATATATATTGTAAACATTGAGGCAAATCAATATAAGTGAGAAGAGTTACATAAATCTGCATGGTATCAGAGCATTGATTTTTTTTCCTAGTAATCTCCACAGCAGGGTTCCAAAAACCCTACTGTGGAACCCTGCTATCGTTGCCGCATGGACTTCTGCCCGCACGAAGGGTATTCCGAGGAGGTCAACCCCGCTATCGTCGCCGGCGTAGAGCCAGTCGCTCCGCCACATCTTCCAGTTGGATCTTTGCTGGAAGGGAATATAGTGAGGAGCCGACCCATCACGAAGACGGAAGTGGCAGCTCCCCATGATCCCGCTGTCAGGGGGAGGGGTGCTGCAGCAGATAAAGAAGTAGCGGAAGAGGGAAGATTGTGCATTACCCCTACGAACATCTCGCAGAGGTAGGCGAAGATGGAGAGAGTGACGATAGAGTTAGGGGTGAGGTGGAGATGATGGATTTCATAGAAATGAAGGACGGTGAGGAAGAATTCAGAAAATGGCGGCACCAGGCCCGCCAAAAGCCCCCAAGCGAAGACGATGATCTCCCCTGGTTCGTAGCTTGGCGCGAGGGTTCCCTAACGAAGGTGGAGGGAGCCCTCAGGTGCCATCTTGGCGAGCATATCTACTCTGTCCCCGCCGACGGTGGAAGGGAGAAGAGATTGTGCCATTGGAGCAAAAGCAAAATTTTTGAACAAGGAAGATAAAAGGGCAAAGAGCAAAGTGCGCAAGGATCAGAAAGCGTGAACTGCTTGTTGGGGGCGCGTATATATATAGGCCCCCCACACAGACGATTCGCGAGCAGTCAAAAGGACGCGACGTTTCGGGTCCCGAGAAAAATCGGCGGAAGTGGGGAGGACCGAGACGGTTGCGTGCTCAGAAGTGGTGGGCCCATCCAGGAACGCACCAACATTAAATGAGGTCTAAAAGGAAACTGGCGCGCGTTCCAGGACGGACCCGGGTTACTGTCGGTGTACTTTGCACCGGGGTACCCTTTCCGCCGCAGAGTGATGGGTCCGAGAAGCGGCTCGCCAATGAAAGCGAGAAGCCCGTGGCGGCTCGGGCGAAAGCGATGGATGATCATGCTCGCCGCCGCCAGCGGAAGCCAACGTGGCGGCCTGGCGAGCAGATGGACGATCAAGCCCTACCCGCCAGGCGGGAAGCTCACGTGGCGGCCTGGCGAGCAGGTGGGCGATCAAGCCCTACCCGCTGGGTGTCGGCCCCCGTGGCGGCCTGGCGGGCAGATGGGCGATCAAGCCCTGCCCGTCGGGCGTCGGTTTAGGTGGCGGCCTGGCAAGTGGGCGGGCGTTCGGGCCCCCCTCGTCAGGCCACGAAGGCAACCAAAGGAATGAGGAGAAGGTTTTCCTCGAAGTCTCCTTCCCCTAACATAGCAAGGGCATTGATTGCGAAGAATTCTGCTATCAACACGACGACGACCATCCCTCTGACATCTCTCACCAAACCCGTCACAGGAGTGTCATATCCCGAGCGGACCGAGCGAAGCCACGCAGCGGTATTAAATGGGGCCTAAAGAACAAGGCTACAACGACGGGTGTAATAAATAAGTCACCTGAATTAATCGGGAGTCAACACGATTGCTAAGGCTGACCGTGGTTGCAAACTAGCTGACGGCTGTGACTTGTATGCAATCTGCTCTTCCTATTGGCGCATTCAGTTCTTGATTTGTTTGTTCCTGCTAATGATGCTGTCGGACGCATCTAGGTTGCCTACAAAACATAACTAGCCAAGTCAAATTACGCCAGGTGTTCTTGTTTCATCCACCGTCGACGCATCGGTCCTGAGCGGCGTTGGACAGAGCCATGCCGAACTAGTCCATGCTTCGTTACCGGCCAGCTGCACCACCTCAGCCACGCCCTGGGCTTTCGGATCCGACGATGGGCGTGGCCCGCTTTCCTCGGCGCATGGCACAGGACGGTGCCGCACCTGACGCATTGTATATTTGTATTGCTATACGATGTATCTCTCTCTCCAAAACCCCTTGTATCTATATGTTGTAAACATTGAGGCAAATCAATACAAGTGAGAAGAGTTACATAGATCTGCATGGTACCAGAGCATTGATTTTTTTTTCCTAGCAATCTCTACAGCAGGGTTCCAAAAACCGTTTTTCGAAAAACCACTTGAAATTCGATATTCAGAAACCGCAAAAACCGCTCGAAAAACCGCTCGAAAACCGTCAGAAACCGAAGAGTTAAGAAATCAAAAAAGTTTGAAAAAAATTCAAAAAAATCGAAAACCATTCGGTTTTTCGCGAAAAACAACAGGCCAATTGAATGTTCTTAAAAAACGGTCTTCGAGCGGTTTTTGAGTGGTTTTTGCTGAAAACCGTGATTTTTCAACGCAAAAACTTTTTCAAATTTTTTGAATTTTTTAATTAGCTCAGTTTACCAAGCGATTTTTAATCTCGAACCGTAGTGGTACGCTCGAAAACCACAGTTTTCAAGCGGTTTTTGCCGGTTTTGTGAATCCTGCTTCACAGACCTTCCTTCCTCTTCCTCCCCTACACTTTGCATCATGAACAACGGCAACAGCGGCATAGCCTCCACGGCAACCGATGCAGCTGTCGCGACCGCCGCCACCGCAACCAAGGCCACAACAGATGATACGAGGCCCACTGCGGATCGTGTCTACTTCTGGCGTCGCAGCCAGAGCGGATTGGCAGAGGCTAGCAAGCCGGACGGGATGGCGGTTCGGGATGCAGGGGCCAAACGACAAAAGGAATAGGAAAGTCTAGAAGATCATGGGTTGTCCGTAAGGCAGGAGTAGTCAATATGAGTCTGTTTCCAAATTGTGTTAGTTGCTTTCTGGGATTCTTATCCCTTGTTAGTTTCTGTGTCAATTAGGATCCGGAGGGATCATGAGAGTCTATATATTTGGCAGTCAGAGAAATAAAGAGGGCAACCTTGAAGTGTTTAAACCTATCTTAGGCGGTGGCTCCGACAACAGCCAAGTCCCAGGCGCACGCCGCCGCGGCGAGTTCTTCGTCAGCCGTCGGCGCATTGCGATCTGGTTTGCATCCTGGAACTAGATTGTATGATCAGGTTCATTCAGAATCCGTTCATATCAATTTGGTATCAGAGCCGGACATGATTGGGAGCATGGTCGCCTCTTCCGAAGACCGTCTGGTGACCCTGGAAGCAAAGATGAAGGAGGTAAAAGGCATGCTGGCCAACATCACCCTACTTTTGAAGGAGAAGGGGCTGATGCAAGAGTCCAACGGGGAAGAAGATGGCATGGGGGCACGCTCGGGTCAGCACTTGCGCCAGAGGTCCGACGCGCTGGGTAGGGACGGTCCGGCCGCGCGCAGGAGGGCTCAGCGCTGGGAGCAAGGAGGCGAGGGGAAAAGTGCGAGGAAGATGGAGACAGTCGCCGGTGGACGCCGCGTCCACCTCGATTTGATCTACCTGAATACGATGGGAAGGAAGATCCTCTGGGATGGCTGAGAAGATGTGAAAGGTTTTTTCGGGTGCACCGCATTCCGGAGGACGAATATGTGGAAATAGCGGGACTTCATCTTGCGGGTGAAGCACAGGAGGTGCTCGACAATTGGCAACAGGAAGAGTCGTGGATTTCCTAGGAGGATTTTTCAGAGTCGTTCATCCAGCGTTTCACTCGACATTCGAGTGTCGAACCACTGGGCGACTTGGTGAATTTGAAGCAGGGCAGCAGCAGGGTGGATGAATATGCGAGAGAGTTCCAGCGACTCCTAGCACGGACCTCAAGGATGAAAAGGGCGGATCAGATTGAAACTTTCATAGCTGGGCTATCCATAGCTCTGGGTGTGGATGTACGCCGAGAGAGACCTAGGGATCTTTCCGAAGCAATCGGGTTCGCAAGAGAAGCTGAAGCAAGGAAGACGGCGTGGATCGCGGAAGCCATTCAAGGGGTGGCGGCCGCCGGAAGGGGTCGTGGGCCCCTCAATCGGGGTTGGTCGACTACAGGACCCTCCCAGCAGATCACGGCGGCGACACCAGCATCGGCTACCGGGGCTATCTTCCAAGGCCGGATAGTAGGGGCGGCGACAATTGCTCTGGGCGACAACACACCACAAGGAGGGGGCGGCGGAACCACGACGGGAAGCAATCATCCTAGTGCCAAGGTGGCTTCGGCAGCAAGCATGCAGAGTAGTGCGGCCTCAGTTCCGGGACGCCGCCGCCTTACAGCTGACCAATTAGCAGAAAGAAGAGCGAAGGGACTTTGTTACAACTGTGATGAAGTCTACAGGAGGGGTCATCAGTGTAAGAGATTGTTTCACCTGGAGGTAGAAAGGTGAGGAAGAGGAAGAAGGAAGCCCCGAGGAGGAAGTGGTTGTGGAAGCTTCCTTATCAATGATCGCTGTCCTAGGACCCAAACGGGGAAACACGATGCAGCTGCCGGTGTGCATGGCGGGTAGAGAATGGTTTGGTTTGATTGATAGTGGAAGCACACATAACTTTCTGAGTACTTATGCAGCAAATCAGGGAACATGGACGGATGCGGCGCAAATGAAGGAGGAGCACTTTCCCCAACAGGTTCGCGTTGCAGGAGGTTCGTATCTTCCATGCCTAGGCAAGATTCAGGCTAAGTTCATGATCCAGGGGCAGACGTTCACAGCTCCTTTCATCATTCTCCCAATCGACAGCTTTGATGTGATACTGGGAGTGCAGTGGCTACGAACCTTAGGCAACATTCACTGGAACTTTGAGGAGTTGTCAATGGAATTCAAGAAGGATGGAGGGCGCGTTAGATTTCTGGGAAACCAGCGAGAGCTAAACCCAACCGTGATGCTGATCGGAGAGGAAGGAGCAGGGGTGATACCTCGGTTGCTGCACGTATTTGAGGACATTTTCGCTGAACCTCAGGGGCTGCCACCACGAAGACAATGCAATCACCACATTACTCTCATCGAGGGCACAAACCTGGTAGTGGTGCGACCTTACCGGTACCCCTATCGTCAGAAGGATGAGATTGAAAGACAATGTGCGGCTATGTTAGACCAAGGAATCATCAGACCTAGCCACTCTCCTTTTTCCTCGCCAGTTCTGTTGGTAAAGAAGGCGGACGGATCATGGCGCTTCTGTGTGGATTATCGCGAGCTCAACGCGAAAACCATAAAGGACAAGTTTCCAATTCCGGTAGTGGAAGAACTTCTGGATGAGTTGGACGGCGCGCGGTATTTCACCAAACTAGATCTGCGCTCGGGCTATCACCAAGTCAGAATGTGGATGAGTGATGTGCCCAAAATAGCCTTCCGGACACACCATGGCCATTACGAGTTCCTCGTCATGCCCTTTGGTCTGACCAATGCACCATCGACATTCCAGGCCTTAATGAATGAGGTGCTACAAGACTTCTTGCGCAAATTTGTCCTTGTCTTCTTTGATGACATTTTGGTTTATAGCCGGACCATGGAGGAACTCGAGGAACATTTGCGCCGGGTGTTGGACAGACTACGGCACAACCGGCTCTTCCTCAAGCGGACCAAATGCGCATTCGCGCAAGAGAGTGTCGGGTATTTGGGCCACATCATCTCCCATAATGGAGTAGCGGCGGACCCCGAGAAACTCCGGGCAGTAGCTTCATGGCCTCGACCGTCATCGGTGACCAGCCTCCGGGGATTCTTGGGATTGACTGAATATTACAGGCGTTTTGTCCAGAACTACGCCAACATAGCCGAGCCACTTACAGCGTTGCTGCAGCGACATAACTTTGATTGGACAGCGGCAGCAGAGGGAGCTTTCCAAAGCTTAAAAAGAAATCTGATGTCGGCTCCAGTACTACAAATGCCAAACTTCGAGCTACCATTTGTAGTGGAGTGCGATGCGTCAGGGACGGGCATAGGAGCAGTGCTGCAGCAACAAGGCCACCCAATAGCCTACTTCAGCAAGAAATTGGCAGAGCGGCATACAGAGCTAGCTGCATATGAACGAGAACTGATCGGACACTCCAAGGCAGTGCGGCACTGGAGGCCATACTTGTGGGGTCATCCTTTCCTCATGCGCACGGACCACGGAAGCCTCAAGTTTTTATTGGAGCAGGCCTTGGTGATGCCACCACAGCAACACTGGCTTAGCAAACTCATGGGGTTTGATTTCCAAGTGGAGTACAAACCAGGCCGCTGCAATGCCGCCGCAGATGCATTATCACGCATGCCAGGGGAGGAACTTCAATGTGCAGTGATATCAGGACCCCAGGACGTGACGCGTTCCCAGTGGCAGGAGGAACTGCGCAGGGACCCAGAGATTCAATGACTGGTTGCAAGGTGGAGCTGTCCATCAACGGCGGCCACAGGATCACCGAAGGAGAACAGCCTGGCAGGAGAGGATGGAAGGGAACTGTTGGGTGCCCAGCATTCACCCAGGGGGGAGGTGCCGAATGCACAAACAGGTGCGCAGGCACACTGGCAGATACGAGAGGGCCTGGTTTACCGTGACAACAGATTGGTGATACCGGCTACATCACCATTGGTGCCTAAGATCATTGCCTCCATCCATGATCTCACCCATGAAGGGGTTCAGAAGACACTTCACCGACTCCAGACCGCATATTTTTGGAAGCAACAGCGGAACTCGGTTGAACAATACATGGCTCGGTGTGCGGTTTGTCAGCAACACAAAGCTAGTACCATGTCTCCAGCCGGTCTCTTACAGCCGTTACCGGTGCCACACCACATTTGGGCAGATATCTCCATGGACTTCATTACAGAGCTTCCAAGGTCCCAAGGCAAGACAACCTTGTTGGTGGTGGTCGACCGGCTGTCCAAATACGCGCATTTCATTCCAATGGCAAGGCCGGCGATAGCAGTGAAGGTAGCTCAACGTTTCTTTGATCGGGTGGTCAGGCTGCACGACATCCCTGACTCTATTGTGTCCGACCGCGATCCAGTGTTTCTCAGTGCCTTCTGGCAAGATTTGTTCAAGAGAAGTGGAACTACTCTGCTCATGTCCACCGCGTACCATCCTCAAACCGATGGATAGACAGAAGTAGTCAACTGCACCTTAGAAATGTACCTTCGCTGCTTGGCAGGATCGAACCCGACGACCTGGGTGCAATGGGTGCCATGGGCAGAGTTCTGCTACAATAGTTCCTATCACTCTGCTCTCAGAATGACACCATTCGAGTTAGTCTATGGCAGGAAACCACCACCTCTCACACCATATCAGCAAGGAGCGACAGTTATCAACACGGTGGATTGCGCATTGGTGGACCGAGATGTCTTGCTGGCTCAAGCACGACAGCATTTGCTGGAGGCACAAAACCGGATGAAGCAGAGGTATGACCGCCACCATCGAGAAGTGGAGTTCACGGTGGGATCTTGGGTTTGGATAAAACTCCAGAAACATCGCCAGCATTCCGTTCGAGGACACTACACTTCGAAGCCGGTGCCATGTTTTTATGGTCCCTTTCAGGTGCTCGATCGGCGCCCGTCGCATATAGGCTCCAACTTCCGACCACCGCACGCCTTCGCAATGTGTTTCATGTATCCTTGTTGAAGGAGTTTCGGGGAACGCCGCCTGTGGGATATGTATGTCCCGGGGCCCACCAAGCAGTCATCCAAGGCTCAGCCAGGCGAACTTGGATCATGTCGATGGATAAAACTCAAGGTTACTTGGGCCAAGCAAAGCGTGAAGAATCAGATAGGCCTTAGTTAAAGAAACCGAGTCGTATTGGGTAGGGGATGATTGTAATCCAAACCGATACGAGCTCAGATAGAAACCCTACTTCAGATCCGAGTAGGACTCAATATTGTAACCGCCCTTTCTATTATATAAAGGAGGGGACGGGCATCTCAAACACGTAATGTAACATCTTATCGCGAATAAGCTAGCCACATATAATTCCAGAGCACGTGACTAGGTATTATCTCCACCGTGAGAGCCCGAACTCAGATACATCGGGTGTTCTTGTGCTACCATCGAAGTTTGGATCCAGCCAGAGTCCCCTTTTCATTATTGTCGGTAACAAACGCCGGTTGGCTGGCGCTGTAGGGGTGCGCTTAGATCAATCGCAGCAAGCTCGATGGCAATCTTCAGAGCACGACCATCTTCGCCGCTCCGTATTTCGCTTGAAGCTCGATTTCATCGCCGACAACTTTGGTCGCTCTCCGTTCGGATTCGGATCGCCCGATCCGAACCAATTCGAGGTTCTCTTAGCCGCCAACCACTCGGATCGTAACCGTGCATGGCCATCTCTGTCCTAGGGCAAGAAGCCAAGGGCCCGATCCTCGCCTCGAGTCAGATCGGCTAATGACGAGCCCCGAGTGGTCGAATACACAAGCAAACCACTGACCCACCGCCGGCGCTTCATCTTCCGCACCTTCAATCCAGAGGGCGAGGTAGGAAATTCCCGAAGCCACAAAGATTTTTGTGATCGAACGGACCTCCGCAAAAGGACGCGCAAATGTTACGGAGGAGAACCATCACCACCAAGAAAACCTCGCGAGACTCCTCCAACACAGAGGTCAGAGCGTGAATGAAGAAATCTTGCGCATAAAGGTGGGGAACCGCCGCTTTTCCATACCCCGCCAGTAACATCGTCGCTCCAAGACGCCTCGACACCTTGGCACCATCGCCGGACCGGATAGCCTGCCGCCCGATCGTAGCCCAAGTTCAGCTATGGTTGCGGCGGCGGCAATTCAAGAAAGACCAAGAGGCACCAAGAGAAAAGGCGCCATCCCAGACTCGCTTCATTTGCTCATAAGCGCAGTTTAAAGCAGAATACGACCCGCAGCGCCACAAAGTGAGCTTCAACGAGGAGAGGACGCCGACACAAAGATCACCCGACCTCCGTGCAGATTTGAACGCCGTAAAATATGATCGCAGAAGATGAAGAGCGCCGCAGCGCAGAGATAACTATGAACGTTTTGGCATTGGCCACGCATTTAACGAGAAGACCGTCGAAACCTCCGCTACCACGACGGAGGAGAAGGAGAAGGTCACCGAGCCAGGTCGCCTCACCGGCGTTCTCCACAAAAGCGAGGCAATGGCCCTATTGAGGGCATCCGGGCTTTCACTCCACGCCTTCGCCGAGTGGTTTGGCCCGAGGATTCAACCCAAAAGCATCACCAAATTTGACGGGAAAGAGATCCTAAGCTTGGCTCCAAGTCTACTCCCTTGCGATCATGGCCGGGGAAATCATAATGTGATGGCTAATTATCTCTGGTCATGCTCACCTCTTCGCTCAAGCATGGCTCACGGGCTCCCTGCGAATTCCATAGAGGAACTCGCGAGCATTTTATCACCAATTTTCAGGGCACTTACGAGCGGCCTGGAACACAGTGGGACCTATACCAGCTTCGCCAGAAGAAGAACGAGACGCTCCGAGAATTCATCCGGCGCTTCATGCAGAAGAAGAATACGATCAGGGACATTTCGGAGGCAGCAGTCATCGCAAAGATTCCGTATGGGCGCCAACGACTTCGACCGATCAAAAGATGTCTCGGAAACCGCCATCCACCGTAAGGGAGATGTTTGAGCTGGCGGATCGGTACGCAACGGCCTCAGATGCTTTGGCCGAGCGACAAGATGATCGCCCGCGTCAGAAGGACAAAAAGGATTACGCTGAGTCATCAAGACAACGTGACAGAAAGAGGAAGCCTGAAGAAATAGTGGCGGCGGCCGAGCAAGACCGACGACGCGCGCCACGGACCGACAATTATGACACGGTGATGGAGGCAATATGTCCCTTTCACCCAAATAGTAAACATGCGGCGAAGGATTGTTTCACTCTGAGGAGGTTTGCCAGAGAGTCCAGAAGGCGACCCGCCAAGGGCGAAGCAAAAGAAGAAGAGAAGAAGAAACAAGATCCCCTCAAGATGACGACGGAGAATATCAAAAGACGGAACGGAACTCAATTACATCTACGGGGCTCAATGGCCTATGAGTCAAAACGAAGCGTAAGCTCACGGAGAGAGACGCCAACGCCATCGTGCTACCTGCACCTCAATACCTCAAACCGAGGTCCCCAAAACCTTTAGCCGCTGCACCATCCGGACTACATCCCGCACCGGAAGATTTCCGCCGGTATTGGACCCAAGTGGTTCGCAATGTCAAGCTCAAAAGGTGCCGGTCGATGGGGAAGTGGACTCAATGTACTCTTCTCCAAGACCTTCGACGAAATAAAGATCCTCGCCCGAGTTGAAGCGGGGCTCGTCACCCTTCCATGGAGTAATTCCGAACTTCCTCTGCTCCACTCGGCCAAATCACCTTGCTACCACGCTTGAAACCAAGGATAATTTCCGGACGGAATACCTTAACTTCGAGGTAGCTGACTTCCAGACGGCATATCACGCCATTCTGGGCAGGCCCGGCCTAGCCAGATTCATGGCCGTGCCACATTATACCTACCTCATCCTGAAAATGCCAGGACCAAGGGGTATAATCTCTGCTCATGGCGATGTCAAGCGGTCGTTCGTCTGCGACAAAGAAAGTTGTGAGATGGTCAAGCTCAAGAGATAGCAAACGACAAAATGAAGATCCAAGAAAGCGCCGATATCAAGAAGATGAAGGAGAAGTACCGGTCAAGAAACAGGCCAAGACAAGTTTGAAGCCTGATGAGGGAACCAAGAAGGTAATCCTTGATCCATCCAACTCCAACCAGACGGCTTTGATTGGGGCAGGTCTCTCCGCCAAATAGGAGGACGCGCCATCACCTTCCTTCTGCTAACCGACATCTTCGCGGAAACCATCCGACATGCCCTGTTCCTGTGGAGGTGATCGAGCACTCCTTGAACGTGGACGAAAAGGCCAAACCCATCAAACAATGGTTCAAGGTTCGCCAAGACAGAAAGAGGCCATCAAGGAGGAAATCACGGTCAGTAGCGCAGTTTTATAAAAGAAGTGTACCATCCGGATTGGTCGGCGAACCCAAAGGCTTGTTCGCAAAAGAATAAAGTCGGGCGATGTGCGTTGATTATACCGATCTCAACAAGGCTCGCCGAAAGATCCTTTCGGTTGCCTCAGATGACCAGTGGTAGATTCCACAACGGCCGTGAACTCCTCGACTTTTCGATGCCTACTCAGATATCACCAGATCGGGCTAAAGAAGAAGATTGCATCAAGACCTCATTCATCACTCCGTTCGAGCCTTTTGTTACGCCACAATGCCATTCGGCTTGAAGAACGCCGCGCGACTTACCAACGCTAATACAAGCGGTGTTTTCATTCTCGATCGGGCGCAATGTGGAAGCATACGTTGATGACGTTGTCGCCAAATCTCGCAAAGGAAGACCTAATATCCGACTTATTTAAACCTTTGAAAGCCTAAGGGCCTACAAAATGAAGCTCAACCTCGAAAATGCGTCTTCGGAGTCCCGTCTGGAAAATTACTCGGGTTCATTGTTTCACAGCGAGGCATCGAGGCAAACCCAGAGAAAATCAATACAATCCTGAAGATGAAGCCTCCAGCCAATCAGAAAGACGTCCAAAAGCTCACTGGATGCATGGTGGCACTCGGCAGATTCATCTCCCGACTGGGGTCGCGGGGAATGCCTTTTTTCAAACTTCTAAAGAAGCAAGGAAATTTTCAATGGACTACCGGGCTCAAAGAAGCTTTCAAGAATTGAAGACGTTTTGTCATCCCCGCCTCTTTGGTTCCCCAATATCGAAGAACCCTTTGTTTCTACATCGCCGCAACAACTCATGTAGTCGGTAGCGGCAATTGTAGTAGAGCGGAAGGAAGAAGGGCACCTCCAAAGTACAGAGACTGCTTCACTACTCGGCAACGAGGTATTGGGAGAGTCCAAGGTACGATATCCACAAGTACAGAAACTACTATACGCCGTGTTGCTTGCCTCCCGCAAACTCAAGCACTACTTCCAAGAGCATTCAATCACGGTGGTTACCACTTTTCCGCCGGGACATACTTCACAACCGGAGGCCACCGAGGATCGCCAAATGGGCAATGAGCTTGGAGCCTTCAAGTATCCTTCAGCCACTGGACGGCAAGAAAATCTCAAGTACTTGCCGATTTCACCACCAATGGATAGAGCTGCAATCACCAACAAACATTGAAGAGCCGAATATTGGACAATGTACTTCGACGGATCTCTCATGCTCAAGGGCGCAGAGCAAAGCGTGGTCCTCATCTCTCCAACAGTGAGCGCCTAAAATACGCCTTGCAGATTCACTTCCCAAAGATCTAACAACGCCGCCGAAGTCACGGCACTCATCCACGGACTTCGTGACGCGATATCTCTCGGTATTCGCAGCTAACAATTCGAGGCGACTCCACGTTGGTGATCAATCAAGTCCAAAAGATTGGTCATGTGTCGAGGACATCATGACGCATACCGCCAGAGGTACGGAAGCTTGAAGACAAGTTTGACGGCCGAGCTCATTCATGTGCTCGCCGTGACAACGAAGAAGTAGATGAATAGGCAAAATTGGGCTCCACTCGGGCCATCGCGACCGCCGGGTTTTGTTGAGGAAATCTACAAACCCCAGAAGCCAAAAGGAGCGTAACAAGTCAAGAGAGATCTAACGAAGAGGAGGTCCTAGTCATCAAGATGATCGACGGCTCCTTTTCTCAATTACCTATTGAAAGACGAACTTCCGTAAGACGAATCGAAGCAGAGCGCATCTCGCGGCAAGCAAGAAGAGTTACGGGTGGTAGGAGAAGAGTTATTTCAAAAAGTGCCTCGAGTTCTAAGGCGATGCATATCGCCAGAAGAAGGAAAGCAATTACTCGTGGAAATCCACTCGAATTTGTGGGCATCACGCGCATCAAGCACACCGGTAGGCAAGGCATATCGACAAGGCTTCTTCGCCGCCGATCAGATCCGACGCAGAAGACATCGCTCGAACTTGTGAAGGCCGCCGGTTTTTTGCTCGCCAAATACACGCACCGCCGAAGTCGCAAACAATACCGATCACTTGGCCGTTCGCGCAATCGGGGCTTGACATGGTCGCCCATTGAAGAAGGCTCAAGGAGGCTTCACCCACCTCTTCGCCGCTATCGATAAATTCACTAAATGGATAGAAGAAGCCGGTGGCTACCATTACTACAGACCAAAGCCAAGGAATTCTTCCAAGAAATTGTGGTAAGATTCGCGCATCAAACAGATTATCACGGACAATGGAACCCAATTCGAGGAGAAGAGTTTCAAGAGTGGTGTGATAGGCTCAGCATCAAAATCGCTTCACCTCCGTGGCTCACCCAAAAGCAATGGTCGTAGAAAGAGCAAACGGCATGGTGCCGCAAGGCCTAAAGGCACTAATCTTTGACTGTCTGTTACACGCCACCCGATGGGTGAAAGAACTGCCGTCAAGACTGGGGCCGAGAACCACCCAGCCAGATCCATCGGGCAATCACCCTTCTTTCTAGTCTACGGCTCGAGGCGGTCCTACCTACAGACTGACCTTCGGATCCTCTCGGGTTCGAATTTCAAGGAGGACGAGTCGAAGAAAGGTGATGGAAGATATTGACAGATTGAAGAGGCAAGAGAGATCGTCAGTGGTCCGTCGGCCAGATACCTTTCAGCCTCAGGCCGATATCACGTAATCAAACATCCAAACCGAGCATTCTCCAAGGGCGATTTGGTTCTCGATAAAGAGTCAAACACGAGCACAAGTTATCTCCATTTGGGAAGGCCCTACATCGCTGACGAGGTGACACGCACCAGGGCCTCTGTGCTTAAGCGAGAAGACGGTGCCATCATCGCAATTCATGGAATATAGAGCAGCTACGCCGCTTTTATTCTCGAAAAAGTTCAATAGGATGTCAAAATTGACTTGCTACTCAATTGTTCCTCAATTACAAAGAAGTCGGGGCTACACTTAATAGTGTTGCGCATGCAACTCTAATCAAGAGGATGTTTGTTCAAAGCAAGATCATGTATCGTAATTCTTTATTCAATTGACTTGCTACTCAATTGTTTCTCAATTAAGCAAGAAGTCGGGGCTACACTCTAATAGTGTTGCACATGTGCAACCCGCATGCAAACCAGTTCCTATTTTTCATGATCACGACTAAGATCCGAGTGCTCTAAACCGCCGACACGATGCTCCTGAGATCTAAAAAGTCTAGTCGCCTAAAAGCACGCTTGAGGAACAAACTCGCTGTGCTCGGGGCTACGCTTAATCGACAAGGAGATCAGCACAAAGGAAAAATCACTCGGCAAGGTCGATCGAGATCTAAATAAGGAAAAGGTATGTGAGCTGCAGTTAAAATAATATTACAAGAAGACCATCATTGTTCACAACTTCAAAGATCTTTCACCAAATATACACACAAAGCAAAAGTACTATCGCAAAATGAGGCCGCCTTCTAAGCTTCTACGCCTCTTACGCTGGCAAGACCCCCGATGGCTTCAATAAGGGCGCCCCGGCCTTAATAAGCCTAGGGACGACCTCGATCAAAGCATCGACGGCGGTAGTGTCTCGGCGACGGCCTCGCCCGCCGCCCGCCATGGTGAGATCAAACTCCGCCCAGAGCTCAACATTATCGCTTCAGTTCATGGGCATCGCCCAAAATTAAAGATGAGGTTCAGAATCCATGGCGCGACGGCGGCCCGGGCGACTCGGAGAGAGAGGCAAGGAGAGAGATCCCTGAGGAAGAAGAAGAGTCCATGAAGAAGAAGAGAAGAACTCGCGAAAGAAGAATGATCCAACGCCAGATACAATTTGGTAGGCACAAGAAGACGAACAGCGAAAGCACTTCAAAGAAACCCTCATGAAGGAAGAGGAACAGACCGGATGAAGATGGTAGCACGCCGCAAAACGCAAAAACCAAGGCCAAACTCGTTTTATACAGGCAACGCTCGTCCTCGAAAGAGACTCAACTCGCCAAATCGACGTCATTACTATAAGTGAAGACGGTCCACCTTACCGACATGCCGCTACACGATCTCGAGGAGGGTCGTGTTAAATCGCAAGAGAGGCATATGGACGCCCAAGATGGCGAGCATACTCAATAGGCCCAAGCTCAACGGACGACTAAGATAAGGATCAAACATTTCATAAAGAAAATTCAGGTCCGGGATATTTTTTTTAATACTGGAACAAAAGTCTCGTAATCCAAATACGGGCAAGTTCAAGATACGCGAGGATTACACAGACCCAGATCTAAGTTTTTCACCAAAACAAAGAATGTATTCTTGACTTCGTCCATGAGGGCAAGCTACCGATCATCATCAACAAGCGGGCAAAACCCTCTTGGATGACTTTTAGCTCCACTCGTGGATACAGAGACTTGGTGATCGCCAACACCGGCCGGCACTCGTAATTGCAACGCCCTCCAAGTGCGCGGCAATCTTTGTGGAGGCTCCCTCTAACCTTTGAATTGTGATGCTGACGTCACGAGGGACATTGCTGGTGCCGGCTTCATCAGACTTAAGACCCAAGAACACCTTCTCCGCCGCTTGGAGGCGATCGGTCCGTGTTTCAAGACATTGATTTTTTCATTAAGTACCCTAGATCGGGCTCGCGAGTTGACTCGATGCAATCGCATTATACCACGGGTGAGTTCGGTCTAACAAAATGATGACGACAAAGACATAAGGCAAGAATCAAAAGCGCACCGTCCAGCTTCCCTTGTCGGTCGCTACCTCTTTTCTTGGCCTCTTCTTCGCCCTCTTCACTCTTCATTTTGGGAAAGAGAAGCCTCAGTCTTTCCCTAAAATCAAGAAACAATGAGCGGGCTTAAGAAGACAAAGAATAGAATCAGACTCAAGGCACTCTGACCAGAAAATACCATTAGAAGAATTGGTCGATGCGGGTTTCGGCCTCAGAGATTGGACATGACATCGAAGCCCTTCCAGTTCTTCGCGATTTTCTATGCGGCACGCCATGAGGGCTTCCTCCAAATTGCTATGAGTCGCTCAACCTCAAGAATAGAATCTTTTCAGATTTTCATCCTCGAACAACCTTTGAAGAAGATAGTTCCGGTCCTTGGCGAAAGACGACAAACGCTGAAATGGCGGAACAACATCAAGCTTCACAAGAAAAGAAGATCTTTGAAGAAAAGTACGGCGCAAACAATTCACCTTGCCAAGGCGCGTGCACTCACGAGCAGCATCGAAGAACGACGCCCAGTGCTGTCTTTCGATCTCACCATCCAAAAAGACTAAGTCACCTTCGTCATCAAGAATGCACCCGCACCAAGATCTCAAGGGAGGTGAAGGAATTTCGATGCATGGTGGTGGACTGCAAGGAGAGGTGGAAAGAGCTTCCCAAGAAGAAAAAAGCAAGCTGCATCAATAGAAGGCGTCAGATGGGTAGTCGGCTCGAGAGGAAAAGGCGGCAAGGTATCACTGCGGCCAGGAGGCACTCTGGCCTCGGGGTTGCCGGAGGCATAACATCACGGCTGCCTCAGCCCCTACCACGCCACCGGCTTCCACCAAAGAACCATAGAAGGCCTCAAGACCGGTTCCTCATGAAGAATTTCTTCAACAGATCCTGCAAGAAATAGCGATCAGACACGATCCAGGGGAGTAAAGAAGGGGAGACAAGGAATCCAACCTGTTGGACCTTGTTATCTCAAGACTTCAAACCCTCCCGTGGGAGGACTATCACCAGAACATTAGTCCAGCATACGAGCCGAAGGCATGCTCTCGGTGGCAAGACGGCCCGAGGCTCAAAATTTCATGTATCAAGATTGGCTTGAAGAGGAAGAAGTCGGGGAGGAGGTCAGATAGTCATGTGTCCCTAATCTTTGGGCCACCAGCCATGACATTGCTCGCCGATCGCTTCCTCTTAGCTTCACGGACAATTGGTTTTTTCCTTTCCGACGGGATCATCACCAGACCACCTATTTTGCTCCGCTTTGTGGTCGGTGCCGCAGAGGACGACGGTCGAAAGGTCCGCTTGTCACTCTTATGGACAGGAATTCGGGAGCGGCGCTCGGAGAAGAAGGCTTTCGATCCCGCAAGTCCGAAAAACGAAGAACACATATTCAGATCAAAGTCCCGTGAGAGCAAAAGATTCAAAGATAGAGATACCATGGGAACCTCTTACCGAAGGAGCAGGATGTAGTTTTGTAAAAGGCCTCGGTTTCAAGGAACGACGATCTTCTCATTTGGGGCGAAGAAATCGGCGACGCTTGATCAAGAACGCCATGAAGAAATGTCATCGTAAACCTCCGCGCCGGGTCATTGCGGCCTTCATACTCATGCCCAGATGAACTCGGTCCTTGAGGGCCGGATTCGGGTGCGAAGTTGGCAACAACGGCCATGCCAAGAAGCCCGCTCTTCAAGTCGGCAATCAGCCCCAGAGATCAGCCACCGGTTCATTTCGTTGTCTTTGGGAAGCGATATCCACGGGAGAAGGCTTGGGTGGAGTCCCAAAGGAAGGCAGCAATGGGGGTCAGATTGGCGCAATAAAACCACTCTTGGTGCCAACCCTTATTCGAGGTTTTAAAGGAATGTGAAGATAAGATTTCATGCCCTCCTCACCAAACCCGCACCGCCAACCGCTTTTGGGAGAATTCTTCTTTGGGAAGGGCTTGAGGAGGAAAAGATGGCGAAAAAGATCAAAATGAGGCCGAACGCCAAGATAGGTCTCACAGAGATTAACAAAAGCAAAGAATTTGAAGAATGAAGTTAGGGTTAAGATGAGTTAACTCGATTCCATAAAACCTGTAACGCCAAGAAAGGGGATGCCGGAAGGCCAAGCCCGCGCTTAAAAAATGATTCAAAGACGACCACCTCTTCAAAGACGAGGAGTAGGGCGAATTCACTGCATGGGCGAAGCGGCAAGCATCACCAAAGGTGGAAAACACCAATGCCGACTCAAATCCTCCAATCGCCCCTCCGTCGTCACCAAGTAGCCCAATCTTTGGTCGAGGCGGAAGGGGAGCTGTTATGGAGAAGAAGGCGACATTCTTGAATAAAGAATCTCGCGATCGCGAAAACTAGGGTAACGAGAAAAGTTAGCCCTATCACGGAGGTCGCGAAGGAGAAGAAGTTGGAGAACAAAGGGCAAGTAGCAACGGTATAAAGCCACTCTATTTGTTCAGATGATAAGGAAGCGGCGCCGATTCTCGCCCCGAGCGGAAATCGATCACCCTTCCTAAAACCCCGAAACCGCCCTAGGGAGCATTTCAGTATGGCCGGCAAGCACGACGACGACGAATCGCCGATGGCCCAAAAGAATCAAGTTAACAAGTGGTATGCCCCAAGATGGGCCCAAAGCCGAACCGTAATGCACGGAATAGATGGGTACCACCCCGTAAACAATATCCTCTTATGGTATGCCTCATGTCAGCCAAAAGTCGATAAGCTATAGAATCTAAATCAAAGCCAGAAAGATGATTTTTGAAACATACAAGAAATCACTACCGTAATCCGACAAAGACAAGCTCAAAACAAAAGAGAATTGGCGAAGTTCTTCGTGACCTCTTTTGCCCAACGACAAGCACTAGGCTAAAAGCACTCGAAGGCTTAATAATGGAAGGCATTCGATCATGAAGCTTTTCTGGGCCATGTGGGATATGTATGTCCCGGCCCACCAAGCAGTCCTCCAAGGCTCACCAAAGTAACTTGGATCATGTCGACTAGATAAAACTCAAGGTTACTTGGGCCAAGCAAAGCGTGAAGAATCAGATAGGCCTTAGTTAAAGAAACCGAGTCAGATTGGGTAGGGGATGATTGTAATCCAAACCGATACGAGCTCAGATAGAAACCCCTACTGTGATCCGAGTAGGACTCAATATTGTAACCGCCTTCTCTATTATATAAAGGAGGACGGGCATCTCAAACACGTAATGTAACATCTTATCGTGAATAAGCTAGCCACATATAATTCCAGAGCACGTGACTAGGGTATTATCTCCACCGTGAGAGCCCGAACTCAGATACATCGGGTGTTCTTGTGCTACCATCGAAGTTTGGATCCAAAGACGAGCCCCTTTTCATTATTGTCGGTAATAAACGCCGACACCGCCGACAAACCGGCAGCCCCGCCATCGAGTTGTACCGGTAGAGCTACCAACCGAGCCTTTACAAAGATTGTGGCGCAACAATTCGTCCAGGGCAAGCGCCAATTCCTGATGCACTGGGCGGGCGAGCCGGCAGAGGAGGCGACGTGGATGGACGTTGTCACTTTTCGGCGCTCTTTTCCCGATTGCAAGCTTGCGGACAAGCTTGTTTCCAGGTGGGGAGGTGATGATATGAGGCCCACTGCGGATCGTGTCTACTTCCGGCGTCGCAACCAGAGCGGATTGGCAGAGGCTGGCAAGCCAGACGGGATGGCGGTTCGGGATGCAAGGGCCGAACGACAAAAGGAATAGGAAAGTCTAGAAGATTATGGGTTGGCCGTAAGGCAGGAGTAGTCAATATGAGTCTGTTTCCCAATTGTGTTAGTTGCTTTCTGGGATTCTTATCCCTTGTTAGTTTCCGTGTCGGTTAGGATCTGGAGGGATCATGAGAGTCTATATATTTGGCAGTCAGAGAAATAAAGAGGGCAACCTTGAAGTGTTTAAACCTATCTTAGGTGGTGGCTCCGACAACAGCCAAGTCCTAGGCGCACGCCGCCGCGGCGAGTTCTTCGTCAGCCGCCGGCGCATTGCGATCTGGTTTGCATCCTGGAACTAGATTGTATGATCAGGTTCATTCAGAATCCGTTCATATTAGCAGATGCAACCGCCACCCAAAGTAGCAACTCAATCTCCTCCATACTTCCTGCCCTCAGCACCTCTTCCTCTGGTGCCATCATCTCCACCAACTCACCCCGTGCATGTTTCTTCTCAGCTCGCTGTCCTCTCTGCTATTCAAGGCACCAATATCCAGAGCCTTATCCCTTTTAAGCTAGATATCCATGAGGGCAACTTCACAAAGTGGAAGTAATTCGTGACCATGGTTCTCACGTGCCATGGCGCGCTTGACCACATCGCGCGGGCGACGAGCCGGACCACAATGATTTGCTGTGGGGCCGGATTGACATCGGCGTCGCTATGTGGCTCTATGCCACAATCTCGGATGAGCTTCTTGGCATAATCATGAAGCCCAACGCTACTGCCTACGGCGTGTGGTCCGCCTTGGAGCAGTACTTCAATGCGAACAAAAAAGGTTGCGCCATTCTTCTCCAACACGAGTTTCGGTATCTGCTTCAAGGCGACCTCTCCATCAATGCTTACTACCGCATGCTTAAATCGCTTGCCGATGATCTCGAGGATGTGGATTGTCCGATCAGCGACGGCGAGCTGACCCTCCAGATGATCAACAGCCTCAGCCGTAAATTCCAAGTCATGTTTACCATCCTCCCCATGCAACACCCGTTTCATACCTTCATGGAAGCTCGCTCACGACTCCTCATCAAGGAGGTCAACCTCAACAACCGTGCTCACGCTGAAGGTGACACGGCGCTCATCATCGGCAGCAACAAATCATCTTTCTTAGTGGACTAGGGTGATCACGGCGACCGCACCAGGCATGGTGCCCAAGGCGCCCCTCAGCACGGCCAAGGCGGACACCACGGTGGCAACAGCTCCAATCGTGGCCGTGGCAGGGGCGATCGCGGTTGTGGCCATGAGCGTGACGGAGGATGAGGGCCATGAGGCGGTGGGCGTGGTGGCTTCAGCCAGAACTAGCAACAGCCATGGATGGGCTTCTTCGCCCTTGTGCCCTATGGCGTGCAGTGGCCGAACATGTGGCGCGGCCACTGGACTGCACCCAATGCTCCCAGGGTCCTCGGCCCTCGCCCAGGCGCACAGACACGCCAGTGAGCATGCCACCTCCATCTCCTTTCTGTGAAGGAACAGACGTCAGTCATTAGTTAGCTAGCTGTTAGATCTCCTGGTATTCAGGCCGAGACTCTAGGCAGGCCGTTGGCCATGTCCTGGCCTTGTATAAATGTACATCATATGAGATGAATGTAATGCAGAGCATTCTACTCTTTCTTCTCCTTACATGGTATCAGTGATCTTGCCGATCCATACCGCTTTCTTCCGCTGCTCTCCTGTGCGCCATGGCCAGCCCATCCTCCTCCTCGACTGGCACCTCCGCGCACACCTCCAACCCCTTCGTGGCCTCGCCTGCTCCTCCGCTGGCTGCTTCCAGTGTCGCCCTCATCAACATCCGTGCCCACGTCCCAGAGGTTCTTGACCTTTCTGAATCCAACTACCGACAATGGCGTACGTTCTTTGAACTGACCTTCCAGAAGTTCGGTCTCGCCAACCACATCGACGGCTCCCTTGACGTCCTCCTCATGCGCGACGACGTCGAATGGACTCAGATCGATGCCTGCATCATGTCTTGGCTCTACACCACCATTGCCAAGGACATCATGGACACTGTGTACCGCCCCCATGCCTCCGCCTACACCCTCTGGACGGCGATCAACGGCCTCTTCCTCGACAATTCCTTCCAGCGCGCTGTCTACGCTCAGCAGGAATTCCACTCGCTATACCAAGGCGACCTTTCCGTCACGGAATACTGTGGCAAGCTAAAGCGTCTTGCGGACACCCTCACGACGTCGGCGCCCTCGTCTCCGACCATGCGCTCGTCGTCAACACACTCCGCGGCCTCAACTCCAAATTCAGTCAAGCGATCACCGTTCTCACTGACAAGAAGCCGCCTCCTTCTTTTCTGTACACTCACTCCTACCTTCTTCAAGAGGAGAACATGCTTCGCAACACCTTGAAGATGGAGGCGCACACTGCTCTTCTAGCGTCCCACTCCGCCTCCTCTGGCCACGGCGGTGACCCCTGCCGCAAGAAGTGTAAGGCCAACGACACTCGAGGTCGCCTCGCCTACCCCGCCATCGCTCGACTACCATCGCCAAAGACGCCCATGGCTCGCCACCGTGGGCGTCGACCTACAACCCGTGGCAAGGCGTTGTCCAGGCCTGGCCGCTCCATGCTTGGCGCCCCCAGAACGCCGGCGTGCTTGGTCCGCGCCCTGGCGTCGCGCCCACCCAGGCTCTAGCGCCCATGACTCGGCGCTCTGCTGCAGACCGGCCCGCCTGGCTCCTACAGACTCTTTCACAAGATGTCCATCCAAAGAACCTCGAGGCGGCGGTGGCGGATCGTTCTGGATACCAAGATCATCCCACATGGCTGCCGATCCCGGTATTGTTTCTTCCCTTGTGTCTCTCCTTGTTCCTCAACACGTTGTTGTCGGCAACGGCAACATCATTCCTGTTCATCAGTCTGGTCATATCTCCTTTCCTCTCAATTCTGGTTCTCTTCATTTGTCTAATATACTCATTGCTCCTCACATAATTAAGAACTTGATTTCGGTTCGTTCTCTCACCCGTGATAACTCAGTGTCTGTTGAATTTGATCCATGGGGCTTCTCAATCAAGGATCTTCGCACCAAGACAAGACTTCATTGCGGATTCTTCCGCATTTGTCAGACTTCTAAGGCCATCGCCATCCGCCCATGTCGCCACCAGCCACTCTGCTCTCCTCGCCAACGTTGACTCCAGTCTTTGGCATGCCCGACTGGGCCATCCCGGACAAGCTTCTCTGCATCAGCTTCTACGTTCCTTTGGCTATTCCTGTTCCAAATCTGACAGCCACACATGCATTGCCTGTAGATTAGGCAAACACGTCCGATTGCCGTTTCCGATTCCAATAATGTAGCTAGCATGCCATTTCATCTTTTGCATTGTGATGTTTGGACCTCCCCAGTTATGAGCAATTCCGGTTTTAAATTCTATCTTGTGATCTGGGATGATTATTCGCACTACGTGTGGACATTTTCTCTTCGACACAAATCTGACGTTCTTCCCACACTGCTCTCGTTTCATGCATTTGTTCACACCCAGTTTCAGCTGCCAATTCTCAGTTTTCAAACTGACAACGGCAAGGAATTTGATAATCTTGCCGCTCGCCAGTTCTTCTCCGCTCATGGCATTGTGTTGCGTCTGACCTGTCCATATACCTCACAACAGAATGGCCGTGCCGAGCACGTCCTCCGCACCCTCAATGACAGTGTCCGGACCTTACTCCTTCACGCCTCTGTTCCTCCTTCGTTCTGGCCTGATGCTTTAGCTACAACCACATATCTGCTCAATCGGCGTCCCTGTTAGCCTCGCCACAACCATACGCCCTATGCCCTTCTCTTTGGCTGCCCCCCGGACTACACACACTTGCGAGTGTTCGGCTGCCGGTGCTTTCCCAACACGGCCGCCACCGCTACCCACAAGCTCGCTCCCCATTCTGTCCCATGCGTGTTCCTGGGCTACCCGGCGGATCACCATGGCTACAAGTGCTACGATCCCGTGTCCAAGTGTGTGCTCCTCTCTCGTCACGTCTACTTCGACGAGGCCGTGTTTCCGTTCGCACAGTCTTCGTCTCCGGCTGCTGCTCCACGATCGTCCCCGCCTCCGATTCTTGTGGATCAGGCGCCACTTCCACTGCCGCGTCGCCGGCGGCATCCTCGCCATGATCTCCCACCCCGCACGCCTACGGCCGTGCCACCACGCGCGTCTCCACCCACATTAGTGTTACCCACGCCCACTACGACACCATCGCCTGCTGCCACACCATCCGGTTCACGCACGCCGACGTCTTCTACCCGCGACCCGGCAGGTGCACCGCCGTCCCCAGGCCCCGCTGTCGCATCTCCCGCACCGTCTCTGGCACCACGCCCCACTCCGCCACCTCATCCCATGCTTACCCGACGTCGTGCGGGAATCGTTCACGAATCCCAAATACGCCACCATCGTCGACTCCGTGCCCTCCCCGCCACCATCATCAGTTTGGGCTGCCATGCGTGATCCAGTTTGGCTCACCGCGATGCGTGACGAATATGATGCTTTGATTGCCAACGGCACATGGACCTTGGTGCCTCGCCCGCCGGGTGTTCACCTCATCACTGGCAAGTGGATCTTCAAGAACAAACTTCATCCGGATGGTTCACTCGAGCGTCGCAAAGCACGTTGGGTTGTTCGTGGCTTCACTCAATGGGCTGGCGTGGATTTTCATCAGACCTTCTCCCCGGTTGTCAAGCCAGCATCCATCCGCACTGTCTTGCATTTGGCTGCATTGAGGGCTTGGCCAGTTCACCAACTTGACGTCAAAAATGAGTTCTTGCACGGGGATCTCGCTGAGCGTGTGTACTGTCACCAGCCCAGTGGCTTCGTCGACGCCGATCACCCTGATTATGTGTGTCTCCTTGTCAAATCTCTTTATGGTCTTCGCCAAGCACCACAGGCTTGGTTTGAGCGGATTAGTGGGTACCATCGTCAGCTTGGCTTTACGGCTACTGGCTCTGATTCTTCCCTCTTTGTGTACAAACATGGCACTGACATGGCGTACCTCCTTCTCTATGTGGACGACATTGTGCTTACTGCATCGGACCAAGGGCTCCTCCAGCGCGTCATCGACCGACTCCGTGCCACATTCGCACTGAAGGATTTAGGACCCCTGAGATTCTTCCTTGGCATTCAGGTGACTCGCACTTCTCGTGGTTTCTTCCTCACTCAAGCCCAGTATGCCGATGACATCATTGATCGCGCTGGCATGTCCACTTGTAAGGTTGCCACCACTCCGGTCGATACCAGTCCGAAGCTTTCCACTCATGCCGGTGACCTCATGCCTGATCCTACCTTCTATTGCAGCATCACTAGTGCCCTACAATACCTCACAATCACCCGGCCTGACCTGTCCTATGCTGTCAATCAAGCTTGCTTGCATATGCATGCCACGCGTGATCGTCACTGGAACCTCGTCAAACGGATTCTTCGTTACCTTCGTGGCACTGCCGGCCATGGCTTACATATCCAAGCCACACCAGGTTGCACCCTCACTGCATATTCCGACGCCGACTGGGCGGGTTGCCCTGACACTCGCCGTTCTACCTCTGGGTACTGCGTGTTCCTCGGTGGTTCGTTGGTATCTTGGTCATCGAAGCGGCAACCCACAGTGTCTCGATCCAGCGCCAAGGCAGAGTATCGTGCCGTCGCCAATGCAACTGCCGAATGCTGTTGGCTGCGCAATCTTCTCCGCGAGCTCTATGTTCCAGTTGACAAGGCCACCATCATTTACTGTGACAATGTTTCAGCCATCTACCTCTCGGAGAATCCAGTTCATCATGGTCGTACCAAACATGTCGAGCTTGATGTTCATTTTGTTCGCGAGAAGGTACAACTTGGCGATTTCCGAGTCCTGCGTGTTCCCTCTGCGCACCAATTTGCTGACATCATGACCAAAGGTCTTCCTTCAACCTTGTTCAACACCTTCAAATCCAGTTTACACATCGCTGCCGCCGATGCTGCAACTGCGGGGGGTGTGAAGGAACAGACTTAGTCAGTCATTAGTTAGCTAGCTGTTAGATCTCCGGTATTCAGCCGAGTCTCAGCAGCCGCTAATACGATCCTCGACAAGCGTTAATGGCGGAGCCAGATTCTATCAAGCCTCGGGCCAAAAACTAAATGGCAATAACTAACGCCAAATACTACCCAAACCAAGGTACAACAAAAACACTACACAAATACACAATTAAAAATAAATTTGAACTTCATGCTTAACTGAAAGTGCATCTAGGCCCTTAATGATTTTGGTGATTAATGACAACAAGATTAAGTGACTAATGAGCTTTGTGAGTATTATGTATGATGAATACGCCATGGGAAAGTCGCAGGAAAGAGGTCCTCAAATTCGAGAAGAAAAGGCGTCGGTTAAACTCAACGGATGTATATGCTTTTAAATTTTATTTGAGTTTAAGGACGGCAGCATTATTAAGAGGATGTGGCAAGAAATAGTTTTAAAATGATCCAATGTGCTCAAAGATGAATCCTAGTCTTAGTATGGGTCAATGTGTGAAGTCCTAGGGCAAAGTGTTCAAATTTGTTCGAGTATCCGAAAATTTGTTCGAATGTCCGAGCTGACCCCTGGTTTCTCGGCAAAATTCGCCGAATGTCCGAACCTCGCCGAGTATCCGAGTGACCCTCTCTGTTGGTCCAGTTCTATTTGGTTCGAATGTCCGAACACCGGTTCGAGTATCCGAACGACCTCCTGCTAGGGCTAAGTCTTATTGGTTCTGACTATCCGAAGTTTCGTTCGGACCGTCCGAACAAAGGCGCTCTGTTGTTCTAATTCAAATTAGTTCGGACTATCCAAGGACGTCGGACCGTCCAATCGAGTGTTCTCTGTGCCCTAGTTCAAATTGGTTCGACTATCCAACATTGGTTCGGACTATCCAACAAAGGTCGGGTCAAGTGAAAAACGGCTAGTTTTGGGGGCTTTAAATACCTCCCCAACTCCCACCTACCATTTAACAAGTGCATTCATTTCATTTTGAGTCAGGCTCCTCTCACTCTTGAGCTCTAGTGTTCTTTCCTCTTGATCTCTTGTTTAGCAAATCTTTTGGGGAAATCTAGTAGAGAGTTTGAAGGCTCTAGAGGTTGTGAGTCATCTTGAGCACTTGGGTCATCTTCAAGCTTAATTTCTTGCCGGATCTTTTACTCTTGAGGTTGAGGACTCCTAGACGGCTAGGAGTTGCCGGTGAGCCCCCAAGCTTGTGTGGGACGCCACGGAAGTTTGTGAAGGTTGAATCCACCTCCCAAGGGAAGGATTCAAAGAAAAGTAGGTGAGTGCTTGGTGCAACACCTAGAGGATTAGGGTTGAAAGAGACCCTGCTTTGTGCCGCTCAACTGAGACGAGGATCCTCAAGGATCCGAACTTTGAGAAAAATCGCTGATCTCTCTTGTTTGTAAGTTTTACTCTTGTCCCTTTTGTGCTTAGCTTAATCTTTTGGGGATTCAAGGATTTAGTAGCCTCTTGCAATAGATAGTGGGTGGATCTCATAATCTGAAGTTGCCCTAGCTTAGAAACTTTATTTGGTAGTAATCTAGCCTCTCAAATAACTCAGATCTACTTTTTAGGTTTTCTTATAAGAGCGTTGAGTATCCGAAAAGATATTCGGACTATTCAACCACTCGGATCGTCTCAAGGTATTTTCGACTATCCGAATAGTAATTTTCCGCTATGCATTTAAATTTGAAATAACGCCTATTCACCCCCTCTAGGCGTATATATCGGTCCTTTCAATTGGTATCGAGCCAAATCTCCTTAGTTTGGCTTAACCGCTGGAGAATCAATATGTCGCAAACAGAAAGACTATCGACGACCTTACCCAAACCAAGGGTACGGCGACGGTATTGGGGTTGCAATTCCTTTTGATTATAATTCCTCGGCGTTCAAGCTCTTTCATCGATGTTTCCGCGTTTTCGGCTTGGCGCCTCATTTCGATGGCACTCACTATGCCGCGTGGAAACATAAGATGAAGATGCACTTGAGATCACTTCACCCGCCTATTTGGAAGATTGTGCAAACAGGTTTCAAGCCAAATGATCCGTAAAATCTTACACCAAGAAGACAAGGCTCAACACTTCAATGATTTGGCCACAATGCACTATTCAATGCCTTAAGTGATTCCGATTCAACCGAGTCGATGGACTCGAGGAAGCGAAGGCTATTTGGGATAGACTCCTAGTGAGTCATGAAGGGATTTCAAGTGTCCGTGAATCAAGATAGAGCTCATTATTGGTGAGCTAAGCGGTTCACTTTGGAAGAAGGAGAGTCCTACAACAAGATGTTTGACCGCCTAATGGTGCTCAGAATCAAGCCAAAGGTCTTGGGTGCATCGATCTTTCGACAAGGCCGTGGTGAAGATTATATTGGCGTGATCACTCCTACCAACCGCAACCTTGTTCGGGCTTGATACGAGACCGCCCAACTTCGACATTTTGACACCTCACGATGTCATTGGCCGCTCATGATGGACGAGATGATGGTGAAGGAAGTGAAGTTGTGGAAGAGCTCAAGTCCGGAAGAAAAGGGCATCGCCTCAAGGCCGTCAAAGTAAAGCGCCTGTCAAGAAAGCACAAGTGAGGATGAAGAGTCTAGTGGTCCATTGACAAATGAGGATATGGCCCTATTTGTGCGAAGGTTCAACAAGTTCTTCAAGAAGAAGAATTTCAAACAAGGAGGTCATTCAAAGAATTATGGAAGAAAATCAAAGGGTAGACACTCCACAAGAAGATGTTATGAATGCGGGAAACCGCCATTTCATTGCCGAGTGCCCGATAAGGAAGGTAAAGATGAGAAGCCGCACAAGAAAGACAAGTATCGGGCAAGGACAAGGAGAAAGAGAAGAGCAAGAAGTACAAAAGCAAGGGTCAGGTTTACATTGGAAAGGAGGAACTCCGACACCGACCTAACTCCGACCAGACTCCGAAGTCAAATTCGATGAGGAAGGAGGAATTGCCTCGCCGCCATCGCTGCGTTTACCACCTCAACAACGCCAAAGAGCCTCTTCGACAACTTGAGCGATGACGACGATAACACTCCAATGTGCCTTATGGCAAGGGGCACAAGGTATCATCAATTACCTCCACTCCCTCTATTGCAAATGATTGTCTAGATGAGCACGATAGTGATAGTGATGATGATGACATTAACATAGTGCTTAAATCTATGAAAAACTTTGACATTCATAAATTAAATTTGCTCTTAAAAAATATTGAAAAATTGGAGGAAGTAGTAGAGCAAAAGGAAGCTACTCTCGAGGCTCAAGAGGATTTGCTTATCCTCGAAAAGGAGAAAAATCGTGAGCTAGAGAAGAGCTTATCTTTTGAAAAAGAGAAGAATGAAGAATTGGTTAAGAACTTAAATCTAACAAAATCCGAGGTGACTAGTCTTGAGATCACCTACGCTTCACTCGAAGAGGAACTTGCGAAGTCGAAAGATGCTTGCAAGGCTCTTGAGTTGAAGCTTGTTGATCTCAAGAATAGCCCTCCGATTACCTCATCCATTAGTTCTAATTCTTTTTCACCCTCTACTAGCAATGGTTGTGCTAGATGCTTCAATATAGATGTTAATACTTGTGCCACTAACCTTGAGACATTGCAAGTATTAGCATATGAGAATGAGAAGCTCAAGGGATTGCTTGAAGATGGACTTCAAAAGTCCTACAAGGCAAGTAAGGGACTAGAGGAGTTCCTAGGTAAGCGCCAAGGTAATACTATGAAGTATGGGCTTGATATACTCCTCCCAAAGGAAAAAGAGTAATATTGTGATTGCTCCGCTGACTAAGCCCATCCAATTTGTTAAGAGCAAGGAAAACTCTAAGTACAAAACTCATTCTACTTTCTTTTGCCTCATATGTACTTAAGAGAACTAACCATGGTCATGTAGTCGCATGTCCCATTGGGGTTAGACCCAAAGATTCATCTTATGTGCGATCTATTTGGGTTCCCAAATCACTTGTTACTAACGTCTGTGGACCTAAACAAGTTTGGGTACCAAAGAGCAAAAACTAAATTTCATTTTATAGGCCTACATCTCCTGTGGATCAAGTTGATTTTGGATAGCGGATGTACGCATCATATGACCGGAGAAAGGGCGATGTTCGCACATTTAGAGGCTAATGGATCTAATAGTGAAAGCATCATTTTGGCGATAATGGAAAAGGTGAAGTGGTAGGTTTAGGTAAAATCCTAATTACCAATGATTTTCATATAAATAATGTTTTGTTTGTTGAATCACTAAACTACAATTTGTTGTCCGCTATGCAATTATGTGAAGCGGCTACAATTGTGTATTTAGTGATAAGGGTGTGGATGTCATTAAGAGGATGATGGTTCAATAGTCATAAGGGTCGCTTAAAGGAAATCTCTATCTCATCGACTTTAATACGGATAGAGTGAACCTTGAAACGTGCTTAATGGCTAAGTCTAGCATGGGTTGGCTATGGCATCGCCGGCTTGCCCATGTTGGTATGAGGAACCTTCACAAACTCATAAAGGACAATCACATCCTTGGGCTAACGAATATTGTCTTTGAGAAAGATAGAGTGTGTAGCGCGGTCAAGCGGGGAAACAAGTTGGAGCTACTCATCCCCGCGAAGAATGTGATGACCACCTCGAGACCCTTGGAGATGCTACACATGGACTTGTTTGGCCCGATCGCCTACATAAGCATTGGTGGAAACAAGTATGGTTTAGTTATTGTTGATGATTTTTCTCGCTTTACTTGGGTGTTTTTCTTGCAAGACAAAAGCGAAGCCCAAGGAAGCTTGAAGAAATTCATGAGAAGGGCTCAAAATGAGTTCAAGTGAAGATCAAGAGAATTCGAGTGACAACGGCACCGAATTCAAGAATACCGGTGTTGAGGAGTATCTCGATGAAAAGGCATCAAACACGAAGTTCTCGACTCCTTATTCTCCTCAACAGAATGGGGTGGCCGAGAGGAAGAATCGAACTCTCATCGAGATGGCGCAAGACGATGCTTGATTTAATACAAGGTCTCCGATATATTTTGGGCGGAGGTCGTCAACACCGCTGCCACAGCTCCAACCGCTATACCTCCACAAGTTGTTGAAAAAGACGGCGATGAGCTACTTACCGAAGAAACCCAATGTATCCTATTTCCGAGTCTTCGGAGCAAATGCTACATCCTCAACAAGAAAGCTAAGTCGCCTAAATTTGCTCCTAAAGTAGATGAAGGATTTTACTTATTATGGATCAAATGCCTATGCATACCGAAGTTTTCAACAACACCACCGTGTGGTTGAAATTTCGCGTGATGTGACATTTGATGAAACTAACGGTTCTCAAGTAGAACAAGTTGATCGTGGTTGTGATTGACAGGAAGAACCCCGTGTGACGCAATCAAGAAATTGGCAATTGGAGAAGTTAGGCCACTTGAGGAAGATGTAATGCCAAGCGCTTCAACTCAAGGAGTTCATGACGCGATGATGGACGCCCGGATGATACCTTCGCCTTCAATGCGAGCTCAAGACGGCTCAATGCCACTCAAGACGATGAGGGTCCAATCCAAAGAATCAACGAACCGCATTCTCATCCAAGAGTCCATCGAGTGTACAAAGAGATCACCCTACGACAACATACCGAGACATTAACAAGGAGTATCTACTAGATCTCGTGGTCGCTAATTTTTGTGAATTTTACTCCTTTGTATCTTCTCTTGAACCGCTTAAGGTAGATGAAGCGCCCAAGATCCGGATTGGGTGATGGCCATGCAAGAGGAGTTGAATAACTTCGAACGGAACTAAGTCCGAAGCTTGTCGAAGGCCCAAGCAAAATGTGATTGGAACCAAGTGGATTTTTCTAACAAGCAAGATGAGAACGAATAGTGACGAGAAACAAAGCCCTGTTAGTTGCTCAAGGCTTCACGCAAATCGAAGGTTTGATTTCGATGAAACATATGCTCCCGTAGCTAGGCTTGAATCTATTAGAATATTACTTGCCTTTGCTACTCACCATGATTTTAAGTTGTATCAAATGGACGTGAAAAGCGCCTTCTTAAATGGACCACTTTCCGAAATGGTCTATGTTGAGCAACCACCGCTTCAAGACCAACCATCCGGACCACGCCTACTTCCTACATAAGGCTCTCTACGGACTTAAGCAAGCTCCGAGAGCGTGGTTCGAGTGCCTTCGCGATTTTCTCCTCATTAAGGTTTTATAGTCGGAAAGGCCAATTCTACTCTCTTTACCAAACACATTGATAATGATTTGTTTGTATGTCAAATATATGTTGATGACATTATATTCGGATCTACTAATGACCACCGTGCAAGGAATTTAGCAGATTATGATCAAGAGATTTGAGATGTCTATGATGGGCGAAGTTGAAGTTCTTCCTGTTTTCAAGTCAAGCAACTTAAGGAAGGAACCTTCATATGCCAAACCAAGTACATCAAGGACATGCTCAAGAAGTTCGGATGGAGAACGCCAAGCCAATCAAGACTCCAATGCAAGCCAACGGGCATCTAGACCTCGACAAAGAAGGTAAACCGGTCGTCCAAAAGGTATATCGCTCGATGATCGGTTCTCTACTTTATCTTTGTGCATCTAGGCCCGATATTATGCTTAGTGTGTGCATGTGTGCACGGTTTCAAGCCGCCCTAAAGAGTGTCACATGGTGGCAAGAAGAGAATCTTGAGATATTTAGTGCACACTCCTCATTTTGGGCTTTGGTATCCTAAAGGTTCATCTTTTGAGTTAGTTGGCTATTCCGATGCGGATTATGCCGGATGTAAGGTGGATAGGAAAAGTACTTGGGACATGTCAATTTTAGGTAGATCCCTTGTCTCTTGGTCATCTAAGAAACAAAACTCCGTGAGCCTTATCCACACCGGTTTAATACATAGTCACGGAGTTGTTGTGCGAATTGCTTTGGATGAGACAAACTCTAAATGATTATGGCTCGACCTATAACCATGTGCCACTTTTGTGTGACAATGAGAGTGCCATAAAGATTGCCAACAACCCATCCAACACTCCTGCATAAAGCATATCGATATCCGCCATCATTTCCTAAGAGACCATTCCACCAAAGGCGATATTGAAATTCAACATGTGAGCACAATTGACCAATTAGCCAATATATTTACCAAGCCACTTGATGAGAAGAGGTTTTGTGATTTGAGGAATGGACTAAATATTCTAGACTCTCGCAATTTGGCTTGAAATATGCTCACGTTGATTGGTGATTGAAAAATGTCTTAGAAAACCTTATTCTCTTTATTTCTCTTATCTTATTGTGTTTGATGGTTTTGATCTTCTGATCGTGTCAATCATCTTGTGATCATAGTTTGAATTATTGTATGGCTTGGCGATCACTTGATGACTTGACTCTTTAGGTCCTCTTATCTATTTCTCGCCCGAGTCATTTCTCCTGTGTTTTCTTGCCATCTCGAGAAAACAATGGATCGTCTCAAATTCCATTCGGACTATCCGAATCTGGTTCGACTATCCGAACTTAACTTCGGATCGTCTGGTGGGGTCTCGGCTTTTAAGTCGCCCGACCTCTCTCTTCCTCCTTTCTTCCCTCACTTCATATTTTCGCTTTCTCTCTCCTCTACTCCGCCCTAGCACTTGGATCTAGGGTTTTGGCCGAGTTTTTTGCGATTTGAGGGCTTCAAGACCTTCTCCAAGGGCGAGGGTTCACCTCCATCATCCTTGTGCTCCGGATTTGCCTTGGATTCCTCTGCGCCTTCAAAAGGTTGGTTCAAACCTCTCCTAATGCCGTGGTTTTCATATTTATTTTGAGAACCCGTGGACTCTAGATCGTTCTAGACCTTGCTAGGATGGTCCTCTCGTGATTAGCTCTTAGAATTTTTGAATTATTGTCTAGATTGAGGAATTTAGGGTTTGCGATCCGTCACCTCTAATGTCCGAAGTTTTTTTCGAATGTCCAAGTACTTTGACTATCCGAGTGAAAGCTTCGACTATCTCGAAGAAATCTTCTGACTATCCAAGATAATTTCGACTATCCAAGATTGTGACCTCGCTTGAACTCTCTATTGCTCATCTAGGTCATGATTAGAGTCTAATCTTGTTTCCACCCTTGAATACCTTTAGGATGGATCCTTCTCGTGGTGGCAATCCCCATTTCGCATGTCGGACATCGATGCGCTCGCTCAAAGAAGGCTAGACATGATGTCCTCACGGTGGCTCTCGGCGACTTCACGATCCTCCTCAGATTCCTCCCGAGTCTCCTCTCGCCACCACCGAAGGCGTAAACGCCAAGTCATTCGCAAAAGGAAGAAAACGACTCATAAGGGTGCTCCAAGTCGTGGTGGTGGTGAACAAGGAGATGAGGGTCAAGGTGGTAGTGGTGCTGAAATTCCTAGGGATGCTATGCCTAGGTTAAGGGCAAAGAAGTAAAGCGCAACAACAGCAGAAGGTGCATCGATTGACCATTGGAGATTCACCCTGCCCGTCGTGCTACTCCAATGGGTGTGACTCCCAAGAAGAAGGTGGACTACTGTGTTGGGCAAGGCAGAGGCAAGGAAGTCCGTCAACAAAGGAGTCGATCCGCTGTTGTATTTGCAAGAAGATTATGTGGACAAGCGATTCTGGAATCACTTCCAACAGGACTTCTATGATTCTGTGATTGCTGAGAAGAAGAACCCAGTGGCATTGATGCAGTACATTGACTGGGATTACATGGCACACAGGAGGACATGATTCAATGAGGTGATTGTCGCCAGAGCGCCACAACTGAGAGAGATCATGTCCTTCGATGCAAATGGAATAATGAAGTTGTGGCGCAGCTTTATGCTACTTTGTATGTCGACAAAGATGCCGAGAGTACCATGTGGTTTATGGTTGATGGGTTGTATTACTCAAAGGTCCAAGGCTCAATTCATTGATTGCATCGGTTTCTCCACGTATATCGGGACAATCTGGACAAGCCGCACATTCGACTCCTCCAAAGATCAATGATTTGGCACCCTCTATGATGATTCTCGTAACTTCAAGCCGGGCACCACAAAAGGTTTGAAGCCCTTCTATGCCATCCTGCATAAGTTGCCGAGGAAGACCTCGTGGCCCAAGGAGGGGACGCCACCAACATCGGGCCCTACTCTAGGAACCCGCTTGAGGATTGGTGAGGGTTCCGTGCCTTTGATGTATTTGACTTTATCCGCAAGAGATACGCCTCAACTCTCTTAGCTCACAGAGCGCTTGTGGATTCGCCCATATGTGATGTGTATGGTTGAGAGTATCTCAGCTTGTGGTTTGCTAAGGATGTGGAGCATGTGCCGCACGTGTTCGTGTGATCAAGGCTCCACCTCCTCCAGCTCAACCAGCCTCCTTCACCCTTGACCAGTCAGTGGCACTTCAATGAGGCTCGCTTCAGTGATCCTCCTTCTCCCAAAGGGCTCCATCAAGAGCATGCTTCAGGCTATCTTTGCCTTGGGATCAAGAACCGCCGAAGATCAAGCAAGTAAATGAGAAGATCACCGACACTCGCCGCGCCTAAATGTCATCAAAGGAAGCTCAACTCGTCTTGTTCATCCGAGTCCGAGTCGAGTCGATTCAGCGACAGCTGATTCGACAACCCGGCAGTTTTTTGATCTTCCCGCCGCTCTCGCTTCCCATCGGCGATGATGAGGGCGATTTCGCTTATGCGCTGCTCCAGAGGACAATGATGATAGCGAGGAGGCCGATTTACAACGGGCGACGAGGAGTGACCCTTTTGGTGCCTTGATGCCAAAGGGGGAGTGAGGAGATTAGATTTAGTTGTTGCTTGGTTGGTTGCTTAGTTTGCTTTGTGTTTTTAAACTTGTGCTTTTGGCTGTTGCTTTACTTGAACTATTGTTATGCGATAATCGGTTTGCTTGTGTTGATGCTTGATATTAATAGCTTAATTCCATTTCTCTTGGCAACGATTTGTGTGATATCATGTCATATTTATTTATGCAAATTATCTCATCATATATCTTGCTATATTCTCTCTAAAAAATGTAAATTTAGGGGAGCTCTCAAAATTTCCTCAGAATATGTGCATTTGACATTCCACTCAAATTAGTTCAATGCACACATTTAGGGGAGTCTCCTGTATTTGGTTCTCCAAATACTCTCTCATTTCAATTTAATCTAAATCTAATCGTGTTGTCATCAACTCACCAAAAGGGGAGATTGAAAGTGCATCTAGGCCCTTAATGATTTTGGTGATTAATGATAACAAGATTAAGTGACTAATGAGCTTTGTGAGTATTATGTATGATGAATACGCCATGGGAAAGTCGCTAATGAAAGAGGTCCCTCAAATTCGAGAAGAAAAGGCGCGGTTAAACTCAACGGATGTATATGCTTTTAAATTTTATTTGAGTTTAAGGACGACCGCATTATTAAGAGGATGTGGCAAGAAATAGTTTTAAAATGATCCAATGTGCTCAAAGATGAATCCTAGTCTTAGTATGGGTCAATGTGTGAAGTCCTAGGGGCAAAGTGTTCAAATTTGTTCGAATGTCCGAGCTGGACCCCTGCTGTTCTCGCAAAATTCGCTCGAATGTCCGAACCTCGCTCGAGTATCCGAGCTGACCCTCTCGTTGGTCCAGCTTCTATTTGGTTGAATGTCCAACACCGGTTCGAGTATCCGAACGACCTCTCTTGCTAGGGCTAAGTCTTATTGGTTCTGACTATCCAAGTTTCGTCGGACCGTCCAACAAAGGCGCTCGCTGTTCTATTCAAATTAGTTCGACTATCCGAAGGACATTCTGACCGTCCGAATCGAGTGTTCTGCTGTTCTAGTTCAAATTGGTTCGACTATCCTAACATTGGTTCGACTATCCTAACAAAGGTTTCGGTCAAGTGAAAACGGCTAGTTTTGGGGGCTTTAAATACCTCCCCAACTCCCACCTACCATTTAACAAGTGCATTCATTTCATTTTGAGTCAGGCTCCTCTCACTCTTGAGCTCTAGTGTTCTTCCCTCTTGATCTCTTGTTTAGCAAATCTTTTGGGGAAATCTAGTAGAGAGTTTGAAGGCTCTAGAGGTTGTGAGTCATCTTGAGCACTTGGGTCATCTTCAAGCTTAATTTCTTGCCGGATCTTTTACTCTTGAGGTTGAGGACTCCTAGACGGCTAGGAGTTGCCGGTGAGCCCCCAAGCTTGTGTGGGACGCCACGAAGTTTGTGAAGGTTGAATCCACCTCCGCAAGGGAAGGATTCAAAGAAAAGTAGGTGAGTGCTTGGTGCAACACCCAGAGGATTAGGTTGAAAGAGACCCGGCTTTGTGCCGCCTCAACGAGACGAGGATCCTCAAGGATCCGAACTTTGAGAAAAATCACGATCTCTTTGTTTGTAAGTTTTACTCTTGTCCCTTTTTGTGCTTAGCTTAATCTTTTGGGGATTCAAGGATTTAGTAGCCTCTTGCAATAGATAGTGGGTGGATCTCATAACTGAAGTTGCCCTAGCTTAGAAACTTTATTTGGTAGTAATCTAGCCTCTCAAATAACTCAGATCTACTTTTTAGGGTTTTCTTATAAGAGCGCCGCTGAGTATCCGAAAAGATATTCGACTATTCAACCACTTGATCGTCTCAAGGTATTTTCGACTATCCTAATAGTAATTTTCCGCTATGCATTTAAATTTGAAATAACGCCTATTCACCCCCCCTCTAGGCGACATATCGGTCCTTTCATTAACGATACAACAAAATAGATAAAACATGTAGAGCAATCTAGCATTTGAATTCTTACCTAGAACCTGCACCTTTTATAATCCAATTAAACCAAGTAGATATAATCCAATTAAACCAAGAAAAACAATGATCATAGAGCAAAGGCCATGAAGTATTGATGGCTTTATCAAATAGTTAATCTTTTATGAAGTCATGACGCCATATAATTGAATGTGGATCTTAAATTTTTCTTGCTTGAGTGACTAAATTATCATCATTCACCAAAATCACTACCCTAATACCGAGATTAACGGTGGTGTAATCACCAACTATGGTCCTATCCAAACCTCTTCAAATTGAGCCCAATCAATTGATCACGAAATATATAAGTTGTTCAAATCAATATGTTCGATTCTAGCAATTAAAGATAACTAGAAACGAAATTGAACATTTGCACGCCTAATGGCTATTGCAATTGACAAACCATAACCAATTATTGTTCTTATCATGTTTGGATAATAGCTAACGATTTGACAAACCATGACCAATTATTAACATTTAACATAGCCATTCACTGAATCATCGCCATTTGACAACTATGGTTATCTTTGGTTCTTCACAATTCACAACCAAAATCAATTATTCAACAATTCACAAACCATAACTACCAAACATCCAATTATTCCATATTCCACAATTTGGTTCTTCACAATTCACAACCATAACCAATTATTCAACAATTCACAAACCATAACCGCCAATCATCCGATTATTCCATGTTCCACAATCCACAAAGAAGAAAGAAGGGAAAAATCATCACCTCCCTTACCATCGGCCTCGGCCGCAGCCCGATCGAGGACACAAATGGCGGGTGTTGACGTGGTCGGGCGGGCCTCCTTGCGGGCGGCGACGCCGAAGCGGTTAGGGGCGGAGCAAGAATCACAGGTGGAGCCGAGCCGAGCACGCAGGGCAGCAGATTAGCGCTCACGGCCTGTGTTCGGGCGGGCCGGGGCGACGGTTACGGGCGAGGGCGAGGGCGATCACCGAGACCGCGAGAGGCAGGAGTCATGCGCTGCTGGCTATGGCTCCAGTCAGAAGGGCGAGGGCGCGAGGCGGGGGTGGGACGGCACGGCGGTGGGCGCTGAAAGGGCAAGAGCGGCGTGACTCGGCTTGGCTGAACGCAGAGCGGGCGCGGCGGGCGGCGCGACCTAGTCCCTACCGATCACCAGTGTGGCGGCGCGTGGAAATGGCGAGGGTTTTTGTTCTGGTTGCGACGCCGAGTAAACAGCCGGGCTCATTGGCGCCGCTGGGCGGACGGGAGACCTCGGCCCAAAAAGAAATTAATGTGTTTTTGCTATGTTGTTTAGGTTAGGCCTCGGGCCCATGCCCCAGTGGCCCGAGGCCCAGCTCCGCCCCTGACGTTGGCCACGTCCTGGCCTTGTATAAATGTACATCATATGAGATGAATGTAATGCAGAGCATTCTACTCTTTCTTCTCCTTACACTTTCAACTAGGATCAGTCCGCCATGCTGCACATGGCACACAGCAACACCAACATGCAGCCGCCCAACGCCGAATGGTACATTATGGACAGTGACGCCTCTTCCCACATCACTGCCAACGGTGGTAATCTCCAAACCATTTGTCCTTCTTCTTCTAAGCATTTATCTTCACATATCATTGTCAGAAATGGGTCTATCTTACCAACTGCTGGCATTGGTTCTGCCTCGCTTCCTACGCACTCTAATCTTTTCCATCTTCACAATATTCTTGTTTCTCCTACAATTGTTAAAAATATTATGTCTGTGTGAAAATTTACCAAAGATAATGCTTGCTCTGTGGAGCTTAAACCCCATGGATTTTCTGTGAAGGGTCTGGGCAGTCGGAGGGTTCTCATGTCAAAGATAATGCTTGCTCTGTGGAGCTTGACCCCCATGGATTTTCTGTTAAGGATCTGGGCAGTCGGAGGCTTCTCATGAGGTCCAATAGTACGGGCGATCTTTATCCCTTCTTCGGCATGGCATCTTCCACTTCAGCTTTGACAGCGACATCACCCTCCTCCGAACTATGGCACTAATGAGTGGGTCATGCCGGCCAGGCTTCTATTTCCATTTTATCCAAATATTTTCCTATTTCATGCAATAATAATCCTGTCCCTTCCTCTGTTTGTGCGGCATGCCAAATGGGGAAGCAGCCATGGCTCCCATTTACTAGATCAAATTCTTTCACTAGTCTACCTTTTCAATTACTTCATTGTGATGTTTAGACCTCTCCAATAATAAGTTTCATCAGTTACAAATATTACCTGGTTGTGCTCGATGATTATCCACATTATGGTTGGACTTTTCCTCTTCGCAATAAATCCGATGTCTCTCTAATTCTTCAGAGTTTCTTTACCTTCGTGTCTAACCAATTTCATCTTAATGTTCAATATGTTCAATGTGACAATGATAGTGAATTTGTCAATTCCTCCCTTCATGATTTCTTCTCGCAACATGGTGTTTCCTACCATCTCTAATGTCCTCACACATCGCACTAAAATTGGAAAGCCATGATCCGAATGATGACTGACATTCTCCGCACTCTCCTATTTCAGGCTCACATTCGAAGCCATGAACACCGCCACTTATTTACTTAATCGTCGTCCTTCTCGTACCGTTCACTTTCAGTCGCCATGCTCTGTTCTTTTTGGTCACGTCCCTTCCCATAAGACCTCAAGAGTTTTTGGGTGCCTATGTTTTCCCAATTAAGAGCATCTCCAACAGTTCCTAATATTTAGACTCCCAATATTCTTAGATTGGGATCTTCCTAAAAAATTTTGGGTCTACAAAATACCTTGTTCTCCAACAGTTCCTATATTTTCTCCCAAAAACACCTTTGAATTGGTCCGGTGGGCCATCCTGGGCGCGAAATAATGTTGATTGGGAGCGCGGACAGAGCGCATAAAAATGAGGAGCCGGGGTGCTGTTTTTGGGCGTGCCAAAATTTGAGGAGCTAGAAAGAGGAACTGTTGGAGTACTTTTTTTTACAATCAAACCCAAAATCAGGTTTTAGGAATGAATTTTAGGCACTGTTGGAGATGCTCTAAGCAGCCACCAAAGAGCACAAACTATCTCCTCATTCTACTCCCTGCATATTTCTTGGTTATCCTCTCGAGCACAAAGGCTGCCCGTGCTTAGACATGTCTACCAGAAAAGTCATAATATCACAGCATGTTATTTTTAACGAACAGATTTTTCCTTTTGCTAACCCTCCCGATCCAGCCTCTAATTCTGTTTCGCAGGCCGCACCACATCTGATGCCACCGATCCCACTGCTTTCCGTTGTTCCACGTGCGGCACATATCTCGGACACCAGGCATATTTTTTTATGCTCCGGAGTGTACCAGCTCACCTCCGAACCTACACCGCTGCACTCCTATCACGCCGTCTCATCCGTCGGGACCACCTCCACATACGACACCTCTCAACAATCCTGTACCAACCGCAATTCCGGAACGAGAACAACCGGTAACTCCAACAAAAAATTCTCAACACATGCAGACCCGGGGCAAGTCAGGATTTCACCTTCCCAATCCTAGATATTCTCTCACCACCTGCTCTTCCACAATATCACCTATCTTGTCCTAATATCGTTCTGCCTTAATAGACCCAAACTGGTTCAATGCTATGCTCTAAGAATATAATGCTTTGACCAAGAATCACACTTGGTCTTTGCTTGATTGTCCTGCAGGAGTTAATATTGTTACTAGGAAATGGATTTTCCGTCACAAGCTACACCCCGATGGTACGCTTGCAAGATACAAAGCACGATGGGTTGTCCGCGGATTCACCCAACAAGCTGGCGTGGAGTACGGCGAAACCTTTAGTCCTATAGTCAAGCCAGCTACAATTTGCACTATCCTCAGCATTGCCACATCCAATTCATGGCCCATCCACTAGCTTGATGTTAAAAATACCTTCCTCCACAGTAATCATTAAGAAACCGTGTATTATCATCAACCCTCTGGCTTTGTCGATCCCTCATGTCCCTCGCATGTTTGTCGTTTGCACAAGTCTTTGTATGGTTTAAAACAAGCTCCTCGAACTTGGTTCTCTCACTTCACCACCCACATATTATCTCTAGGATTCATGGCATCTAAGGCAGATTCTTCTCTAAGAATTTTATTATCTTGTTTACACTTTACGTGCATCCATCACTCGTTCTTAAGTTGTGCTTGGATACATACATACCATGAAACTACGAAGGGGAAATATTCAGTGCTAATGGTGAATTCAGTGCTAATTCCGTGCTAATGGCATGTAGAAGTTTTGAAAAATTCTCAAAAAATTACCACATGTAGGGGAGGTGAACCTCTACAACCCTGCAAAATTTGAAGATGAAACTCAATCGCATTTGAAAGATATGAAAAAGACAAACAGCAAAAAGAATAGTGCTAAAACAGTAACAATAGTCATGCTGAGTTTGTCTTTTTCATATCTTTCAAATGCGATTGAGTTTCATCTTCAAATTTTGCAGGGTTGTAGAGGTTCACCTCCCCTACATGTGGTAATTTTTTGAGAATTTTTGAAAACTTCTACATGTCATTAGCACGGAATTAGCACTGAATTCACATTAGCACTGAATATGCCCCCAACTACGAAAGAGTAACATGCTAGTAAACTTCCGATGCACAAATTTTTAGATGAAGCGCACAAGATTTTTACTATTTCCGATTCCAAAGAGAGATCTTCCAAGATATACAAAGGAGCATTTTGAAGTTCTGCAGCTTCAATATATATGTTCCTTTGATTCAAATACTATAAGTCATTTTGGACAATAGCATGGTGCCTATGATATAGTTTTGACCACTAGCTTCTGTTGTATAATGTACTGCTATGGATCAAGAAATATATATTATTTACTAAAAGTGTAGTTCACATTGAATTTAGTATTCTGTTGATGAATAGATGTATTCAACGTGACAATAGCGGTGAATTTGTTTTCGGTTTGATTTTGTAATTTTTTTTATCAACAGGACATCAACAAGATGCTCCAGTTCTATTACTGAAACTTGAAACAATTCAGTTAACACCCATACATCCTCAAAACGCAAAACAACCGGCAGCAACCAAATGAGCTGAAAACCCTTACGCCCTGACACTTCAAAACAAAAAGCCAGCACACAACCTTAGGCACAAAAGACTGGAAACGAAAACTCAAACCTAATGTGCCAGCAATACTCATGCACTCAGTAACTCAAAGCAATACTCAAGCACTCAGCAACACTCATGCTCAAGAGACTGGAAACCTCTTGCACTCAGCACGTCCTCCAGGCTCCAGGTGATCGATAAGACACAACCTCCTCCTTCAAATCACGCTACTTTGCGACTCAACAGACAGAAAACAAAAGTGCGCCAGGGAAATGAATCCTTCCAGCTTCCTGCAGCGACCTTAAGAACTCGCAACCATCAGCGCCCTGGGTCCTCAAAATCTGAATTCACCTCCCACTTTACATCCCCTGAAATTCCAACGGCAGCGGCGCTATCTTGGGCTCCAGCCTTCCTGTGAATAAAGGATTCCAACCCTTTAGCAGTACCAGTATCTTTCTCCAAACAGTTTTTACACTTGACCAACCCTGTAGGCGAAAAACCATGTTATTTCTTATTTTCCAAATGCTCCACAAAGTAGCAGCACATATTGAATTTAATGCACCATTTTTTGAATTGCTTAACCAGAAATGAGCAACAGAATCGAAATTAACACCGAGATTCACACCAAAAAAAATCTGAAATCACTCTCCAAACGCTTTTAGCCACAACACAATTAAAGAAAATATGGTTAACTATTTCAGCCTCATCACAGTAATAACAAGCACAATCTTTATCAATACCTCTTTTTAGCAAATTATCTTTTGTTATGATCTTATTATGGGATAGAAGTCAAAGGAAAACCTGAACTCTAGGAAGCACAATTAGATTCCAAATAGCAGGGATAAAAACCGGAACCACCCCTCTGAAATTAATAATAGCATAAAGAGACTTAACTGAGTAAATTCCTTTACTAGAATACTGCCAAACCAAGGAGTCATCCTCATCAGAAAGAATAGTACTATTAGCTACCTCCACTAGCAATCAAGACACTTTTTCCATTATTTGATTTTGTAACTTAGGAAATTGAATATCCGAATAAACCAAATTCCCCGGTAGTCCATTACCTACCTGTTCCCATTTGGAATTTCCTCATCCCTATCCCCATTCTTTGTTCCCCATTCCAATTTCCGCATCCCCATCCCCATCCCCATTCCGATTTCCGCATCCCCATCCCCATTCCTAAGCTTCGGGCACCATGTCCACCACGACCAAAACCCCTCGGCAGTGGCGTATGCACCGGGGGGTGTAGGTGGGCTGGAGCCCCACCCTCGCCCCCCTCCCATCCCCTCTAAGTTAGATAAATTTAAAGAAAATTCGTCCACAAATTTAGAGAAGCTACTGAGTTAAACAATCGGTTCAGTGAATTTTTGATAGAGCTTTTGAGATGCATTACTTGTCTAGACCCAACAGATTCATTTGCAAATTTGAACATGGTAGGCTTTTTCGGCTTTCAGAGATTTATTCAGATGATTTCTCATCATATAATCATGTGGTTTTGGAAGCACAACTTGACTTATTCATTGATGACTTGAGAGGAGAAGAATTTTCAAGTTGTGATGATCTTGCTAGTCTCGCGGTGATGATGGTTGAAGCAAAAAAGCATATTGTTTATCCATTAGTCTATAGGCTTATTGAATTAGTATTAGTTTTACCTGTGGGTACAGCTACAGTTGAAAGGGTTTTTTCGGCAATGAAGATTATCAAGACAGATTTGTGTAATAAGATAAGTGATGACTGGTTAAATGATCTCATGGTATACTACATCGAACGAGACATATTTTTCAAGATAGACATGGAAAATATTTTGTAACGTTTTCAAAACATAAAAACTCGTAAATATCAACTATCAACTCTTAAAAAGCAATGATCGGTACGTTTTTTTTTCTTTGTAATGTTACGTATTTATATTATATGCGACCCTTAGATAAGTGTTGGTATTTTTATATTATATATATATATCATTCTGTCATGTTCTATGTTTTGAAAAAATACTATATATATTAATATATTATATATATTAGTTTAGAGGTCTCAATTTTAGCCCACTTCTTTCTAAATTTCTGGATACGCCACTGCCCCTCGGCCAGCACCGGCACCATCGACGTACACTAGCCCACCTTCAAGATCTTCAGCCGAGCTGAGGAGAACTACTGCCTCATTGTGTGTGATAGCAACATCGTCCTCGCTCCCGCCAATCCAAGTGACAAGCATTAGCACTGGTTCAAGGACATGTGCTTCAACACCCAAGTCAACGATGAGGAGTAGAGGAGGGCAACCCTGCCTTCGCGCTCGTCAGCAAGACAGCAAGGCCATCGGCCTCGCCATCAAGCACTCGCTCGGCCAGGGCCACCCGGTTCATGATCTCTCTGCTCACATCTCCCGCCTCCTTCGTTTTTGTTATGATTTACCTGTGCCTTTCTTGAATCTTGATCCTTGGGTGCCTGGAGATGGATATCAGAATGATGTGTTTGGGGAGTGGGCCAAGGGAGACAACCAGAGTTGGAATCTTGATCCTTCTTCTCCCATCTCCTTTTCTCTCATGATGTGTTTCGGTTCTTGAATCTTGATCCTCTGGAGTGGGCCAAGGGCGAAAACCAGAGTTGAAAGATCCTCCTTGGGGCGATGATGCCTACGCCAGTGGCAGCGCCAACAGAAAATTTTCGGGTAACCAAAAAACCGAACCAAATTTTTTCGGTTAATTCAGTTCAGTTTTCTACTTTGGTTTGGGAAATTCGTTTGCATGTTTCTAAAAACCGATTTATTTTTAAACCGAATCAGATTAACCGTATTAACTGAATGCCCACCCCTAGTCTCGCATGAATATCAGTACTGGACATGATAGATGTTGGAGTAGGAGAAATCGCATGAATAAATTTCCAAAAAGCATATGAAATAAGGAGTAGCTTACAGGGACTATAGCGGTCTTTGTAGACTAGGATGGTTCGATCAGCCAACAATGGTTCAAATCACCCAATGCAGCATATAGGTACAATATGTGCTACAGCAATATTTTCAGAAGATCTGGATAGTCGTTTTCTGATCCAACAGTCTACGTGTAATTGCTTAAGTTAGGACTGCCTTGGACCTCAATTGCTCCGCCATGGTGCTCGGCCAAGCTATATGCCTTAGCCCGCGCCTCTGTATCACGCTGGCTCCACGACACGCCTGGCCCTGTCGTCATCGTCCTCGCGTCATGCCACCCGTGGCCAAATTGGTCCTCCACTTCTGAGTCCTATGCTCGCACACGGCATGATGTGGCTGCAGCACCTCGCCATGACCGTCGTGCTGCGTGATGCCGGCATGACGAGATATAGCGACCATGAAGAATTCAAGAAAGTGATCATGCATACGTACACTGCAAGCTAGCTAGTTAATTAAATGATCATAGATTCATATGTACATACAACAACTACCTAGACTAATTGGCTCGCTTGACTCCAAATCTTCCTCGATCATCTCGATCACGAGTTGCAAGAAGGAACTCGTGGTTTGGATGCCATCCGCTCCTCGAAAATACCATGCCACCACGCCGGCCCCGTGTCTTTTCCTTCCCGCTCCTCCTCCTTTATTTCTTTACTCCGGCGTGCGGCGGCGGCGGCTTTAAGCATAGGCTCCGGCGGCGAACCTCGAGAAAGGCCATGACGACGGGCCGCGGTGCGGTAGCGACAATGGGCACAGCCACTACTGCGAGGATGGGCTCATTAGGGCTCATTTGGCACATAGGGAGTAGAATGTCCAGGGATACAAATCCCACGAGGGAAATCTAAGGTTTTTCATAACTCAGGATAAATCTTCCCCTCCGGGAAATAATTCCCGAGACCTATTTGGCAACAAACAGGGACAAATATCCCAGCCATCCAAAAAAATTCAAAAAATTCAGAAAAAAATCTAGAAAATTTGCAACAAGATTGTGTGGTATTATGATTGTCATGAAACATCACGTAAACTGATCCTACAATTCAGTTGAGCACATCAAAATTGTGCAGGCTGGAATTAAACACCACAAACAAATCACATCTCCACAAGGATCATTGATTCAGAACATCTTCTACATATCACGCACAGGACAATCAGTAACAAATCTCCAGTACAAGAAACAGCAAACATATTATCATCTTACTTGCAGTAACCAAAGAAACAAATCTCCAGTACAAGAAACAGCAAACAAATTAGACTTGGGCCCAACAGGAGAGTTTGCAGATATCGACAGGAAGCAGTTAGGTGACTGAGCAGTTGAAGGAAGTGCAGAGTTTGAGAAGGATGCTGGCGATGATGGTGGAGCAAGAAGAGATAAATTCAGAGCCGCGTTTTGGTTGGAATTGCCACCAGGTTGGAGAGCATTTCCGCGACTAGTTGATGCATTCCCATCAGGTAGACGTGCTGCAGGAACTATACACTCAAATTTTGTAAGCACATGAATAAAACAGTAAAATCTATGATTTTATCTGTAAAAAACAATTTTAGCTAGATATATAAAGGAAGCACTACTATATTACCACAGAACCACACCACTATCACACCCACGCAAATTGATGGATCAAGGCATCAATAACAAAGATACATCTTGCTGGATGGTCTATGGCTCAAGGTGATCTGATTGAGCATATAACTTCTTTGGATGCAATATTCGCCTCATCCACACAACCAGTATTAAGCCAGGTGTATGGTGGCAAGGGGCAGTTAAGCAACTAACTATGAAACAGAAAACATCAACCAAAATATAGAGAATTGTATCGCAATAATCAACAGACTGATTGGCCTAATATTCTGGTAGCTACCACCAGAGTTCTGCCAACAAACAAGCGATATGGGCCAACAAACAAGGCAGAATCCAACTACACTATCATGTGATTTGAGTTCTAGAACAAGGATTTGGGATCCTTACCTTCGGTTCATAGAAGAGCAGCAGATCTAAGTCGCCAGAGGAGGCAACGCAAGCTGAGGCGACGTGAGCTGAGGAGAGGCGACGCGTGAGAGGAGGCGCTGTCGCCGCTGTTGCAAGAGAGGATCCGAGAGGAGACGACGCGAGAGAGGCGACGCGGAGGAGGTGCTGTCGCGGAGTAGGCGAGAGAGGCGAGCGGAGGAGGCGAGAGAGGCGAGGGAGGAGGCGCTGTCGCGAGAGATGCGAGCGGAGGAGGCGACGGGGAAAGATCGCCCGATGTGAGGAGACGATGAATTTTTCCCCGTGGAAACGGGATGGATCGGGCCGAGAATTCCCTCCGTCGACGGCTTCCAAACACGATTAACATCGGCCCAGGGTAATCTAGCCCAGCGAAATTTTGGCCCAGGAAAAAGGCGCGGAACCCGGCCGGGAACTGAGCTTCCAAATGAGCCCTTAGCGGCTGCGATGACAGGCATGCGTACATGCATGCACGCAACGAACGGATTAATTCATGCCTGCGTGCAAGCAACTACAGAGAGACACGACGAACTAAATCCTACAGGCATTTATCTGTTTGTTACACAGGAGACGTGTAGAGGCATAACGTGCAGAATGTTGTTAACAGCTAAACATGATTTCCGCCGTTAATTGTGACTTAGCAGCAGTTAATTGCGATTTTGGGACGAACTCGTGACAAAGATCGTGCGGGAGGGGCAGAGGCAGATCCCACCTGTCGGCGCAAGAACTCTGTGAGGGCCCATTTGAAAACACTGTTCCGGCTGGGATCCCGGCCCATTCCCAGGGGTGGAAACCCACCGGGCTAATTTCCCTTGGGCTGGATGAACGCGTGTTTGGGTGCCCATCACGCCAATTCATCGGGCGAAAAACCCTCGTCGATCTCCTCGCACCGGGTTAGGTTTCCCGTCCTCTCGCCTCGTCCTCTCGCAACGGCGCCTCCTTCGTTCGCGTTTCCTCTCTCGCGACGTCGCCTCCCCTCTTGCTCGCGTCGATTCCTCGCGAGTGTCGCCTCCGCCCGCGTCGACTCCTCTCGCGTCGCCTCCGCCCGCGTCGATTCAACGGTTGTTTTCGATTGAGCTGTGATTTGGTTCAGTGAACTGGTGCCTGTCATCTTTCTGTAATAGTTTCTGTGTTGAGTTGCTCGATTGTGCTCGATTATGGAGATCTTTGCATGCCTACTACTGGACCAGATCTATCTTGTTCGTTATGTAGTTTCGTCGTAGGAGTTTCCATTGAATGGTTGGGTGGTCTACTGTGCAGTTAATGAATATGGTTCCATCACAGATCGACATCGGTGATGCAGATTGTAATTGTGATGATATTTTCGTATTTTGAACATGTACTACTTATATAAGTTGTTAAGGCCTCAAGGGCCCTAAATATTCTATCTAATGTTTTCTTGGAGAAATCATGTTGTTAGGAAGCAATCTGGCGCAATAGTGTTATATTTCTGTCATCAGGTGACCCATTTTGTCGTATGTTCGCAAAGTGTCCAGCGTGATTTTTATAGAGATATATTAGTGCTGCGAAATTTTGTAGTGAAGCTGTCGAACCCATCATGATTGAAGTTAAATCGTTCCACATTTTGTTGTTATTGGGAACATCACTAGTTATGAGCCTGCAATTAGGTGATAGAATTACAGTTCAGGATGGCTTGCAAAATTTCTATTTGCTACGCTAATGTATTTTTTTTCTTGATGTTGTGTGCCTGGTTAGTGCCCTCAGCATCTAAATTAATGTTGAATTGGCTACAGAACTGCACTAGAGAACCTGAGCATAAATATAATACCCTATTGATTTACAAATCGAACCATTGAAGTGAGGCTGTCACCTTAGTAAGGCTGTCACCTTAGTTGCATGTTTATACTCTGCAGTGCTATTGCTTAGACAATTCTATTGCTTGTTATCCTTTGTTCAATCGATGCTTCATCTGAAACAGAACTTCAGCTATGAAAACTTGAAGTGAGACACCGTGTGATAACAGTTCTACAAACTGACTCTGTGATGTGAATGTTATCCTGTAAGCTTTGTCATTGCTTCTTTGTAAATAGAAATCCTTTCGAATTACCGGTTTATCATTGCTTCGACTCGATATACAAGTGGTGTTATTATATTTCTTGGTGTTGATGAATTTTGATTTTTAATGCGAAAATGGAACAAGAGAAGTCGAGAAGCTCAAGACGTTAAGGTATGCAAACACACCATTGCTCTTAACCACTGAATTGTGTTGTGCCCGTTGACGTTTCATTGGCATAATTTTTCTGTTCTCTTGATGCCTTGTGTGGGACATTATGCTGTCTTTTACGTAAAATTATGTATGTGTAATGAGGCAGTTATTAGATATGCATGTTTTGACCTTGCTAAATACGAGCACATTGTATTTGTTTCTGGGCTTGGTCATGAAACTGTTGAATTTCTTGCTCTTACAAGAGATGAGAACAACTTGTAGGGTCCCAGCCCAGGAGAGCAAGCTTCATCAACCCCAAGCTCTGCAGCAAGTGATGTAAAGGCCGGAGGCGGCCCAACAGTGTCAACATCTGCTGGTGTGTCAACCGACAAGAATAGGAACTATGCTGTCCTGGCTGGCACAGTTGCTGCCGTGAGCGCCATGATGTTGTTTTTTAATTTTACATTTATTTTGAATTTTTTGCATGGCCGGGATTTTATCCCTATCTTTTCCAAATAGCAATAGGGAGTATTTCCCACGGGGAAGAAGGGGGATTCCATGTGCATTGTAAAATCCCTGGGTTTTTATTCCCTTGCATCCAAACAAGCCCTGAGGGAGGGGAGAAAAGTAGGGGAGGGGCAACCTTCCAAGTCATCCCTTTTCTAGCCCCTCCCTCTTTATTTTTTGCAAATTTAACCCCATCGCAAATATATTTACAGAATAGGCCTGTTCCTGATCGTGAAAACATCGAAAGTGACACGTGTCACCTTCCACACTCCCCTACCACAGAAGGAGTCAACTGCGCTCCCTGGCCACCTCCCGAATTCCTCATCCGTGGCAGCCCGGCTGCCGCATGCTCAGCCACAGCACCGGTCGTCCTTCCGACGCTGCCCATCCATGAAAGTTGTTGCTCTTGCGCTCGCCGGCTTGCTCCCGCGGCTCACTGGCTACCGTGCTCTCCAAGCGCGGGAGCTCCTTCCGCGGTGAGAAGAGAGAAAAATCTGCAAATGATTTCACTTCTTCTAGGGACTATAAAGTTTTAAGTGATTACAATTATATACATAGAAGCCCTCGAGAAAACAATTAGTTAATCATGCAGAACAAGTTTGTTCTGATTTAGCAATCAGCTCTTCTCTTTTCACCTGGTAAGTTTTTTCCATAACTCACTGTCATTGCATTAGCGGAACTAAAAAATTTCGTTGAAGTACACAATTTACATATACAACTCTATAGTTTTGTACAATGATTTCGTAATATCACAACTTCAACACATATATTTGAAATTTACTAAAAATACAATACAAATAGTTCTAAGGTCTTAAAAATCCCAAATCACTAAAATTGGAACAAATTTAATCAATAAATTTGGTCTATTGAAGAGGTAATCTTATACCACTTTTCAATTTTTTTGAGGTGCTCGGCGTACCCAATTTAGTCTATTGAAGAGGTAATCTTATACCATTTTTCAATTGTTTTGAGATGTTGGGCGTACCAGCACCCCTAGTACCGCCCCCTCGTCATTGTACACATGAAAATATCACTAGATTAACAGGACCGCAACAAGGCTATAGACCAACTTCCTCCTTATTAAAAAAAATACAAAAATACATAGCTCCAACTTTCTCCTCTCATTTTGTAGATTCAGAAAAAAAGGGACTTACCAGTATATCAGATCATAGCAACCTAATATGCTTTTTGAAAATCGTGACTAAACCACAATGTCAAACTGAGCCTTACTCCTTACATTGACACTAAGAGGCCATGTGGTAGTCTATATGTTTGTGATGAGTAATTGATTGTATTTTGAGCTTTTAGTTCTCAGGTTTGAGTTTAATTTCAACTTGCTTTGGCTTTGAACAATTTGGTTTAAGTGGTCGTAGGCTTTGTGACCACTAGAGAGGTTGTCCCTAGAATGGTCGTGGCCTTTACACCCTCTGGATCGAAGAGGTTGTTTCCTATAGAAGTCGTTTACTGTGGGAGTAGTCTACTCTAGACCTCTATAAGAGTGGTCGTGACCAATGTAAGAGTGGAGTGGTCTAGACATTAAGGACCTCTCTTAGAGTAGTCTGAGCCCTTGTGACCTCCTAGAGAGTGGTCGTGACCACTATAGAAGTAGTTGTGATCTCTCTGGGAGTGGTTGTGAACCTGTGTGACCTCTCAGTGAGTGGTCTGGAGTGATCGTGAGTCATTATGACCTCCTAAAGAGTTATCGTGAACCCATGTGATCACTTGGAGAGTGCTTTAGATCTCTATTGGAGTGATTGTGACCTCTCAGTGAGTGGTCTAGACCTATGTTGGAGTGGTCATGACCACATAGGGAGTGGTCTTGAGTATTCTAGACCTTTATAAAAGTGGCCTTAAGAGGTCACAGCCAAATGTGGCTTTGAATTGTCATAGCCAAGAATGGTCACATGCTATATGATCCAAGGCATGATCTTTTGATATGATTTTGGATATTACTATGTGATGGTTTGCTTATCTATGTTGGTTGCAGAACTCTAAGGCTAGGTCATGATGAGGCAAAGGGGAGACCGAAACTAGAATAGGAGAGCTGAGGTCCAGAATGGTCAGAAACATCAGAAGATGACTGAGACCAGAAGTGATTGCAAGTCAGAAAGACAAGGAACTAGAACATGAAGCATTGGTCATGGTTGCGGCAGGCTAAGGCATAAACCAGGACTAGACTCAGGGAGGAGTCTAGGTCCAGAATGGTCAAGGAAACTAAAGCTATCATGTCAAAGGGTATGATCAAAACCCATGATATTGTTGGGTTTTGGGTTAGCCATGTATGAATGAGTGAGTTAATCCCAACCTTTGATAAGGTTTGTTATGGGATAAGTAAGTCATCTAAAGGTGTAGATTGACTCAATTGTGCTATAAATAGAGGGGAAGGGTGCCTCTCGAGTCTTCTGAAGAATTTTGGTATCCTGATGCTCTCTAAGCTTTTTCCCACCTGGTTGTGAGACTTTGTAAACCATCCTTCTAATAAATAGAAATAGTTCTAGTACAAAAATCTTGTTCATGTTTGTGCTTGCTTTCTAGTTTTTGTTGTGCTTTGTTTGCAATCATCTTCTACTCTCTTGATTCTTTTTTATCTTTCTTGTTTGATCTTGAGCCAAGGACAAGTGATTGATGGATGATGTATCTCTGGAACACATATCAATCATCTAGGCCATCAACAACTTCTTTCAATAAGTTCTTGATCTTAAACCAATCTACTGTAGTAAGAAGAAAGATCTTAATAGATTGTGTTTTCTTTGCTCTGGGAGTTGATTGTGTCTTGATCTAACTTGTTAGAATGTGTGGGAGTTGATCCAAAGATCACGTTGATCGTTAAAACCCCGTGAGTAAGAACAGATGATGATTCTTAGCCGATCAAAAGATATCTCAGTTCTTATTTGAGATCATGTTGTTTATCCACGAGCTTTGAACTTCTATTTAGTACTACACTAGCCGGGCATTTTAGTTGGTCTTTTAGGAAAAGTGACTAAAATACTTTTTTGTCCAGTGCTAAATTTGTTGTTTATTTCTGTTGACCTTGCAGAAGAGAAGCTTAGATATTTTTGAAGAGAAATTTTTTTTATTTGATTTCTATTCACAGTCCTTAGTCGTCTTTTCTGTCCTTAAGCCACATCAACTAAAGGCTTCCAATCCCCATCCCTAAAACCATTATTAGTAGCTAGGATGGCTCACAGACAAGACCCCCGATTGACCAGTAACAAACAATCAATTTAATCAATTCCAATTAACGTCGTGAACATGAACAACAGTTTGCTCCACTGCTAGCTTGCCTGCGCAAACAACTTGTGTGCGCCTGCCCGTCCCAAACGTCTCGTCGAACGAAACGAGTACACGCGCCAGTTTTGTTCAGACACAGCCATTAGATCAGATGCAGAATCTCTTTCACTGGCTAAATCGCCTGTGTACGAAATAGCGGGTTTGTGCTGCTGCCATAAACAGCGTTGGTACTGGATTTGGTTCCTAAACGCGCCACCCTCCTAGAGGTTGGAGTACTTGTCGGTTATTTGTTCCTGTCGATCGGGGCTGTTCATAACAAATTAAGTAATTAACTTCATTGGAATTTTACAGAGATTGTCTTCGTAAAACATTGTAAATTCTCTACTATAATTACCTACGTTCCAAACCAGACTTGAAATGGGAATCCTACTTGACCTCCCCTAGGTTTTATATAGCGTCCTAATTCTTCTTCAAAACAAATAGAAATCCTACTCCTATTAGGATTAGAAATTCCTCTTCTATTAAGATTCATTTAGCACACTTTTTCAAATATTAAAAGACTAGATATGAGTCACTATATTTAACAATCTTTACCTTAATTAGCTCTTATCAATTGAAGTCACCATGCTTCTCCAAGAACTCGCTCCAAATCGACACTGTATTTTTTCTTCCCACCTTTAGGAGTGTCCCCACCATAGAGGCTTATGCACATTACCGCAATGTAGGTGTTAGTGTTTGGATTTGGCCTCCTAAACCCTCCACCTAAGATTCCTTTCTTTGTGTAGTTTACTTAACCACACATCCTATTCCTATAGCCCTCCATACCATAGGTTTGTACCACCTCTAAGCTCTACCTTCTCGATGGTACTGCGTTGTTCGTCCCGCCATATCTTCTTCCAACAACTCGCACCTTTGTCTTTACATTTGTTAGATTGTGCAACTATCTTTACAGTTCCGCACATAACTGCAGTTGAGATCTGATATTCTACCGTTAGCATGGTTTCCATCTCCTGATCAATATTTTTTTAGACCTCCTATTGGTTTCCTTTCTTTTAGGTTTACCCATCCATTGGTATTCTCTAATGCTTCAAATACTTTTCATGATCACCTGCCTTTTATAAGTAACTTAAATGACTCTATCTCGAAGTGATATCACACAATCTTCAAGTTCAAATGACCTCACATATATTAGATTCTTCTTTATACGGGAACACATCGAAATCTCATCAATATACGATGTGCTCCATCATACATCTTCAATGTAACTATTCATATGTCAGTAATTGCAAACTCCTTGCAATCAGCCAAGTAAATAGTTCTATGTGCTAAGTTTAGAGATTCTTTGTCAAACATCTCCCTCACCAAACAAATATGGAAGCAACAACCAGAATTTAATATCTATCCATAAGAAGTACCTGATTGACTAACGACAAGTATGTCCAAATCATCTTTTGCTACCGCTATTGACCATGCACCCTTCATTTGCTTCAAACTCGGACAATCCTTTATCAGATGACCTTTATTATATAGATAGCATACACGTGTGCCCTTACTTTTACCCCTCTTCTTCCTATAACTTTTGCTTTTGCCAGTAATACCTACTGCAACCAATACTTGATCACCCGAGGATGAAGATTCGGATATCTTTTTCAAGGACTCTGCCTTCAATAGATATGCAACTACCTTATTGAAGTTAGGAGTACTTTTTTCACGAGAATATTTATCATCAGTTGCTCCTATAATGGTGGTAGAGATGATGCCAGTATGACGACTTTATCATTCTCCTCATTTTTCTCATCCACACTAATTAGCTGTGTGGTAAGCTTGTTGAAGGCATTGAGATGGTCAACGAACCGTGTACCTTCCTCCATGCATAACCTGTATAGTTTTCGCTAGCACCCACCAGTTTGTCAACGACTTTGCCATATACAATTATTCTAAATTCTTCTATAATTTCTTCGGTGAATTCTCCTTGATCACCGAGTACTTTACCTTATCGGATAGACATAGACGAATTGTACTGACAACCTTCCGTTCCATCACCTTTCAGTCTTCAGCAGACATCTTTTATGCTTTGTCCCATTCAAGAGTAGCGATTAACTCTTGCTAGATAAGAACATCATTCACTACACATTACTACACGCTGAAATTTTCTTTACCGTCAAATTTCTCTACTTAATTCTACATCATGAACGTCAATATTGATTTTGTGCCACCCAATGCTTTACCGACCTTCTCACAAATCTGATTAATCTGGCTTTGACTCTAATATCACTTGTTATACTCTAATACCCCTTCTTATGCGCAATAACCCCTTAATCAAACCAGATCTTTGTGATATGGCATGAGCATGCACGGTCTCAAGAACAAATCAAATGAATCCCATAGAGAGAATTAAAATAACAACGTTGAAACAACCATAACGAAAGAGAAAGATTTGGCGAAGCCGATCATAAATTTTTTAAACACAACATCAAAAGAGTACAAGGGATTATTGCTATCTTACCATCTCTCGAACCTTTTAAGACCCTCGGATCCTTGTCTTATACAAGTATCTAGTTTTTTAACCTAGCCTCTAATTCTCTTGTGGATCTTTCGTTCTGAATGAGTTGGCTTGTAATTTCTTGGTTGCTTGGGTTCTCGATCCATAACCTCCCTCTAGGTTTAGATAGCCTGTAATTTCTTGGTTGCTTGGGTTCTCGATCCATAACCTCCCTCTAGGTTTAGATAGCCTCCTTAGAGCATTCCCAACCCTCCACCTCAGCTGGTGTCTATAGAATTAATTACGCTGCCAACTAAGCAAAAATCTGATGTGGCATAGGAGTTAAGGAAGGGAGAGAAGGAAAAACGAAGAAACCGTGTCTCATGCAAGAAATTGGGTCGACGCGGGTACCAAGACTCAAGAAACTAGCAAAATCGGGGTTGGACATTTCTGCACGCTTACCATGCTGTGTTTGTGGTGCATGCATTGGTTTATTGCTCTCATGCATTGCTTTATTGCTCTCTCCCACCTCTAGACACTACTTATGGAAACCATGGGTTGGGAAACTATGTATTGATTTATTGCTCTCTCTCTCCTCTAGACACTACTCATGGACACCATGGGTTGGGACTGCCCTTAGTTCTCCTCCAAAGCAACTAGGAATCCAACTTCTATTGGGATTATAAATCCCTCTCCTATTATATTTCATCAGCACACTTTTTCAAATTCTAAAAGACCAGATATGAGTAACTATATTCAACACGAGACTTGAAATAATCCAACTAGCGTGACTCAACTTATATAACCTTGGATAGAGCTATCATGTGGCATGTTGACCATGAGTTGACTGGCATTTCTTGTAATACCTCAGCTTATTAATATGAGACCCATGTATTGTATGTAGAGTGGTGGTGGGATTAATACCAAATTGCTTATGTAAAGTAAGTTGTAGTAGTATATAATGCATATTAAGTCCAAAATATATCATCTCTAGATTAATCTTTACATAAAATAAGGATGAAAGTGTAAACGATATGTTATGTATGTGTAAGCCTGTCCTATAATAGGCTATGCTTTGAGCATATTTTAGACCCTGGTATTACGTTTCCACCGTTCATTTGCAGCTCTTACATTTCTACCATTCATTTGCAGCCTCCTCCCTAATCGAAGATCTGCTCATATCCCATGGCCCTACAACAACACTATCGCCCTCCAAAGGCAAATCACCGTCTCATGGACCAATGCCATCATCACAGTGCGGTCTGTGTCCACCCAAGCCGCCGCCATCACCGACACCGAGTGAGTTTGCAACAGTTTAAACTCTTAATACACCAATTAGATTACCACATTTTTCCTCACGAAAAAAATCATATATTAAATATGGTGACTAGTATATAATTTTAGGATTTGAAAATGTATGCTAGATGAATTCAAATAAAAGTGAGATTCCTAATCCTCGTGGGAATAGGATTCCTATTTACTCCGGAGGAGAATTAGGGAAGCTATATAAACCAAGGGTAGTTATGAAAAAACCTAAGCAACCAACAAGCCACAAGTCAACTCATCTAGAACAAGAGTTGTACGAAAGGATTAGATATTAGGTTTTTCTTTAGTACTAAATTCTTATATAGAGCAATGATCTAAAGGTCATAAAAGGTTCAAGAGTTTTTGAGAGAGCAACAATCTATTGTACTTTATTGAGGTTGTATTTAAATAATTTGCTGTCGATTTTTGCCAAAAATTTCTCTCGTTGTGGTTGCTTCAACATTATTATTTTGGTTTTCTCTACAAGATTTATCTGCTTCGTTCTTGAGACCGTATACACTCGTATCTTATCTTACAAAACTCTAATCCGATATAGAAACTGCTGCGCATAAGCAGGGGCAGGGGTATCAAAGTATAACATCGCACTACATAGTAGTGACATTCCGATCGCTCATACTGAAATTTGTAAAGAAAGCAACTCGAGCAGCCTGGTACTGCTATGCTAATCAATGGTAGGATCATCACTTTTCAGCACGGTAATCCAAAACATAAATAACCTTGAGCTTAAGAAAATCACTCGCATAACAGCACAGGCCTGGTGGCATCAAGGGTTTTGAATTTCGTCAAAATTTCACCAAAATTCTGCGAAATTCAGTCTTTTCAGCCAGTCCCAAAATACATTTGCCCCAACTACATCTCGGTGGGCTCGTTTGATTTTTTGTTCCAAAAATCAAATTTCAGTCAAATTTTATCAAAAAGATCAAAATTTTGGATAACCATTTCGTCCAGAAATTTCTGAAATAACCAAATTTCGGTGATTTCAACGGGTGCAAAAAAAAATTAAAAACGAAATTCGAAACCTTGGTTGCATGAACAATGGGGAGCAAATGAATCGCGCCTAGCCTGAAGGGGCTAATACACAGACGACTACTGTTCGTGACGATCTCCATAGAATGGATCGTTCGTACGCATATAGCAGCACCCTCTCCTACTTTCCGCGGGCGCGACTCGGGGGTTGGACCAACGGAGAGGGTCCCCATGCCGAGGTGCTGCACTTGCGAGTTTGCGAAACCCTAGAATAACTTTCTTGGGGTCCCCTGCTGCATTTCCTGAGCCGATTCAGTTCCATGGTGGCAGGGAGGGGGTTGTGGATTATCCCACGAGAGTTAGGGTGTGTTTGGTTGGGTGTACGAGGGTGAACCGAATAGTTTCCGTATAGGATTTGGTTCTGTCTTTGCGTTTGGTTGGTTGAACGGAACCATTTGGTATAGAATAAGATGGTATATATTCTTAGAATATTCCCAAAAGATGTTGTACCATCCCGTACAGAAAATTTGACCGAACCAATCAGTTCAGGACAAGATCGTTTACCCGCACCATCTCTCAAACTAACATAATCTCTCAATCTAATCTCATCCCTTCAACCAAACATCATCTTGTACCATCGTATATCATTTCATCCAAGCATCCAAACAAAATCTTATATCATTTCATTCAGGCAACCAAACACCTTCCATGTACCATCTCATCCAGGATCATCTCATTCATCTTGTATCATCCCATCCCATTCATCCTCGTACATCCAACCAAACGCACCCTTAAAGAGCGCCGATGCCAATCTTAGAATCCTAACTGGCGTATTTAAGCCCTGGTTCACTCAAGAACAAGAGGGCCAGTGTTTTAAAGGAGGGATATCTACTGTACCTTGTGTTCGTCGCAATGAGGCTTATTCTACGCTTTCAATGTGGTAGTAGTCGTATTGGGATGGGAATTCCAGATTTATGAACGGAGCATCGTGACATGATGATCTGGGTTCCCAAAATCGTTTCGGCGATTCTCCACCGAAAACTGATTTTCGATTTTTTGGAAAAAATTGCTCGAAATTGCTTAAAAACAGGTAGAAACCTAACAAGTTCAAAGTCATTTTTTTTAAATCGGCGGTCAAACTTTAGCGAAAAAAATCAAAATCAACAGATTTCACCAGTTTTCAACAAAAATCGACCAAACAGTTGAAATATTCCGATGGCTGATTTTTGAGCGATTTTCACCGATTTTCCATCGGTTTACATTGCATAAAATTTCTCAATTTTTTTATTTTTTTAAATTGAACCAATTTATCAAACAGTTTTTTTTATCGAATCAGCTTGACATGGTCGAAAATCGATGATTTTTGAAACCCTGTGATGATACAGATAAGCAAGAGGGGATGAGCCTTGACTCTCAGCCTCTGGGTTTTGACTTGACCACATAATTTCACCTAATTTTCCGGTACATCAATGTAAACTGAATGGCGAGCAAGAACTCAACCAGTTTACTTGGCATGTGTTTCTACTTATTTATACACGCACTTGGTGCGTGCAGGTGAAACAGTTTCTGAATAATTAATTGCTAGAACGTATTTACCTGTAATCCCACGACGAGACTGCTTGTGATTAGGTTGGTAGGTGTCATATATGAGAGAAAATTGACGTTTTACCATTATTAATTTGTGGACTCGTGTTTTTACCACTAATTCTATGACGCTCGCGCTTTAACCACTCATCTCGGGCGCACTTTGCACATTTGCCATTTCCGGGATTTTACGCATTTTCAAGCTTTTTCTCAGGTTTTTGTCGAGCGAATTTCCGGTTTTGCCTCTGGGCCACTTCTTCTCCCACTTCCACTTGGTCTGGCTTAACCCGCAGCTGTTCTCGCGAGCCCCTGCGGAGGAGAAGGGGCGGCGACCCGAGCGGCGGCGGTCCACCGGCGGTGAGCCTCTGGGGAGGAGAAGTAAGCAACCATGTCGCGTCGCCGCAATATCCATCTCATTTCAGATTTCAGAACAATGCTTGAACAGCTCATCTAGAAGTACGTACCGATCCAGTGTTGATAAACTTCAGAGAGGCTTACGCTGTGGTTCATGGAGTAGAAGAGCTTGGTGCCGGTAAGGTCGAGCTCGGGCGGGCCGTTCTGCACACCGATGGCCTTGATATCGTCCATCGAGCGCGCGAACTCGAGGTCGAGGTAAGGGTCGGAGTCCGCGAAGAACACGTCGGTGGCACCGATAGGTCCGTCCTTCTGCTGCCCGTGGTCGGGCTCGGGGAGGAGCCATGACGTCGCCTCGGCCTTGTTGCTCCGTCGTCGTGGCAGCCGCCCGGCGCGCGCGCAGGCTACGCTGCCCAAACCTGACGACGCGAAGGGCTTGGGCGATGGACCAGCGCGCCGAAGAAGGGCGCGACGGGGAGCCGCTCGTGGCGCCGCGCGAGCGGGTTGCCGGAGTGGATGTCGGCGTCGCAGCCCACGCAGAGGAACGCGCCGTCGGCTCGGCAGAAGAGCGCGCCGCTCGGCAGAAGAGCGCGCCGCCTCGGCGCGACGCGTCGACGCCTCAGGCTCATCGCCGGTGGACCTGTCGGAGAAGCTACCACGCGACATGGTTGCTTACTTCTCCTCCCCAAAGGCTCACCGCCGGTGGACCGCCGCCGCTCGGGTCGCCGCCCCTTCTTCTCCGCGAGGACAGCTGCGGGTTGAGCCAGACCAAGCGGAGTGGGAGAAGAAGTGGCCCAGGGGCAAAACCGGAAATTCGCTCGACAAAAACCTAAGAAAAAGCTCGAAAATGCGTAAAATCCCGGAAATGGCAAATGTGCAAAGTGCGCCCGAGATGAGTGGTAAAAGCGCGAGCGTCATAGAATTAGTGGTAAAAACGCGAGTCCACAAATTAATAATGGTAAAACATCAATTTTCTCGTCATACGATGATGCAGAGGTCATAATGCACGTGAAACCTTTCTTGTCCTTCAGAGTTCTTATTGGCTATTCCTCTAAGAGCTGAGAGTAGGAGGAGCAAGGAACAAAATTTCGCCTACGGGTCGAAATACCGAAATTTCACCGAAATTTCAAATTATAAAAAGAAAAATTCAAATCCGGTTTTTTGCTACCGAAATTTCTAAAAATTTCGGCCGAAGTTCCCAAAATTTCAACGAAATTGCACTGATAAAAAAAATGGTCCAAATGATGTTAAAAAATATTGAAATTTTTTTGAAGGTTCCTAACACATTAGAGATGTTCTCATAAAATTTTCAGGTGATTATCAGATTTGTGAAATTTTTAAAAATTCAAACATTGGTACTATCCAGATAAAACGTTGACCGGTTAGTTTGAACCATATGAAAAATAGTACAAACGATGTTAGAAAATTTTGAAATTTTTTGTGCATGATGCTGATGAATCACTAATGTTTCAATAAAATTTTCGGATGGTGATCAAGATTAAAGAATTTTTAAAATTCGGACAGTGCTACTATTCTGATAAAAGCCTTACCGGCAAATTTGAACGGAATGAAAAATAGTTCAAACCATGTTGGAAAATTTTAGAAATTTTTGTGGAAGGTACTGATGTATCACTAATATTTTTATAAAAGTTTCATATGATTATCATGCTTGAAGATGTTCCAAAAATTCTGACAGTGCTACGTCCTGATAAAAGCCTGATAATCAATACATAGATTTGCTTTAGTAATAAAAGAAGGTTTAAAATTTAAAGAGTGATAAGGAAGTGTTTAAGATCTCATAAAAATTTTGAATCATGATAACACTCTAGTGAATTTATAAAATTCTTACAAGGCACAGTAACATTTATGTTCTTTCTCTTTTGGTTTTTGCAATATAGTATAACAAATGAAATTCAATAGTTTTATAGATTTTATTGACCAAACAAAAAAAATAATTTTTTTGAAAATTTTATAGAATGGTACTGAGGAAATTATCAATCTGTCATAAAAATTTTAGATCATGATCACACTCAAGAAAATTTAGAAAAATCTAACAAGTTTACTGTCCAAATTATGTCCATTCTGTTTTTGATTTTTTAAAGATAACAAATGAAGTTCAATCATTTTTAAAATTTTTCTGTATAATCCTACCCTACTAAATATGGTACCATAAATTTTTCAGATCATTATCAAGCTTGTACAATTTTTTAAAAATCTGATAGTGTTTCCGCCCAAATTTTAAAATGTCTCAAAAAATTAGTTTTTCAACAAATTTTCATGTAAGATGACTTTTTTAAGGGTTATTTGACTAATTCCGGTCAAATCTGGCCGTAAAACATTAAAATCCGGTTTCAAAACCCGAAATTTTTGAAATTACTGTAGCAAATTCATTTTTTTTCAAAATTTTAAATTCAGCCGGTACTTCAAATTTCGCCCTATCCCGAAATCCGAAATTTCGCCAAAAATTTTAACCCTGAGGAGGTCACTTTCTTCAAATCTGCACACACATAAGCAACCCATAAGTTCCATGGTTGCAAGGGAAACGAAAAAAGAAAACTGACACGTTACAGGCTTCCTGTTTGGGATAGCTGTAGTAGAGTACTATTTTAGATTTCACGCTTCTCAAACTCAGTTGACATGCCTCTAAATGGTATACTTTGTATTCACTCTTCTCTACTCACGGGTTCCATGGTTGCAGGGAAATGAAAAGAGAGCAACCTAGTACAATCGAGGTAGCTTTAGGTGTCACTCTTTTCTTGTGTATCAGTTGTTTGCTGCAGAATAAACACCAGCTGTCGATGGTGGCCATAAATACTGTTAACTTGCTTTCTAGTTAAAAGTTCATGTGGATGTCTAATTGCTTTTTCTACGACTCACAAGTTAGCACTGTCCAGTGGACATGAAATGTTCAATACGAGCACTGTACCCTTGTATGTTGATCCTGACTAAGCTAGCCTTAAGCAATGTAGTGTACTTTCTAACTGTAGGAAGGATACAGCATAAATAGTACTTACGCTCTTGCTACGGCCATTAATACTATTTGTATTTGAACGATGGTAAGATAAATCTCTATACTCCAGTTTGGACAAGATTGGTCACACCATTGGTCAATTCAAGATCAGGTTGGCTTTAACTTTCTCTTGATTTCTTGTAAAATTTGTCATGTCAACAGTAAAATTGTGCAAGAAAAAAAAAGAAACTAGTTTGCATCACACTTACAGTAGCTTTGTGGAGTGCATCATATTAAAATTTTCTACAGTTGCATGGATTAACTGAAATATGAAGTAGCAAGCACTTAGAACACATAATCTTAATTCGAACCATGCTTCACTAATTCAAGCATCCATGAGATTTGATTTGTCAGCATATAGTTTCAGCAGAAGGTGCTTCAAGATGTCAGCACACGTTTTCCGCAGCTGTTATTATTTAAAATAGAACCATACATTTTCTGCAACTGGCATTCACAGAAGAAGACTGTATCCATTTAAAACTGAAGGGAACGGATGAAAAACAAAACCAATACGCTGGCTTAACCAATTGGCAAGAACATACGCACAGGGTAACATTAAAAATAAAAGGGGAAGAGAGAAATGCCTGCCATTCTTGTAAATGAGGGCTGGTAGTGGGTACCTTCAGAGCAGCTTTGCTAGGGTTGGTTGGTTGGTTGATGAAGTCCATAAATCCAAGTTGTACCAGAACAGTGTTCCCTCTGCATTGAATAGCAGCCAATCCTGCTGGTGAGCTCTCTTTAATGCATACACGACACACTACTGCTTTCAATCCTTCAATGCCTTCTACTCTAAATAAACCGATTCAAATTCGGTGAAGCAAGATTGAGAGGTGGAGATCAGAAAACATAGGAAGGAGACAAAGGTAGAGCCACTGCTCTTTTGGAGGGAAGGAAGATACTAAGAAGGGGCAGGAGTATAGCTCGGCAGGTGTTTCTCAGGTTCAATGGCTTTGAGCAGGAGGATGATATTCTTCCTCAAGGTCATAGTATGCCTCTGCTTCCTCAGGTTATCCCAAGGTGCGCACATCTTCCATTTCTACCCTATTTATGTTTCTTAAGCATTTCTGTTTCCCTTGAAACAGTTCTGTTTCACTTTTCCAAACGCTTAGCAATGCTGCAATTATATTTCTCAACTTTTTCTTTCTTCTTTCTCCTAGTCACTAGCTTATTCAGTGGACTTGTATCTTCGGACATTTTGATTCCAGTCATTGTTTATCACCTATTTGGTTTTACTCCTATTGTTTGAGAATGCTGAAGAGGCAGACCATCTATTAGTCGCACTTAGCTATTGCAGAAAGTGTTCCCTAGGCGCTAGGCCGGCGGCTCCTAGCGCCTAATCACTCATTAGGCAGGCTAGGCACATAGGCTCCTAGCGCCTAATCACTCATTAGGCAGGCTAGGCAGCTGTCTAGCTGGATAAATCAGCTAAGCGGGCTAGGCCGCTGTCTAGAGGAACACTGCAGAAAGTAAATGATAAGAAGAACAGCAAAAGAAAATGCTAAAAAGAAAATTGTACCTGTTATCCTGGGTAGTATTATAAATTTATAGTACCAGAGGTCCAGACCCTGATGAATAGTGAAGGAGTACGTAAGCTCGATTAGAGTGGAACATTCTCTTTTTAATAGAAAACGATAAGATGCAACTCGGAAACTTGCAGCAGAACAAAGCAGGCAGTTTCAGGTAACGACAACAGTATGGAACACTTGTACTTGCAGGCAAGAAGCAGCGATTCACATTAAGGAATCTCCCTCCCCTCCAGAAGGCTAGCAGCTTCTCGGCAGTGCGCCCTGAGGCATACGACTACATTGTCGTCGGCGGGGGCACCGCCGGGTGCCCCCTGGCGGCGACATTGTCTCTCAAGTACAAGGTGCTTCTCCTGGAGAGGGGCGGATCTCCCTATGGCAACCGCAACATCTCCTACCTTGAGAACTTCCACATCGGCCTGAGCAATTTGGCGCCGGACTCGCCGTCTCAGGCCTTCATCTCCACTGACGGTGTCATCAATGCCCGGGCAAGGGTGTTGGGCGGTGGCACCTGCATCAATGCCGGCTTCTACAGCCGGGCCAGCTCAAGGTACTCGCTGTGCGTTGTACACGTGTTATGTTGCATGTCCGTGTTCTTAACTGGTTATGATTGTTCCTTCTGTGAATGACAAACCAAGTGATTTTACGCTAGTAACCTCATTTCTTTTACTGATGAAATGCAAAAATGGCCAGCATTAGTTTCACACGCGCGCACGGTCAGACAGAGAGAGAGATTTTCAGCTCCCCCCCCCCCCGGGGGGTCTCAAACATGTTTACTACAAGAGGATAGCGCCAGGAGGAAATATAATAATATATGGTGTGGTCTGCTTGTGGCTGCTGCCATCCTAGCAATGTATGCCGCTATTGCTCACTCTCTGCATTGACAGATTGCTGAAATGTGCAGCAAGGACAACTAAATAAAGATCCCTGCACAAATCACTGTTCTCAATAGCATTCAGTTCCCCTAAAATTAAGTATCTGCCAATCGGGGTTCTCAAGCTACAGCCGCTTGTTTCTTTCTACAGCAGTTCACATAAAGACACAAAATAAAACACAAGTACTACGAGTAGCTCAAATATGTCCTAAAACAACGAGCATTACCCATCCAAAAGAGGCAATTGCACAAAATTATTTCCTCCATTACCACCGCAAAGGTCACTATGTCGGCTAGGCAAAGACTGCTAAATAACCAAACCGAGTACAGCTCAGGGCAACTTCAAGTTTGGACCACGAATCAACTTACGGAGATACATTACATTGCCAGAAACATCCATGAAACTGAATTATAAAACATGAATAATTGATAAACATGCTACAGTATTAAAAAGGTTATCTTTCATGTAAATATTCCTATTGTTAATTCACCTATTATAATTTACATACCTTGTGTTTTTTTTGGATCCAACAGCTACGTGCAGGAGGTAGGCTGGGACGAAGGCCTGGTGAATGAGTCCTTCCGTTGGGTAGAGGAGAAGATTGTCCAGTGGCCAAAGATCGCACCTTGGCAGGTTGCACTACGGGATGGGCTGCTTCAAGCAGGTGTATCCCCTTTCAATGGCTACACCTATGACCATATTTCTGGGACCAAGGTTGGTGGCACCATCTTTGACGTGAATGGCTACCGCCACACAGCAGCCGACCTACTTGCAGCTGGAGATCCTAACAACCTGAGGGTGCTGCTTCATGCTAGTGTGCACAAGATAGTGTTCAGCTCACAACAAGGTGAACTATCATGTATAGCCAAGCTCCTATGAGCTTTATCCTTTTCCAAAAAAGTAGTTGTAGTCTTATAGGAATGCCTTCAATAGAAAGGGTAGATACTACATGACAATCACATACCACTTTCGAAGACATCATTTCTGATGCAGGACGACTGAATCCAAGGGCTATTGGAGTCCAATTCACAGATGAGAATGGGAGACTCCACCAGGCTTTCGTCAATAACAACAGAGACAGTGAAATCATTGTCTCTGCTGGTGCAATTGGCAGCCCCCAGCTGCTACTACTCAGTGGGATTGGACCCAAGAACGACCTTAGGAATCATAAGATTCCTGTAGTCGTCCTCAACAAGTATGTTGGTAAATGGATGGCTGACAATCCCATGAACTCCATCTTCATCCCTACAAAAAGCCCCCCTCGTCAGTCACTGATTGAGACTGTTGGAATAACTGAAGCTGGTGTGTTCATCGAGGCCAGCAGTGGTTTTGGCCAGTCAACAGAAAGCATCCACTGCCACCACGGAATCATGTCCGCTGAGGTCTGGCATCAATCTTACTTGCATACTAGTTCCAAACTGTGCAATTTCTCCACAAGCTTCAGATTGCATTTGTGCGAAACTTTCTTTTTTTGCAGAAAGTAGGCAAGTAAGCTTAGAAAGGCACACTAAATGGTTGGTTAGCCAATGCCACAAACAGTTAGGAAACCTGCTGCTTTGAGGTAAAGCATGCAGACTTTAACAAGGAGGAAAGCATTCTAAAGTATATACAACTCAAATTTTGCAACATTAAGACATAATTTAGAGCCATCATTCATTACCAATCCGTATGCATATTCATGTTATCATAGATTTTTAAGAAAACAGTAGTCATCAAAGTTTTAAATCATAATTTTGTGTTTGGGAGTTTATGTTCTAGGAGTCAGAATGAACCTCTTGTGTTGAAGCACAAAAAAAAGGAGGCAAGTATATCTTGTATATGGCTAAACTCTTGAAATGCAAGAATAACTATGTCACAATAGTTTTCATGCTTATGTGAATTTTTCCCCTTTTTGGCCTAAGTTGGTCTGACGCACTACCGTACTACATTCCTACGATGCAGATTGGACAGCTGTCCACGATTCCTCCAAAGCAAAGAAGCTTGGAAGCAGCCCGGAAGTACGCAGATACCAAACTTAATCTACCCAAGGAGGTATTCCAAGGTGGTTTTATCCTTGCGAAGATTGATGGTCCATTGTCTACGGGCCATCTTGCCCTTATAGACACTGATGTCAGGAACAACCCGGTGGTTACTTTCAACTACTTCAGCCATCCACAGGATCTCACTCGTTGTGTCTATGGTATCAAGACCATTGAAAGAATACTGAAGACAAACAGATTCTCTGAACTGGCTGCTAATGTTGCTGGATATCCAATGGAAAGGGTGCTCAACATGAGCGTACAAGCTAATGTTAACCTGATACCCAAGCATACAAATACCACAGAATCCCTGGAGCAATTTTGCAGAGACACAGTAATCACCATCTGGCACTATCATGGTGGATGTCATGTAGGGAAGGTGGTTGACTGGCAACACCGTGTACTTGGAGTCTCAGGTCTACGTGTAGTTGATGGCTCAACATTTTCTAGATCGCCGGGGACCAACCCTCAAGCCACAGTCTTGATGATGGGCAGGTACTTAACACAGTACGAAACTTTACTTCTTTCTTTTACAAACACAAAAATAAACTCTAACTTTAGGACTGAATTGCTTTTGTCATATTTCATATTTTCATCTCAGATACTTTGGAGTGAAGATCCTAAGGGGAAGACTAGGACGAGCAGCTAAGTGTAATTGATTCCTGGACACCGGCCTTTCATTAGTGTGACCTAGAAGAGAAATTACTAATTTTTGCTGGGATCCAGTGCAAATCGCCAAAGAAAGTGAAGTTATGAGTATCATCTGCACCCAGTAACCATTTGTCTAATATGATAGTGCAGATTAAATGGTTTATTGACCTCTCTTTCTTCTTTGCCTTCTTAAGTGGATTTCAAGGAACAAGCCCTGGCAAGATCACTGTTTACTTTCTCATGGTCCACTAAGTGCATCATTCCTAAAAATACCATTCAGTCCAGTTTATCAATAGCAACATGATGTAAACAATGGAAGATGAGACATGTAAAATTTGATCAAATTAAACACTATAGGCCTTCCATAGTTCCATGTCCATAAATAAAAATGTGTGTAACCGTGTAACTGAGTTTCTAATGCTTCAATTCCGGAGAAAATAGAGCAATAGTTAATTCCTGACATAAATAAGTTCTGAAATGTATAGATCTAATTTGTTAAGAGGTAATTTCTTCTTTTCTTTGATAAGTATTGAGAGGTAATATTAAATATTGAAAAAGTATTGTATAAAAAGATCAATGTGTGTTAACTTTTCCATGTAGGGACCTCGATATGCTTGGTGTGGCACACACAAAGTCCCCAAATTATTGAACAATTCCCTAAAGAGATCCAAATAGTTGGATGATTTGTTAGTTTAACTACCTTGCCTTTTTTATCCCTTTTTAAAGATGACGTCCTGCACATTTATACAAAAGGCACATAACCTTTCTTAACTATACAATGCAATCATGTAAGCTTTTCTGCTGCAAACTGTGCAGTCTGTTCAATAGTTGTTCTAAATCGATATTGAAAAATCCAAAATACACATAGAGTTCAAACTGAAAGCTATTGTAAAAGAAGTTCACTATATAATTTATAAATGAAGCATCAAAATGATTAGCTAATCAGATCATACCAGTGAACAGTGATTTCTTTGGTTTGATTTTCCTAACTTCCTCAAGGGCCTGTACAGTTGAAGAATATATCATAATAGAATACCATGAAACCGTAAGCTAGAACTGATGTATTAGAACTAACCCTTGGTAATCCAAAGTGTGTTGAAGAACGATCAGGTCTAAGAGCGTCCTGTACAATGTTATCATAAATCAAATTTATAGTCAAGATTCCAGAAAGATGCATAAGAAGTTCGAAAAAAAAAAGCTAAAAAGCAACAACATAAGTCTTTTTTAACTGCTTCCCGTATCAGTCTCAGTCGACATCCGCCTTTTCTTATGTTTTCGCAATGAACCTCAAGATTATGAACCATGAATGGTTCCTCTTTTATGATGTTGAATCACAATGCTGAAATTGCAGCTCCAGGTGCAACCACACTTGTGTCAATCAAATAATAGTGTGTCATCTTCATCACCTGATACATACCGGTAAAAGGAAAAAAGAAAGAAAGGAAGAAAATGGAGCCAGTTGTTAAGATCTGGAACTAATAATAAAATGGATATTCATTTTTAACAGATATTTCACTTGGCATGGTAGTTTTCCATGTATTCCATGAAAATTTCCGAGGCTGCAATTGTAAAGAAAACAAAAACATATAGCATAACTCAGTACAAGGTGTCCGAACCTCATAATCACGTTCTGCCACAAAAATTGGGATTGAGGGCTGGATATTGTTCGTCCAATCACGTAGACAATCAAGGCCTGCACCAGAGAAGAAGTTATCTTTTTTGAAAAGGACAAGACCAAAAGAACATGGCTTATTGTCTCTATTAATACAACTTTAATTGTTTCAAGAAAAGCATTTGCAACAGAAAGGTACTATGGAGGGGCCATTGATACATGTTGTAAGCATTCGATTGTAGAGTGCATGACAGGGATCCATTGGAGTTGAAAAGGTTAGAAGAGATTGCTGACCTCCGATAGCGCCAGGGTGCAAATGGGTAATAATGATAGCGTCCACTGTCCTCAACCTGAAGATCAGTAGTACTGGGTTAGTAAGACCAAGTTTCTTGGAAACAAATCACAGAACATTTGAGCAGTTCAGTACCCAAAAGCAGGGAACCACTGGAGCGCGGAGTGATAAAAGAACCTGACAGTGAAACAAAAAACAAACCGGAGGTGAACTTTTTTTTTTTTTTTTGGAGAATGATAACTGGTTACATAGTGCAAGCAATGGCGCGTACTTGCCAGCGTCGATGAGGTTGTTGGAGGTGCCGGACGGCGTAGCGTGACGCAGGAGGATGGAGGTGGTGCGCCTCCTGTTCCGGTTCCCCGGCTCGGCCGCCTTGGTGCAAACCTGCAAGCAGGACAGGACAGGGCAAAAAACAACCAGCAAACACATTGAGCATTGCGGGAAAGCAGCAGCAAAACGAGGCTTATCTCGTGATACATACGGTGATGGAGGCGGAGGGCACTCATACGGGGCAGGACTTGGACAGGCGGTGGGTGAGGCAGCTGACGCTCGGGATGCCCTCGCTGCTGCCCGTGCCGAGGAAGATGAGCTCCGACTGCCCCTGCTTCTCCTGCTACGCCGCCGAGGCCGAGACCGCGCCGCCGGGAGACGCACGAGCGCCGCTGAATGAGGAGAAGGAGCGCGCTTGAAGAAACAAGCACAGGTTGTTCACGAGGAGCCGAGGAGGCATTACGTCGAGCAGATGGGCGCGAGCAATAGGCTACGTAATGTTCAACAGTTTCACGTACGCAACGCACCGGAGTGGAGGCGAAGGAGGGACAGGCGGGAGGAGAGCGGCGCGGTGGCCGCTGGTACGCGGAGAGGGACGCAAGGGCGCAGGGAGCGCGCCGCGGCTGCGGCATGGGGAGGCGGTGGGCGCACAGGAGAGCAGCGATGTCGCCCTAGGCGACGCCGGACAACGGCAGAGGAAAGAGGCGTCGGATTGGCCAACGGCGGCGGGGGCGGCGTGCCAATCGGGAATAGAGGTGGGCGTCGTGCCGGGTTGGGTCAGCCCGGCACAGGTCCATCGTGCTTCGGGTCTAAATCGTGCCGGGGCGCGACGGCCCATCGTGCTCGCCGTGCCGGGCCGGGCTAGCCCAGCTCGTCGTCGGCGAGTCCAAGCACGGCCCATTTGCGCTTCGTGCCGTGCCGGTCCAGATTCGACCCATTTATACTATTACTACGAGAGAAAATGATCACGAATTGATTTCTTTCTTTATTTTTCTAGGACTTTCCTTTTCTCTGGTTGAAATAAAATTTTATTGTGTTTATTCTTCTCAATTTCCTTGATGCACTTGCTCCGTTCAGTCACATGCATGTAGCCAAGCATTTACTCCTTAATTTGCTCACACACATAAAATGCATCGATGTATTCCCTTCTTTTTCTCTAGTCTATCCAGAGTTTTCTTTCATTACTGCTTGATTTGCTCACCTACACATATAACACAGCGCTGACTGCTTTGTGTCAGTGCCGCTCGAAAGCACGGTCCGGATCGTCTGCGGGCCGGACCTCCCATCGTGTTCGATTAGCGGGGCAGACACCCGAACAACCGTGTCGTGCCGGTCCGGCCCATTTGGAACAGTTCCGTATTAGACCGTGAGTCGGGTTGGGTCGGGAGTGCCTCGTGCTGGCCTAAAATAGCCCGGTCTAGTGCTCTCGGCCGCTGTCGCGGGGTGGGAGGGAGAGGACCGGGACGGCGACGCTGGCAAGCGGGCCCCGCATTTTCTGTCCGGAAGTAGAGAATGTGGCAACGCTTTCCGCGACGGGCTCTGGTTTCATTGACAGATGGGACATCATACGAAGAAGCCCGGGGGAATGTTCAGTGGGCTAATTGGGCTTTTGGTCTGGGCCGTAAATATACCGCCGCTTCATTCTTCAGGATATCTTTCCCTTCCCTTCCCTTCCCTTCCCTTCTTATCTATCGTCTCCGCTCCCAATCCATCCGCATCTCTCTCCCACCCGGATATCGACTTCGTCAGCTCGCCGGCAATGACAACCAGCCACAGACGCGTCTCTCTCTCGCGCGCGCGTTTCGAGCAACCCGTGACGTCTCGGCACTCCACCCGAGGTTTGAAATCTCGTTTTAGATAATATCTCGGAGGTGACTAAAATCCGAAATCTTGCCGAGATCTCATAATATCAAACAAATTCCTAATGAAATACAAAAAAACAAAAATTCAAATCCGATTTTTTTTCACCTAGAAAACCAAAATTTCGGCTGTAATTCCCAAAATCTCGACAAGATTTGCCAAGACTTTGGTGAATTTGTATTGAGTGAAAAATAACTCAAACGACGTTTAAAAATTTTAAAAAATTTTGTAAAGGTTCCTAACACATCGGTAATATTCCCATATAACTTTCAAATGATTATCAAGTCTGAGAAATTTTGAACATTGCTACTTCCTGATAAAACATTGACCAGCAAGTTTGAACCGAATGAAAAATAGAACAAATCATGCTAGAAAATTTTAATTTTTTTTGTGCATGGTTGTGATGCATCACTAATATTCTTATAAAATTTTCAGATGATGGTAAAGCTTGCTCAATTTTTAAAAATTTGAAAAGTGCTACTATCCTAATAAAACCCTTACCAGCAAACTTCAACCAAATGAAAAATAGTTCAAACCACGTTAGAAAATTTTGAAACATTTTTTGGATGGTTTTGATGTATATTTAATATTTTTAGAAAATTTTCTATGATATCAAGTTTCAAGATTTTTGAAAAATTTTGACAGTGCTATGTCCTGATAAAAACCTAATGATCAATACACAAATTTACTTTAGCAATCAAAAAAGGTTTTGAATTTTTTAAAATTTTGCAGAAGCGTGCTAAAGAAATGCTTAAGATCTCATAAAATTCTTTAATCATGATCATACTTCAGTGAATTTATAACATTCTTATAAATGCACTATGCCATTTATATTCTTTTTGTTTTTGATTTTTGAAATGTAATAAATGAAGTTCAATGTTTATATAGATTTGATTGAGCAAATAAAAAAAGTTTAAAATTTTTAAAATTTTTATAGAATAGTGCAGAGGCAATTTTTAATATCTCATAAAATTTTAGATCATGACCACACTCGAGCAAATTTATAAAATTTTGACAAAGTTATTATCTATGTTCATTCCATTTTTTATTTTTTAAAGATAACACATGAAGTTCAATTATTTTCAAAATTTTTATATATGATCCTACACTACCAAGAATAGTACCATAATTTTTTTAAGATCATCATTAGGCTTGTAAAATTTTATAAAAATCAAACAGTGTTTTTATAAAAATTTTAAAACTCTCAAAATTTTGGTTTTTCAACAAATTTTCACGAAAGATGGCTTTCTTAAGGTTTATTGGACCAAATCCAGTCAAATCTCTACTAATATAAATTTACAGTTGGTGGCAGCGGTTCGTCGTTCTTCCTAGCCCCCTCTCGGTCATATCCCTAATAATGGCAGGTCATTATAGCTAATTATTCTTTCCTGATTTATAGCCAGTCATATCTCTCTAAATATGGCTAATTATTATAGCAAAATCACTAATTATTGCTGGCAATTAATAACCGGCTAATCATTTCTTTTGTACTCTATATACGCTGTACAGTTTTTATAGAATCAATCAAGAGAATTCATTCAATATCTCCCATATCGTCGTGCATGGCGTAATGAACTCATTTAACCGATTAATAAGTGACGGACCGACGACATGGCCGCCAAAAGTGTGGAGGCCGAGCGCTGTGGTCGAGTAATCGCGCCGAAGGACAACCAGAGCGCGACGCCCACGGATGCCGTGACTCCAGCGCGGACCAGTTGAACATGAACAAAGCGTACAACGCTTCGGCGTGGTTGCCCTGCGACACCGATGGGACATTGTCGGCGGTGAGAGAGTCATTGGCATACCTCTTGGAGATAAACGGGTTGATCCAGCTGAACGTCGCGAGAGAGAGGAACGACGCGGCGGCGCATGGCGTGGAGGGCGTCTCGGCGCTGGTGTTTTCTGGTTCACCTTCATGGGCTCTGGCATCATGACTGGTGAAGTCAGTGATGGCTAGGTACGCTAGAGACATGGAGACGAGTAGACCGGCAAAGGCGAGAGGGCCATCTAGGAAAAGTAGCGAATCGTCGGCGCAGCGGACCACCGCCGAAGCGGAGAAGAGCACGGCACCGAGGGCGGTGGCGATCCAGAAGACGCGAAGGTGCAAAGGCTAGGTGACGGCGGTGGTCATTTTCTCTGAGGCGACTGACCATACGGCCATGGCATGCGCAACAAAGTGGGCGGCGAGAAAGACGGACTTCACAGCATGCGTTGCGGGCATGACGAGAGGAAGAGGAACGCGATCTGATAATATAATGGCTCATATCCGTAGTTTTCTGTTCCTTTCTTGTGTATGTCCCTGAAAGCTCTCGCATATCTAGGCAGGGCAGCGTGCGGGCGAGGAAGCATCGATCCCGCCGTGAATCGAGAGCGTCATGAACGACGTTCACAACAAGGTTGACCCACGGAGCTAGCAAGCAGCGACATGACGGAGAAATCGTCTGTGTACAAGCTAGGTGAAGGGTCCGAATCTGCCTGAACGAGCCAAGGAAAGAGATTGAGGCTCCTGTGGGAGCTGTTCATGATAAGATGGAGCACCATTAATTTGCTTAAATCTGATCATATCTTGTCTAATTTTAAGTCGGCAAAGTATTGCTGCCAAACCGGCCCGTGTTATGTACCTTGAGCTAAAACTCCTCGTAGAGAAGATTAGGGTTTGAAAATAGAAAGCAGAAGGAAGAAAAGAAGGTAGGCTAAGAGAGGAAGAGAATATTTATATCTTAGCTCGCTTTCACCAATGGACTTCGGGGATGCTTATATCTCTTCGCACTGTTCATGACTATACCAACACCACCTAAGGCATGACCTTAACTACTTACTAGTTTCCATTGTTCCGTCTAGCCAGCCTAGGCACTAGACTACATCCTCTTGCCTAGCCTGCCTAGTTTATTTATACCATCTAGGTGGCTGCCTAATCGGCGATTAAATGCTAGGCACTGGTGTGCTGCGTGCCTAGGGCCACACTGCTAGTTCCCAATAGGATCAAATATGAAATTTTGGCTCGATGTTCCTATTCTTTTTCCTGCATATTGTGTCCCTTTGTTTACACTGATGAACAATTAATTTGTCGCATGCTTCTGTCAGATTTCTTGCACCTTGTTGAGAAAGAGTAGTGTTTGTGTAATGAAAGTTTGCTGAGTTAGGATTTGCAGCTTAATTTGTCTAAGTTGTAATGAAGAATTTTTGAACATATGGAGTTCTTAAAAGTTGATAACATCACCCACTTTAAAATTGAAGAATTTTGTGGAAATTCTTTCAGGCATAAAAAACATTTTTTCGAAATATTTGCTTCTCTAGAAGCTACCACACAAAGCAAGAAACAAAGTTTAATAGTACCTTTTAGAAAACATAGTGTTTAATTCCTTTACTTTCTGCTTCTTTGCACTATTTTCATGTGGTGGTCAGGTTCTTTCTGTATCATTGATAACACTTTGTTCAGAAACAAAGTTTAACCTTATTTTGATTGTGATACACAACTCTGAATACCTGAAGAATTGCATAAGGACTCTGAGGAAGACAGTGAGGTGACCATGCATAAAATAAAGACCCACAAGAACGAAACTCATGGAACAAGCAATGATATAAGTGAGGACACACCAGTTGATAAAGGTCCAAATGTGTTTGAACGTGCCAAGAGATTGATGCTATTGTCGAAGCCTTCCATCCGAAGAAGGGATCTGACAGTAAGTGGATTACTGAGAGCATGGAGGAGGCTGTCTGCCCTGGCTGTGAAAACGTTAACATGAGGGATAAGTAGACAGACAGATGATTTGCATGATATCCACCGGCTGGTCTTTCGTATTGCCAAACTTTTTAGTTGTAAGAGATGAATGTTTCTTCGTAAGTTGCTGTTTGTTGTTGAGCATGCATATCAAGAGTATCAAATCAGACTGTTTCCCTGGGTACGTAGCAAATCCTCGAGAAACAATTTTTGTGGTAAATCCTCTAGGAACAAAATCTCGATCCTGAATCGAATCGGAGATGTCGAATTGATTCAGCAAATGTAAGGTAATAGGATTGGAAGACTTCACGTGATCGAGATCGTGGCAACCTTGGATGCAACTAAGCCATGCCCTCATGTTCGTTTTTGCCACTGCTCTTTCATTAACAACTGGGGTCGGGGCTTGCATCTCAGCGAGACAACTCGGTAAAGAAAATGAAATCCAACTTATTGCAAAACAAAATTTTCCAAAGCCTCAATTATAGAGTCGAGAGTGAAAAATCTTGAAATGTGGATGATTTGAGGGGCAAATCCTCAATTTTCAAAAGAAAAAAAAATTTGCATCGTATCAAACCGTGTTTAAAACTACCAAATAGATCCAGCCATTGATTTTTCGATCCAATGACTAAGATTTTTCAGTCACACTACAGCGCAAGTGGTGAGGCAAAACCAAACCAAACCAGCCCAGCCGCCGCGCCGCCGCCCGCCGCCGCCTCACTGCCCGGAGCAGCGGCTGCGCAGCGCGTCGACCACCAAGAGCAAGAACCGCGAGGCGATGGATGCTCGGGGGTGGGACGAGGCGGCGTACCGGCGGGGCATCCTGCGGGAGCGGGACCTCTCCTGCCGCACCCTCTTCCGCGCCGTCTTCTTCGACCACCACGACGACCCCGACCCCGTCGTCCTCCTCGCCGCTGCCTCCAGCGACGGCTCGCTCGCCTCCTTCTCCCTGTCCTCCTGCATCTCCTCCACCCACGCTGCTCCACAGGTTCGTCTCCCTCTCCCTCTGTCGTTCCCCATTCCATTCCATGTATATGCATGCCCCCGTGAGCCAAGAACCGCTTCCAAGAACGGCCGGTGTTTGAGTTCTTGATTTGATTCAGCCGGACGCTGCCGGGCTGGCTGACCCCGTCTGCATCGTCCAAGCGCACAGTGGCCCGCGTACGATGTTAGGTTCTACCCCGATTGGCAGCAGCCGTTGCTCTTCAGGTGAATGCTAGTTCTCTTCCGTGCGGCCATGTTCTTCTAGTGACATGGGATTGGCAACGGAGTGCATTCTCACAAAAGGATTTGGCAACGTGGATCATTGCTTGTGACAGTTGTGGGGATGACGGCCGCATTCTGGGTTGGAGATGGCACGAGATGCAAAGCTGCCTTGTACCACTCTCTCTGAAAGGTGATGTGCAAGAACTCTCATTCTTTGGTGCTTAACTAGGGGTTCTAGCTGTACTTCAAAATCTTACATTTTTATCAAACAAATATTTAGATTTTTGGCATTTTCTGTGTGTACTCCCACATTATTTAGTTGGATAAAAAAAATAAAGCATTGCTAATGCATGTTCCAGTTCCTTAGTAGGAAATATATTTCAATTATTTCAGCCTTTCCATAATATTTGGCCATTGCTTTTCTTTCCAGGGGATCATCTGGAACCAGTACTTGATTTGGTGAACCCTCAGCATGAGTAAGAATTTCTACATAAAAGGACATGCACATCTGACATCTTTGGATACATCCTTTCTTCCTGAGAAATGCACTTGCCTTCTAGTCCTTCATCATTTCATAGCTGTTGCTTTCAATTCTGTAGAGGTCCTTGGGGCCAGGATTTTTAGTGGAATCCTCTTCTCCACCCCGTGATCCATAGTTTTTCAAGAAACCCTGACCTTATCTTTCAAAAAAGAAAGATTCATTTTCGTTTGGCCAAAGAAGACCACTATGGAAGTGAAAGGGGAGGGCAAGAGCGGTTCGAAGGTCCCGACGATTGGCCGAGCGAATAAGTAAACTTCAAAGTGGATCTATTGTGCGAAGAGTGCGTTATGAACCGTGGCCACGAAGTCAGTTGAAAAAGACAGAAGTTGCGTATCGTATTAAGTTAAGTAAACTCGGCAGCCTTCTTGCCAGCCAGCTCATCTTTATTTTATAGGAAGGTTCTTTGGATCAAAGAGGCACTATGAATATTAAGAGAGTTCAATCGTTCAACGTTCTCAATTTCCAGGCATTTTTGCGGAAACCCAAGAGGCTGTGTTGGTGAGATCCAAGGGTTCACAGCAGCCCAAAAGAAAAACCGCCTGGAAGTCCAAGGACCTTTAGTACCATGCCGAACCAGCAGCCTTCGCGCCAAGCGACGACCGCCCTTGTCCCGATCTTTATACTGGAGCTCTGTTTCTATTATTTCTTTCTACGCTATCCTTAATAGCAGGTTGGTTACATCTACAACCCAAATGGAAACCAAGCCTTTCGTGGTTCAAAAACGCGTCCAGGTCTTATTTACTTAGTTGTCCAGGTCTTATTTACTTAGTTGTAGGCATTGCCCCCTGAAATATCACTTTTCGGTTCAGATACCCCCCAGCTTGGTACCATAGGCACTTTGACGGCAAAAGAGGCGAAAAAAGCAATCCATAGAAGGATTCTAGCACCATGTCATAGGCAACCAGTGGCAACAGCCTCAGTTTAGCTTCAAATTCCACTCCTTGCACCTTCCAGGTACCCCCTCCGATACACTGCTTTACTGATTATGTACTGACCATTAGCAACCATAACCACTATGGGAAACGATTTGATTTGCTTGTCAACGAGGATAGGCTTCTTGGTATTGTACGGAACATAGGGCAAGGGATGAAAGCGGCGGAGTGTCAAGCAGGTTGTACCCCTCCCCCTGTACCTACACCCATTGAAACGTTTATTGTCTGACAATCTCCGATGCGACGCCCTACATTTTTTCTCTGTGGACCGAGGAGAAAGGGGGTTCAGCAGGAAGAGGATTGTACCATGAGTGATCAGCAGAAAGAATGAACTGTAGACCCGCTAAACAGCTGCACCAAGAAAAATGGCTCTTTCGGCACCCTCAAGAATAGCTTGTGCGTTGGCAGGCTGCTGATAAATTAGTGTTTCCTACACACGGATGCACACATGTTCAATCTTTTTTTAGCGGTTTCCCCAGAGATCTTTATCCCCTTTTTGGCAGAGCGAGCGCCTTGACTAAGATAGATTGACTCTTTCATTCTTGCAGCCTATTCTGGTTCCAATCGTTTGAGGAAAACCCCGAAGGAAAACGTTTGGGCCGACTGGAGCTCGACACGGAGCCCCAAGGGCTGACTCTTCTTTCATTATCTGCCTCCGCCCTGTTTCGCGAGAGTTGAGCCAGCTCGGGGTATTCTCTTTCAAACACCCATGTTATTTGCTGTAGGGTTCATCTTGTTGTTCACCATAGGAGGGCTCACTGGAATAGTTCTAGCAAACTCTGGGCTAGACATTGTAATGAAGTTGGCAAAGGTAGAAACCTTAGTTGTCCTTTTATCTCTAACATCAGTAGGAATTCGTAGACTTACTTGACGTCTTTTTTTATTGTGACTATTGAGTTGCATGCACCAGCCAGTTCACCCAAAAGCTTAAGCTGATGAGGAAAGGTGGGCAATTCACTTATACTTCAACACTCCCCCTCACGTGCAGACTCCCTCAGACCTAGGATGTGGAATAGAAGTGGACTGCAATTTTTTTTTAATTGCGTCAACCGGGTCTTGAACTCGAGACCTCTTGGCTCTGATACCATAACCCAAAAGCTTAAGCTGATGAGGAAAGGTGGGCAATTCACTTATACTTCAACAGTGATGATCATATAGATCCTGAAGTATCTTAAAAACCAATTGCGTTCTGGGAAAAGATTTGACTGCTTCACTTCATCTTTTAGCTAGAAAACCCTAGATTGCACACCATAAAGGAAGTTGAAAGGGATAAGTTGAACAAGTACGGCTGTCCTTTTTTGGGATGTACTATTAAACCAAAATTGGGATTATCCGACCGTTAGGCATGGTTACCAATGATTTAACAGTAGGCCTCTTGTTTGGTGAGCCAACCGGCTTCACCCGAGGATGAAGGTAGTAGAACAAAGAGGAGCCGCATCTTTTCCTGGCCGGAGAGCAGAAGCAAGGTTATTAGATACCGAAGGAAAGCCCGGCCAGAACCACACGTGCAAGTTTCCCTGCATGTGGCTTGTCCGTGATAACTTCTTCAGATTTGCGTGAACTAGCGGACCGATCACTAAGTGGTTAGTACCTCCAGCATGAGCGAACCTTTCAAACTTAAGAATGCTGGTTTTAAGAACGAGTGATTGCCCTTCTCCGACCCTTATTGTCCAACCGGAGAACGGACGGCTAATGTGTGTGGCGCCTTCCTGACGAGGAAGATGCTAAAGACGGTTCGATAGACTCCTCGAGAGCCTGCCCGAAGCAATCCCTTCGATCGACCATCCCTTGCTTGACGAGCAGCTCTTTCTATTCGCTTGACAAAGCCGCTGCTGCTCTTTCTTAATGCCTCACTGCCTGACCTTAGAGAAGACGAATTAGACTGCCTGATAGACTACTACTTCCTTTTCTTACCCGGCCAAAAAGCTATAGATTCAAAATAAGAGCACATCGATCATGAATAGAACTAGCGCTTAAGGAAAGATCAAGTACTGGACATCAGGATCCCTCCAGCATAAACACTAGAGAACGACTGTGCCCGGTGCTGGAAGGTCGGAAGGAGAAGTGTGATAAGCTTTGAATGGAAGCCCCGGTAAACGGCGGCAGTAACTCTAACTGTCCTAAGGTAGCGAAATTCCTTGTCGCATAAGTAGCGACCTGCAATTGCTAGAGCACGGGAGAATGAAGAGTAATGATTTAAGCAAGAGAAGCCGGACGGACTACTATAGTCAGTCTAGTGCGCTCAATTTGGGTCAGACCTTGATGCTGCGACTCAGGCATTACTCAATAGAGGTTCTCTTCTCTCGTCACTGCCTTATCCATGCCATTGCCCCAACTCTCTTCCTCGATCTTCAATTTGTGATGAAAGGTCGACTAGTTTTCACCGGTAAGGGGTCGGATATTCGCAATTCCATCAAGTTTAGGCAAGCGCTAGGGCAAGCTCTCCAATACCTGAAAACAATGCCATTGCAATTGACAAACAGGTAAATGCCTGAATTTGCATATTTGCTCATTGTTCCAAGAAGCACAATAGCCTCTTATGTGCAGGATGTTCCTCGTGTGTATCACATAGAAGCACAATGCTTCATTTTTTACTTGGTTCTGAGATATCTTATTTTCTCTCATCACGCTTATTCCAAACAGGAAGGATCTGTTTTCGCAGCAGCGGGTGATGCATGTGCTTATTGCTGGGATGTGGTATGTATTCTCTTGAGGTAAATATGTCATACAGGAGTCTGGAATTAGTTGTAAGGAAACTTTTTTTTTTGAAATTTTGGCTAGGAACTCTGGCATTCACTAAAGAAGAAGAGAACAACCACTGAGCTACAATCGCAACACAGCCACATGCACGCACGCACCCCACACTCACGCACACACGCCACATGTGAATGCACTCGGCGCGTGAGCACCCGGGCGAGCCTAGGCTTCAAACCCGGTGGTCTGCACGCTCACAGAAGCGCCTGGTCACCGAGCCACCGCTCGGTCCTCATTGGAAGGAAACGTTGGTTCTGCTTAAGAATCATTTGCATCACAAGCTTCCTTAATATTAATATTCTATGTGTCTGCTTGAGGAGGCATCTGATAGCAATTTTTATCATGGCTGCTTCTCTCAGGAGAGTGGTAAATGTAAAATGACCTTCAAGGGGCATGTTGACTATTTGCACAGCATCACAGTTCGTGAGACAAACCACCAGGTTAGTTCAATATTTTATTACTTATTTTGTTTGATGTAGATGCTGCCTAGATTTTGTCACAACTGTTACTGGATACACTTGTTCTTTTTCAGGTGGTAACAGGATTAGAGGATGGGACAGTCCGTATCTGGGGTGAGCAGTGCCTTCTGAAAGAAGTAGGTTTTGGGAGAATGAATTGATTCTCATTGATAAGATTGGTACAGTATATATCAGCAACAGCCGTACAAGGTAAGAGGCTAAACCTATGGTAATTAGCTATGTTAGGAAAGATCCCGCTATACATGGGAGGATCTCCTATATATGGAACAGAAGATATACATAATAATGGCTGATTGAGGCGCCAGATATGGCAGTCTCATTGCGCCATGTATAGAATGAGAATATACTCTAACACCCCCCCGCAATCTCAGCCGGGAGGAGCGCGGACGTTGAGATTGGCACGAAACTCTTGAAAAAGTGCCGTCGGGAGCCCCTTAGTGAAGATGTCTGCGTACTAGTGGGACGTGGGGACGTGGAGAACACGAACATTGCCGAGAGCGACGCGCTCGCGGACGAAATGAAGATCGATCTCCACATGCTTCGTGTGTTGATGCTGTACGGGGTTGGTGGAGAGGTACACAGCACTGACATTGTCGCAGTAGACAACAGTGGCATGACGAAGGGGTTGGTGAAGCTCGAGAAGGAGTTGACGAAGCCAGCAAGCCTCGGCCACGCCGTTGGCGACCCCTCAGTACTCTGCCTCGGCGCTCGAGCGAGACACCGTGTGTTGCCGCTTGGACGACCAGGCGAGGAGGTTGGGGCCGAGGAAGACGCAGTAACCGGAGGTGGAGCGCCGGGTGTCGGGGCAGCCAGCCCAGTTAGCATCCGTGTAGACGGTTAAATCATGGGACTCGCCGTGGGAGATCTGAAGGCCGTAGTGGAGGGTGCCCTTGACATAGCGAAGAATCCGCTTGACTAGCTGAAGATGCTGTTCGCGGGAATCATGCATGTGAAGGCACGCCTGCTGAACCGCGTGAGTGATATCCTACCGTGAAGGCGAGGTATCGAGGGCGCCATGAGGCTTCAGAGAGCGTAGGATTGGCAATGGCCGGTCCGCCATTGGCCGAAAAGCCAGACGCGCCTCGAGAGGGTGGCGCAGGGTGACACTCGACATGCAAGACGCCGCAGAATCTCGCAAAGATACTTGTTTTGCGACATAAGAAGGCGTGCTTTCGGGCGAGAGACGGCAATCCCGAGGAAGTGGTGCAGGTCGCCGAGGTCGCTCATGGCGAACTCCTGCTTGAGGAGGTCGATGAAGCGTCGAAGCAGTCCTTGGGAAGAGGCAGTGAGGATGATATCGTCAACATACAGTAGCAAGTAGGCGATGTCCGAGCCGCGGCGGTAGATGAACAAGGACGAGTCAGACTTGGAGTTGAGAAACCCGGCGGCGGTGATGAAGGAGTGAAATCGGCCGTATTAAGCCCGGCGGGCTCGCTTGAGGCCGTAGAAGGGACTTGTTGAGCCGCAGACATGCTGGGACGATCCGGTCGACGGCCGAGGGTCTGCCGAAGCGAGACCGCCTCGTAAAGGACGCTGCTGAGAAAGGCGTTTTGACGCCGAGTTGATGGATGGGCAGTGTGGACGACGGCGATGGAGAGGATAGTCCGGATGGTGGCCGGCTTGACCACCGGATCAAGGTCTCGTCAGAATCGATCACGGTTCTTTGGGAGAAACCGCGAAGAACCCAGCGAGCCTTGTACCGGGCGAGGAGCCGCTTGAGTGGAACTTGTGCTTGAAAATCCACTTGCCGGTGACGATGTTGGCGCGTGGGGGAGGCGGCACAAGATCCTAGGTGTTGTTGCTCAGTAGCGCGGTGTACTCATCGATCATGGCCGCCCGCCAGTTGGGATCGTTGAGAGCACCGCGGTACGTCCTCGGCTCGGGAGAGAGTGGTCCTGGAGAAGCCGCATGCAGCTGGTACAGGGGAGGTGGCAATGTCCCGTCCTTGCTGCGTGTGGTCATGGGATGTGAGGAAGTCGGGCGCCGGCGAGCATCGGATCGGCGCGGCCAGACACTGTGTCACCGGAGGAGGGGGAAGGAGCCGAGGGTTCAGAATCGGGCAGCGCTTCTATGGGCGTAAGACTTCGGCGGCGTGTAGAGGGCATGGGCGCCGCCGTCGAGCAGAGGCGCGCTAAGGGGCGGCGGAACCCGCCTTGTGAGGACGGAAGGCCTCCTCTTCTAGGCGCCACCTCAAGAGAAGGGCGCCGCATGTCATCAAGATTCGCATCAAAAACATGTAATCGGAAGAGGTGCTGTTGGGGAGAGTGTGGTTGGCGAAAGGGAACGTGTTTTCATCGAAGACGACATGGCGGGACGTAAGAATGCGGTTAGTGGTGAGGTCGAGTCACCGATATCCCTTGTGATGGTCAGGGTAGCCGAGGAAAACACATTCGGTGGAGCGAGGGGCGAGTTTGTGGGCGGTTGTGGCGGAAAGATTGGGATAACAGCGACAACCGAAGACACGGAGGTGATCATAGGTGGGTGGAATGTGGTATAGTGCCTGGAACGGTGTGCTAAAGTTGAGGAGTTTGGTGGGCTGTCGATTGATGAGGTAGGTGGCCGTGGCGAGAGCTTCGGCCCAATAGGGCGGAGGCATGGAAGCTTGGAGAAGGAGTGTGCGAATAATGTTATTGACGGAACGTATGATACGTTCGGCCTTGCCATTTTGCTGGGACGTGTATGGGCAGGAGAGGCGGAGGTGAATACCGTGCTCCAGGAAGAAAGAGCGGGCGGTGGTATTGTCAAATTCACGACCATTATCGCACTGAATGTTTTTGATCGGAGTGGAGAAATGAGTGGAAACGTAGGTATAAAAATGGCGCAGGGTGGAGAAGGTGTGCGACTTAAGGCGAAGAGGAAACGTCCATAGAAAATGTGTGTAGTCATCGAGGCAAACAAGATAATACTTAAAACCCGAGAGACTAGAAACAGGCGATGTCCACAAATCGCAATGGATTAATTCAAAAGGTGCGGAAGTAGTGGATATAGACGGGTGAAACGGTAAACGAACATGTTTGCCCAACTGGCAAGCATGACAAACGTGAGGGGAGGCTTTGCTAAAGGGTATAACAGTAGCTCTATGGAGGTGGGGAAGAATCTGGTCGCCGGGGTGCCCCAACCGGCGGTGCCACAAGGTCTGGTCGGAGGTGGTGACAGCGAAGACGTGAGGCTTGGATGGAAGGTGGAGCGGATAGAGATCCCCGCGGCTATTGCACCTCTGAATCACTGCCTTGGTGCGGAGATCCTTCACAGAAAAACCAAATGGGTCAAACTCAATGGAGCAGTTATTATCTCGAGTAAATTTATGAACGGAGATGAGGTTGGCTATAATGTTGGGAGACACTAAAACATTGGACAGGGTGAGGGGACGGGAGGTGGTGGGAAGGTGCTGGTCGCCGGAGGCAACAACGGGAAGAGAGGAGCCGTTGCCAACGACGATACTGGTGGTGGACGGGGAATGAGAGTGGATAGTAGAGAGATTACCAGAGTCGGACATAAGGTGACGGGAAGCGCCTGAGTCCATGTACCAGGAAGATGGGTCGGGCTGTTGCAAGGACATGGCGTTCATGGCTTGGACGAGGGATGCCTGATCACAGCTGGGACCGGAGAGACCCCCCATGTTCGGTGTAGAGGGAGGAAGAGGAGTCCCTGGAGTGGTCGGCTGGGATGGAGCCATGCCAAGTGAGAGAAGGACGAGCCATGCCAAGTGAGAGAAGGACGGTCTTGGCGGAGGATGGCCACATCCGAATGTGCCGGTCGAGGATTGTGGCTGAGGACGACCCGAACGATGGTGGAGGAGGACGGCTGCCCTGGCCGCCATAGCCACCCTGGCCGCCGTTGCCATCCTGGCCGCCATTGCGTCCCTTGTTCTTCCCTTTGCCCTTGCTGCCCCGTGATGAAGGCCGGAGGTGTTATCGCCATGAGCGCCGTTATTCTGCCGGTGGTGTTCTTTGGAGTAGAGGCGGAAGACCTAAGGTCGGGCGGCTTGAGCTCAGCCTCCTCGAGAAGGAGCAGGGAGCGCACCTTCAGGAGGAGGGCAGTGGGTCCTGCAGTTTGATGAAGGCGGCGATATGGCGAAAATTCTCGCTGAGCCCTCGGAGAAGAGTGAGGACAAGCGTCTGGTCGCTGACGGGGTGACCGATGTCGGCGAGAGAGTCAGCGAGAGTCTTCAGGCGCTGGGAGTAAGCCAGAACAGAGAGATCCCCTTGCGCCAGGTTGCGGAACTCGGCTTCCAAAGCCAGAGCCCGCGAGGTGCGGTTGTCATGGAAGAGTGCCTCCAAGCTCTCCCAGATGACGTGAGCAGAGGCGCCCCGCTGCAGGACGGTGCCGAGGATCTCCTCGGACACCGAGGCGTAGAGGAGGGATTTGACGGCGAAGTTCGTCATCTCCCAGGAGGGGTCTGGAACGGTTGGTGCGTCGGCGAGAAGGTGGGCAGTGGCACCGAATTTGCCAACAAGAATCTCGAAGAGTTCTCGCCAGCGGGAGTAGTTGGGAGGGTTAAGCTGGAGGGTAAAGGGATGCGTCTTCACGCTGACGGTGGAGAGGGCGGAAGCGGGGTGAGGAGCGCCGCCAGGAGATGCCGCGCCGTGCTGGACACCGGCGTCAACAGGGAGAACATGGGCGTTCATGGTGTTGACAGAGGAGGCGGTGGACATGCTGGTGCTAGCACGAGAGGAGGCGGGCAGACAGATGAGAAAGTCTAGAGAACCTAGACGTCTGATACCATGAAAGAAGTAGGTTTTGGGAGAATGAATTGATTCTCATTGATAAGATTGGTACAGTATATATCAGCAACAGCTGTACAAGGTAAGAGGCTAAACCTATGGTAATTAGCTATGTTAGGAAAGATCCCGCTATACATGGGAGGATCTCCTATATATGGAACAGAAGATATACATAATAATGGCTGATTGAGGCGCCAGATATGGCAGCCTCATTGCGCCATGTATAGAATGAGAATATACTCTTAACACCTTCAATTAGATGAAGTTTGTCTTTTTCATGCTCATCTTTTTCCTATTGGTTGTACTTCTTTCATATCTAGTCATAGGACACAGCACGCTAACAAAGTTTATCATATGATTTCAACTTCTGCAGGCTTTTGAAGGCTATGATCCTGTTTGAAAATTATATTATCATGCTTATTCATGCTCGCTGTGTTGCGTACTTTCATACAAAGAAAAAACACCCAACAAGCTATAGGCAACCTCTGTTCGAATTGGTTGTGTTTGTTTCATATATGCTCATAGGACACAGCATGTTAACAAATTTTATCGTATGATTTCAACTTCTGCAGGCTTTCAAAGGCTATTACCCTGTTTGAAAATTCTATTATCATTATTATTCATTCTCTTTGTGGACAATGCAGATTGCAGAAGTGGGAAGTGTACTCAGATGATACGTCCAGTACAAAAGAAGACATTTGAGGGCTCGTGGGTCAGTTGCATTGCCATTGACGCGAGTGAAAGTTGGCTGGTATGTACCTTTAGCTTACATAAATGATATTTTGTTGGCATAACAATTTTTTGGTATTATATGTTATGTATCTTACAGTTAGTTTTGTTATTGGCTGCACTGTTCTCAGGCTTGTGGAACTTCTTGTGGTATATCAGTTTGGAGTCTTCTCTCAAATGAGTGCATCTTTAATGTGGATTGTCGTGCTCCTGTTCAAGATTTGTTGTTTGACAGAAACCAAGTAATTGCTTCTCCCTCCATCTTCATGTCCATCCTATACAAACAACGAAGTAATTGCTCATTTTTACAATTTAGGAACGCCTTGTCATATAGTTTGAAGATGCCTGGAAACATATATAGACAGATAATTTCATTCCTTAGTGAGTTTACTAAGTGCTATGGCTAAAGTGAATTAGTGATCCGCCTATTCAATTGCTTCAATCATTTCCATGCATCTCACATGATTAAGGCTTATAATAGTGCCCACTAACACATGACTATTAATGGTTTAGTGCCTTGTTCCAAGCTTTTCATGTCTGATTGATTGCCAAACCAAGTAGGTTTGATGCAATTGTAAAATTGTGCAGATCTAAACGTTGATATTGGGTACGTCTTAAAAACGACCTTGGTACCATACATATGTGCAGAAAAGTATGCAACAGAAAGAAAGAGTTGTTCCTATTGCTCTGTAGTCTGTGGCCTGGAAAATTGTCAAGCTTTGCAATGTTGCCTGATAGGAAAACAGAAATGAGTACAAAAGTTGACACTTTGATTGGAACAGAAATTAAGTTGTAACTCTTTAGCTGAACTAATCCTTACTCGTGTGAGGAACTAGCACAATTGCACTGCTAGGTACTACAATACGTGTTTATATTTGAAAATGGGGTTGTATTTGTTACGTAACTTTAATGTCTATGATTGAAAATATAGCTACGAACCTGATAGCTCCTTTTAACATCGTTTTAATTGATTATATGATAGATACCATGCTTTCACTCAAATTCTTTTTATTCAGGATTTACCAGAGCTTTTATTTTCATTTGCATCTAGATTTTAGCAGTTGGTGCTGAACCTGTGCTAACTCGTTTGACAATCAGTGGGACTGTCCTTTCGCAAATAAAGTGCGCTCCTCAGTCTGCATTTTCTGTCTCCGTTCATTCATCAGGGGTATGTTTCTATCTCTGTCTTGGTCCTCATTTGAAATTACGTCTTTGGCTCATGTTTTCCCCTAGAGAGCTCTTTCCCCTATTTTGGGGGCCCGACATTCTGTTCTAAATCACTGCCCTTGTCATTCAGATGGCAGGTGTTGCTGGATATGGAGGTCTGGTGGAGGTAATCTCTGAATTTGGGAGTCATTTGTGCACGTTTGGTTGCCGGGGCCTGGACAAGTAATTATCCATTGGTAGCTAAGCAGCCTTAATGTTATGTAGAAAATGACTTCCAAGAGCTAATCAAGAATTAATATACAATCGGACAGCTGTAATTTTGACTTGTAAATATAGTTCAACATTGTGCCAGGCGATGATTTTCTGACAAAGATGGCTCCAGATCCATAAATTTATGTTGATATTTCCCCAGTGAATTCTTTTGTAACTTATTCCTCGTAATTCACTTGGTGCCTTTGGTGCGATCTGTCTCAATTTGTCTTAGCATGTCGTTTGCTAACTTGCATGTCGCTTAGACTAAATTGGTCCTGACATATATTATTTGGAGTAAATTTCACAAAACCACACTATTTGTAGTTAAACTATAATAAAATCACACCTTTAAACAACAATTCCAGGGAACCACACTTCCTTTCGCATAATATTTTCACAAAACTGCACTTTTAAGTATCCAATGGGTTGAGTCCACTCATCAGACTCACAAGCCTATCTGTTTCTGTTTGCTATTATAAATAGGCTTTGAGACCGACAAATGGGCCTGGCCTGCTGGATACAAAGGCAATGCTTGAAAGTGTAGTTTTGTGATATGTTATATAAAGATAAGTGTGCCTCTTTGAAATTATTGCTTAAAAGTGTAATTTTGTGATAGCTTTACTAAAGGTGGTGTGGTTTTGCAAAATTTACTCTATTATTTGCTGACCTGCAATATTGGTAGAAAAGAGGTTGCCAGCATGAGGTGAAGCTTAGGCATATTGAGTTCCACCCCAGGTGTCAAACCCAACTGTCAGTTTGTTGAAGAAAATGTAAAAAAGGCTATGTTCTTGCTCATATCAACACCTTGAAAAGTTGTCCAAAATTGGGAAAACATCACATCAGTTTACGTGCCAAATGGAAATTTCATGTCTCAAAACGTGCCACTAGCAATGAAGAGCAGTACTGGTCCAGGTCTTTACATTGATGTACATGTACATACGTACAAAGGCCGAGTAATCCAGATATTGCTGAACCTTACAAGTTTGTGCTAGTAGAAAACAGCAAGCTGAGTAATGCAACTAAGAAAACAGCAGGTTATAGGCTTATAGCACTAGTTTAACATTGTTGAAGTCGACTGATTTCAAATTCCACCGCCACTGACCCACATGTACAATATTCCGACACAACCATGGAAGATGGAACCTACATAAGTACCCAGTTTCTGGCAATATGTACAGAAAATTATTCCTATATATACATGAAGATATGGAGATATTATCAGCAGGGCTTCCAATTCGACAGACTTGTATGAATAGGTTACCATTTTTCATCCTCTTAATGAGGCACACACCAAGCTTTTATCTATCACCTAAACGTTGATGTGCACATTAGTGTTTATCTAGTCACCTTCATCATAGACGACGATGATGGAACTTACAACTTGGGCAGCAGCCACCCAAGAGTCCAGCCAAGAAGCAATCCAGCGCCAACAATACCTACACCAACCGCAAACACAACGGCGTTGCGGAAGCCACCTTCCTTATTCTGCCTCCTGCCTTTCTTTCTTGTTCCGTCTTTGCGCTCTTGCCATGACACCGCCTTTTCCTTCAGCATCATCCAGGGAAGTTCTGGGAACATGGCTGATATCTGGTTCTCCTTGAACCTGAGCTGGAGGCATATGTTCTCCAGTTGCAGCATTTTCAGCCACTGCTTGCACGCGAAGAGATGTGAGGCCTGACGAAACAATAGCTTGATGACATGGTCTTTCTCATCATAAGCCTTCTTGGCAGCCATCTCGGCTTCCCTAGCACGCGTTTGTGAATGGCGGAGAGCGTCCAGCAGCTGGGCCCTCTCTGAGGCATTCTGATAAGTTGGCTTGCTGCCTGCTGTATGATCGGTCGAACTATAAGAATCCTGTGCACCCCTGCATTCAAATGTGATGACATCAGTGGATGGACAGGAACCAGGAAGAATCTTTTCCAGGGATGAGAAAAGAACACAAAATTGAGACATGCATCGTATGTAAATCATTACTGATGATATGATGTCCAGATTACTCCGCACTTAAATTCATGTTAGAAATATAACACTTCAAGCATCTACCTTTCATTGAGAACAAGTAGAACTGGATTTAACTTTGGAATTTGTATGAGAGGGCACCTAAGGACTAAAAAGATAGTGGTGGCATACATATAAATTGGAACTAGCAGTGCATTTCTTTGTTTTAAGCCTAACTAGTATCGTATGTATCACATAGAAATGATGAATAAGTTGGCGCAAATCCACAAAAGAGGACACCCATTGTAGTTTCAATGTTTGTAAAACAGGAAAACAGAAAAAACACACACCCATGTGCATCATTTTTTTGATGCTGTTGTGAACCTCCACCATCAGATGAATTCGTCTCATTGGTGCTTGAAATGCTGTAGCTGCACAACATAGTGTCATATAGCTCAGGATTTGATTCTTTGCCAGCGGAAAGTGGTGACTGGCCATAATCATCTTTATTTTCATGGCTGTTCAATTTTGCCCCATGAAAACGGACTGTCTGGGTGGGTTTTGGCAGATCGTTGTTCTCGATGTTCTGCATTGCGCTCTCTGTAACGAGGGAAGCCAACCCATCAACATCAGCTACTTGCCACCATGGCTGAGACTTCTTATTTTCTTCCCAAGGTGCATGCATCTCATGGAGTCCCTTCTGTGGGTTCTTTGGAAACAAAGGATCAAAATTTTTCAACTCCATAAACTCTTTATCTTCATAAAGACAGTTTTTGGCATTTCCTCTGCACTTGAGAGTCATTTGAGAATAGCCAGAAAGAGTCTTTAAATCTTCAAAGCCTGTTTCAGATGTTTGCTTCATAAAAGCTGTCGAAACAATCCAAGGGGGCTCAAAAGGATCCTCACTCTTCTTAGGATTATGGTCCTCAAGTGTAGACACTGGTGCAAAACTCTCCACTTTCTTCAGACCAACTTCGCCACCCATATAATTCAGTTGCTCAGTTGCAAAAGCCTTCTGGCACCCGAAATTGGGCTGCAACTGAAGCCACCACTGGGTATCTGTCGGCAGATTGGAGTTCATCGGATTCCAGTTTAAAGGCATAAAATTAGGGGTATGGCAATCTTGCGGGTTTGTAGGGTTTCCACTGTTTGTGTCATGCTGTTCCACAGATGGCTGACAGCAGGCCAGTTTTGGAGCTCTCTTTGCATCCTCCTGAACCAAGCAGCGGTTAGCGGCACGTTGCCAAGCAGCCCTCGCTTCAGCAGCCGCCATATCTCTCACATGCTAAGAAGCTGTCAATCACAAAGTTGTTTACCAGAATTAGCTCCATAGATGTTGTATATATTGAACAGAAAATAGGATCAAGAAACTGTTCTAAATTGGGGTCACAATGTAACATGCATCGACCACAATCGTTGTCGGACAAACTTATTACTGTCCATCAAGACTCGCTCGGCGTCAAAAGAATGCTACGAGGAACACAGACAGACAAGCACAGTAAAAGGAAGACAAGAAGCAAGCAGTATCCAGTATGCTGTTTCCGCGAAGCAAGCAACATTGAAGTACAGAACCGAATTGTCCATGGCCAAGAAAGCAATCACTACTGATTTTAGAGTGGGCTATACTTTTGGAAGAATGAAAAAAGATTGTGCAGTTTCTCGACATACTCCCGGACCTGAGGCAGCAGGCGAATCACAGTAATGGGATCTGGCCCAAACAAGAGGCTACATAGAAAACAGCTCGAATTCTTCGACATCAGAACTTGACTCGAGGACTTCACCAAAAAAAAAGGACAAGGAATTTGACTCGAGCGAACCAGCACGCATGAACAATCATGTACTGAAAGGAATGAAACCAGGGTGGGTGGTAGATCAAGATCAGATCATCATACAGGAGGAAGAAGCGAAAGTAGGGCCAAATCGCTCCTTTTCTCCTTGGGTAAATCCGTTCTTGAGGCGGCCCAAGAAATTTACAGGTGAAGGTACGTCGCCTCACCTGGATCGGCGAGACCGGAACCACGACAAGCCTGCAAGATCAAGGCAAGTTGTTGGACGAAGAGATTTCACCAGCACGTGGACGATTCCTGCGGATCATCGCCATCCCCTGACCCGATCCCCCAGAAGCGTTGAGCTTCTTCCCCGCGCCAAGTGAATCAAGCGGTGAATCCGGCAGAGGGAGGAGGAGGAGGAAGGGCTGCGTGAAAAGAGGAGAAGGGATCTTGGCTCCTTTGGATAATGACGTGGAAGCAAAGCAAAGAGTAATCCTGGAAGAAACAATCAAAGCAAAAAGATATTTAATTGCTGGTATTTTCCTCTCCTTTTCCCACTGTTTTACTACAGAAGAAGAGAGGAGAAGAGAAGTAAACAGAGGAGGCCAAGCAGGCCAGGCTGCCGTTTCTGCACTTCCTACCTTTCCTGACAGCGCCATTTTCCTTCCAAGATTGGATTTTTGCTCCTGTTCTTCTTCCTCCCCCAGATCTTTTTTTTTTCCTCGTATCATTTCATTTTCTGCCGAATTTTCCTCGCCTTTTCTTTCGGTCTGGTTTCTTCGATTGAGAGGTTGTCCAAGAAAGGGGGCGAAGAATCCGTGCCGTCTCGTGGCTTCTTCGGATGTCTTTCCGATAAGAATCCGAGAATCCATATTCATTTAGGCATTTTTTGCTTTAGCTTTTGATTCTGAATTTTGGTTGTAAAAGTAAAACAAAAAACAAACAGTTCTATTTTAGGATTTGATTTTTATAATCTAGTTCACTCATATATACTAGAATACACAATTCAATTTATATGTGCTTTTAAATTTTAGTTTTTAAAAAATCAGTTTCTCTACCTTTACAATTTAAATTTAACTTTTAAAAAATCTAAAGTTGAGCACACAGGCACTAATTGATTTCTTTTCTGAGCTCTTGCACCGGTGAGGTGAGAGCTAGATGACTGTGAGGTGGGGAGGGGAGACAGGTGTCCCTTACTGATGCCGCCACCTCACCTCCCACTGATGAGACGTACTGCCAGGGTTGTCAATGGAAAGTATTTCCTCCGAGAAAAGAAAAGGCAAAGTGAGGGAGCAACAGCGGCAACAAATGCACTGGTTAATGATGTTCAGAATCAGCACCGACGGCAGCCGCGAACTGTTCACTTATTTTATCTTCCTCACTTTTTTTTAAGAAATAACTTCCTTCCACGTTTTTTTTTTTAAAGTCCTCTTGCTCACCGCGAAATGAGCAGGGCGATACCTAGCTCTTTCCGCTCTTGCGGACAGCGGAAGTCCGAGTTACCATGGACGGGAGGCGCGGGAAGTAGGCAACGCGGGACCGGACATCGAGTGTGGGAGCCAGAAGTTGCCGTGGACCAGAGGCGTGGAAGCAGATTTGTTGCGGATTGGAGGCAGCGGAGGAGGCGTGGTGTGCGTGCAATCTTCGGTGCCACACTTCCCGAGTGCGGGAGACCTTTCCACAGTACAGAAGCGTGGAAGGCGCCTTTCACAGTTTCGAAGGCTATTTTTGCAATTTCTTACGACAAAGAGCTATTTTAAAAAAAAAATGAGGAGAGGCCAACCGCAGGATTTCTTTCCCGATAAGACCTTGTTTGGATGGTTTATGTCTAATCAGGATTTTAAAATCTTGATCTGTCTATAGAGATCCCAATCAAGAATGGACCGTTTAAATAAGGTCTAAGTGGAAATTTTGACGTTTCCTTAGATTCCCCTGTAATTCCTGCATTGCAAGCAAGATCTAAAAGTCGGAAACTATGTCTACTAAGTTTCTCACTTGTTACTCTTTCCAAACACTCGTCGTCAGGTAACAGATAAAGCGACGTAACAGATTTTATCGCTATAAATTGAGTAATCTTTCGCAACGAAACCCCGTTTGAAATAAACGAAATGTCCTATTTTCCTGTGAGAAATAAATTGTTTATTACTACCTCTGTATTTTTTTCACTTGTTATTCCGGACATCAACATGATTTTCAATACACATATTTGATCTTACCTTTTCTAATCATGTTAGTAAAATTTACTAAAAGTATAATAGTATGAAAGTATTTTTCTTTGACAAATCCAGTAAAATCATTTCCACGCCACAGATCGAAATACTTTTACATGCAGTAGGCTTAAGACTAACTGTACATATTCTAAAACAACATCTGAAAAGAATTTGAGTAGAAAGTTCCAACAAAATTACTGTGAAATTCTTGCATTAAAAAAAAGATTGGTCATGCTGCTGCTATAAAATCCCAGCCTCTACCGAACCCTTTTGCCATGACAATATAATTGATGGAAATATGGAATAATATATAATCGTAGCTTAAAGTGTGAAACCCAGCAGCTAGTTCCGCACTGATGACTTTTCTAACTCTCTTACCTCTCATTTTTCTAAATCTAATCCCTTCTCAAGATGAATTGCAAATCTAGCCTCTTTCACTGTACTCCCGTGCTCCCCTACCGTGTGAGCCAGCCTACTGCGCCCTAGAAGCGGGTGAGCGCGGCACACGGCGGACACTGCCATAGTAGTCGGGCATGAAAGCAGCGTACTGCTACGGCCGCTAGACGCAGAAGGCGGGCGAGCACAGGAGAGCCGCCCTGCCATGGCAGTTGGGTGCAGAAGGCGGCCTACCGTGGCCGGCGAGCACGGGAAGCCACCTTCTCCGGTAGTGGAGTGCGGGAATATGGTGGAGGAGGCTAGATTTACAATTCATCTTAAGAGGAGGCTATATTTGGAAGAAGAAAAAAAAGTAAGAAGGGCTACAAAAGTCACCAACGTCAGCGTTTATACTACTTAAAGCGTAAAAAGAAATAACTTGTTCGATGCTTCGCTACAAGCATCTAGTTCTAATCTTTATGATCCCCCTTTACATTTACATTACACTGATGCCAAACAAAGGCAAAAGCAACCACTTATTAACAACACCGATAAAAAGGAAAGGAAAACTGTACGGTGCAATCTTGAACCCACGCAAGATCATCATCGCTTCGCCCGCCAAACTCATCTTTCTTCACAAAACTACCGCCTTTAATTGCATGATCCTGCCCGCCACCCTTTAATTGCATGATCCTGCTCGTCAGTGAAGAACTAGAGAGATGTTTTTATAATTTTCTTTTCAGCAGTTACATAAATATTAAAGCATGAATGAAGGGTAGATGATAATTACTTGTCTTTTCGTTTGCTTTAAAATTTGTACAACTTATATTGAAAAGGAAAGCATTGAAGCAATGCTAAAAAAATTATTCCTTGCTTAGCCCATTGTTTTCATGCAACCCTGTGTACCCTCACTCACACGATTGATGCTCCAGGAGCAGTAACCAAAACGAGTTTTCAAAGGCTAAGGAACCCTAAAGATGCCCTGGTTGCAAAGCAAAGCTTATTAAGATACAATCTTCAGGAATGGTAAGCTTTGCAAGCGAAGGAAACAGCAGTAATCAACAGTTTCTACACAGTAGATACTTTAGTTTTTTCAGACTTCTACACATTGATCTCGAATGAATTGGAGAAAGTGATGTTGCCCCGTGCAAGCTACATGCATCATTGCTTCTACTCGAGATACAGGGAAAGTGGCCAGCAGCTTGACATTACGACACAGAAATCCAGCAGTTATTGGTCCACGGATAGGATAGGATGGGAATCCTTTTCACCATCATATGCCTCAGTGACCGCTCCAGTGGGAGGAAAGTGGCAGCCATGTTTGTTTGTTAAAGCGTCCTTGAAACCTCGCTTAAGCGGTAAGACGGTCAGGGGAGGCTGCGCCATGGCCTCACCTTACCAGAGATGTGTATGATGTCCGTCTTACGGCCAAGGCGTCGTCAGGCGGTCCAAGGCGGCGTTGAGGCTAGCTGGATCGAGGTCGCCCCTGGCCAAATCGTTGTCACCACGCGCTGCTTCCGCGTCACTACTGTTGATTCCATCGTGCTGTCAGATGGATCGACGTCGCTGCCACTTTTGTGCTGCCAGATCCAACCTCCCCACTGCCGGGAGGGGGCGATACCGGGGTGTAGGATTGTAAAAAGCTCAAGGTTTGCGATTTACTCGGGCTCTCTTCGCTCTAGGCTCGTTTGGAGCTCGGTTTAGCTCGAGCTTGATCCCGAGCTCAAGAGCTTCACTGAATCAGGCTCGAATAGCTCGTGAGTCTAGTAAATTTATTAATCACTTGTTAAATATTATTACATGTTAATTCCTGCTAAGTTTACTTGAGTTAAGCTCGAGCTTGAGCATTTTTTATTGTTGAAAGTTAGTACATATTAAATCTCCATCAGTCTTCATCCCCCTTGGGCCGTGGGTACTGATAGAATTAGAAAAATAAATTATTTTGTATATAACTCATAGTTTCCTAATTAGGTGATGTATTATTTTCTTACATATTTGTCTAAAATATGAATCTATATATTAGGATATAAAATTTGAAGCTATATATTAAAAAAATATTGTACCTAAATGTTTATAAATTAATAAACAAATTCACATTATTGTTTTTTTTAAAATTATTTAACCTATTATTCAATCCCAAGGGGATCCCCAGCCCTGTTGCCACCCCTAGGCCTAGTATTAAATATGGGCTTGGGCTAGAAATGTTTTTTAGTACTATCAGATCACGAAAGTGTTGTTCAGATTAAAGACCTTTTGGAACACACGAATTTCGTATGATTCCTATAGAACACGCACTTTGCTGTAAAATTTCTGAGAAATCGGTACTTCTCAGACACCCAAAGAAATCCATAGAATCCGAATATTAGATTCAAACATTACTTACAGTATTTTACAACGGTTGCAAAAGGGACTTGCAGGCAAGGATTCAAATTTCACCAAAATTTCACGAGATCTTGGTTTCCGGACGTGGACGATTTTTGAAATGCCGGTCAGAGTAAAAAAATTCAAAAAAAATTAAATTTCTACAATAATCTCGGAAATCTCAGCGAGATCTCGCCATTTTTATCGGAATTTGATGTTTGATGACCGGATTTGACATGAATTTGATCAATAACCCTTAAGAAAGTCATCTTCTATGAAAATTTGTTGAAAAACCGAATTTTTGAGATATTTTTTAAAAACTTCAAAACACTGTCAAATTTTTATAAAATTGTACGTGCTTTAGCCTGATGTGAAAAATTTATGTACCATCCTAAGAAGTGTAGGATCACATAGAAATTTTCTCAAAATAATTGAACTTCATTTGTTATCTTTAAAAAATCAAAAACAGAATGAACATAATTGGGACAGTAACATCGTCAGAATTTTATAAATTTTCTAGAGTGTGATAATGATCCAAAATTTTTATGAGAGCTTAACAATTGACTCATTACCATTATATAAAAATTTCAAAAATTTTAAACTTTTTTGTTTACTCAATCAAATCTATGTATGTATTGAACTCTATTTGTTATATTTCAAATATCAAAAACAGAAAGAATATAAATGGTACACTGTACTTGTAAGAATTTTATAAATCAATAGAGTGTGATCATGATTCAAAATTTTTATGAAATCTTAATAATTTCCTTATAATCCTTATGCAAAATTTTCAAAAAATTTAAATATTTTTTGGTTGCTAAAGCAAATCTATGTATTGATCATCAGGCTTTTATGAGGACGTAATACCGTCAGAATTTTTGGAACTTCTTGAAACTTTATCATTAGATAAATATTTTATTGAAATATTGATGATAAATCAGTACCATCCACATAAATTTTAAAAATTTCTAACGTAGTTTGTACCATTTTTCATTTGGTTGAAGTTTGCCGGTAAAGCTTTTATCAGCATAGAAGCACTCTCTGAATTTTTAAACATTCATGAAGCTTTATCATCATCTGAAAATTTTACGGGAACATTAGTGATGCATCACAATCATGCACAAAAAATTTTAAAATTTTCTAACATGGTTTGTTTCATTTTTCATTCGGTTCAAACTTTTCGGTCAGTGTTTTATCATGACAGTAACAATGTTTGAATTTTTAAAAATTCCACAGGATTCATAATTTTCTAAAAATTTTATTGCATTATCATCAATGTGTCAGAAATTTCTAGAAAAAAAATTCAAAATTTTTTGACTTTGTTTCAACTAGATTTCGCACCGTTTAATTTTGCCAAGATCTCAGCAAATCTCACCGAGATCTCGGCAAACACCAGCGAGATTTCATTTTTAAAATCCGGAATTCAAATTCTGATGTTGCAATTCGATCAGAATTTGTTTCAAACAACGATATATTGCCGAGATTTCGTTCTCCGGCCGCTGACGAAATTTAGAGTGAAAATGAGATTTGAATCCTTGCTTGCAGGGTGCTGATTTACAGTTTTACACCCACTTGCAACCTTCTTCCAGAATTCAAGCAAGACAAGAGCCTGGACATGTTCAAGGAGACCTTCTTGAGTCTGTAGAATGTGACAAGGACATCGAAGTAATCGGGGCAAACGCATGATGCCACTGAAGTTGCAGCCTCGTTGCAACTCCATGTCCCCGATGGTGTTGCATGCATGTCAGCCTGTGTTGGTAGGTGAGTCACAGATTAACAACCTCTTAAGGGCCCCATGCTATACTGTGCTTAGCAGTGCAGAACTCACACCACATGGGCATGCAGTGCACCACCGATTGGACTTTGCCTCGTTCTGAACATGTGACTATGCGAGACAAGAACACCGGAGTGGAGATCCATCGGTTAAAATTGCACCAACTCGCACCAACTCAGAGAAATTCGTTGGAATTATCGTCAGTTTCCTCTTCATCATCGCTGCTGCAAGTTTGCAGGTAAGCCTCCTCCCCTTCATCCTGCAACAGCAGAAGCTACCTATCAACCTCTAGTGGTGCTCTGGGTTTTAAAGGTAATTTCCCCAAGCAAACTATTTATTGGCCATTAGTCTAATATAATAGATAAGACGTCGACGGTAATTGCAATGTCACAGCCATCTCTAAATTATAATTACAAGTAATCGCTCTGACTTGCAGGAGCATTCTTGCAATTGAGTATTTTGCAAATCTTGCTACGCTTCATGTATACCATACCTCTATATTATCATCATCTGAAGACAAAACGATCCTAAACCATTTGAAGTAACTCCGTGTCCTGTTTTTTCCCCGGCAGCCTTCATCCGCACCCGATGATGGTAACATAGGAAAAGTGCATCAACAAGAAGAGTTAAAGGCAGTCCATGAAAAGTTAAAATCCTAGAAAATTCGGATATAGAATACCTTACAAGTTGTTTCTTCAACTTCCAGATCTTGTCACGCAGAGTTGAGACATGACGATTTAACGCCTGAAAATTTTACCCATCCAACAGATAAAAAGATGAGTGCAACTTAGGCTATTTCCAGTGCATAGTTTCATTTTCCAGTTTCCAAGAGTGTCACATCAGTTTTTGTCTAGATAACCGTGTATCTTAGATTTCATCTAGATAAAACTCTCTCTATCTCTCTCTTCATAATTACCTTGTCATGTCACCAAACATAATGATGTGCTATATCATTTAATGAGAATGAAACTCAGTTAAAACTCTCACTGAGAATAGCCTTAGGGCAGTCCCAACCCATGGTGTCCATGAGTAGTGTCTAGAGGGGAGAGAAAGCAATAAACCAATGCATAGTTTCCCAACCCATAGTTTCCATGAGTAGTGTCTAGAGGAGGGAGAGAGCAATAAAGCAATGCATGAGAGCAATAAACCAATGCATGCACCACAAACACAACTTGGTAAGCGTGTAAACGCCCAACCCGATTTTGCTAGTTTCTTGAGTCTTGGTATCCGCGTCGACCCAGTTTCTTGCATGAGACACGGTTTCTTCGTTTTTCCTTCTCTCCCTTCCTTAACTCCTATGCCACATCAGATTTTTGCTTAGTTGGCAGCATAATTAATTCTATAGACACCAGCTGAGGTGGAGGGTTGGGAATGCCCTTATGAGAAAAAATACAGGCAGGGCGGCCGAGGGGGATCAGAGTTTGCAGTTAAACCTCCAGACCGTGCAGTGCCTGTTTGTCTCCTTGTCAATAGGTTTCGAGGCATCAAAATTTGGCGACGCTTGTAGTTCTTACCCCGATAGAAAATTACTGCATATCCTTTAGTTGTCTTGTCAACTGAAACGAGGACACCTCCACTTTCAGATTCTAGAGAGATTGCGATATGTTCTACTTGTGCGAAGCTCTTCCCCTTTACAACAATTTCGACCAATTCCCGATGCTTCCAATGAAAGTGCATGTTCTGCACAGTTGCATCAAAAACTTGTCGTCTGCCTGAGAAATTTTAGTACGTAGCGTTAAGTCAGAAGGTGTTCATCCCTTGCATTCTGTATCGCAGTAGTGTGAAAAGTGTCGGTCATACCAAGCATCAAAAAGGCCCTCATTTTCAGGCCAATTCTGCGAAATAAGAAGGGCTCCTCATCTGTAACAGTTTCCAAATCAGTTGGAAGCTCCGCGGGAAACTAGAGTTCCTGAACTCTAGCCAAGGCCTTCTCTGCTTTTGTAACTTTTGCTTTTGCCTGGAAGTACACAGGAGACCAGGAGTTGAAATTATATACACAGACTGCAATGGTATCTGTCTAAAAAGAGAAAAAAAAAACGTGTAATGCTACCATGGAAATGAATGATGAAAACAGAAATATTAAACTTTGTTTCTAGAAATGTATTTTGAAGAACATATCAAAATCAGTTTTTGAATGACCGACGTGACGAGGGGTGAATGATCACAATTAAATTTTTTCTCCATTCAATAGATCTAACCAAAATCTCACTTGAAACACTCAAATGCAGAGAAGCAAAACAGAGAATCTTGATTTTGAACTTACTCGTGGGGTTATGATGATAAGATGATCTTACATATTCTTTCACTTGTCACATAAGTAAGAACACAAGAAACAAAAACCTCAAATGCAATCTACAAAAATCCCTAAAAAATCGAAGCTCGAAAATCTGTTGATATTCGAAGAAAACCATTAAATCACTCGATAATCGATTGTTTTGCACCACCGAGTTCAAAATTTCAAATTTCAAACTTCTTTGATTTCTACTGATTTTCAACCTTTGATTTCTACTGATTTTCGACCTGATTTAGCCGATTTTTGAAAATCTCAATATGATCGATTATCGCGATATCAAATTGTTTTTTTTAACCAGGAACAATAGGGGAAGCCCCTATTGAGATTTTATTAACCAAAAGAAAATGGAACAGAGCAAATAAAGAAGGAAAAAAGCTGGTGAGGAACCAGCCATATCAATATTGTGAAGATTTCAGCACGAGAATGCGCAGCACCAACATATTGATTCAACAAAAATCTGTCACAAAAGGAGTTGCATACACACCTCATGCTAAACCCAGTATAACAGCCGGGATGCTTTGGCATTGCTCGTTCAAATTCTTAAAAAAGGTGAGTGGGCTAATTCAGCTCACATGCTCTACAAAATGCAGTAATGTTTTTAACTATGAGGCAACACACACATACACCCCCCAAAAAAAAAGACATTACATGTCATCGACGAGTGCCAAGACGGAATCGAAGAGTAAAACGACGAAGCAATGGCATGGCAGAACTGCTTTCCACTGAAATATGAACATTGCTACTATCATCAGTCACCAATATCTTAGTAAAGCCTGCCACAGCACTCGGATGAACCACAGAAGCAGTGTTTAACCTTCTCCTCGCCATTTTTGTCGCGGACTTGACCTACTTTATAATTATAATGGTAAGTCAGTTCCTGCAGCGGCCGAATATTCTCGGCGGCGAAAAACATAATGTGCGGCATCCTCTTGTCATCATGGTCCCAGAGAACGTTCTGAGCATACAGATTTGGCACGCAGCTATGGTTGATGAATCTTCCAACATTACCACACTTTGCAGCATCTATTGTAAATCCTGCATCATCATCCATCGTCTCTGAGGTCGAAGGTTCTAAACCTGGAATAAGTTTAAGCCCCTTCCAAAGCTCTTCATCATGATAGTTATGACCAATATCAAACAGGTACTCATCATTCTGCATCTGTTCAGCTTCCTTATCTTGCAATAGCTCACCAGTATACTCACATACGAAACTACCTGGAGAGATAGAACTAAGTGATCTTACACCCCAACCTGTCTTCCCCGTCTTGAATATTTCCAGCGGAATTTTGACACCATGCTGGCTCACCCTATTGTGGCATGTTGGAGGGCACCTGCACGTAGAGGTGAGTATTTCATTAGCTCACTTGGTTTTAGAACCGAATTTGTAATTTCTGTTTAACTTAATTATCCAATGTGAATGAATATTTTTTTCTGTCAAAACCTACTAACAAGTTAGTTTTATGAGCCAATTTCTCATGTCACCGAATCCTTTTGATGCTGTGTGCTTTCACCGACATCTGGATCCAAACCCACCATGTCAATCTCAGCACAACATTGCGTGGAAATTTCAGCAGCATATAAGAAACCTTCCCAGATTTTATAAATTTAATTTGGTAATTTCAAAAATTAAAAAAAAAATTATAAAAATGGTTATTCCTGTCTAGCTAGGTTATGTTATTTTGATTAGGTAAGCTTTTGCACACCCTACCTGCACGAGGGGCCACACTCATATATGAGAGGCTTTGCATAAACAATTGCACCATTGAAATTGAATGGGATTTCTCCTCCATTCTTCACTGCACAGGCACACCTATGAGAGTCCGAGCAACCATTCGTGCAGTCACATCCTTTCGGTGGTTCTTTTGCATATGAATGCGGATATATGACATTGGTGATATACTTAAATGGTGCTGGTTTCATGTCATCAATTGTGTTGATCACACATATGGGAATCGCCTCACTTGAATGAGATATATCAGGTAAACAAAGCCCTTCACGGATTTTAGACTTCCTTGTTGCCTTGACAATGTGTAAAGCTAATTCGGGTTGACCTGGGATCCTCTGTAGCCTGTACTTGAAGACCATCGAGCCCTTTGGTCCTTCTTGCCAACAATCCACCACCATATACAACCCATCATAAGTAAATGTAGAGATTTGCTTGGTTTTAGAATGACCAATTTCACCTCTACTTTGACCTTTGAACCCATGAATCACTCGGACAGGAGTCTTGGTTTCGATGCAATTTTTCAAGGCAAGATTACCACGCTCAAGTTTTTGATCTTCTGCCTCCTTCTTGCCGATGGCCTTTCCTCCAGAGCCAGTATAAATTAATTCATCTGAGCTTGACAACTCGTCCGGATAGCCTCCGGAAGCAACAATGCTTATTGCAATGGGAACACCATTCATCTTGGTAGTATCAATACCTGCCTGGTATGGGCGATGGAGTCCAACAATCGACAACTCAACTCTAAAGTGAAATTCATCGCCGACTTCAACACCACGAACATTGCCCACAATAGGCCCAAGCTTAGTAAATATAGGCAATTTCTTTAGAGCATTAACAGCCTCAATGTCAATCCTTCCAACACTACGTACATGTTTTTCCTCGACTTGCATAAGCCTCCGGCATATTCCATGGAACAATGTGAGCAACTTCCTGACTCTGCTTCGAGCATCTGCACATTGGTCCCCAGAAGGAGCACAAGGAGGGAGGGTGACACACAATTCATTCTTTCCCTCGTGCACAACTAGTGCCTTAGAGTTGCCATCATCTTCCGTGTAAGGATCGTCGTGGCCCTCTATTGCCTCATGATTGGTCAATTTGGAAGGGGCCACTTTTGGGGGCAATTCTTTCCTTAAAGTAGCATCTTTTTGCAATTCTTTCCTTGGAGTAGCATCTTTTTGCAATTCTTTCCTCGGTGTAGCATCTTTTTTCTTCATCTTGTTCCTAGGAGTAAGAGATTGAGAAACACTGGCAACAGACTTCCTACCCTGTGACCACGGGCATTTGTCTGGAGCCATCAATGCTTGTACAATTAGCCTGTCAGTGACAACATCCAAATTATCATTTTCTTTAGTTTGATTGGTCACAACATGTTTTCCAAACTTAGACTCCTCAGCTGGCATATGCAAAGTGTCCTTGCCTATGCCAACAGGCTTCAGCTTAGGAGCAATCTTGTCTTGCTTCATGTTACTAGTTGAACGTACCATGCCTCTTTTAGTGCGCAAAGTCTTGCTTCTCATCTTGCCCTCTCCAGAGGCCTCTGAGTCATCTGGCAATGCCTTGTTCATCTTGTCACCCTCCAATCTCTTGCCCTTTGCCTTCACATCTGCATGACCTTTGATAGGAGTCTCAAGAGTACCTTCCCCCCGCAAACTTCCTTCGCATTTGCTTCTCACCTTAACATCCCCCACCGCTCGAGCTATATGCTTCCCTTCATGTGGTGATCTCTTCCCATTCATCCTCTCATCGAAACCATGGCTAGGTGAAGCTTTTGCAACAACATTTCGTGGTGGGGCACTGTCATGCGTGGCTTTTGCAAAATCATCTCGAACAACATCATTGGCAACTTGAGACTCTTGGATCCCATTGTGTGCTTTGCTAGATCCTTCATCTTCCATTCTCTTGCCTTCCACATTGGAAGCATTTAGGCCAAACAGCAGAGAAGCACCCCCACCTGAAACTGGAAGAGTGGCCAAGGCATCCGCCATAGGGGCACCACCACTGGCGACACTGATAGGTGTGGCTTTTAAAAGCAACCCCCCCTCACCTCTGCTGCCAGTGAGAGTAACAGTGGCCCTCCCACAGCCGGGTGGAAATCTGCGTATGGCTGAGACCGCCCTCCTCTTGGGCGGCGGATTCACAACAGACATCAACCACCTCTTCTTTCTGCCCCCATCATCCACATCCTCCTCCTTTCTCTCTAATTCACCACCACCCACTCTGCCTCCCATCTCCCTGCCATCCCCATCGCCAGTAGGCTCCTCCTCCCTGACGAATTCACCACTCCCCTCACATCCCTTCCCCTCCATCAGCAACGAACTTGGCCTATCCCTGCCATTCTCCAAGGAGCCATTAGCGGCAGCAACAGCACAACTCCACGGGGCAGCGAACGCCAGTGGCACCACATCAAAGACCTTATTCTCTCCGTGACCATCCAACGACGGTGCACCGTCATCGCCAGGAGGCTGTGCCTCTCCACCCTCCCTTCTCTCCTCTTCCACCATCCTCTCTTGCTTCGGCTGGGGCGGAGCATGCGGGAGGACACCATTGCACGCAGCAGAGGAAACCCCCACGGGGGCAGTCACATCCTCCGCCCTGACCTCGACGGTGCTATCGGCGCCCTTCTCTCCGTCGCCACCGGCCACAGGGGTGGGGACGGGGACGGGGGCGGGGGCGGGGGCGGGAGCGGGGAATCGGCCACAGCCGGGCGGCCAGGAGCGCTTCCCAGAGACCTTCCTCGGCCTCACCCCGCGCGCCGCCAGCCTCTCTGCCGCGGTGGTCGGCGCCGGCGCGGGCGGCGCCAGCGGCTCCACCCCCACCATCAGCGCCCAAACCGAACCCTACAAATCCAAATCGTAGAAAAGCGCAAAGTTAATCGGGAAAAAATGGGAACCAAACCCTAAGAATCCAAATCCAACACGCGTACGCCACGGGACGGTCCGACGAACTACCTACCATACGAGGAGGGGCGAGGAACTCACCTTGCGTAGACCGCCGGCGTCGGCGAGGTGGGTGAGAGGGCGGCGGCGGAGGAGGATGAGCCGGGACGGAGGTAGATTCGAGCAGGAAGAAGGGAAGCTGAGGAGGGGGGAGCCAGGCGGTCAGTTACTCAACCGCCGCGCGCGCACGCCTCGGACTCGGACGGATGGTTGCTTTCTTTGCTAAAAATAGTGCCTGCTCTGCTGCTTGCGCTTGTGTTTTCCGGGGAAGCATTAGAGCCCTGCCCTGCATATATTTGGAGCGGAAATACTTATTCGCTCACCTCCCGTTCTCTCGAGTAAATATCACTTTAGCTTTCAAATTTTATTTTTAGACACGAGCTATTTCATAATTTAAAGTTATTTTTAACTTTTTTTCTTTATATGTCTTTACTATTTATTATTTCTAATGTTATTCATTACTTAAAATAGAGTAACACATATCATCTAAAAGGAATAAGTGAAATAATAAATGAAGACGATTTGGTCATTTCTACACGTGCTTTGATTGAAGTGCGAAATCATAAACGTCATCTATTCAAGAACGCAGGTATTTGATATATTTATAAAGAGTTTAACGTCTAATGATTCTTTCCCATTTTATTTTGTTCTGTCTTCAACTTGTAAAATCTTCCTGAATAGCTAACCTCAGCAAGATTTGGTCTCTGCCAGCACGGACGATGTGTGGAACGAGATTATATGAATTTTAAAACCTTTCCATTTAGGTGTTGAAATTTGGTTGTAAAATGGTAAGAGAACTTCGATTCTGAATGGGTTGTTTGGATCTCTATGATTACAAAATTCATTTCTTGTTAAAATCGGAGTTAAAGGCCAACTGTCAAAAAACCTTTTCTCATTTTCCTCCAAAAGAAAATTTATTTAGTTTAGGTTAAAATCTGGGTGATGAATTCTAGTTTACATAAAACTCAAAATAAAACAAATCCTCCACACGTATTTTCAAGAAGAAATAAGAAAAATAAACTTCTTTTTTACCTGACAAGGTATTTACTAAACAGTATCTTAACTAAGAATAACTAAAAAACCAGTTTATAAAAATCTTATTAGAATGTTTTTATGAAACCAATCTATAAAATTGTTTGTCCTAACCACCGACAAAAGTACGTTGTAAAATCTTTCTGAAAAAGTGCTAAGATTTGGCTTCTGCCAACAACAAAAGATGTATGAAAACCAGATGATATGAATTTTAAAACCTTACCATCTATATGTCGAAAATTAGTTGCAAAATAATAACATACCATTGATTTCGAAAGGTTGTTTGGATCTCTAGGTTAACATAATGTATTTCGGATATTACAAATTCGATTTACCCTCATCAGTTCTTTGGTGAGCATACATGCCACATGGCACAACTTGCTTCACTCGCCATTCTATTCCCCTTTCCCACCCCTTCCTCCTCTAACAAAAACAAATCGATTCAAAACTTTTAGACAAATTCAATTAAAAATTTTTGGTTCAAAAACTTTTAGTTTGAAAAGCTTTCGATTAAAAAAACTTCCATATCAAACTTTTGTTCGAAAAAGCGGCGATTCAAAAAAAACTTCCGATTCGAAAACTTTTGACTCAAAAAAATTTTGGTTCAAGAAGTGCCAATTAAAAATTTTCAAAAATAGTTAAAAATACTTTCTATTAAAAAACTTAAGGGAAAATTTGAAAAAAAAACTTTGTGAATTTGAGGGGATGGAAATGGGTGAGGAAAAGGGATGCCATGTAAGTGTCATGACAAGATAGTCTTTGAGAGGGAAGGGAATTAGGCGAAGGAAAGATGTGCCGCCACATGCCACCACCAAAATACGATGTCACAAATATTTTCATAACGGTAAATATTGTTACTACTTTTCAGAAAACATATGGTGTCAGATAGACAGTGATGCCTAAGATCCATACTTCCTAGAGACTGTCAATACTAGTGAAAAAAGAGGGGCAGGATCACAAGACTGAATGAATAATGATGGATAAACCTCACACATTTGGCCACTTCAAAGTTAGAACAAAGTGGTTGACGAAGTGCCGTGGTGAGACAAGTCCTGAACCGTGGCTCCTTGACAAAATCTGACAAATTCATAGAATACCTATGAGGATACTGTCTTATTTGCCCTGTATGCAGCCCGTGCTTCTTGCCTTTAAAAGTACTCCAGCAGAGCTGGTATAAGCTTTAAGTTGACACCAGATGGCTCACCATTACTCCATGCAAAGAACATTACTAAGAGACATTTTTCACAGATGATACGGCAGGAATGCATATAATTACCAACTACAATAATAACACAAGTAAACAGCTTCCGAGTTCCCCAGGAAGGCACACCTTCAGAAACATCACACTCCAGCAGCAGCCCATCAGGGCTTGTGAACTGGCAAGAAACAAGGAAGTGCACATTAGCAATGGCTTGGTGGGATGGGAATAACACCTACGAAATTGGGGGGAAAAGAAACGTACCAATGGAACAATATATCTGACAATCCGATGCTAGTGAGCTTGCTGAAAATGTCTTGGAGATACAGTCCCAGTTTTCGTGAATACAGATAGAATGGACACATGTAACCAGAATGTAGTTTAAAAAGAATGTAAGCAGAATGTTTTCAAATATTTCTTAGTCTGCTAACACTAACATGTTCCATCAGCCATTTTCTAAGTTATCGGAGGAAGGAGATACAGTGAAAAAAATGTTCACGCTAATTTTCAAAACCGGGTTGTGGCCACCCAAAATTCACACTCTATTTAAAATTGAGTTATAAATAAATTACACATAAACGGGACACCAAACAGATTCACAAGTTTAGTTGAGCTATTTACTTAAAAATATTTTTTTGGACAGGATATTTACTTAAAAATATGGAAGTGAGCGCTTATTGATAAATAAAAAAACTCCCTAGGTCCTATTTGGAATGCAGAAAGTTCACATGAATTTGGCAGGAAAAGATACATGCAGCCATTGGATATTTCATTCTGTCCAAAATTCCTACAGGAATCCAATGTTAACACACAGACACAAACGAATAAACTGTTGGACTTTATGGGCTTGACCAAAATTAATATTCTTCATAAATCATAGAAAATCCCAAAGGTCCACTCGTGCATGGTGAAAGGTGGAAAGTTTAGTACCATATTGTTAGTCTAGATGGAAGAATGACTTATAAGGTTTAGTTGGTTTTACCTAGTTGAAATAAGCAAAAGAAGAATACACGTGCTAGCTCACTCTTCACTCCTTGCCATCACCATCGCCATTGCGATGGCATGCGTGTGAATGGTGCGTCTTCTTCCACGAGGCCATCTGACTCTCCATCAACTTTCGCTGGAGTGCCTCTCTGTAAGTTGCATCCGAATCTCTTTCAATAAAACTCTTATAGTGCATATATATGAGATAGGTGTATTAATTTGTTTTCATGATCACGCTACAATCCGTAGTTTATAATATGCCTAGTATATATGTTGCGATTACAATAATCTTGTCGGCGATTCGGGAACTGGTCCCCCGCCGAGCTTACTTGTTGAATGAGGGATCAACCTAGGCCTCTTTTTCCGCGAAGGGTATAGCGTCCGAGGGCTTGCCGAGCTAGGATCGAGACGGTCGGGACAACACAGCAGACGAGGATTTCACCCTGGTTCGGGCCTCTCGCTGGAGAGATAACAGCTCTACGTCCAGCAGCTTCACTAATTCCCAATGGTGAGTTACAAGTGCTTTCTCGGGGGCACCGGGCCTCCCTTCTCTCTCTCTACTTCTTAGTGTTCTTCCTCTTGATTTTCCAAAGAAAAGGTCCTAAACCCCTACTACTCAAAAGGACCGGGAACCAGCCCTAAACACTACATGCGACGGGGTATTTATAGACGATTACAGCTTTACATCATTTATTACGGAGTGACGTGCCACTACTGCTCTCAGACGTGGGTGAAACTTTTCCCTTGCTTTTCGCCATACCGCAACGTGAGTGTAGTGGGCTTAGATCGTGGCCGTACGGTCCTTCAAGCCGCCGAGTGATTAATGCCACGTAGCCGTGAGCCGTGCTCGGCTTTTCGGTGATGCCGAGGTCCTTCCTCGAGCACAGTGGTTAGTCGCATTCCCAGAGCAAGCATGCTCGGGGGCGAGCCTAGCTAAAGACGGGATAGGCCTGCAGGTCGGTTTACCCGAGGATCTTCCTTGGGGACACCGCCCAAGGGTAAGCATGGTTGCTATAGGGAATACCCAATCCCCGACAAATCTTTATTATAAGAATTAAAATGATTACAATAATCTATATTATAGAAATGATTCCATCCTTTATAGCGCAAAGGATTGGAGAGCATTGGTACAAATTGTCACATACGCATTAAACGCCGAAAAAAGCCCATCCATTTCTTTGAATTACGGATAGGTCCTGTGGATTACTGAGATAGGTCCTTCGCGATTTTTGTGAGGAAGATTTTTTCTTTCATCGCGTTTGGGTCCTGGCGCGCTTTTTCTGGAAAAACCCTCCCGTTAGGTTCAATCGCGAACAAACCCTTTTCTAATTTTTCAGGATAGCGGACAGGTCCAAAAACGTAACAAATAGGCCCTTGCTCCTTACGTTTAGGTCCTTTTTCTGTTTTTTCCGGGAAAAATGTTTTCATCGCCTTTTCCATCTACAATAAAAAAAACCCATGGATTCGCCAACGGGTCGTAACCGCGGTTTTCTAAAAAAAACGTAGATTCGTCGAAGGTTTATAGTAGCCCATAGATTCACCGACAGGTCCTAACGGCCTATTTTTTTAAAACAAATATGGAAACTGAAAATACGACCAGATTTCTCAGATTTTTCACATTGTATCGTCATCACGCGACGTAACGTAGTGCATTATCTGGCTAAGCGTGGTTTTCTAAAAAAGCAGATTAAATCGAGTTCTATAGCAGCTCATATGTTTGCCAACGGGTCCTAACGCAAAAAAAAATACAAACAAAATAAACACAGATTCGTCGCAAATTTATAGCAATCTATGGATTCGCCAACGGGCCGTAACCGCGGTTTTCTAAAAAAAACGTAGATTCGTCGAAGATTTATAGCAACCCATAGATTCGTCGACAGGTCCTAACGACTTTTTTTTAAAAACAAATGCGTTATGCTGGCTAAACGCGGTTTTCTAAAAAAAACGCAGATTCGTCAAAGTTCTATAGCAGCTCATATGTTTGCCAACGGGTCTTAACGCAAAAAAATACAAACAAAATTATATTTATATCTCTCTCCGGTTTTCGCCCAAAAACAAGAAACATTGTCAGAAGCGATTTAAAGCGGTTCATAGATTAGCGACGGTCCTAGCGACTTTTTTAAGAAAACAAGGAGATCGTAATTACGTAAAAAAGCGAAAATACAACCATTTAGGCCTATAAACGGAACAATATTTCTCCGTTGTTCACACCAAACATATATCTGTACTTTGCCCATCTAAACTTATATCATGAGTTTAAGACTATGATCCCACTACTTTAAATAATATGTCTATACCAATAGATCATCTACAGAATGACGCAGCGTAACGCGCTATTATTACTAGTTAAAATAATCACAGTGCGCATATATCTAACATAAACAGGCTTTCCATACCCACTAAAAGAGATTGTACCTTCAACCAGATTGTACCTTCAACCAGGTCCATGCAGTTTCGCGTGCCTCTATTCTAATACCTCCGAGGATAACATATGCACCTCATCTTGCTATGCTCGTTCGCAAAATATGTCTGGAGAAAGGTCTTCCTCTGTATGAACATAAGTTTCATCGCCATCCAACCAATATTGGTCCAGCTAGACATAGTAGCTTGGTGGAGATCGATCCGTTCCACAATCAGCCACCAATATCGCAGACAGGCAGACGACACCTTTATGTATGTAGCGTGGAACCTCTGGAAGGAGAGGAACGGCAGGATATTCAGTAACCAGTACAGATCCGTGGACTCCGTCGCCAACGCCGCGGTTGATGATATTTGCAGTCGAAGGGCGGCTGTGAGCATCCAATATTCATAGATGGGCTCAGGCACTTGCTGCATCGCCTTAGGTGCGCTCGGCTAAAAGGAGGGCTATCCAAGGCTGACGCATAGAGCTCCGATTTGGCGGAATATGCGTTTTGCTTTTTCGCCTCTTTCTGTTGTTTGATCTCCTCGCTCCCAGATGCTGTTAACCGATCTATTAATTAACTTTTCGCTGTATTCCTGAATATCTTTCTTTAATGCAAGGCAGAACTCTTGCCATTTCCTTTCAAAAAAACATATGCATCTTGATTGCGGACCTGACAAGCAAGAAAGACAAACGTAACCTGAGTACAACTTACAACTAGTTTACATAAAAGTCAAGCTCATTCAGGACCTTCCACTGTAATCATGGAAGAAAGGTACGACTTTAGTGTCTACCTCATCAGTGACAATCAAATTCAATGACTCAAGATCGATATCCTTATCCTGGCAAGAGGACAATATGCCTAGAAACAAGGAGACAAGGCTTTCAGGATAACCCAAAAAATCAGCAAGCTTTGTTAAATTAAGATGGTTGAAAATACACACCTAAGACACGTAACTTCTCCTCCCCTTCTGCTGACTCCCTGTAGACCTTTAGAAGAGCATCATAACCAGATCTATTTTAACTACTGACATTTTGCATCACAGAGAGGTACGCAGCCTGCAGAACAAAGCAAATTACAAATGGGAGCAGTAAACATATGAGCACAATGTAAAGTAAGGGCAAAAGGTAGGACCTTTCCAGTATCTGGAGGAAGAAGAGAAGTGTTATGATCATCTATGAAGACGCTCAAGCGCCTAATTCCTTCATTAATGGTCTTATCATGTCCAAGTTGGACAAGGGCAACCAAGAGCAGTGGTCTAAGCATCATATTCAGGTGGCTGTCACCATCCTTGGGGTCCCAGCCAAACTTTCTGAAAAATTTGGAGCATAAGGACACTTGTCATATGGTCAAAGTGAGGAAACAGAGGAACAGTTGGAAAATAGACAATAATATGACTGAAAAGATTTCACGTGATTGTGCATGGCTGCATGCATTGGCCACACAAGGCATGTCTAAGCAAATATGCATAAGTAGAAAAAAGATGATATCTTGTAGAAATAACGCATTAGGAGACTCAAAAACAGGTAATATATGACATGGTTGGGCATACTCAGCAGGTGACATAAGAAGCTTGATCAAAAGTTGCTTGATGTCACCAGACAAGTCAGGAGTAGCATCAACCGATATTTTAGCAACACTTGAACTTACCTGCCAAGCCATAGGAAAAAAATATTGGTAATTAATCTTCCAAGCAAATATAATGGAACCAATTGGGCATACAAGATTTATGTACAGTGTTGATGTGTGAAAGAAACACTGTAGTCCTCTTCCTCACGATAAGCATACAATAAAGTTAGCAATGACGTCAATGTTTGCTTGCGGGCAATAGAAAGGGCATGTGAGTCTTCCACAATGCCTGGAAATGCTAATGTTAGAATACTTGTCACCAAAACATTGCAAAGCAAATTTAACAGTGCCACATGTTCTCTTTACCAATTTTATCCATTAAAGAGAGCTTCTTGGCCTCCAATGCATTTAGAAGTGCAGCTGCAAGTTTGTCATCACATTTAACTCTATAAAATCATGTTTCATTTATATTCAACTTAATCCAAAAGTATCCACCCTTTTCTCGGTCACCACATTGTGAAGCAATGTCCTTTATATCCAGCGTATCACGTTTATGTTTCATTAAGAACTTTTTCTGTATATCGTACGAACAACAACCCGAAGTTACAGGGACAACCAGGGGCGAATCCAAGGGGTGGGCTCCATCAGGCTTGAGCCCACGCTCCGCTATTGCCGAGCCCCTTTAGTCGCTCGCCCGCTTTGAAGTCTGAACTCTTTGGTGGCTTCACCACTAGCAGCCCGCACTGACCACTGCAGCACAGAGATGGTCTTGCTGATAGTTAATAGCGTTTAGATGGTATCAAACATCCTAGAGGTCAGTGCATCAATCGTGGTCTCTCTTCTAGTATCTTACAGGCTACAAATGGTAAATAGGTAAATGAGATCACTGAGTAAATTGGTAATATAGTAAATTAGTAATATAATATATACTATCAAATATCAATATATCGTATCCATACTATTATACACTCATATTGTTATACATTGATAAAAATTACAAATATATCATACAAATGTACAACATGCTCTAGGCTCTGTTGTTGGTAATATAGTTGTATTATGCTTACACATTTATAGTTGTATTTATTCGTAGATTTGCAATAATGGAGAAATGAACTTTACGCAATTATTTCACAAGTAATTCAAGTAGTACTCCCCCAACCGATGAGAGCGCAACTCAACTAAAGATGCTTCGACTAGAATTGAATACGAATGAAATTATTGCTGATCCGGCACTTCGCATGCCAATAAAAGGTTATGCTAATGAAATTAGAGATCAAGTAAGGATTTTTGCTTTTTTCTATGTTTTTTCTTTCTTTATGTATGAATTTTAATTTTACAATACTATAATTTCTCTGCTGGTCTAAATTTAGTTTATTCTAATGAGGCTTTGAGCCCACCCTCTATTTCAATTCTGGCTTCGCCACTGGGGACAACCCACATGCCTGGGCCGGAGGATCCATCCAACAAAAACTGGGCCAGGAACAAAAAGAAATCAGCAAATTCTTAAAGCAAAGTAACATATCAACAAGGATTCTACAAGCCAGCATGTTAATACTTTCAATTATTTTAGTTTTTATTTTACAACTATAAAATATCAGCTATGTATTTAACTTCCATGTGAATCTGATACAACAAACTAACCAAGCTCCCAAGAAAGAAAAATGGCAAAGACTAGAAACACATCTTAATGATTAATGATCATATGTCCTATAAACTTTAAGTGAAGCTAGACAATGTTGGAAAAAAAAGGATGGATCGGAAGCATTACCTTCAGAAAGACTGGTATTTTTCTTTGTCAGTTACTACTACTATGATTCTAGTATAAGTGTCTTTTTATAGATTTGTAATGAAATAAAAAGGGACCTGGACAACTACAGCAATGAATAAGAATTAACAGAAGAGTGATGGGTCAAATTATATGTCTAGATCTGTTTTTCTCAGAGAGCTAATTTGGTATCCGTATGGGCATGAGGGCATCAACCTTCCATCTGCAAAAAGTACATGATACAATATTCCAAAGATCCCCCAAAATTAAAGGGATGTGTTATATGTACTGCTTGTCTTTTGTAGCATACAGTATAAATGCATTTGACCTTGAGAATTTGCATGCGTGCATACAACAACATTAACTACATCATGTGCATAGGGGTGTTAGATAGTATCTTAGTTGCCTTAGATTGCTAGCTGCCCTGTACAGAGATTGTTATCTTTGTATAGATTTTGTCTTATATAGGTTTTTCTTTTATACCCTCTTGTACATGTATATATGTTGGCCTATTGGCATCGTATTGAGTACAAGTGCTATTCCTAACATGGTATTAGAGCACAGATAAGGTCAGGGTTTACCGGCATTACACACCGATGTTGCTCGATGGAAGATGTCTGATGATCATGATGATGCTATAGAATGCTTTCAGACTCAGTTTGCTGCCTACAAGATGTGGATCGATGAGGAAGCTCGTGCCTCTGTTATTTTGGCTGCTAGCATAGAGGTGCATCTCATTGGAGACATAGTTACTTTGTCTTCAGCACAGTTGATGTGGGCATATCTTCGCGACCACTTTGAGTCTGCTAGTGATTCTTTATACCTTGTTGTTGTGCAACAGGACTAGTCAATGTAGCAGGGTGATTCTACCGTGGATGAGTTCTATGCATAGTTGTCCTCGGTATGGCGTTACCTTAACTCTCTTGGATCGGAAGTTTGCCGCACTTGCTAGTGCTGTCAGCATCGGATTGTCATTTAGAGTTTCGCTGCAGCTATGACTTCTTGACGCTTCTTTGGGTTAAGTTTGAGCAGATTCGTGTCTAGCTGCTTGCTTACCATCCTCGTGTGATCTTGTTGGAGGCCTTGTAGCTATTCGTACTAAGGAGACTCGTCTTCGTGGTGCCGGTCTATTGTTGTCTCCTTCAGTCTTGGCAATGCCTAGTATTACTTCATAAGTGGCACCTACTCCAGTGATGACCGCTGGTGGTGGAGGGCTTCATTGCACCTACTATGATAAGTGTGGACAAGTGGAGAAATTCTGTTACAAGAAGATCTTGCTCGTTGAGGTGGATGTCCTTCTAAGAGCACTAGAGGCTCAGGCGCCTTCCCTCTGCGGTCCTCTACTGGTTCTGACTCTACTCAGAAGATTCTCACGCTGCTTCATTGCATGGCTGCCATTGCACCAATAGGTTCTACTGGTTCTGCGACTCAGTTTTCTAGTGAGAGGCCACCTTCCACATCTTTTAAGTATCTCACTGTAGATTCTTGACTTTTTTGACGAGTCTCGTCCCTTTTACCCTCGTCCTTCTTCCACTCCAGCATCTCTTGTCGAGCCGCTTTCTTTCCTTATTTTTCCAGATACTCTAGTTGCCCCTTTTACCTTTCCACGATTGATGTCTCCTTATCATTGGCCCCTCCTTTGGTGTCTTCTTCACCATCGGTGCCTCCTCCCAAGATTTCTCCTAACATAGTTCTCTCTTATTCTTTATACTACACTGGTCGTCCGTGAGTTGAGAATTCTTCTGGTGTGCTATCTTCTCCTATTGAATCACCTTCTTCAGTGCCTTCACCTCACTATACTCTTCGTGATCGCCAATCTATTCAACCTTCTGAGCACCTTGGCTTTGCTAGTTCAGTTCTTGCCGAGCCGACTTCTTACCATGATGCTGTTATTCATCAGGAACTGTAGCATGTGATGGTAGAGGAGCTTGCTGCTTTTGAGCGCACTGGCATGTGGGATCTTATTCCCCTTCCTCACATGCCCATCCTATTACATACAATTAGGTCTATAAGGTTAAGACTCACTCTAATGGTTCTCTTGAGTGCTACAAGGCTCGTCTCATGGTACGTGGTTTTCAGCAGAAGCAAGGTCATGATTATTATGAGATTTTGCTCATATAGCTCACATGACCATTGTTCGCACTCTTGTTGTTGTTGCTTCTATTTATGAGTGATCCATCTCTCAGCTTGATGTCAATAATACCTTTCTTAATGGTGAGTTGCGTGACGAGGTCTTTATGCAGCCACCACTAGAGAATTTTGTTCCTGATAGCATGGTTTGTCGGTTTTACCGTCCTCTTTATGAGCTTAAGCAAGCCCCTTGTGTTTAGTTTGAGCGTTTTCTTCTGTGATCACTGTAGCTAGCTTTTCTATTAGTGCTCATGATCTGGCACTCTTTGTTCACACTTCACCTCGTGGTCGGATTCTTCTCCTTTTATATATTGCCTTTGCAAAGGCACGTATCATGAAGCAGTTTGTTATGTCTGATCTAGATCACCTTCGCTACTTCTTTGGGATTGAGGTTTCTTCTACACCTTATGGTTTTTCCTATATCAAGAGAAGTATATTCAAGATTTCCTTGATCGTGTTTCTCTCACTGATCAGCGCACAACTGAGACTTCTATGGAGCTCAATGTTCACCCTCGATTTACTGATGGTAAATCTCTTGAGAATCCTACTCGCTATCGCTATCTTGTTGGGAGTCTTGTTTACCTTGATGTCACTCGTCCTAACATTTCATATTCAGTTCATATCTTGAATCAGTTCGTTTCTGCTTTCACTCAGCTTCACTATATTATCTTCTTCGTGTTCTGTTTGGCTAAGGTGGTTACTTGAGGATTTTGGTGTTTCTATTTATACACTGACTCATCTTTTTATCTGACAGTACATGTGTTATTAGCATTGCTCGAGATCTAGTGAAGCATAAGCTCACAAAACATATAGTTGTTGATGTTTCCTACATACGGTCACAAGTATAGGATCATGTTGTAGGTTTTCAGTTTAAAGGTCAGATCAAGTTTTTGTCATAACCAGTGAGCTCAGAGGGTTTTAAATATGCAATTCAAAACCGGACAGCCCAACCATACCTTAACAAATGAAAAGGAAACTTAAACAAGCCATACATATATTTACGTACTCAGTGGTTCACATGTGGATGAATGCACAATACATAGGAAGGGTGACATTTTTAGATAACCAGCTACCTGTTCAAGTTCCAAGTCATGCCCTTAAAGTTTTGCATTAATAACAGGATACCCTTGTCGCTTCGTCCATGTAGTCATCAAATCCTTAACAGGTTCACCAGTTTCCTCTTCAAGAACAACCCACGAGTCTTCGGTTTTAGCATTTGAGTAGGCATATTTTTTTATATATGAAGCCAACGCTTTCTGAAAGTGCAACCTGTTTCACAAGTTTAGTACCATCCTCTCGCTAGGAGAACTTTTTGTGGAGTCAGACAGTAATTGGAAAGAAAACAAGATAGAAAAATCTAGGCCACAAGTTGCCTTCACTATATGATGCAATTAATTTAAACAGTAAATTTCACAAAACCCCAGATATTGTTGTCATAGTTGCAGAAAAACCCAAGAACAAGAAGGAAGTGCTTCAGGGTGATTCCATACACTATTAACTAGCACAATGAAGGAAAAGATGACGAGTCTAGGCAAGAATGACAAGATTCTGATATCATACCCTATACTAAAGTGGCAAAACTTTCCGTGCTCTCCGTCGATCCACGTCACAAAAGTTGGCGTCCTCTCGATTGTTTGAGCCGAGCCGGCGGCTCGGCTAAATTATTTTTTCGCATTTTGGTCCTTTTATAAATTACGAATAGACCTTTCGCGATTTTTTGTGAGGGGAAGATATTTTTCCCTAAAATCGCGTTTGGGTCCCTCGTGCGCTATTTTACGGAAAAAAATTTCTGTTAAATTCAAATCGCGAACAAGCCCTTTTCTAATTTTTTAGGATAGCGGATAGGTCCAAAAACGTAGCAAACAGGTCCTTGCTCCTTACGTTTAGGTTCTTTCTCCGTTTTTCCCGGAAAAAAATGTTTTCGTCGCCAAAAATATTTGTGCAGCTCTATCTCTATACTTTTTTCCTATCTTGATTTCCTATCTTGATCTCCGATATTTTTTAGAACATGTATTATTACTCGGTGAACGCGTAGAGTGTTAGGCTCGACAAAAGAAAGTTGTCATCTCTAATAATTTTTTAACCTTTTCCTTCTAGATAGATACCAAAAAAAACGTATTGACGTTTGGATCATTCTGGCTGTTTTGCACGAAAAGGACCTTTCGATTTAGCGCAAACGCAGATTCACTTTTGTTTTTTCAACCGTTTCGCGCATTTCCTCGATGATTTTTTAAAAAAACGCCGACGGAAAAAAAACCCGAATTTTTTCTCGCGAAAAAAACAACGCACACGGCGTGTATACCGCGCAAAATATCCTAGTAGTTTAAAGGAGAGCCAGTATCAACTTGAAAATGCTCTGCACCAAGGTAACTCTGTAGCATGCGAAGAGCAGAAGCACCCTTATCATAGCTAATGTCATAAAAAATCTCATCAACTTCATTGGCATGGTGTATTTCAACCTGACCATACAGGAACACAAATAGTCAATTGTGAAATCATATGCTGAAAAATTGGTTTAATGGTAAAATTGGCATTGTAAAGTGGTTGTGATCATGGTATGTGTGGTGTTCATGCATATGTTGTTTCAGATGATTATTTGATATGTTGTGATAGCATGATAATGATTTTGCTTGATGCAATGCGCTCGTGTGAGTGGTTGCATGGATTGACTTTGAGTCAAGTCGTGGACTTGTGCTCGGATTCGTTTCTTATTTATTCGTGTGCAGGTGTTGCTCGAATGCGAACATGGTCGATGATAGAACCGGAACTAGGTTCATGAAGGAACTGAGGTTCGGGACTAGATTCAGGGAGGAATCGAGATCTTGGTAGTCAAGGATGTCATACGGGACGTTTGGGCTAGAGAACAGTGCACATGGAGGCTGGATAATCACGTGAGTATGGCATGTGGGCTGTACACGCGTGCAAAAATTGTATTCGGCCATGTTAGACCAAGTGGAGTTGTATACAAACTCTTTCTATATTGGGCGTGGAATTGTATTTATATTTTTTATGTTTGCTCAGTATAAATAGGGGGATGCGTCTCCTGTTTATTGGGTGCAGAGGAATTAGGGTTTATACTCTTTTTGTTTTTGAGTAGTGTAACCAGATTAAAGGAAAATAAAAATCCTTTTGTGGCCAGAAAACTTCTCGTGTCTAAAAATCTTCCGGCGGCTGAAGTTTTTAGCGAGAGCTCCTGGCGAGCAGCGACTAGAAGCGCTGAAGGCAGCGACTTGGAAAGCTCTGTTGCGGCTGGATGCATGACTCGTGAAGCTAGCGGCTAGAAAATTTTTGCGGTCGTGCGGCGTGAAGAAAAATCAAGGGCGTGTGGTTTTGTTCCTTGCGGCCAGAAAGTTCAGGGCCTGATTGTTGCATGCATGTTAGGCGACTAGAAGATTTGCTATGTGCTTTTGTGCTGGTCGTCCTGGCCGGCAGCTGCGAAAGGTGATTAAGGAGGTGCTTGCGTCTTTATTTCTTTGAGCCTGAAGTTCTTGCAATGTTTGTGTTTGGTCCGGCGTTAATTTTAAATTTTCGTCAATGTTCTTGTTTTGGTCCGGCTTCTGAAGATCAATTTTCGTCATTAGTGATTCAGTTAAATTGCGAAAGTAATATCTCTAGATCCATAGATCCGATCGAGCTGATTCTTATTGGGTTAGTTTCCAAATTGAATCTAATTTCTATAATTAAAATTTCACATCAATCTAACAGTGAGATCTTCGTGAATTACTGTTTTAGTGAACGTGTGTCAGTCTGTTTTTATTTGATCCGGCGCAAATTCTTTTTGGTCCCGCGAGTTGTTTGGTCCAGCGTGCAAGCAAAAATTTGGTCCAGTGCAACAAGATTTTGGTCCGGCGCAATAAGGTTTTTGTCGAATCCGAATCAGACAATTTGAGTCCAAATTAGGGTGTTTCAAAAATTTGATTTTAGCTTCCGCACAATCATTCACCCTCTCGATTGCTAGTTTAATATATATGGATCCTACATCAATGGAATTACAAGTCCGCACTTAGACAAGTGAAAATGTTAACGCCACCAGCAGAAGCTGTGTTGATGAATCTACTGATGTTGCTCTCTAAAGTAAGATTTCAATGTAAGCATCAATTTCAATCGGGAGATACTAGCGCTCGGATGTCCGATCACTGTTTATCTCATCGGACGCCTCTTGCAACATTTTTTTCTACGTATGCAATATTTTTTCCGATGCGTGCAACATTTTTTTTGAACGCTTGCAATATCCGTTTACTGTAGCAAAATTCACTGTTTGTCAAAGAAAAATATTACACGCGTTGGTAAGAGATTTTGAAATTTCGGGTCGTCAAATTGATTACCCATAGGGGTGGGCAAAAATAAACCGAAACCGAAAAACCGAACCGAACCGAACCGAATAAACCGATTTTTTCGGTTTTCGGTTTCGATTGATTTTATTCGATGTTATTCGGTTTTCAGATTTGGTTCGGTTTTAACTTCTAAAACCGAAATACCGAACTAACCGATCGATGTATTTGGAGTTCTTTGTTTTCGTGGCTCACGGGTGTTATTGGGCTGGGCCTTCCCATCAGGACCACTGGACCAGGACCGCAAGTCATCGCTGCAAACCTCATAGCCCTTGAATGCCTGCACGTTCTCCACCCCATCCAGGCATTCACCTCAATCCTCTTGGCCCCGTCGCCTGCAGTGGCCTCTGGCGGCGCCATGGCGGCGAAGAAGGCGCAACTCTCGCGAGCACCGTGGAGTCGGCTCCATCACCACGCACCCCATCCCTCCACGAGCATAGCCTCGAGATCTAGCCCCTACTCCTCCTCCTCTCCTGCTCCTCCCGCGCCACGAAGCAGGACTAGCGGCGCTTGCTCCTCGGCGCCTCCTCCACGATCCCCCAACCGCCACCGCTTGGCGAACATTCGGGGTTGATGGGGAGACGCGGCGAGGAGAGATCTGCGCGGTCGATGAGGCGTAAGCAGACGGCGTGTGGAAGGACGGCACCGAGGCGACTTAGGCGGAGCTTCGAACACGCCGCCTCCTCTGCCGCTTGCGAAGCGGCCGGTGCTCGGGGTTCTGCGGGGTCCCTACTCCCTCCGTCCCAACACCCACCTCCACCTTCATTGCATTGGATTGGATTGGGTAGGATTCTTACCCTACAATCAATTGGTTGATCAATCTCTTGAGTGAGTTGGATCTTCAAATCAATTATTGTGTTAATGGATGGATGGATGCACGCGCGTGTGTGATTGCAGAGAAGGCGATGGGAGGAGGAGAGGCGGGGTCGTGGAAATTGCTAAACCAAAACCGAATTAACCGAACCGAATTGATTCGGTTAATTCGGTTCGGTTTTTATCTCTGTTCGGTTTCGGTTCGGTTTGCAAAATCCAAAAACCGAAATATTTTAGAACCAAAAAAACCGAACCGAAAAAACCGAATTAACCGAATGCCCACCCCTAATTACCCATGAAGCAAAACCCTCGTTTAGCCACAAATGCACATGTGTCGCCTCCGCAAAACATGCAGCTGTTAGAATACTAGGAGTATCACTGCCTTAATTACCCTGCTCATTTTCATTTAACACGTGGGCCCACAAGTCAAGACTTGAAAGAGAGTTTGCCCCTTGATCTTCCAAAAAAAAAAAGACGATGCGGACGACTGCAAGAGGGTTGCGATTTGCGAAGTGTTCGACTACGCACAAGCAATATGTGATATACATAGTTCAAAAATTCACTAAAATTTTGAAAGATTTCAGATTGGCAATATATCATGTGCACACAGACCTTCTCGTGTACACACCGTGCACATCAACTAACAAAAGTCACGAAAAATTCTGAAAAAAATTGTAGATGTACTTCATAGATTGCTCTACCTATGTATAAAATTGTAGGTTCAAATTCATTATATATCAAGAGTTACAAAAAAGAGAAAATTCTGACAAGTTTAAAATTGATCTTGAAATTTCATACATAGGTAGGGCAATCTATGAAGTACATCTACAATTTTTTCAGAATTTTTCGTGACTTTTGTTAGTTGTGTGCTGTCTGTGCAAGGCTTTTGTGTCTGCAAGGATATGTTGCCTTTCAGATTTGACAGGGCATGACATTTCAAATCTCGACTAGGTAAAAAAAATTCAAATTGCTACAATAATTTCAAAAATTTCGGCAAAATCTCAATCATTTGGACTAGAAATCATGTTTTTTTGGACCGGTTTATAGTGTTGTTGGATAGGATTTGACTCTAATTTTTTGTGAAGAATTTTAGTACCATTTATACGGGATACATCAAAAAAAAAATTACAATACACTCAACACCCAACCATATCTTGGTAGATAGGGATAGAGCTCTGAAGGAGGTCGTAGGTTCACAGCACAAATTTTTTTTTCCAATAGGCTGTCTCGCCAGGTCGGAACCTAGGATATTCCTGGTATATGCACACATTTTTTCTAGCCTCCGATGACCATTTGACAAAGGGGGAAATTGCCGAATCTTGATGATTTCGACCAAAATTTCAAATATTTTGACTGAATATTAAGTTTTTTTGACCGGATTTGAATTTTACTTTTTGAATTTCAGCTAGATTTCATCTGAAATTTCAGATTTTGGCTGCCTCCGAGATGTGATCCGAAACCAAAATTTGAAACATTTGTGATATATATATATATAAACATCAATGCACATATATATACCTACATATACACATACACATACCTACATGTGAGATACTCACTCCTTTATGAAATATGATACACTGAGTAACTACTCCTAGAATAGAAAAGAGGCCTCCTCTCTCTATATATATAACCACACCAGACCTTTTGTGACGAGAGCGAAATAATCTCTTCTATTTTCCAAAGCTAGAGAACGAGATCTCTCGACCAAGTGTCTATACTAGATTAAACTGAGTACGATTATTGTATATATACACATATGTACATATATATCATGCATCTCAGCGAGATCTAGTGCCAGTTCATGGCAAACGAAGACCGCCTTCACGGAGTTTAGACTTCCTTGCCGCTTTGACTATGTGTAAAGCTGATTCGGGTTGACCTGGGATCCTCTGTAGCCTGTACTTGAAGACCATCGAGCCCTTTGGTCCTTCCTGCCAACAATCCACCACCATGTACAACCCATCGTAAGTAAACGTCGAGATTTGCTTGGTTTTAGAATGGCCGACTTCACCTCTACTCTGACCTTTGAACCCATGAATCACCCGGACAGGAGTCTTGGTTTCGATGCAATTTTTCAGGGCGAGATTACCACGCTCAAGTTTCTGATCTTCTGCCTCCTCCTTGCCGACGGCCTTTCCTCCAGAGCCAGTATAAATTAATTCATCTGAGCTTGACAACTCGTCCGGATAGCCTCCGGAAGCAACAATGCTTGTTGCGATGGGAACACCATTCACCTTGGTAGTATCGATGCCCGCTTGGTACGGGCGATGGAGTCCAACAATCGACAACTCAACTCTGAAGTGAAATTCATCGCCGACTTCAACACCACGAACATTGCCCACAGTAGGACCGAGCTTGGTAAACATAGGCGATTTCTTTAGAGCATTCACAGCCTCAATGTCAATCCTTCCAACACTACGTATATGTTTTCCTCGTCATGCATAAGCCTCCGGCAGATTCCATGGAATAAGTTGAGCAACTTCCTGACTCTGCTTCGAGCATCTGCACATTGGTCCCCAGAAGGAGCACAAGGAGGGAGGGTGACGCACAATTCGTTCTTTCCCTCGTGCGCATGTAGTGCCTTAGAGTTGCCATCATCTTCCGTGTAAGGATCGTCGTGGCCCTCTATTGCCTCATGCTTGGTCAATTTGGAAGGGGCCACTTTTGGGGGCAATTCTTTCCTTGGAGTAGCATCCTTTTGCAATTCTTTCCTTGGAGTAGCATCTTTTTGCAATTCTTTCCTTGGTGTAGCATCTTTTTTCTTCGTCTTGTTCCTAGGAGTAAGAGGTTGAGAAACACTAGCAACAAACTTCCTACCCTGTGACCACGGGCATTTGTCTGGAGCCATCAATGCTTGTACAATTGGCCTGTAAGTGACAAGATCCAAATCATCATTTTCTTTAGTTTGATTGGTCACAACATGTTTTCCAAACTTAGACCCCTCAGCTGGCATATGCAAAGTGTCCTTGCCCATGCCAACAGGCTTTAGCCTATGAGCAACCTTGACTTGCTTCATGTTGCTAGTTAAACGTACCATGCCTCTTTGAGTGCGCATAGTCTTGCTTCTCATCTTGCCCTCTTCAGAGGCCTCTGAGTCATCTGGCAATGCTTCGTTCATCTTGTCACTCTCCAATCTCTTGCCCTTTGCCTTCACATCAACATGACCTTTGATCGGAGTCTCAAGAGTACCTTTCCCCGCAAACTTCTTTCGCATTTGCTTCTCACCTTAACATCCCCCACCGCTCGAGCTATATGCTTCCCTTCATGTGGTGATCTCTTCCCATTTATCCTCTCATCGAAACCATGGTTAGGTGAAGCTTTTGCAACAACATTTCGCGGTGGGGCACTGTCATGCGTGGCTTTTGCAAAATCATCTAGAACAACATCATTGGCAACTTGAGCCTCTTGGATCCCATTGTGTGCTTTGCTAGATCCTTCATCTTCCATTCTCTTGCCTTCCACTTCCACATTGGAAGCATTTAGGCCAAACAGCAGAGAAGCACCCCCACCTGAAACTGGAAGAGTGGCCAAGGCATCCGCCATAGGGCCACCACCACCGGCGACACTGACAGGTGTGGCTTTTAGCAGCAACCCCCCCTCACCTCTGCTGCTGGTGAGAGTAGCCGCGGCCCTCCCACAGCCGGGTGGAAATCTGCGTATGGCTGAGACCGCCCTCCTCTTGGGCGGCGGATTCACAACAGACATCAACCACCTCTTGCTTCTGCCCCCATCATCCACATCCTCCTCCTTTCTCTCTAATTCACCACCACCCACTCTGCCACCCATCTCCCTGCCATCCCCATCGTCAGTAGCCTCCTCTTCCCTGACCAATTCACCACTCCCCTCTCGTCCCTTCCCCTCCATCGGCAACGAACTTGGCCTATCCCTGCCATTCTCCAAGGAGACATTGGCGGCAGCAACAGCACAACTCCACGGAGCAGCGAACGCCAGTGGCACCACATCCAAGACCCTGCTCTCTCCCTGACCAACCGACGACGGTGCACCGTCGTCGCCAAGGGCTGCACCTCTCCACGCTCCCTCCTCTCCACCTCCACCACCCTCTCTGGCTCCGGTTGGGGCGGGGCATGCAGGAGGGCGCCACTGCACGCAGCGGAGGAAACCCCCGCGGGGGAAGCCACGTCCTCCGCCCTGACCTCGACGGCGCTATCGCGCCCTTCTCTCCATCGCCACCGGCCGCCGGGGCGGGGAATCGGCCGCAGCCGGGCGGCCAGGAGCGCTTCGCAGAGACCCTCCTTGGCACCACCCCGCGCGCCGCCAGCCCCACCATCGGCGCCCGAACCGAACCCTACAAATCCAGATCGTAGAAAAATGCAACGTTAATCGGGGAAAAAAATGGGAACCAAACCATCCAAATCCAACACGCGCACGCGACGGGACGGTCCGACGAACTACCTGCCATACGAGGAGGGGCGAGGAACTCACCTTGCGTAGACCGCCGGCGTCGGCGAGGTGGATGAGCGGGCGGCGGAGGAGGAGGATGACTGAGGAAGAAAGTAGACTGGAGCAGGAGGAAGGGAAGCTTGGGAGTAGGGGTGGCAACGGGCCATTCCCCGCCGGGGAGTACCTCCCCGCCCCCGTCCCCGCAATCCAAAATTTTCCCGTTCCGCCCCCGTTCCCGTCTCGAGAAAATCCCGCCCCATCCCCGTTCGGTGTCGGGCGCTGTCGAGGACCCATCCCGCAAAATTTCACACAAGAAGAAACTCTTATAGCCATTTTAACTCTAAATCATATCAATAGACAAGGAAAAAAAAGAATGCATGCATTCATTGAAGATTATGTTGTCCAATTTATGAAAATGTGAATATGATGGGTTAGAGAATATATTTGTAATCTAATAACTAAATTGGACTAAACTAAATTTGGATCCTCGAGGGTCCCATGGAAAAAAATTCCTGTCCCGTCGCCATTATCCCGCGAAGAATAATTTTCCGTTTCCATCCTCATGAGCGATTTTTTCCCATACCCGTCCCTAATAGAGAATTTCATGGGGATGAGAGCAGGTCCCCATTGCCATCCCTACTTGGGAGGATGGGTGTCTGTTAAGACACCACCCAACTTTCCGCCAAACAAACCTTTATTGTTCTCGTGCTTCGGAAATCCTGAGCTTAGATATTATATATTCATACGTACGCATATGGATAGTTTTTACGGTGTGATAGTTGTGTGTTGTTATTTTTATAAAAATAATTTTTTTGTCAGTTTTTTAAATTATTGAGGAAATGTTTAAAACTGTTGAAAGAATATAAACGCATCAGCGATTGCGCTAAATCAAAAGATTCTTTTCGTGTAAAATAGCCGGAATGATCCAAACGACACTATGTTTTTTTGTATTTATTTAGGGTCCCTTCACGAAAAATTTGCAATTTTTCTGAATTAGAAGATCCTATTTGTAAAAAAAATTCAAGAAGAACCTACATGTAATTACGTGTTTCTGAGGGACGTACACGTGAAAAGGATAAAACGAGCCAAGCCGGCCGGCCACGCGTTGTTTTTTTTTCACGGAAACAATTTCGTTTTCTTCGTCGGTTTTTTTTAAATCGTGGAGGAAACGCGAGAAACGGTTGAAAGGATACAAGTGCATATGTATTTGCGCTAAATCGAAAGGTACTTTTCGTGAAAAATAGCCGGAACAATCTAAACATCATTACGTTTTTTTTCCAATATCTATTTAGGGTCCTCTCACAAAAGATCTGCGATTTTTCTAAACCAGAAAACCCTCTTCGTAAAAAAGCGCGGGAAGGATCTATACGTAATTACGAAATTTTGGAGGAACTTAAACGTGAAAAAAAAATTTGAGCTGAGCCGCGCGGCTAGTTGGGCTCAAACGAACTAGAGCGCGCGAAGTTTGCCGATATTAGTAGGGTTATTATTATTATGTGTGAGTGTACCACTTTATACCTGAAAAACAAGTAACCTCCCTCTCGAAAGAAAAAATCGTAACCACAAATAGGCAACACTGTGACAGTGATGTCATTTAAAAAGATCTACTCTTTAGTAACAAATCATTTTAGATATCCACAATGTCTCTAGAGTATTCTTCCGTCACCGGAAGGATTATTCTTTTTATATACACGGATTTTCTTTCTATGTCATATCTTGTAAGGCATCTAACAAAATATAAGTGATTTGAACTTTTTTTTCTTACTAGTTCAATGCCCGTGCGTTGCTACGAAAAATAAATATGGTAACAAAACATAAAGCTCAAACAACAAAAAAAATTGTGCTACAAGATCAAACATCTTTTTCTCCAAATTACACAAGTTTTCATGGTTTCTCCTCCAACATGAATTTAGCCATTCATGATATTAAAACAATGTTAGAAATGATAATCTCGGTATACGTTCTGAAAGATCTGAAAATAAATGGAGAACAGACGTATCTAGGGGTGGAATTGAGCCGAGCCGAGCCGTTCGAGCTCGCCGGAAATCGAGCCGAGCTAGGCTCGGCTCGGAGTGTCAATCGAGCTAAAAGTTCGGCTCGGCTCGGGCTCGTTCGAGCCTCGAGCCGGCTCGGTGAGGCTCACGAGCCACAGGCTAATCTTAGTGCCACAAAACCGATCGAGTACTCCTCCCCCAAACGCCAAACCAAACGGTCGCCTAGTTCCCAAATCCATCGACCATCGAAGAGGAGGAGAGCTAGGGTTCGAGCGGTCCTTTGGCGCCGACGGCCCAGCGCCTCCCCGTCCCCGACTCCGCGACTCCGTCGGCCACCCCATCGCCGCCTCGCCCACGGGCCACAGCTCCAAAGTTTGAGAGATTTGGTGGCCTTGATTGGAATGAATGCCTGGATGGATGACTTTTGTTCATTTTTGTTGATTTTTGTTCAGCTAGGAATTTGATTTTTGTTCATTCTGTTGATGGGCCATTGATGGAATGATGGCATTGTTATTTGTTTCATTACTTCACCACGAGCCTAACGAGCCGCTCGCGAACCAGCTCGGGCTCGGCTCGTTGGCTAAGCGAGCCAAGTAGTAGGCTCGGGCTCGGCTCACTGTCGCATCTAGCTGAGCCGAGCCGAGCCGAGCCGAGCCGAGCCCAGCCCGAGTCGAGCTGCGAGCCTCAAGCTTAATTTCCAGCCCTAGACGTATCACCACCAACTACAAATTAGAAGTAGTATATATGTGTGTGTGTGTGTATTTGTGTCTACTGCTATCTAAGAAACAGGTACTATGTTTTATCTTTCATATGCAATTAATATATACAAGTTTAGACAATGATATAAAATCGAGTTTGTACAGTAGCCTAATTCAGCATGCATTTTTATTTAATCATCACAATTAATGTGCATATCCTTTATGAGTATTTGACGGTAAAAAAATATGTAAACATTATTCTCCACCAAACTTTGTCCGTGATAGATGTTAAATCTTTTAGTTGTTACTACACATTAGAATAAGTATATATAGCTATGTGCCCGTGCAGAGATGGAAAGAACCAAATGGAAACTTTTAACCAGATTGTCTTTGTACTTTTGATAGTCGAAATTGGGTTAATGGAGTTTGTAATTTTCTATTAAATAACAAACTGTGCAACACAAACTCAACAAAAGAGACATAGTGACAACCTAACAGAACGGGAACTTCAGATGAACAATGTTTTACAGAACAATAAAAAGATGTATGTTGATTATCTGCAGTCTCTCCAAAAGAAGGTTTTCACTACCATTGTATAAAAGACACATAATGATAAGGGCATCCTTCCACATTCATTTGAAGTGGCCTCTGGAACTATATCCCAGATCTGAAATAGTACAATATCAGTATTCTACATGTAGCCCATTCGATAGTATAATATCAATATCAGCCATCTAGTGTCATTATAAGGGCTGCATGAATTATGAGAAAGATGGTAATTCGCTGACTATAGAACTGAGCCAATAGTCATAGCAGAGAGTTTAAAGGTGGTTTCTAACTCTGTGCAATGCTTTTTTTTATGATCAACTCGCAACCACAGGTGACACACATAGAAATTACTCTAAAATGTTGAATACGCATTGCTCTGATGTTCTAACATGACTGTTATGAAGCATATAGGTAACAGTCGAGCATGTTTAAAGAATGTGAATACTAAAAGTTTATTCCGGGCAAAAGATGACAGACCAGACTGATCATTTGTTTTATCAATTTTAAGCTTAAAAATGCATAACTAAACATCCATAGATCTTGCAGACAAATAGAGATAGATGATGTCAAAGGAGTCAGAAACATATTCCATGTATTCAAACTGGTACACACTGTCGTCACCAAACCGGTACACATAAACCAATAATTGTAGACCTCTAGTTACCGTACATTAGATCCTATAAAATAAGTGAACATACCATGAAATGATCACTAATCTTTTCTCGCTCCCTTATGTAGAAATCGTTCTAGATATCTTTCCTCCCCAGCTGAGCCTAACAAAAGGAAATTGTACTTAAGTATTGAAATATTTGAAAACATACCAGGAGCACAGAGAAGACTCAATCCAGTACTCTGCTGAAAAGGCACCACATCTGAGGTCAACACAACTGATAGGAAAAAATTGACACAATGTGCCAACATCATAAATAAATGCTTTTTAGCTTGTAAAGCCTCCCTGTAGTTCTATTTTAATAAACACTAATCTCAGGCAAACAACTATTGGGCCATCAATTAAGGATTGCATACTTACTAAGGTATAAACTCGTAAGACCATGGAGTGTCAATAGGCGATACAAACTTTGATAAAAACACGAATTAAAATCTAGAATTGTGTTTGTTTTTCAGTTGGGCATCAATCCCAAAATAAATATAGAATAGAATATATTCAGCAAATTGGATACGCAGTTGAAGATCATAACGGTACAAAAGTTCCATTTGGAAACTAAACAAGCAATACTGTTATGTGTGGGGAAAAACTGGAGGAAAAAAATAGGCAAACCTTCTGTAAGATTCCCAAAGATGGGTCGTGCCCAGGCACCACCATCCATGCTGCAGCACCGCCTCCAAGTTCTCGCAACCAAGCCACCATCATCTACGTAGTATATAATGTATAAGCATATGCAAGTAGAGTAACTAACAGATAATAGCAAATATTAAAAGCTATAAGCATGCCTACTTCTAATGTCTGGAACTTCGCATACAGATTATATGGTTGCCTTCTCTTCTCAAAGAACATGGAAATTAGGGAAGGATTAGCTAATTGAGTACTTGCCTCTCTACCCTAAATCCCTGTACACAAAAAAAATCAGGCCAAATGTGATATAGGATTTAGCAATCGAGGTGAGAGCAATAAACAACTTTGGTATCATATTTAGGATTGTGTTTTTCTTACCCAAATTGGCAACTAACGTAGCAAAACAATGCAGGAAGCATTGGGTGGCCACAAAATGGGTCGTGAATTTTAATTTGCAATGAATATTAACATAGGAAAACGACTTCACAGAGCATGTATGAGGAATGAAATGAGGGCTACGTAAAAAACATAATAGGCATCGGACCAAACTTTTACAGAAAAGGATAGTTAGGCAGGTATATAAAACAGCAAGATCCCAAGGCATAGCTGTTCTTCTACTTGCTAATGACAGGATTACATGACTCTTGTCTACCACCACTGGCACAACTACAATAGTGGAAAAGAATATAAACATACTAACAAATACAAATGAGTAAGCTATAGATGTGAATCTTATCTGAGAGGAGAGGAGGCATTCGTCATCAGACATGGATGCAGCATACGACACACACGAACCAGACGCACAAATGGTTACATCCATACCAAGAAACCCAAAGGCAGGGGACATTGGAAAAACAAAAGCCATACAACGTGTAGCAAAATCAGAAAGAAAAAAAAAAAAATGATGTAGAAAGTAGAGAAATATGGACACTACTGTCAATTGCATTTACTGCAAGGCAATTACTTACATATTCAAACACGATTTACCTAGGCAATTCATCAAACACACCACAGGCATAAATGCTGGCATGAAGCAGACAAGGGTGTTTGACTTTTGATAGCGACAATGGCAGCAGAGGAAGAGGGCAAGATGGGAGGAGAGGGCGTGGCAAGCAAACCATGGGAAAAAAAACTGCTGCTCACCTCACAGGCTTATGCGCTTGCTTAAAATTCTATAGACTCAGCAAGAAGAGCAAGGCACAACTGGCTCTCCAAGTTGAGGAGGAAGAATGACATGAGAAGGAAGGAGCAAACAAAAGGCTTTACCTAAGAGCAATATCTTACAAACCAGCTTCAAAGAACAAACGAGAAGCCAAATTGACAAGGAGAAGGCAATATATAATAGAAAAGAGGAAGGAAGAGTTAGCAAAGCAGTATCAGCAATGGCAATGTGCTTTAGGACGAGCTGAGAATGGAGGAAAGCAAGGCGGAGGAGAAGGGAAGCGAGGCTAGAAGGAGAACCATAACCATACACCATGAAGGGAAGCTTGAGAGGCCCTTCGATGAGCAGGACGACATCCCTCCCACGTTGCACACCGGTATGGTCGTCCACAACCGAACCTCATTCGCTCAAAAGGCGCACGGGTAGGAAGAAACGACGAAGGAGGAGGGGGAGCGGCGGAGAAGAAGCCGGGGGGAGCGGCGGCAACTGCTGGGCGAAGCCCATTTTCTTGCTGACCGGGTGGATCACCTGCGCGGTGCGGCAGATCAGGACGGATCGCCCCTCGGCGGAACGATGGAAGCAACCGGAAGAGGCGGCGGTGGATGTAAGGACGGCGGGAGGAAGCTAGCGACTGGCCGACGTGGGCGAGCGAGGATTTCGCGGAAGAGGCGGGCGTGGGAGGGCACGAGGAAGGCAAGGAGCCGACCAGATTGCGGGTGTTCGTGGCGGAAGGTGAGCGAGCAGCGAGGGAGGGAGCGGCGCCGCAGGATCGGCATGGGAATCGAGGGCGCCGCGCCAGGCAAGGGGGTCGGCGCGGCTCCCCTCTCGACGGAGACACCGAGGCCAGGGGCGGCGCGAAGAGAAGGCGAGGAGGCGCTGCGTGGTTGGGGCTGGGGAGTGGGGGGCGGCGCGAGGAGAAGGCGAAGAGGCGCTGCGTGATTGGGGCGAGGAGAAGCTGCGTAAACAAAAGCTCTGTGTCGTGCGGAGTGAGGGGGTTGGGGGCTGAGGAGTGGGCCCGCGAAAGAACGGACCGCTGCCACCAACTGCTGCTTTATAGTAGTAGAGATGACAGGCTAACCACGTACATAGGAGAGATACGAGGCCATGTAACCATGTTGATGCTGTAGAAAAGCTCGTTACGTGGTTCGTACTGTAGAAATATTTATTATGGCATAACTTTTTCATAGTGTGTTAGCTGGAGGTGAGCATCGTACCGTGCTAGACTGGTATAGCACGGATTCATCGTGCTTTGTGCCTAAACCGTATCGGGCCACGACAGCCCGCCGTATCGGCCCAGCTCGCCTTCGACGAACCCAGACATAGCCCCTTTATACTTCGTGCCTGCTTCGTGTCATGCCTACCTAGGCTCGGTCTAGTTGCACTATTGCGATGAGAGAAAATGAATCGGAGATGCATGGAGTTGAGGCAGTAGACATAAATATTATGAAAAAAAGAACTAAAATTTATTTATTCTTGAACAGTTATAGAGAGCGTAGGGATATGCTAAACACGGGGCGAGATGAGACAATGGACGAGAAAGAGAGTGAGGAGGACAGGCGAGAGAGATTGAGAGAGACGAGCGAGAGAGGGAGAGATTAAGAGAGGCAGGTGAGAGAGAGAGCTGAAAAAGATTGAGAGAGACGGATGAGAGAGAGAGCTGAGAGAAACAGATAAGAGATAGAGCAGTTTCTTGCACAATCTCTCAATCTCTCTTAACTCTCTCCCCTCTTGCTCATCTCTATCAGGTGTCGGCGGTGGGGGTTTGCCCATGCTGCTAAATGTCCATGGCGTTCATGCTTTGCGGGTCGGTGACCTTTATGCTGGATTTCTTCCTCATGCCTTGGGTCATCGGGCTCGCCTGCATGTTCCTCTTCGTTAGCTTCGTCACCAAACTCTTTGGGATTGGGAGGGCCTTTGTTTAGCCCGCCGTCGCATGCTTGTTCTCATCGAATGAGCCCTCAACGTGTACGTGATTCAATCGAGGGGTCGAGGCACGGGCGCATGGCCACAACAGGGTGAGGCAGAGGTGGCACCGAGACAAGACCACAAGGTGGTACAATGGGGTGGAGCGGAGGCGCGGCCACGGTAGACATGGCACGACGGGGGAGCCGAGGCCTCGGTGGGCAGCGCAGCGAGCGGTGACCTCAGCATGCGGCCGGCGGCCTTGGCGGTGGTGTCGGCAAGTAAAGCCTCCTCCTCTCCCTCACGCCCTAGTGCCCCACCTCCCTACTGCGGCCGACGTGCTCCGTGCCCGACCGTGTCGGCACGAACCAAGCCTAAACGGTCATACCGTCCGTCGTGCCCAGTTCTTAGGTCCAACTTGGCCCGTACTACAGTGCCATGTTGGCACGGTATGACCCACTTCGGCTTGGGCTTTAGATTAGATTGTGTCCACCGTGCCTTGAGCTGGCCAAGAAATTTCGGCCCGAGTATCCACCTCTAGTGTTAACACATGGAGTAGTATATACATCTTCATGGACCAAAGCCACGTGGAACACTGAAGGAAAAACAATTTCACATGTCGCCTCTGCAAAACATGCAGCTGTTAGAATACTACACGTGGAATACCATATGTACATACATGTGTCCTACTTAACACATATATGGCCTTCGAAGCGCGAAAACACGTTATCCCACCAAACACATACGTGTGTACCTGTTTTTATGATGAGATGCACTAGATTTGTTCTAGGGGTTGAACCAAGGCGGATGCGCCGTACGACAGTAGCCACAACTACTAAAGCCTCCCTTCGGGGCAAATTCTGCCTAGCTTCTACTTAAAAGAAAATTGGATTATTTGTCGAATTGGAGGATTCTAAACTGCTTTTCTACAATAAGAAGTTATCCTCTATATAGGATCAGAATCCAGATGTCAGCTGGTTCCCGTTGTTCTGGTCCTCCACCTCCACGCACAACCGGTTCGGCTCGATTCTCCTATAATAAAAACAGCTTCTTCTATAATCCAAAATTTGTACAATAAGAAGTTGTCTTGAAAGGGACCTAAGCTATGGCTCAAATTCTCAAGATAAGGCTTCTAAGATAACGGAAAACATCGGCAAGCTTTGTAAATTTAAGATGGTCAAAAAGCTACACACCTCAGACACGTGACTTTTCCTCCACTTCAGCTGACTCCCGGTACAATTTTAGCAGAGCATCATAAATTCATAATCGGATCTGTTTGAACTACCAACATTCTGCATCGAAGAAGGGTGTGCAGCCTGCAGAACAACGCGAGTTACAAATGGAAGCAGTAAACATAGGAGCACCATGTGAAGTACGGCCAAAAGGTAGGCCCTTTCTAATATTTGCAGGAAGAAGAGACGCGTTGCGATCATCTGTGAAGATGTTAAATCGCCTAACTCCGGCAATGGTCTTATCATGTCCTGGTTGGACATGTGCAACCAAGAGCATCCTTGGGGTCCCAGCCTAACATTATAAAAAAAAAATCAGTGTTAGAGGTAATCTCGCTTCCAATTTGAAGAATCAAACTGTATAGATTATTGATTTAACTTATAATTTTTATATTTGTTCATTTAAAGAATGGTTCTCTACATATGATTCTGTTGGTAGTAATGAAGTTGTGATTGTTGACGAGTCTCTACTTAAAATTATCGGCAGTGGTTCTATTCAAATTAAAACTCATGATGACATTGTTAGGACCCTTACAAATATTCACCATGTTCCCATAATGAAAAGAAATCATATTTCTTTAGGCACTATAGAATCTTTGGGTTATAAATATACTAGTGAAAATGATGTTCTTGAGATTTTAAAAAGTAATCTTGTTATTATAAAAGCCAATAGAATTAATAGTCTTTATCACTTGTAAGGATCTACAGTTACAGGTTCCACAGTTGTTTCTACTGTTACATCAAATCCTCACATCACCAAGCATTAGCATATGTGATTGGGTCATACGAGTGAGAAAGGTATACATCTTTTATGCAAGAAAGAACTTTTACATGCAATTGGTAAACTTGATTTTTGTGAGAATTGTTGTAATACTGCAAAGCTTTATCTCTTTTCTTTTGTGTGTGGCTACCATTCATTACCTTGGCTAGATATTTTCCCCGAGCCAGCCTCCTGCGTCCCTGGCCGGCGCCTAGCAGTCCCCCTGGCAATCCATTCCTCCTGGCGCTCCCCTGCTCCCCTCCCCAGCCGAACGTGTCCCTTCCCTCCCTCGGCTCGGCGCCCGGGCGAGTTCCCGGCGGCGTGCTCCTGGCGGCCCGCCCACCGCCTCTGCCCTCGGCCTCCCGCGCCCGTCGCCCGGCCTCCCGCGCCGGCGTCGCCCGGCCTCCGCGCCAGGCGCTGTCGCCTCGGCCTCGCTTGCTCGCGCCTTTCCTCCTGGCCGCTGCTCGAGCCCTGGCAGCGTCTCCTCCCAGCAAGGCTGGCGCCGCCGTGCCTCCAGCCTCCTCGGCCCTGGCGCCCGGTTGCAGACTCGGCGTCGCCCGCGCCTTTGCCGGTCGGCTCTTCCAGCGCCGCCTCTGTCATGAGCTCCCAATGAGCAGAGCAAGGCAAGCGACGACGCCTTCGTCGCGAAGAAGTCCAAGCACTAGCTCAAGCGCGAGCGCAAGCAGGTAACCAACCGTAGCAATGGATTCAAGGTTTTTGCTTTAATGCTCCAGTGTTTTGGGCTCTGCTCGCCAGGTGCTTGTTGTAATGCCTATGAGTAGTTGCTTTGCATTTCATGGCCTGATAAATGTGAAGGTTAAAGAGTAGGAATTTTATGTTGGATACTGGACCTCTGTGATTGATTTGCATGACTTGGAAACTAACTTCTATGCTGTTGTGTTTATGAGGGTTGTACGTGTATGTACATCCTAGCATGTCCCTATGTATTTCACAGTGATGATTATGCCTCTATTCTGAATTATGTGTGCTGTGATTTAGCAAAAGTATGCTCATTACTGTTATGCGGTTCTTGGTACACTAAGTTGTGAAATTTGGGTGTAATGAGTAGCAACCTTTATACGTGTTGGATAATTGAATCTGCACTTGATCGGATTGGATGCTTTGTGTTAACAGAATAAATGTGTGCTTCATTTGTCTTGGCTAAATATGTGCATGTGGTATTATCTTGTGAAATGTGAATGATGCTTATTGAACTATCTATCCATGAGCTTGATTATTAATAGTAGGTTGAGATTCGTGTACTGGACTTCTGTGATTAACTTTGTATGATTCAAAATTTAATCTCCATGCTCTTATGTTCATACATGTATGTTTAGACCACAATGTTTCTTATGTGCTTCACAGTGATATTTACGCCTTCCAAGCAATAGGGTCTAGAGAATATAGTACAATGTTTGTTGAAGGAGCACATAGATAATCAAGTTATGCATCTCTCTGTGATGAAATGTTACAAGCCCTAGGAATTCATCTCTGTGCATGCACTGGTATCTTGAATAATCATGTTTATGGCATTAAGATTTGGCCCTAATATACAAGCATGCTTTGCTGTAATCAATTGCTAAAGAGGAAATTGATAATATTTGCATCAAAGAATGAGGTTGATCTGTTGGTCCACAAGTTCTTGCTCCTAATAGCGCCATAAGTTTGTTTATGTTGCCAATATTTACTTGATAGATCAAAAATCTATGGTCACATTAGTACATTACTATGTTTTCATCCTTCTGATCTTACTCTTGATGTGACCTGGTTGTGAAGCTATCTGAAATGAATGTTTTATCCAGAGCATAGAGACCACGTATTGTTTTCAAAAAAATCCTGCTTCCAGTTCCATCATTCCTATGCTTGTTGTTTTATGTGTTTTAGCGTTTGTCTGACATAGATATTTCATTGAGATGCATGATATCTCAGGGGACAAAGGCTCTTGAACTGGTTGTTTATAATACTAAATAGTTGATCTTGTTATTTGCGTGCTTTGTAATTGTTTTTTAAGATAAGGCTTAGTTTACAAGGAATATTAATTTGTGTTTTGATTAATCAAAATGAATATCATTTGCTATCATCAAATGGAAGTTATTAATCGAGAAGTAAATACATAGTCTAGGTTGCTTTATCGATCTGGGAGTGCTTTTGGATGACTAACTTGATATGTAGTATTCTCATGTTTGCTTGAGCTGTGACCCGATGATTCAAGTGCACAAAGGCTAATTTATGTGGCTGCTATCAATACTCCTCTTGAATGATAAGAGAGAAAAGACATTGATTGATACCTCATGAATGTAGATGGCAGGAAAGGAAAGGGACAGGGCTGCTCTTTCTCCTCCTTGATCGGATTTCCCTTCTCGCCACTCTAGTTCGAGAGGTTAAAGGCAAGTACATCGAGTAGAGTGCTTAATTGAATTATTTGTTGTTATATATCTATTCATGGCTAATTTTCTATTGATTATGGCAAGTATGAGTTATATTGGTGATCGTCCCTTCGAGGACATGATTAACTATTGGATTCGAGTGGTCACTAGTAAGCCTTCATCTTGGTGAGTTTACTGTACCTTTGTTAATATTGCAGTGATTAACTAGGATGGGGTATATGGATACTCGCGGTTAATTTATAAGAGTTGTACTTAACTGTGCCCCGTCTGGGGAATGGAATTGAGTATGTGTGCGAATCGGTTAGATGATTATGATTGTAGTTTGAAATTAATTGTGTTAATTGCATGATAGAAACGCTGTAATGTGCTGTCATGTCTTGTTGTTGAATCTGATGAGACTAGTACCGCTGGCAACTTGTGAATGTGAGAATTGGCTATGTGTATGTATGTATGTGGTTATGGTATGTTAGTGTTGGCATTGAATGAAAAGTTGCATTTCATTCGTGAAAGTTGCATTGTGCATTCATTAAAAGAAGAGGCGACCCATGTCGATGCGGGCCTCTGTGTTCACACGTAGTGAACACGAAAGTCCTACCTCGTAGTCTCATTCATCGAGGTGAATGAGAGCGAGACAGTAAGAGTAGGCACCTTCCACGGGATGGAAGGGACGTGAGGGTGCACACCGACGGGTGGGCACTCTCAGCGTCTCCAGACGTGCATCGAGAAGAGCATTCATGTGCATTGCATCCTTAATAATGAGTTTTGTGGTGATGGTATGTCAGGGAAGATTGATTTGAATTTGATGAATGAGTGCATTTCATTGCCTTGCTAATTAGGTCATATGACTAACGTGGAGTGAAGTCGAGTTATGAACTCGACCTAAACTGATGAAAATGGTTTGGGTTGCAAAAAGGGGTGGTTGAGTCGGGAGATGTTGTGAGTTAGCGTTAAGTAACGGTTCATGAAAGTTGATTGGTTTTATTATCAAGATGATGGCTTGATTGCAGTAATTTTTGGTATGGTCCAGTTATTGCTTTAAATGGGTATGAATGCTTATTGTCCGGATATTGTTTTATTTGCATTACTTGCTCTTATGGTTACGTTCTTGTTTTACTTACGATAAATTGGGTTTATTATTCTCGTGTACTTTGCTGAGTTTGAACTCACGCTTGTTATTTAATGTTTGTAGGTGTATTGAAGCCAACATGCATGGATGGGGGTAGTAACACAACCACGTTGCATCACCATCATTCCATCATATCAATATTAGTTCTGTTCTTACTAGCTCATGCAAAATTCTTGTAAAGGGTTGTTTGCGGTTATGTTTAATAAATTCTCTGTCCTGTAATAATTATGTGGTGGAGTTTAGTAAATTTCTATAGGGTGTGTGATTAGTTAACTAAGGACCTGCTAGAATGATATCATATACTGCAAATGTTTTCTGCCTGCTGAGTGGATGTCCTAGTTTTAGGGGAGGTGCTGCCGAAAATTTTAATAATTTTGACAACCTCCTAGTTGTTCGCTTGCTTTGCGAATATTTATTCTTAGTGATTTGTAATTGTTGGTGCTAGAGGGTGTAACATTCGGGGCACGGGGTGCCGGGGTGTTACAATTATGTTTTTGGCAAACAAAAAAGGTCAGTTTTACTGTTTCAACTCATCAGACTAAAGGAATTCTTAATTACGTCCATTCTGATTTGGGGTTGTTCTAGATTTTCCTCTATTGGAGGTTGTGAGTACATGATAACCTTTATTGATATTTTTTCTTACAAAATTTGAGTTTATTTCTTCAAACATAAGTATGAAGCTTTTTCAGTGTTTAAGAATTGAAAAGTTTTGATAGAAAATCAAACTGGAAGGAGAATCAACAAACTTAGAATTGACAATGGATTGGAATTTTGTAGTATGAGTTTGATCAATTTTGTACTAATCATGGTATTGCAAGACACTTAACTGTTCCAGAAAGCCTCAGCAGAATAGTGTGGTAGAGCATATGAATCACACTCTTCTAGAAAGAGTCTATATATGCTTTTAAATGCAAGTTTATGCCATAAGCGTGCGTTGTGGGTCAAGACTATTTCTAAAGCTTGTTATTTGATTAATCGCTCTCCAAATTCCACCATTAATTTTCAGCTTCTAGAGGAGGTTTGGTTAGGTAAACCAGTTAATTATTCTAATTTTAGAATTTTTGGTTGTCCTGCATATGCTCATATTAATGATGAAAAATTAAAACTTAAAGCAAAAAAATATATATTTGTTGGGTATGATTCTAGTGTCAAAGGATATCATTTATGGCATTCTGATTTTCATAAATTAATCATTAGTCATGATGTTACTTTTTGTGAAGATGCTTTACTCTTATTGGGTAGTGATAATGCTGGTTGTTTATTTACAATTGAATCTAAAATTTCTTCAGCTACTACAAGAAATGTAGAATTTGAGTTAGTTTTACCTACAATTGATAATGATTTTTCGAGTTGTTCAACTTCACAACAATTTTTAGTATCTCCTAGCACTAATGATCATTGTATTGCTCGAGATAGACCAAGGAGAAATATTCATTGCCTGTAGCCTGTTAGATATCATGGCACTGATAATATGGCCTATTATGCTCTTCTTACTGCATAAGATATTTGTGATACTTTTGAATTTTTTTCTTATTCTGTAGCTATCTCATGTGAAAATTCTTCTAAGTGGTTGATAGCTATGAATGAAGAAATTGAAAGGCTTTATAAAAACTCTACATGGGATTTGATTGAACTTCCAAAAGGTAAGAGACCTTTAAAGTGTGAATGCTTATACAAGATGAAGGATGGTATTCTGGAGTTGAATCTAGAAGATGAAAAGTCCGTTTAGTGGTAAAAGGTTTTGATCAAAGGTAAGGTATTGACTTTAATGAAGTTTTTTCTCCTGTTGTTCGCTACTCTTCCATTCGGGTTATACTTGTTTTTGTTACCTTATTTGATTTGAACTTAGAGCAACTTGATTTTAAAACTGCTTTCTTACATGGAGATTTAGAAGGAGAAGATTTTTATGACACAACTTGAAGGTTTTGCTACTTTAGGAATGAGCATTTATTTTGTCATTTGAAAAAGTTTCACTATGGTCTTAAACAAGCTCCTAGGTGGTGGTATGAAAGGTTTGATTTCTTTATGATTAAACAACAATATTCTCACAAGCAATTATGATAACTGTGTCTACTTCAAATAGTTTTCAAATGGATATTTTTTATTTGCTGTTCTATGTTGATGACATGCTTATTACTTCTCATGATAAGTCTTTGATTAAACAGTTGAAGACTCAACTTAATCATGAATTTGAGATGAAAGATCTTGATCCAGCTAAGAAAATTATTAGGATAGAAATTCAGTGTGATCACAAAGTTGGTATATTATTTCTATCTCAGAAAAGCTATGTTGAGAAGATTGTTAATAAATTTAATCTCAATGATTGCAAACATGTTTCTACACCTTTTGCCTCACACTTTAAATTATCTTCAAGTTAGTGTCCTATTAATAAATAAGATAAAACTATATGTCTCATGTTCCTTACTCTAGTGCAGTTGAAAAATCTCATATATGCTATGATTTGCACTAGGCCAGATTTGGCTCATACAGTTAGTATAATTAGCAGATTTATGCATAATCCTAGTAAAAAGCATTGGAATGTTGTTAAGTGGATTCTTCGTTATTTGAAAGGGACTTCTAATTTTGGCCTATTGTTTGATAAGAATAAAGTGAAGACAAATAATGTTGTTGGGTTTATTAATTCTGATTATACCAACGATCTTGATAAAAGAAAGTTAACTTTTAGATATATCTTCTCTTTATGTGGTTCCACAGTCAGTTGGAAAGCATCTTTACAGCTCTTTCTACTACTAAAGCTGAGTATATTGCTGCTACTAAAGGTGTAAAATAAGCTATTTGGTTGCGAGGTCGGGTTTCTGAACTTGGTATTTCACAGAAAACTATTTCTATTTATTGTGATAGCCAGAGTAGGGCTGGAAATGAGCCGAGCCGAGCCGGCTCGACTCGGTGCGGCTCGGTGTAGTGGCGAGCCGAGCCAGGCTCGGCTCGCTCCTGAGGCGAGTCCAAAACCGCTCACTAGCTCGAGGTTGGCTCGCCAAGCCAGGGCATTATTTTGCAAGTTGTAACTGGCATTGATTTGTCCCAAATCATACAATTGTTTAGTCATCTCAAGCATTGCTTTTTCTTTTGAAACAATGGAACAAGTAATATAAAGCAAAACAAGTTTATCAAAGTGTATAAAGTATACAACAAATGCACAGTAAATATCAGAGATATCTAAAAATACTTTGCTAGTTGGAACTTGGAGGGATTGTCGAGTGACTTCAGACTGTCAATGAATGTTCCATGTGGTTTATCCAAACAATCATTATTTTCCAAAAAGCATCAAGTGACAAGCTGTGATACACTTTCTAACCTGTAGAGAGAAACATGAATTGTGCTGACATTTAGGCAAAGCAAACAGAGAACTCACATAGCCCAAATGCACGCCGGAGCCGAGCCGGTTTGGCTCGCGAGCCGGCTCGGTGGTCGAGCTGAGCCGGCTCGGTGTTTTCACGAGTCGAAAAAACGGGCTCGGCTCGGGCTCGGTCCGAGCCGCAAGCCTGTGCAAGCCGAGCCAGGCTCGCGCGAGCCTGAGCCGAGCCACGAGCCACGAGCTGATTTTCCAGCCCTAAGCCAGAGTGCTATTTGTTTGATCAAGAATGATATGCATCATATCAAAACCAAGTACATTGATATCAAGTACTACTTTATCCGTGATATTGTTGATGAAGGACTAGTTGTTGTGGGAAAGATACACACTGATGACAATCCTACTGACATGCTCACAAAAGGCAATTTCAAATACCAAGTTCAAGCATTGCCTGGACTTAGTTGGTGTTCATGGAGCTTAATTACCCTTCGGGGTTTTTCAGAGACAATTTTTGTTATGGATTTTGAGTTAAGGGAAGGTTTGTTAGAGATAATCTCGGATTTCTCAAATATCCAAATATATGAGTCCTTATCTCTTAAGACTCGGATTTAATTGGCTATATATTGGCTATATATTTCGGCAGCAAGCATTTCCTCTCTTCTCTTGCCAAGTCCTCCCCAACCCTAGCCGCCGCCACACCTCCTCCCCACCCTTTCTCTGCCACGCCGCTGCCGGAGCGAGCTCGCGGAAGGTCGTGCAGCTTCCGAGGAAGGCGGCGGGGCCAATCTCGCCCATGGACTCGATTGCCCAGATCCGCAGATTCACCACTCTCTCGACGGTGGCCAAGACGATTCAGGCGATTGGTGGAGGGCTCCTTCCCCACCCTCTCCGTGGTGGAACTCCGATGGTCTAGCTGCCGGATCTTTGGTGCCCTCACCGGATCCGTGCTCCGCCCTGGATTTAGTTGTTCTTGGTGGGAGCCTTGTCGGTCGGATGATCGCCGCTTCCGGTCGCGGCGCCCACCTATGCATCGACTTGTGGGTCGGCGACCGGTCCTTCTCGATGGCGACAATTTGGGTGGCGTCCGAAGCGATGGCGAGATCTAGGTGACTACTCTTCGCCTTGAGTCTTCATCTCTTACTAGTGTTGTTCATACATTTCTTTTGATCTATGTCATCTTAGCATCGATTCATGATTCGCTTAGGCGACACAACTCATTTTTAGATGCACTCTATGGACTTGATGATCGTGTGCCTATTGGCTAGCTCATGAATCTGTCATCGTGAGTCGAACATCTAAAATTGTTTGTCCGGCCTTGAGAAGGTGGCCGTTGCCATTGGCTAAGATTAAGTGGTATGGCGGCACTAGCTCGAATGAGGGTGGTTGTAACATTGGGATCTCCGGTACTTCGACTTCAGGGAGAAATCCCTAGGTCTGACCTTAGTTGGTTGTGCCTGGCAATGGCCTTGTTGAAGGCATTGTTTTGTAGTTTGAGGATTTACTCTCCGAGATGAAAATCTTTGGTCTGACCTTCACTGGTTGGATCATGGCAATGGCGATGCGTGTGCGTATCGAGTCCTTCTTGGAGGCGTTGTCATTGGAGAGTTTTTATCGTGGTCCAAGTGTTGCTATGATGGTAGATAGCTTTGAAGACAATATTGCGTGATGTAGTTTGCCGCGATGGTTTCTTTGCCTTTTCTTGTGTGTGTGTATTTGGCTGTGTACACCCTAGCTGTGTAGAGGCCGGGAGTCTTCTTAGTTTAATTGTATCAACTTGATGTAATTTACTAAGATTAATAAAAGCTTCCATTATCGAAAAAACATGTACTTTGAACTGAAATAGTATATTTTGTCTCCTATGATTTTTCCTACGAGGATTTTCCACGTGAAAATTTTGTGCCCCGTTTGTTCTTCCTAACCCTAACAATCAGAGCACGAGGACACTTCTCGTATGGTCAAGGTGATGAAACAGAGGAACAGTTATAGCACAAAGACATTAATACTGAAAATACTTCATATGATTGCGCATGCACTAGCCACACAAGAAGGCATGTTTAAGCAAACATGGCACAAGTAGAAATAAGATGACGTCTCGTGAAAATATCACATTAAGAGACTCAAAAGCACGTAATATATGACATTGTCGGGCATACTCAGCAGGTGACAGGAGAAGCCTGATCAAAAGTTGTTTGACGTCACCAAACAAGTCAGGAGTAGCATCAACTGATATTTTAGCAACACTTGAACTTACCTGCCAAGCCAAAGGAAAAGATATAGGCAATTAATTTTCAAAGAAAAATTGAATATAATGGAACCAGTTGGACATATAAGATTTACGTACAGAGTTTATGCGCAACAGAACACTGTAATCAGCTTCCTCACGATAAGCATGTTAAAATACATGTTCCATAGATAGAATTATATCGCATCTAATATGATCCTTCCATGTATATGAGATATGATTAGATAGGAGATGTTGCTTACCATGTAATCCTGATTTCCTACAGTTGTATTCTATGACAACGTGTATATAAATGTTACAAGCAGAGCTTCCCTGCTTGATTGAGAGCTTCCAATCCTTTCCCATACTACTGATATTTCTTCACATGGTATCAGAGCCTTTGTGATCCAAACCACCATTGCGATGTCTAGTGATCTTTCCTCCAACACAATGACTGGAAACCTCTCCTCTGCCTCTGGCATTCTGCCAACTCCTTCCATTGCCCATCTAATCAATATCAAGCTGACTCGTGGGAATTATTTGCTATGGAGAGCACAATTCATGCCCTATCTTAGGAGTCAACAGCTCCTGGGGTATGTTGATGGCACAAAGAAGTGCCCACCGATGCTTGTCAACCAGAAGACGGAGAACGGCGCCACTCAGCAGCTGACTACTTCAACAAGGTGAAAAATCTTGCTGACACCATGGCCTCAATTGGCCATCCTCTGAGCGATGAGGAAGTGATTTCATACCTCCTGGCTGGTTTGGACTCCGACTACGACTCACTGGTAACATCTATAACCACTCGAGTTGATCCCATCTCTTTGACTGATCTTTTTGCGCATCTTCTTTCCCATGAGATGCGCATAGACAGTCGAAACTCTGGAGTGCAGATTGGAGACCATCAACACTCAGCACATTTGGCTGCTAATAATCGTAATAGCCAAAACACTGGAGGTGATCGTGGTGGCAAACAGTCTTATCGAGGCAACAACAACAGAGGCCGCAGTCGTGGCCGCTATAATCAGCAACAGAGAGAAGGCCAGTACTTCAATGGTGGCAATCCAAGAGGATCAAATCGCCCGGTTTGTCAAGTCTGCGGCAAGGTTGGACATGTAGCACTAAAGTGTTATCACCGCTTTGATCACTCGTACCAGGCTGAAGAAGGACGTGCTGCCTCTATTGCAACGGCTCAAGTCTACAACATTGATCCTTCCTGGTATGCTGACACAGGTGCCACAGATCATCTCACCAATGATCTGGAAAAGATGTCGGTCAAGGAACGGTGTCAAGGCAAAGATCAAATTCAGGTAGCAAACGGGTCAGGTATGAGTATTTTTCATATTGGCCATTCTCAACTTCATACTCCTTCCCGCACACTGCAGTTAAAGAACATCTTACATGTTCCTCAAGTAAACAAAAATTTGCTCTCTGTCCAGAAATTTGCACAAGACAATAATGCATTTTTTGAATTTCATCCCAATCTTTTTCTTGTGAAGGATCGGGATATGAAGGAAGTTCTTCTTAGAGGTCAATGTGCAGGCGGTCTTTACTCCCTTCATCCACATTCCTCTATTAAGCAAGTGTTTCATGGCGCTCGCATTTCCCAGGAGCAATGGCATTGTCGTCTTGGTCATGCTTCTTCCCAGACTGTCCAGCATGTCCTCCAAAATAATGAACTTTCATGTATCTTAGATCCAAATAAATCTGTGTGTGACGCATGCCAACAAGGCAAAAGTCACCAGTTACCCTACTCCATGTCGAATAATGTTTGTTCTGCTCCTCTTGAGCTGGTTTTTTCGGATGTATGGGGACCTGCTCGTACATCAGTTGGAGGATATAAATATTATGTTAGCTTTATTGATTCATATAGCCGATTCACTTGGCTCTACTTCTTAAAAAGCAAGGCTGATGTTTTTGGTGTCTTCCTTCAGTTTCTAACACATGTTGAGCGACTGTTGAATCAAAAAATTCTCTGTGTGCAATCTGACTGGGGAGGCGAGTATCAAAAACTCCATGCATTTTTCCGAAAAATTGGCATTGCGCATAGAGTCTCCTGCCCACATACGCACCAGCAAAACGGGTCTGCCGAGAGGAAACATAGACATGTTGTAGAAACTGGGTTATCTTTGTTAGCCCATGCCTCTGTTCCTCTTCATTTCTGGAATGAAGCATTCTCCACAGCATGTTTTCTGATTAATCGTCTCCCTAGTCGAGTCATTGGTTATCATACTCCTCTTGAGCGTCTAACTGGTGTCAAACCAGATTACAACTTTCTCCGAATCTTTGGATGTGCATGCTGGCCGCATCTTCGCCCTTATAACTCTCATAAACTTGATTTTCGTTCTAAGCAGTGTGTATTCCTTGGCTATAGTTCTTTACACAAAGGATATAAATGCCTTCATATATCTACAGGACGAGTATATGTGTCTAGGGATGTTGTATTTGATGAAAGAGTATTCCCGTTTTCTTCCACTTCGTCAAAATCATCTTCACATGTTCCTCTTGATGTCTCAACACTTCTGCTTCCTGTAATTTCTGTTTCTAACTTTGGCCAATATGAAAATACTGCTTGTACACCAGTTTCGCCTACTAATGAATCTGCAGACTCGTCTCAACATGGGGAGGTACAAGATAATACTGGTGAAGGTGACTCAAATGCATCGGCACTGCATGACTCCACCTCCATTGATGCTGGTAATGAGCCTATGTCTGAGCCTATTGTTCCACAGAATACACACCGAATGAGAACACGATTGAAAGATAATATACGGCTACCCAAGCAACGCACTGATGGCACAATTTGTTATGCTTCTAGCCGTCTTCATGCGTCTGAATGTGCAGAGCCAAAAACTCATCTGGAAGCCATCAATCATCCGGAGTGGAGGCAGGCTATGGATGAGGAATATAGTGCTCTTATGAGAAACAAAACCTGGAAGCTGGTTTCTCCACGTTCTGGTGTTAACATCATTGATTGTAAATGGGTTTACAAAATCAAGAAGAAGGCTGATGGCACAGTGGAGAGATACAAGGCACGGTTAGTAGCAAAAGGGTTCAAGCAAAGGTATGGTTATGATTATGAGGACACATTTAGTCCTGTTGTTAAACCAACCACTATACGTCTCATTCTGGCAATAGCATTGTCAAAAGGTTGGGATTTGAAACAATTAGATGTTCAGAATGCGTTCTTGCATGGATATTTGGAGGAAGAAGTATTTATGAAACAGCCACCTGGATATGAAAATCAGCATCAGCCGTCATACTTATGTAAGTTGGAAAAGGCAATTTATGGGCTTAAACAAGCTCCACGTGCCTGGTACTCAAGATTGAATCAGAAGCTTCAGGAGTTGGGTTTTTCAGCATCAAAATCTGACAATTCTCTTTTCATTTACAAGGATAAGGGGATTGTGATGTATGTTTTGGTATATGTTGATGACATCATTGTTGCCAGCTCTTCTACTCAGTCTACTGCAGCAATGATAATGCAATTACAGGAAGAATTTGCTGTGAAGGATCTTGGAGAATTGCACTACTTTCTTGGCATTGAAATCAGGAAAAATTATGAAGGTTTGATTTTGTCACAACATAAATATACTAGTGATCTGCTGAAGCGTGCTAATATGATGAACTGCAAATCTGTAAATACACCAATGATAGCTACTGAGAAACTATCAAGGTTCAGTGGTGCGCAGTTGAGTCCACAAGATACATCAGTGTACCGAAGCATTGTTGGAGGTCTACAATATCTCACTATTACAAGACCTGACATTTCATTCTCAGTAAACAAAGTTTGTCAGTTCTTGCAGTCTCCAACTGATATACACTGGAATGCAGTCAAAAGAATACTTCGTTACCTCAAAGGGACATGTTCAGTTGGACTGCAATTACACAGATCAGACTCAACTCTCATTAGTGCCTTTTCGGACTCTGACTGGGCTGGATGTGTTGATGATCGATGATCAACAGGGGGTTATGCTATATTCTTTGGCTCTAATCTGATTGCATGGAGTGCACGCAAACAGGCTACGGTATCTCGGTCTAGTACAGAGTCGGAATACAAAACACTGGCTAATGCTACGGCGGAAATAGTATGGATACAATCTCTGTTGAGGGAACTTGGAATATTTCAGGATAATCCACCTTGTCTTTGGTGTGACAATTTGGGAGCAACATATTTGTCTGCCAATCCGGTATTTCATGCCAGAACAAAACACATTGAGGTAGATTTTCATTTTGTACGTGAAAGAGTGGCACAGAAGCTGTTGCAAATTAAGTTTATATCATATCAAGATCAGGTGGCAGACATCTTTACAAAGCCGCTAGCAGTTCGACCATTTATGATGATTCGAGACAATCTCAATCTTGTTTCACGAAGTTGAGATTGAGGGAGGCTGTTAAAATACCTGTTCCACAGATAGAATTATATCGCATCTAATATGATCCTTCCATGTATATGAGATATGATTAGATAGGAGATGTTGCTTGCCATGTAATCCTGATTTCCTACAGTTGTATTCTATGACAACGTGTATATAAATGTTACAAGCAGAGCTTCCCTGCTTGATTGAGAGCTTCCAATCCTTTCCCATACTACTGATATTTCTTCACAAAGCATACAGTAAATGTAGCAACGATGTCAATGTTTGCTTGCGGGCAATAGAAAAGCCATGTGAGTCGTCCACAATGCCTTCAATGCAAATGTTGGAATACTTGTCACCAAAACATTGCAAACCAAATTTAACACTGCAATATGTTCTGTTTACCATTTTATCTATCGAAGAGAGTCTCTTGGCCTCCAATGCATTTTGAAGCGCAGCTGAAAGTCCATCATCGTATTTAACTCTATAAAATCCTGTTTCATTTATATTCGACTTAATCCAAAAGTTTCCACCCTTTTCTCGGTCACCACACTGTGAAGCAATGTCATTTATATCCAGCTTATCACGTTTATGGTTCAGTAAGAACTTTTTCTGTGTACCATATGAACAAGTACAACAGCCTGAAGCTACAGGGACAATCCACATGCCAGGGCCAGAGGATCCATCCAACAAAAACTGGGCTTGCATAAAATGAAATCAGCAGATTCTTAATACAGAATAACATATCAACAATGATTCCATCAGTCCTTGAGGCCAGCATGTTAATACTTTCATTTATTGGTTTCTACTTTACATTATAAAATATCAGCAATGTTTTTAACTTCCATGTGATACAACAAAATAACCAAGCCCACAAGAATGAAAAATTGCACAGACTAGAAACACATCTTAGTGAATAATGAACATATGCCCTATACACTTTAAATGGAGCAGTAAAGCACATACTATGTGCAAACAATAAAGAATGGATCGGAAGCGTTTACTCCATAAAGACTGGTATTTTTATTTGTCAGTTACTAATACTATGATTCTAGTATACTTGTGTTTTTAGAAGTCTAGACTTGCCTATTTTTGTTACATATGCATGTTTACGATGAAATAAAGAGGGAGCTGGACGACTACAACACTGAATAAGAATTGACAGAAGAGTGAAGGGTGAAATTATGAGTCTGGATCAAGTTTTTTGTCGGAGAGCAAATTTGATATCTCCATGGGAATCAACCCATTGTGGACGTGGGCTGTGTGTGGATGGGTACCAGAATATTTCCATTTTTGTCCATCATTCAGTAGAGGATTTTCAGACTACCAATTTTAACCAGCCAATTATACCTTCATAACATTGCAAGGAACAAAGATTAAGATCGGATCAAGTTTTTGTCATAACCAGTGAGCAGAAGGTTTTGAATAATCAATTCTAACCAGCCAGCTCAACTGAACGTTGACAAATAACTGGAAACTTAGAAGAAGCCATACATATATTTATGTACTCTCTGGTTCACAATACATAGGAAGGATGACATTTTTAGATACCAGCTACCTGTTCAAGTTCCAAGTCATGCCCTTTAAGTTTTGCGTTAACAACAGGATACCCTTGTTGCTTCGTCCATGCAATCATCAAATTCTTAACAGGTTCACCAGTTTCCTCTTCAAGAATAGCCCACAAGTCTTCTGTCTTAGCATTTGAGTAGCCATATTTTTCATATATGAAGCCAACGCTTTCTGAAAGAGTAACCAGTTCACAAGTTTAGTACCATCCTCTCACTAGGAGAACTTTTTGTGGAGCCAGACAGTAACAGGGAGAAACTAGATAGAAAAAACTAGGGAACAAGTGGCCTTCACTATATAATGTAATGAATTAATTAAACAGTAAATTTCAATTTCAGAAAACCCTAGGTTTCATGGATATTTGCTAGCAGCACTTAACCCCAAGTTTATGGTCATAAGGATTGACAAAACCCAGCGCCGGCCGGGCGAAGGGCAGCCGCTCCGAGCCCCCAAACTATGGGGCCTCATCCCTGTACATGTACTAGTATTAGTATATTGTATATATAACAGTATAATATGTATAGTTAGTAGTACTTGTTGTTTGATATGAATAATTTTTTTTGACGCACCTTGAGTGTTTACTGGTAACACTTATTTATATATATATATTATTAATAATTAGAAGGGTCCCTATTTTAAATCTCGTTTGGATCCCTAAAATTTCATGACCGCCATCGACAAAACCCCACCGTAACCAAATAGTCGTTGCCCTCGACCATTCCGGCTAGTCTATGGTGAGTGGGTCCGCCTTAGAGCTCCCCTCCACCATTGATCTGTACTCCTGGCGATCTCCGTCTCAATGCCGGCGAGCTGCAATTTGGTTAGGGCGGGGTTTTGTGAAACCTTATGACCGCAAAACCTAGGGTTTTCTAAAATTTGCTCTAACTAAAAATTCTTGCTATGATTCTGTACATGTGGATGATATAGAATCCAAAAAATGTATTCATCATTACATGGAATTTTTACTCCCTCTGTTCTTTTGTAAACCACCACTGCAAGTGATGTCTTCAGTGTTCCCCTACGCGCAAGGCGTTAGGCAAGTGGCACATCTTGCTTGTTGAGGTTAAGGCGCGCATGACCAACGTATAACCCCACTGCTAATTGTAATCTAACCCCTGAGTTAACCATTTTACGCGAAGCAAGGACGAAAACACAAGTGGGTTTGGTGTGACTATGTGGAGAGCCTAAATTGGAGCTGGGGCATTACAGTTATTATTATTATTATTATTTTTGCTTAACTAATGGTCAATTGTTTATTGTTGCACGAACATCTCGAAGACAAGCATCTCAGGCAAATCCTACTGGAGTCAGAAACTTCTACTTATTATGCCCAGCTTGATGCTGATTCTTAGTCTAGACAAGGCGCCACCTCTAAAAAACGACAGTCTAGAGCTAACCACACCTCACTCAATCAGGATGGGGTGACATGCTCTAGACCTAGATCATGTGGCAGTTTTGCACCTAAGTTATAATTTGTAAAATTTTTCAGGATCAGGTTGTACTCAACTTACCAAGTTAGATGTACCTTTATATACTCGAGCAATCAGGATTCCAGAAACATTCAACAGTTATGTTCCCGAAATTTGGTGAATAGCTTCAAGTTAGAGAATTTTTACTGTGCACTACCATGGTAGTATATAGCGGTAGTAGAAATTAAATCTGACCGTTGATTTGTCGAGGGCATTCTGGTCTTTTGGCTTAGGGTCGTCGGGGCGGTGCTGAATACCATTTTGCTTAATTACCATTATACCCCTCTACGGGTTATACTACCCATACTACACATGGTAGTATAGTCAAATCTAATCTAATCTCAACCTTTGGATCTAAAGAAATGGACGGCCCATATTCATTCTTGTGTATTGTAAAAGAGCTCAAGTTATGGTTCTCCAACCCCCCATTTTATGTTTAATCGATGTTATTTCAATAAATCCCAGGTCCTAGTGTTTCTATAAATAAATCATGGTTCCCAAATATCTTGCTTCGTATTTCATGCAAGATAACTTTTTGGTTTCACACAGACCAGACACCCCACAAGACTTTCCTGATACTGTATTTGGGTTAACATCTCTCATGACAGTGACATAATCTTGTCTCCGGTATCAGATACCTTGACTTTTGTGTATGCCGGTAGTCAAAAGATGCCATAGGATATTAACAAGGCCTGTCCCTTGTCGTAAATCTGATCCTCTGACGTGGTGACAGACAAGCTTGAAAGCAACTCTCACTCGGGAAGCTTCGTAGCAATTAAGCTACCTTTCCCCTCCACTCTCCAGAGCCAGAATCCCCTCTGGATGTTCATGGCCAAGAAAGCCAAGAACCACTCTGCCAGAAGAGCTGCTTCTTCCTCCTCTGCTGCAGCTGATGGTGATCGTCAGCGATGGCTCCGACTGTTGGCCTTCGCCGTGCTCACCGTCCACTCAGCCTTCTCTGCATATCTGGCCAGAGACGATGCAAAGTTGGTTGCTCTTGTCGTTGTCGGCTACCTCCTGATGCTGGCACTGCTGTTCTATGGCCTACCTGTGCCCCAGAAGAGAGACTAGGTGAGGCAGCAAACAAACTTCAAGCATGAATAGTCATGTGTATTATCAGAACCTGTTTTTTTCCTGGGTTTCTTGCCTAGTTCGATCTTGGTATGGAGGCTGTGTAGAAGTCTGTATATGTTCAGAAATGTGCTTGTAACTTTGTAAGTTTACAAACTCCAAAGATATGGCTGTATAAGCACTTGAACAACTGGTACAAACTGGATAATTCAGCCTAATGTCAATATACACTTGCACTAACTGAGTTGTTCCAATTACTGTACATATATACTGATCTGAAATGCTTTCTTTGAATCTTTGTACGCTTTGCTACTTTGATCATCACCGTCTGCGAATCAATATTTTTGTGGTTGTGTCTCTGAGAGGCATTCGATTATCAGTATCACGTACTTTCGTGAGACAAGCACTTGAACAAGACAAGCCTTTGAAGTTCATCGAACAAAACGAAAAATCTCATCATGGAATCTTCACATCAAACCAAAAGCTCCCTGTAAACAGAGTGTAGAAGAAGACAAGATCTTGAGATGCAAGAGTATGCTTCTGATAATCAACTCACAAGCGGTAATATTGTCAAAAATACAAAACCTAGGATTTTTTTTTTTTTGTCCTTGGCAACTGCTCTGCCTTTTCAACTTTTTCATTGCTATTTATAATAGAACTTACATGCTAACCTGTACAACAATCCAAACTCCTAATCTTAATAAACTCAAACAAAACTTGCAGAATTTAAACCTTCTAAAACTAAAACTAACCAATGCATATTAAGATTATCTTTAACAGATGGCACGCCAATCACCAAGGCCCAGGGTGAAAACAGGTCAGGTAATACCCGACCCGTATCCGTATCTGGGATAAATTTATCCGAAATTATGCACGGGTTCTGTACTTTTGGTTCAGTATGGATTCGGCATTACCGGATAATTTTGTTGGATACGATCGGATCTGGAATAGAAGATAGACGATGAAAATGGGTCGGATACGGGTACACAACGGGTAATTATCACCGGGTATTCGGTAAAACTATCACTCCTGGCTCTCAGTCCAAACGATCATAACTTTTTACTCCGAACTCCGATTTAGGTGATCTTGAACTCTATACGAAGCTTATCAAGAGGGCTACAATCTCCGCCCATTTTTAAGATTTAAGCAACCATATATATTTTTAAATATCATAAAAACATAGACTGTAATGTAGTCACTTAAGGCTAAAATCTGTTTTTCGAAATCCTTCGTAAAGACTTTATCAAAAGCGTGATTATAAACTAGTAAGAGTCAACAAGATCCAATATTGAGCCATGTGATGATCAACTCATGATCAACACAATTTTGCAAAACACATTTGCATATAAACCGAGAAGCTATGAGATCAATCCTCTAGCTATGTAAGGATCAACACATGATCCCGACACTTTGCAAATTGAGACCTTCATGCACGTATAATGAACTTTATTTCGTTTGTTAATTGTACTCTATATATTGAATTATGTGTTTGAATTAAACTCTATGTGTGCCAAAGTCTATGTATGAATTGCACTCTCTGTGTTGCACTATGTGTGTTAATTGGACTTTATGTTGAACTATGCATGTTTATTGGCCTTTATGTGTTGAATTATGTATTAATTAGACTCTATGTTGGATTATGTGTGTTTATTGGACTCTATGTGTTAGATTATATACTAATTAGACTATATGTTGGAGTACATGTGTTTATTCAACTTTATGTGTTGTCTTGTACCTTAATTTGGCTCTATATGTTGCATTATGTGTGATAATTGGACCATGTGTGTTAGTTAAATTATTTTTACCATATACTTTGATCTTAGATAGTTTGTATACTATTTGACTAAGTACCCGTTATCCGTATTGTACCGTCAGATAATATCCGTATCCGCTTACCCGCTCAGAATACCCTAGATTCGTATGAGTATCCTACCCGATTTCCATTACTTATACCCGTATCTGAAAAAAATAATTAGGGTAGAATACAGAATGACCTACTCCCCAACTGTATCCAAACCGTTTTCACCCGGTCCGAGGCAGAAGAGCTTGGTCCCGCGGAAGAAGACCGCCGACCCCACGCCGGCGATACTCACCGGCTGCTGCCCTTGCTCCTTGAGGCTGGCGCCATTAATGCCGTTGCTGCTGCAAAGCAAATATACCTACCTCACACAATACACAGAAATAATAAATAATGCCACTATGTAGGGGTGAAAACGGGTCGGATACGGTCGGGTAATAAGTCATCCTGTATCCTACCCTAATTATTTTTTTCGAATACGGGTACGGGTATAGGTAGTGGAAAATCGGGTAGGATACGGATACCGGGTATTTACGAACGGGTAGAAAAAGGATACCGGATATTATACGGACGGGTATAATACGGATAACGGGTACTTAGTCGAATAGTACACAAACTACCTAAGATCAAAGTATGTGATAAAAATAATTTAACTAACACATGTGGTCCAATTATCACACATAATTCAACACATAGAGCCAAATTAAGATATAAAACAACACATAGAATAGAATAAATACACGTACTCCAACATAGAGTCTAATTAATATATAATCTAACACATAGAGTCCAATAAACACACATAGTCCAACATAGAGTCTAATTAATATATAATTCAACACATAAAGGCCAATAAATATGCATAGTTGAACATAAAGCTCAATTAACACATATAGTCTAACACAGATAGTGCAATTTACACATAAACTTCGGCATACATAGTTCAACATATAGAGTACAATTAACAAACGAAATAAAGTTCATTATGCGTGCATGAAGGTCTCAATTTGTATAGTATCGAGATCATGTGCTGATCCTTACATAGTTAGAGGATTGATCTCATAACTTCTCGGTTTATATGCAAATGTGTTTTGTAAAATTGTGTTGATCATCACATGGCTCATATTGGATCTTATTGACTCTTGCTAACTTATAGTCACGTTTTTTATCAAATCTTTATGAAGGATTTCGAAAATCAGATTTTAAGTTTGAGTGACTACATTAGGGTCTATGTTTTTATGATATTTAAAAATATCTATGGTTGTTTAAATCTTGAAAATGGGTGAAGATTATAGCCCTCTTGATAAGTTTCGCATAGAGTCCAAGATCATCTAAATCGGAGTTCGGAGTAAAAAGTTATGATTGTTTCAGCTGAAAGTCGAGGACAGCTTTACCGAGTACCCTATTGTAATTACTCACCGAGTATTCAGATCCTAACCTGCTTACGAGTATCTTCTATCCCGTATCTGATCCGTATCCGAACAAAAAATATCTGGGTAGTACCCGAATCCGTATCCGAAACAAAAATACCCAAACCTATACCCGCAATTTCGAATAAATTTATCCCAGATATAGATACGAATCGAGTATTATCAGACCCATTTTCACCCCTACCACCATGGATCAACCAATTAGCCGCATAGACGCGACTAACACACGCTACCGATGGACACGACTAACACGCTAGATCGCAACTGATAGACGCGACTAACACGGTTGATGATGTGTTCGTCTCAAAGCTACTTATGGATGAGACTAACGCATTTATGCTGACGTGTCTGTCTCAAAACCAAACTGGTCTTCATGGTTCAATATCCCACAGAGATTTCGGAAAATCTTGGCTATTTCCGATTTCGGCTAAGACCGAGATTCCAAATCTCGGTGAAATAAAAAAAAAAATTCAAAATTGCTATAGGAATTTAGGAGTTTTTCAGCGAGATTTCAGTTAATTTCGTCAAAATTCGGGTTTTTAGACCGAAATGATCACAAATTCGACCGGTCTTCATGCTTGTAGGACCAGATTTAGCACCAATTTTTTTGAGGGGTATTGCAATACCTTTTCTGAGGAATACATGTGAAAATTTTGTAAAAAATACAAATATAAATTATGTGACCCTAGCTTGGATTTCGAAATTTTTCAGTGAGATTTCGGGTTTTTTTTTTACCAAGATGATTGGTATTGCAATACCTTTTCTGAGGAATACATGTGAAAATTTTGTAAAAAATACAAATATAAATTCTGTAACCCTAGCTTGGATTTCGAAAATTTTCGGTGAGATTTGGGGTTTTTTTTTTACCAAGATGATTACAAATTCAACTGGTTTTTATGTTTGTAAGGCCGGATTTAGTACCAAATGTCTCTACTAATTCTAATCAAGAGTTGGTGATGGTACATCCGTTCTCTACCCTCACCCTAACACGTGCGCGTGGCTGAGTAGGAAGCGGGCAATGGCCACCCTGGTAGATTGGATTAGATCATCCCGTCGCGGGAGGTAAATGAATATGCATGACTCATGTCGGCGTATTCCGCCTGACAAGCCCGAGTCTACAGACCGGGTTTGGTTCAGTAGGAGGACGTCTTCGCGGCTGGCAAACCCTAACGAGTGAAAACCCTAATGACTCCCACACTAAGGATTCCGGAGCCTATGAACTAAGATGACACGAAGATTTTTACCCAGGTTCAGGCCCCCTCACCCCGGGTAATAGCCTTACGTCCTGCTAGATCTTTTATAGAGTGTTTGAAGCTAGTACAGAGCTCTCAGGTTACAAGTTCTTCCTTGGACTCTCCGATTGATCTCCCCCTCTCCTCTTTTGCTCGACCCCCTTTTCCCATGCACTAGAGTGCCCTTATATAGACCAGGCCAACGTGGGTAGGTAAAAGGGGGTCATTATGCTGATCTTCATACATTTATTACTCCTTCCCGTGCTGTCCCGTTCCTCCAACCTCATTAAATGCTGACGCATGGCTTTGCTCGGTCCGTCCGGTATGTGAACCCTTTGTGACGGGTAGGTGAGAGACGCCAGAGGAATGGGCTTGTAGCAGAAATCCTCACAGTCGATGGATCTGACACAGCAGGCCTGCCTCTGGCAGAGTACGATATGGGAAGGAGACTTCGAGGTGAAGCCACCCTGCCCCACCTTTTTGCCTTGCGGCGGGGCGAGCAGGCGCCTCGCCACCGCCGCTCAACACCACGGGCAAGACTGCCACGTCTTTCGCCACACCGCCGCCAAAGCCGCCACGGGCCGGGCACCTGATCGCAGCAGTAGGCGCCTCGCCCACTGCCGCTCAACACCACGTGGGCCGGCACTGCCGACGGGCGTGTTTCGCCCACCCGCCGCCAGCCGCCACGTGGGCGGGTGCAAGCAGTAGGCCCTGCTCACTGCCGCTCAACGCCACGTGGCGGCACTGCCGGCGGGCGCGCTTCGCCACCCGCCGCCAAAGCCGCCACGGGCCGGGCGCCGCGTAGTAGGCGCCTCGCCACCTGCTCATCTGAACGCCACACGGCCGCTTTTGTGCGACGGAGAGGTACCCCAACAGAAAATACCGACAACTCATTTATTGCTTTCCTTTCTCAATGGTATTCGAATCGGCGGTGATTACTTCCGGTGCTTTTCGGATTGGATTAATTGATTCCTTTCTGAAGGAAGCAGAGCTTCGATTCATGGAGTTGGGTCTCTTTTCGCCTCTTTCCCTTTTGTTGCATTCCTTATTCGACGATTTCTTAATCTGGATTCCATAGATATCTACTCAGTTGTTGAATCTATATAACCCCACCTCTTCTTGCCTATCCTGCAGATGTGTTGAGCTTATCCGTTGAATGGAGGTAATGGGCGACCTTCCTGATTCATCGATGCAGCCCAGAGGTATGTCGTTGGTGGTGGGTGGCGAGATAGACTGGCGGCGTTGTTGGAGCTTGCCGTGGTGGATGATGTCAATAGGTTAAAGGAGGCGCTCGCAGGGGGAGGCGAGGAGGCGGTGGAGCTGGTTGATGGGGTGGGGCTATGGTATGGCCAGAGCAAAGTGTACGAGCCATGCACGCCGCTGATGGTGGTAACCACATATGGATGACGCATATCTCTTCAATGTCTTTGCGCTCTTGAAGCAGCAAGTGATGCCTCTTTCGGTCGATCGATCGATCTCGAATTATGGCGTTACAAATTTACAATCCCAAGTGCTATGATATTATTATTTAAGTTTGTGAAATTAAGAATAATTTTAAGCTTAAGTTTGTAAACAGGTGCTTAGAATTTGTATGCTTCGATGAATTGATTTAAACATTTAACCATTGCACATTCAGAGTGAACATTATTATTCAGATAAGGTTAGTGCCCTTTGCAAATAATTTTTATCATAAATTGAGTTTTCATTGCATCGCACGAGCACATGGCTATTAATAATAAACTTTGTGTTGTCACTAAACCTGTATAGGTGTCTATTTGATAGTAAAATAAAGGAGTTAGGGAAATTAGGGGTGTCCATTTGATATTAAAATATAGGTGTCCATTTGATAGCAAAATAAAGGAGCTAGGGAAATTAGGGGTGTTTATTTGATAGTAAAATATAGGTGTGAGGTTCTAGCCATAGTAAAATTGGTCTCAGCTCCAAGTCATAGTATAAAAATCACATGTTAGTAAAGCTCACGTTTCCATGTGATAGTAAAATAGGAGTACCTATGTGTAGTAAAGTGAGCATCCATGCGATAGTAAAATGGGAGGGCGCACGGTTGATAGTAAATAAGAAGGCATCCAAATGATACTATAGATGGTGTCCAGTTGATAGTAAAATAAGAGGGCGTCGGAGACAACATCAGGTTCCACAACAGCCTAAATGCTGTCAAAATTTGTATTTTATATGCAAATATGTACCATTTTTCATTCAAATAGGTAGAAAATGTAGATAAATGTTTGCATGATTTTTTATTTTTTCCAATTTTTCTAGCCTCAAGAGACTATTTCATAGGCGGTTCAATAAGGCCAAAATTTTGGTTTTTGTCAGCCTCCTAGATACCATATTTGAAATTTGAATTTTGGCTAGATTTCAGCCAAAAATCTAAAATCTCACCGAAATGTTGGATTTCGCCCCCCTGAAGATGTGGTCCGAAAATAAATTTTGGATCCTTGCTCGTCTCTCAACCCCTAGAGATATAGTTGGATTTTGAGTACTAGTTGTTAAATTATGTTTGAACCCTATCTTATTGTAGGTAAATTTGAATCTATCTCTTATGTGTTTCCACTATAAATATGGCACCTCTTGTATAAAAGAATCAATCTAATAAAAAGAGAGAGTTTTTCCTCCCTATATTGTGTGTGCTCCTCATGTTTGATCTTGCTATTCAATCGGTGCATTGTGTTTTATCTATGGCGGTCATCATCATTTTACAGCACATTATCAGCAAGAAGCTCCACCAAGGCCGATCAAGATCATCTACCTGCATCAATCAACACTACATCGAATTTTGATAGGCATTAAGCGATTATATCTACTGCGAGCCATACATAAGTTTAAAGAACGTAAGTAAATCATATCTGAATAGTTTTTAATCATGTAGAATAATTTTCCTAATTGCCTAGATTACTTGTTTAATCTGGTTGACAAAATTAGGATTTTTCTTGTATAGTTCATCAGAAAACTAAAAAATATTATCTAGCCAAGTGCGCCTGATAATTATTAATGATAAAATGATAGATTAGATATTGTGCACCTTCCACCTCAAAATTAGTACACTGCAGCAACAGTACCAAAAGTACTATGAGATTATGTAGAAGTAGAAAAGCATGATGAACTCGATAAAGAATCATCATGTCCTCTCTAATAGGACACATACAAATGCTTAGCAGGTTAGCAATAGCAATAGTCTTGGAAAGGGCTAAAGGCATAAAGGGGAAAAAAATGAAAGAACGATATAATACAAAAAGGAAGAGGCAAACCCTAGTAAAAAAGTACAGGTAAAGGACTCGAGAGCTTCCAGAAATAAGACTCATCCAACAAGATTGCAAACCTTGCTTTTGGTGTGGATGCACTAGCCATTGGTTGTGCAATTGCCACACCTTAAACCATTTGGCTAGCCTTTACATACAATCCACTGAAAAGATCAGAAAGACCTAGAGGGACAATGTTGAGGCACACTTCATCATTCAACTTGTTATTGACACATACACTAAAAAGTGTGATGATATGGTTTTTTTATCCTACTGAGCTCGAGGAGTCCTAGAAGGACACCCATGACTTATATGAAGACCTAAATTAGTTTCCAAAATATTCTTTTATTTTGCTACTCAATGTCACATATTTTTTGAGTCTCTTTAAGAATCTCCTCATCAATTTAGTCTTAGTTCCTGAATAAACATCGGTCTACGCTCCTATTGAGCTATTATAATTTAAATTAATAAATTGTTATTTCCCAAGATGTTTTGATTTATTATGCTTTGCTTGTTCTATATTGTGCAATATGTTCCTACTGCAACAATTGATTAGTTGTTAAATTATACTTCTAATATAGAACAAAGTATAATTCAATGGTATAGGAGAAAATCCATCTTGTAAATAGTTGCATCACAAATTATTAGAGAGACTAAATATTTTTAGACTTTGACTAAAAAACTAAAATATTATGACCATTGTCGAATGCAATGGACTAAGAAAACTGAAAATATTATGACTATCACTAGAAGAAATGCTCTCATAGTTCACACTAGAAGAGCTATCATAGTTCTTCCTATGAGTACTCGTATAATAGTAGAGGATGTTCTATTGTACCCTAAGTTCAGTCGTACTCTATTGAGTTTCAAGGGCATCCGTCTCAATGGATTTTCATATGGAGATATAAAATAAGGATGGTACAAAATATCTACTCATGACTAAGTGTGACGGGTGTAATAAACATGTGGTTAAAAAACTTTCTTCCCTTTCTGAGTTATACTACACATATATAAAACCTGAAGTTTATATTGCGATGAAAACAATACTTAAAAATCAAGAAATATTTAAGATTTAGCTTGATCGATTAGGTCATCTTTGGTTGAATATGATAAGAAGAACCATCAATAATTCTGCTAATCATAGCATAAAAAATATTGACATCCCTAGACCTGAAGACTTCTTATGTCGTGTTTATGCTAAAGGGAAGCTTGTAATTAAATCCTCTTATCTAAAAGTTAGGAAAGAATAATTGAATTTCATGGAGAGAATTCAAAGTGATATTTGTGAACCTATTCAGCCTTTGTCAGGCCCTTTCAGATACTTTATGGTACTTATAGATACTTCTATTAGATGATCCTACATATGTCTCTTATCAACTAGAAACCATGCTTTTGTTGAAATAATTACACAGATTATTAATTTAAGAGCCTCCTTATCAGAAGAAATGATCAAGAAAGGACAATGCTGGTGAATTTACCTCAAAGACATTGAATGATTATTGTATAGTTATGGGCATTAATGTAGAGTATTCAATACCTCACGTCTATACACAAATGGCCCTGCAAAGTCATTAATTAAGAGAATAAAACTTATTGCTAGGCCACTCTTGTAGAATTGTAGGTTACCCACCAGTTGTTGGGGCTACGTAGTGCTCCAAGCTACCGTATTAATTCAACTCAAACTAACTACATACTATGAAATTTTCTCTTTATAGATAGTGTATGGGAAAGAACTAAGTATTTTCCATCTCCGAAAATTTGGTTGTACTACATGCGTGCTAATCTCACCACCACAGCGTACAACTATTGATCCTCACCAGAAGTTAGGGATCTATATAGGTTATAAATCTTGTCAATTATTAAATACATAGAGCATATGACAAGAGATTTATATGGCTTGGTACGTTGATTGTATGAGTACAATTTTTTGGCATTAGGGGGAGAATATACCACACTAAAGAATGCTAGGAAACAGATTGGAATGTCGTTAGCATTCAGTCCTTAGACCCATGCAATAAAGAATCCGAATTTGTAGTTCGAAGGATTATAAATATGTAACAAATAGCTAATAATTTACCATATACCTTTACTTATCATAAGAGAGTGACAAGATCTAATATATCTATAGTAAACACAACTTAAAGAGTAGAAATATCCTAGAAGAATATTGAGCCCACTCTTATCCTTCGTGATAAGAAGAGGGGGCATCCAGGTGCACAGGACTCAACTCCGTGGAGACATTTGTAGAAACAGAGAGCCGAACAAATGAAAACACTACCCAAGATAGTAGAAGAAGTTCAACCTGATATTAAGAAAATCCCTGAAGTGAGCCATCCTTAAGATAGTAAACACATCCTTGAATCTTGAAGATGAAAACACCAACAAATATTTTTGCGTACAATTTGACACTAGGAGTAAGAACACCCAGATTCCATCATTGTGGAAAATCACAAGGAGCTAAAATAAATTAATTAAGAGATATACCTGAAGTGATTCAAGAGGGTTGTATAAGAGAAAGACTACAATTGTTGACATACATTTTGTAAGAAAATTGTTTGATCTAGATCCAGAACCAAAGTCTATAGTAGAGTTCTATAAGTGCTTAGATTGAGTCAAATAGAAAGAAGAAATTGAAGGAGAACCTGCGTTTGCTTAATAAAAGAAAAGTATTTAGTCCTATTAACCAAACACCTTCTGTTCCTTGTATGATCAAAATGGTTTTTCATCTGGAAGTAAAATGAAAATAACCAAGTGATGAGATATAAAGCGAGGCTTGTAGTATTATAGTTCACGTAGAGACTTGACGTCGATTACTATGAATCTTACCCGCTTGTAATGAGTAGAATAACTTTTCGATATTTGATATCAATGATAGCTAGCTTAAATTTATCAATGTAGTTGATGGATGTAGTGATTGTATATTTACATGGGTCACTAGATATGGATATTTATATAAAAGTCCCTAAAGAAGTCAAAATTCTAGATCCTGATAAAAATAATTGCAATATATATAGCGTCAAACTGCAGAGATGGCTATACGGATTCAAACAGTCGAGGAGAATGTGCTATAAATAACTTAGTGAATTCTTCCTTAAGAAGGGATACTCTAATAATAATGATTATCCCTGTTTGTTCATAAAGAAATTCTAGAATGGATTTTGTATCATCTTAGTCTATATCGATAAGGGTAAATATCCTGCGCAATTAAATGTTTGGTGAAACCACCATGCAACCCTACTAAAAAAAGTTTCAAAAAAATCTGAACAAAAATCATGGATGTACATCTCAGCTTACTCCATCTACATATAAAATTTCATGATCAAATTCGTCCTGTGCTAAGAGTTACAAAAAAAGACAAAGTTGATCATGATCAAATTCGTTCCTGTTCATGATCAAGTTTGTCTTTTTTATTACTCTTAGCACAGGACGAATTTGATCATGAAATTTTATATGTAGATGGAGTAAGCTGAGATGTACATCCATGATTTTTTTCAGAATTTTTTGAAACTTTTTTTAGTAGAGTTGCACAGTGGTTTCACCAAACATTTAATTGCGTTGGATATTTTGCCTATCGATAATTTGAATATTATCAAAACCATAGAGGAGATAAAGGATGCAATTTCTTACCTTATGACAGATTTATGATGAAAGATTTGGGTAAAATCAAATATTGATTAGGTCTACAACTAGAGCATTTCTCAAAACAAATTTCTATACACCAGTCCACCTATACCAAGAAGGTATTAGAAAAAATTCAATATGAATAAATCTCATCTTTTGAAGACCCCATGGTAGTAAGAAACCTTGAAGTAGATAAAGGCCCTTTCAAACCGATGATGAAAAATAATGAAGTATTAGGACATGAAGTCCTATACTTAAACGCTCATTGAGTATTTATGTATCTTGTGAATTGCACAAGGCCTATATTATATTCACAATAAATTTGCTAGCTAGACACAGTGTAGCTCCAACCAGAAGGCATTGGGCTAATGTCAAGACTTTGCTCAGATAGCTCCAAGGTAATTAAGATCTTGGATTATTTTATCGGAATGACCAAGACTTCACATGGTGGGATATGCAAATGTCGGCTATCTATTTGATCTCCACAATGACAAATTTTAAACTAGGTTTGTGTTTCTTTGAGGTGGTACAGTCGTTTCTTGGTGATCTTTTAAGCAGGCTTTGGTAGCTACTTCTACCAACCGCTTAAGGATTATAGCATTATATGTAGCCTCACATGAGTGTGTTTGACTGAGACATATGATTAACCATATCCGAAGTTATGTAGCATTAACACCATTGATACCCCTACAATTATCTATGAAGATAATGCTACTTGTGTTGCATAAATGCAAATTTGTTATGTCTAAGAGCAATATCATGTAGCATATTTCTCTTAAACTTTTCTATCCCCACGAACTGCAGAAGAATGGTAAGGTAAAGATCCTACAAACTAAGTCATGTGAAAATCTAACAGATTTATTCACTAAAGTCTTCCAATATTTAGTTTCTAAAGATGTGTGTGTGGTATTGGAATGAGACGAGTTAGGGATATATAGAGTTTTGGGGGGAGTAAATCCCTAAACTATGGCCTTTAACATGTCCTAAAGATACTATTTTAATCCTGAAGATTATAAGTTGCATTCTTTTTCTCTAATGAGTTTTCATGGAGTTTTCTCATATGATTTTTAATGAGGTAACTAGTGTAACATAACGTGTGAGTGCAATGTACTTTTTTCTTTGTCCCTTTTTTCCACTGGGTTTTTGGGAGGAGTTTTGATGAAGCATATACATTATACAGTATTTGCCCAAAGGGAGTGTTGAGATATAGTTGAACTTTGAGTCCTAGTTGTTTAATTATGTTTAGACTCTATTTTATTGTGGCAAATCCGAATCTATCTCTTATAGGTTTCTACTATAAATATAGCACCCACTTGCAGAAGAAAATCAATCTAATAAAGTGAGTTTTGCCTCTCTATATTGTGCGTGCTCCCCATTTTTTATTTTGCTATTTGATGGTGAATTGTGTTTGATTTACAGCAGTTGTTATCGTTTTACAACAATGTTACATATATATATCCCTTATCTAAAGCTGCTAGCTTCTCTGGCCCGTGGAAGCGCCACCTCAACAACTTTGCAGAAAAGTCTCTCACAAAATCCAAAATTATGTTTAAGTTTTCCCACCAACTCTTTTGCAAATAAAACCTTGTGGTTCCGCAAAATCACGAATGGCTCCAAAAAATACGCTTAGGTCCTCTCTAGCCCTTTTCCAAAGAGACCTGTGGTTTCATCAGTTCATGTACAGCTCCGGATCCCTTTTGCAACAAAAAAAACTTGGTTCTAGAAAATTGCATATAGACCTATAGCAAACCCTTTTGCTGAAAAATCCTCATAATTTACCCGGCATGACGTAACGCACAGCTCCGTCTAGTATTTTCTAGTCAGCATGAAAACGTAGCATAATACCTCTCCTAATAGTGGGAGAGTTCCCGGCCTCCGGTGCATTTGAGAGGCTCAAAAAAAATTCGCGTTTAGGTCCCTCTAAAAATCCGTAATTACGTATAGGTCCTTTCCACGGTTTTTTATAAAGAGGGCCTTCTGGTTCAGAAAAAATCGAGGATCTTTCGTGAGAGGATCTTAAATAGATACCGAAAAAACGTAGTAACATTTAGATCATTCCGGTTATTTTACACGAAAAGGATCATTCGATTTATCGCAATCGCAGATGCACTTGTGTTCTTTCAACCGTTTTTTGCGTTTCCTCAACGATTTTAAAAAAACAGACGGAGAAACCGAAATTGTTTCCGCGAAAAAAAACCGCACGGCCGGTCGGTTTCGCACGCGTTTTTCCTTTTCACGTGTAGGTCCCTACAAAAATGCGTAGTTACATGTAGGTCTTTCGCGGTTTTTACTGGCGTACCTTCGGTTCGAAAAATCACGAAACTTTCGTGGAAGGACCCTAAATAAATACCGGAAAAAATATAGTGACGTTCGGATCGTTGCGGCTGGTTTCCACGAAAAGGACCTTTCGATTTAGCGTAATCGCGGATACGTTTATATCATTTTAACCGTTTCGCACGTTTCCTCAATAATTTTTTTAAAAAAACACCGACGAAAAAAAATAAAATTGTTTCCGTAAAAAAACAGCGCACGCGACGTATTACGACGCGCGGGCTATCCTAGTTGAAAATATTTTAACGCTGAAACATCACACTCGCTGAGGCCTGTTTGAAATGCAGAAATTTCATAAAAATCAGTTCATTTCCTACGGAAACATGAAAATAAGTTAATTTCACGGAAATCATGCATCACATGTTCACCAGAATGGCAGTAGTTTCTCATGTGGAACTATCCTGCCAGGAAAGTCATAACCGGTAATTCTGCAAGTAGAGGCAGCGTATATCCCCAGTCGGTGACGCTATGCACTTTCTAACCATTCACAACCACTGAACCAGAATCTCAGCAGCGTCGTCATTTCAGCACCAGATGAGTGATCCATGATTTGGGGTGAAAATGGGGGTAAAAATGAGTAGCGAAGCAAGTTCAGAATTTTACCGAGTTTGAATTATTGCAAAGGTTGCTCATCGAACAAGTGTTACACCGATACAGAGAAAAAATTCCTCAGGGAAACATGGCAGTTCTTGAAATCTAATAAAACTGCAACAACCAAAAGACACGAAAGCCAATATGTTTTTGTCAACTCATTGCAATTTCAGCCGAAATGGAGGTGCATCCTGAGAGTTTAGGAAAGGCTTGACAATCAAGGTTTGAGGGCCAGCGCTATGCCGACTTTTGAGCTCTTCTCGATGGCCTTAGTGTCAACTTCCGTGGAGATGGTGAGCAATGATTTTGGCCTAAACTCGTGCTGGATTAGCGCACTGGCCTTGCCAGAGTTGTTGAAACGAGCCTTCACATGGGTAAGCGGGTCCAGAGCATGCTGAGTACCAAAGGTGAGAGTATTCTCGTTGCTTGAGAAACTGTGGGTCAGCTCTGCACCAACAGCTGTGCTAGTGAGTTTGTTGACGGTGTGGTAATAAGATGCAGTGAGGCTATCTCCCTTGTTGTTCCTGCAAGAAAATTTTAAATCATTTACGGAAATTGGCGGACACTGCACTGGGAGTCGATTTTAAGTTCCTGGCAAATAGGACCAGCTTACAACCATCTAGATTCTTGAGAGGAAGCTGAGAGAGATTAATATTTGACCAGCAAACATAAAATGAAACTCAAGTCACTAATATGTAAATTATTCGCAGCACATCTGTTTGGTTCAATTAAAGAATCTAACCGCTCAGGATCTGCATTTTTTAGAGGTACGGCTAAATATTAGCTATGTTAGTTTCAATGGATATATCTAATGTAATACTTTTTTAATTTAATAAAAAAGACACAGCAAACACCGTTGGAAGATCAGTAGTCTTTGTGGTTGTAATAATATAAGAGTTGATTAGCAACATGTTGCAGCTGCAAAACAAATGATACATGAAAGAGGACTAATAACATAATTAAAACCTTGGTACTGTTTTTTCAAGGGATTGGTAACTGGTATTTTGACAACTTCTTACACTGTATCAACTTGTTAAGTGAGACATCAAACAGTGATTAGCATTTAACTATGCAGATATCACAAGTGTTACATAAGTTAAGATTCGTAAAATAATATACTTGAAAATAACAATTTTGATAGTATTACTGTATGTTGAAAACTCACAGGTTCAGAGATGCAATAAGATCTTCATGAGTGAAGCTCAGTCCAGCATTGTATTTGGTGAAATTCCCAGTGGCAGTATCAAGCGAGACATCAGCACCAACAGCTAGAGTGTTACTTCCAAACACACTGGAGAGGTTGACTACAGGATTCGCGGTCAAGCCAGTGCTTGCATTAACGCCAGCATAATCATGCAAGTACTGAAGCTCAAACTACAACCAAAACTCAAAGCAGTGTACACATAAGCAAAAGCTTCCAATTAATAAACCATTATATTACATCAAGGATAAGAATATTACCTTTCCAGATCTCTGGTCCGGAACAGCAAAGGTAAAGATGGTCTTCAGTCCTGGCGTTGCAAGCTCATTGACAGTAACTGTAGTAATGACCTGTCCAAGAGATTGGCGCAATCAATACCAAAAGTGGTTAACACAGCATAATAACTAAACAGTGCACAATTAGCATGTTTGATGCTAGTCAGTCGTCAGACAGCAACATCATCACAATGATTTCGTCACAAATATGTATGTTGGTGTTTGTTGTGGTTGTGGGGGGGTGTACATTTGAGTCTGAGTTTGCCTTCACATCCACAGTGATGTTGTTGTTCTTTATCTGTGACTGGATCTCACCAAATATCAGATCAGCTTTCTTCGTGCTGGTAGTTGTAATTGCCTGCATCAAGAAATACCAAAGAAACATCAAAACTGATAGAACTTATACCATAGATGTTGCACAGACACTAGTTTAAGGAAAATAACAACATTCAGTTCAAGAAAAGTAACATCAAGAGAACACTCAAATTTGTACACCCAAAGAATAACTATCAAAACATGTCAGTGAAATATATAGCCCCTATCACATTGTTATTCACTGTAACGACACTAAAACACAAATTTTGTTCCAAGACAATACATCATGTAACATGAGAAACATCCACCAAAATGAAAATCAGCAAAATACATCATGAGGTGAAAAGAACAACAATGATGGCAAGCATAAATTGAGTTGCTTCGTACTCAAGATTAGGGGTGCAAACGGATCGGATACGGACGGATTTCGCTCATTCCGTATCCTATTCCAATTTTTTTCTCGGATATAGAATCGGATACGGACAGTGCCGGATTCGAATACGAATACGGATTACTTCGGTCGCGAATACGGAGCGAATACAGATCATTCCGGATACGGTTAGTCTCGGTTACGAATAGTTAGTCGGATTATACGTGAAAGCAGAAACCATATATGTCGTGCATATTAAATACACAAAACTTTACTAGAACCTTGGAGACATGTAAATGTTTCAAATTCAATAATAGTTGCCTTCCCTATATAAGAATAATATGCAACCAAATATAATTCCAATCAACATATGAACTTATATGATGTAGAATGTTTATGTGTATCGGATCTGTTATCGGATATCTATTGCACTCATTTACACTGATATTTTTCGGATATCTCGGATATGCGGGTATGGTTCGGATACGGATCGGATACTTCTCTTCCCATATCTTACCCCATATTTTTTTCGGATAGGCAGATTCGAATCCGGATCGAATCCGGATATAATCGGATATAACCGGATATCATTTTTTCGGATTCGAATCGGATTTTAAACGAATTCGGTCTTCGGTCGGTCGGGAATTATCCGCTCCGTTTGCATCCCTACTCAAGATACCATATTTTGTTTTGGAGAGGGAAAAAAACTCTAGCTCAAGCGATCTTGGATTAACCCATTTGTTTTGGTTTACAAGTTAAAACATGAGAACTTCCCAAATTTTTTAAATAATACTTTTAAAATAATTTTAGGAAAAAAATTGTACAAAAATACACCTCTATCGGCATTTCAAATGGCGACAAAGGTCTGTTTAGTCACGGATTGAATTGGCCGACGGATTATTTTGTCGTGGATTTATTTGTTTGGCAAGACTAGGGCTTCTGTCGCCATTTGAAATTGTGATAGGTGTATTTTTATAAAATTTTGTTTCAGCATTTTTTTTTGTAAAAGTATTTGAAAAATGTATTTAAAAAAAAACAATTCAGAACTTCCCTATTATCCATTATAAATTTGGACCATATTCACTGATCAACCATGAAAGAAAACCCAACGTTCAGCCCTACAAGACACAACGCAACAAGCCTAACTATTGTGGCACTTGCCATTATTCACAGGACGGCTTACTCAATAAAACAGCATTATAGCCACTGTTCTCCAACCGGCCAACCCAAATGCCATTGATGGCAAAACATGTGATGCATCCCTAGAAAATCGAACCTACCACCAATCACTTATTAAGCACTCCCTACATTCAGGGCCATATCATGGCTAGGATAACTGACTACTTATAATTCCACCCCTTTCTCCCTAACCAATAGAATCTATTTCTCTATCAACCCTTTTGCTTATCAATCTGAACTCCATCCGAAGCAGTGAAAGAACATAACAATACACAACCAACATACACACTGCTACATCCTACAATTAAAAAGAAGAGCAGAAAAATGCAAACCACGACAAATCAGCACGCTAGACGCATCAAAACCAATCTAAATCTCCCGTGCTTCCTATCATCACCTCCGCAAACCACTCCCGGGCAATCAATTGCTCACATAATCTCATAGCAGGACATTGAATCACGCAAGTAAATCTAAACCAAAACCAAGCCTCGTCCCCTAAAGCTCGGATCAGGCACGCCTCTTCCTCACACGACGGACCACGCAACATAAGCCAAACAGAGCCACAGGGAAGAAGATGGGCGCTGAGCGCTTACGACGCCATTGGTGGTGTAGGTAGTGAGGGTGAACTTGTGGTCGGTCTGGTAGTCCCTGTAGAGCAGATCTGCAGCGAACAAAGCAACCGCATCAAGAAACCAAGAACCAGGTAGAAGCGAGCTCCACAGAATCCCCCAAAAGTGTGGGGAGACCGCTCAAGAGGAAGGATTGAAGGAAGAGGACGGGGTTGGATGCACACCCCGGGCCTTCTTGCCGATCTCGGTGTAGAGGCCTGGACCAACCATCTCCTCTCCTCTGCGATGCGCGCTGCTCTGCGGTGGTGAGCTGCGTGTAGGGGTTGGGGGAGGCGGCGGATATTATGGAGGTGGAGAGGAGAATAAAGGCGGAGAAAAACACAGCTGGGCAGCGAGGGCAAGAGTGGCTGCGTGTGGGCCCTGACAAAACCCTACTTTATTTCGTTTTTGTTCTCGCCTTCTCTTTTATTCTTCCCTCACTCTGCTGGTCTCATTTGTAATGTTTTCATTCTCTAGATTTGACAGCCGTTAATCGTCCTTTGGCATCATTACAGTTTCATTACAAAGTTTTAGTTACAGTTCATTTCTAATTTGAGATCTCAACCATAAGTGTAAACTATGAACTACGATACGTTACAGTGCAATACCGTAGGTTGGTCATGGCTAAAAAAGAACTCTAAAACACTGAACAATGGCTTGAACTAAGTGTAGGGTGTCTAGCATTCCTTCAAATTATTTATGTGAAAAAAATAATACAATGAAGGATAAGGATAACACACTTGTATTATAACATTGTTTTTAAACATTAAATCACCTTGAATCGGTTTTGTTTTAAGTGGTTATACAAACAGCAAAGCCTATAAAGTAAAAATGTTAAATCAAATATGATCACGTCTCATATGACAAGCTAGCACTAAAGTTTTTAAAGAGAACAAAATTAAGGACCGAATGGAAAAGTATTTGGTCTTTTTCTTGTATCGATATAATATATCAGGTAATACACTGAATAATACTGGTTCTTTTGATTTTATTGTCGACGAAACTAAAATTGGTTTCTTGATTCTCAACTGAAAGTTCCAGTGGCCCGAATGACAGCTTAACTGGCTATCTGCCTATATTTTTGTGTTGCTTTTGTTGTGTCTTTAGTATGTTTGTTTGATTTTTGAGAGTTGCGCTGTAGTCTTGTAGAATGCGGAGAGAATCAAAAGGGTTTGTTCTTTTCCAGCCATGTGGTGAAGTCTTAATGGATTTCTTTATCCTGCAAGATGTACGTGCTTGGATTTCTTATGTAGATGGATTGTTTTGATTTCTTTTAAGAAGTGCTTGATTGTTTTCAATGGAGATGGGGTGTAGGTGTGTATCTATTAGGAAAACAAACAAATTGAATCCACAACACGATGCTTATAATCTTATAGCTTTTTTAGCCCCTCGTTTTTTTTTTCAAATCAAGACTCCCGTGAGCGTATTTGTATGTTTGTCTCCTTCCTACCGTGGAAGATATAGTAGATGACATCTATCCTCTGCCACGTCTGAGGAACGCGGGAGGGGCGCTGTAGCGGCCAGGTAGCGTGGGAGGCATGCTGCCACAGTCCCGAGAGTTTCGATGACCTTTTATGATAGGGGAGCACGGAAGGTGACACATGTCATATTCCGGTGTTTCTATGATTAGTTAGAGATGAGTCTGTTTTCACAATTGCTTTGAAAGGGGGCTAAATTTAAAAAAAAACGGGGCAAAACGGATAGTAAAGTGATGATTTCCTAAGAGCATCTCCAGCAGAGCCCCTAAACCAGCCCTAAACCTTAAAATAGAGACTTTAGTAAAAATACAGATCCAAAGAGGGCCCTAATCCAGCCCCTAAAATTGAGGCTCCTAAATTTACCTCCTCATTTCAATTCCAGTGAGCCCTAAACCAAATTTCTAAACCTTAAAATAGGAGTTAAGTGAAGGATGGCTTGCATTAGTTCGCTGCGGTGAACGTGTTTTTGTTGGATGAGTCGCAGCTGTTGCATCTGCATCTGTTCTTTGAAAATTTTGAAAAATTTAAATTTAAATTTTAAATATCATGTTTTGAAAATTTTAAATTTAAATTTTAAATATCATGTTTTTAAATTGTAAATGTTAATATGCTTATGTTTTATGTATTACAAATATTTTGATTGAATTTTAGTGGTGTCAAATGAAGATTATACATAGCGGATATGTCAAAATAGGAAAAAAGTAAAATAAAATGAGATTTAGGGATGTTGTTGACTTGTGCTCAAAACAGAATTTCAAAAATAGGAGAGTCTCTAAATCCAAAATAGAGGTCCTGTTTTGAGACCTTCATGGAGATGCTCTAAAGAGAGTAAAGTGATGATTTCCTAACTCCTTCGAAAACAAAATCCAATTCTTTATTATAAGAGTGGTGCTTCCATGCTTTTCTTTCAATAGTAAGCAGGAAATGCGAATAAGAGAAGGGTAGAAGAAGCTATCTGCGCATTTCCTTATTCACGATTGGATAAGGATAAGTCTTTATCCCAACAACTTAAAGGTCATTTTTATTGGTTATGACTTGAATTTTGAAAGCTGATTAAGAGTTCGATAAAAGCACTTATCAACTGAGTAGTACAGAGGTACGAAACCGTTGCCAAAGAAACCATTTGTTTAAGATTAATTTCTCGTATGTCACTGAAATTTGAAGAAAATCTATGAATGTGTCACACGGTAACACAATAAACACTACTAATATAAATTTGCAGTTGATGGCAGCGGTCTGTTCTTCCTAGCCCTCCTCCCGCCATATCTCCAATAATAGCAGGTCATTATAGCTAATTATTCTTTCCTGATTTACAGCTAGCTATATCTCTCTAAATATGGTTGATTATTATAGCAAAATCCCTGATTATTGCTGGTAATTAATAGTCGGCCAATCATTCCTTTTGCACTTTATATATACTGTATAGTTTTCACAGAATCAATCAAGAGAATTCATTCAAGATCTCCCATGTTGAGCCGCCACAGCGAATAAACTCGACGAACTCATTAATAAGTGACGGACCGACGTACATGGCCGCGAAACGCAAAAGGTCAAGCGCCATGATCAAGAGTAATCGCGGCGGCGACAACGAGCACGACGCCACCGGTGCCGTGACCTCGCCACGGCCGTTGACGTGAACAAAGCGTATGACGCTTCGGCGTGGTTGCTCAGTGACACCAGTGAGACGTCATCGGCGGTGAGAGAATCATTGGCATACCTCTTAGAGATAAACGGGTTGATCCAGCTGAACGTCACGAGAGAGAGGAACGACGCGGCGGCGCACGGCGTGGTGGGCGTCTCGGCGCTGGTGTTTTCTGGTTCACATTCATAGGCTCCGGCGTCATGGCCGGTGAAGCCAGTGATAGCTAGGTACGCCAGAAGCATGGAGACGAATAGGCTAGCAAAGGCGAAAGGGTCATCTAAGAAGAGCAGCGAACCGTCGACGCAGCGGACCACCGCCGAAGTGGAGAAGAGCATGGCGCCGAGGGCAGTGGCTATCCAGAAGACGCGGAGGTGCAAAGGCTGGGTGGTGGCGGTGACCCCTTTCTCCGAGGCGACTAACCACGCGACCATGACGTGTGCGACGAAGTGGGCGGCGAAGAAGGCGGATTCACAACGCGCCATAGCGTGCTTAGCAGGAGGAAGAATGTGAGTGTGCGGAGGACGGCGGACGCCGCAGCGAAGACGGCGGACACCCTGAGCGCGAACGCGTAGCAGCTAGTGGTCCAGACTGGCGGTGGTTTCGGCAGCAGCGTCTTGTGCTCGAGGGAAGCCCCCCGTGTCGATCCTACGAAGGTGGTGGATGACAAGAACGAGCGAGACGACGAGGAAAATAAGGTCGACGGAGCCAAAGAGTAAAGGCCAATGGTATGGCGAGGAAGAGGAACACGAAATGGTAATATAAATTGCAAAAGGGATAAAATAATGATTGATTTTTGAGATTGTAATATATATTTTGAGATTGATTATTTGTAATGGATTATATTACAATGACATATAGGACCATCCGACAATATGGCCACATGTTTTGGCAAATAATTTCTAACTTCACAATATATTTGGTTTTAATTTATACCGGAGAAAAAACTATAAAAACTTTTGTAATCGGGAGGAATAGATGTTTGATCTTGTAACACAATTTTCTTTTATTGCTTGACCTTTATGTTTCTTTACCAATTTTATTTTTCGTAGCAACACACGGGCATTGATCTAGTACCATATAAAATATGAGATTAACTTTCAATAACATATAAAAAATTGCCCCTTTGTTTAAGTTTATTCGTGTGCACTTAGACCGATAAGAGATTCTTTTCTCTGCTACGTTACTGTTCTCTTTCTTCCCTGAAGGCATTCCTTTCGTAAGCATAGAGCCAGACAGTCTTGTGCGGAGCTCTATCCCCCCATTCCTTCCCTTCTTGAAGGATAGGAATTCATTCTTTTCTGGCTTGAAGCTCCATAAAATTTGCTGATCTACCAAATAAAACAAGAATGAACTGTCCTCCAAACAAAGCACAAAAATACTGCAATCCATATCAAGCCAATTTAGAGCTGCTTGCTTTCTTTCTTTCTTTTCTATAAAAAAGCGTACAAATCGAAGGTTTATGTAATCGGGATTTATAAAATTTGTAGGGAAGCGAACCATTCAGAGTGCAGGCATGAAAATACAGTCAAGCGACAGTACCGTGGGCGAGCACCATAACAAACAACTGTAGCAACTAGCATGTATTGTAAGAGTTAAATCAGGCCATAAAGATTTTGGCCCAACAACTCAGAAAGAAGAAGATGTACAATCACTATGCTCCTGCAAGGTCCTCTGCCGTTGCAACTCAACCCACAAGCAACAGTAAATTTGAACTAAACGACCATTAACATTTGAGCCGTGCTTCATTGCTTTTTTCTCACTACAAGTTGAGTTATATAAATATTAAAACAAACAAAATGATAAGTAATCACCATTCATCATCTATCATTCACCACCCTTTAACATTTTCGGACTAAACCAGGCTTGAAATTTGAAGTCCTAGGTGAAGCCCACAGTCCCAAATGATGACTTGTGGTTGTGGCCCATAGTCCAACCCAAGACCGGCCCAACCATCCCGATAGGGCGGGCCTTGCTCAAGAAAAGAAAATTCCCATCGTCAGCCGCCCAACTGTGCACATCAATCTCTGCGTCACTGTCAGAGACCAGCATAGACAAACCATTTAACCATCCGTCCTACCCTTTCTAAGAACGTTTTAATTATGGGGAATATCTAGTGCAATCAGGACTTTGGTGTAATCATCGTGCAATTTAACTAAGAAAAGTTTCAAAAAATTCGAAAAAAAATCGTGGATGTACATCTCATCTTACCCTATCTACACATAAAATTTCATGATCAAATTCGGCCCTATGTTAAGAATAATAAAAGACAAATTTCGACAAACTTGAATAGTTCAAATGCACTCCAAATTTGTCTTTTGTAACTTCAATCATAGTACGAATTTGATCACGATTTTATATGTAGATGTAGATGAGATGTACATCCTACCCTTTCTAAGAACGTTTTAATTATTCCTCTTTTTTTCGCTGACATGGCATTCACCTCGTTTTATCCACAAATCTCACCTCATCTGTCGCTCACGATCTTTACAATAGACAAACTCATCACGTCAAATCATCTCACCGAGCTTAAAGAAATCGCGATTTTTATCTCCCGCGATTACGTCGCGATGGGTAGCAAAATGCCAAACTGATCGCTTGAATTCAACCCAGGTGACCTAAGAATCCTAAGAAAAAGAGGCCAATCGAACGTAGAGAAGCAGAGGGGAGAAGAGGGGGTTTTTTTTTTTAGCCATTTCAAGAACTGGACCTTCTTGGGATCGATCGGCCATGGCGCCGCCGACGCAGCGGGGGGAGGAGGAGGAAAGGGGCGGGTGCGGGGAGGACGCGACGCCGGCCGCGCTGCGCGCGCCGGCGCACGTGATCGCGCGGGTGTTCTCGCAGCTCGACTGCGTCGACCTCCTCAGCTGCTCCCTCGTCTGCAGGTGAGGACACTCCTCGGTTCTCTCTTTTCCTGCACGCCTGGTGTTCGACGGAATGAATGCCTTACTCTCTCTGAGTTTCTGATGTTTGCAATACCATCGTGTGCTCGATCTGAGCAAGGAAAGAAATCTTGATGGCCAAGAATTCAGTTGATCTAAGTGGGAAAGATTGTTGGGATCAGACTTAGGATATGTCCCGGTTGATTGTCCAAGCAGTCCAGCCGTGCAAACATACAAACAAACATCTATACTGAACGATCTTCATCCTATCGTTGCTGTGTTTTTTGCACTTAAGCCTCCCAACTTGCCCCCTCAGCCCCATGTGCAATTTGCCAAAACCCCATGCACCTCTGAACAAAAACACAGCAACTATAGGATAAAGATTGTCCGGTATAGTCGTATAGATGCTTTGTTTGCATGCTTGTATGGCTGGACTGCTTGCACAGCAATCGGAGCCTGGTTAGTTATAGTTAGTGGCATCAGATGAGCTAGGCTCTTAGCTTGATGCATTGATCAAACCCGTTCATTAGTTTCTCTGTTTGCTTATGCCTCTGAGTCTATGACTAGCAACAACTAATTAGAGCCTGACTGAATGAATCATATCTTTGTTCTGCCTAGTTAATAGACGACGAATAGGTACTGACTCACTGGCTCATACCATCACTGAATTAGAGAGAGCTCCACACTCCAATATATTGCTTCCTGAAATTTCTGGCTACAGTGCAATTACATGCGAGTTTATTCAGTATTACCACTTGCTAAACCTGATCATGTTTTTCGGTTGTGGATGCGCACTCTCAATGTTGTATTTCGCCTAGCAAGGAGTTAACACTGCAAAAGAAGCCCTCATATGTTGTTTTCCTTTCCCTGCCAAGCACTTTGCTCACTATCCCTTACTTATGGTCTGAAATTTATCATTTCTGTACCATCAGGCAATGGTACCGCGATTCGGCGGAGCTACGAGAAGAGTGGAGGAAGGAGTACATGGAGGCCTGGAACCTGTACGGGCTGTACATCAAGCGCGAGGCGCATCCGCCATGCCCGACTTGCTCGATCAGAAGCTTGCGTACCTGGTGCCCCTGACCTGCCATTTTATCCAGCCAGAGTAGAGCACCGGAATCACATTGCTCATGGGCATTGTTACAAAGTACAAGCAGGTTTGTGTGCGCGCGTACTGGGTACTGAATAGACCCTAGGGTCAGTGCTATCTGCAGCAGATTCAGCGTCATGTATGTACATGGCAAACAAATGAACCGACGGGTAGTTACGTGGTGAATAATTGCTGCGTACAATTGTACATTTTGTACATGCATGGTGAGTAATGGGGTGTGTTTCTTGATAAGCATTGAGGTTTGTATTGGGACATTACTGTTATACAGTTTTGGTATTACCACAGTAGAGTGCTTTGCAGCTACATGCAGATTTTCCTTCCTCACAAGTGCTAACCCTAATTGCACTAATATTTGTGTTAACAAGATGTATAGAAGCAATTCAAGCACCTGCGAACTTACCGAACAATCAAAATCTGCTAATGCCGCTTTTACAGCCCATCACAATTCAGAATGGAATCTGCCTGTAACAGATGCACCCAAAATCTAGCACATCATTCTGATGATGCTGGTGCAAGAACATTGCCACCACCCTCAAGGCCCTCAACAAAACTTCTGGTTTTGCACAAGAACAAGCTGCTCAAAAACATATTTTGGACATTATGCTTGATTTGATCCAGATGGAGTTTCCACATCAATATACAGCATACCATAATATCACCAAATGATATGACACTATATGACTAGTCTTAACTAGACAATCACCTAGGTAATAACATCGTATAAAATTCAAAACTTCAAATATCCCACAGAATATGTTTTTAGGATAACAGTGCAGAACTTCATAATGCTTGCAAAACAGAAGCCATCCTTTTCTCAAGGTCCTCTTAATGTGTACTGGCCTGGAGGAGGCCATCTCTTATCTGCGCTGCAACATCTTTGACGGCTCCAGGGCCGTGGGGGATGAACACTGAAGAGGACTTGGAGGAAGCCCCAATCTCCTTCATGGTGTCGAAGTATTGGGTGATCAGAACCATATCCATGATATCCTTTGCGGTGGTCCCAGGGACGTTCTCCGAGAAGGCGAGTACGCTATCTCTCAGCCCATCCACTATAGCCTGACGCTGCCTTGCAATACCCACACCAGCCAAGTACTTGGACTCTGCCTCTCCTTCAGCTTTTTTATCAGTAGTATCTTCTCAGCTTCAGCTTTCTCATTGGCAGCCATCCTCATTCTAGACGCTGTTTCACAAAATCACATAGCAAGATAGTATAAAAAAATTAATTCTATTGGCAATCTAATCTGATGTAAGTAGACTGAAAGCAAGTAATCTTTAGGTAGGGGAAAGGTATTTGCAATCATTACTTGCCTGCATTGATCTCATTCATTGCTCTCTTGACATGCACATCAGGCTCAATATCAACAATCAGCGTTTGCACAATCTCATACCCATACGTAGACATTGCCTACAATGTTAACAAATCAGTTCAGTCAAAAGATTCTCTGTGCTCTAGGACAACAAATTAATAGTGGACAAAAACCTTTTCAAGCTCATCTTCAACAGCTTTTGCAATATCATTCTTCTGCTCAAATGCATCATCCAAGTTCAGCTTTGGAACAGTAGCTCTAATGACTGAAAATAAGCAATGTAGATCTATGAGAACTAGTGCATTTGACTGCAGGGTAAATAAACAAAGAATTCTTCTCCTTTAGTGATAAAAAAACTAAACAAGAAACTATCTGATGCAAGCAAGCATATCACAAGAAGCACAGTTTATCTCAGTAAATTAATGAACAAAAAAAGGATAATGCATATATGGGTATACAAGGAGGATTGGAGTAAAAGACACTTACCATCAAAGACATATGACTGGATTTGTTCCCTGGTGTTGCTTAGTTTGTAGAAGGCATCAGATGCTTTCTCAGCAAGAGCACGGTATTGCACAGATGCGACAACAGTGACGAAGACATTATCCTGAGTTGATAAACATCCAAACATCAGAGTTCAGAAAAGGGCACCAAGGTTTTTACTAAAAATGTTGATGAAAATGCATCTCAATTTCAATGGAGAACAGAGAAATGACAATTTGGGAATATATGCCGGAACTTTACAGAATGTATGTTCACGGTGATTGTTACAGCAAAACATAAAATAGAATGGTATTGGAGAAAACCTTTGTTTTTGTTTCACAGCGGACATCCAGCTGTCGCACACGTAGTGATAGGTAACCAGCAATCTGCCTTCCTAGGCACCAAGGTAAGCAGTGGCAACCAGGCTCCAGGACCTCATCAAATTTCCCAAAAGTTTCTTTGATGGCTACAGTTGACTGATCAACCTGTACTAAACCCAAAATCTGACCCATGCCCTTTCTGCACAAAGGAAAAGATAACCATTACATACAATACCGTGTACCAGCGCATAGATGTCAACTGAGCAGAGCACAAAGGCAAAATTATTTGTTTATTAAGCAAGGGTATAGCATCAACTATGATTCAATTATCACTTGTCAAATGAAGCTCAGTGTAAAAAAACATCACACAATAAGTAAAAGCAAGGCATGCACGGGAGTTAAGGTATTAGTAAATAGGATCTCTGTAGCAACAATATGTTGGTTTGGTGCTGTATTGGTGCATGACATGGATACGACACTGACACGCCGCTTGACATGCATTGGATAATTAGATAGCCAAAATAAATAATTTTAATGTTCAACACGGCTTCAACACGCATCCGATATATATGGTGACACAGCTCGACCACCTTAGCTACCTAAAGGGTAACCCTAGCCACCCGAGTGGAGCAAAACACCAATATCAAGGCTCTATTGTCGAACCATATTGATGTTCTAGATAAGGGTGGTCCGTCTAGAGAAAATATGAAATGGAGATGCAAATATATTGACACTAGTAAGCAACATTCACATATTAGCCTGCTTCAAGAAAGGAAAATCACAAATTTGGACCATGCCCAATCAAAATCTCGTTACATGATTACAATTCCAAGAAAAATGAGTAAATTTCATAAAAACACAAGTTTGCGATCATTGTTGCACAAAACCCCAGATATTGTGGTTTGTGTCACTTAACCCCAGGTATTATGGTTATAACATTTCACAAAACCCCCCACCTCATTACAATTACTCCACAATCGCGACTACCACAACAATGACAAGTTATTCTCCCTACTCGATGCCTCCGGCCGCATGACGGAGGACCTTGCACACCACTACTTCTAGCAACTCATTTTCGCTGTAACCATAATATCTGAGGTTTTGTGAAATATTGTGACCATAATACTTGGGTTAAGTGACATAAGCTACAATATCTGGTGCTTTGTGCAACAGTAACCACAAAACCTAGGGTTTTATGAAATTTACTCAAAATATCATGATGCACCACAATGTTTTCACCATCAGTAAACATGAGACACCACAAAACCACTATACAATATCCATTCAACAAACTAGATAAGACGAACGATGAAGGCAAAAACTTATGCGCATTGAATAACTTAGATCAGAGGTAAGGGTGGCATGGCCACCCAGATGACATTCTTAGTTGCTGCCCAAAAGGTACATTGACAAACACATTCATACTATGAAAACATATAGGTACATGAAAATGAGCCAACAAGCATGCCGCTGCAATTTTCAGAAGGTTCAGAATTTAGCAGCCAAAGGTATCTGACTACAATATAAATAAATAAATTTAAACATGCAATTTGACACCTTGCAGGTAACCAGTTCGGATGAAACCACAAGAAAACATAGGTTCGACGGCTTCCCCAACCCATGGGCGGAACCAAACCCCAAAAATTTGAGAAACTTCAAAATTACACCTCTTCAATAGGCTAAATTTGTTGATTGAATTGATTTTGATTTTAGTAATTTAGGATTTGTAAGACCTCAGAACTATTTGTATTATACTTTTAGCAAATTTCAAATATATTTATTAGATTTATGTTGATACCAAATTATTGCATAAGACTTGTAGAATTGTAAGTGTGAAGTGATGCACCCAAATCAAAATTTTTCTAGTTCCGTCCGCCACTGCCTAACCCAGTACGAATGGAAAATTGCGTAACTGACTAAACTCGTCTCAATTTTCAAAGATGCGATCCTATCTGAAACAGTGGGTTCCAAAAAAAACTAATGCCTTTCCTCTAACACAGCCGCAAAGCAATCGCATTGAGAAAGAGAAACAGAAAATAACAACTCCAATTGGGCTACCCAAAAAGAAACAAATCTTGCGGGAAAAACCAAGAAACATGGCGAAATCAGCAAGAAACAAAGGCAAGAACCCTAAACCGCAAGAAGCGCGGAGAAATCCCCAGAAACCACCAAGCCAGGAGCCCTAAACAGCTCTCTCCCGCATTCCTCCTCCCAAGAATGCATCCATCTATCTAATATAAAGGGGAAAGAAAAGCATCAATCTGATCTCCTACGCAAGAAATTTCCGCGCGAGGAAGGAGAGGTCGGTTACCCTTGATGAATCTTCCGCGACCAGACGAGGAGCCCAAGGATTTCACAGGAAAATATCCGAGTTTTTGGTGTGGTTTGGTGCTCTCCTGATCTCCTCCCCTGGGATCGTGGCGTACACACGGAACAGTCCAATTTATAACCTTGAATTGTAGATTTAGTTCGATTTTTAATCTTTAACTCAAAAATAGTTCGGACTTCCAACTAACAAACCTTCACTTTATCACTTGACCAAATCTAGATGGTTGTTCACAAGTGTCGTTCACAAAGATTCACATGTCTACTATGTTAACATACTTTGCTACATCACTTAGGGTCTATTTGGTTCATAACCAAACTTTGTTACATTTTGTTACGCCAAGTTAGGCAAGTTTGACCGAGTTAGACCTCTATTTGGTTCATAGCCACACTTGTAGTAAGATTCCTTTTTGCCATCTAGGTCCCACATGTCATTGACTTAAAAAATATGACAAAATTTATTTTCTTAGCCAAAGTATCGCTTCAATTTTAATAATATAACATTAGACAAATTTAGCAAAAAAAAAACTATAGCTAAACATGACAATCTTAGTATGTGAACCAAACAAGCCTTCAATCTCTCTGTCTATCTCATGACCTCACTCCCAGTCTTTCTTCTCTCCTCCTGTTGTCATCAACAAGAAGGAAGACATCGATGTATGTCACCAATGCCACCACGGGCACCTTGGTTTCCTTTTGTGAAGTCCAGTGTCAGACGTTTCTAAGGTGCTAGTTGTGATGTTGCCATCGTTGAAGGCGAAGGAGGAAAGACAGTGGGGTAGGCGTCGACAGAGCGTCAGCCCCAACGGGTTTGCGATGAAAGCGGGTGTGGCTGGTGCAATCGACGTGGGGGAGACGATGAGCTCAAGGCTACAGAGCCCTACGCTAGTGGCCTTCTAGAACGCGAGATGCTCCTTCCTCAACGACGGTTCAATTGGGCAGTGGTGCCAATGAGGTGAGATGGGCAATGGGTAGTTGGCGCTGGTGAAGAGCGAGGAGATGAGGAATTCCAAGTTAGTCGCATCTTTGTCCCAGCCCATGGATCTATTGATCACCACCATCATCGACCTCATTGGGGTTGGACCGTCGATCTCCATCGCCGTTAGCCATGAATCTGTTGATCCCCGTCAATGTCAATCTCATTCTATGCTAGATCAAGCCATCCTTATTGCCGCCTGCCTTGTCATCTCCGGTGGACAACCCATGTAGATGGTGTAGATCGTGTGGCAACGAGTAGCTCAGTTAATTGGTGTCGTGGTTGTCATTAACCGTGGCAGAGGAGGCGGAGAAGGGCGGTAACGCTTGGTAGGTGGCTATTGCTTGGGAGGAGAAGGATGGCATAGATATGGCAAGCAGTCACAGTGATGGATTTTGTGGAGAAGCAACGGATGGTAGTGGAGCACCTCACCCTCCGCCTCCGAGCCTAAGCCACTACCTCTCCTCCTCCTTCTCTTCTTCTTCTTCTTAGGCTCGGCGCTAGGGCCGACGGAATCTATTGATTCCTTCCTCTCGCACTTATGGGCCTTCTTTGGCTTGGTTGCCTTCTTGGGCGCAATGTCCGTGAGGACGACGTCCTCACTCGCTTGACAGATGGGAGGAAGCGTAATCGAGTGGGCGATGTGTGCCTCTACAACATGAACTCCTTGTGGCCAGCAGGCCCGACACAGCTTGGCAACGATGATACCGACTAATCAGCATTGAATCTAGGTGGGCCATCATCTAGAATAGGGAGGAAGAGAGTGAGGGGAGAGAAGAAGATAGGGGAGGGAGAGAGGAAGAAGGGGCTGACATGTGGTCCCTCCATTCTTTTTATTTTTTACTAATTTGTTAGAAGATGTGTTGGGTGAGGTGGCACTCATGTTAGTCCAAAGATGTATATGTACATGCCACATCACTTGAAATCCACTGTGGTTTAGTGCAAAGGTTAATTACATTTTAGATGATTTTGATAGTTTAAGGTTTTTAAGTGGGTGGTTTCGAAGTTCAAGGTTCTAAATTGGATTTATTCTAATATATAATGGGACAACATGGTGTTAGGGAATCATGGGTTCAAATGGACGAATTCAACCTAATTTGGGTATATTTTTCAAAAGTTTAAGTTTTAGGGTGTATACCTATCTATAAAAAAATCAAATAAAACACGTAACCTTAAAAAAATATATGGTTTTGAATGAATTTAGATTGCATGCTTTTCTTATTTATATGTAATTAGTACATACCTACAATCAAACTACCATAAAAAAGGCAATTCTAGTTTGAATTTTAGGGCCTGTTTGGTAGAGCTCCAGATTCCATCTTCACCTGAAATCTAAAACTTGTAGGCTAAAATAAAGTGAATATTTTTAGTCTAAAATGTAAATAAAATGATCCATCTAAACACTCTTAATGTACTCACAGCTCCAGCATCATGAATATGGTGAAGCTAGAATTTTTAGCTTCATGATTCACGAATCTGTGAAGTCAATCCTCGCCAAACAGCCCTTAGTTCAAACTTGTTTGAAATAGTTAGACTACTTAAACTCGACATACAAACTTTTTTTATATATATATATATATATATATATATATATATATATATATATGAAAATGATTCCATACTCTCGGTGTATGTACTCCCACCTCTAATATACCGCTTAAATGATGTTGTTATACCTCCTAGAGTACGAAAAAGGCTTCATATATATATATATATATATATATATATATATATATATATATATATATATATATATATATATATAAAAGCCAAATTATCCAAGAAACCCTTTTACCGTGAAAATTCCATAAAATCTATATGTACAAGTTTTCAAAAATTCTCAAAAAATTATCATACATAGGGGAGATGAGATTCTACAGTCTTTCAAATGTGATTGATTTTGATTTTTAAATTTTGCAAGACTCTTGTAGAAGCTCACATCCCCTACGTATGTTAATTTTTTGAGAATTTTTGAAAACTTGTATACGTGAGTTTTATGGAGTTTTCACAGTAAGAGGGGTTTTCAGTAGATATGTTGCACATATATATATACACACACACATAATGCCGAAATGGGGCACTTTGGAACCTAGGCTCTATAATTTCAAATGCACGGATTCAAGTCAAATTTGAGTATATTTGAGCATATCAGTGAAAACACACCTTACTGTGAAAACTCTATAAAACCGACATGTACAAGTTTTCAAAAATTCTCAAAAAATTACTATACATAGAGGAGATAAGCTTCTACAATCCTGCAAATTCGAAAATCAAACTCAATCGTATTTGAAAGATATAAAAAAAACAAATAACGAGATGAATAGCATTAAACAGTGAAAAATTACTATTCAAACAGAATTTGTCTGGTGGGGCAGAGCATGAGAGCATCGAGAGGACCGGGAAATGAGACGTAACGCTACCAATTCCTTTTTCTCTAAGACCGTATCTGATATGATTTAATTGGTGAAGAAAATAAGTAGTCATTATGGAGAGGATTACCTACTCGAAACGAGTTACGGACAGGTGGGTCCTGTATAATTTGTTGAGAGGTGCTTTTATGATTTGTTTTTACAGTTATATAATATTAAAATATAAATGAAGAGTAGATGATTATTATTTATCTCTTCATTTGCTTCAAGACATTCGGATATCAATCTCAAGTGTGGGACGTCTTCTATTAAGTTCCAGAGTTATCTGTATCGACTGGGGCACATCTCCTGTTCAATTATTTCAATTTCTTTTTTAAATAATATATTGTTATTAACATTACAAATATAAATAGTAAAAGATTATAAAAATAATACTTATCGCCAAATGAAATGGCAATAGGATGAGAAGGCACCTTCTGTCACCAAATGAATTTGTGAGAAAAGCACATACACTAATTGAACAATATAAGTTAAATAAATCAACAATAGGGCTTCTGTTGGCTAATTGGTCTGTCGCCAAATAAATTAACAACAAAGGCTATCGGCCAATTGAAACGATTGGTCTGAATAAATCAATGACAAGGCTGTCGGCCAATTGAGCTGTTGCCACATCACGTCCTATGGTTGAATGAATTGGTGACATAAGCTGCTACATCAGCTTGTCATCGATTCATTTGGCTATTTGTGATTATTTTTGTAGATTTTTTGACTATTTATCTTGTAATATTAATAAAAACATATTATTTTTAAAAATATGTTAAATTGAACCACGGCAACGTGTACTTCCTGCAAGTTTTTATAACTTCCAAACCGAACTTAAAAAATGACAAATGACCATATGCACTTTTGATAAATATCTTAACAAATATCTGCAATTAGCTTACTTTCACTGCACCACGGTTGGCAAAAACCTTAGATGGTAAAATGTAGTAATCTTTCCAAAGTACAAATTGCGACAAATTGTCAATTTTGAAAGTACAAGTTAGAATCCATAAGATTGAGACGAGCAAGTACCACCCGTGCAACTTCTGTTAGAAAGAAAAAATTGAAAAGCTTGGCATGTAAAGTCTTCATGGCATTGCAGAAGTTTTTCTTTGCTTCCTTCCTTTCTTTCCGACATTTTTGTTTGGAGAGAGATATGAAAGGTAGTGACGGAGTCGTGCAATGATAAACCAAGAAAATTATGATTAGACGCGCTCTTGATGCATTTCATTGCACACAGAAGAAGACCACGGATAGGAAAGGACCCAACCGAGCGCTGGCATTTTATTACGCAAACGGTCCACAGCGAGCGAGCGAGCGAGCGCGTGTGTATATATATATTCTAGAGTAATCTATAATTTTTTTCAGAATTTTTCGTAACTTTTGTTAGTTAGTGTGCACGGTGTGTACACGAAAAGTCTGTGTGCACGGGATATGTTGCCATATGTGTGTGTGTGTTGCTCTTGTCGTCAGTAAGCTACCAATGAAGACTGTTCGTGAATCAGAGCTGTCAATAAAAAAGTATAGCTAAAATAAAGAAAAATCATATAAATGTACTAACAAAGAAATGTACTTGCTAGTCGATCATGCGACGTAGCTAGTAACGTGTTTCCTTATTTCAATTAGAATTGTTCTTTTTTTATTTAGCCATAACATTTTATTGACAGTTTCTCTCAAACGGTTTTTACTAATAGCTTACTGATGATAAGAGCAACAAACTAATATAAATTTCACTGTATGAATCAGTTTTTACTATTCGTATATATAGATTTTATTATCGATACACACATCGTTTATTAGCGAGATTTATATCATTATGTTGCGCTCGTCGTAAGTAAGCTACTGGTGAAAACCTTTGTATATTAGAGTTGTCAATAAAAAAGTTACGATGAAAACAAAGAAATTAGATTCATGTATAAACTAGAAACACAACTTACTAGTGGTTCAGATGATTCGATGCATTAATTACTTCTTTTAGGCTATCGTGTACACATTTTACTACAGACATACGTTCACAGTGTGCGTTTGATCATAAAATGAGTTAGATGATGCGACACATTAATTAGTTAGTTTGTCTAAGTAACTGGGGCAGTCTGTTGTGCTAATTAGTGCGTTGGAAGGCTTGATCTAACTAGGTTAAATAGTTTGAGCGTACAATAGACTATTATACATGCAGTTACAGAATAGCAACTATATATATATAAGAAAAATGCATTGTACTCTAGGACTAGTTACTCTCACCTCTAAAATATCACATAAACAAACTTGAAATATTCCTTTATCACTTTAGATACACTCATGTACTATTCAAAAAAATATACATATCACCTCTGAAAAAAATGTAAATACCACCTAGCTAGTCTTATATACTATATGTACATATCCTTTGTTGCGCGAGATAATCTCTATGTTGTGAGATAAGACATAGGGAGTAACTATTTCTAGAAGTAGAATATATATAGAGAGAGAGAGGAAGGGTGTTTTGTACTCCTATACATGCGTTCTGTTGATTTGCTTTGTGATGCGTACAGTGAAAGGAGGAATGAATAAGTGGATACATCCATTAGTGACCATCATACTCCCTAATCTAGTGGGACCAATTAATGGTTTTGTTGCATTTTGGGTTTGCCGCAGGCTTGCATAACAAGCTCCGTTTATCTAGTCGCACCTACCTGCTGGGGAGAAAAACAAAACGTATTCAAAACCAATCTAAGTACTCAGCATAGGATGAGTACATACTCTAAAAACAAAACGTAGTATGGAATCATTCTCTCACACACACACACACACACACACACACATATATATATATATATATATATATATATATATATATATATATATATATATATCCATGTAATGTGTGTATAGTATATAGGTTCCAAGCTTACGGGATAAAGAAACGCCGATATAACAAAGGATTTTGGCACTACAATGATAACACATAGCTATGACAGGATCGCAGGGGAAAATTTTCTCACCACGAAAAATGGTATGTGGATTGCGACAAAGTAGTTTACCTTAGTAGTGGAGGTAGCTATGACAGGATCTTGCATTCTTGAATTTTTTTGCTCCTCTTCTGAAGAAAGAGGATAATTTTTTAGGCTAATGAGACATATAAGGGAATCGGTGCTCAACTGCTCGCGTTCACATTGCCTGAAGACCTTTAAAACAGGACCTTAATGGACCACAAGTGCTAAGAGAAACAAATTTAGTAGAAGCACATTACTACGCAACATAAGAAAGTTAGAGGTTGAATATGAAAAGAAATTAGCTATGTGCCCGTGCTTGCAACGAAAACTCAATTTACGATAAAAAATTTATTTGCAAAGAGCATTAACTTTATCTGAATAATAATGTTCACTCTGAATGTGCAATGGTTAAATATTTAAATCAATTCATCAAAGCATACAAATTTCAAGCACCTGTTTATAAACTTGAGCTTAAAATTATCTTTAATTTCACAAACTTAAATAATAATATTACAACATTTGGGATTGTAAATTTGTAACGCCATAATTTGAGATCGATCGATCGACCGAGAGAGGCATCACCTGATGCCCCATGGGCACAAAGGCGTTGAAGAGGTAGGTATCATCCGTATATGGCTACCACCGTACCATCAGCAGCGTGCGTGGCTCATATGTCTTGCTCTGGCCATACCATAGCCTTACCCCATCAACCAGCTCCACCGCCTCCTCGCCTTCCCCTACGAGCACCGCCCTCAACCTATTGACATCATCCACCACGGCGAGCTCCAACAATGCCATCAGTCTATCTCGCTGCCCACCACCGGCGACCTGCTCCTGCACCATATCGATGAGATCAGGAAAGTTACCTATTATCTTCACTCAATGGATAAACTCAACACATTTGCAGGAGAGATAAGAAGCAGTGGGGTTATATAGATTCAGCAACTAATGAGAAATCTATGGAATCCAGATTAAGAATCATGAAATAAGGAAGGCAACAAAAGAAAAGAAGGTGAGAAGAGACCTAACTCCATGAATCGGAGCTCTGCTTCCTTCAGAAGGGAATCAATCAATTCAGTCCAAAAAGCACCGAGAGCAATCACCGTCGATTTGAATGCCAGATCAATGGGAGAAAGGAAAGCAATAAATGAGTCATGCATATTCATTTACCTCCCGTGATGGGGCAATCCATCCAATCTACCGGGGTGGCCATTGCCCGCTTCCCACTCAGCCATGCGGTGCACACACATGTCGGGGTGAGAGTAGAGAACGGACGTACCACCACCAACTCCTAATCAGAATTATTAGAGATAGAGATAACAAACTTATATAGTCGTGTCATGCATGGCCATGTGCATGCTGCTGGCCGGTCGAAATCAAGTCCATATGAGATTAGATAAAAAGAAAAGATGATCTTATCTACACATGCAAGTAAATATTTAATGAAAAGAATGTATATGGCAACTCAAAGGCACATGGTAACTCAGAAACTGTATGCGTGTAGTATATGGAAAAAGAATCGGTTATGCAATATTTGAAAATAGAATCGACTGATTGAGATAAGAGTCTGATACACCGCAGATCACGCATGTATGCATATCCAACCGAATTAAAATTTTCTCCGTTTGCCAATGTATAGAAGATTAGGGTAATGACGGTTTCGTAGATATGCCCGTGAGGGGGGAGGGAGAACGGACCACCGCCATCTACTTGTAATTAAAAATAGTAGAGATTATTATGGATGAGACCTCATAGACAGCAAGGTCCCTTTCACATAAAGATAACGCTGGAAAATTGTGGCAGTTGATTGGTGAGTAGCCTTCTTTTTGCCTCCCTTGTAAGCTCTTACACCAAATTCTTAAGTTCGTACTCTACAACATTTTGTCAAATAATCGTGTTTAGCAGTAGAAAGATAAAACATGATGTTAAAAAAATAGTCTGACAAACTGATAGCACCAGAATTTAGAAAGATGTAACTGATTTGTAGATTAAAGTTGGATTTCTAGTCGATATTTGTCAAAAAAAAAAAGAATTTTATCTTCCAGAGACAAAGACTGATACGATTTATGGATTATGAGGAATCAAAGAAGGATACTATCATCCTATGTGCTATAAAATAGGTCATGAGGCGAGTTGAAGAATAATCAATCAACAACTCACATATACTTTCATTTACTTTCTGTCAATTAGGAGTAGCTTTTAGACTTATAATCTCTCTTTGTAATTCGTTCTTGATCAATAAAGTTGCGCATCACCGATTTTGATCATCTTCGATTTACGCCAGTTAAGTCGGGTTTGTTTTTCATACCGATCTTGTTGCACATCGCCTTTTTCAGAGGAAATAGATCTTTACTCTCATCTAATTGGGTAAAACAACTGTTTAGATCTACCTTACCGATTGCTTGAAGCCGATCACATCAGTTAACAAGTATTTACATCTATCTTGCAAATTACAGGATCAAATCAACTAGCACACCAAAAATCTAATTTAAATCAGACATTTGCGTGTATTGAGACCGTTTAGCTCTTTTTTTGTGCCAACACAAACAAACTACATACTTTCCATCACATGAGAAGAGCCATTTTGCATAAGCAGCTCCATAGTAGACATGTACCAAAGGCCAGTAGAGCAAATTAATATTGTCTTCAAGTTCAATGTCATAATCCTTGCAACCCAATTTCATTAGTGAAAGTGAAGAAAACAAGAAGTTTAGTATAAGAACATAGATGAGAGACAGTTACAAAAATTAAGTTAACCAGAGTTGATGAATACCTCAAGCCATTGAGCAAATTCAGATGTCACCTGCACCATGCCAACCTTAGTCTCCTTAGTTTTGCAATCGTAGTTATCTTCAAAGAATCTCTTTCCACTTGCAATTTCCACAAGGCACCTATCATATACCAATTTCCACAAGGCACCTATCATATACTGCATGTTAGTAAAGATCAGCTCAGCAAAGTCCACCAGGATAGCAACCAAAAACAGTATAGCTGAACTCTTCACCGCGTGTCTCAGTCACATCATTTATGAAACATCTCCAGAGACACCACAACCAACACATTATGAAACATCTGTTGGCTTACAATTGTACTCCAGCAATAACTTTAAGGATTTAAGATATAAGTGCAGTGCGAGAGACGCTTCTATGCTTTTCTTTTTGACAATTGCATAAATATTAAAGCATGAATAAATGATAGATGGTGATTACTTAACTTTTCGTTTGCTTTAAGATTTGTACAACTTGTACTTAGAGGGAAAGCATTGAAGTATTGTTCAGTGCGGAATAATGGTAAACATAGAGCAGTAGAACCAATACCGCCATACCGGGTCTAGCTGCGACTTGAAATGTCTATGAACAATAATTGCAGCCACTACCTCGATGAATCAATTAATGCAGATGAGAATTAGCTTAAAGCCACAATTGTGCAAACAACAAATGATATTTTTGAATAAAAAGAAAATCCCCCTCCTCTGCGATTGATTTTCATAGCTCAGCAACCATTTTTTTTTTTGAAACGGGAAGCTCAGCAAACTTATTTCAATCAGCATTGCAGTAATAAACTTCTGAACAATAATCTAGTCACTTCGTTAAATATAGCAAGAAACCAAAACAGTTGGCCACTTAGCTCATCATAGTACTGACGTCTTTTTATCTATGTTGAACTTCAGTGCACAAATTTGCTAGCCACTACTAATAGCCTGCTTTTAATGCCACACTACAGCATAGGATGACACGGAAATGGTTATTCAAATATATCAACCAAATAACGGGTAGGCAGGATGTGTTAGACATGCACATATACAGCTTGAGAAAATAGATATAGTGATTTACGTGAACAGATTCCAGTTTGATTTCCACTAAAACAAGCTATTCCATAGCTAACAATATCATGGTTTACAGAATTCAGCTGATCGCTCACCATCATTTCAGTTTGCGTGAGATAAGCCTCGCCATCAGGATCCCTTGAAAGGTGAACTTTCTCTCCCTGCACTTTCCCGGCATCACCCCCCTCTTTGACTTACTGAAGGATCATCTGCCCACATTAATCGCATATCCACTAGATCCAAATACTCATCCCAATATTTGAAGCTTACAGCCATTTGTTACTAATCAATAGTTGTTTCTGTCCATGTACACTGAAAACAATAAACAAGTGAAAATTTCTTTAAGTAAAAGGAAATCCTACACCCCAACCTGCATTATGTCCTGGACTTACATAGAGGGTGAGACAGTTATGAAATGACAAGAGACCAGCAAATACTTTGGAATGGATACTTTGCAGAGAACTTGATCACATAATAACAGGAAAGATTAAGAAATGATTGCATCGTAAACCATAATAGATGTGAAGGACATCCAAGTGTCTGTAAACCAAACCATGCATTCACTTCAAAACTCTTCCTTCGCTCTACATGTATCATATTGCAGTATCTAACAAACACGACAAACAAAATGTAACGTGAAACTAATAACTGAAAACGAACAGAAATACAATAAAAAAGCACACAAACACTACAGATAATCATCAACCCCCAAAAACGTACACAAAATTCAGCAATGTGCACCACAATTTGGACAGTTCACGTCAAAACAAAATTAGCTCCCGGATGTACGCAAAATATCGTATGACAACCGATTCGCTAAAAACTACCTCCACAAGCCATAGCACCTTGTGAACACTATTTTCTACCGTGATATATCCTAAAATCATAATGTACTCATAATCTACAACAAAACAAGCACTAAATCTTCACTACAGACACAAATCCTGAGGATGCTTCTATCTACTAAACATTCTGTTGGAGATGCCCCAGAGGCAATCATAGAGATTATTATATTTTCTTATGTTCATGATTAATTATTTTGTTCCTTCAATATTGTCATTATTATTTATTAGCAAGTATGTGACTTGTTTGTGAAACTCTATATATGATTTTGTGTTAATTATTCTAAAGTGATTCCTAGCCGATAAACATATAAGGACACATATGAATAGATTAGCATATGTATTGGTTGATGGCCATGTTTCATAAGTTGGGAATATATCCAGTGCAATTAAAGTTTTGGTGCAACCATCGTGCACCCCTACTAAAAAAAGTTTCAAAAAATTCTAAAAAAAATCATGGATGTACATCTCAGCTTACCCCATCTACATATAAAATTTCATGATCAAATTCATCCTATGTTAAGAGTAATAAAAAAGACAAATTTTCTGACAAACTTGAATAGTTCAAATGCACCCCAAATTTGTCTTTTTTGTAACTTCTAGCATAGGACGAATTTGATCATGAAATTTTATATGTAGATGGGGTAAGCTGAGATGTACATCCATGATTTTTTTTAGAATTTTGAAATTTTTTTAGGGGTGTAATGAGGTAAGCAAACCAAAACTTTAATTGCACTGGATATATTGCCTCATAAGTTATAGATATGGAGATACCAAACCAATAATATAGACACATGTTAGAGAACATATAGTTGGATCGACCCACCTTAAGACACTACGAGAACGTTGTAATTTTCTTGCCATCAGTTGGTCTTATATACAATGTATATGCTATATCCTTAAACTTGAGATTGGCGTATGTACTCGAGATGTATAATGACTTAGGGGTTACCAAATGCAGCTCCGTAATTGGGTAATTGTAAAGGTGGCTTTTGTATTTGTCATAAAGTATGCTGCGAAGCATGTCGATCAAGATAGGATTTACCCCTCCATTCAATGAGAGAGATATCTCTAGGCCTCTCGAGTGGTCGGATTTAAAATACATGACCATGCTACTCGCGGTTAAAGAGTTAACTGTAATTAGGGATTCCTAGTCATATGATCGAGAAAGAGTAGTCGAGCTAACTAAACAAGGATTGCATGCACCCACCTTAATTTTGACCGATATCGTGAGGCAAAGGGAAATGCATATAACTAAGCATTATTTAGGTTCATCCGTTGTGATCTTTACATATACTCGAGAGTCGGCATGTCCTGCTAGGGATTGCTACCGATTAATGATCGAGTAAGAGCACTCGGGCCATGTCTAGGTATACATGAACCAATAGGGTTGCACGCTTAGAAGGTTAGGATTTAATTCGGATGGTGATTATGATGGTTTTAAGTTTCTAATGGGCCTCTAATGTAGAGTCCATTATAGGGCATCTATTTTAAGGGATGGGGTGCTGGCTTTAGGGTTAAGAGGTACGGTAGGAATTCAAAATTCACGAAACCCTAGCCACCATCTCTCCTTCACCTAGAACCACACAGTCAGCGCTAGCATAGAGAGATAGAAAGGAATTGGGGTTTTAGGGTTGGATGACGCACCAGGAGGAGGCGGAGGCGCTCAATGTCAGTGAAGCAGGTAGGGTTGTTGGGGTCCTCCTCCATGCATGCCTCCAGGTTGTTGCACAGGTGGTGCTCTGAGTACAACAGCATAGCTGCTTGGGCGCTCGAAGCTCAAACACCTCAACGACGTTGGCATAGATGGAGATCCCCTGGCGAGGTGCTGCGGTGCCACAGCGAGCAGGTTGAGTGACACGTTGAGCATAGTGTGTGGGCGAGGTGAGGCAGCGGCGAGTGCACTGTGAGGCATGCAAATTGGGTGGGGAGGATGGGGCAGGCGGCCGAACTTGTTTGCAAATCAAAATCTACATGTATAATGCAGTAGTATAGGATCACCCTAATACAAATAATGGTAACATAGATAAAATATTAACTCTATATATAGTGGAATAATAATAAACAACTAGATTTGATAAATAAATAGATAGTGTGATGAATTTATGGTCAACTTTATATTTATTGTGTCTTGTAGGAAATTATTCACTAAATAAATTACAGCGAAACATAAACTTCAGCGGATAACCCATCGATCTGCAATAAGCAACCGACAAGTCTCAAATCCTAATAATCGGCCTCCTCGTGATACTCCACTTCCAGAGCTAGTGTTGACTCATACTCTCTAACTGATAGATTATTATTACAAGGGTGAACATAAACATATAAAGTACTCAACAAGTTATGCATAAAACTCAAATATAGTATAACTCTATATAAGGCTTAATTCAAAGAATGGCTAACATAGCTTCTTTTGCTTAAAATAGTATTTGCAATTGAATACGATAATAGATTAAAACAAAAGGTAAAAGAAATAGCCACATAATAAGATCCTCAGATAATCCAATTTCCTTCCTTAGCACCAAGCCTACTTCCCAAATTTTATTTTATAAAATATAACCCTTTTATAAAATTTTCAAGCATTGTCCATAATCGAGGATACGGCTATTTGAATAGGTTTTACACTCTACAGAGATTATAACTTTACCCACAAGATATGATCAATCTTATAATGTTGTCCATAACATGTACCCATCGATTTGCAACTAAGAAGATCGTAACAAAACTTTTCAAAAACTCTATCCGATCATGGACACTCCCAATAAGCCTAGTATCACTATTCCATCCTCACACAGAGCAGAAGAATAGGAGGGACTCATCGTTGGACTAGGAACAATAAATGTTCAAGATGTGGAGCCACTGCAATACACACCATCCCCAACCACGCGCATAGCTTAGTTTACCTCCTAAAATATCATATGTTAAGACTCAGTAACTTACTGAGTTAGGTCTATACCATTACAGATATATGATTATATGATTTCTAGTTCAAATGGTTACGAGGTTAAGTCATGTTAGAATCTGAATATGCAAATTTGGACCCTCTATTTATACTACATTAGTTCAGGATCACGCTATTGCACACAATGGCAACATAGATGTAATATCAAAATCATACACAGGAAAACATAATAAAAGACTATATTTATTAATTAAAAGATAGTTGAATGATCTTAAGGTCGACTTTACATTTATTAAGTCTTTCAAGGCTTAACTATTAGGTCTTTCAAGGATTAACTATATGAAAATAGCAGCGGAATAGAAAACTTTGGTGGATAACCCATCAAATGACATAGGCATCTAACAAGGTTCGATTCCTAGTAACTCACACCCTCTTGGAACTCCTCCATACCAAGTGTAGACTCATCTTCAATTGATGGATTTATTGTAGCAAGATTGAGTACATAAAGTATTCAATAAGTTGTGCATAAAATACAAGTCTATTATAACTATGTGCAAGGCTTATTTCAAAAGAATGGTAGATATGGCTATTTTGCAATAAAGCAATATGTTTAATTGAATACAATAAATAGATTAAAATAAAGAGTAAAACAAATATCAATAACAATAGATTTCTCAAATAATTATTAAGTTAAACTGGCACACACTCTAAACCAATTCCATTACTTTCATTTGTACACAACGTCCCTTCCCAAATTTATTTTTATAAAATCTAACCCTTGTGTGAAATTCCCGAGCATTGTCCACAACTGAGGACATGTCTATTTGAATAGGATATATACTCTGCAAAGGTTATACACTTTACCCATAAGATATGATCAATCTTATAATATCGGTCATAACACATACCTATCGACGTGTGACTAAGAAGATAATAACAAAATCTTTTAAAAACTCTATTTGAACATAGACACTCCCGATAAACCTGATCTCACTATCCCTCTTTCACATAGAGTAGAACAATAAGAGGGACTCAAAGTTGGACTTAAGAATAATAACTGTTCAAGATGTGAAGCCACTACAATACACATCTTCCTAAAACCTTGCACACAGTTTAGTCTACCACCTAAGATTTCATATATCAAGACTCAATAACTTACTGAGCTAGGTTTGTCCCATAAAACATATGTTGTTGTATGATTTAGCCTAGTTCAATGGTTTACAAGATTAAGTCTTTAATTGACTAAGACAAGACTTCCAAATAATCTCAGTAACCAATATCAATCAATTCACATAGAATCTCTAACCCAGATGTCACACAGACTCACTCTATCACACCTCTAGCCACTTGCCTCAATCTAAATCATTTACCACACCAGTCGATTATCGTGCAACACATGCCATCTGCATCAACATCATTGTGTGACTATGCTTAACACACCCATTTTCAAAAGATATTCCATAGACCATTACTCAAGTTTGAATTTGTACATTTTAAAAGATACTAATTATTCATGCCATGGCTAAGCAAACTAAATACGATCTAACCAACCCATGTTGGCATATATTATCAACTAACTAATAATTATCCATCTTAGGGTGACAAATAAATATAACATAACAAATGACAATGTAAGTATAATTGAGTTGGGTAACATAACAAATGACAATGTAAGTATAATTCCGTTGGGTTGAATTACTAATTCCCAAATTACTTGAAAATAGGATAACTTGAAATATCATGCAATAGTTAAAATTAGTATTTATAAAACTGGGTTCAACATGATCAAAACACAACTTGCCTTGGAATAACTACTGATCTTGATCTGGACCTAGAACTGGAATCAAGTCTTCACTTTCGGACTCTCCTAGCATTTCAAAGTCTAAGAGAAATGAACAACAAAATCCAAAATAAATACAAAAAATACCAAAAAAATTCTAAAAAACAAATAAAATACACCAAAGTGTAGAGCTTGAATTTAGAAACTTGAATGGGTTCAATTAGAGTTCGTATAAAAGAGAACAGACTCTTGGAACATTCACAAACAATTAAAATCTGGAAAGACCAATAGCCCGACTAATTTTCATTTTCTAATTGATTTGTCTAGATTTTCTAAAAACAACATAGGCTGACATGTGGGCCACTGGTCCATAGACCAAGTCCATGGACTCTCAAGCCGGGTCCACGATGAACCTGGCTCATAGCATGAGTCACTGACATGTGGGCCCCACACGTTAGAGACTTGGCTCATGAAAGACTAAGTCTATGCACATATTTACATGCTTGCATGGCTGTTAACTTAGCGTAACAAGGCATGACACATCAACATCACATCAGCACACGTCAGCGCTGAGCACGGGGACCTAAGGTTGTCGGCGGTGAGAAATGATGGGCTTTGGTGACCTTCAGATCATGCCAATCGAGAGATCTTGATGCCGGTGTGGCGAGCAATGGCGATCGGTGGCGACGGCAACTACCAAGAAAAGCGACGGTGCGAGGCTTCACTATGATGGCGCCCTACGAGCTTGCTCTGATCGAGATGGTGCATGCACCAGGTAGAAGATGATGCAACAATGATGATGGCGTAGACCAAGGACACAAAAGCTCACCAACAGCGATGAACCCAAAATTTTTCTCTCGGTGCAACGCTCTTGAAGAACTTAAGATCCCGACAAAATGGCATCGTCCTGAGGCGAGGTTAGGGTTTGGGTTGAGGCCTTTGAGGCTAGTCCCAACGGTCACCTTTATAGTGCCTTGACATCCATGTGCTGCAAAAAAGGGATCCATGTCTGCGGCGCACACTCGGACTACAGCTCATGCACGGGGAAGACATGCCTAACATGTGAGTCCCACTTGTCAGTGGCTTACGTGGCTTGGCAAGGTAATCGAAATTTGTGGTAGCGCAGGAATTAATTTGGCTAGCTATGGCTGGTTTGGGCCGGACAAATTAGGTTTTGTCCTAGAAGCAAAACTGGATTTTTTTTGTTTTCTTTTACATTTTATAAAATATTGAAATTAAAAATAGACTTCAAATAAATAGCAAATAGACTTGAAAAATCCTATAAAATACTTTTGAGTATATAAAACCCAAATAAACTAAATTTGACAATTTTTCACTTGAACATTAATCATATTAAATCCTTTTTGAATTGAGAAAATTCCAAATTAATCTTTAATTAGCAATAAAATTATGAATTTTTTTGAAAGGCTAAAATACTTAAAAAATTCAAAAATTCAAAGATGTAAAAATTTAGATGTTACAACTTTTAACTGACCAAGGGAAAACTTCCAATCTACTTGTTCACATTAACCATTATCGTAATGTCACACAAACCCACCATGGCACGTAACCACTTGCCACTTGCCTCAATCTAAATTATTTACCACCCTAGTTGATTATTGTGCAACACATGCCATCAACATCATCATAGTGTGATAACATATGACACACCCTTTCATAAATATATTTCATAGACAATTAGTCATATTTGAATTTGTACTTCAAAATAATATTGATAACCCTTTGCGTGGCTAAGCATACTAAACATATTCTAAACCAATCCACGTTGATGATACATTAATGACCAACTATTAATTATCCATCTTATAACGACAAATGATCATGGCATAGTAAATGATAAGATAGGTATAAATCAAATGAGTTGCCATAACTAATTTCCAAATTATTTAAACAATTGATAGTTTAACTAACATGCAATAGTTTGAAACAAAATAATTTTTGAAAAATTAGGTTCAATATGATCAAAGCACATCTTGTCTTAGAATAATTCCTGATCTTGATATTGACCTTGATATTGAATCAAGCCTTAACCTTCGTATGCTCCCAACACTTCAATATCTAAGTGAAACGAACGATGAAAACTATAATAAATACAAAACAGAGACAAAACTAACAACAAAAATCAAATAAAATATACTAGAATGTAGATATTGATTTTAGATGAGTTTAGAAATTTGAATGCACTTAATCAAAGATAGTATGAAGGAGAACAAACTCTACGAAGATTTATTGGACAAATAAATCTTGGAAATTGAGAGAGAAAGGAGTATTCCTATCTAAGAGACTGGCAAGTAGGCCCAAGGACTTTTATGAATTTATTTTAAATTTTAAAAATTCAGCAATTAACCAGAGACTAACATTTGGGCCCTTGGTCTATAGACCAGGACTATGGACATAGTTCATGCTTTACGATGAACTTGGTGCATGGCTTGACTCACTGATGTGTAGACCCCACATGTCATAAACACAGCTCATGGTGGACTTAAATTATTCAGATCTGAGCTGCAGTTATGGGAGGTCAGATCCGATTGGACCAAGCTGCACCACCATCATATGCAGCAAGATCCATTCATCCCAATGTGGTGTGACAGGTGGAGGGAGCATGGTGGATGGAGGAGACATGGAAGATAGAGTCTTGGGGTGGATTCTATAGAGGAGGAGGTGAGATGGAACTTGACAAAGGCTAGATCCAGTCGACCAAGCCATACCATCACTGGATCCAACTGAACTAAGCCGTGCTGCCATCAAATATGTATGATCCGTTCGTCCCAAGGTGACACAGTGGTTGGAGGAGATGTGGCAGTGGATGGAGATGTGGAGCTTAGCCTTGCTAACGGAGATGGAGGAGATCTGAAGCTCAGAGACATGTAAGCAGAGGCTTGAGCGATTTGAGGAGGTGGCTTGGATCACTGCCGTAGTCGAATAAGAAGCTCAGGGGAGAGGGTGACGTTCAGGGGTTGTGGCAGTAGTAGGGAAGAGGGAGTTGGATGTGCAAGATCCTTATTCCATTGGGATTTCCGACGGTCCCATGTGTCGGCATGCCTTTTCTAGAGGGAGGAGGGGTGGTGGGATGGTAGATGAACCACCACTACCACTAGCTTCTTTTAAAGTAGTAAATATAGAGATATTTATCATCAAGGTAATTATCGATAATTTGATATAACTCATCCTAAATATATTTATATTCAAACTAGGCTTAATTTTACATTAAAACTAAATAAGAAAAGATGAGAGATATTAATTTTTGGATAACAAATCATAGACATAACAATTCGTATTTTGAATTAATATGAGAATAATATAAATGATGTATAACTATTTTTGTTAATAAAACTAGATGAACCTTAAGGAATAAAATATAGAATATTTTAAATCACTTTGACGTCCTAAATAAAATAAAAATTGGAATAGATCTACAATTTGGAATTAATTAAGGTGTAATGAATTTAAGTTCAAATAATAATAACTTATCTATAATAAAAATGAAATAGAAAATTAAATAAAATTGTGTATGTATTGCATTAAGATCAGTATATGATTATATAGCTACAGATCTAGAATCAAATTAAATTTGGAAGTAAAAATAAGCTAATTTGTGATTAAAATGAAAATACATAAAATTTTACGAAATTAAATCTCTAACTTAGGTATCCAAACATAAGTAAATTTTGACTCCAAATTAGAAAAAAATACTGGATACTTGACCTTTCAAAATTCAAAACCAAAATCAAGAAATTGAATATTATTGTCTAAATGACATAAATTTTGAGATAAAAGACATGTTCAAAGTTTTCATCTGGAATTTGGAATTAATTTTAAGGCGTAACTAATTTATGTTCAAACAATTATAAAATATTTATAAATTGTATTGAATGAATGAAAATAAATTTTAAGTAAAAAAGTAGAGCCTGTTTGTTATAAAGATCAATTTTTATTACATAGCTACAAATAAAGAATTAAAATAAATATGGAAATAAAATTAAATTAATTTTTCGTTAGAGTACAAATATGAAAAATTGAAAACATTGGATGTGGAACTTAGGTATGCAAATATAAGTAAATTTTGATTCAAAATTGGAAAAATATTTACATTTTGGGAACCTAAACATTCAAAATTCAAAACCAAGGTTCCAAATCTGAATATTATTTTCTAAATCACATAAATTTTGAGCGAAATTTAGATTTAAAAAAAACAAAGCCAAAGTTAATATATGTACACACAGAATATCAAGTCTACTTTATACGTAATATAAAAATTATTCTGAATTAATATATTTAAATTCAATATGTAAATTCGGAATTAAATTACACAAAAATACAATTAATTTTAAAAATTATGTGCTCTGAAATGTTTAATATTATTGATATAAAAATAAATGTTTAATCTTGTTGTCTGTAGATTATTTACAGCATTGTCCTAACAAAAGAAACTTAAACTTTGCTCGTTGAAAAGATAAGTTTGAACAATCTAAAGTAAATCAAGATTTTATCCTAATCTAATGACAATTCTTACATATTGTTTGACTCTAAAAACAAATACACATACAGCAGACGGTGTGGCCGCACAGGTTGATGACTAGCATTCATAACGCTCCGAGAAATGCTTGCGTTGCTGTTGCAAGTGGTAAACCTCCGCCTCCCAATGTTTGATTGCGAGTTTTGCCTGTGACTGCTGGACTCACCAGATCCAGCTGATCAGCACGCAGGAAACAGTAGAGATTTCTCATGCAGAGCGGAGCAGATAAGAGCGCGTTCTGCAAAGAGACGCCTCACCTATTGCCTGTCCGCCCCTACAAAATCTCTCCAGCTAACACTTGCTTGCTACAAGAAAAATATAGCTATCCTTATACAGAACAAACGTCAGAGGAAATGCCAATGAATTTTAGAGCACATACTTGGACAATCGACAAATTCACACATTAGGAGTGCCTCCCTACGCCCTGGCGGAAAGAGAACTGCACAAATCCTAAAAACACTTCTTATGGCTGTTGAAGGTCCAGTGCAATGTAGTATCTTAACTTCCCATTGTTTATTTTTGGGCAGTATAGAGATTAGAGGCTCCAAAGAGGAGCAACTATGCCTCTCAAAGAATTCTGTTTTTTTTTAAATTAAAAAAGAGCAACCAGCAACAGGCTCACGGTGCACTGAAATGACCCAAAGCTAGCTTACTTTGGAGGGGAAAAAATAGAAACAGTAATCAGCATCCAGTTAAAAAATCTCAGTGCAAACATCCACCAGGGAAATCCGATACCTACATCTCTTTTTTCGCCTATATCCTTCTTCACATGTCAATCTACAGGACAGATCAATTCAGATTGCACAACAACGTTCAGCCAAATCAGCCACACCAACCAAGTTCCATCACCAGGGCCACGTCTGAGATTTCAACTAGACCAGGATTATATTGCCTTCTAGTTATTTCACGTTCGGCTTCGGTGAGTAGCGGAATGGAGAAACAAGGGGCCCGTCGGACAGGCTCCTCATCGGTTGTTGCCCGTTCCGTGCAAACGAGCCCTGCGCCTTCAGGCCATGGCTGTTCCTACCATTCATGCTGCTCGAGTGCGCCATTCTCTCAGCTTGCATTGTCTGGTAGAAGTATGAGGAGCTAGCCATGTCCTTGAGGTTGAGCAGCGGCTTGAGAGCTTCCACCACTTGGCTCATCAGTGGCCGGGCTTTAGGGTCCCGACTGAGGCAGGCACGTGCTAGTTGTGCTGCCTTCTGGGCACCTTTGACTGAGAAGTTACCCTCCAGACGAGGGTCAATTAGCTTGTAGAAGCGCTGCCTCTCTCCTAGAAGAGGCCGTGCCCACTCAACAAGGTTGTGCTCGCCATTTGGGCGGTTCTTGTCCATTGACCTGCGTCCTGACATCATCTCAAGCAGCACAACACCGAAGCTATAGACATCACTCTTTGATGTCAAATGACCTGAAAAGCAGGGAAAATATGCAAGAACTATATGATATCAAGTAAACATTACAACAAAGATCAAATAACTAACTACCAGAGGAGGAAAAATGTATTTAAACTTCAATTGCGCAAGGTAATCAAATAGCATTCCAATATCCAGTATCAACATTGCCTTTAAATTGAGAAGACAATGAGGATCTGCATTAGCAAACACAGTAAAATCTTGTTAGGATTAGAAACACAATAGTATTTTTTGCCAGGAATCGGTTCGATGTATCTACCATATGCACCACTGCATCCACTTCCACAGGCAAGACAGCTTACTTGAACTAATCGTAGAGACACATGTACTACTAATTTTAGTCGTTAACACATGTACTGCTAATTTTAATCGTTGTGACATGTATTCTGATATATTCCCATGTATATTAGGATTTGTGTAGTTTTGTACAAATCCTAATATACATGGGATACCTAAGACTCCCTTTGTCCCTTCCACTCATAGTACAAAAAATCGGACAGGTGATCGTACCAGCCAGGCGATCGGTTCATGGTTCACTGGTCCAACCACCGGTTTCCAAAATATTAGTATTTTATTAGTTATAATATTTTTTATTTCGAAATATGGTGGGAACAAGTACCAAAATAGAAAAAAAAATATAATACTAAAATTGGACAACCAGAGGAATCCATTGATGCATGCAAAAAAACAAATGCAACTCAAAACAAAACAAAAAAAGGATCCAGCACAAAGTTGAGGTGTTTGAAGCACTAGACTCTAATCTCACCTAACCTGCGTGAGGATCTAAGCCAATCGAGTGTTCTCCAACACGATTTAGCACTGTCCAAGCCATGCTGACGCCAAAATCGTGTGAAGCTGCCTGCTGCCGATCACATGCCACCGCTGTTGTGCTGCAGGACAGGCATGGCTTTAGGATCTGGCGGAGGACAACAGCGGCACACTGGATTGGAAATCCAGTGGGCGGAGAACAGCAATTTCTGGCCGGATTAGGAGGGAAGATGAGGGAGGAGGAGAAAGAATGAGGGTGATGAGGTAGTGGGTGAAGAGGAAACTTAGGCTTTAGTTCAGGTAGGGGTGAAAACGGTATCGGTAATTCCCGAAATTCCGAAAACCGTTTTCGAAATTTTTCTACGGACGTGTCGGTATCGGTAATTTTCGAATCGGAATCGGAATCGGTAATTTTTGTCGGAAGCGATAACGTATACGGTTTTGATCGGTTCATTGTTTCCTTCGGTATCTGGAAAAATCGGTAAATTCCGTCGGTAATTGCGAATTATTCAGCCCACAAATCACACTCTTCGGTCACTAAAGCGCCCATAACTTTTTACTCCGAACTCCGATTTAGGTGATTTTGGACTCTATGAAGCTTATCACGAGGCTACAATCTCCACCCATTTTCATGATTTAACCAATCATAGATATTTTTAAATATCATAAAACAAAACTCTAATGTAGTCATTCAAGTCTAAAATTTGATGTGTGTTCATCATAAATTTGTGAATATTTATTAATTACTAATTTCTATGTGGATGTACTATTTGTGTAAATTTTATGAAGTCAATTGGTGGTACATGTTCTTACGACGTTCTGGGTCTCTTTTTGATTCGATCGTTACCGATATATATTTTGTATCGAATTTTCGTTTCGATATTTTGAATTACCGATGCCGTTTTCGTTCCGTAGTTATCGATTCCGATATCGTTTCGAGAAAAATATGAAAACAAAAATGGTTTTAGTGTTTTCCGACCGTTTAGACCGTTTTCACCCTAAGTTCGGGCATGGGCGCGATGGGCAGTTGGTCTGGGCTGGGCCATGTAGTCACCCCCTCAAAGTTGTCAGTTTTTGAGCTCAAAACAAAAGTTGCCTGGCTCATATGCAACCGCTCCAGTTCGCTGGTTTCCTCAAAAACCACCCAGTTCGTCCGGTTTTTGCCAGTCCAATTGCATGGATGGTCTTTGAAGTGAACCGAGCCAACGAGGTCCCTGGTTCGGGCGTTTTCTAGTTTAACCAGTAGTCTGATCCGACTTTTTGTACTAAGCTTCCACTTGGCTTTCTCCAGATAAACTGAGGGCTTATTGCATGAATGAGTAAATACATTCAACTTAATTACACCCGATATAGCCAAAGCAACTAGTTGAAACTTTGTATATTACCAATAATTGTTTAAACCATAAGCACGACATTTACAACTACAGCATCAACAATGTCTCCCAACAAGCATTGTTTTCATATCTTTAAGCATGTCAATAAGAAGGATCAAATGATGCACAGTAACTTATGCAAGTGCAAAGTATTGCAAATCACCATAGCAAACTTTTTTTATATAAATAGCAGGAGAGATAGGACTTCGTAGGTTATGACTGATGAAGCGCTTACCTGTCATGACATATTCTGGAGCTGCATACCCATAGGTTCCCATTACTCGAGTAGACACATGAGTTTTGTCACCTACAGGACCATCTTTGGCAAGCCCAAAATCTGAGAGCTTTGCATTGTAATCCTGCAAGAAAATATGTAAACACATGAAATAATAGGATGTGAGCCATGTGCTGCAAAATGCATAATCCAATTCATGGATCTAACACTTACCGCATCTAGCAGTATATTAGATGTCTTAAAATCACGATAAATGACTGGTCTTTCTGCTTCTTCATGAAGGAAAGAGAGACCCTTTGCTGCCCCAAGAGCAACCTTCATTCTGATGGACCATGGGAGAGGAAGAGACCCTATAGATGAAGCATAATTCATGTAAGCTTCAATATTTCCACAATTTCACCTAATTAATTAAATATTCCAACTGAAATATGCAATGAGCAAACACTTTGGAACGGGTATTCTAACATGATAAACAGTTGTTTCCTTAAGTAAAGGACAGAGATTCTATGAAAATTTAAAGCTTCAACAGCTTGATAACTGGTCAGTAACATACTTCTGAATAGATGGTTATCCAAACTTCCACGAGGCATAAATTCATATACCAGCAATCTTTGGTCATCTTCAACACAATATCCAATTAACTTGACCAAATTGGGATGGTGAAGGTTACCAAGAAAATCAACTTCTGCCTGCAAAGAAAGAAATAAAGTGGAACGCGGAACACAATCACTGTGAATCGTAATGAAATATGGTACATGCATAGTGAAAGTGATCAAAATAAACATAATTTAAATGATAGAACAAAGCACATACCACCCATTCTTTGTGCCCTTGAAGCCCATCATGATTGAGTGTTTTGACAGCAACTGTAAGGCCTGTACCAGGTTTCACAGGTGCAGTTCCATTCTCTTCAATCCACCCTTTAAACACACATCCAAAACCCCCTTCTCCAAGAAGACTCTCGGGCCTGAAGTTCCGCGTGGCACATTTTAGATCATTGAATGCAAACTTGCGCAACTGAGAGGCAACCTTTATTTCCTCTCCAACTTTAGATGCTGATGAACTGCTCTCAGCATTACTAGTAGATGTTGAGCCTGAGACTACAGATGCAATCGGTTGGTTCCTGCTACCATTTTCTGTTGATTTTTCTGCTGTTCCATGAAATGGATAACAGTTTCAATATGCCATACTAATGAAAGAATGTCTTCCGAGCAATAGAATAAATCCCCACAGTAACAATGTGAAGAAACAAAATTTCAATCTACACAGCAAAGTGTAAGGTGTGACTGAAGGACACAGTGAAGTGAAAGTTCAGTTATGGGGTATGGACGATGATTGTTTCTAATAATACATTTTTTTATTCAAATTGCAAAAATATACCTCGAATTAAAAAAATTGCAAAAATATACCTCTGTCGCCATATGGTTGGGCGACAATATTGCAAAGCACAGGAAAAGCTGACTCAGCGCTGATGTGGCATCTCTGTCGCCAAATAAAATGGTGAGAGGTCTTTGTCGCCCTACCATTTAGCGACAGAAATATATCGCCAAATGAAATGGCAACATATTTCTATCGCGGATTTGGCGACATATTTCTATCGCCAAATGGTTGGGCGACAGATACACCCAACCAAATAATTTGTAAAAATGATTTTTTTAATAATACAATTTTTTATTCAAATTGCAAGAACATAACTCGAATAAAAAAATTGCAAAAATATACGTTTGTCGCCTGTTAAGAACACGAGGGAAATGTTGATTGTTCAAATGGCGACAGAGGCACGTGTCGCCATTTGAACGGGCGACTGGCATCCACGTCGACGCCACGTTAGCAAGAAACGGTTCGGCTCCCCTCTGTAGCCAAACCATGTGGCGACAGAGAACAAATCGATCGTTGGTTTGGTGACAGAGGGGGCGCGCGCCTCTGTCGCCAAACCAACTAGCGACAGAGGTTCAGTACATAAGTCGCGACGGACTCATTTTAGCCAAGCCAGAGAAAAGAGAAGAGAGGAGTGGGAGGGAGAGAAGAGAAAAAGGGAGGGAGGGAGAGGAGAGAAAAAGGAAGAGAAGAAATTTGTAGCTGTGCAACATTTGTGCAGGTAATTTTTTTCTCTTTATTTTGTTTAGCAATAAATCATGGTAGAATAGAAAAAAATTAGATCTAATTAAATTTAGAGGTTATGGATAGATTTTGTATATTTTTAGTAATTTAGTTGGTTTGTACTAATACTTGTACGTAGATGTTTTTAGGAATAATAATACATTTTTAGGAGTGTAGATGTTTTTTACACATAGGAAGGAGTTCCTATTTCTATCTGTAAAAAACAACTCCTATTTCTATCTGTAAAAAACATCTACACTCCTAAAAATGTATTATTATTCCTAAAACATCTACGTACAAGTATTAATACAAACCAACTAAATTACTACAAATATACAAAATCTATCTGTAACCTCTAAATTTAACTAGATCTAAAAATTTTCTATCCTACCATGATTTATTGCTAAACAAAATAAAGAGAAAAAATTACCTGCACAAATGTCACACAGCTACAAATTTTTTCTCCTCTTCCTTTTTCTCTCCTCTCCCTCCCTCCCTTTTTCTCTTCTCTGCCTCCCACTCCTCTCTTCTCTTTTCTTTGGCTCGGTTGAAATGAGTCCACATGGCTACAGTACACATGCCGCGACTTATATATTGAACCTCTGTCGCCAGTTGGTTTGGCGACAGAGGCGCGCGCCCCTCTGTCGCCAAACCAACGATCGATTTATTCTCTGTCGCCACATGGTTTGGCGACAGAAGGGAGCCGAACCGTTTCTTGCTAAAGTGGCATCGACGTGGACGTCAGTCGCCCGTTCAAATGGCGACACGTGCCTCTGTCGGTATTTGAACGGGCGACATTTCCATCTCATGTTCTCAACAAGCGATAGCAGTATATTTTTGCAATTTGAATAAAAAATGTATTATTAAAAAAAATTCGGGTATGGACAACACATACTAAATACTAAACACCTAGCTGAAGAACCGATCTTTTTTTTTTTTTGGAATTTCCAAAAAAAGAATAGAAATAGGTCACTCTGAAGAAGGAAAGAAGGGGTTTTTATTCTGCTTCATTGCAAGCACCTGACAAAGGTCATTACAAATATATAACATGAAATACCAATCCATATCATGTCTAGCTGAAAAGGCAAGCAAAGTAATAATGTACTAACCCATTGAAGAGGAAAAAAAACGTAAGTGCCATGAAGCATGTCTTATGACTAGATGGCCTAGATGATAACAACTTTAGTAGCATGCAATTTAATTTGTGAATCGTCATGTTTAAAATAACATCTGTTAATGTCCTGACTGACAATGGTGCGATACTTTATTTAGTTCCTTGGTGCAATTATTAAAATGAAACCTTTCTCTTCAAACTAAAAGAAATATTAACTCCCAACTGGAGTCCTTTCTCCTCCTATCTTTCTATGATGTTTTAGTTTATTATTTCATTTAGCTCGCAGGCCTAACTACCAACACAAGACATTTATTCTCAAATTAAAAGAAAACCAATTGCTGACTAGACTCATTTAGCCTCATATTTCTGTACCGTTTTAGTTACTTCATGCCTAAAATTCTGAAATAATATAGTTAGCAAACGGAGAAGAACCTTCCAAGGGTGAGTTTGGCATTACAGTGGCTTTCTAAAAGCACTTTCCTTAGTCTACTTTTAGATATATTAACTACCTCATAACCTCCTTTCTAGGCTCATAACAGGAACATTTTACTCGAATTACTAATGGACTCTGCGTAACTAACTAGATTTGGCAGGACAGCATATCAATGTGAAACTAGCCCTAAATTATCTATCTTCGATCTAACCTCGTATTGATTGTAAGTAAATGCCAACACCAACTAAAACAAAAAGGCTTAATGAAGCAGCTAATCCTGATCCCTCACATATTTCTACATTATTCATTTCCATCTATGGATGTGGCAAAACAGTCTTGATGAACAAGATTTGACAAAACAGCTACTATTGGAAACATCACAGATTACACATGTTGAGACATAACATCATCAAATCAGAGTCGGGCAGCTGAGTCTAACATATCAACAACCATCCCCCTTGGAGAAGCCAATGGCATTCGTTGCTTGTATCTCCTTAATTTGCTACAAGATTTAGTGCCATGTGCTATCCTAAAAATAGATACTCAGAAAACCACTTATGCCACTGGCCCCACACACGCCTCCTTCATAGTGCCATCTTCCAAATTCACATTAATGGGTGATAATGAGAACTGCAGCTCAGCATGAAAACAGTACTCAACGCTGGGTAAGATTTGCCTCCTATTTGATGATCTTTATGTGTTCCATCTACTTATTGTACTAATTACTAGTCTATTTCTACAATGAATGCTCAACACATGGATCTCCCTCAACTCTCTAGCAAACTAAGGTCCTGTTTGGCAGAGCTCTAGATCTCAGCTCCACCTCAGATCTGGAACTTGTAGGCTAAAATAAAGTGAATTAACTTTATATTTTTAGTCTAAAAATGTAAACAAGATGATCTACCTATTTTTAGTCTAAAATGTAAACAAGATGATCTACCTAAACACTCTTGATGTGTCTACAGCTCCAGCTCCATAAATTTCTGGAGCTAGGAATGTCCTACTCTACCAACTCTATGGATTTTGATAGAGCTGGAGCCGTGCCAAACATGACCTAGCTACCAAACTATATAACATTTACATTCTACCGACTATAAGTCTACAACCACAACGCCAACCACGACATGCGTTACATCACATCTAAATATCCAGAACAATATTATGTGAAAAGTTATATAGGCTATAGCGTACAACTTCCAATTATTGTTATTACCACAACCATAACCTATCTTCCACACTAATGACAGCAAGAGAAGACAGCACATGTTAATTACAAATCCCAGTCCATGTAAAGAGAGAAAGGGACATTACCGCCGTGCGTGCTGGCGCTGCTAGTGGAGGTGTCGACCTTGGAGCGTGGTGGCGGCGGGCAGCTCCCCATCGGCCACAGGCGGATGCAGCAACCGGTGGCGACCGTGGCGTCCTCCCCGCCCTTGCCGGGCCGGCGCCGGCCGCGCCTGCTGCTGCGGCTGCGGCGGCACCAGCCCCATTTGTCCCGCTCCTCCTCGCCGGAGCTTTCCCACCCGTCGAACTGCCCCAGCTCCGGCGGCGCGAGCCCCATGGCCAAATCAGCTCCCTCCCAGAAACCTCACAAAAGATCCCACCGCCTCTCCTCCAAATCGCATCAAATCACCTCACTCCCGAACCACGGAAGCGTCAGATCGGCCTCAAAAACCTCGCCTTCCGCGCCAAAAAACATCAAACCTCCAGACATCCACCCCAGGAAACAGTCAAATCGCCGCCAAAATCCCACCTTTTCCGCCAAGAAAGCAGCAAATCCCACCCTCCCCAGAAACACAACCTCCGCGCCAAATCGAGGCCGAGCCACACCCACCTCCGGACGCCGGCCGAGCAACCCCGCCGAATCAGAGCGTTTCTTGCGGCAACACACACACCCCCATAGAGCTCAGCGCAAGAAGACCAAGCCTAGCTACCAAGCAGGGCACGGGACGGCCGACCTCACCCTCGCCGAGGGGGACGCGGGAAGTGGCCGCGGTGCACTCTTCTACGGCGGCGGCGTGGGGGTAGCAGTGAGGTGGGGTGAGACTGCGGTGGGCGGGGGGGAGTGGGGAACAAGCGAGAGAATAATGGATGGATGGAAGGCTGAGAAGAGAGAGAGAAAGAGACAGGCGAGCGGAGGAAAAGCACAAATGTTCCTGGCTCTTTTCTCCTTTTGGAAGCACGTGGCCGACGTGGATCCTTTTCGAAAATTTTGTTTTTGTGCCCCTGCCAACATTTTTTTTAAATAGCCTTACAAGAGAGAAATTTTATATGATATGTATCACCTGTTATGGTCGAATTGCTTAAAAAGCAAGAGAAGATGTGGCAAGATAGCAAAACACATGTCACTACTGAGCTCCCACGACTCAAAGGAGGTACCGAGCTCAGCAGGACATCGTTGATGACCAGCAACCTTTCGAGCAAGGACATCGCAGCCAATTAGCAACCTTTCGAGCTACCGTTGCTCCAAAGGTATCACCTCTCCTACCGCGGCAGGCTCCTACCGTACTGCCTTACCACGGTAGGCTGCTGCCTCTTGGTATTCGAAAGATCTTCCTAGTTATATCGTGAACCTTTCAGATAAACCCCTTAAGAAATTGGAAGGCCTAGTAGGTGATTTCTCTTTTGCTAGGCCCAGCGCTAAAACACCTACTTTCTTACGATTATAAGGTTTATTGGAAGATGATATTTCATTCTGTAACCACAATATTTCTCCCTTTTTTCTACCTTAGGCTTTGCAACATTTCGAAATCGGGAAATTACGACAGGAGCAGGTGCTATTAGAGAACAATTAGCAAATTTGGATTTGCGAATTATTATAACGAATTCCTTGGTCAAATGGAAGGAACTAAAAGATGAGGGTGCCCCATCGTGGATTCGTTTACGTGCTTTCGCTTTAACGTATCACATTGTATCCCTTCTTCCGAGAGCATCCTTGGTGTGGCGGGGAACTAAAAGATGAGGGTGCCCATATGCTTTACGTTGCCTCGTTTGGAATCTCTACAAGAATTGAGAGTGTGTTTGGCGGGGATTCGGTTTCTCTAGATTCGTGAATCTGGTGAAGTGAAAATTCTAGCTTCACGATTCATGAAGTTTGGCCTGTGAGTACATTAAGAGTGTTTAGATAGATCATCTTGTTTACATTTTAGACCAAAAATATAAACTTAATTCACTTTATTTTAGCCTACAAGTTTGATTTGGTGAAAATTTGGAATCTGAGCTCTAACAGAGACCTGAATTGTTTCTGCAACATTTGCATGAAAGATTCAAATGGCGATGAAAGCGAGATAATAGGAAGTTTTTGTTTTTCCATGGACAGTGGAATGGAATAGATGACGATCGATTTATCATCCATCTGTTATGAGATAAGGACTCTAAATTGTATTCGATTTAGGACTCTATCTCTTTATGGTGTGGGCGAATCCGAACTCCTCTCTCATATTGTTTTATATATCAGCTGCTTCCCATTGTAATTAATTAATCTAATAAAGAGAGAGAATTCCCACCCCTATATTTTGTGTGTTTTTGATTCTCAATTCGCTTGTCTTTGCTTGCGTGCCGTCGATTCGACCGGGTGAACGACTACGTTTTATAACACGTTATCAGTACGAGTCTCTACCACAAGAAGGAGGATCGTTGACTACAATGAACGATCTACTACCGGCGATTGATCGCCCAATCCGATCTGCAATCAACTCGCCATTATGCCGGCATCCACTCGGATTGCCGAAAAAGTCTTACACGACTCTATCATACGCAATAGCCTACAAATTTTACTCTACAGGTCGAAACAAGGTATTACATGGGCATGATCTATTAAATAGCAATTGAAATAGATTGGAATGCCACTGACATTCAGTCCTTAGACCCACGTACTAAAGAAGCCGAACTTGAAGTTCGGAGGATAATAAGTCTGCAACAAATAGCTGATAACCTGTCAGATGCCTTCACTGATCATTAGGGAGTGACAAAATCTCATATACCTGTAGTAAATGCACCTGAAAGAGCTGAAATACCCCAGAAGGTTATTGAATCCACTCTTGCCCCTCATGACAAAAAGAGAGGAGGCCTCGGTGCACGGACTCGACCAGCGGAGGCGTCATGAAAGCGGAGAACCGAGCAAATGAGATCACTACCTGAGATAGTTAAAAAAACTCAACCTGTTGTTGAGAAAATCCCTAAAGCGAGCCATCCTGAAGATGGTAATCTCCCTGAAGTGAGCTATCCTGAAGATGGAAATCCTAGTAAATATTTGCGCGCACAATCTGAAGCTGGGAAATCAGAATACCCAGACTCCATCGTTGTGGGAAATCATGAGGAGCTGGAAAAAATGAATGAAGAAATATCCACCAATTATATGGATTCAGGAGAATTATATAAAAGAAAGACTACAATTATCGACATTTATTTCGCCTCCAAAATTGCTAAAACTCTTAAACTAGATCCAGAACCAAAGTCCATGGCGAGTGCGAAGCGCTCGATTGAGTCAAATGGAAAGAAGCAATTGAGGTTCTACGGCGGCGGCGTGGGGGTAGCAGTGAGGTGGGGTGAGACTGCGGTGGGCGGGGGGGAGTGGGGAACAAGCGAGAGAATAATGGATGGATGGAAGGCTGAGAAGAGAGAGAGAAAGAGACAGGCGAGCGGAGGAAAAGCACAAATGTTCCTGGCTCTTTTCTCCTTTTGGAAGCACGTGGCCGACGTGGATCCTTTTCGAAAATTTTGTTTTCGTGCCCCTGCCAACAATTTTTTTTTAAATAGCCTTACGAGAGAAATTTTATATGATATGTATCACCTGTCATAGTCGAATTGCTTAAAACGCAAGAGAGGATGTGGCAGGGTAGCAAAACACATGTCACTACTGAGCTCCCACGACTCAAAGGAGGTACGAATTGCTTAAAGAGGATGTGGCAGGGTAGCAAAACACATGTCACTACTGAGCTCCCACGACTCAAAGGAGGTACCGAGCTCAGCAGGACATCATTGATGACCAGCAACCTTTCGAGCAAGGACATCGTAGCCAATTAGCAACCTTTCGAGCTACCGTTGCTCCAAAGGTATCACCTCTCCCTCTCATGGGGGCTCCCTACCGTCTTGCCTTACCGCCAGAGGGTCTTTTTATTGGTATTCGAAAGATCTTCCTAGTTATATCGTGAACCTTTCAGATAAACCTCTTAAGAAATTGGAAGGCCTAGTGGGTGATTTCTCTTTTGCTAGGCCCAGCGCTAAAACACCTATTTTCTTACGATTATAAGGTTTATTGGAATATGATATTTCATTCCATAACCACAATATTTCTCCCTTTTTCTACCTTAGGCTTTGCAACATTTCGAAATTGGGAAATTACGACAGGAGCAGGTGCTATTAGAGAACAATTAGCAGATTTGGATTTGCGAATTATTATAACGAATTCCTTGGTCAAATGGAAGGAACTAAAAGATGAGGGTGCCCCATCGACCGTTTCTTTGCTCGCCTGACGTATCATATTGTATCCCTTCTTTCCGAGCATCCTTGGTGCGGTAGGGGATAAATATCGCCTATTGTGCCTTCTAAGCTCATTAAGGGCTTGTTTGTTTTAGCTTTGGATTCTTTAAAAGTTGATTCTGGATTGTGATTATAGAGAGGTTGATTCTCCAAAAGCTAAAATCCAAAAACACATATGAACTGGATTGTGGATTCTAGTGTATATAGGTGGACTGGCTTGTGACAATCGAATTCTAGAATTAGAGTGTTTGTTTTTTATTCTGCTTTCGGAATAGAATTCAAAATCAAAGCAAAAACAAACAAGCCCTAAAAAGGCTAATTTCATAATTTCTAACCAGAAGAGGCTAATTTTGTCGAAAATACAATTTAGGGGCTAGAAAATCAATATAGCTTCGTCTTTTTCGACAAGATGCCATCATCACGCCCGAGAGGAACACGTGGCAATGGCAAGAATCGATCGCCATGTTTAGAACCAGATATGGAGAGGCTAGCATTTCTCAGCCATTTTTTTGGCAACATTGCATATGCTTTTACGTTGCCTCGTTTGGAATCTCTACAAGAATTGAGGGTGTGTTTGGCAGGGATTCAGCTTCTCTAGATTCGTGAATCTGGTGAAGCTAAAAATTCTAGTTTCACCAGATTCATGAAGCTGAAACTATGAGTACATTAAGAGTGTTTAGATAGATCATCTTGTTTACAGTTTAAACCAAAAATATAAACTTAATTCACTTTATTTTAGCCTACAAGTTTTGATTTCGGTGAAATTTCGAATCTGAGCTCTACCAAACAGTTCACGAATTGCTTTCTCGCAACATTTTCATGAAAGATTCAGATGGCAGTAAAGCAGATAATAGGAGGTTTTTGTTTTTCCATGGACAGTGGAATGGAATAGATGACGATCGATTTATCATCCATCTGTTATGAGATAAGGACTCTAAACTGTATTCGATTTAGGACTATATCTCTTTATAGTGTGGGTGAATCCGAACTCCTCTCTCATATTGTTTTATATATCAGGTGCTTCCCATTGCAATTAATCAATCTAATAAAGAGAGAAAATTCCCACCCCTATATTTTGTGTGTTTTTGATTCTCGATTCGCTTGTCTTTGCTTGCGTGCCGTCGATTCGACCGGGTGAACGACTACGTTTTACAACACGTTATCAGTACGAGTCTCTACCACAAAAAGGAGGATCGTCGACTACAATGAACGATCTACTACCGGCGATTGATCGCCCAATCCGATCTGCAATCAACTCGCCATCATGCCGGCATCCACTCGGATTGCCGAAAAAGTCTTATGCGACTCTATCCTACGCAAGAGCCTACAAATTTTACTCTACAGGTCGAAACAAGGTATTACATGGGCATGATCTATTAAATAGCAATTGAAATAGATTAGAATGCCACTGACATTCAGTCCTTAGACCCACGCACTAAAGAAACCGAACTTGAAGTTCAGAGGATAATAAGTCTGCAACAAATAGCCGATAACCTGCCAGATGCCTTCACTGATCATTAGGGAGTGACAAAATCTCATATACCTATAGTAAATGCACCTGAAAGAGCTGAAATACCCCAGAAGGTTATTGAATCCACTCTTGCCCCTCATGACAAAAAGAGAGGGAGGCCTCCAGGTGCACGAGACTCAGCTTCGCGGAGACGTCCGCAGAAACGGAGAACTGAACAAATGAGATCACTACCTGAGACAATTAAAAAAACTCAACCTGTTGTTGAGAAAATCCCTAAAGTGAGCCATCCTGAAGATGGTAATCTCCCTGAAGTGAGCTATCCTGAAGATGAAAATCCCAGTAAACATTTGCGCGCACAATCTGAAGCTAGGAAATCAGAATACCCAGACTCCATCGTTGTGGGAAATCACGAGGAGCTGAAAAAAATGAATGAAGAAATATCCACCAATTATATGGATTCAGGAGAATTATATAAAAGAAAGACTACAATTATCGACATTTATTTCGCCTCCAAAATTGCTAAAAACTCTTGAACTAGATCTAGAACCAAAGTCCATGGCAGAGTGCCAGAAGCGCTCAGATTGAGTCAAATGGAAAGAAGCAATTGATGTGGAATTGAACTCGTTTAATAAAAGGAAAGTATTCGGTCCTGTTGACCGAACACCTCTTAAAGTGTTCCTTGTAGGATCGAAATGGGTTTTCATTCGGAAGAGAAATGAAAATAACGAGGTGGTGAGATATAAAGCGAGGCTTGTAGCACAAGGGTTCACGCAGAGACCTGGCATCGATTACGATGAAACATATTCTCTAGTAATGAGTGGAATAACGTTCCAATATCTAATATCAATGGCAGCTGGTTTAAATTTAGAAATGCAATTAATGGATGTGGTGACCGCATATTTACATGGGTCACTGGATTCGGACATTTATATAAGAGTCCCTGAGGGAGTAAAAATCCCGGATCCTAATAATCGCAACATGTATGCGTCAAACTGCAAAGATCACTATACGGGTTAAAACAGTCGGGAAGAATGTGGTATAACCGGCTTAGTGAGTTCCTCCTGAAGAAGGGATACTCCAATAACGATGATTGTCCCTGTGTGTTCATAAAGAAATCCCAGAATGGATTCTATATCATCTCAGTGTATGTCGATGATCTGAATATCATCGGAACCACAGAGGAGATAAAGGAAGCAAGTGCTTACCTCACAACGGAGTTTGAGATGAAAGATTTGGGTAAAACCAAATTTTGCTTAGGCCTGCAACTAGAGCATTTCCTAGAAGGAATTCTTATTCACCAGTCTTCCTATACCCAGAAGGTATTGGAGAGTTTTAATATGGATAAATCACATCCCTTGAAAACCCCCATGGTCGTAAGATTCCTCGAAGTGGATAAAGACCCATTCAGACTGAGGATGAAAAATGAGAAAGTCTTAGGACCTAAAGTCCCATATTTAAGTGCTACTGGAGCACTCATGTACCTTACGAACTGCACAAGGCCTGATATTACATTCGCAGTGAATTTGCTAGTAAGACATAGTTCAGCTCTAACCAGAAAACATTGGGCTGGTGTAAAGATTTTACTCAGATATCTCCAAGGTACTCAAGATCTTGGGTTGTTTTTCCAGAAGAACCAAGACTCGATCATGGTGGGATATACGGATACTAGCTATCTGTCTGATCTCCATAGTGCCAAATCTCAGACTGGTTTTGTGTTTCTCTGCGATGGTACAGCCGTTTCCTAGTGGTCTTATAAACAAACTCTAGTAGCAACTTCTATCAACCACTCAGAGATTATATCCCTATATAAAGCCTCACGTGAATGTGTTTGGCTGCAACGTGTGATTAGCCATATCCAGAAGTCATGTGGCCTTAACACCGTCGATACCCCCACAATTATCTATGAAGATAATTCTACTTGTGTTGCACAAATGCAATTGGGTTATATAAAGAGCAACATCACGAAACATATTGCTCCTAAGTTATTCTATTCTCACGAACTCCAGAAGAGTGGTGAGATAAAGATTTTGCAAACTAGTCATGTGAAAATCTCACAGATTTATTCACTAAGTCCTTGCCTAAATCCACATTTCAAAGATATGTTAAAGGCATTGGAATGAGAAGATTTAGAGAGATGTAGAGTTCAGGGGAAGAAAACCCTTGAACCATAACCCTTATTGCGATCCTGAAGATCCTAATAAAACTCTGAAGGTTATAAGTTGTACTCTTTTCCCTTTGTGAGTTTTCCTTAAGTTTCCTCACATGAAGTTTTTTTTAATGAGGCAACTAGTGCAACATAAAGTGCGAGTGCGATATATTTTTTTCTCCATCTCCTTTTTACCACTGGGTTTTTTAGTGGAGTTTTTAACGAGACATATGCATTACGCGGTATTCGCCCAAGGGGGAGTGTTATGAGATAAGGACTCTAAACAGTATTCGGTTTATGACTCTATCTCTTTATGGTGTGGGCGAATCCAAACTCCTCTCTTATATTGCTATATATATCGAGTGCTTCTCATTGTAATTAATCAATCTAATAAAGAGACAGAATTCCCACCGCTATATTCTGTGTGTTCTTGATTCTTGATTCGCTTGTCTTTGCATGCGTGCCGTCGATTCGAGCGGGTGAACGACTACATTTTACAACACCATCAAGTTCTAGGACTCACTTATGTCTGCCAATAAATAGGAAACCGAGTCATTGCAGGAGCCATATTTTAGTGCTTATGGGTGAGAAAATAACATAATCTCTGCCCAGTGTTATACTTGACTTATAAGGGGCAATTTGCCGGGGCGATTTGCCTTCCGTTCGACGCGAGCAAGGAAGGAAGCATCGCCCCTTGTCGTCTGAGTTGGAGAAGGAAGGAGACAAGATAGATGGCCATGCCAATTGGAGAGAGAGAGAGAGAGAGAGAGGAAGGCTGCAACGCACACATAGTGATTTCGGTCTGCTCAGCTGACTCCCGAGCCCCACGCCGAGTCGGCCCCACGTGGCAAAGGCTGTGCAGTGAAGGCCACGTGATCGAAGCGAGGACAGCGGGCCCCACCTCCTGTGTGGGTGCCCTATGCGTCTCGCCCAGAGCCGGGGTTTCCTCAACCAAGCTCTGCCAACCCGAGTGGCTGACATATGGGCCCCACGCCATTGCAGCCCTGCGTGCCAGCGGGAGTATATATTGGAAAATTAATGTTGGGAAAAGTAAAAACGCCAGCCCCACTTGTCACACTCTAAAAATAATAATGTTTGAGTTTTTTTAGTTGTTGCAATGCAATAATTTATTATATTCTCTTTGAAAAATTTTAAGAAATGATAAAAAATGAGTAGCACTTTAATGCTTTTCCTTCTAATATAAATTGCACAAATCTTGAAGCAAATGAAGGAGTAAGTAATCACTATCTACCCTTCATTCATACTTTAATATTTATGCAACTATAAAAAAAGCATGGAAGTACCTCTCTAAAAAATTCTAGAAAATTATTGAGTAGCCTAGCATCCCTTCTCCTGTAAATAGAGCCCCATTGCTTCTCCCCTTCAACATCTCCTAAATTGCAAGCTCTCCTTCTCAATATCTCCCTCCCATCCTTGTTTGGAGAAAAAAAATCGCCGACCAAATGGATCAAACTCCCCCGAGTGGGTTCATGAACTTGCTTGCTTCATCGGGCATAGGCTCAGTGACAATGCTGATGTGCCAAGTTCCCAGTCAACGTCGTAGTCGAACATCCCCATACAATAATTTCCCACTCTCACGCATGCCGATGTGCCAAGTTCTCAGTCAGTGTCGCAGCCGAACTTCTCCACACAACAATTTCCCCTATGCACCCTATATTTTCATCCCAACTCCCACCTCAGGCCTACATTGCTGCAAACTACTCTCAGTTGGCCAATTTGTCTCAATTTTTCCCATTTGTTGGCATGCCATCCAACTCTCCCAACTTTTTGTCACCTCCATCCTTATCGAAGGAAAGGGCTGGGTCATGTTCAGCTTCAGACTTGAGGACATCTAGCTCTGTTCCAATAGTAGATGTCAAAGATGGGGCCAACGATGCCACTGATGATCCCCAAGACAAGAGGAAGCATGTCGACTGGGACAACGATGATGATATTAGGTTGGTATTAATACTTCCAACCATTCCTTCTGTTTGAACATGTGATGTACATAGCTACACTAAGTTTGGATTTTTTGAACCATTGTCAGGTGAGTTCTTGGTTGAACAACTCAGTTAACGCTATTGAAAAAAATAATAGGAGAAGTGATTCCTATTGGAAGGAAGTTACTCATGTATACAACTCAACAAGCCTGGCAGACAAGAAGGGAACTCTAAAGTAGTGCAACGATAACTAGCAACGTAGCAACAAGCTCGTGACCCACTTTAACGGCATATGGAAGCGGCTAAAGAAGGCGAGGAGTGGATACTAAGATGACCAAGTCCTAGTGGAAGTTCATAAGATGTATCGTTCAAAGCATCTAAAGAACAATTCATTCACCCCGGAGCACTAGTGGAGAGCGGTACGAGATGAGCCGAAGTGGACATTAGCATACCTCATGCAAGAAGGTGGCAAGAGATGCCAGTTGTTCGAGTTTGACAATTACACCACATCCTCAAGAGATGACGATGTGATAGAAGTGGATGATCAACCCCGCGAAATCCGAAGGCTAGAATGAAGAGATGCTACCAAGGCGAAGCATAAAGGCAAGAGTAAGATGCAAGGCGAAGCAAGTGCATGAAAGAGATTGAGGAGATAAAGGAGGACATGACCGAGAATATGAGGGCGGTCCTTGAAATAAAGAATTCATTAGCTCAAATGTACATTACAAAAGAAGAAAGCCTTAGAGCCAAGAAAGAGCTTGAAATGACCAAGGTGTACACCCAGTATCTCAAGCTTTTGAACAAAGACACTGCAGGCTATAGCGGAACATATTGAGCAGTGCGCAAGAGCTTTGAAGTACTACGATGACTTATTTGCGAATCGAGGTGTTATGTCTATGTAACACCTTTATGTCAATGTATTAGCTTTGTGTCATTGTCTTTGAGATCTATCAGCTTTATGTCAATGCATGCGAGACGTATTAACTTTAGTGTTAGTGTCTACTAACATATCAACTTTGTGTCAGTGTTTGAAAATGTAGCCATTGGGAACTAACCGTTGGAGCTTACATGATGCCTATATAATTAAGCTCACAACTCAAACCCAATCACAACTCCAATCCAAGAACTCCCCTAAAAATGTCTTTGTCTTCTGCCTCTAGTCCTAGCTTGAGCGATGATAGTGCAGTGGAGGAGGCTATAGAGAAGATGGAAGATTTCTTTGAGGCATGTGTGGCACAGTTGGAGGCCACCATTGCAATGGAGTAGGAGCACATCATCGAGTTGGAAGAGGAGTCCTCTCGTAGGCAACACTGATGAGGCAACAGGAGATATGTTGAGAGGAACTGTGAAGATGCCCATGACCGCCTCATTGTCGACTACTTTTGCAACAACCCCACCTACTAGGCTCATACTTTCCGTTGGAGATTTCGGATGAGGAGGCCCTTGTTCCTATGCATTGTTGAAGCTCTTGGTGAGTGGGATGTATACTTCACACAAAGGTAGGATGCCACTAACCGTGTAGGTCATTCTCCACTACAGAAGTGTACCACAACAATGCGAATGTTGGCATATGGTGTCCCCACCAACCAAGTCGACGAATACTTGCAGGTATCTCAGAGCACGTGCATTGAGTGCTTGGAGAAATTTGTTCGAGGTGTATCGCCATGTTCGGCGAGGAGTATCTTCGAAGGCCAACTGTCCAAGATCTCTGCGGCTACTACAACACGAAGAAGCTCGGGGCTTCCTAGGGATGGCGGGAAGCATCATCTACATGCATTGGGAGTGGAGGAATTGCCCAGTGGCGTGGAGGGGGCAATTCACTAGTGGTTATTATGGAATCCCTACCATTATACTCAAAGCTGTGGCCTCCTAAGACACTTGGATATGGCATGCACTTTTTGATACCACCGTTTCTAGCAACAACATCAACGTTCTTAATCAATTCCCTCTATTTAATGAAGTACTGCAGGGCCAAGCTCCACGAATTCAATTCAATGTTGGTGGTCGGTAGTACAACTAAGGGTACTACCTTGCTAATGGTACATATCCAGAATAGGCGGTCTTCATGAAGACAATACCGACAAGGTGTTCGCACATCATCAGGAAGCAGTAAAGAAGGATTCCAACACTCAACACCAATCACCATCAGAGGATCTAACTAGTTCGAATATAGTACATTTGTCTGATCGCGCATGTGTTCTTTCGTGTAAATTGTACTGGATTGCATATGTGTCTTGCATGTCACTTCAAGATTAAGCCTTAAATCACGACACCTGACTAGGGGTGAAAACGGATCGGATACGGTCGGATATTGCTCTTCCCGTATCCTAACCCATATTTTTTTTCCCGGATTCGGAACCGGATACGGGCTAGCCGGATCCGGATCTGAATCTGGATAGTTTAGGATCTGGATCTGGTCGGATATATGACGGATTCGGATCGAAAGCGGATAATTCGAAAGCGGATAATGCACGATATATAAAGTAATATATGTTGAATCAAACCACACAAATACATGAGAATAATTCAAATCTATTGTCTAATATAGAGTTTAACAGAACCGTTCACACATAAGACAATAACAGTACATGTCTACATCACGATGAACAATAGAAAAATGAATATTTCATTCCCATCAGTTTTAACTGTACTAATGCAATATAGCAGGACCTTTTGATTCAATTTTTAGTTTTGGAGAATCAGTTTTAAATGATGTTGTATGCAGTGACCCTTTCTGGTATTGCTATATTGAAGAGGATTACTTTTCTTGGTTTAGAAGGGAAAAGTAAAAAGTCATCTTCTACAAATTATCTGCCAGACTGCCAGTCAAGATTGTCACAGTCTTTTAATTAGAAGTATCTACAACCTGTTGTTCTTGTTCCATAGGCTATACTTGGTCTGGAGTCTGAGACAGGGAGACAGACAGGGTCACGCACGGGAGACTGGAGTCAGGAGTCAAGCACTCGGTCCATCGGTCGCTCAAGTCACGGGCGGGGTGAGTAAGGCCGAGGGGTAAGGCGATGGCCTGGGCGGCTGGGCCTGACGAGCTGGCTGCGGCCCATGACCCATATTAGACAATCCGGATATCCGTATTACCGATTACCCGGTATCCGTTTTCCGACCCATATTTTCCGGATAGTGGCCAACCCGAATCCGATCCGGTATCCGTTTTCAAATATCCGGATCCGGATCCGGATCCGACCCGATATCCGTTTTGCTTCCCGGATCCGGTTGGAACCGGATCCGGCTCCGGATCGGGCGGGAATTATTCGTCCCGTTTTCACCCTACACCTGACGAACTTCTACTTAATAATGTCAATAGCTGCCGACTAATCTCTCCCGCGCGTCTGCCTGCTTGCATGATTAGTCTGCATCTTTTTTTCCTCGAGAAAATTCAGTTAAGAGGGTTCATTGGAAACTGTGTGTAGCCGTAGTACGATGCATTCATCTGGGCCGTTGGAGATCGATCGGACGCTTGAAGATGGTTGTTTCCGCGATTCCATGGCTGCACTCTTAGGGCGCGTTTCCACATGTTATGACACCTTTAACTTTATTTAGGTGAGCATGGTAACATTGTGAATTTTCCCAGTAAAAAAGAAAGGAATCTATAAATTTTCTACCAGGAATAGATGAGCTTTTACCCCTCTTTATTGTGAAAGCTCCATAAAATTCATGTGTACAAGTTTTCAAAAAATTCTCAAAAAATTACTATACGTAGCGGAGGTGAGGTTCTACAATCCTACAAAATTTCAAAACCAAACTCAATCGCATTTGAAAGATATGAAAAAAAACAAATTACGTGAGTTTCATGGAGTTTTCACGATAAGAAGGGTTTTCACTGGATATGTTGCCAAATTCACAAGGAGAAAAATAATGTAGCATTAGAAAGGAACTAAAGTTTCCATTGGTGTAAATCTGAATATGTAGTGGTACATAGTAATAGCTCCAAAGCAACAATAAACACATACTAAATGTTTGGATGTGTGAAGGGATATATATATTTTTGAGGAAGTGTTCAGGAAAAAAAATGACAAACACAACTAGACTATAATTTTTCTCTAAGCATCGCTGTAAGTCTTGCTAAAACTGGACTTGCATGTTCTTTCAAAAGAAAAAAGGACCTGTATGTTCTGTTCTTTTCCCTTAATGCATGCAAGAGCTTTTGCCGTCGTTCCTTTCAGACAACTAGGCCATAATTTTTGTATTCTGCAATGGCACTATCAAGAATATGTACCGTACAACCACATATAAAAGTCATATAGACCAAACGCCAAAAAGAATCCTTCTCACATAAGAAAATAATAATCACCCTGTGCTCCTACGACTTCACAAGATTGTCTATGCACTCACATGGAATGCTTGGGGGCTCTTGCATACCTCGACGAAGACATTCTTCAGGGTCCTATTAACGCATCCTCATCGTACGCTTGCGCACCATTGGCAACCTTGATGAAGACATCCTCCAAGGTGGTGTCAACCAGACCCCAGGCATGTATTGTGAACCGGCTTTTCGCATTCTCAACTGAATAGAAAACATCGGCTATTTTCACCTCCTGCTTCGGCAGCTCAAACTTTTGAGTTCCAGAAAGGCCGTATATCTTGTTTGCGCTTGGCGACAAGCGATGGACTAGCTGTTCAACCTCCCGTTCTTGGTCTGGATCTGTCGTCATTGTGAATATGTAAGCGCCTCCATACCGAGCCTTCAGCTGCATTGCATTGTAGTGGCAGACAATTTTAGAAGTGGTTATAGAGTTCAGGCCTTAGAAAGGCAATTTACCTCTTTAGGGTTTCCAAGGCATTGGAAATCGCCATCAACAAATATGCCAAGCCGATCACAAAGAACTTCTGCCTCCTCCATCGAGTGTGCTGTCAGAATTACATTATATTAAACATTATTCGCTACCCAGTCAGCCAGTCTTGTTATTTTCAGAAGCAATAGAGTGGTGGACTAGCAGTTTAGGAATCTATGATTTAGATGCATAAGTAGACAAGGAAAAGATCATTACTAGTAAGAACAATTGCACGGTTTCTCTTGGCCTCCTTCACAACGTTCCACAGGTTATTTCTTGATGCCGGATCTAGTCCTGTGCTTGGCTCATCCATGAAAACAACCTAAAGAGCATTTGTTAAGTTGTTGCATAACCCATTTGTGATTGGACATCTACGAAAGGGCTGAAAAATAAACAAGAATAATACTTTGGGGTCCCCAATCAATGATATTGCCACACTGAGCCTTCTTTTCATGCCCCCGCTGTACTTTCCCACTTGCTTATCACCAACACCACCATGAAATAGATCTACACTCTTCAGCGAATCGTCAACAGCCTAACAGTGGAACAAAAGTTGACATTTTCAAATACGACTGTACATGCAGTGAGATACTGAATAGTATAATTGATGAATAAATGGCATAGCAATTTGAATTGTCCAACAATGAAATGTGAAAACTAAATGCAAACATAGGTATGTAGACTGGAGGTACCTTCACTAATGCAGCACCTTCAAGATTTTTCAATCTACCATAAAAGAACAGATGCTCTTTTCCTGTCAATGTTTCCCAAAGTAAGCTGCATTTTAGACAACACCAGTTACCATTAGAACATACTCTCATCTAGGAAAGAAAACTCTTGGCCGGATAAGTACTAGTTGGAGTAGATACTCATGCTGTGGGCAGACACCCATATTTGCATAGATGTCATCCATGTCCATATTAATATCCATCCCATCGACATAAGCAGTACCAGAAGTAGGTTTAATAAGCCCAATCATCTGAGGAAAAACCAAAAAAGGTTAGTCAAGGTGTGCTACAAAACCAACTTCCATAAAAAATGCTACCGTGTGCCAAGTACTATACCATACTAATGAAGGATGTTTTCCCAGCTCCATTTGGGCCAAGCATTCCAAAGCACTGGCCTTTTGGTAGGGCAAGAGATAATCCTCGAACAGCCAGCTTGTCCGGGTCTCCGTCTCTTCCAGGATAAACCTTTTTGAGGTTATCACAGATAATATTTTGGTTTGCATTGTGATCCATCAAAAGTTGCTCAACTACTTCTCTCTGAATATCAATGCATGAATTTTAAAACATATGTACAGTAGAAATATATGGAAGTGCCAATTATGGCAGATAACCTACTTCTTGAGCAACATCTGGTTTCTCCATATCAACAATTACTTTAGAATCCTGTTGCGCAAAGCTAGGTTTCTGCAATGATGGTGCATGCTTCTTCTGTAAACATCTAAAAAAGAATAAGGGGTTTTTTCTGACACCACCACCTACTGAAGAGACTTGATCCAAATAGAATGCTAACACAAGCAGTAATGCCCATTCTACAGTCATAATGACCAAGATATCACGCATTCCATTGATTGGGTCTTTCAAATTTCCCCACATCATGCCAGTAGCTCCCATAGCACTTCCAGAGAATGCATATTGACCAAGCTCATATAGTCCCCGATAGAGGGAAAAGCCTGGGACAATCTCCATGACTAATATCCAACCAGCTGAGTAGAGAATACAAAGCTTGTTACCCATATTATGTAAATTGAGTTGCAAATTGCTCTCAAAAAAATTGAGTTGCAAATTACCACTAAGCTAGCAACTTACTAGTAAAAGTTTTGTCCTCAACAAAAAAACGGAAAAGAAATGCCCCTAGTAAGCCAGAGCCAAATACATAGATGTAACCAATCACTGCAGCAGGACAATGAATGAAATTTGTCACTTTTAAGAAGCAAAATTTTGACTTAGAAGTTACAGGTTTGAGTCACTGACCTGTGGCTATCTTGACAGATGAAAAGAAAGATGCCACAAAAAATGCAATTGCAATCTGTAAATTTATATAGATGAAGAAAAAAATAGATTGTATGCTGTAGTCATTGACTCTGAAGAAATTGAGACCTGCACAAAAGTAGGTCAATTTGACATATACAGATTTGTTTG